>CM031242.1:723461432-724872676 GCA_018340775.1 Taxus wallichiana var. yunnanensis | reverse complement strand
ACCCTTGCTCGGCTCTTATATTGTCAACTTGATCAGATATCCTCGGCGGTGAAGACTTGTCCTACATTGCGAGTTGAGATCTTTGAGCTCGACTAAACAGGCTCTTGTGCTCCTGGATTGATATTGACCCTGCATCAAGATTAGGTGTGTTACTCCCTTGCAACCTTCGACTCGGCGAGCACTTGATACTCCTTGGCTCCCACATAGACCCTTGAAATTGGATGGCTCCTCTTATACAATGCAGCGGAGGATACAACTCATTCCTGGCAGTGGCACACACATTCTCAAGGCTCCGAACAAAACAAATCCCTAAACCTAACTGAGTTTGTCTCAATTGGTGAATTTATTTTTTAAAAACATCGCCAAATGTTTAAAACTTTAAAATAAAATTATTCCATATGGATATCTAGCGGGTTACATAGCTTGACTGGCTATGAGATCTTTTGTGAAGGTGCTCAAGATGAGGGAAGGTCTAGGGGCCGAACCCCTACACCACACCCGATATAATTTTTTGATAAAATATTTTTAATAGGGCAGTAAAAATATTTAAAGCGGCAATTTTTTTAAAGGGGGAGTTATTAATAAACTGGTGAATTTTTTTCAAAAAATGGGAAATGCATTTTCCTATAGAGGAAAATTTTGTAGAATGAAATGTATTTATTTTTTTGAAAAAATTGTAATTGGGTGTACTTTTAGCAGAAATTGATGTCCCGAAGTGTATAAATAGTTGAGGGGGAATGTGTTCCTCAATGTCAAATTGATTGTGTACCCAGGCAACAAAAATGGAGGCAACAACACGCTGCAGCTCCTGTGCATGACGTTCTCTCCCATGTTCGCACAGAGGGGGAGTGTTAGGAATCAGTCCTCGCATGGGTGCTTAGGTTAGGACTTAGTGCTCCACATTGAATATTAGATAATTAGTGAGTGTGAGAAAATAATAAGTGGAGAAGAATAATGTAAGTGATTGTTACGTGAGTAACAACTACATTAGAATAAGAACAGAATATTTTAGGAGAGATTTACGGATTAGGTTGCGAGATTTTGGGAGATTCGTAGAGATTTGGAGACAAAGAAGATCTCCTTATTTTTAGGAGATATTTCCACTATATATATGTAACCATTGTGATGCTTAATATTAGGTTGATAGAATCTTCTTGAGCATATGCTCTCTCTAGATATGGAGGAAACCACACACAACATTTATCCTCATGAGGGCTTAAGCAAATTTTCTGTGTCTGCAATTTTGTACTTTTATGTAATTATTGACATAATAATTTCCCTTGCTGACCGAATTAAAGTTGACCAAAATATGAATTGCAAAATTCGTACTCAAATATTATATAACAAACGATTATAGATCAGCAGTTCATCTTCAATGTAAATGTTATGATGAAAGGACTTTGGTACCTTCACCAACTCTTTAAGACATTTTGTAGAAAAGTCTTACATATAGAGTTTATGCTAGTGTACTGGTTTTCCATACCTGGATGTACAAACCTGAATGAATAGTTTGGTTGTCAATTCTGATGATAATCTTGTCACAGCCTTGTACGTGACAGTCCTCTGAATGCAGTGAAGCAGAGGTGCCTAATTTTCAACCAAAATTTACTTATGTAATCTGATCCAAGCCCGAAATTGTTATATGAAATACAATGAATTTGAGTATAGCACATTACAAAAATCTTGTGATCTGTAATTGGGTATTCTACGAATAAGCACAATTTACCAAAAAGTTTTGTCAACTTTCTGTGTGACAAAGTACCTACAAAAGACATTGAATAGAATTCCAAATTTCATTAATCATGTGTATATGAAAACTGCAGAAAGGAATAAATTATAATGATCACCGTAAATGATCAAATTAGATAATTGGGACTCAAAAGCACATCCAGCTAGAAAAGAGGTGTGCTAGGTTAAAAGGACCATGGTTCTTAGCTTATTGAAAAGTAACTAAACACTTGGCAATAAATAAATGTAAGCAAAATGAGAGGGGTAAACTCTAAAGCAGTTAAACTCTGAGATGTTAGAACTAAGTACAAAAATCCCTGCGAGGGAAGGACTCAATGAATCATGAAGAACTTATTGGGCTGAAATTTTAAGAAAACATTCATTCATGTGAAAGAAAATTATTTCACATGGAGAAACCCTCTTGATGAAGAAAACATTTTGAAGAAAAATATGGAGCTGATTTTATACCTTCTGGAACACTATGACAGAGTTACAGAGATGTCTGTTCACTTTGGAACAATTACACTGTAATTCCTTATCTAGATAAATTGCAGAAGTGGACTCGCTTGCCCTCATCAATATCCTTATTAGATGATTTATCATTGATTCTCCTTCTGTTCCTTGGTTGTTAATGGAAGCAAATCATTTTTGTTGGTTACATATACCACCTGGCTTTCCCTGCTGTTGTAGTACTGATGGGGTGTCCTAATTGGTGCCTTCAGTTACATATTTTTGACTGAAGCGTAATTGTCATTTGGTAAACCAAAGAATTGGTTGGTTTTAAATCTCTGGTTCAATTTTACTTGATTTTCCATAAGTTGTGTCCACTTGAAATTGAAGCATACTTTACCAAATTTTCCCTTTAAAAATATTTTCAGACTTAGGCACTTGTCTCTTTATCATTGGATGGTAGGCTAGAAGGGAATGATGCTTCTCCTTGACCTTGCAAGAGGTTGCCACCCCCCGAAAATGGGAGGGAAACAAGGCATAAGAAGGATCCGTTGGCTGGGGTCAACACATACTAAAGAGGTCTCTATGTTGAAGTGCCAAGGAGAGCGATTTAAACGAGCTAGAATATAGTTACATCTTTCTGTTAGCATATACAAAGAAAATAAAGAATTCAGAGAAGGCAAACTGCACTCAACTGCACTGCATCGAATGACCCAGGCAGATTTAATTTATTATAGGAGTAGTTACATTTAATTACATTTGGTTGTTGGTTACAACCTCTACAACTGCCTAGAACTGTACCGGTTCATGCTATATATTCAACACCCCCTCTTAATGACTAAACTAGAAACAATACTAAGTTTGTCCCGAAATTTTACAAATGTCCTAAAACCCATATGTTTAGTCATTAGATCTACAAACTGTGCCATAGGTTGTACTTCAAAATCAGCAGTCCATGATTGTGTTGCGGTTGTTGAATGGAGAAGAACCGCAAAACAAAAATCTGGTCGCGTGAACAAAGGATATGGCAAGTGGCCCATTGGTTCTTTGTTACGTGATTCATTGACCAATGATGAATCACCAATGGCTGAGAGTGTCAGCCCCATCTCCAGAGTGCTGAAATCAGAACCTCGAGAGAGGTGGATTGAAAAATCTGTTCCAGGCTTGTGTAGGCTGCTGGAGTCTGTCTGGATACTCGGTTATCCTGTGTCGAAGTCACCTCGATCGTGTCCTTGCAACACCTTGAAGTTCTTATCCATATTTCTCAATAAGAGAAATGTGACCATCTGCTGGAGTTAGAACCAACTCCACAATAGTAGGAGAAATAAGCATCTCCGTCTCAACAGTGGGAGAAATAACCATCTCCGTAGTAGGAGTGAGAACCAACTCCTCATCTATTTTCTCATTTATCCCCCTTTGTTGGGAAAGATCTTTCACAACACAATGAGCAAATTGTTCATGCTCTACTGTCCTTCGAGCAAGTACCTTTGAGTGAGTGGCTTGGCATGCCATCTCACCATGCACTCGTCAGTGCATTTGGAATAGTGGAGTCTCCATCCACAACAAATTGTTCTTCAGAATGAGGAAATCCATCCTCCCAAGGCATGTCCGCCTCCCATACATCTGGTATAGTGGATACTCCCTCCACAATAGGTGCATGTAGGTTGATTGTATCCAAGTCAATAGATCTATGAGGAATGGCTTCCTCCCAAGGCATTGCAACCTCCTGCACATCCTGTATGGTGGAGCTGTCCTCCACACGTGCATTCATGTTGATCGTAGCAGGATCAACAAGCCGATATTGACCACCTTGCCCAATACCAAGGGCAATTATCCGTCTCTGTTTCACATCAAAGACAACACACTTCTTTCCACATAAATCCACATAAATATTGGTATTTTTAGTTAATTGACGAATACATAGAAGATTATTTTCTAACGAAGGTACATATCTAACATTTTGTACCAACAGTTTATGAGCATTATTCAATACAATGCATATATCTCGATCCCTTCTCTCGCAAGTGATTCTCTATCAGCTAGTACTACTGATTCAAAACAGATATTTGCAATAAATGAAACATACCAATCCCTGCGACATGAAAAGTGTGCGGACTCTCCAGAGTCAATGATCCAACAACTGGTACCACTGTCTTGCGAGCATGATGTCGTAAGACAATAAAGAGCATGTTTGTCATCCGAATCCTGTTCTTCTGCAACTGCTGCCACATGTTCCTCATCACATGGCTTTTTGTTTTGTTGCGAAAGATCATACTTCCGCTTTCGGCAATCCTTCTTAAGGTGCCCAACCTTGTGACAGTTGTAACACGTGACTTGATATCGCGTGGATGATTTACTAGAATGACGTTTCCACTTTCCCTTTGACTGAGTGACAAGAGCACTCTTTGAATGGTCACAATTAGATTCTGCTTGAATTTGTCTCCACTCCTTTTGCAATAGGTAAGAACTCACCTTGTCAAACGTGAGTGTTTGACTTTCAACCATTAAATGGAGTGCCTCCACAAATGACTCATACGAAGAAGGTAAGCTGTTCGAAACAGAGCCACCATATCATCGTTGTCCACCTTTTTGTTGATGGAAGATAATTGGTCTTGGAGGTCTTTCATCCGAAGTAGGTGCTCAGACAACGATCCACCTCCTTGTAACTTTACGGAAAAGAGCATATTCTTCAGGTATAAAACCCGACTCTTTTCTGACGTCTGATATTTATCCCCCTCAAACCGGGCCACAATGTGCTTGCTACTGAGAGTATTCTACGCACTTTTGGTATCATATCATCGACACCGATAACTTGAGAAGCAATAATGCTTCCTTATGACGTTTGTCATAATCCACAAAGTTCGTCGTTGGTCGACTTTCACTACCCGTGATTATTTTATCACAATCACGAAACTCCGCAAGCGTTAAAATCTTATGGCTCCATACATTGAAATTAGTGCCCGTTAATTTTTGTGTCTCCGACAAAGTCAAGTGTGAAATATTTGCCATTTTATTATTCCAAAGTAACAGAAATAATAAAATAATATTTTGCCCACACTTAATAAAACAATATTACTTATTCCAAAGAAATAATATTAAAATTAATTACTCCAGCAAATAGTATGAATACCTTTGTGGCTGAAAAAATAATATTATTCTGCCCAAATAAGATTAATCTACCTTCGAACCCTTAATATTTAACTCACAATTTTTTCTTGTTCATCGACTTTTCGCCCTCGCTATCTCCTCTTCCGTCACGTTCTTGGATTTGTAACTCTACATATGCCTTCAAACGCCCATAGGAATGTGTTGTTGCCCTCGCTTTTTCCTTCGCAAAACGATGCATTGCCACGACTTTGCCTTACGTTGAACAATTTCGCCCACGTTATTTTGTTCTTTCTACCCCTCGCAATTGTTAAAAGACTTGCACGATTTCTGTGCCCTCATTTTTCTTTTTCATCCATGATTCTCTTTTTCCTCTAGTTTGCCCACACAACTCAAGCTTCGAGATTTGCGACTACCCTCAGGACTGGTTCTCGTGTTTCCTTTCTGCCCCACGATTTCCACAACCACGAACTTGTTCAACGTATTTCCTTCAATCGACTAGGTTTTCGCTTTTGTCTACCCACAATCACGATTTGCAAACATCTGTCTTCTCCCCTCGCTTCTCTCCTCGTGTCGGCATTTTTCTCCAAATACCCCATGTTTTACCAAATTCGTGCCTGTTAAGGCTTCCTCGAATTTCTAGTTCATGCCTCTTGGAGGCTTCCTCGAATTGCAACCTTGGAGGCTCTGATACTAATGTTAGCATATGCAAAGAGAAGAAAGAATTCGAGAGAAGGCAATCCAGACCGCATCGAATGACCCAGGCGATTCAATTTATTATTGGAGTAGTTATATTTAGTTACATTTGGTTGTTGGTTACAACCTCTACAACTCCCTAGAACCGCATCGGTTCATGCTATATATTCAACACTTTCCAATGAAGACTTAAGACACTTTGAGCTCCGGTTTGAATTGACAAACAATTGAGGAGGATGCGCAAAGCAATAGTCAATTGGATTATCTTATAGGTCTCGGAGCTAGTTCTAAGACCGGTTGTGAAGAAAAATGTGGTTAGGGCATCTAGTTAGCTGATTGGGCCTATCTCTCATCGCCGAGTAATTTAATATGTTTGATCACCAAAGCCAAAAGTGCTTTTATGACTACTACCCTCAAAATTGATCAAACATAGGAGTTTTTACACAAGAAATGTAAAAAGAACGAAAAATATAGTAGGAAGTTCTTTGGTTCAAGGACATCGATCGATTTTGGCTCAAGGAGAGCAGCTTGATTTTAGCTCTGCTAATATGGAATTGAAGCCCTATAAAGGCTATACAATATGAACTTATGCAATAGAAGTTTGAATTCGGAAGGAACAAGTACATATGAGGATTTGTTGGTCAAGCAAGCATCTCGAGACTTTTAGATAATTTAATACTTTTGATGATTGATTAGATTTGGATCCACAGGGCTAGGAAATACAATTTTTAGCTAGTTTTGTTAAAAGGGCATTGGCTTGAAGGTAGGTCAATTTCCACTATCCACGGTCAAGAAGTTTTGGAGAAGGGAAAATTTTAGGTTATGCGACGATTATGGTGTTGAGCGGATAAATGATAAGAGGGTCTTCCTAATGCTCATATTGCTATTATCTCGCACTCATTTGGTAGATTAGACTGGAATCTCCAAAATATTAACACTAGAATCATGTGCGGTAGAAAACAATTGTTAATTTGTAGTCACCAAGACGGAGTTAGAAAGTTTAGTAGTTCAACATGATTCTGGCTTGTGCATGCAAAGAAGTGAATGATGGACAAGAGGCATCCATCTGTATTATTGAAATAAATGAGAATTTGATTAAGGCAATGTTGCGATTGTCGAGGAGCTGGAAAAATCGCAAGGTCATGAAACTCGGGATGGTTTTTGATTGTCCTCCACCTTATTTGAGGCACTAACTAATGCAGTAGATCTAATTACTATTTCTCACTTACAGGATTACTTGAATGAATTGAGGGGTTACTCCGAGTAACACTTCATCGACTTCATCTTTGTGGCCAATCTGGGACACAAGGTTTTGATATGGGGGAATAGCGAATGTTCCAACAACAACAACAAATTCCCAAAACCATCGCAACAACCACCTTAGCTACGAAACAAGATGATAATCAGTCAAATCGGTTGGCTCTTCGCACTATGGAAATCACACCAACTTGTACCTCCTCTTGGTCTATAATATCCCCTTGTGGGATATTAATTAATTATTATTAATTTACTCGCAAAAGAAACAAACTTAGAAGAGAAACCCTTCTAGGTTCACCTCAACTAACCCAGTGTCGGCTTCAATACAACCCAAATAGGGTTGGAGTGAGCCAAGGTAAGGGTTCAGATGGGCTATCTAGTTGGAATTTACACTCCTTTAACCAATAAACTTTGCAGAAGTAAAATAATAAATTATAACTGCTGAAATTGACTGAAACTTTGAAAATTAATAACTCCCACAATATTAACTCTTTTAGCTTGAAACAAAGTGCAGTAGAAAGATAAAATTATGAGCTTTTAAATGCAACCAACATCAGAATTTTCCACCCACTGAAACCCACTCAAAACAGCCCCGAATCTGCAGTTCAAGTCGCTGGGGTTAGGGCAAAATATGCAAAATAATTCCAGCACTTTTCCTTCACTCTAAAAGTCAATAAATGCAGTTTTCAGATCTGCAATCAATAGATCTATAACAACAGATTTAATAACACTTCAAACCCCTCCAAAACACTGTTAATACATGCCCAGGTAAGTCGACTTGTATTAAATAAATTCCAGCAATGTAAGTAAACCAAACTAGCATGAAAATGGCCACAATATGCCCCAATTAGAAGCATAAATAAATCAGAATGTAACCTCCATATGCAACCTCATAAAATCATACCAAAATGCTTCATACCAAGTCGATTTGAGCTTACAAAAATTCTGGAAATGAACAACAAGTATTTGGGCACAAAAACACCTCCAAACCAACTCTAAAATTGCCCTAGGCAAGTCGATTTCATCAAGGGAAACCAACAACATATAATAAATGATATTCACTCCAAACTCTTTCAAAGCAAGCTTATGTCCTCTCCCAAAAATGGCGACTTACATATATATAGAGAAATGATTGCAAAACTTATTAATTCAAGCTCAAATGGGCACACACACTTCACAAATGGGTGGTGTTGAAGAACACCTTTTATTTTTTATCATAAGTGGGCATACATCCCTTTTTCAAGCATGAAGATAAGTTTCATAAACTGTCAACATGCGAAAAAGGAGTATCCACATCTTCTTTTATATCTTTTGCCTTGCACATCCTCCAAAGTTCTTCTCCATCTTTGGCGCCATATTCTAGGAGGGAATCTTATTTTAAAAATGCCTGAAAGTCACACTCAACAACAAATATTAAATGCATAGGGATTTTAAATTAAAAGATGCCCAAATAAATCGACCCATGCTTAGAAATAATCAATTCATCCCAAATATTAATTATTAAATGGTCCCAAGAAAATGCGACTTGCTTAGTAACTTGATTTTCCTCTAAAACAAATATTTATAATCCCAAGGAAATCGATTTTCCTTCTTATAATTGATTTGCACAAAAATATATATTTTATTTCTTTTAACTCACATGTGCAAATCGATCTTTTTCTTATTTTAATTTTTATTTGAAAAGGGGGACATTACATGGTCAAGATCCTACACCCTCCTCAGCTTAGTATTTTTATGCCGGCTTGGATTCTAGTGATTTTTCATTCCCAGGCAGAGGTGGGGGACAGTAATGTTGGTGAAAAATGGGGTAGCGAGTCTAATCTCCATTTTGAGGTGATGATTTATACTTAAGTGATGTCTTGAAGATTTGATTATGAAATAAATAAAAACTCGTTTATCTCAATGATGGTTTTGGAAGGATCCTACTAAGACGTTTCTGCCTTGCTGCACTTGTTGGCACCTTTTGGATTGTATATGTACCTCGAAACTTTTTTTGGAATACCATATCATTCTCATAATTAGTTACTGTTTTCTGTGATCTCATTATCATTATGTGTGGATTCAATAAAACACTCTGATGTCTCTCTCTTTTGTTTTTAACACTTGGATACTATGTATGTTTACAAAGTTTGATGAAACTAGAGGAAGCACCACAGCAACAATTCCAGCATTAGAAAGAAAGAAAGAGTTGAATCATATTGATGTCCACAGATGATCAAAAGTAGGTCAATTGGACTTGAAGTGTACATCCAATATTAATCGGGAAATGCTAGGGGAAGGGGACCTAGATTACAAAAAATTAACCAAGTACAAAGCAATATATAAATTTAAACATAACAATGGGGTAAGTTTAAAATGGTTAAACCTTGAATCATAAAAATCATGTACAGATAGTCCAGGAAGGGTAGGACTTCTCAAGGACCAACAACATCATCTATCACCGCAAAAGGCCAATGCATTGTTTTATAATGCTCATAGGGGTATGCCCAAGTTTAATATGGGTAGGATGGTCAATCGTAAGAGGAAGTTAGGTAGTCCCTCTATAGTCTCTCCTAACATCCATGGCTAATGAAAAGCTTTGGTGGCTGATGAGCTTGTGACCTGGTGTGTGGACAAGGGAAGGCCCTCGATGCCGATATCCGATCCACTCCACCTACATTGAGACTAGCATGCTCTAGTAGCAATACACAAAGAGGAACACTGTCTCACTAATCTGTCCCCATCTGAGTACGAATTAAACATACACAATGGGAGCTTACTGTCTCCAATATCTGAAGTGGACTAAAAGAAGGAAGTAATCAGTGTGACAACCCTAGGGGTCCCCTACAAGGATCTACGCGAGAATGACTTCCTTCCAAAGAAAAAGGGCCAAGCATTTCTTATTCGGATATTGGAAGAAAGTGGACAGAGAACTAACTGTCTGACTCTTTATATAAACAATAGTATCTCCCTCAGATCTCATATTTGATAAGGTACCTGAAAATAAAATACTTTTAATTGTCCACCTCTTAGAGGGGTTAGAGATGGTAAACCCTGCTGCCCTGTAGTTCATGTTTGTCTATCTCAACTCGCAACTGGTGAGAGCATATCGAATCCTCAAGCCATGTCACCAATGTGTTGGCGATATGTTGAATGTTGATGCCATCTACAACAGTTAAGAAATGCGTGGAATAGAATTCCAACTTGGTGCTGAGCGAGTGTCGAGGAGATGTCCAAGTGACCTTAATGTACTTGTAAGCACTGGTGGGGTCAAGTAAGTAAATAAAATAAATAAATAACAATTAATTACTTGATTAATTAGGTCAACCATATGATTATATAAAGTGAATGTACGAATATATCAGATAGTAATTAACAAATAATTTTACTGAATAATAAAATGGAATAGCACAATGAACACAAGTAAGGTGGGGAAGACTTGAGGGTAAAATACCCCACCGTAAGAACACCGTCCAGCACAGTAAATCTTCACTTCTTCAAATCGACTCAGGCCCCACAATAATCTCAGAAATACTCCATTAAGTATTTCACAAAATGATCATTCAATTATTCACTACTTACAATCTCAATAGAGATCACCCTATTATATAGGGTGGGTGATTGGTTGCACCTATTGGTTGCACTGTTTCACTCTTTAATTAATTCAATGACTGATTTAATTAACACTTACACACTAAGGTGGAATGAACCTGCTAACGTATAAGCTATATCAATAACTTATAACAATAATGATATGAATGTGTATATGTGGTGGCCCACCAAAGGTGACCCCACTTAATATTATACACTCCAACATGTATAAGTTATATTAAGAACTTATAACAATAACAATATGGATGTGTATATGTGGTGGCTCACCAAAGGTGACCCCAGTTAATATTATACATTCCAACAGCGGTGTTGGTACATATCCTCCCTGACATTAGAGCTATTTGGCTCCGATGTTCAATTTTGACCAGTTAATTGTTGAACTATGAAAATTGCTCAGAGACCAAGTTAAGAGGGGATTGTGTTTATGGATCAGTTTGTTTCTTGGTCATTATTGATACAAGGACGAAGTCAATTTAATACTACAACACATAATTTACTTTCAGTCTAAACAACTTGAGGATTATTAATGGTAGAACACAACAAATGATAAACAAGTGTATCACCATACAAGTTTCTTGCGCTTGATGCACAAGCTTGATTAAATTAATTGACAGATTTTCAAGCATCTGTGCAAAGGAAACTGAAGAAAATTCAGGATTTGCACGTAGCTCTAAGACCAGATAGATTAGACATCATTTCTCAAACTATGGCAAGGTTGCATGAGCTTGATAATTAGATGACTTAAATGATAGGTTTGAACAAATTTAAAGCAATAATTACGGTACTGCTTCGAAAGGTTGATGCGGACCTGTTCTGATCATAAGTTTTAAGATTTTGGCAACTGTTAGTTTTGAAGGGGAACCCTTTATATGAAATATAATTAAATTGGATTTGATAAAACCCCAAGTTTTGGAGACATTGAGTTTGATAGAATCCCTGAAGGTTTTAGATGAAAGAGGATTCGACGGAGCCCCTGAATTTATCAGACAAAACAGGATTTGACATAGCCGACTTCCTTCTTTGGATCATGTACAGCAGAGCAGGTTTTCTAGGGATGAGGTAGGAGTCTTCTTCCGAGGAAGATGTTGGGAGATTTGATAAGAAGGTGGATTCCACCAAAGTAACTATTAAGTTGGGTCATATGCTTCAAATGATTCAAGCACATGTTCGACGATTGGAGTGCATACATAACTGCTTCATTATCAACCTCTAGTCTCCTATGTCTGATAAATATGATATGGTGTACAGAGAAGAATATTTTGTACCACTGTTTTTAATGAGCATTTATATAGACACTTTATACATGTCTTTAGATACTCTGAGAGTCATAGAACTTGATTGCATTTATCTCCTGCATTGATAAAAGAGACTGTTATGCTTTTGTTCATATAAAGTGTGTAGTGAATCAATGTATACATGTTGTGTTCATTCCTTTTGTTCTGTGTCAATTGTCAAGGTGTTGTATGTCTTATTTACACTGTTCCTTTTGGTCTGTGTCAATTGCCAAGACTTCACATGCATTATTTTCATTTTTTTGGCGTGGGTTGTTGCTTTGAACTTCCAAATTGACTTGTGTGTTGTTCTAAAAACCTGCAACTTATAATGGGTTGTCTTTTTCTACATGCTTTACACTGGTTTTATTCTGCGTTGAAAATGGTTTTATGTTAATATTCAGATCTTCACCGTAATGTATCCGTATTTCTTTTTAACTGATATGATCTCTCCTCATTTATATTTTGTCTTTACAACCTTGAAGCATCATAGGATCTACAACATGTGACAATCACTTTACCATGACAGATAATGATGGTGGTAGCTGAACCACTTTTTTTTCTTGAGGAAATGCGTCTTATATTTCACCTGAGAACAAGAGGATTACATTGGCTTAACCATGGAAAGTCATGTCCTGGAAAGAAGAGGAAAGATAGCATCAAGGCTGATGTCCAAATAGACGAATTCCTTTTTTCAAGCATCACATGGTCCTTCAAAATGCCAAAAAAGATGACCAACTACCAAGCTGCTCAGATATGCTTAAGTGGAGCCAAGCCTGAAATCATAAATGCCTTAGTACTGCAACTTATATCATAGAGCTGTAAAGAATCTCAAATCCCGCATGTGTGGAGAGTTAAGTTGCCGCATTCGCCGAACTACAAGGAAAAAATCAAAATTCGCCGGATTTTAACAGGCCCAATTAAATGCGTTGAAAATCGCGATTTAATTCGTGTTTATTCTCGGACGTCAATTTTTAATGTAATACGTTGAAAATCGTGCTTGAAAAGCGTTGAAAATACTCTAAAAATTTTTGAAGTTCGATTTTAGGGTTTTCTGTCCCTGCGTTTTAGGGTTTTTGCATCGTTATTGTCCTATAAAATCTCCTGCACACGATAATAATCTTCACACCTCCTGAGCTTGACGTTTATGACTGTTGAACTCGAGCCTGACTGTCGTGTTGTTGGAAGCCTGCATTTGCGTCTGCCATTGACGTGTGTATTCCTGCATTTGCGTCCATGTTGTTGGCACTTGGCAAAGCTTGGCGTCTGTGTTGTTGTGTTGCTGGAGAGACTCTGCGTCCACCATTGTCCATTCGTTGCTCGCTGGGAGATTCCGATCTCAGTTGAAAACAACCACCAGGTATGTCGACGACTCTACTCTGTATTTTAGTTTTTATTTGATTTGTTTTTATATTGAAACGTAGGTCTAAAGTTTTAAAAATTTAGGTTACACAATAATTAAATCAATTATTAAATGTTGGTCTAGGTTCAAAGATAGGTTAGTATATTAATTTAGGTTAAAAAATTAATGTCTTAAGTTTTAAAAGTTTAACGTTTTAATATATTAAACTCTTTTATGAATAAAAAAATATTAAATTTGATTATTTGAATGGTTACGGTTTTCTTTGAAGTTTAAACTATACTAAACTTAAATACTTACGGTTTACCTATATATATATATATATATAAAGTTACATAAAATATAGTAACATCTAAAATTATATAATAAAATATTAATATAATGTATTTTATTATATAAATTATCATTAAATATATAATTTATTTTATAAAAAAATATATATTAGATCGATAAATATATATAATATATTTTATAAAAATTAATATTTTATATCATTATGTTATATAATGTATTTTATAAAAAAATGATATATAATATCCTTTGAAAAATTATATATTAGATTGATAAAAATATATATAATATATTTTATAAAAATTTAATATTTTATATCCTTAAATTGAAGGTATTTATATATATTTTAAATCAAAGATTGAAATGTATGATAATAATTATCGATAATTATTATTATCATACATTTAAATTAAATACATGATAATAATTTTTGTATGATTTGATTTTTTAAATTTATTTATTTCTAATTCTTTGTTTATTTTTTTCAAAAAATGCAGGTTGTTATATTGGTATGGCGCCTCCAAAATCAAATGCAGCGGGATGGAAATACATGAGCCGTGAGGGTCGGACAAACAATCTCACGTGCACTTTATGTCAGCATTCTTTTACTGGGACATTGACAAGAGTAATGGACCACCTTCTTGGCATACCGGGTGGTCAAGGAGGCGGTGTTGAAGAATGTCGGAATGTCACTCCTGAAATAAAAGCAGAGTTGGAGAAAGACTACAAGCATTCATTAGTTGTAAATCAGCAAAGGGTGCAAAAAAACAACAAATTCAAGGTTGTAAAGCGAGTTGTTGAGCAGAAAGGAGCCCTTCGAATTGTTGTTTGCAGCAAAGAGTGGGAAGATTCAGTTCTTGCAAAAGATTCTAAAGGTAAACAGGTGGAGCAAATCATTTTGAGCTCTAACTTTTGGGAAAATGCAGTCAAGGTCTTAAAAATGTGTGCACCCATTGTTCGTATGCTTCGCATGGTTGATGGCGATACCCCTTGTATGGGCATGGTTTATGAGGGCATGGACCGTGCAAAGAAGACATCCAGAAGGCATTCAATAATGTGGAAGCAAAATATAGTGAGATATGGGATATTTGTGATGGAAGATGGAGGATGATGCATACTCATTTGCATGCAGCAACATGCTATTTGGAGCCGACACTCTATCACATTGAAAGAGAAAGTGACCGTGAAGTGATGAGCGGGATTTATGCAGCCATTGAAAAGCTTGTTCCAGATCGAGATGTTGCAAAGAAAATCGAGAGCAACTTAGAGCATACAGGAGAGGGGATGGGTTGTTTGGAACCCAATCAACAATAGATGACAGGGAAGACATGGATGGTGATGAATGGTGGAGATTCTATGGAGCAGATACCCCTGAACTACAACATTTTGCAATTCGAGTCTTGAGTCAAGGAGTAAGTGCATCAGCATGTGAGAGGAATTGGAGCAGCTTTGACCATGTTCAATCAAAAAAAAGGAATAGGTTGTTATCAGGAAAACTGGGGGACCTTGTTTATGTTCGCAGTAATTTGCGATTGACTATGAAAAAAGTGGCAAAAGATGCATGCACTTCAAAGAAAAAAAAGCTTCAGGATGTCCTACAAGACAATGAAGATGATCTTGATTTTGTTGGTGATGCTGATAGACATGAGGGTGAATCTAGTGATGTTGGTAATGATGATGTTTCTAGCATAGTTCAAAAAATCGTAAATCGGGATTAATCGGCAAGCCAAATTTTGAATCGAAAATCGGGAATCGGCAAAAAATCGGCAACTTTTAAAAACATTTAAATTCATAAAATATACTTAAATTAAATGTAAAAATAATGTTAAATGATGCGAGAAGTGACTCTATAGAATGCCATATTTTTAAAATTGTTATACAATATTGATTCTTGAATATACTATTATTAATATATAGAATATACAGAATTTATACTTAATAGTTAATAGTATAATACTTAATATTGATACTTATAGTATTTATTAAAATTTAATATTAATATTACAGTATACAATGCACTATACACTGTATACACTGTACACTATACAGTATTTAGTAATTTACAATTACACTTACAGTATTTAGTTTTACTATTTATAATATATATTAATATATATTATACAGTATTAATAATAAATATTAATATACTATAGTCTAGACTGTATATTATACAGTATTTACTATTACTATCAAGTTATTAACTATTAATATTAATATACACTATTAATATTAATAATAATATACAGTATTAATATTAATACTTAATAATAAATTTAAAGTAGTTTAATTTTTACCTGCTGCCGCTGGAAATGGGCACGAAATGACTGAACTGGAGCCACGAACTGGTAAATGCCACGAAATGGAGCCACGAGCTGATGGTAATGAGCCACGGATCTGTCGGAAATGGCCTCGCAATAGCAAAAATGAAAGTCAAATGCCCTCGCAGTAGTAAACGCAAGTCGCTGTTGCAAAAACGAAGTCGTGAAAAGAGAAAAGAGGATTAAAAAACGATTTAGTCTATTTTCGTGTTATACCCTAGGCCGCGTTTTCCCCCGATTTAAGCCGATTTTAGCCGCGATTTTCAACGATTTTTGCAGGGTTTTTGACCGCGATTTATGGGCGATTCATCAGATTACAAAAACCGCGATTTTTAAGAAGTTTAATCGTTTTGCTAGAAGAACACGATTTATCGGCGATTTTGAATCGAGGTTTCTAGTGATGATGAGATTGAGCCAAGTGCTCTAGATGATTTAGAGCTTTTTGATGTAATAAGTAGAACTTAGCCCATACTAGATAGGGAAGTTCAAGACTTTGATCCATCACTTTTTGACAACATTTCGAATATTAGTATGCAGCTGCGAGCACATGTTTTTTGAAGTTTTTGCTTTCAATCACATTATTGTAATAGCTACTTATGAAATCAATGAAATGTGATATTATCTCTCTTTTGAAATGTGAATTTATCTTTTGTTTTTATATATTTAATAAAAATGTATATTTCTATAGTCGAATTTAATCATTGATTTTTTTACTAGCGAATTTTTCACGAATTTAATCATCGGCGAATTCGAATGAGGCAACTTAGGTGGAGAGAGCTGATTGTATTTTTTTTGCCGGACTAAAATATACCAAGGAGAATCCCCATGCACCACTCTTACAATTCACTTCCTGCGGTAAAAACTCCTTTAATTTGTTATATCAAGGAGACCTAGGTCCCGAGATCATCTTGATCTCTAGAACCGCACAAGTATCACAAACCTTGGAGGAATTGCTTTAACCCCCAAAAAAAAAAAAAAAAAAAAAAAATAATGGCGATCAGCAGGATTTTTCTTTTGGTGATCAACATTGAATTTCGCCTTGTTGTAATGAGGCTAGATTTACCCTTTTGGTGATTGATACCGAATTTGTCCTGGTGGAGGTCAATGCTGGAATTTCTCTTGTGTGATTGATACTATGTTTCCCTTGTGGTGATTGATGTGTAATGTCCCCATTCCTTCACCAAGGGCCTAACGACCATTTTTAGTCTTAGCCTTGGTCATACCCGAGGGCTAACGACACTCACAGTGCTATTGGGTATGGATACATGATTACCACCTTGCTTTATGTTATAGTTTGTCATTGACATTACGTTGAGCGACTTGGTGGTAATAATTGTTATATTTTGTCATTGGGTGATTATATGGCACTTTATTATTCTATTTCTTCGTTGGGGGTCACCTATGTTACTTTTGACGCATGGGGGAAAAAGGTAACTTCAAATCATATTATATTTATGTGGTTTCCCAAGGGGTTGATTGGGTTCTTTTTTTGGGCCTCTTGTTGCATGGTGAAGTTATAAAAGAGTGCTCGGGGAGAGTTATTCATTTATTCATACACTCACCTATTTTGATATTGGAGCAATTGTTTGCAATTTCTTTGTTTGTGGAGTAAGATCCCATAAGAACCATAGCTTCGGTGGTGAAAGATCCACACCTAGCTAGCAGAGCACTCTTCGGTGGTGAAAGATCCTCCCTAGTTTTCTATTTTGGAGCTTTATTTAGATTTTTGGATCAGATTTGGAGAGTAATCAGAAATTCAGTTTTAGAGTAAGAGGACAACCCTTCTTCATCAAGGGTTTCAGATTCAGATTTGGAACAACTATTTTCTAGGGTTTTATCTACTCAATTCTAGATTTGCAGCAATGTTTTTTAGGGTTTCCAGGTGTCCATTTTCAGATCTGGAGGTTGGGATCATTTCTATATATTTAGTAGATGTTATTTCCAGAAAATCAGATTTTTATCAGTTGTATTCACATAGTTATGAATTTTTGAAGTTTTCAGCAGTTTAGGGCTTTCTGAAAATTACTGGCAGTTATATATTACTCAGAAAAATAAAAAAATATTTTTCTAGTCTTTGTTTTCACCTTAAAAAGGTCTCTATAAAATTTCGTGTGATTTGGGTAAGTATTTTGCAAGATATCTATAAATTTCAGTTCGCTGCCCTAGTTGGTTCATTTCCAGAAATTTCAGAATATCATTTGCTGCAAATTTTTATTAAATTTTTCAAATTTCAAGATTATCCCACAAGGGATATTTCATGATGCTGAATTTTCCTTAGTGGCGATCGGGGTCAAAGTTTCTCCAGTGGCAATCAAATCTGGATTCTCCTAGTGGTGATAAATCTTTGGAGAGTCCCTAGTGGTGATTGATGTTGGAGTTTTCCTTATGGTGATTGATACCGAAGTTTCCCTTGTGGCAGTCTATGTTTATTTTTCCTTGTGGTGATGAACTTCAAATTTTCTCTTGCGGCAATGGTCACACCCCTTTATTTAAAAGTTATTTTTACCGCATCGATTGGCGCATCCGCTTTCTTTTTAGTTGTTGCCATTTGTATTGATTTGGTCAACACTAGGATCCTTTTCGCACTGTCCACACACCACCTTGTTTCTTATTAAAAGTAAATCATACAATTATTTTTGTATATTCATTCATTTCTTTCTCTATACCTACAAAGTGGCATAGCCTCTATAAGATTCTAACCTTGTTTGGCTTACGTAATTAGGTCCATCGTTATCAACAACATTGAAATCAGATTCTTCACCATGGTTGGCAGGTCTTGAAGTTTTGGATCATTGAAATGCATCCACCAATTTCTTCCACCAAAGTCGTTTTTTCATCTCCTATGTTGCTCAAACAAAACAATGATGCACTTTGATGAATTTCTTTATATTGTATCATATTCTCTTATGGAGCGCTTGCTCCTTAATCTGGTTGATTTTAATGGGGATTCCTTAGCACCAAATTCTAGCATGGAAGTCTGCCTATTTGGGGGCTATTCTAGTGCTCGCTTTTCTTACACAAGCACAAATGTTTAAAATAATTTACAGCACCCACCATAATCATACAGATTAGCTTGTTTGGGAAATTTGTTCAACTCGTACTATAACTAATGAAGCAGCTAGAAATCAAGTTTTAATTGATTGTCTTCAGTGTCTAAATATGCCTCTTATTAGCTCCGAGTTCACTTTGGACTAATGAATATATCCCGATTTTGCATCTATAATGATCATAGCTCTGATGATAAGCATAAAAGCAGTGAATCTGTATTTACTTTCAGCAAGTTCCACTGCTTCACACATGTGAGCATCACCTAGATGCAATGACTGCCAAGTGGATCATTCATGCTCATGAGAGACGGTACTTGTGAACCACTACTCGTGATTTATGGGTGGTGGTCAGGATTGTTGGAGCAGAATACTTTTTAGATTGAACAACTCATAAAATGCACCTAGAAATGGGACAAAAGTCATGTCTCAGCCAAAGGAAAAGGATAATACATGGTTTATTTTTTTATTGAAAATTATGGTATATGCACATCTTCTGCAAAATGGTTAGAGTTTGTAAAAAATGCATATTTGGTGTAGCAATTGAAGAGTTATTACATTTAATGAATTGCTAGAAATACTGATGTTTTGTCATGTCCAGGAAACTGCAGTTTCTGATCTTGAGCAGATAGTTTCAGATGAACTGATCAAAATTAGAAAATCATCTAGTGGAGATAGATAAAAAATGCGATTATATCTGATAAAGACGATGTAATTTGGGAATATGACTCACCTGAATCAGTCACAAATCTGGACAATGTTGAGTATCAAGAGATATTGCTGGAGATGCAGAGACTTCTTTATGAGGATGTTGAAACAGAGTTGAAACAAAGAGGTGAATGATGTAAATTTCTTCTGTTTACCCTTTTTTCATGTATATAAAATATATCTCTAGTAAAATGGTTAGTACATTTTCAGTTATCCCTTTTACTGATGCTGAAATTCTTAAATTACTTTGAGTGCCAAAAGTGACTAGTTTCTTTCTATGTTCTTTGAAAGCTTGGATTCTAGTTGGTTTTCTCTTTTTGTTGGGGTTAGGGATAGGAATGGATGCGGGAATATTTGGCGTCAATAACTTTCCTGTTTTGTTTCTAAAGCCCATGCGAGTCTTTTCAGGCTCCATCTTGCTGCTTTGGTTTGATGCTTCTTTTGAGTCTGCTTCCTTTTTCAATTAGTCCATGCAATCCTGATTGAACTTTACTTCCTTTGCATTAAGTATTGCTCGGATGTACTTTTTCCAAGCAATTGCAGAAGCTAAAAATTTGAGCCTTATTTCTTCATCCATTGTAGAGGAGTTAGAACCTTGTGGTATGCACACAGGTGCACAATGTGATGCTGAAGCCACTGGTGAAGTCAGATCATGCCACAAAGCAACACCAAGGTGCTGTGCGCCATTTGAGGTCTTAGATCCTCCTGGATAAGTTTCCCATCCTTGAAAAGCAATGGTCCCCATTGTGTGTAGTTGTGGGAGAAGATGTGGGAAGTTATTAGTAACTTGCACTTTTGTAATCTATTTTCCTGGTAAGGTACTTGACCTTCTTTGACGATATGAAAGAGAGGAATCTCTTGGTGTCTTGTCCATTTGACCTTGGTGTAAACGACTTGATCTGTTTTTGCTGGTGCATTGCAATTAGGATTAATTTTTGATTGCTTGAAGAGTCTCTATAACATTTGAAGTATCCAACAAAGGTGGAAAGTAGTGGTGCAAGAGTTCTGCATTAAAGACTAGATGCAACCCAAGGTAAGAAGGAAGATTAAGCTTGAAAGCCTCCTACTTACTTGGTGATGGTGTAGGGCCCGTACCCAAGTGGTCAAGCTTCATGATAAGGTCTTTTCAGTCTTTCCTTCTGTAGATGAGCTATACTCAGTCACCAACTTGAAAGGTGGGTGGCTATGTTCCACCAAGTTTCCGAGACGGGGATGGGGGGACGTGTTTCAGGATTTAATTTTTTTGGAGGCCTTTTTTTAGGGGACGCTATTAAAAATAAGGGAAAATTTTAAAAATATAGGAAATTTCAAATATTCATATGATAACATTGATAAAACATTCATCACACACATTATAGAACCTTAATACATAAAATTGGAGCTGAATTGAGATTTCACATAAGATTTAACCTTAAAAATATAGGAAATTTCAAATATTCATATGATAACATTGATAATTTTAAACCTAAACTAAAGCATTCATCATACACATCATAGAACTTTAATACATAAAATTGGAGCTGAATTGAGATTTCACATAAGATTCAAGTTTCAATTACAATGAAATGCCCAAGGGCTACAAAATGTTTGAAACATAGAAAATCAAAATGAAAATATATTGCTGCCCCTAATCAAAATCCGCTAAAGTGGCATCAAAATCAAACCCTGAGTTTGAGTCACTGGAACTATGAGGGGCTGCCTCATCCAATGGAACCCCAACCAATCCCACTGTGCCTCCTCATCAATTTGTGCGGCATCTTCGGGATCAACATCCCAACGTGTAGCTGGAGTTTGACGATACTCAGGAGTCTATTGATCCTGAAGTCTTAAGGCACTATGCACGGCTACTAACTTCTCTGCTCATCGAGAGGTAAATTGGTTCCTCTTAACTGTGTGGATGAGGTCATATGTGGACCAATTCCTCTCTGCAACAGAGGAACTAACAACTTGTGAAAGGAGGCGAGTGGCAAGAATCCTCAAGTCTGGTGCATCCTTGCCATGCCATGTCCACCATCCAATAGGGTCTACTTGAGCTAATGTAGCTTTATCTATCCTCGCCTCTGGTTTGCTAAATGTTGGTCCACGGAGATTGACAAAAGGATAGCCATTGGGTCCGCAATAAAGTGTACTCCTGATCAATGTACATCTTTCGAAAAGCCTTCATGAGCTCTTCTTTCACCTCTTCATCATTAGATGGATGCACTCTTCCACGTCGTGTTGTATACCATTTGGGATTTAGAGTATAGGCTGCCATATGAAGCGGGGTGTTCATTGTGTTCCACCTCCATGTCACAATGGGCCTGATATGCTCCTCATAAAATCCCAAAGTAGGATCCCTGCTATAAATGGCTTGCTTCATCTGCCCAAGCATGTTGTCAAATGTCTCATAAATCTCTCCAAGACTAGGAGAGTCTCAGATCAACATATTTTATGACCCCCACTACAGGTGAGATGATGGAGCAAACATATCTACAAACAAGTTACAAAAAAATTAGAAAATATTAAGAATGAAAAAGTAAAATAATTTACAAGTTATAAACATGGATAAATATTAAAATATAAATAAAATCAGCAATTGCTTAGCTCACTGTGGACCACCAATCATCGTCGAGGATATTTTGTTTCACACCTTTTCCTTCAGAAGTGTTTGCCTTTACCCATCTACCCCACTCTTGATTAACCATCATTAATTGTAGAGCCTCCCGCACCTCAAGCATCCTTTCTAACAAAATAAAACATTGGCATATCTAGTGTCCACGGGCTTGAGGAAGGAATAAAATAGTTGGCATATCTAGTGGTCCACGGGCTTGAGGAATTCCTTCCTCAAAAAGACCGAATATAACAAGTAAGGTGTGATGGTGGCAAATGAACATCTCGTATGTGTCTAGCCTCTGCCACCACTGTCTTCACCCAATCTATCTTTCCAATGTCTTTCAATGCGTTGTTCAACGCATGAACACAACATGGATTCCAGAAAATGTGCTTGTAAGCACCCTCAACCATCATGCCAAAGAAACTTACACATGTGGGCTGAATCGGTCACCACTTGTACAACATTAGAGGGCCCAATCTCCTCTATGACATCCTTCAAAATTGAAATTGGAAGGTTGCATCCTTTCTCTTCCCTATACAATCAATAGCTCTAAGAAAATAAGGGCCAATAGGACAAGTGACAATGATATTGATGAGTGGCCGATGTTTAATATCGGTCCATCCATTCATGATGATAGAGCAGGCCACTCGTATCCAAGTTTGCCTCATCTCCTCCATCACCACACTCACTTTAGAATATTCTTTATCAAGGAGGTTGGTCCGTAGTTTGTGTTCTCCAGGAGGGACATATGAGGAAAGAACAACAATTACATTTTTGAACATTTGTTTGAAGTAAGGGGAATGTGACACATGAAAATATTGCATTGACAAAGAAGAATTTGGCAATAGAAGAGTTAGCTACTTCCCGTGATTGCACATTGAACATCCCACAACAAAGTAGTAGCATTTCTCTTTCCTTGGTAGAATCCTCTCCCCTTGACTTTTATCATCCACGAATTGGGTAGGCAATTGTGTACCATGCATAGTCTCTAATGGCATCCCTTTTTTGTTGCCTCACCCTCCACGTGCAACCTAGTCACTTCGGCCTTCTCAGCTAATGTTATTCTTTCACAACCTTTTACCCCTTGTCAACTATGCCCAAAAGATGTGAATAAACCCGTGTGTAGCTGCCCCTAAATTCTTTGTTGCAAATATGACACAACCACACTCTACTCCCCCGTGATTTTTTTTTTTTTTGTCAATGGCTGTTGCAAATTGTGAAAGAGGCTTTTTAGGATTGAATGGGCCCTTTGCATAGATTTTGAGGAGTTGAGAAGGGCAATCAAATGGATTGTTTGAAGCCACATTTTTGTAACACTCACTCCTCGAAGAAACCCTATTTCTGGTTCTACCTCTATGTTGCATTGCCATTTGAATCTCTTCACCCTCACTACCCTCATTGCTACTCATTGTTTTTTATTGGAAATGCAACACCCAACCGCTAAATCGCAAGTAAAAACAAAATAAATAAAAAAAAAACTTAAGTTTGTCAAGTTTGAAACTTTGAAAAAAAAACAAAAAAAACATTGAAAAATAGTTTGTGCAAATTTGTAAAATGAACAAAAGATGACAAACATACCTCTAATGGTATAGAATATTGCTCTCTTGCCTTCTTCTCACTGCTGCTCTTTTTTCTTTTCTATGCTCTTTTATTTCTTTGTCTTCTCCTTCATAAAATGAGAAATAACAAAAATGAGCTTCTTTTTTGTTTTGATTGTAAGAGAAGTTTTAGGTTTAGGTTAGTTAGGAATGAATGTGGGGGTCTTTGTGGAACCCCACATTCCTTTATTTTTTATTAAATTTGTGTTTTAAAAAAAAATGTTTTGACAAAGCTGGGACGTAGGGGATGCCCAGACGTCCTCTGATGCATGTCGAGGGCTTCTAAAAGTCCCTTGGACGCACCGGGACGTCTGGACATCCCTTTCCATTTCTGTGCAAAAATGATGTCCCCGGTCGCTTCCTATCCGTCCCCAAGGTTCAAATGTCCTCAGACAGTGGACGAGTCAAGAAAGGCAAGGGACGCATCCCCTTGGAGCATAGGTGTGTGGTGTTCATCATGACATTGCTTGTATTTAGCATTTGACTGTTGTAGAATGGTTTGGTGAATGTTCTCAATGAACTTAATATCCTTGTCATTTTCCTTTTGAGCTAAGGGAGTTGTTATTGTTGATGGCAGTGCGGGATAAACTACATCAATGGGCTCCAAAGGTTGGTAACCCAAACAAACCTTAAAAGAGTTGTGTGCGGTAAGTTGTGCAAAGCTCTGCTGCTTGTTGTGCTAAATGAAAGGAAGTATTTCATCCAATGTGGGATGCTTCTTGGAATTGTACATTTTGAGGAGATACACAATCATCTTGTTAATCAATTCTTCTTCGTCCATCTGTTTGACAATGGAACGCAATAGACTTGTTCAACTTTGTGTCCATCATAGACCAAAGTGCTTTCCAAAATCACCCAAGGACCCGATGTTTCTATTAGAGATAACACTTTATGGCAATCCAAATTGGACCCAAACATGTTCAAAGTACAATTGAAATGTCTCTAAAGCTGAGATGGATTTCTTCTAAGGTGTGAGGGTTGCCATATTTAAGAATGTATATACTACTATATAGACACAATCATTACTATGCTTGGTAGTAGGGTAGCTTGAGAGGTAATCCATGGAAACAAATTCCCATGATCTCATTGGAACTGATAGAGGTGTGTACATACCTTACTTCTTATTGGTGTGGCAATTACATAGGCGATATAAGACTTGATGTATCTGGGGACCTTAGATGGGAGGTGTGGCCAAAAGAAATACTTTTGATGTATTGTAAAGGTCTTTTCAACTCCAAAATGTCCTGCAACCTTGTTGAAGTGGGCTTCCTATATTAGTTTTACGCCTCTAGGCCTAGGCGTTACACACAAGTGACTAAGAAGATATAGGAGTCCATCTTGCAATTAGAAATATGGAATTGACTTACCATTGATTAAGTTGTGATAGATTTTTGCAAACCCTGAATCGGATGGATACAATTATGACCAAGTGTTAACTTCATGCCCACATGCGTCAAGCATAGTGATGAGAGTTTGAGCCGGAGGTTGGCTCAAACAATCAACTATTGGATTGACACTTTCCTTCTTGCTTGATGTTGAGATGGAACTGTTGAAGATAAGAAGACCATTTCTGATGCTTCTCTTGCTTCGCCTTGTTTGAAGTCTACGAGAATCAAAGTGTCCATTGATTGTTGTGGATCATAGTCTCCTTGACCAAGATATAATGCTTCTAATGCTTACATGCCTGAACGATAACATAAATCTCGTGTGAACATATATTGGATAGTTGTTTACTTGTATAGTGAAGGTTTCATTGTGGTAAGCAATTGGGTGACTATGTTGAGTGACGAGTGCTTTGAGTGCATGATTGGATGCATTAGTCTCTAGTTTGAACGGTTGTTGAAGATTAGGTAGTGCAACTTATGGCACAAAGCATAGTGCATTTCAAGTTTTTAAATGCTTTATGTTGTGTAGCTAACCAAATTAAGGTTGCTTTTCGGTGCCACCTTTGGTGACTTGATTCAAGGGCCAATTGATGTGAGAAAACCAAGTACAAACCTCCTATAGAAATTTGCTAATCCCAAGAAGCTGCAAAGTTGTGTGAAATGCTTTGGTGTAGGCCATTCCTAGATGATGTGGATCTTGGCCAAATCTACATGAACTACCCGTGTGTCTACTATGTATCCCAGATATTGTATTTCTTGCTTGGAAAAATAACATATCTTCATGTTATCATATAGCTTCTGTTGCATAAAGTATGGAGCACTTGCTAGATATGGCACAAGTGTTCATTCCTTTTTTACTGAAGATTAGGATGCCATTAAGGTAGAATACAACAAATGAATCTCTTAATGGCGGAGGATTTCATTCATCATTGACATGAATGTTGTAGGTCCGTTAGTTAGGATGAAGGGCATAAGTATAACCAACCACTCAAACAAACCATCCTTGGCTTTGAAGGCCATCTTCCAAATGTGTGTAGGTTCAACAAGATTCATAATTTAAGATTGGTTTTGGTGAAGAAACTTAGCACCATGGGGCTAGTCCAAACGTTTCTTGATCCTCGAAGAGGATATCGGTTCTTCACCATAATCTTGTTGAGAGCTTTGTAATCGATGCACGACCTCCATCTGTCATCCTTTGGCACAAGCACAATTGGGTTGCTGCAAGGCAATGAGTTGGGCCTAAGGTGTCCTTTATCCACAGGTTTATCGATTTGCTGCTTAATCTCTTCATTCTCCAAAAATGATTTGAAATATAATGGATTAGCAAGAGGTAGCCTTGGGATCAAATCAATAGCATGCTTTACTGCACAATGTGTAAGAACTTCCTTAGGTGGCCAAAAAGTATCCTTGTATTCATCCACTATACCATGCAGTTGCGCCTATCGGCTGAAGGAACTGTTGTATGAGGTCGTGTCGCAAGGACATTCTGCTGTTTAGGTACGTCCATTAGGAGTACAAACTTCTTGCTGGAAATGACTAGCTTCTTGCACTTCTTGGGGCTAATGAATGAGAGCTTAGGAGCCACTTCCAATATGCAATATCTCATATTACCAACATGTATGGCACCATTTCTTGGATTTGCTTCATAAACTGCATGTCAATGGTAAAGATATGGTTGATCGAGTAAAACATCACATACCTCTAATGGTGCAACATTGCAAAGGACATCATCTTTAAAAGGCTTGATTTTATGCACCAGGTGACACTGTTAAGTGACATGTTTCTCATAGCCTGGGCTAAACCATCCAATTGAGTATTGTTGTGGGTGAGGCATTAGTGGCAGGTTCAATGTTTGAACTTCAAAAAATCAAGTTTTTTTGACTTCCAGATGAAGTGTACTGATTGTCCATTGACCCACATTTGAGAATGGAACAATCGTTTTGCTTCCCCGAATCTAAGTTAGAGGAATAGGCGATGTTGGTGGTACCTACCATAGCACTAGTGTAATATCCCTCTTTCTAAATCTGAATTATATAGATTAAAAATTTCACAAAAACTGAATTCCAAGATGATATCAAACTACTGGTATAAACAATAATGAACAGAAGACTGAAAATGGTTTTTATTATTTCAAATAATCACTTTCTAAGATACCCACAAGGCCAAAAATGGCGATTTGGGGCCTAAGAACAACTTACAAGAGAAATCTGAATTTTTCTACACTTGCATGAATTTTATAAAAATAGAACAAGGGGTGAAACAATGTAGAAATTAACAACTGCGATTATTACTAGAATTGTACCAATAGAGGGCTGGAAATTGATGTTAAAATTGCCTGTGTTGATACCAAAGAATCCCCAACCATCCACAGACCGAACAACAACCAAAAACCCTTCCAAAGGGGTCACACTAGTCTCCCAATGAGTTGCTTTTGGTCTAAAAGTGCCCAGAAATTCCCAGCTGCAAATTCCTTGGAGTCTACTATGGTTTGGCTGATCCAAACCCCACAAAATTCACAAAAATCAGATCTGAAATGAAGCCCAACTGATATAAAGTGGAATCAGCCCCAAAACGCGCCCTATATGTTAAAAACAACCTTCAAATAACTGAAATTCTGAACTGTAGCACAATAGTGAATCCTGAGTGGATCCACCGCACAAAGTTGAGGAGTTTTTGTTCCCCAACCTTCAAACCTTGGAGGTTTTCATCCCCAAAGCTCCTTTTCCTTAAGGGTTTTCGTCCTTAGAAGATTTGATGCAAGTAAATAGCTTAACATGCAACGATGAAAAATAGATTGGAAAAATATATCCTCAAATGAATACCCAAACCTCCTTCTATAAGCTTTCCTTGCTGTTTTCCAAGTTGGGTGCTCCATGTGGGACTAAAAGTGACTTCCTTATTTCTATTTTATCTTTATAAATACACTTTATCATAAAGTCACTTTAATAATAGAAAGTCCCCCTTCTAATTAATCGTTATAACTTAAAGTTATTTTTTCTATAAATATTACAAGGCTTAATAAAACAACTTAAAAATATAACAATAAACTACTTCCCTTGCATTTCCCTTTAAGCCCACGGGAAGAAAATTGGGCTAAGGGTCTTCATAGGATTAATATTGAGAAGGGTACATTACAACTAGGTCTTAGATTCCATGATCTTCTCGGTGTTGTCAGGTACTGCTACTTTATGTAGTGCAAGTAGATGTAATGTCCCCTTTTTCGAATTAATCCCAAAATAAAGGATTCCTTTACTTTCCTCTTTCCGAAGGCAAACAATGGTTGAACAAGGGAAGATTGTGGATTATATTTCAGTTTCTTCGCTCATTTTTATGTTTTTATCTTTATAATTCCCATTATAAGGGGTCGTGGTGTCCCCAGATTTCACCTTGAAATATGGGACTACCCATTTAAAAAAAAATTCGTTCTTTTAAAATAGCGGGTCTTTTTGTGTTTTTATTGCCAGAAGATGTCTGTATTATGTTAGGATATTCCCAATGAATCATATGAGCCAATTTCGACAAATACCCAGATGCCCAAACTCATTTTATCCTTTCCTAAGTTTTGTCTGCGGGAAATTTTTATTTAATTATTTATTGAATAAATAATGCCCTGTTTGAAGTAAATTGTGCTCCCGCTGAATCCTGTTGCAGTTTTGCATGCCAGTATTCACTCATCTCATTAGGGTTTTCACTAGGAATGAATTGGGCATTATCTCGCAATTTGCAGCGCGTTTTTTCGCTTTTATTTATTTCTTTTGCGTTTTCTCCGGTTTTCTCCATTGTTTCTCTCGTGAGATTCCCTAGGTCAATTCCTTCGCCAAGATAGTCTGTTTAATCTTTGAAGCATCTAGAGATCATCTACCCGACGCAGCACTGGAAGGACTCGGCCTCAAAATGCAAGCTTCGATCAAAAAGATGAAGTCATGCACACAAAGCCTCTCTAAAGGCGAGTCGCATTTTCTCGGAATTAATGAGTGTAAGCTGCGTCGCAGTGGGATTTTTAGTAGTGGCAGCAAAGGGAATTTTTACTCCGCCTTGCAGGTGAAAATTCCCATTATAAAATAAAGAAAAATCACTTAAAGCACCGATGGGAATTTTCTGCCTGCCTCGGTAGGCTAACTTTTCCCACCAAAGAGATTTATTCACCCATGCAAGTCGCACTTTATCAAAGGAGGCCAGTTTTAATGCAAGTCACACTTTTTGGAAGGAAGACTTTAAGCTGCAGTGGGAATTTTGGTTGTGGTAGGAAGGCGGGAATTTCTTACCTGCCTTGCAGGGTAATTTTTCCCATGAAGTCAAAGTCACTTAAGCTGCAATGGGAATATTAGAGGTGACAGGCAGGCGATAATTTCTTATCTGCCTTGCAGGGTAAAAATTCCCATTATAAAAGAAAAATCACTTGAAAGATCAAGGGAATTTCTTACCTGCCTTGCAAGGTAAAAATTCCCATGATGAAAGTCAAATCACTTAAGTGGAAGAGGGGATTTTTGGAGCTGCAGTGTAGGGTGGAAATTCCCATCAAGTTGACTTCTTATTTTTAGCAATTCCTCTTGCCAAAAAGTGTGACCCACCTTGGGTGAATACAATGCATTTAATAATATTTATTAATGGTTTATTCACCCAATTTTGGCACCATAAATAGAAGGAAAGTCAATGCAAGTGGAAGAGCTAAGGAGAAGTCAAGGATGCATGCTAAAAATAAATAAAATAAATTTATTTAAAAGCAACCAGCAACATGCATAATTGGGCGCCCAATTTGGGTGAATAAACATGATTGTTTATTAATTAAATTGCCAGAAATAGGAAGGGCAATTATTAAAAATAGAATGTTGAGGGTTATATAAGCATGGGTTGCCATAATAAAGAAGCAATTAATTCTTTTTGCAAAGGATTGCAACCTGGACATGTTTTGACGCCAAAGGAAGGAGGTTTTTGCATTAAAGAGTGTTTTTCATTGCCAGGGAGCTTCAAGGTTTGGCGCCTAGGGTTGGAATGACTTGATTCTTGCTATGATAATTATTTGCATGTTGGTATAAGTGCTCTGGTGAATTAAATAATATTTTTGCTTGCTTTGCATGCAAGCAAAACCTCAAATTTTAGGGCAGCAGGCTTCATATGCAGATTTTTGGTGACAGAAATCAAGTATTCATGCTTTGGACTTCATCTTTGTCTGAATTAATTGCAGGTATTCATCACAGGTGCTCATATTAGTGAAAAGAAGTTCAAATCAATGTCAGATACATTGAATATATCTTTCGAATCTGAAGAAGTTGTCAGATCTGCACAAATTGATCCAATTGCAAGGGATTCCGCAAAATTAAAAGAAAAAGAGCTCAGACAAAGATTGTTCCAACCATGATGAAGCATGATGAAAGAAAAGGATCAAGCAAAATCATGCATAGCTTCCAGATTTGTTGAAGTCAATGATACAAACATAGGCCCTGAACCTATCACCGATTTAATTGACAGATCCAGATCTCATAATTGCAAAGGCTTCCGACAAAAATTCATCCTCTTGTTTCTAACGCAACCCATGTAGAAGTCAATGCATGGAAAATTCCTTCCAGGATCTTGTGCATGTGCTCCCAATCTTCCAGTTGAAGCCTTCATTGAATTTACTTTACATGTACTGAAGAAGAATTGCAAAAGCTTCAAGGATAGAAGGGAAGACAGGTCAAAGGCAATACCCGCAAGCAAATCACAATCATGCATAGCTTCCAGATCCAATTTGGTGAGAATCAAAGGCAAAAGAGTCAACCGCATGCAGAATATGGAAGAAGAACAAGACTAGGAGGGTTGCAGCTTTCTTCTTATTTCTTTTCCTCTTTCTTTTATTTTCTCCGACAAAGTAATTGAGCAATCAATTAAATTATAAAACTTAAGTGATTGGTTTAAAAGCCGTTACTTGAAGAAGTCAATTACTTGGAAATAGGTGGCAGACATGCAAAATAGAAGGTTCTATTTTTCAGTTATAAATCATGCATGTCATGCAAAGAGGAATTCAAGAGGAAGATTGCCAGTTGTTTCCCTTTTCATAACTTCTACATGTGGGAATTCATTTAAAGATTTCTATTTGTAATTGCCCTTTATACACTATAAATAGAGGAAGAACCTACGGGTTAAAGGATCAAAATTTGTAAGCAGCATTCTTGTGTTCTAGACTTTGTGCTGAAACCCCTGATAGCTATTTGAAAGTAGAGGAATAGAAATGAGCATATTTGCGGAGAACTTTGTGTCAACGGTGCACTTTGTTTCTAACTTTCTGTCTTAGATCTATTCATAAATTTTGTGTTATTCTAGATCTAGATCTGAAAGTTTCCTTTGCTTATAATTCTGTATGTTAATATCTATCTGTTTTACCTATGTGCATGCGATCAACTCTGTAATCTATTGATTGGGTTGCACATCTTCCCCCTTTCATTCCTGTGTTTCTATTATTTTCCCCTTCTGCAGATTTTTCCTTTCTTTTACAATTGTTTACTTGCTGCAGAGCCGTAGTTATGGTTCATGAGCTACACGGTTAAGTAATACCCACAAATAGATACTAGCAAATTTAACTGACAAATCTTATACGGGAGCCTCACCGGTAAATGAGGGAGATTTATCTCATGACTGCCTAGGTTTTTTAGCTATGCAAAAATCTAGCCGACAGCCAGGTTGGGTTGGGTTTGGTGCATTTTAAAAGCCAAATAAAAGATTAAAATGACTTTATTTGAGTTGGTCTTACCTTTTTGGCCTTTGGCACCATGATGGGGATATAAAAGAAGATTAGAGACTTCATTTGCACACATCTACTTTTGGGAATTTTATCTAATTTAGACCTTTGGGCTGTTTGCTCATTGTCTTTCCACTTTTGGGCGAAAATCCAATAGTGTGGCTTTCCAAGAAGGACGAAAACCCTTCTTGTGGTTGGTTGGAGGATGAAAACCTTCCATCCTTGGTTGAAGCAAATTATATTGAAGACCTTTTTGCAGATTTGAGGCATTGGAGAATAAGGAAAGAGATCTACAAATATTTGCATGCATTTTAGAGCCATTCCTAGTTGGAGCGACTAGGGTTTGATGGTGTTTGAGTGCCTTCTAGGGCACAAATTACAAATCTGATTTTATATTCTGATTTGGCATATTTTATAAGGCCGGAATCTCCATTTTGGTGAATTTTGGCAAAGGTTTACTATTTTTCCTAGCCCTTGGTTTTGGCTAGTCTGCTGCTGTTCTAAATAATTAATTCCAGCTGTGAAATCAGATATTCCTTCAATCTTTTGATGTATTTATGATTTATAAATATTGCTGTGGCTAGATTAATTGTTTCGTGGCATTCTTCATTGATTTGCATAGTGGAAAGTGGACTTGAATTCCTTAGACAGTTCGCTGCCCTTGGAGATTGCTGATTTTAGATTGGTTTTCAGTTATTATTAATTTATTGTGTGAATAATTAAAGGTGTTTCAAGATCAGATCTGTTCGGGACAGCCGGTTAACCCCTTTTCTCCATTTTCAGTCCCAAAAGGGATCTTACAAGTAGATTTTTCCTAGCACAACACCCATTTGTGGAGTGACCTGCTAGTGTTATGATTTCACCACTTGCCATTTTGGACTGTTTATTCTGATCATTTTCTCCATTTTCAGTCCCAAAAGGAATATTATAGTAGATTTTTCCTAGCACAACACCCATTTATGGAGTGACCTGTTAGTGTTATGAGTTATACACCACTTGCCATTTTGGACTGTTTATTCTGATCATTTGATGGTGTTTCCTTCTTTTGTGGATGGTGCGAAGTGCCACTCCCTTGTTTAGGATTCTACTTTGTTTTAGGGCCATTCCCTGATTTGGGATTCTATGTTCTTTCAAGCTTGGAATGTATGAACTGCGGTTTGTCTTGAGTTCTGGATTCTGTTATCTTCGACTTTTGCTTGGCATTTTCTTAAAACCTACAAGTAAATTCAAAGGCTACTGTGAAAGAGGAGATATGGAGGAATCCATTATCAGACTGGATGTATGCTCTCAAGCGTGACCTATACTTAAAGATGAGATTTTGTTTTGACTCCTGAACATTCATTTTTTGCAACTAAAGTATGAAAATTGTCTGTGTACTATATGTTCTTGAACAGATTGATAATGACCTTGGCGCAGTTGTACAAACTTGATGTACAAGTCATTGTGGTTTCCAACAGGCCATCATCATAGTTGTACAAACCTGATGTAATAGGTGCTTTTGAGTGCTTCTACGAAACCATTTCAGGTGTCTACAGGAGTGCCTAAGTCATCATCCTCATGTCAGTGCACTAGTTATCCCACCATTTCTTTACAGATAAAAAAACTTTCAGAAGAGCAAATGTAATCTTTTCTCTACCGAAGAATTTATTTGCTGCGCATTATGAATAGACTAGGTTAATCCAGTTATCTAGGGCACTAGCTTCTATTATGTCTTCAAACATAGGGATGTCTAGATTGACTTGTATCTTGTATGGGGTGTGACCACCAAAAGGTCGCTGTGAAAAAGTTGTGTTGGGAGGAGTATTATCATGCTTGAGAAGTTGAGCAAAGTGATTGATGATACCCACTCTTTCATGTGCGGGAGGTTCTTCTAATTCTTCCGTTTTCTTTGCAAAGCATCCTCTATCATTTTCTTAAACATATGTGAGGTCGGAGTCTCTGATTTTTGTACCATCTGAGGATTTTAAGGAAGGTATGATGAAGGGTCATATGTCTCGAGTCTCAATTTTCTTCAATCAGACCTACCACTGGGATATGATATGACATGTATATTGCTCTGATACTTGTGATCTGGGGCCCATGGGAGACACGGTGGACAACACTCCAAACTAGAGTCTAGATGTGTTACTGTGGAAAATGTATAATGAAATGATAGAGGCTGAAAGATATACTAGAGTGCTATGAAAAAAGAAAAGAGAAAAGAAGACAATGGACACCAAATGAGAAATCTAATTGCAAGGTTCTATTATGCAAATCCCAGGTACAAGATCTGAGAGGTCGGATGTATGATGTCTACGTATTCCTTATTCTCTATGTTTATGCCTATTCTGCAAAGAATAGAAGATTGGATTAATACACAAGGGAGGTAGACACAGCATCAGTTGAACCATTGCAATGGTTGGTAACAACCACTTCATAACTAATCATTAGCTTGTCATCTTATGCAGATGCTACTGCAGAGCTGTGCTGTACAATACTTACACAACAGGTGCTGTGTGGTATTGTAGAAGAGTTAGACTCTTGCAGTATGCATAGGTGTGCGCGCTGTGATGCTGAAGCCACTTGTGAAGTCAGATTATGCTGCGGAGCAACTTCAAGGTGCCGCAAATCATTGAGGTCTCAGATCTGCCTGGATCAGAAGCATTTTTGAAATGCCTTGGAGTGGCTTCACATGTTATGACTCTCCTCTCTTACCTCAAAGTTGATTTCTCGATGGGTGTTATATTTTCTCAATGTTGGTATGGAAATCTTGCCCTGAAATACAACTGATACGATAAATAAAAGAGAAGAATTTATTAATAAGAGTGAAAATATGTACAATAAGTTTGGTTATTTTATTTGTTAAGGTGATGAAGCCTAGGCTGGGGGAAAGTGAACGCCAACCATGTCCTAGCAGCCCATACTGATGCTTCATGACTGTTTTTCTAACCAATATACTATTCCAACTCATTTGGCGGTTTCTTGCATGGCATTTAGAACATCCCTCATTAACGGATTTTTTTAACTAGGCAACATAACAACTGCATGAAACTTTAAATTGACTTGAGATGGGAGAGGATTATAGGGTATGAGTACTCGATACATATTTTACGATGCATTCTGGAATATTCCAGTACTATATGGAGCCCAACTAGAACAAGAAGTAATGTTTTTATAAATATGAAGTTTTAAAGCCTTTTCAAACAAGAAAATCAGAGTCTATCACCCTACAAAAAGATTCTTATGGCAAAAACACTTCAAAATAAACTTACAACAGTCCTTGGCATTCTTTCATTGGATTATGATAACGAAAATTTGAATGCAGGCATTTTTTCAAACAGATCGCAAATCTTGTAATGGTGACTGGCTCTTTGAAATGTGAGAGTGGATTCTTCATTCTCATCAAAAACCCATCACGAATGAGTCCTCAGGTTTTCCTAACTACTTTGCATTTTCTCAAACTATTACATGTGGATGCCAAGTGTTTGACATAATGTCAACATAAGAAAAGGCAGTCTTTTCTCATGCAACTTGATACTTCCCTTGAATAGAGGCGTGACTAACTTGATACTTCCATTGTAGGATGGCCTTGTTCAACTGAAGAAGAGAATTATTCAAATTGACAAGACATTTAAAATGACTTTATCCACTACTTTGATTTTGGGTGATGCAAGATTGCACCACCCCCAAGATGCTCCGGCATCAAACACCCCAGGCAATAGTTTGTGAGCATATTGTGCTCACAAATTCGGCTAGATTGTAGAACCATCCATTTGACATAATGATTTGGCCATGGTGTGCCTTCCCACCATGTCAGGGACCTCAATATTCTGTGGTTATTCTTTTTCCTTTTTCCAGCCAACTGCTGGTTCATAGTCCATTCACCTCCACCGATATGCTCTCTCTTTGTATCTATCTTTCTCTTCCATCTTTTTGTTGTAGATCTGCCCAATCCCATTGAGCATCTTCATTCGCATCAGGCATGCTCAAGATCTCATCATAATTTTGGATGGTCAAATGAATTCCCACAACCTCCACTACTAACCCAAGAACAACCTGCATGTTGTCCTTTTCTACTACACGTTCATTGCAACATCTAACAGTTCCTCCGCTTCTGCTGGAATGACATCTCTTTAACCTATTTCAGTCTTCACGATCTCATCCAAAAGCTCATCCGCTCCTCTTTGAAATTATATCTCTGCTGATTCACTTTTTAAGTTTTTCTCTCATCCTCTTCATCCTTAGCTATAGTGTTGTAATGCCCCTCTCATCTCCCCCTTTGTGATGTTCTTTCTTATCTCCGCCTCTTGGCATCCGCCTTTTCCTGCATGGTCTGCAACACGAGTGTCACTTTACTCATCTGAGTCATTAAATACTCCTTTCCTTGAATACCTTGTTATGGGTTTCTCTTCCCTTGCTTCTTGCTCCTCCCTTGAGCCATAACGCTAAAGATGACAGTTTCATTCGATACACTTTAAACTTTCATACTGATTTCTTTGCTTCTCCACACACTAGCTTCTCTCTGTCCTATGTTCTATGCAACACTGTTTTCTACCTGCCTATACAAAATAGAGAACCGCTTTATGCATCCTCTGGCCACTATACAAAACACTCGGTGGAGGATGTACCTTCAGTTCTCTACCCAGCTATGTAAGATGGAGAAAAATTGTCTCTTCTCATGCAAACTGCCTCACATTCGGTGTTCTATGTGCATGTTCTTCTCAGCAACCTTAATTACTAGCAGTTTTATTTCTCCTTCATCTTTTCCTCTTTCCCAGAGTTTTAGTCCCCTCTAATACCATATGATGCAGTCTAGGCTGGTGGTCAAATGAATAGTTACTGTGTCCTAGCAGTCTAAACTAGTGCCTCCCAACTGTTTTCTACCCATCGATGCTATTTCAACTGCTTTAGTGGTCACTTGCATGAAATTCAGAAAATTCGTCAATTAACGGAATTTTTAAGGTAGGAATCATATAATTGCCTGAAGCTTGAAATTGACTTGACATTGAGGAGGGCTATAGGGTACGAATACTCGAAATGAATCTCACAATGGATTCTGGAAGATTTCCAGTGCTATATGGAGCCCAATTGGAACTAAGACTGATGTCTCTTATAAACCTGAAGTTTTAAAGCCTTTTCAAAGGGATGCAAGGATTTTAAAATTATAATAACTCTAAAATCAGAGTGTATCCTCCTACAACAAGATTCTCATGGCAAAAGTACTTCAGAATAAACTTACAACAGTCCTTGGCATTCTTTCCTTGGATTATGATAACCAAAATTCAAATTCAAGCATTTTGTCAAATAGTTAGGCTGTTTTTCACCTCTCAGTTTCTCTTTACAGGATCAGAGTTACAACGAAAACTTTATATGTCTTCCATAGGGACAAAAACCCATTTCATATGAAGTCTCTGATCTCCATGGGAGTTCCCAGTCTTCCCAACCTTGAAGTGGCCTCAATGTCCCATTTTTGCTCCGTTTTTAGCCTGTAAGCTGAATTTTTCTGTTCTTTGCTGCCAGTCCAAAACTGTGTTTCTCTCGTATTTCCAGTAGTAATGTCCCTTGTTATGATCTCCAAACGACATTTTCACTCAGCAATTAGGAAAGACGATCTTGTCCTCGAGAGGGACATTTTTCTTCTTTTTGTTTTTGCTGTTCCTGTCCTTTTCAGCTCCTCCCACTGACTTTTGCCTTCCCTTTCTCTAGCCATCCCCCTTCCTTCTCGGATGTGGGGCATCGTTTACAAGATCTTTTGGCCCCAAAACATCCTCTTCATCCTCAAAAATGGCCTACAAATCTTGCAATGGCGACTGAACTCTGGAATGTGAGAGTGAGTTCTTCAATCTTGTCAAAAACCTATCATGAATTAGTCCTCATGTTTCCTAACTCCTGATTCGCTCAAACCATTACACGTGGATGCCAAGTGTTTGGCGGAACGTCAACATAGGGAAAAGGAAGTCTTTTCTCATGAAACTTGATAATTCCCTTGAATTGGGGGTACCACATTGCTAGGAACACCTATTTTAACCAAAGAAGAGAATGGCTCAATTTCACAGGCCTTTAAAATGAATTTATCCAGTACTTTGTTATTGGTTTATGCAAGATCACACTACCCCCAGGATGCTCTGACATCATAAGGGGAAGCCTTTAACTTCCGTACATGTCATAATCCCCTGGTCTTTAATACTTGTCAATGAATCATACATGTCTTGCTTGCTCTAGCCCATGGGTGCAACAAAAACCCTATGACAGAATTTACAGAATGACCAAGTAATTTGGACTACTGTTTACAGCATGAACTTTTTAGTAGTATAAACATGATATACTCTACGAATTGTAGAATATAACTGTGATTAGTAGAAGAGAACATGATATACTCTTTAATGTCTTGGACTGGAACAGCTAACATTTCTGAATCCCAGAAATCGCTTCCAGTAGAAAATAGTGAGAAGTAGGTGGAGATTTGTTTGGAAGGATTACAAGAGTGAAATTGCAAAAGAATGAACAGAGGAAAAAAATGAACACAGGAATAATAAATTCGTTGGAAACAGAAACAGGGATGTAGTGGGATACTGATAGGAAGGAAAATGGTACAAGGAATGGAGATTTGAATAATGATCTACCTTGGTAGGAGAAGAGGCGATAGATTGTGCAATTAGGCACCTCTGAATGGTTGATCCTCCACGAGCTGATGTTGGAGAGCTATAATATCACTTTTAGTGGTAAGGTATATGATTTTAAGCCCTATTTGGATAAAAATTTATAAATTAGTTACTCAGTCATAAAAGATATATTTATTGCTTCAATATGGTTAGGATTTTAATTTTACATCATCCCTGAACTTGCTTCATCAACAACGATGTTATTTAATTTTATTGATATTTTATCAGGTATATTAGAGGTTCCAAACTGGGCATATAATGATTTGTGCCTAGTGCACTGCTGGTTACTGTCACTAATCACCTTGCTTCAAGTTAATTGCTTTCTTGCTTCTAATTGATAGTTATTGGTCAGTAGTTTTGGACAGATTCTTTAGATATTGCTAGGATAGGGATGTGAGTCACATCCTTCTGACAGGGAGTGACTGTTGTAGAAGTTTCTTCTTATTTAGAATAAAGGTTTTTAATTCAAGAACTTTTCCCATTCAGATGCAGATTTGCTTGAGGATTATGAAAAAACATGTGCTCTTGAGGATGAGTCTCTAGCTGCCGCGTTCTGTAAGCATGTGCAAATACGTGAAGAACAGGTTGTTACCAACTTCATCATTTTGAAAGCATAAATGCTGTTGAAGTTATCCTTCGTTTTCAATGTTTTGTTGTTCTTTTTATTAATTTTACTCTTATGTTCAGATTCTAGGGCAACCTAACTCAGGAAAATTTACTCTCTATTGGTTGCAAATATTTTCATATCCTTCTGATAATTGACAATTGCAAATTCATAATCTAGTTTTATTCATAATGTATATGTGAACTTGAAGCAGCCATTTTAAAAATGTTTAAGCTTACCCTTGAAAGATGCATGTATTACTTGATTGATGAATGACCAAAGAAATTGCACACTTACAGGATAGGAGGCTGTCATACAAGGGTATGCATCTCGTTGCTTTTAAGCTAAAAGCTAATTATGTTTGGCATAAGAACAGCTATAAATTAATCGTTGTTATTACTAACGACGTCCTTAAAGGGTTCATTTTTCAAACACCAAGGTCTCTGGGTCGCTATAGCTTCTGTCACTGAGAGGCTTCATAGAAATATCTGCAGCAAGATCTTCCATAAGAAAATAGACTGATTCCATTGTCTTGTTCTGTACCTGCTCCCAAATGAAGCGATGATGAATCTCAATATTTTTGGTTCTAGCATGGAAGAATGGAATTTTTGAGGGTTGCATGGCACTTTGATTTTTTCAAAAACAAAGTTGTGCTGGGCATGTATTACATCCTTAGATTTTTTACAGTTATACAATCTTGAATGAGCTATTTCTTACTTATTATCTAAGAAACCCTAAAATTTAGGTCTTGCTATGCTACGAGAAATTTCTAACCTTATCCAAGTTGTGTATAGAAATATTTCCCAAACTTCTGATTGGTCCAACTGGAAAAAGCTCCAACTGAATTCTTTGAAAATATTTCCTGTCCATTCTTCATTTCATACTGATACAATTATTCAAACTGCTTCATTATGCTTTTAGCAGAAAAAGGGGGTGCTTATTTTTACTTGTGCAACCCACTTGAATCCTTGATAATGAATAAAAAGAAAGCAAAAACAAATCTATGCATCTATTGAAAACCAAAATACAGACGCAAAAGTTAAATCTGGTCATTGTAGTAATTGAAATGAGCTGCAATACTTATAGGCATTGAACAGATGTTGTTATATTGAGTTACAACACATGATCAATCTCCATGACAGAAGGAGATGACGATTTAACTAGACAGAACTAACTAGACTACTGAACTGAACAGAACAGATCAGATCACACTAGTGAACTGTACAGCTAACTGAACTGAACTAAACAGATAATTAAGAGAAACACCTAGTTACAACAGCACTCTAGGAGGTGCATTATTATCCACAACATTAACTAATGAAATCTAAATTAACTCCTAAAATACTTTCTTAATCATCTGCCCCTTTAATTTTGCATTGATTTCATGGACTCGAGAGGAACTCTCTGATTTGGTTTATGTGCAAATGATTGCAGTGAAAACTTCTGCATGGAGTTCAGTCGTTAGAGAAAAGTTGAGCTATGTACTGTATTGTCAGATGTGCATTTGAAAGGATGGGTCTCTGGAGTCTTCAGTCCTTCAAGAATGTGACACGATTCTTTTGTTTGGTAGACAGCTTCTTCTGCTTTGTTGATTATCATCTTTATCTGTATTTTATATTAGATTTGTCACAGTTCATCCTACTGTGATACCTGCCCATGAAAAATACAAGACAACTAATATTGACTTAAATAGCGCCGACACAGAATGGCCCGAATCAGTAATCAAACCCAATAGGTAAAGGCTGTAAGAAGATCATCACCAAACCACATCTAAAGATGGATGTGCCTCTTGGTTTTTTTCGCTTTGAGACATTAGTAATTTGAGTATTTGACCAATTCCATCTTCTAAGTCTAACCTAACATAACAAATACAAGAATACAATTTCAAATAATTCCATTAACAGGTTGAAAATCAATTTGATATCCAATGAGCTATCCCAACTAAGCCCTAATCGAACATTAAGGAGATGAGCAACTTCAACTAAACCTCACAACTGGCACTGTAAGCATGAGTATCCTTAATTTTGAATCCTTTTGACTCTCATCAAGGATTTGAGCAACCTCAACAGAACCCCACAATCATGTGTTGGGGACATGGGGAATCTTAATTGAACCATCATTTCATAATTCAATGTACGAATTAATGTGACAATAATTCATTAATGACAGCTTAATTCATCGTAATCTGTATAAGTGCCAAAAGTTGGTCAAACAGTCAACATAGCAGATTTGACAAGTCAATAGCAGGGATTTCCGGTCAATGCAGCAGGTACAGCAGTTAATCTAATCAATGCAGCAGGTACAGCAGTTAATCTAATCAATGCAGCATACTTCAACAGTTAAACAAGACCATTTAGCAGATTTTCTGTTCAAACTTCAATGTGGCAAAATTAAATCAAACAACAGTCCTTTTATCAAATGTAGCTGACATTGGTTAAATGGGATGAGGCCAAGCTGTAAAATCATCAGGGGATTCATAATGGATCCTGAAATTCAAAATGATAAAATGTTGAAATCAGCAGAGTACCACATCAACATGCCGGGTGTTGCTTACCACAATAAATGAGGTCGGGTGCAAGTCCTAGGTGTATTTGATGTAATGGATACCCCTCAGTTGTGGAAAATAAGCCAAATATTACTTCCAAAAAGGGAAATTTACCAAATCGAAGAAATGTATCTGAAATTACGTCAATCAAATAGGTTATAAAATATCTTCATTGCTACCCTCTTTTAGATTTGTATGTGTTAAAATGTTTCTCTGACATTTTGGATCCCTCTACTAGATCCATCTTTAGGGAGTAAGGAATGAAGCCAATACTTGCTAGAATATTCAGTATAATGGTCATAAATGTAAGTTATGTGCTTCTTATCATAGGAAATAAGTGAACGATAAGAAAATATAACATTGTGCTCTTTAAAAATTAGTATTAAGGGAGGCTTTATTAGCTAACGTTGTAACTAAGGGTAGTTAACATTCAGTTGGTCATCTCCCTGTCTCTCTTTATGTATTCACCCATTTCATTTATGATTTGAATGAAGACCACACCAAAACTCTCTTTCCGTTTCTGAGTTTGTCACCAATCTCTATTTGTCTCTGTTATGGTATCGGAGCTATAGGAGTGTGAGGGTTTTGTGAATATGAGAGGAAGTGTTTGGTCAAATTTTCAAGGAATAGGCTTGTAATTGTTATCAAAATCCTAGAAATCTGATAAAGAAAAAATGGACACGAATTCCAAGGTAGTTCATGGGGTTTGGAACCAAACTTTCAAGAATGTGTGCAGTATTATTGACATGCTCCCGAGGACAGATTTCACCTGATTGTATCATACAGAATTGTATGGATATATTTTTTGAATTTTCAAAAATCATTTTTGATGATTTTTTAGTTCTAAATTTCAGGTGTCTTTGGCACATATTTTGAGGTAATGTAAAGCGGTTATGGCTGTACAAATTAGCATTAAATCTCTGCATAAATTAGCGAGTTTCATTTGACGTAATATGTTGTTTAAGATTTGGTAATTTTTGGAAATATAAAAGTAAAATACTGATATTCAATAAGTCCTGATTTTTTTTTTTTTGTGTTTGGTGACAATTTATGGTAATGGAAATGGAAAATTTGAATAACATTCTGGTGTCAAACTCCCAAAAGTTTAATGGTCAAATTTTTACCATTTGAAAGAACAGGAAGCTGAGCATTTTTGTGTAGGGGAGTTGGATGGGGTTCTCAATAAGGAATTTCCTAAGAATCAAGCAGAAGAGACTGCATTAAATCAAGATAAGGAAGTTGTTCAAAAGAATAGGGCAGCTTTGATTTTATTTACTGTAGTTATTACTAATAAAATTTTGTCTGAAGTATCAGCTTTCAAATGTGCTGTAGAGGGGGATATTTTTGAAAAGTATGAGATTTCTGATATTTCAAGGGCATACTACTCGAAGAAGTTGATATTTTCACTCAAGATGCAGGAAGAGGGGTTTCTTAAACATCATTTGTTGAAGTTTAAAGATATAAAAGAACAACTAGTAGCTATCAACCAAAAGTAGATGACAAAGAATTGGTAGTAACTGTTTTTCATAGCCGTCATTTTTCATTCATTACATTTGTTGAAACTTTCAATCAAACTACATACAAAAATAAATTTTGAGAGGCTGTTTAGCAAACTATTACATAAGGATGGTTGGAATAAGCTGTGTGGTTCAGGGAGGAGTGAACCTTAGAGAGTGCTTTGTTGGTGAATTCCAAGGTAAAGAAATACCATCAATTGTTTCCTTCAGACGCTTCAACCACTTCAGGTAATAACACATCTACATCTAATATTAAATATTATGTTTGTGGAAAGAAGAGCCATACAAAGAAATATTATAGGAAGAGGTTTGCATGGTCAAAGAAAAAGAGGGAAGCAAGACATGCTAATTTTGTTGACAAAGAAGAGAGTGCCTTAATGGTGTCTCAATGTAATCATTTAGGATGCGATATTGGTTCTTTGATTTAGGTGCTAGTAGTCATATGACTAACCAACGCGATTAATTTGTGAAGTTTGTTGAAGACTCAAGAAGGGCATATTCAGGGACACTTGGTGATGGTGGGTTACATATTGTGTTGGGCTGTGGAAATGTCAAGATCTGCTTGAATGAGGGTAGGAAATTTACATTCGAAAATGTCCTTTATGTTCGTGGTTTGAATGAGAATTTGTTGTTGACTAGTCAAATCACTAGTGATAGGCACTTGGAGGTTGTATTTTTGGATGATGTCTAGTCAAGGAGAAGAGTAGTGGTTAAGTCCTTGCCAAGGAAGTAAATATTATAGTCTTATGGATTTGAGATTGCTAACACATCCGAGGTTTATGCCTTCGCTATATCCAATTTGGAGTTTGGAGTTTGGAGTCTATCTCTTTTTGCTTATGAAAAACAATATGGTTCCTGGTTTGCCTTCATTTCAGACTGAAAAATAGGTTTGTTCAGCACGTCTGGAAGGAAAACAGAGCAGGAAAGAATTCACAAAAAAATAGCATGGAGGGCCACCTGCTGTCTCGATTTGATGCATGCAGATGTTTGTGGTCCAACGAAGGTAAAAACACATGGAAAATCAGTGCAGGTAAAATCTATATTTGGCACTTTATACTTCCTACCTTTTATTGATGACTATAGTTCGCCTATCTTCAATGTCACGGATTTATACCTATATTTTGAGGAGCAGACAAGGAAGTAGACTGCGCTGAAATAGATTGGAGACAACAATCGCAGAGAAAGTATATGAAGAAATTGCAAACATTTTGGATACATGCATCACAAAGACAACACACAAAGGAATACAATGAATATCTGGTAAAAATGGAAGGGCAGAGAAGTTGTGGATGCATTATGGCCTAGCGTGTAATGCCCCCTTCTTCCTACGCCAAATGGCCCAAGGGCCAAGTCGGGCCCAAAACGTGGTCAGACCCAAGGGGGCTGTGGACGCTAGAAGCTTGTGGGAAGGGGCCCCGTGGTTTTAATGTCCTAGTTTGGCGTTTGGGGTCACTTTTGGACACGACGACTCAAAAAGGGAGAAAGTAATTATAGATACTTTTATGTTAGTGGCCCCTCCATGGAATGAAATGCGCTAGGGTTGTGGGGGCTTGTTTGCCAAGGAAAGGTATATATGGAGACGGGGAAGGAAGAAAAGGCACTTTTTGTCGCATACTCTTAGCCTCTTCTCGTGCAGCTGCTGCTGTTGCGTTTCTACAGCTTGTGGAGTCAAATCCCACAGGGACCCTAGCTTCAGTGGTGAGAGACCCGTCCCTAGCTAGCAGGGCATTCTTCGGTAGTGAAAGATCTACCCTAGTCTGTCATCTTGGAGCCGTTTTCTGGGCTGTGCTACAGAGATATTTCCAGAGGGTCAGAGGAAGGGTTTCGAGGATTTTTGGGGGCTTTCGGGGAAGACAATCAGAGGGGCTCTAGATCGACTCACGGCAGCCATCTAGGCTGGGCGTGGCAGCACGTGGAAGGTGCCTCCCTCATTTCCCGACTCCATTCCTAGCATGGCGACTCGCAGCCTCTATTTGGGGGTTTTCAGTGGTGGGTCAGATCTGCAGGTGGCAGTGCTATTCCCTACATCTGCCATTGTTGTTTTCAAAGACCCTTATTTTTTGCTCTTGTATTTAGAGGGTCACGGACCTCTGAAGTTGACTAGCCGCCTAGGGCCTTTCTGTACCTTGTCGGGCAGCAATATATTATTCCATAAAATGTCTGCATAGTGTTTATTATTATTATTGTAAGCTTCCCTTGTAATTTCATGCACTGTGGGCAAATATTTTGTGTGATATCAATTCAATACCATTCGCTGTCCTAGCTGGACATTTTCATTAAAATCAATATTTTACTTTGCTGCAAATTTTCTATATTTTGTGCATTTTTAAGTAATATCCTACAAGGGATATTTCAGTGGTATCAGAGCGTGTTTCTCAAGCTGTTGGGATTGAAAGATGGGGGACAGAGACAGTGAGGATATAGGGGTGGAGCTGATGAAACAATTGTTCACCAACATGGTAAAGCAGTAGGAGACTACCAATCTCTATTTGAGCCAGCTCACTGGGAGATTAGCACAAGATAGGTCTGATACTCATGTGGAAAGAGGAGAAAATAGCAACAAGGGACAATATGGTCAAAGAGGTGAGGGTGGACATTCAAGACAACGGTCCCCCCATTCTTTTACCAGGCCTTTGGGGTCTCACGAACCTTCTTTCTTGAAGGATCCGGAAGTTTCACAGGTACAGTCAGCTATGGGATGTTGTAGATGAGGAGTCTTGTTGGGAAAGGTACCAGACTTTAAGTGATGGCTTTCGTGACAACATGCCATTCTAGGAATATTGCAAAATGAAGATTGGCAGTAGGCCTAGGAGAGATTACCAGGCACAAGTACCAGAGATGCAAAGGAGGTTGGGACAGATTTTGTTCCACATTTCGACGGTTCTAAGAAGTGTATTGCACAGTCTTGGGTGCGAAGTTGAAGACATACTTCGACCTGAATCCGATGCGGGAGGAAGATGCAATTAAGTTTGCAATCCTACATCTAGAGGGAGACGCTCATGATTGGTGGCATCATGGGTTGATTACACAAGGACACATATACATCATGACTTATGCAGAGTTCACAAAGAGGCTAGTGAGCAGATTTGATAAGAGGGACCCTGACGGGTATTTTAGAGAGCTGACTCATCTGAGACAGACCGGTTCCGTGGATCAGTATATCACCGATTTTCAGAGACTATCGGTCATGGTACCTGATATTACAGAGATGAGGCTGATTTCCCTATTCACAGCAGGTTTGACAGACGCTCTCGCTGGATTTGTGAGGGCATTTGAGCCTTCTTCGTTGCATGAGGCTATTAGGAGAGCTCGTGACCTAGAGCTATCCACTCCTAAGTCGAGGTTTCCACCTCGAGTGTAGCCTAAGGGTTTCCCTTCAAGAACTGGGGGTTCGCAGCCGAAGGTACCTCCACCTAGGAAGGATATAGCCTGGAGACCATTTGGAGCTAGTGAGGACAGGGAGGAATTGAGGCGAAAGAAACTGTGTTTTGATTGTTGCGCACCTTGGGTCCCAGGACACGATTGCAAGGGTAGAGGGAGGGCCCAATACATAGAGGTCTTTGAGGAGAGTGATGGTGACGAAGAGTTGAACACACAGCCATTAGAGGATGATGATGATGAGGCATCAGATGGTGCGGGTGTGGAGCAAGATAGCGAGACTTTCCCCCAGGAGACTATCGCCACATTGTCTAGTACCCGAGGTACAAGGCATTCAGAGTTAGGGGAGTTTTGCAGGGACAACGAGTGGTGGTACTCATTGATAGTGGGGCAACCCACAACTTTATTGATGCCTCATTGGTTGAGAGGCGGGGTTACAGACAGAGGAATTTGAGGGCTTCAATGTGGTTGTAGCCAATGGAGAGTCTATGAGATGCACACGATGGGTTCCCCAATTGAGCATCGCGATGGGTAACTATATTTCTATATTGTTGGAATTGGAGAAACCAACATAGTGCTTGGGGTACAGTGGCTCCATTCCCTTGGTGAATTTCGAACTAACTTCCAGACGATGGAGTTGAAGTTTAAGTCGAAGGGAGGAATGTGATCTTGAGGGGTTTATCCTCGGGGGCACCCCGAGTTGTTATGGCCAAGAGGATCGAGAGGATCTATAGGCACGACGAGGTGGATTGGGTAGTACACTGCTTGGTTTCGACCAAGAAATCAGAGGAGGGACAACAACAGTACCATGTGGATATACAGGGCCTATTGGACAAACACAGTGCCGTGTTTGGTGACATACCTCCAGGCATACCTCCAGATAGGGGATTTGAGCATGTGATTGAGCTCGAGGATGCTAGACCGGTGGTCATTTCTCCTTACCGCCACCCCAAGCGGTTTAAGGATGAGATTGAGAAGTGTTAGGAAATATTTATTAGTGCTCCATTATTATTGATATTGTAAAGAGAATAATTACGTGAGTAATTATTCACATATTTGGTTGTATTATTTGATAGTTGTGATATTGTTGTGAGTTACAACAATATCACGGATATAGGTAGATTGTTATGTTGTTGGAGCAACTTCCTAGAATATAGGAATTGCTTCTCATTATATATTGTATGACCCGGAATACATTGAAAGATATTGAAGAAGATAAATGAATATCAATTGTATTTGACTGTAAATCTGTAGTATTCATCTCAAGAAGACTATACAGGAGCTCATGGATATGGGGCATATTAGACTGAGTTCCAGCCCTTTTGCTTCTTCGGTGGTTTTGGTGAAGAAGAAGGATGGGACCCTGCGGATGTGTATGGACTACCGGGCCTTAAATAAGAAGACAATAAAGAACAAGTATCTGTACCACGCATTGACGAGTTGCTGGACGAGCTACATGGTGCAATCTATTTTTCGAAAATAGATTTGTGCTCTGGATATCATCAGATCAAAGTCAGGGAGTAGGATGTGCATAAGACAACGTTCAAATGCCATTATGGTCACTTTGAATTCTTGGTGATGCCTTTCGGATTGTCTAATGCTCCTACATTCCAGTCTTGCATGAATCATGTGTTCAACCGCCACTTGTGGAAGTTTGTGTTGGTTTTCTTCGATGATATTTTAGTCTACAACAGGACTTGGGAGGACCATATCAGGCACCTGGGTGAGATATTGGGGATATTAGAAGCTAATTCATTATATGCGAAAGCTTCTAAGTGTGAGTTCGGCATGACCAAACTTTTGTACTTGGGATATGTAATTGGCGGGGGTATAGTGAAGGTGGACAGAGAGAAGATACGGACATCTGGATTGGCCCCCACCTAGAACATTGACACAATTGAGAGGATTCGTGGGGTTGTGCACATACTACCGGAGGTTCGTGAAGAATTTCTCTCGGTTGACTGCTCCATTGACCGATTTGACCAAGAAGGGGGCTTTTGCTTGGTCAGACGCTGCTCAACAGGTTTTTGACCACCTCAAGGAGGTAATGAGTTCGTGTCCCGTCCTCGCATTACCAGACTTCTCCCGCCCATTCATCCTTGAGTGTGATGCTTCAGGAGAGGGTGTTGGGGCAGTTCTCATGCAGGATCGGCATCCCATCGCCTATGAGAGTCGGAAACTGAAACCCGTGGAGAGAGGGTATTCAATCTACGACAAGGAGATGTTGGCCATTATGCATGCCTTGGCCAAATTCAGACAGTACCTTGTGGGCAGCAAATTCGTGGTTTGTACGGATCACAACAGTTTGAGATTCTTCTTGGGACAGAAAGAGCTCAACGATCACCAGCAGAGATGGGTGAACAAGGTGCAAACATATGACTTTGACATTGAGTACACTCGAGGTAAGAATAATATTGTTCTTGACGCTTTATCTAGGAGGCCTTACCTCACTACTATGCTTAGTTCTATGTCTGAGATTTTAGCGGATTGGAAGGCTCATATACTTTGTTGAGTATTCCAAAAATCAGTTTGCATGTGGGATCATGGATGATATGATACGGGACGACTGATACAATGTAGTGGATGATCTCATTTTCTACAAGGATAGGATCTTCCTTGTACCAAGATCCAAAATGAAGGGGAAGATCCTTCGAGCAGTACATGATACACCCTTAGCTAGACATCTTGGGTATTTCAAAACATACAGGTTCATCAGGGAGATATTTGCATGGAAGGGGATGAAGGACGATGTCCTAAATCATGTCAGAGAATGTATGGTTTTGACAAGAAACCAAATCCGAGTGCTCTTTCCCAACAGGATTACTTCAGCCTCTCCCCATTCCCAAACAGAAATGGGAAAGCATATCTATGGACTTTATCACAGGGCTTCCCTTGGTGCATGGGCATAGCTGCATTTATGTTGTAGTTGATCGGTTAACTAAGTATGCTCATTTCTTTTCCCTACCCAAAGGGCACGAGGCCGTGGATGTGGCCCGGATCTTCTATACCGGTATTTTTCGGCTACATGGGTTGCCTAAAAATATCATCAGTGACAGGGACAAGATCTTCATGAGCGCCTTTTGGCAGGAGATCTTCAGACTAGCAGGTACGGAGTTAACTCCTAGCACTAGCTACCACCCACAGACAGATGGGCAAACGAAGATAGTCAATAAGTGGATAGAAGGCTACTTGCGGAGTTACGTGATAGGACACCAGCGGGCATGGATCAAATGGTTACACATGGGTGAGTATTGCTACAATACCACCTACCAGATGAGCATAGGTATGACCCCTTTCCGAGCCTTGTATGGGTACGACGCAAGGACATTTGTAGATTTGGTATTACCAGATAGCCGAGCTCCCAAAGCTCGAGATTGGTTGTAGGAGAACCAAGATATTCTGAAGGCTCTCAGAGAGAATCTTCAGAAGGCACAAAATCAACAGAAGGTATACGCAGATCGACACAAGACAAAGAGAGGTCTTTTGAGGCTGGGGATCTAGTGTTCCTACGTTTACAGCCATATAGGCAGTCCTCGCTGAAGCAGAAGGGTGCAGAGAAATTGAAACCACGATTTTATGGTCCATACTGAATAGTTCATTGAGTAGGGCAGTGGCATATGAGCTAGAGCTATCGGAGCACAGTAAGATACATAATGTCTTCCATGTTTCATGCCTTAAGAAGGTGCTCAGAGCACATATTGCACCATCTACAGAGCTACCGCCACTAGATGAGGAAGGGAAGTTGGTGCTAGAACCGAAAGCCATTATTTAAACGAGATGGAGGGGGCTCAGGAGCAGAGCAATCACCGAGTATTTGGTGCGATGGAAGGGACTGCCACTTGAGGATGCTACTTGGGAGCGATGTTTTAAAAACCGGTCAAACCGGAACCGGAATTGGCCGGTTTGACCGGTTTAACATTTTAAGGCACGAACCGTTTAGTAAACCGGATCGGTTGACCGGTTTAGCCCAAACCGGTCAAACCGGTCCGGTTTCATCTCGAATCGCCGAGTTTCAAGCATTTCTTTCCTTTTTTGGATTTTTGGTGAAGAAAACACAAGTAAAAATAAAATTTTCCATTTTTGGAAAGGGTCCAGGAAGATGTAGCAACAAAAACTTGCATGTGCCATAACTTTCATTTCGTGGCTCCGTTTTAGGTGTCATTTTCTCTAAAAGTGCATATTTTCTCGAGCTCTATGCATTGATGGCAATATTTTTCTTATTTTCATAAAATCTATTTTTGCACCTTTTTGGACCAAGCAACTTCTTGCAATCTTCTGAAAGAATCATGAGCTTTGATTGCTTGTAGACAGATTAGTAATTAAAAATACTAGATAGCTTTCCAAAACTCGGCGAGTATTCTCCCGTGCTCGGACTAATCGTCCCACCTACCAACTTGGTCGCGACCTGCTTATTCAAATGTTGACTTCACATATCAAGTTATCAACAGATGCATAGGTTTTTTTTTTTGCTATTTTAAGAGTCTTTTTTGTGTTTAAACTCCAATTTGCGCATCCTCAGACACAAGACTGAAGGCTATCGTAAAGGTCCCAACAAAAAGAAAGCATTAATAAAGAATGAAAGAAAACGCTGCAAATACATGGTTTTGGCTGCAAATTTATGTTTTTTTAAAGAAATTTGAGTATTTTTAAGTTCCGAGTATTCCAGTATTGGCCGAATATTGCGAGTTTTGTTTTTTTGGGGTCAGTAGAGTATTTGCGAGTGCGAGTATTCCAACTATCACTATATACATGAGCAAACTTTGCGTATTTTGTGTGTAATTGTTGGCATCATGGTTTCTAATTTTTCAAATATATTTCTTTCTTTAAAAATGTAATCTTTATGTGTTTTTTAGTAAACCGGTTCATAGAGTTTGAACCGGTCCGGTTCCGGTTCCGGTCCGGTCCAACCCTCGACCGGTTCCGAGTCCGGTTCCGATTTTTAAAACATTGCTTGGGAGGGGGAGCAGATTTTTCAGCATCCTAATTTGTGTTTGCTTGAGGACAAGCAAATTTTGGGAAGGGAGGACTGTAATGTCCCCTTTCTGTAATGCCCCCTTCTTCCTACGCCAAATGGCCCAAGGGCCAAGTTGGGCCCAAAATGTGGTCAGACCCAAGGGGGTGTGGATGTTGGAAGCTTGTGGGAAGGGGCCCCGTGGTTTTAATGTCCTAGTTTGGCGTTTGGGGTCACTTTTGGACACGATAACTCAAAAAGGGAGAAAGTAATTATAGATACTTTTATGTTAGTGGCCCCTCCATGGAATGAAATGCGCTAGGGTTGTGGGGGCTCGTTTGCCAAGGAAAGGTATATATGGAGACGGGGAAGGAAGAAAAGGCACTTTTGTCGCATACTCTTAGCCTCTTCTCGTGCAATTGCTACTATTGCATTTCTACAACTTGTGGAGTCAAATCCCACAGGGACCCTAGCTTTGGTGGTGAGAGACCCGTCCCTAGCTAGCAGGGCATTCTTCGGTAGTGAAAGATCTACCCTAGTTTGTCATCTTGGAGCCGTTTTCCTGGGCCGTGAACAGAGATATTTCTAGAGGGTCAGAGGAAGGGTTTCGAGGATTTTTGGGGGCTTTCGGGAAGACAATCAGAGGGGCTCCAGATCCGACTCACGGCAGCAATCTAGGCTGGGCGTGGCAAAGCACGTGGAAGGTGCCTCCCTCATTTCCCGACTCCATTCCTAGCGTGGTGACTCGCAGCCTCTATTTGGGGTTTTCCAGTCGGCCGGGTTAGATCTGCAGGTGGCAGTGCTATTCCCTACATCTGCCATTGTTGTTTTCAAAGACCCTTATTTTGCTCTTGTATTTAGAGGGTCACGAGACCTCTAAAGTTGACTAGCCACCTAGGGCTTTCTGTACCTTGTCGGGCAGCAATATATTATTCCATAAAATGTTTGCATAGTGTTTATTATTATTATTGTAAGCTTCCCTTGTAATTTCATGCATTGTGGGCAAATATTTTGTGTGATATCAATTCAATACCATTCGCTGTCCTAGCTGGACATTTTCATTAAAAATCAATATTTTACTTTGCTGCAAATTTTCTATATTTTGTGCATTTTTAAGTAATATCCTACAAGGGATATTTCATAGCGTAAACAAAGTTGCTAAACTTGGCTGATCCATTGAGGAGCTCATGAAGACCTGCATGAGTAGGGGATCATCTTTCTTCTTGCATAGGGTTGTATGATGTAAGAACATCTAGGTTGACTTGCAATCTTGCATCACCAAAAAAAGTTAAGAGTTAGAGTTGGGAGAATAAAGTTTGCTCAATGTTGCTTAGCTTTGCGTGACCTTGTACAATCTTGCTCATAGTGTTGCTTGGAATAAAAGGAAGACAAGGCATAAAGAATTTGAGGTTTTGTGCAACCCTTGGAGTTGTGCTCTGGTAGCTTTGCATGGGGACCATGTACGATTGTGCATGCACATTGTTTTGAAGATTTTCGCCTTGCAGATATTACGCACTCTTGCACCGTTGTAAATCTTGTGTTCTTTTATTTGCTTGTCAATATTGGTTCAGATTTATGAATCTTGTGTTGTTTTGCATGTCAAACAACATTGACATAAGTGTAGCCCGAACATGTGGGCCTTGATTCGTTTTCTTCACAACAAGATGATCGAGTGACTTGGTATATTTTGATTGGATGAAAATGCTCTACGAGTGATTACTTGCAAACTAGATGAACTAAATTGACAACAATTTGATCGAATTAAGGAATCTTTGCAAAGGTATCTTTATTTCCCCACTAGATTCAATAAATGGTGGGAGTGATGGGCATGCTAAGTATCTCAGGAGAGAGATCAATGGACACAAAATGAATTGAGAAGTAAACAAGCGTTTGTAGGAGAAAAGTTGAGTAGCTTAAGGTTGCTTTGTAAATCTCCTTTGTCTAAGGAGCCAAGTTTGGTTCAATTGAAGTCTTGCTTGTTCACACAGAAGCATATTTAGGCAGAGTCCTAGGAATTGCGTACCTTGGTGGGTGTTGTAGAGTTTGTCATAAGACTGTAACATAGTGGGAGTGTATTGTGCCTAAGCCTATAATCTTTTCCTCATTGGTTAATGAAGAAGCTTTCATTTTTTCTTACGAGTTGCATAGTGATCTTGCTTAGGTGAGGTCCCATCTCTGAAAATCTGTGGGTCGATGGTCAAAGGAATCTTTTAATGAGACCCCTAACCACTATTGCGTGAATAACTTCATCGATCCTTCTAGATTACGAGGTCATTTTATCAACCTCGATAACTTTACAATATGAAGAAGAAAGGACATCTAAATCTATTTTGAACCTATCAAGTCATATTAGAAATTACCTTAGAAGTGCAAAAAAACCTTTGAGAACCTAATCCTAAGAAAGGGGTTTGTGAAATCCTTTGCTCATGTGGCATGCACTACATCAATGAACATGCACAAGATTGAAAATATGATATTACTAAGAGATCAACGTTGGTGGAACACGAGTATAAGCTAATCATGCGCTACTCATTGGTGAAACTAGGATCTTGGCTTTGGAGGACGGTGGAAAAGTAGGAAGATTAGAGAAGCCTTTGAGATGGAGAAATGATGTAATAATCTAAAAAGGGATGATGGGTTCAAATTTAGCCATATTTGGAAACCCCCGATCCACAAACTCAACCCCAACTAGGGAGTCGTGTCTCTGGAGGTATCTAATATTATGTTCTCTAAATTGGCCTATTGATTATTGGACCATGAACTAACTAGTTAAACCAATTAATTAATTGATTGAGGGTAATTGACCAATTAATTAAACATGATTAATTAATTAATTGATTGATTAAATAATTAATTTAGGTTAAGTAATTAGTGTTTTGGTCAAGTAATCAATAAATTATTTCTTGGCCGACCCTAGTCTTGTATCGAAAAACTATTTAGGGGTATAGGCTTTATTCTTCTTACCCAAGCATTGACTTCATTCTTTGCTCCCAAAGATGGTTTAGAGGGATGCGAAACATCGGACAAAAACATTTTGACACAAATGGATCTAGAAGAATATTATTCATCATTAGGTTATCCGTTATTGTAGGTGGACCCATTTTCACTTGATCTTGAAAGTGTACTAGTTTGCAATGTTACATGATCCGTGATGTATTCAACATCAACACGATTTTCTCCAAGCCCCCTTCTCTATTCTCCTAGTCATTATAGCCAAAGGACAAAAATTCCATGAATGGTGCATGACAAGGGCCATTTAATAATGTTTCCACGTGTTAGTTTGAAATGTATAGTGCGACACCGCACTAGTTGGCATACTCAACATTTCACCATATTTTTATTTTGGCATTGAATTCCATGTTAGAGGAAAGATAGAAAATGTGAGATTTTATAGTCAAATCCTAGGAATTTCATAAAAATATGTAGACAAAGTTATAATGGAATAAAAATTAAAGTGAATGTGATTATCCTTTCGGAGGCCAAATTTGTATTACTTGTCACTTCTCATGTCACAATCTGTTCTACAGTGGCTGAAAATTGAAATATACATTTTGACTGCTTCATTCTGGAGTGAAGGTCTACTAGTGACTGGAACGACATTCCCCTTGAAATTCATCTACTTGAGTGTGACAGGATTCTCTAAAAATGTCAAATTCTTTCAAGTCTCTTGTTCTATAGTTTTATTTTTCATTTAATATGGTGTTTCCTTTTTTAATGCAGTTTTTGCACCTTCTTTCAATATTTTAACCATTTATTGGGATTCTTCTTGCACTTCAACATTGACATAGGACACAATGATATTATCGTAACTTGCTAAGGTTTTTTAAAAAATAACATAAAATAATGGGTATATTTCTAGGTAATCGGGTTTAGTCCCCCTTGGGTACCTATTCTAGACGTAGCCGGTTTAGGTCTGCTTTGGTTCTATATTGATTGTTAAGAGAGTAAGTGTTGTTTTGCATTTTTATTTTGGTAAAATGAGAGGCAAGTGTTTTTGTGGTTTCTTATAGGATTTTAGTTTTTTTAGTCAAAGTCAAATTCCAAGTAAGAAAAAATCAAAATAAATAAATAAAATGGAGGCTAAAAGATTGTGAATTTGTCTATGGGGTACTGGAATGAAATCAATGGCTTTTAGCATGTCCTATATATATTTTTACTTTTTCTTACTTTGACTTTGACTTTTATACCAACAACCAAAAAAAACTCTAAAATCCAAAAAGAAATTTCAAAACAACACTTGCCCCTCATTTTTTCAAAATAAAAACACAAAACAACACACTCACCTCTCTTAAAAATCATGACGGGGTTTGGGGCTGAAGCTTGCTTCCTAGCTTTAGTGTGTTCATTTCCGCTTGAATATATTGAACTTTGTGCTTGTCGTAGAACTTGCTTAGAGGATGTCGTAAATTTGAAGTTGCATGGAAATATTTTATCATGACAATGATTACAATTTTTGATTTAATAATTAATATTTATTGCGACATTTGGCATTTAGTTATCATTATCAAATTATCTATGGTATTTTATATATTTTTAATAACTTTATTCTATGCATATTGTATGCTTAATTCTCTTTAATTAGGCTAGAATATTTATTGTTAATATTTATATTCTTTTTGTAGGATCATACCCAAGCTGTACCCTGGGCAATAAAAACATTGTGGCTGAGGGTATGCTTTTATTGCACACCTTAGAGACGGAATTATTTTTGTCTAATTTGTGTGTATCTAGCAATATCCCTTCTTGCATCTTTCTAGTCATTGCATAAGATTTTTTTCAACTTCAGCAGTCCACCTTTCTTTTGATCCAACAGAAGCAACTATAATGTGAAAATAGGTGCAATATTGTTCTACCACTCATTATACAAGATATATCAGCATTTGCATGTCTGTTAGAAAACTATTCATATACTCACCTGCCAACATTTAAGTTTATAACTCCAAATTTGATTTTGTACTTGATGCACATTCCTGGGTTACCTGAGAATGTGAAATTGTCTTTCATTTCCACATTACTTATTGAACTTACGACATAATACATATACTCACCTGCAAACATTTAAGTTTTTAACTCCAAATTTGATTTTGTACTTGATGCACATTCCTGGGTTACCTGAGAATGTTCTTCATTTCCACATTACTTATTGAACTTACTACATAATACGTATAGCACAAATGATAATACTTTGTAGGTTTTGACTCTGCAATTCACAGCAGTACCTCACTGCTGGAATGCTGACTTAAACACGCTTCGTGAGTTGTGATTATTACCACAATACTTCACTTGGTGGGATTACACCACACATTAAATGTTTGACTTGCATATTACTGCAATTTCTCGACAGGAAGACTCATGAGCATAAGATCATATATAATGCTTATGAGACTACATTGCACACGCTGTAAATTCAACAAATATGTTTTATCATAAAAAAGCTTCCTTCTTCAAAAACATACTCATATGGAGGTAATAATAATATAATTCTTTCCTACATATTATGCTGCAGCTGGAAAAAGGCAAGGTTGGCTGTTTTACAGTTCTTAATTTGTTCTTTATTTAATTAGTATAATCAAATATTCTACTTTTTCCTTGTTTTAGTAGTAAAATTGATATTCTATTTTTGTAAGTAAGGCACCTTGGATGTTTCCTTCTTGTTTTAGGAGTACAATTAATATTCTATTTTTTCAAGTAAGGCATCTTGAATGTTTGCTCCAGCACTGTACGGTTGAAGTAAAAAAATAGCTTGGCATTTCAATCTATATTTGTTGAGCTGTTATTTATGAATATGGATAATTTATGGGTGACTGGAACTTTGAAATTTTGCAATTAATGGGATTATAGTGAGCTAATTTTTTAGAGCCGAGACTTGTTGCTAAAACGTCATCTTTTGGAAGAATGGTGGGCTTTTGTGCCCAATATGCAGGAAAGGGTATTTAAAGCAACAATCGCAGCTGATCTATTGTGAATGTTGCGAGAGGTACGACTGGATATTCAAAGTGATCAGGTATATATGACATTCTGTTGGATCACTTTCTTGTTGCATTTGGGGTTTGGTCAAAATCAATATATGTTATGAAGTGTGCAAAAAGTCTTCTTCTGTTTTATTTTTATATAAGGCTCTCGATGTCAGTCTAAACAGTTTTTTAAAGTTGAACTACGAGTTGTTTATTGTGGTTTCACATATCACTCTTTTCCTTCAGAATTTGGATAAATGTATCCATGTTTTTAGAAACATCATGTGTCATCCATTTTTCATGGGGTGTATAGAACAATCTTTTGTCTTTGTTGAAAGCCCTGCTGTTTCTCTATATCATTTTTCAGGTGATTTGAACAATTCCTACATTGATTATTGGTTGGGCTAAACAATTTATCATCACTTGCTTCCCACTTTCCAAGCATATAACAATAATTACTCTGTGGATTGTGTAAAATTCTCTGTCTAACATTATGGATTGCAGAAGCTTGAAGTCTTTAACAATTATACTATTACTATAACATTGATTAGTAGAAGATTGGTGTCACCGTACACAAGGAAAATGACAGGTTTCCCATGGTACTTGACTTTTCGAGGTCGGGCCAAGATAGCTGAAAGAATGATTGATCACATATGGTTTACTGTTCTGGTTGGATAGGTTGATGTGGTTGGGAAGGTTGAGCGGGCTTGCGAATAATATATCTTTGTTGTTCTGGTTGTGCGGGTTGAACGAGCCTGCAAAAGGTGTCTTGGAGGGTTTTTTATTTGACACCAATATGCACAGTTGTTTCAAAATGTATGTTTAGTGTGGAAAATTAATGAGAAACGAGAGCTTGCTGATAACCAGACTCCTAGAGAATGTGATAATGTGACACCTGATCTAATTTACTTTCTTGAAAAGGACAAAAATCAAGTTGAATCACTTTGGAACTATGTTGCCAGGATACAGTATGGGTACGGGTTCGATACGTGGATACGTCGATTTAGAAAAACCCTTTGGTACGATACATCTTGCCTATGTCCGTACATATATATATCATTTTACTAATTTTTTAGTCCATAAGAAATACAGAACTTGAAAATTATAGTAGGATCAATGTTCAAAACATTCAATATACTTAAGATTTAACATTTTCATTGATCATGTGGCCATACATATGATATACGGATATCATGTCAATATGAATGCAAACAAAACTTGAATAATATACTAGGATCAAAGTTCAAATTTTCAAAACATAGATTTTACATTTCATTGATAATGTGGCTGCCATACATATGATATATGAATATCATGTCAACATGAATACAAACAAATCTAGAATATATCATCTAGATTTTCCTCAAAATCAAATTCTTGCATGCCACTTGCGCTAGCTCCACTCTCATTAGCTCCGCTCTCCACTCCTTGTGAACTCCCTTGAATGTCATCTTTGCCATCAAATATTGAAAGTTGGGCAAGAGTGGCTGTGGAGGCATCCAAGTCTGTGGTCTCTAGAAGAAGATCCCAAAGTTTGTGAGGACCTCTAACATAGTCCTCAAACTTGTGTGACAAGAGGCGCAAATTGGAATGCACATATACCAAATCCTCAATTTTTTTAGATGCCAACTTGTTTCGTTTAGCTGAGTGGATAAAGGTATAAGTACTCCAATTCCGCTATGCAAAAGAATTACTAGCCACCTATTACAAAAAAGTTCGTTAGAAAATTCAAATTAGTAACATACTAAGAATGTGCGGAAAATAATCCTACTAATTAAAATTTCAAACTTTCAATGATTATAAATTTTTGAATGTTATGCTTGTGAAAGAATTTTGATGGAAATAGGTTTGTAAGTACTTGGCATCATGGCCATATACACACTATTTGGATGGGCTCATGATGTACTTGTCGAAAAGAGCCTCAATCTCTCCCATGTTGCCACTAGGGGTATAAGTTGCCCTTGACATGGTGGTGAGTAATAAGTTGGCGTATAATAACTCGACTAAGCGGATTTAGAATACATATGAACATATGGTGGCAAATAGTTGGGAAGGTGTGGTTAGGAGTGATGTAAGAGTGGGGCTTACCAACGTGCATGTAGTCGGGACAAGTGTAAATAGGAAGCACACTAGCAGCGTGCATAACCGAGAGTAATGTAAGAGGGAAGACCTCATGGGTTTTGACGAGGCAAAGAACAGTTGGAGGCTTATTAGTCCGATTTGATGGGAAGACATCGAATTTTGAACAAGAGTACAATTTTGGTCAATTTGAAACATTGATTTTGGGCATAGCTCGTGATCCCAAAAGATTGGATCGAGGAGCGACTTGATTGAAGATAAGATTGCTTATATTGGTAGCAAAGAAGTGCTTGTTTTAGGTGCTTCCTTTCTAATAGGTTATGAGGAAGTGGGATGCAATCCCATCATAAGGAATTGATATCTCTCACTTTCAGACAAGAGGGATCATTTTAGGTTGCTCAAGAGGTGTTGAATTAGGAGTTGGATTGGTAGGAGGGGAAAATAAGCGCATTTTAGCCAATGTTTCCTCCATGATCCGAATTCTCTTGTTATATCTATCGACTCTTGCTTCACTCTCGGGGCTTGGGGTTTGGGGTTTGCAAACTAATGTGAGGGTAAGTTAAAACACGTGGTAACAACCCTCACTTGTAAGAGCCATATCTTTTGAGCCATGTTGGCTTTGAGGAGTATTAGAAGTGGTTTGGATATCTTCTAAGATGACATTAGATTTGACGTGATCTAGGATAGAAGAATAAGTAAGAGGGGCCATATTGGTTGTGCCCTTGATTTATTGTATTGCTGAAAATGGTCCATTCAAACAATGAAGGATCACCTTAGGTTTGTTTTTGACCATTTAACTCGACATGCCTAAAGATCTCTCTACACGACATTGGGGGTGTATAAACGCTGCGCAAAATAAAATGGAAAGAGAGGAGATGATGGATGCAAGAAGGAAGATAAAAGGTCTAGCCTTGATTGGGTTTACCAGATTTGTAAACAAAGAAGATGACAGTTTCCCTTGCTATTTGACTTCTCGAGGTCGGGATGAGACAACACAAAGAATGATTGATCGATATTGTTTATTCCTCCTGGTTGGATAGCTCGATGTGGCTATGCAAGTTGATGTGGCTGGATAGGTTGAGTGGGTTGGCGAAGAATATATCTCGATTGTTTTAGTTGTGCAGGTTGAATGGGCATGCAAAAGAGGTGTCTTGGAGGGTTTTCTATTTGATGCCAATATGCTTTAATTGCTTCAAAATATATGTTTAACGTGGCAAATTGATGAGCAATGAGATCACGCCGATAACCAAACTCCAAGAGAATGTGATACCGTAACTCTTCATCTATGTTACTTTCTTGAAAGGGACAAAAATCATGGTGAATCACTGGGAAAGTGGCTATAATATCCCCTTTTGGGATATTAATTAAATTTTATTAATCTACTTGCAATGGAAGTAAACTTAGAAGAGAAACCCTTCTAGGTTCACCTCAACTAACCCAGTGTCGGCTTCAATACAACCCAAATGGGGTTGGAGTGAGCCAAGGTAAGGGTTCAGATGGGCTATCTAGTCGGAATTAACACTTCTTTAACCAATTAAATTGTAGAAGTAGAAAAATAAATTAATAATGCTGGAAAATAGCTGAAAACTTCGAAAATTAATATCTTCCTTAATATTGACTCTTTTTGCATGAAACAAATTGCAGATGGAAGATAAAATTAGGAGCTTTCAAAAGAACCAACAATTAAAATTTTCACCCACTGAAACCCACTCAAATCAGCCCCCGAATCTGCAGAACAAGTCGCTAGGGTTAGAGAAAAATAATTAAATTTATTCCAGCTCTTTCCCTTCACTTCCCAGCCCAATAAATGTTGTTTCAGATCTGCAATAAATAGTTTGACAACAACTCAAAAAATATTAGAAAATCGCTTTTTATGATTGCTAAAACCCCTACATAAGTCGATTTAGCACATGTAATTCCAGCCACATATATAGGCATAAAAATGATAAAATATTTGCCATGTTAATCAAATAAACATGTTGGAAATTATCAGATTTAAACTTGCTTTAAATACCACCAATTTGCACCACAAATACCACCCAAACAAGTCGATTTGATGCACAATAATCAGCTACTAAAATCAGAATCAAATCCTCATACAAAGCTCTCAAAAACCCTCATCAACAAGCTCATGCACTCTCCAAAAATGACGACTCACATATATAGAAGGAAAATGCAAATAACTTATCAATTGAAGCTCTTAAAGGCACACACACTTCACAATGGGTGGTGTTGATGAACACCTTTTGTTTTTGATCACTAGTGGGCGTACATCCCTCTTTAAGCATAAAAATAAGTTTGATAAACCGCCTACATGCAAAAAGGGGTGCCCATCATCTTCTTTTATATCTTTTCCTTGCTCAATCTCCAAGGTTCCTTCTCCATTTTTGGCGCCAAAGTCTAGGAGAGAATCTTTATTTAAAATTTGCCTGGAAATCACACTCAAAACAAATATTAAATGCATGGGAAAATTAAATCAAATGATGCCCATATGAATCGACCCATGCTTAGAATAAATCGATTTATTCCAAATAATAATCATTAAATAATCCCAAAAAATGCGACTTGCTTTGTTACTTTATTTACTTTCAAAACAAATAATTATTATCCCAAGGTAATCGATTTTCTCTCTTATTTTTGATTTGCACAAATAAAATATATTTTGATTTTTAAATTCATATGTGCAAATCGAATTTCCCTTATTTTAATTTTTATTTAAAAAGGGGGACATTACAGTGGCCTACTCGATCAAGTTGAATTCGTTTGGTGTGTAGTCATCCAAAAAGTGAATGAAATATATGACGAGGCTAGACCCGGGGTGGAAAGACAAAATTAGGAAATGGGTAGATGGGCTAGAAGGTGAGCTTGTTCGGCCCTATGGGCGTTAATCGCCCGAGATAGCTCTTCTAAAATTGTAATTTGGTTGATTATCAAATGCCATAGTGGGGTGGTGCGAAAGACCATCTGCCTAAGGTCATTATTCATATTTCCTGGACGGGGTCTATCATGGAAGGGGTGATCACATAGAGAAATAAGCCTTTCTTATGTAATTGTGCTTGATCAAGTATAGTAATGAAGTAGCATAAGCATGCGTAAGAAGGAAAACAAGCAAGACAAGGGTGTGCAAAGGCTAAACTGGATAATGTGGGCTCCGGACAACTTGAATCTGGAAAACAAATAGCTAACATTAATAAAGAAAGGAGAGATACTATTTAAAGGGCAAATGAATGATTTCTAACATTAAATAGTATTTAAATCACTACTTGTATTAAAATAAAATACTTTCTCAAATCGAAGCTATTAAACAAATGAAACTAAATAATGCTATTTTTCATGTATTTTCCAAATAATAAATGAAAACAAATGATTCAATAAAGCTACTTATATTTATGTTATTTTTGCATGTCATTTCAAGATTACCTTAACAAAACTAAATTAAAAGAAATAATTTAATAAACAGAGAGGAAACAAGGTGGAGTCAATCTCTGTTGCAGGTGACGATGAAAGACAAACTCTTGTTTTGCAAAATAAAAGGGTTTTGACCACAAACAAAGGTACAAGCCCACAATTGCAAACAATCAAAAAAATGTATTTTTGCAAATAACTAAATGTGTGCAGGCACAGTGATAGGTTCCTTAAATAATATGTAATGCCGGATTGTAAATGAAAAAGCTTTCTTTTGACATTGGAAGAAGAAATGAATGAATTCAATAGATTCAAGTAAACAAATACCATCCACCTAAGGTCCTGATCGGTAAATCCCTTGATAGGGTCTATCGTGGCAGAGGGTGATCGCATAGGGTAATATGCAGTTGTGCTTGTCAGCCTTCTTCTGTGTGTTTATGCTACTTCGTGACTACTGACAAGGGCGTGCAGAGGCTAAGCCTGGGTAGTTTGGGCTCTGGATAACTAGAATGCAAAAACGAATAGCTAACACTAATTAAGAAGTGGGAGAAATACTAATTGAAAAGCAAATGAATGATTTATAATATTTAAATACTGCTTGCATTAAAATAAAGCACTTTCCCAAATCTGAACTATTAAACAAATGAAACTAAATAAAACAATTTATTTATTTATTTTCCAAATAGTAGAAGACAACAAATTATTCAGTAAAGCTACTTTTTTTTTTTTTTTTTTTTGCATGTCAATTGAAGATTACCATAAAACAAACTAAATTAAAAGAAATAAATAGGTGGAGTCAATTTCTGTTGCAAGTGGGGATGAAAGATATAAACTTTTGTTTTGCAAAATGAAAGGTGATTGCCACAAACAACTGAACAAACCCATAGTTGTAGACTATCAAAAAGATATATATTTTCCATATAACTAAATGTATGCAGGCACAATGATTGTTTCCTTCAATAATATCTGATGTCTAATTGTAAGTGAACAAGCTTTCTTTTGACAGTGGAAGAGGCTATAGATGAATTCAATAGATCTATGGTAAAGAAATACTAATACCCACTTCTAGCTTCTTTAATGAGAAAAACCTACGATGGCTTTGTCTCAAAGAAGAATCCTTCAATAGTAAATACGAACAAACATAAGCAGACAAAATTAAAATGAAAACTTGTTGTAAGGAACTTCTGTAAACTTCAAGAAACTCATGGAAAAAGCTTCCACTCAATTTCTTTGTCTGTGAGGGTTCTATAAAGTAATGAACCAAAAGAGATATACAAACCCATCAGATATATTCAGAACATAGAACTTTTGAAAGATTCAGACTTTGAATTAAGGAAGATTTGAGAAATTAAAGCGATGAAAGTTCCAGACTTTGAATTTAGGAAACTTTGAGAAATTAAAGTGATCAAAGGAACTATACTAAAACAATAAAATGAATACACCCCTGACCTATTTCAGTTTAGAAACAACAGATTGAAGCAAAGCTTAATAGTCCAGATTCTTTCTTCAGATTGCAACCTTCGTATGAGTGTTCAATTGATCCAGAGTATTCAATATGTAGGAGGGGAATGACAGATATGACTGAAAGAAAATAATGTTGAAAGGAAATGCAGCTGTGCAGTTTCTGGATTTCTATTTTGACAAAGTTCGGGCTGTCTACATGAAATTTCCGATCAATGTTTTAGGCCAAAAATAGGTATATGTAGGTGTATGAGATGGTGGGAGGTTATTTACACTTATTTTTGTGAGGCTGGGTAGTTGAGCACAATCAAAAATTGAATCATATTTTGAATTTGTGTTTTGCAACTATTTCTTTTAAATGTGACGAACCCATTGTCTAGGAAGACTGACAGTTACATAACTTCCGGGGTTAATGCAAATCCCCAACAGTTAATGCAAACGTCCACGGGTCAAGCAACTGCTGCTGAAGCTTCGCTAACTACTGCACAACGGTTTCATCACACTTGAAAGAAATATAAGAAAGAGAGCCAAAACTCAAAATCTTCAGTTTCGGAAATGGAAGGAAGGAAGAGGTTTCACAAGAATGCATAGAATTCAGGGAAGTAGGATTTGATCATTTGAGCTTCTCTTGAATTTCGGAGGTTTTTGTATTCATCATGTGAGTTTTATGATATTGCATCATGCAAAATTGGGGTGTGTACAGTCACATGTTGCCTTTTCATTAGGTATGTTGAGTAATTACATTGGCAGCATTAGTTGTTGGGCCACATTTCTTTGTAGGTAGTGTTGATCCATAGTTTAAAATGTTGGGCACGGAGAAAACTTGGCAGCTCAAAATGTGGATGTAGACTTGTACGTGGCAAATAAAATAAATATATAAATTCGTAAAATAAACATAATAACATGTGAAATAGTTGTAAACAGCATAAGAAATGAAATTAAAGAATGGGTGTAAGTCTATTTTCTATTAGATTTAGACCAAAAAAGTACAATGCACATGATAATATCATATGATGATTGATCATCATCATAGAAAATTTAATAGTGTTACGTAGGGGTGTGTCCCCTAGATTTGGTGACGTCCTTGACATTTTGTGGACTTGGAGGGAACATCCCAATTTGTTATATTTTAAATTTTTTTGGACATTTTTACTTTAAAAAAGAACCCCCTAAAAAAGCTGTTATTTTTACCGAGAACATTGAACTCTAATTTCAAATGCAATCTAGAAAACATTAAATAAAGTTTAATCCATAAATTGCATTAAATAAAAATAAAAATATTTAACATTTTTATATGTCATTTTGATAGTTGCCCCTTCCCATCTTCAAACTTTTGGATTTTTTTGTCCCAAAACTTTATTCGTCGTCCTCGAGACTTAGGTAACTACGTAAAATTACAAATCCCTCAAAAAATTTACTTCGTCCCCTTCATCATTGCCATCAAATGGATGGTAAAGCATCATCCTTGGGAATGATTGCATCATCATATCTTCACTCTTTATGCTTTGAGCTTAAAAGGAATGATAACTAGATCGTGCCAAGCCAAGAACTTAGATGCTAATCAAACACCACGATCAATAAGATGAAAGCAATTCGCCAGAATAACTTTACATAAACCTTTGCAAACAAATGAGCAACAATATCATATATTATTATGGAACTCAATGAAATACAATGAGAATGGGCCTTGCTTATATAGGCAAGGAATAACAATCTAAGAACCAGTCAAGGTCGTAGATCAAGCCATAAATCAAGGAAAGAACTAGTCATTAAAGAACTAGTCAAGACCATAGATTTATGAGAGAACTAGACATCAAAGATCTAGTCAATACCATAGATCAAGTAAAGAACTAGTCAATACCATAGATCAAGGAAAAAACTAATCAATACCATAGATCAAGGAAAGAACTATACCTAACAACTAGATAATATCCCCCTCATATCTAAATAAATAAAAAGAAATATCCACACAGATAAGTGGGTGAGGAGAAATATAATAAAGGTAAATAAAGTACCTAGGTGAACATGAGCTAAGGTAAATGCCTACTCTAATAGAGCTATGCCCATTTTAACAGTTCATCTAGAATTTTGACCTCTCAAATCAAATCCAACTACCGAATAATTTGTCAAATGCGACGATGACCACTTTATGGTATGTGAAAAATTGTTGAATGTATGTTAGTGATTCTGAAATTTGGCTACTTTTCAATCAAGGGGTCCTCCAAAAACTCTTTTTTTATTGTAACTTCTAGAGATCTCAAACCACTTTCAAACATCCCAAATGATAATATTTAAAAAATATATGTGTAAGTAAAAGAAGATAAGATTTAAAATGTGAACTTAGACCTAACATTTTATTTTAATAATATAATGCTTGTTAACCACCCTTTTACTCATCACTATAAAAATGTGGTGAGTCCGAATCAAGGGATCCTCTAAAAGCTATCTTCTTCATAATACCTCGTAGAGATCTCAAAACCACTTTCAAACATCCTGGATATTATGTTTATAAATTAACTCAATATAAGAATTATTTTGTAAAATTATACTTAAATGTTTATTTTATAAATATAACCTTAGGCCACCAATTGTCTTATAGTCTTCCTCATTATTATCTTATAAAAATCAAAGAAATGCTAAAAGAGTAGAAAATGACTAGACAAAACCAAAATTTTCAACATGTTTTCTATCTTTTCGTATAGTTGGCGATTGTATGTTTGACTCACAAGCACTTGCCAAGTTTTTTGGGTAGTACCCGCCCAAAACATGATTGGCGAGTCACATATGAGTTAAACCTGGCTTTCTGACATGCTAGTACTCGCAGAGATTTGTACTATGGTGTGATTCTTTATAAATAAAGTGTTCCATTTGTTGCAAATGACCATGAATTTTATATTTTACCAAAACCAGCTAGAGGTGTTCCTCCCTTTTCATTATCTTGAATGATACTATGAGTTCAAAATAGACAACAATATATGTCTCTTTTCTTTTTTTGAATTATAAATTTCATTCTAGATTTTGCCATCATCTTGAAGTAATTTGAGTTCATTGACAAGATCCTTCTTTAATTCTTTCAAATCTATCGGTTACATCACCCGTGATTTTCCCTAGCTTCATAGGTAATTTCTAAAATTGGCACAAGGAACTTCCTACCGTATGTTCTGAGACAATAATTATATTATTACTCGTATTTTCATAGACAACGCATTTGGCTAATTTATAGCCATTACAATAGGATAACCACTTCCTACAAAATAGGGAGTGTTTCAAACAACTTACCCGTTTAAATATTTTACGGGTATAACCAAACGATATGCGAACCAATATTGTTATATGCAAAATATATGATCTAACCATATAACCGTAAGTAACACGGTAACTCACTAATTACATGTAAGCACTATATTTCCTAACATTCCCCCTTAGTGCGAACATGGGAGAAAAACAATCACACTTCCTTCGCAGCTTGCCGCCTCGTGCGTGCTCATGATCTGGATGGTTTTACAAGACAACCAACAACCTCAACAAGGATGGTTTTACAAGACAGCCAACAACCTCAACAAGGATGGTTTTACAGGACAACTAACAACCTCAACCAAGATGGTTTTATAGGACAACCAACAACCCAAATATCATGATGTTGCTTTTCCTTGTGCTTTCGTCTGTCCACTATATTTTTCCTTTAGGGAATTATGCAGGAAACACTGCTCACTAAATACAAACTTGAAAAAGAGGCAAAAATGGAAATGGAACATTGAGACCATGTTCCCCCTCAATGTGAAAATTTCACTTATTCAACACAAAACAGAACTTTGAAATCATACTACACACAACAAATTGCAACTCTGAAATAAAAGAAAACTCACACACACACACATTGTCACCACAACTTTGTGCGGCCCGTCATTGGTGACTCGACAAGAGGTCGCTGATTGACCTCTAGTCTCCGTGCCTCTTTCCTCCAGTGAATGATGCTGCTTACTTAGCAAATATGATCATGTCGCTCAACTGTTTCCACATTGTGATTATTCTTTTCTCCCCTTCCGCAATGTGAAACACTTTATTTTCGGACGTCGGGTAACACTGAAAATGCGTCTGTGAGACAATTTTTTTAGTTTATTTTTCAGACTTTTGACTCTGACTCACAATGAACTTTTGACAACTAAAATAAAAATAAAAAATCGACTCTTGACAATAACGAAACTCATTTGACTATTAACATAATTACGACTTGATGACGTGCTTGAAGATGATAAAATTCAAATGAGAAGACTCAACTATTTATATTGATGATTATGAAATCTAGTTGGAACAATAAAGTGACAATAACAATTCTAAAAACATTGATACCTATACACTCGTGCTATAGACATTTGAACAATAACTATGGATTTTTGAAATAAAAAAGGACTATAAAATAACATTAACACTGCCAAAATAAAAATACTTTATGAATGACATAAACCATAGTTTTGACTATTTATAAACCCGTACACTACTTTATAGACTTTACTAATATAATGCATAAAGAAAAAACTAATGACTCGTAACAGACTTAAGATTTTAAGAAAATCCTATTAAAGATTGGATTTGACCACACTATGGAAACTTTATATTTTTACCAAAACCGACTATAAAAAGACTCAAACAGATTAAACAAATACAGAATTGATACGGCGGCTGAAAGTTACCAGCAGATAAACCAATGACACGAGAAGGGTAGAATAGCTACTGTACTTTGGAATTTAAGAGGTCGAGCAGACTGCAGTATGTGGTTTGTAGATTATAACAGTATTTAGCTATGTTCCACGGGGACGCGTCCCCTGCCCTTTTAGGGCCGTCCCCGTACCGGGACATTTCGGAAACTCGGGGACGGGGACTTGCAGCCCTTGGGCATTTCAGTGTAATTATTATTGTAATTAATACTTCAACCTTATGTGAAATCTCAATTCAGCTCCAATTTTATGTATTAAGGTTCTATATTTGAAATTTTGTTGTGTGTGATGAATGATTTATCAATGTTATCATATAAATATTTGAAATTTCCTATATTTTTTATATTTTCCTTTATTTTTAATAAATTAATAGCCGTCCCCTGCCGTCCCCTAAAAAAGGCCTCCAAAAAAATCCGTCCCGAAACACCCCGTCCCCTGCCGTCCCCGTCCCGGAAACTTGGTGGAACATAGGTATTTAGTGAAGAGCACCAATACATAGGGCACATTGATCGAAAGGAGGAGCTCTTTCCATGGATCAAATTTTAATGCTGAATTCAAAGAGAGCTCAGGCCTGGATAATTGGCGGACGAGTTCAAAGGAACAAGTATTAATCCAAATGCAATTTTTGCTGGGTCTGATGTAGATCTCGCTCAAGCTGGCAACAAAGGCACTGGATATCGTGTGAGTCAAGAGAAAAGCCTGCTGATGATTACGGACAACAAACAAGGTGATCCAACTCTCAAATCGAAAAGTGAGGAAAATAAAAAAACGTCCTTGCTCACGTGCAAACAGATTTACGAAATATTGGTGACAACCAATATGTTGATGCGTGAAAAAGAACCGCACATAACAAGATTTTCTAAAAGAATCGCCAAGAGGACTGCGTGTTGAGTATTCTATAAGTGTGCATTTGAATCTATCAATGGAAAAATAACAAACAATAGATAAATTATCATGTAGAGGGTCGCACCATTCACAGATTTCACTGCGCTGAGAGTGAATGTAATGTTGAGAACTCAGATTCAGGCTATTTCTAAGATCCTTCCATGCCTCTTTCGATATTGTAATTGCTCATGCGCCTCTTCTAATGTCCTTTGGACAGTTTCAAAGGTTTGAATATCTCCTTGTCAAAAATCAATGATTTGACTGCACGGAATATGGATCTAATCATGCATCAAGCCCAATGACTGTCAAAGATAAATGAGTGGCAACTTGTTGAATAAAGAATTTGTTGATCCTCAACCACATGAGACACCCAAGATTGCAGACATACCCAATAGAATGCAAAACTAATAAAACTAAATGTTGAACTTATCGAATCCCAAAACTGACTGTAAATTTCTATAAACCAAATTTTCAAATGTAATTCATATTCGGGCAACCACAAATACCAATAGAATTTCCCTCAACAAATACTCAGGACCTCAACATGCTCTGATACCAGATGACAGAGCTGCAGCAAATTTGAACACAGTAATAATTATATTATTACTCCGTATGTTCACAGACAATGCATTTGGCTAATATATAGCCATTACAATAGGATAGCCCCTTCCTACAAAATAGGGAGTATTTTAAACAACTTACCTGTTTAAATATTTCACGGGTATAACCAAACGATATGCGAACCAATATTGTTATATGCAAAATATATGATCTAACCATATAACCGTAAGTAACACTGTAACTCACTAATTACATGTAAGCACTATATTTCCTAACAGTAACTATTATGTTTCGAAGATTATATAGTAAGAAACTTCTGATTGCGGTCACTGTCAGTGAACAGCAAAATCACAACTTCAACCAAGGATTGTCTACCATAGTAATGGCCTGTTGTCAGGAATACTTATATGCTTTTCCAGAAATTTTTAGATGATGGTACATTTATTTATGTTATTTGAAGAAGTATAGCTGAGAGTAAAATTGAACTTACAACAATGGCCTTGGAGAAAGAGGCTTCAGTCAATCAACTGTTTCTATTTTTGATATAACTATTAGATGGCAACACTACCGTAGTGTGTATGTAAGCCAAGAATGATCTATAAAGGTCCAAGGATCCTCTAAAATCTGATAAGGTAGAAGATCATTCTAGGGCCAACACACAAATTGTGAGTCCACAAAATGGTCGAGGGATACAACAAGGGCCATGTGCACAAGAGGCTGTAATGGATCTAAAAGGGGAATCTACACTCAATCACTAAGGGTGTAAGATGTAGGACCTTACTATATTCGGGGCAGTACTAGGAAAAAGCAAGGGATATAGGGTTAGATAATGCTATTGGGTGGTCAACAAGAGCTATCTAAACTAATAGTTGTATAAGGGGTGCCTCTAGGCAAAAGCCAAAACTATAAATGCAAACGACTATAATGCAAAGATAAAGATATGCTACACTATCCTATCTAATACATGATACAAAGAACAATCATCAACCAAAGTATAAAAGAAAGAGATTAGCTTTAGGGATACTTACATGGGGTCTAATTGTTGGTGCATTAATCTCACCATTTGGCTTGTAGCACCTTGTGAGAGATTGTTGTGGGTGAAGCCAAGATGGATAGGTAGAAGACCTAAGTAAACCTCAAGTTGGGACTCCAAAGACTAAGGTAGACCTTGTTGATTCAACTCCTATTCTTGGTATCTTCAATGGTCCAATGCTTCAACTTGTCTTCATCAATGTAAGCTCTACTAAACCCTAAGTTCTCTTCCTCTTCCTAGGGTGATTTGCAAGCAAAAGCAAAGTGGGTTATTTGATGATATATTTGAGAAATGACAAATTGGATCCCTATAAATATGGACATATACCTTAAAAGCTAGACTGCTTGGAAACGCATGGTACCCCCGTACTAGGGCTGATATGTACCGGTATGGGTATGAGTATGAGTACGGTCTAGGTATGCTGCAAGTACGTACCTACAGCCATGGGTACGCCCTAGGTACGAAGCGGATTATTTGATGATATATTTGAGAAATGACCAATTGGATCCCTATATATATGGATGTATACCTTAAAAGCTAGACTGCCCGGAAATGCATGGTACCCCCTGTACCAATTCTAATATGTACTGGTATGAGTACGAGTACGGGTACAATATGTGTATGCTGCAGGTATGTACTTGCAGGCCTTGAGTATGTCTCGGGTACAAAAATCCATACCGCAGACGTACGGGGCTTGCATGTATGAATCGCAACGCACTCCGCTCCAAAGTTTTGTCATTTTCAACTTAAAATCATTAAAAAAAGGCCCTAACTTAAAAAGAACATAACCTAACCCTAATTTCACCCTAAAAGACACCCCCAAAAACCTATTTATACACCCAACCCCTCTTGTTAATTCACACACTCATATTTTGACATTTTGCTAATTTTGAGCTTGAAGGAGAGAAAGAGAGCTTGAGGACGATATGTTCTACGATTTTAGCCCTAAGAAACTGAAAGTGAAGCAAGTTGAGAACTTGAATGTATTAAGTTATTAACTATTATGTTTTGAACTTTATGAATCAATACAAACTCAAGTCTCAATTCTCAAAGTATTTGAAATCTGTTTTCATGTTCCATGAATGATTGTATGAGTATTAAATTTCAATAAGTATGCAAATTGTTGTTTTGTGCACGTACCCACAAATGTACCGTACTTGAGGTTTTAAAAAATTGTCGTTTCAAAGGTACCGCACTGCATCCGCACCGAAATAGTCTAGCTTAAGAGTCATGACTCGTTTTAACCGACATCATCAACTAGGTTTTAGGAAACATCTATTAGAATATAAAGCTTTAGTTAATTAGTTATTAGTTACAAGTAAAGTAATATTCAGTTATAACCATCAACCACACCGGAACTATCTTTTGCATGATAAAATGATGGAAACACAATCTCAAAGTGTGCAATCCACCTTCTTCTTTATTCTTCATTTTTCATGTATTCCAACATTGGTATTAGAGCGAGATGCAAGGAGGATTTTTAGAAGAGGAAAGACGAAGAATGCAAAATCATGAGTTTCATAAAACCATGAGTTTTATTCATCTGAAGTATTATTAGGGCAGTTTTGAAACATTTCCATTGTAGTTGTGAGAAAAAGGGGTCGAAGGGCACATGACTAGTTTGAGGGTCAGAAATTATGAGATACAATCACACCAACCGCAATTCAAAAGATCGACTCATTTTTGTCGCATTTTGTGGCATTGTGGAGCCTATCGCGGGCTTCCTGGAGCATGGTGAAGACTTTGTTCTAGGGTATGAGCGGAATAACCACGAAAATACAACATTTTTCGAGCATGAAATAACCAAACATGAATACAATCGCGATTTTCGAGCATGAAATAACCACAAAACCAGACGTGAATATAGTTGTGAATCAAGACATTTTCAGTTTCGACGGGCACAAAATATTACAATACGTGTAATGTATTCCAGGCTCCCAATGATGCTTACAATGAAAGCAAAGCTTCTTCCTCCTCAACTCATTACGAGTATCCTGATCCACCTTAGGAGGGAGTGCACTCAAATTTGAATAAGAGAGCCTTGAAATGGTCTGGAGCTCGTGGAAAACTTTTTATTGGGCTGATAAGAAGTGGGGGATGTGTCCAAATTTAATGTCGTCTCGAATGGCATCAACAACGCCCTAGGCTTAAGAGCCTTGACCAATCCTCTCATTCTATCATGATCCCCTCTATGAATACCATCACTGACCTCTTTTCGAGCATCTCTGGAACCATAATCTGCTATACCCTCAAATTCATTGATGTGATGTAGGCATCAACATGACCGGTCTGGCAGAGCTATGCCAAATCTTTGTAGTATAGCTCCACGTCCTTGCGATCAAATCTCGCTATCAGTTTCTCACTGAACTCCCTGTAAGACTCGCAGAAGATCATGGTTTTGTGTAACCAGCCCATGATGCCACCAATCATATGCTACTCCCTCAAGGTGTAGAGTGGCGAACTAAATAGCCTCCCGCTCTTGCGTGATAGGCTTGAGGGTAAGATATGTGTCAAGCTTATGAATCCAAGCTCTAGCACTGATCTTTCCACTACCATCAAAAGTGGAAAGGGACACCTTGTTGGTAACTTGCTTCAGCTCCCTATTCTGTTGTGCTCTAGGCCTCCTATCCTGTCTAGCCCTCAAGCTATCCCTCCTTTGTGCACAATACTGCGGAAGGGGAAAGGCATCCCTCACATGCTGCGGTAAACTTCTCCACTCATTGCTGGCTGCCATAACATTGTCCTAGAAGGCCACTTCCTCAAGTGGATTTTCAACCTCTGGTGTTTCATTTCTAGGCAAGAAACTGGGTTGCATAGGCCTATCTGCTGTCTGGGTAGGCCTCCTCTCATTTGTATGAGTGTGCCTCCTCTCACGGCGAGGAGATCCCCTCACATTGCCAATCTCCGAGGGTGATCTACTGTGCCTCCTGTGACTACTGGCAACTGATACGGATCTATCTCTCCTGTCATATCTGTCTCTTGGCCTATCCAAGGCCAACCTGTCTAGAGTAGATCCCATATGCTCCATGGACTGAATCAACTGTTGTTGAGTGGCTACCATAGTCCTAAAAAGCTCTCTGTCTGGATCCACTTGCTCATCCGGGGAGGGCTCTCTTGTCTATCACCCATGATTTCAGCCCTAACACCTATTTCAAAACCAGCCTCTAGTCGTGCTCGTCTTCGTGTGTAATATTTGTGTGGTCCAACCTCTCTTGGCTGCATTCAAGTTTGATTTTTTTAAAACTCTTGTTCTTTCCCACACAGGTTGGGAGAATACACTGCTCTGATACCACTGAAAGATCCCAACCCTGTTGTCTTTTTTTTAATATATAATTCTTTGGCTTGGATCCTTGCTTACAATGTCAGAAGATAATGATAGAATACCATCCACACACTTCACACAATTTAATAAAAACAATACCTGCAGAACTGGATAGCTAAAAAGGAAATGCGACTAGGGTTTTATTGGATAACCCTTCACAAATATTTCATAAATAATTTCATCTCTCTCAACCATGATTAAAAATCAGATTCTTAATGATAAATATTGACTGCAAAATAACCAGAAATCTGCATATGGAAAGACTGGAAAATACTGCCAAAACCCTTTTGGAAATTAATTAAAACTGAGTCGATTTGCTCTATATTAGCAGCTGGAAAAATGGCAATACAAATCTGAATGTAAATACCTTTGGAATAGCATAGAATCTTCACAAAGTGAGTCACCCCACACTAGAAGAAATCTGGAATCTGCTGCTGCAATTTTATTTCTTCTACAAACACTGCTGGAATAATAAAAACCTGTGAATAACAATGGAATCTCCTGAGTAGAAATTCCTCACTTCTCTTGGGGTTTTCGTCCACAAGAGGGGAAATCCAGAGGGTTTTCGTCCTTGGATTTTTTTGCAAAAAGCTCTGAGCTCCAATGCCGGAAAGAAAATATCATAATAACTTGGAATGATGCCTAGGCAAGTCGACTTTCTCTTTTAAAGAGAAAAAAACACTCACATAGCCAAGTCGCATTTCCCTAGGCAAGTGGGATGTATTTTTTTTTTTTTAATTTCTAGAGCTAGTCGCATTTTTGCCTTAGGAAGTACATTTAAATTAAGTGCTTTTATTTTTAATGCACTTTCCTAAGTTTATTTTAATGTTAAGTTTATTAATTTACCATATGTGCTTTTATTTTTAATGCACTTTCCTAAGTTTATTTTAATGTTAAGTTTATTAATTTATTATATGTGCTTTTATAATGTTATATTTTAACTTTAGCACAATATAATAAAATTAATAAAACTTAAGTCACCCTAGAGCTCACCCTTTGGTTGTCGGGTAGACAAAAAGGCCAAAGGTCTTCGATAAATTTATTCGACCATGGTATGATTGAGTTCATTTTTAAGCATTGTGATTATGATATGGATAATTTGTAAAATGAAACAATAAACTATAGCATAAGAAAAATAGTATTATCTTTCTAAAATACAACGGTTGATCCAGTCCATGGAGCATATGGGATCTACTTTTACTTTGCACAGTTGGCCTTGGATAGGCCAAGAGACTAGATATGACAGAGAGACAGATCCGTATCAGTTGCCAGTAGTCACAGGAGGCACAACAGATCACCCTCGGAGATTGGTAGTGTGAGGGGATCTCCTCGTCGTGAGAGGAGGCACACTCATACAGATGAGAGGAGGCCTACCCGAACAACAGATAGGCCTATGCAACCCAATTTCTTGCCTAGAAATGAAACACCAGAGGTTGAAAATCCACTTGAGGAAGTGGCCTTCCAGACAATGTTATGGCAGCCAACGATGAGTGGAGGAGTTTACCACAACATGTGAGGGATGCCTTTCCCCTTCCGCAGTATTGTGCACAAAGGAGGGATAGCTTGAGGGCTAGACAGGATAGGAGGCCTAGAGCACACAGAATAGGGAGCTGAAGCAGGTTACCAACAAGGTGTCCCTTTCCACTTTTGATGGTAGTGGAAAGATCAGTGCCAGAGCTTGGATTCATAAGCTCGACACATATCTTACCCTCAAGCCTATGCAAGAGCAGGAGGCTATTTAGTTCGCCACTCTACACCTTGAGGGAGTAGCATATGATTGGTGGCATCATGGGCTGGTTACACAAAACCATGATCTTCTGCAGTCTTACAGGGAGTTCAGTGAGAAACTGATAGCAAGATTTGATCGCAAGGACGTGGAGCTATACTACAGAGATTTGGCATAGCTCGCCAGATCTGGTCATGTTGATGCCTACATCAATGAATTTCAGCGTATAGCAGTTATGGTTCCGGAGATGCTCGAAAAAGAGGGTAGTGATGCTATTCATAGAGGGGCTTCATGATAGGATGAGAGGATTGGTCAAGGCTCTTAAGCCTAGGACGCTGCATGATGCCATTCAGACGACATTAGATTTGGACACATCCCCCACTTCTTATCAGCCCAATAAGAAGTTTTCCATGAGCTCCAGACCATTTCAGCGCTCTACTATTCAGCAGAAGAGTGCACCCCCTCCTAAGGTGGATCAGGATACTCGTAATGAGTTGAGGAGGAAGAAGCTTTGCTTTCATTGTAAGGATCATTGGGAGCTTGGACATCACTGCCTTGGTAAAGGCAAGGTGCACCTCATTGAGGTGGTTTCAAATGAGGATGATGAGCACTTACCAGATATAGATGCAGAGGGCAATGATAGCGGTCATGATGCACATGAGGATCAACCCTAGATAGAGCTTGGAGAGGGTGAGGCATTGGGTTCATCCAATGTCACTATTGCCACACTTTCAGGAGTCCCTAGGTACCATCCCTTTCGGCTGAAAGGAGTACTTAAGGGGCAGCGGATTGTTTGTTTGGTTGACAGTGGAGCTACGCACAACTTCATAGATGAGGGGTTGGTTGCGAAGCGTGGATTACAAGTTGAGGACTTTGAGGGGTTTAGTGTACGAGTTGCAGACGGATTTGCTATGAGTTGCACTAAGAGGATTCCTCAGCTTAGCATCCAGATGGGGGACTACACATTGACCGATGATTTCTATGTGATTGGTCTTGGTGAGATTGATACAGTATTGGGTATTCAGTGGCTGCAGTCCCTTGGCAGGTATGTGCAGGACTTCAGGAGGATGGAGTGGTGCAAGGGTCTTCTTCCTTTGGATGTGTTTGGGTGTAGTCCACCATCTCCTTAAGCATGCATGCTCTTCTCAGTCACCCTTGCTAGAGGATCCATCTAAAAACACTTTTTCTTGATGTGGATCATTATATTTACTTAGTATAGATTGTAGGCACATTCCATTTTATAACCTCACTCAAGCATATGCAAGGAAAACATGAATTTCATACCTTGACTTTAGTTGAACAATCTGCTCTGCTTTATCACAGTCACCTTTATGGACACTATACTTTGTTCAAGCCTTGTCCTTTATCTCAGCTCTATTAAGCACTATACTTCTTGGTGTAGCCTCCTCTAAAGCAATTCTCATGTACTTAGGAGTCCAGCATGTAATCCTCACACCTCTAACCTGCCCCTTGGTTTCACACCTGGTTATCACTCCCAATTACATACTTGCACCTTCTGAGACTTCACTTTACACACTCATCTTCATACTCCACCTTGCTCATGCAAATACTTAGCTTTATAGCCTATAGAGTCTCTCTATAAATTTCTACCCTATCCTCTGCTACTGAGCATTCTACCATAAGGCCAAACCATCCTCGTCCAACACTAAATTATATCTGTTTCATAACTGGACTCTGAATTCTTCTTAGCATCACTCCTTCCTAACTAGCCTAATAGGCTAGAATGCCTATATAGTCCATTACTGTGCCTAGGGGTTTGGTTCACCCTCAACATCCACGAAATGCTTATACTGACTTATTATGATGTATCTAGTCCTTCAAACTCAACCCAATCCTTGTTCTTGCTCTTGACTCCTTCAGTTAGCCTCATTTGCTAGTATCCCTTCCTCCACACAAATGCTAGTGAATCTCCAATATGTCTGAAACAACCTTACCTTCTAATGACTAATTCCTAGACCCTTTATTGAGTCCTTGCTCATGTGTGAATATCATCTACTAGTCCTTTGTATGGAATGACACTTCTTTTACCTATCCTAGGCTCATTTTGGGCCTAATTAGGTCTTCTATAGGTACTACAGATGAGTACAGAAATCCCTGAGGTGCATGCCAACTTGTAACTCCCTTATTCAGGTGAAATGGACTGATTTACAACTATCCCAAGCTCTGTTGGTCTTTGGGTGAATATAACATCACAAAAACACCACTGTACAGTCCACTGGTAAACATGCAAACCTAGAACATGGAATATCATGCAAATCACATCTGCCAGTAGAATTGAACTCTGCACTTCTAGACAGTGTGCTAGGGGAGGTCATGAACATGATGATTTCAAAAATTTAGAATTTTACACCGTACGGAAATGAAGATATTGAAAGCCCTAGTTTAGGGGCAGTCAAGACAAAATCCTTTGTACAGAACGCTTCCTGGGGTTTCAAGACTCCAAATAAATTTTATTAGACTTGTAACAATGTTCTCTAACTATCCCAAGCATCACAGAGGGTTTCCTTGCTTGAATTCTCTCACTGTCACTCTTTAGCTCTCAGTCTGCACAGAATTGCAAATGCATGCATGGAGGAAACATGTAAAATTTTGCAAATTACATTATGAAACACTCTCCAACCTTCAATACTTGTTATTTTCTCCTAATTCCACCTGATTACAGTCCTCTTGTACGAAGGAATCGCATATGGAGACTAAAAATCCCATTTTTAGCACTTAAAAACCGTATTCCTAGTCTAGCTCAACTACCTCCTAAGATAACTCAACCTCTTCCTAACTTATGAACAGACTTCAACAACTCAAAACTCATCTACTAAACTTGTTTCCACGTGAGGATAAGCCCTCCAAGCTTTATTTGCACATTTTTGGCCTTATATGCACTAATAGGCCTTATTTAGGCTTTCACACACAACATTAGCAAAGTTGACTATTTGAACACAAATTTTGGAGGGAAAAGATAATGATTGCTCCTAAAACAACCTAGGCCTAACCAAATTATGACAACCTCTGTGACCTCTTACTGATGCACCTGCATCGTGGAGTTAGAGTTTATGGCGGATGGGAAGAAGATTGTGCTTAGGGCTCTTTCTGATGGTGGGCCTAGAGTTGTTTCGGCACACAGGATGGAGTCTATAGTCAGACATGGAGAGGTTGCATGGGCAGCCCAATGCTTCATTTCATCCAAATCTTCTTCAAATAGTGGACAGCCCTTTCATGTAGATATCCAGCAATACTGGATAAGCACGCCCAGTGTTTGGTGACATTCCTCTAGGTAGACCACCAGATAGAGGATTTGAGCATGTTATAGAGCTAGAGGGTGCCAAGCCCGTGATTACTACGCCTTATCGCCATCCTAAGAAATTCAAGGATGAGATAGAGAAGGCCATTAGAGAGCTCTTGGATATGGGACATATCCGTCCTAGTTCTAGTCCCTTTGCTTCTTCAGTTGTTTTGGTGAAGAAGGACAGGACCATGAGGATGTGCATTGACTACCGTGCACTCAACAAGAAGACTATAAAGAACAGGTATCCCATTCCTCGCATAGATGAGCTTTTGGATGAATTGCATGGAGCTATCTATTTTTCAAAGATTGATCTTCGATCAGGGTACCATCAAATTCGTGTTCGTGAGGAGGATATTCACAAGACAACCTTCAGATGTCACTATGGGCACTATGAGTTCTTGGTGATGCCATTCGGTCTCACTAATGCACCTGCTACATTCCAGTCATGCATGAACCATCTCTTCAACAAGTAGTTGAGGAAGTTTGTGTTGGTATTTTTCGATGACATTCGATTTACAGCAGGACATGGGAGGAGCATTTGAGGCATCTTGATGAGGTACTTAGCATCATGGAGACACAATCTCTATTTGCTAAGATGTCCAAATGCGAATTTGGACTTACAAAGATTTTGTATCTTGGGCATGTCATTGGGGCCAACAGGTCAAGGTTCATCAGGAGAAGATACAAGCTATGCAGGATTGGCTGCCACCTAGGAACATTTCAGACTTGCGTGGATTCCTGGGATTATGTGGTTATTATAGGAGGTTCGTTAGAGGCTATTCTCAGCTTGTAGCTCCATTGACAGATCTTACATGGAAGGGGGCATTTAGATGGACAAATGAGGCACAGATGTAATATTTGATAGGCTCAAGGTGATTATGAGCACTTGTCCAGTTTTGGCTCTTCCGGATTTCTCACGGCCCTTCATATTGGAGTGTGATGCTTCGGGATTGGGGATTGGTGCAGTTCTTATGCAAGACCACCATCCTATTGCCTACGAGAGTAGGAAGTTGAGAGATAATGAGAGGTTGTACTCCACCTATGATAAGGAGATGCTCGCCATTATGCATGCCTTGGTGAAATTCAGACAATACTTGGTAGGTGGGAAATTTGTGGTGAGGACCGACCACAACAACCTGAAATACTTTTTGGAACAAAAGGAGCTCAATGAGAGGCAACAAAAGTGGGTCAGTAGGATCCAGGCATATGATTTTGACATTGAGTATGTCAAGGGGAAGAAGAATGTAGTGGCTGATGCACTTTCTAGAAACCACATCTTGCTGCCCTATGTTCTTTGAGCGAGATTTCAGCAGATTGGAAATCTCAACTATTAGTTGAGTATTCCAAAAATACTTTGGCATGTGACATTATGGATGGTAAAATTCAGGATGAGCGATACAAGGTGATAGCTGATTTGATTTTGTATAAGGGCAAAATTTACCTAGTTCCTGAATCTAAGCTTAAGGAGAAGATTTTGCATGCCTTCCATGATGCACCACTTGCAGGACATCCGGGGTACTTCAAAACATACGGTGGTGTCCCGCATTTCACCCTGAAATCTGGGACTACCCATTTGAAAAAATATCGTTCTTTTTAAAAATAACGGGTCTTTTTCGTGTTTTTATTGCCAGAAGATGTATGTATTACGTTAAGATATTCCCAATGAATCATATGAGCCAATTTTGACAAATACTCAGATGCCCAAACTCATTTTATCCTTCCGCCAAGTTTTGTCTGTAGGAAATTTTTATTTAATTATTTATTAAATAAATAAAGCCCCATTTGAAGTAAATTGTGCTCCGGTTGAATCTTGTTGAAGTTTTGCATGCCAGTATTCACACATCTCAATAGGGTTTTCACCAGAATGAATTTAGAGTTTTGTCTGTGACTTCTAGCAACATTTTTGCTTTTATTATTTCTTTTGCGTTTTTCTTTGGTTTTCTCCTCGGTTTCTCTGTGAAATTCCCCTAGGTCAATTCCTTCGCCAGTATAGTCTGTTTAATTGCCTAAAGCATCTGGAGATCATCTACCGACACAACACCAGAAGGAATCAACCTCAAAATGCAAGCTTCTGACCAAAAAAGATGAAGTCATGCACAAAAAGCCTCTCCCATGCAAGTCGCATTTTCTAGAATTAGTGAGTGTAAGCTGCAATGGGATTTTTGGTAGCTGCAGCGGTGTGGAATTTATTACACGCCTCAGCAGGTGAAAATTCCCATTATAAAATAAAGAAAAATCACTTAAAAGCACCGATGGGAATTTTCTGTCTACAGGGTAACTTTTCCCACCAAAGAGATTTATTCACCCATGCAAGTCGCACTTTATCAAAGGAGGCCAGTTTTAATGCAAGTCACACTTTTTGGAAGGAAGACTTTAAGCCGCCGATTTTGGGAATTTTAGCGTGGGAGCAAACGAGAATTTCTTTCTGCCTTGCAGGTATTTTTCCCATGAAGTCAAAGTCACTTAAGCTGCAATGAGAATATTAGAGGGGGTAGCAGGTGGAATTTCTTACTTGCCTTGTAGGGTAAAAATTCCCATTATAAAAGAAAAATCACTTAAAGCACAAGCAGAATTTCTTACCTGCCTTGCAGGGTAAAAATTCCCATGATGAAAGTCAAATCACTTAAGTGGAAGAAGGGATTTTTAGAGCTGCGGTGCAGGGTGAAAATTCCCATCAGAAGTTGACTTCTTAAATTTAGAATTCACCCATGCCAAAAAGTGCGACCCATTTGGGCATTAAACAATGCTTTTAGTGATATTTATTAATAGCTGCTTTGCCTAATTTTGGTGCCCAGGATGGAGGAAAAGTCAATGCATGAGGATAAGCTAAAGAGAACTGAAGGTAACATGCTAAAAATAAATAAATTAAATTTATTTAATGGCAGCCAACAACATGCAAAAATAGGCGCCCAATTTGGGTGAATAAACATGATTGTTTATTAATTAAATTGTCAGAAATAAGAAGGGCAATTATTAGAAATAAAATGCTTTGAGGGTTATATTAGCATGGGCTGCCATTATGAAGAAGCAATTAATTCTTTTTGATGAGGATTGCAGCCCGGACAGGTTTTGGCGCCAAAAGGAGGATGTTGCATTAATAAATATTTTCTACTGCTGGGAAGCTTCCAGTTTTAGCGCCTAGGGTTGGAGTGGCTTGATTCTTGCTATGATAATTATCTGCATGTTGGTATAAGTGCTCTGGTGAATTAAATAATATTTGTGCTCGCTTTGCATGCAAGCAAGACCTCAAATTTTAGGGCAGCAGACTTTATATGCAGATTTTGGTGATAAAAATCAAGTATTCCTGCCATAGACTCCATCTTTGTTTGAATAAAATTGCAGGTATTCATCACAGGTGCTCAAATCAATGTCAGGTACATTGAATATATCTTCTAAATCTGAAGAAGTTGTCAGATCTGCACAAATGGATCCAATTGCAAGGGATTCCGGCAGAATTAAAGAAAAAAGCTCGAGGGATAAAGATTTGGTCCAACCATGTTGAAGCATGATGAAAGAGAAAAGGATCAACAAAATCATGTACAACTTCCAGATTTGCTGAAGTCAATGATACAAACATAGGCCTTGAACCTATCACCGATTTAATTGACAGATCCAGATCTCATAATTGCAAAGGCTTTCGACGAAAAATTCATCCTCTTGTTTTCAACATAGCACGTGTAGAAATCAATGCATGGAAAATTCCTTCTAGGATCTTGTGCATGTGCTCCCAATCTTCCAGTTGAAGCCTTCATTGAATTTACTTTGCATGTATTGAAGAAGAATTGCAAAATCTTCAAGGATAAGAGGGAAGACAAGGCAAAGACAATACCCGCAAGCAAATCATAGTCGCTTGCTTCCAGATCCAGTTTGGTGAGAATCAAAGGCAAAAGAGTCAACCGCATGCAGAATATGGAAGAAGAACAAGATTGGGAGGGTTGCAACTTTCTTCTTATTTCTTTTCCTCCTTTTATTTTCTTCGATAAAGTAATTGAGCAATCAATTAAATTATAAAACTTAAGTGATTGGTTTAAAAGCCGTTACTTGAAGAAGTCAATTACTTGGAAATAGGTGGCAAACATGCAAAATAGAAGGTTTTATTTTTCAGTTATAAATCATGCATGTCATGCAAAGAGAAATTCGAGGAGGAAGATTACTAGTTGTTTCCCTTTTCATAGCTTCCACATGCGGGGATTCATTTAAATCTTCCTATTTGTAATTGCCCTTTATACACTATAAATAGAGGAAGAACTTACGGGTTAAAGGATGAGAATTTGTAATCGTATTTTGGTGTTCTAGACTTTGAGCTAAAACCCTTGATAGATTTTGCAAGTAGAGGAATAGAGAAGAGGCAGATTTCCGAGAGAACATTGATCAACAATGCATTCGTTTCTTATTTTTTTAGATCTCTCGCACAACTGTGTTGTCTTAGATCTAGATCTGAAACTTTCCTTTCGCTGCAAATTCGTATTTAAAATATCTATTTGTTTTATTTATGTGCATGCGATCAACTCTGTGAACTATTGATTGGGTTGCAAATCTTCTTTCCTTTCTTCCTGCTTTCTATTGTTTTCCTCTTCTACAGATATTTCCTTTCTCTTCAGTGCTTACTTGCAGAACTATCTAGCTATGGTTCATGAGCTACACGGTTAAAGTAATACCAACAGATAGATATTAGGACATATAAACTGACAAAATCTTACACGGGAGCCTCACTGATAAATGTGGGAGATTTATCTCATGATTGCCTAGGTTTTTATTTCGTGTAGAAAATTTAGCCAACATACGAGTAGGTTAGAGAGAGATTCTCTTGGAAGGGTCTCAAGGAGGATGTCCTACGCCATGTTTGTGAGTGTATGACTTGTCAACAAAACAAATTAGAACATACTTTCCAACCAGGTTTATTACAGCCATTGCCGATTCCAAAACAGAAATGGGAGAGTATTTCGATGGATTTTATTACAGGTCTTCCCATAGTGCAAGGGAATGATCGCATTTATGCGGTGGTCGATGATTGACAAAGTATGCACACTTTTTCGCCATTCCTACCAGCTTTAAGGCACCACATGTGGCTGATTTGTTCTTTCCATCAGGTATTCAGATTGCATGGACTTCCGAAGAACATTGTTAGTGACTGGGATAGCAGGTTTTGAGCACTTTTTGGCAGGAGCTTTTCCGGTTGGTTAGTACAAAGTTGACTCGAGTACTAGTTATCACCCTCAGATGGATGGACAGACGGAGATTGTGAACAAATGGATAGAGGGTTATCTTCGCAACTATGTTTCGGGGCAGCAGAAGGCATGGGTAAGATGGTTGTATTTGTGTGAGTATTGCTATAATACTACTTACCACATGTCTATTGGTATGACTCCCTTCCGAGCATTATATGGGTATGATGCAACATCTTTCGTTGATTTGGCTTTTGGGGACAATAGAGCTCCCAAGGCTCGGGAGAGTTTACAGGAAAGTCAGGACATCCTTAAGGTACTTAAGGATAATATTCAACATGCACAAAATCAACAGAAGATGTATGCGGACCGTCACCGGATTGAGAGGTCTTTTGAGGTGGGAGACATGGTATTTTTGTGGCTACAACCATACAGACAGAGTACTCTCAAGAAGAGTGGTGCAGAAAAACTCAAGCCTCGGTTTTATGGTCCGTACAGGGTGTTGAGGAGAGTTGGAGAGGTAGCATATGAGCTAGAGTTACCTTTTGAAAGTAAGATACACAATGTTTTCCATGTGTCTTGCTTGAAGAAGGCATTGGGACAACATGTGGCTTCTTCGTTGAGTTGCCACCCTTGGATGAGGAGGGGAGATTGGATCTAGTTCCGGAGGAGATCCTGGATAGGAGAGAGAGAAGATTGAGGAGCCGGGTGATTCAGGAATACCTAGTCAGATGGAGAGATTTGCCATTGGAGGATGCTACATGGGAAGGAGAGTCTATACTTCAGCATCCAACTTTACAGTTGCTTGGGGACAAGCAATCTCGGGAAGGGAGGACTGTAATGTCCCTCTTTCTCGAATGAATTTATTGAAGACCTTTGGCCTTTTTTGTCTACCCGACGCCAAAGGGTGAGCTCTAGGGTGACTTAAGTTTTATTAATTTTATTATATTGTGCTAAAGTTAAAATATAACATTATAAAAGCACATATAATAAATTAATAAACTTAACATTAAAATAAACTTAGGAAAGTGCATTAAAAATAAAAGCACTTAATTTAAATGTACTTCCTAAGGCAAAAAATGCGACTAGCTCTAAAAATATAAAAAAAGAAAGAAATACATCCCACTTGCCTAGGGAAATGCGACTTGGTTATGTGAGTGTTTTTTTCTTTAAAAGAGAAAGTCGACTTGCCTAGGCATCATTTCAGGTTATTATGATATTTTCTTTCCGGCATTGGAGCTCAAAGCTTTTTGCAAAAAAATCCAAGGATGAAAACCCTATGGATTTCCCCTTTTGTGGACGAAAACCCCAGGAGAAGTGAGAGGAATTTCTACTTAGGAGATTCCATTATTCACAGGTTTTTATTATTCCAGCAGTGTTTGTAGAAGAAATAAAATTGCAGCAGTAGATTCCAGATTTCTTCTAGTGTGGGGCGACTCACTTTGTGAAGATTCTATGTTATTCCAGAGGTATTTACATTCAGATTTGTATTGCCATTTTTCCAGCTGCTAATATAGAGCAAATCGACTCAAGTTTTAATTAATTTCAGAAGGGTTTTGGCAGTATTTTCTGTCTTTCCATATGTAGATTTCTGGTTATTTTGCAGTCAATATTTATCATTAAGAATTTGATTTTTAATCATGGCTGAGAGAGAAATGAAATTATTTATGAAATATTTGTGAAGGGTTATCCAATAAAACCCTAGTCGCATTTCCTTTTAGCTATCCAATTCTGCAGGTATTGTTTTTATTAAATTGTGTGAAGTGTGTGGATGGTATTCTATCATTATCTTCTGACATTGTAAGCAAGGATCCAAGCCAAATAATTATATATATATAAAAAGACAACAGGGTTGGGATCTTTCATATTGTCACGAAAATATAGTTGTGAAGGGGAAAATACAGCCGTGAAGGGCTTGAAAATACAGCCGTGAAGGGTTTCAAAATTATATCTCGGTCAAGGGCAAAAATTCAAAACAAGGTCAAATAATCAACAAATCACGAATTTCTAGGATTTCACTTCCTTCGAAGCCTTCACGGTTTTTCTGCTCTCTATTTTTGAATACACAATCATATTTATTTTATTTTATTGAATGAAAATTCCAGTAGAAAAATATTCTGGTCTAAAGTTTCATACATTGAAAGTGAAAATGCAAATGCAACTTATGAGTAACAATTTGTGGGGTATAATAAATGGGAAAGAGAAAGCACCCACCGATCCATCTAAATTGTTAGATTGGCATAGCAGAGATGATAGAGCGAAAGCTATTATTGGCCTTGCTCTCTCGACTCGAGCTCCATCATGTAGACCTAGAAAAATCATCCAAGGAAATTTGGGATGCTCTAAATAAATTATTTGGAGCAAAAGTAGTTAATGCCAAATTTTCCCTAAAACTTCAGTTATATAGGTTCAAAATGGAAGGAGTCTCTATGTCGAGCCACATCAACAATTTGAGGTCCTTGATCAAACAACTAGCAAAAGTCAAAGCTGCGATAGAGGATGAGGATGCCAAAGCTATCCTATTAAACAAGTTGTCCTGAAATTACAGCAATGGAGATTTTACCCTCAGTCAAATTCAATCTCAATCTCTAGATGATATGATTGCAGCTCTTCTAGCTGAAGAAAAGTGAACTGCAGAAGATGCAGAAGGTGATCCTCAACAAGAAAGTGCATTTTATTCTAGACCAAAAACTTTTGTAGCATTAGATAAAGATAAATGGGAGATTGAATGTCATTATTGTAAGAAAAGAGGTCACACAACGTGGGTTTGTCGTGTTAGAGCGAATGATGTGCTCAAGGGTAAAGACATATCAAATGTAGCCAAAATAGCCATGGTCGAAGACCCACCAAATGTTGAAGGTAGCGAGGACAATGATGAATACGTAATATAAATATGCTCCAAACTTTTAAGGCAAGAAAGGATATAGGGTAGATGAAGCTCGATATGGATTGTTGTTGCTCGAGATAGTTCGGGAGATGATGGATATTGCTAATTATACCCTCACGAGGGTCATGAAACAATTTGATGGAGCTTACATGGATGGCTCAATATGGATGGTTGTTCAATAATTTGGGAGATCTGTGATTCGGGAGTTTGGGGAGGTGGAATCCGAAACTCGGGAATTCAGCTCGGGAGCTACACCTTTACGAAGGTCACGAAGCAACTTGATGGAGCCCTACCTAGTCAAAGCACTACTTTCAAAGTGAAAGCCTTTGAAGATTACGTAGTTCTGTTTGGTTTTAGTTTTGTTAAAATGTTTGTTTTTTTGCTCTCGTAGGGTAAGCCTTAAGAGGGGGTATTAGAATATAAGGCTTTAGTTAATTAGTCATTAATTACACGTCAACTAGTATTCAGTTGTAGCCATCAACCGCATTATAACTATCTTTTGCATAATAAAATGGCAGACAATCTGCAAAATGTGCAATCTGCCGCCTTCTTTATTCTTCCTTGTTCATGTATTCCAACAACATCGGTGCCCTGGCTGATGACATCGGCTAAAATAGGGGATTTAAATGACATCATCAGATATGTGCAAGCAAATGGAGGAAGAGGAAAGAAGAGGATCAATGAGGGGAATGATAACTTAGGAAGGGTAGGTAAAGCTGATGTGAAGGTGGATGGTAGTAGGAAGAGAAATGACGCAATGATCTTTCACGACATGCTACAAGTTGGACCACCCCGATCCTAGATGTATTCATTAGGACATACATCGAAGGAGATTATTATGATGTTGAGTCTTGCAAAAGAAATAATTAGTATGCAAAAATAAGGTGTATACAGAATGCAGTGATACAATCTATAGCAATTATATATTATTATTCTTTTCTCTATATTTTAGTGAAGTTTCCCGACATACTGGAACACCTTAATATGAATAATGTAGGCCAATTTATTTCCTAGTACAATAGATATGCATGCAAAATTAAGTGCTATTGGATCCATTTGGAAGCACATGACCTATCAGAACTGATGCTTTGGGATCCTAAGGAGTCACAATTGAGCAAAAACAGCCATTCCTGAAACATATTAGTTAACGCTTGAAAACAACTTCTCTGCCTTTGTGCATGTATATATCTACAAATAATGATCTCGTAGGCTGTATCTGATTGCTAAGTTTATTGGGTGATATTCACAGCTTTATTTCTTCATGTGGATGGGTGAGAAGCTGATTAGTTTCTTTTGTTTAATCTGTAATAATCGTTATTAGGATTTTTCTCGCCCATATTCACATTTTGTACCCAATTTTTGATATTTTTTGAATTATTATTAATTTTAAAATGATTGAAGTTCTCAATTGCTGTTTTGTCATCTCTGCACCAGGTGGATATCGATCTTTTACAAAAACGTCTTTCAGAGGTTTTGGAAGAACATTACACTAAAGGATGTAAAGCGCAAACAAGATTTTGTTTAGAAACTCATTTTGATATATCTGCCCTATATATGCAATGTAGCATGTGTGAAACCTTTGAGCTTGTACTGTGAGTCTAATATATGTGCACCGCAGATAGATGGGTATAGTTTATCTTGTTGTTACGATCTATTTTAAATAATTTAATGTAGATAAGATGCAACATTACAAAGCCATGAGAATGATGGGGAATGCAATGCTGGTATAAATTATTCAAAGCATTCAATCATGCTAAACACAGTTTTAAATCAACCTAGGTAGATTTGCTTCTCCAACATTGCGTGATAATCATTCCAAGCTCCTAACAAAGTTGCTTCTATTCTTATGTCACTGACTAAAAAAGTTTGTGCTTCCTTCTTCCTCGAGTGAAAATACTGGTTTGATTTTCAAGAATTGTGGCTTTTACTTTCAAACTTGGTTTTCAGTTCAACCTTTGCCAGTAATTAATTTTTACTATCCTCCACTTTAGTGAGAGTGGACAATGGTGCATATTTAATTGAGACTTTTTAGGAATCTTTGTTTATTAAAGAACATTTTCTATTTGTTGCAAATGTGTGAATGACTGAATTCTTCATTTGTGGCAGTTATAGATTATCAATCTTGTTTATTGGGAAATGTATTCTATTTAAGCATTTTGTTTCCTTACCAAGATAAGTATTTATAATTTTTGCTGTGATTCGACACAGAAAAATGGACGATAATTTTCAGGTCCATGCGGTTGAATGTGCTTTAGAAAGAAACAAGAATGACGAATGATTTTGCTATGGTGTGTGTAATTATTTGTTATTGACTTTTTACCATGGATGTGGAAGTGTGGACTAATGAGTAAATGGCTACTCGCTTGTTGATAAGCTTAATTTTCGAGCTTCTAAAAATCAATTTGTACAAGCAGCAAACTTGAGACGTATAGACTTTACTTTAATCATGTTCTCTTTTGAAGTATTAAATGGTACATCGCAAGTTGTAACCATTTAATCCATTATTTAAGAATATTGAATTGATTAATAACCATTACCAGTGATATAAGAACTTTTACCCGTAAGGGACCTGCACAGATACTTGCAGGAACAACTATGTTTCATCAAGCATACATCTAAATTAGGAAAAACAAACTGCTAGTTTTTCGATATGAAGTCTTGTTCTTTAGACCAAAGTTTTTATTAGGTTCATAGGAAAGATGTGTATAATAAACACGAAAAACTAGCCTAACAAATCACATTGATTGGTAAATGGGCAAGACATTCGATACATACACCGTTGTCAAAGGCTAATCCAAACGACCCATATTAAGACTCCTCGTTTATAAGAGATTGTTTATTAGCATGGATATGTTTCCATTGTAGCATGAAGGGGTTCTCTTCCATAAAGGGATGGAAATGCTTCCTCTTCGAATATATTATAATCATAAATAGCTATTATATTTATGATAATATATTATTATAACATATTCAAGAGAAAGCATTTCCATCCCTTTATGGAAGAGAACCCCATTATGTTATAATGGAAACATATCCATGCTAATAAATAAACTCATGTATGTATGTACATGTATATGTATATATCTCTTTGTTTGTGTGTGTGCGCGCGTGCGTGAGCTGCGCACAGACGTTTGTGCATGTGCATCCACGTATGTGCGTGTGTGCGCATGTGCACGCGCGCGCGTGTGTGTGTGGGGGGAAGGGCATACATGTGCGCGTGTGTGCGCGTACTTGTGTGTGTACATGTATGTGTGCATAAGAGCATGCATGTGTGTGTGTGCATGCGTGCAAGGTGTATGGGTGCGTGTGGGCATGTGTCGGTGTGTGCGTGCGTGTGCGCGCACGTGTTGTCTCTAGGCCTTTTTCCCTGGAGTGACATTTAACTATATATTCTTATTATGGAAAAGAGTTTGACATATGAAAAGTATTAAAAGATGTAAATTTTATCTAAAACAAGTGACATTGCCAACTACCATTTACACAACAAAAATGAAGTTGTGCATTAGTTTATATATATATATATATATATATATGATGAACATCTTTCTTGGAAGTAGAAATTTATTTACATACACTATAAAATTGATGTCATTTTGCTCTAACACACAATTTGAAACTTTACATTACTTTAATTGAGAATTGTGTGTAAACAAAAACATTATGTTGTCATTAAATTTAACTACAAAAATTTCTTCAAAAATTGAAAAAAATTGTTTTTATGGCGTAGTGTTCCTCTTTGAAAAATACCCACTCTTGACACTTAGACATTTTTCTTTGTTTTTGAGTAGAGTCGTCAAAATTGATTTTTGGAAAACAAGTGGATTTTGCTTTATGTGCCAATGTTCCCCATATATGTCGATTACGACTTAGCATTCACTTTGGGCATTCATCGGCCAAGTCAACCCCGCATGGAACCAATAGAACAATTCCCTTGTTCCTTGTTTTCTCCAATCGGGCGACTTTGCCAACGAACCTTTCACCTTGGGCATTGATCGGCCTTATCGGTCGTGCTTGGAAATTGTGGAACACTTCTTTTGTTCCACCATGCCCTCAAAGATTTGACTAGAAATTAAAACCTTAAATAACCGGTTAAGTCGGACTGCATAGAACCTTTAGAACATTTCTATGCTTCCTTATCGGTGTTGATTAATTGATCAAACACGTTTTAAAAGGTTCCACATGTTCATGTAAACATTGATCCACTTTACAATATAAAAAGCGAGCCGCCCCAATTCAAAACTCGTTTGTAAGCATGCCCACTACATTTCTTGTTACGACCCTTACGTTTTGGACATTGCCCTACTTGTTGTTTTGCCCTTGCACATTTTTCATCCAACCAAATTCAAAATTTCAAACACCAACATGGTCATCTTCTTTGAGGGTTTCATTTTCAATCTTGTTAGTGTTTCCATTTTCGTTTTTTCGAGTTTTGAGCATTTTCTTTTCCAAGCTTCCACTTGCCTCGAAGTTGATAAAACTTCCTTCATTTTGTCCATTCTCCTTGGTTGTTCTCGAGAATTGAACTATTAAAATGAAGTTCCAATACATTGGGTATAAGTCTATCTCTTCTCTGGACACCATTGTCCTAAAATTGAGGATAATGATGTAAAACACATGGGTTTACCCGAGTTTTAGAGTAGGATGGAGGATGGTAACATAACTCCACTGGCACAAAGGATTTTCAATAGCGAGTTTGGCTCATGTAGGTGGGTTTCCTACTTTTGTCTAGTGTGCAAATACAATATTAGCTTGTGCTTCATGCTTTGATCCTCAAACCAAAGAATTGAAGGATCCGAGGACAAGTCATTATTGAATTGGATGCTCATCATATCAACATGGCTCTTGGGATTACCGCCCTTGTGAATGTTAAGGTATTGACAGTTGAGATGGCTCAAAGAGAATTTGACTTGACACCAAACAAGTATCAAACCATGATTGTTAAGTCTTGGTTGAAAGATGAGAGGAAAGGACCTTGAAGCATGCGGAGACTCTATATAGAAATGATTTCATTGAGGAATTGTCGGACATTATCACTCTATTGAATAGAGTAATAGGTCTCCCATCCACAAGAGAATTCCATAACTAGAGCATTTTCATTAACTTGATATGTGAGAGAAAACAATGTTTGAGTTGGGGAGAGGTCATTTGTGAAAACCTGATCAAACAACTCACTCAACTGGATAACACCAAGTCAGTCTACACAACTCCATATTTAATGTATATGATTACAAGGTATAGCATATGGGTGGGTCTTTCAAGTCATGTAAGACAATCTCTCTAGACCCATTTATGAGTGCTACACTCATCGACTCATAAGAGCAAGAAGAGTCATTTCATATGGGTGAATGATGCACTGAACATTTGATATTTTTCTTGTTGTGCACTTTGAGTTGGTATCAGAGTTGAGTTTCTTGTAATACATCTATCGGAAATACAAAATATAGTGCATATTTGCTTTTGTCTCGAACCAAGTACTTCTTGTGTTTGTCTGTCTATTTTGTATTCTATTATGTGAAACTAGTTTATACAACAAAAGTCAGGCAAAAAGGCGAACCTCATTTGTAAGTTGCGAGGATCATAGTTTTGTTGAGATTGATACCATAGGACATGTAGTCTTGTTTCCGGTCGGTACCAACAATGGAATTCAAAGATCACACTCAAATCCAAGGAGATGAAGTTGAGAAAGATCTAGTAAGTTTATCGATGTATTTCTAGTAAATTTTGACGTAGATGTACAAGAAGAATATGATCCCCTTCCTGCATGGAAATTGCCAAAAATTCCTTATAATGAAGTTTATGATAAACTTTCTACATTTCATTTGATCACTTGCTACTCAACTAAAGACCAGAGGGTTTGCCATTCAAGTTTCTCACCAAAAACCATGAATATGATATTCCTCTTATTGACCTTGCTTGATATTAAAGATTTGAAAAATAAAAGACCTTCAAGTTTGCCCATATAAGATGTGTTTGGATCAAAATAACTCATTTATTTCAATAGTCTTAATGTTTTTGTTTTATGTTGTTTAATGCATTTAAGATTTGATAATTTTAAAGATTATGTGCTTGTTGCTATACAAATTGGTCTATATAATGGACCCATATCTTTTGAAGTCTTTTCTAATTACCCTATTAGTTTGCAAAAGAAAGATCTCCTTAAACAAGTCTTACGCTTACACTTAGCCACATCTCGGTCTTCATATGAACCACGGATCTTGTCCACTCGTCATCCATTATAAGGTAATCTATCGCTTGGTTAATACCATGTACCATGTGGTAGAGCATTGTCTAACCAAATGCAACAACGTTGTGAGTTATGTAAGCCTTGAATGCTATAAAATACAACCTAAGTTGATATCTTGGTCCCATATCAAAGTCCCAAAGGAATGTACCCTTTCTAAAAATATGCTTGATAAGGATAAACCAAAACTTGAAAATTTTAAAAGCTGTGCATGAGTCTTACTACTTAATCCTTTAGATCTAAAAGGTCTCTCTCGACTCTATTTAGATCTAGCTCATCTAGATATGATACTTCTTACTTTTTACAACAGAGCCCTCTACTTCTAAAGGAAAAGAACATATCTTTGTATGTAGCAATACTATCCTTATTCATGATCCAAACACCGATTATCTTTGTTGTAAAGATCGTGAGAAAATTATTAAGCAAAAGTATATCCCATCTAATGGACCAACAATCGATATGTATGGCTTCGCAAAACAAATTGAAATCATGGTTCAAAGTCCTCCCTAGTCTAACCCCTTTTGATAGTAGTGAAGTCCTTTCACCTTATGAAAAATAGAAAATGATATTATGGTATTAACGTAATGTTGATAAACATGTTGATCCATTAGAATCTTCAAAAATGCTGAATTGGACTAATAAGGTTGTCAAAACAATCCATGACAGCTCAAGAATCAAGAAACTTTAATTGCTAAAATGGATAAGAAGCTAAAGCCATGAAATTATATCAGAAAGGTGATCTTAAGATTGGTATCCACATGTTAAATAATAAAGTTGAGTCTTTATCCTCATCTGTTGATAAGATAGTGTTGGTGAAATATTTTGTTGAGGATTCGTTGTCCACTCAAAATTCCCCTGCTCTTAAGAAAGTGAAAATTTAAAATTTTAAGTTCAAGTGTCTTTTCTCTTTGTCTTTGATAATGTGAAATGCCAAAGAAATTGAGAAATCTGCGTTTTTGGGTCATTTTGTGTGTTTTACGGGCCTGTCGGACATTTTTGTCCCGCGTGTCCCAAGTTCAATTGGGCCCTCTATTCCCCGATCGGCCGGTTCACCCGAAGTCTGTTCTTTTCGGGCCCGTCGGAACTTTTTGTCCCAAATGTCCCAAGTTTGCCTGGACCAATTGTTCCATTTTCGTCCGATTCGGCCGAGCCGCGTACTTCGCGCTTTCGTGTCCCAAAATGTCCCAAGTTCGCCCGAACCAATTGTTCCATTTTCGTCCGATTCGGCCGAGACACGTACTTCGTGTACTTTTGTCCCGCGTGTTCCAAGAGCATTTGTGCGTCTTTTCCCGCTTCGCCGAATCGGTAGAGCAGCGTGCTTGCGCTTTTGCGTCCCACATGTCCCAAATGAACCAAGTGTCATTTGTGCTAATTTTTCCCGCTCTACCCGAATACCTTGCTTTTCAAATTAGTATGTATTAAATGCGCATTCATTGCCTTTCTCTCTCCTAAACGGCTATATAACGAGCGAACCCCCTATGCGTTTTGCACACTGCTTTCTGCTATCTTTTGCTCGAACCTTTGCAATCTAAATTCCTGCACGCGTATCCATTTTTCTCTGCAATTCCTTCCCAAGTCTAGCTTGCAGCTCTACCCTCCAAATTACTATCAACATGAAGATCAAATTTCAGGGGCAAGAACAAATCTCACCACTAGAGTCTGCCGTTCCCGATATCGGGGACAGTGAAGTTCGCCATCTTGACTTTAGTGATTTTTGGTCGAGGATGACAGACGCAAACCCTATGCCAATGGCACAGATGATTCATGATAGCGGTTTGGCTTTTGCTGGTGGTTTCCCAATCTCTGTGCAATGTGCAGATACAGTGCTTTCATGCGGAGCTCATTTCAACCCTGATTCGAGCGAATTGACCAATATACACGTGGCAGAGACATAGCCGAGGCATTGAAGAGATTCAGGTAGTGGATTTTGAAGTCAGTGGGTCCCTCCCAGTCATAAGCACCTGTCTTCTTCTCCTTATTCCTCTCTTCTCTTCCAATTCTTTTCCCGGATTTATTGTAATAAGTTGAGGTATTGCGATTGGCAATCCTTAACTAATCTTTAGTTAAAAGAAGTAGTTACCGAGAGTAATTGAATTGTAAACTATATAATGGCCTCTCCTCGCCATTTTGAAGGAGGAAGAACTTGGCTTATTTTCTGAAAGTGTAAATAAATCATAAAGAAATCAATACAGAAGGGCTTTTCATTCTTCGTCTATCTGATCTCTTTTATCCCTAAGCTTTTCATTTAATCTTGTTAAGATCATTTGTCTATATTATATTAAGAAGCTTTGTATTTTTGCGAGATGTTATTGATAGAACTTTGTGTCTTTCAAATTTCATCTTATTAGTATGATGCAAATGATCTTGTTTCAATTCTTGTACCTTCGCATGCATAAAGAATTACTCTGTCATCTATAATTCTCGAGTGTTGCCTTTCTCGCTCATTCTCGTTTTCTCATTTAAATCGGTCCTTTTGTAATTGATGATCCTTATAGAAAACACTTTCGTAAATATCCAAGTTCCACAAGAAAATCATGTTTTGTATATGTGTAAATAGGTTCGTTTCTGAATAAGGGAACCTCTCCCATTAAAGAGGAGGGACTTCTTGTCCCCCATCGTTGCTCTTCGTAAAGTCCTATTTGACGACCAACAGTTTTTGGCGACTCCGTTGGGAAATCATATTCCAGTTCTGTAATTTTTGATCATCTTTGATCTGGCGACTCCGCGTTTTACTTGAGGGAGAAGGGCCCTTGGTATTGAAGATTCTCAATTTCAGCTTTTGGAGCAGCAGGGTTTTCCTTTCCCTTCGATAAGAAATAGAAAGACTCGTCGACAAGCACTCCACCTGTTCAAGATAGAATCCCTACGGGTGGTATTCCTTCAGAGTCAATCAGTCCTAATCTTCGAGCTTTGATTCTTCGTTGGTGTTGCAGTTCCTCTTCAAGCCATTTTTCCAAGAATGGTGGTACCACTGCCCTGGGGTCATTGTGTCGGGCTCCTTGCCCTTCCTCAGCCTTTGCACAAGTTACCTAGAGGTAACCGGAAGAACTTCCCTAAATTCAAAGGCGATGGTAAAGTGCATCCTGATGAACACATCACAGCCTTCATAGTTGCATGCGAGTTCGGGAGTTGAACATGAAGATGTCTCCGTAAGACTTTTCGTTGAGACTTTACAAGATAATCTGCTTTGATTGGTTCTATCACCTTCAGGCCGGTGCTATCACCAGTTGGGATACAATGAGAACTGGGTTTGAAAACCGGTTCAAACCAGCAGAAGACGTGCATGCCTTGCTAGAACAAATCTCTCAAATAAAGAAGGATTCATCAGAGCCCATGAGATAATTTGTGGCCCGATTCAACAGGTTGATTAACAAAATTCCGCCAAATACTCGACCTGTAGATCAAATTCAAAAATGTTTTTTCCTAAATGCTCAATCACCTGAAGTTAGCTATGCACTAAGAAGGGCTAATCTCGCAACATTGGCTGAAGATCAAACTCTTGCTGTTAGTGTCGAAGATGATTTAATCATGTCAGGGAAGTTGAGGAGAGACCCTTCTAAATCTAAATCTGCTTCTTCCTCCTCTTCCACCCCTGGACCTAATCTTGATCCATTGGTACAAAAACTTCATGAAATGATCTCATTGCCATTAAGAAACAATTGGCTCAAGCATTCTCCCTATGCAGACGTTCCAAGGAGGAATTTTCAGCCCAGAAATCGTTTGCCTGCTGCTCAAACAAGGCTAGCGCTTGAAGGACCTCCTATTAAAGTTCCCATCAATGCAACCTGTGAAGTTGAGGAACCTGAAGATGAAGAGGTTAATGAAGATTGCGAGGAATTTGTTGAAGAGGTTGATGATGAAGCAGATGAACTTGAGGGATCTCGAGTTAATTTCTTCACCACTGAGGGCATTGATGATGAGGATGATTATGATGAAATAGTAGCAGACATGAATAGCGAATCATACGCTGTCATGACTCGAGAGCTAGACAAATCAGAGGGAGAAAGTGATGCAGCCCACCAAGAAATCTAAAGAACAGCCGACAACTATCCCCGTAATTGCAAAAAGAGGATCTCCTATCCCCGTTTCATCTACACCAAAGGTGAGTCCTGTCAATTCTGCTACTAAAGTTACTTCTTTTTCCCCTAAAGTTGATAAACCTAAGATTTCAAATGATGATAGCCCGTCCACTTCTGGGTCTTTCGATATTATTGATCACTTAAAAAGACTAAGTTTCAAATCTCAGAAGCTGAATATTATCAAACCCATCCTAAGGCCTTTGCTAAAATGATTCACTTTGTCAATTCCCATTCTAAAACTACCTCTAAAAGCCTTTTACCCACTCCTTCTTACGCACCACAACCTAATCGGTAACCACTTGTCACCTCACCCAATGACAAAATCAAACCATTCTATGCGACACTTCTTATAGGTGGCCATAGGCTCGTAATGGTGTGTCATAGACTCGGGAGCCTCGAGACAATGTGATGCCTGCTAAAGTAGCTCATGCCTTAGGTTTGACCCTCACACGCACTTATGGATCTTGTTACTCTATGGAGAGTAAGGAAGTGCCCCTAGTCGGAAGAATTAAAGATGCACAAGTGGCTTTTCTTTGCTTTGCTGACGAGAAGAAAGTTTTGGCTACCATCTTAGTAGCGAGATATTCCTCCTTCATACGGGATGTTGCTAGCGAAACTTCGTAAGGATGTGGGTGGAGAAATTCAAATGGATTGGTCACATGCCCTCATACTGTTAATGGAAAAATGAAAAGTTCTTTGCACGAGAAGCAATCTGAGTATATTGTACAAAAAACGGATGATCCCAAAGCACAAATACTCTATGAGGATATGGGGCATGGCAACTACATGATTATGTCTCCTGAAGAAATCCAACTCCCCAAAGTATCACCTAAAGATTCTAATGGTGTTTGGATTTTAGAGTTTGATGGAAGTTGTTCCTCAGCTGGTTCTGGAGCTGGTGTCATACTGGTGTCACCTGAAGGAAGCCTTCATCCTTTCTCATTCAAGTTGCAATTTGAAAATACCAATAATACAACAGAGTATGAGGCTCTCATTCTTGGACTACAGGTGGCAAAAGAACAAGGTGTGAAGAATCTTCTAGCTCGTGGGGATGCGGAATTGATTGTAAAGCAAGTTAGAAACCTCTTCCAGGTGAAAAATGGAAGGTTGAAACATTACAGGAATCAGGTGTGGGATTCCATTGAATTTCTTGATGCTTTCTCCATTGAAGCAATACCTAGGGAGAAGAATACCAGGGCTGATTCACTAGCAGTCTCAGGGTCACTACTGATACCTCATCCTGACTTCTCTCAAGATAAGTTCACCATTGAGATGATCCATCGACCTAGTGTACCTGATAATACAAATAACTGGCAAGTTTTCAATAATGATCAACATTTGCTTTCTTTCTTAGAACTCAAAGATAATTTTGAACAACTATACTTTGAAGGAAGTGATAACTTGCCTCGTGAAAGTGTGCCCTTTGACAAAGCAGCCACTCAAGGAGAAGAAACGGATCAGGATGGATGTATCAAACTCAAGGGAAACAAGATCCCTAAAGGATTGGTAAGTTTAGAGGAACTGTTTGATAAACATGACAGGTATGTAAAGTCTAGAGCTTCTACTGGACCTCAACAATCAGCTGAATATGACAAAATTAATATTGGGAGTTCCACTGATCCTAAGCTCGTGAACATTGGAAAATGTTGCACAGATGAGAGGAAGAAAGCAATTGATCTTTTAAAGAGGTATAAGGATGTTCTTGCCTACTCTTATGAAGATTTAAAAGCTTTCCAACCAAAAGAAATGCAGCATTTTATTCCTCTCAAACCTGGATTTAAGCCTTTTAAACAAAAGTAGAGCAATACAATCCCAAAATAGTGACACCATTTTTCAAGAAATACGAAGTTGAAAGCCAAAATCATTTTCCTATCCATCATTCAACATGGATTGCCAATATTGTACTGTTAGAAAGAAAAATGGTGAGATTCGTATCGTGTTGACTTGTGAATCAATCGGGCTTCCTTGAAAGATAATTATCCTTTACCTATGATGGATTAGGTCTTACAAGCAGTAATAAGATCTGAAATGTTGTCTATGCTTGATGGATTCTCAGGATATAATCAGGTAGAAGTTAATACTGCAGATCAACACAAAACAACTTTCACTACCCCTTGGGGTACCTTTGCTTACAAGAGGATGCCTTTTGGGCTCATTAATGCCGGTGCTACTTTTCAGAGGGCTATGGATCTGGCCTTTGGAAGTTTGAAAGGGAAGTGTATTGTTGTATACCTTGATGACTTGACTATGTATTCTAAAACAAGGGCAGATCATTTTCAGCACCTGGAGACAGTTCTGCTAAGATGTAGAGAACATGGGATCTCTTTGAATCCTAAAAAATCTGTCTTTTGTGTCACAGAGGGGAAATTATTAGGGCACATCGTCTCCAAAGATGGTATTAAAATTGATCCTGAGCGAGTTCAAGTTATTCAGCAAATTCCTCTCCAACCAAAGAAAAAGGGCGTGCACTCTTTCTTTGGTAAGATCAATTTTTTGAGAAGATTCATCCCTGATTTTGCAGAACTAACTCTGAATATCTCCCAAATGATGAAAGGCAAACAAATGTTTGGTTGGTCTTCTGAAGGGAAAGAAGCCTTTGAAGATATTAAAAGAGCCATTGCTAAAACTCCTGTTTTAGCATGTCCAGATTTTAGCAAAGATTTTATTATCTATTGCTACGCCATAGATAACACCTTGGCTGCGGTTTTGACTCAGGAAGATTCTAATGAGCACGAACTCCCAATTGCATTTATGAGCTATATTCTGAAAGATCATGAGTTAAAATATACCATGATGGAAAAACATGCTTTTGCAGTGGTTAAAGTTGTTAAGCAGTTTCGTTTTTACATTCTTAACTCTCACTCCATGGTGTTGGTACCAGATACAACTGTTAAGTCAATTCTTACACAGTAGGAATTTGGATCCAAGAGAGGGAACTGGGTGGCTAAGGTTCAAGAATATGATACTCGACATCAAACCGACCAAGCTCTCGTCCGTGGAAAAGGCCTTTGTGAGCTCATTCTTTGAGGAGCTAGACACGAGTTCTTGGAGGATAAAATTGGTCTTGACGATTACATTTCTTAGCTCGGTTGACGAATGGTATGCTGATATCTCTCATTTTCTCACCTATGGAGAATGCCCTTCTCATTTGACCGCCAAAGAAAAGAGGACTGTTAAACTAAGGTCAGTGCAATATGTGTTGTGGGAAAACGCCTTGTTTAAACATGGGTTAGATGGAAGGTTTTTGAAATGTGTGGACAAGGAATAGCAGAAAAAGCTACTCTCAGCTTTTCATGATCAAGCATGCGGAGGGCACTACTCATCAACCATCACTGCTCATAAGATACTTCGTGGAGGATATTACTGGCCTACCTTATTCAGAGATGCATCCAAGTGGGTTGATAAATGTGAGGCTTGTCAGACTTTCGTGGGTAGACCCAAATTGGCCTCTTTGCCTCTTAAGCCAGTTGTAATTGAAGAACCTTTTCAACAGTGGGGTTTGGACTTCATTGGAACACTTAATCCCTCTTCTAGTGCTGGTCATACTCATGTATTAACTGCTACAGATTATTTCACAAAATGGGTAGAAGCCATTCCAGTAAAGAGTACTACTTCTGAAGTGGTGTGCAGTTTCATCAAAGAAAACATCTTGGTAAGGTATGGTGTACCAAACAAGATTGTGACAGATAATGCTTCGAATTTTTCTTCAACTGAGATGATGGATTTTTGTTATGGATATGGCATCTCTCTGGCTCACTCTTCAGATTACTATCCTCAGGGAAATGGACAAGCAGAATCCACTAATAAAAATCTGGTGACCATAATAAGGAAATTAGTCAATGAGTCTCAACTAAGCGGCACAAGAAACTATATGATGCTCTTTGGGCGAGATAGGATCACACCTAAGAGAGCCATTGGAATGTCTCCTTTTCAAGTGGTATATGGAGTAGAAGCTCGGTGCGATGAAGTGGTCATTGCTGACCTCGCATCTAATGAAGGCCATTGAAGATACCAGTTTCAATGATGCTTTGGATAAGAGAATAATGTACCTTCACAAATTGAATGAGGATAGATTGGAAGTTCTTTGATAAGATATCGATCATCAACAAAAAGTTAAGGTCTGTTTGATAAGAAAGCCGAGGTTCGAGAGATTTCCAAGTTGGAGACATTGTTTTGTTGTGGGATAAAAGGCATGAACCTCGTGGCAGCCATGGCAAGTTTGATTCCCTTTGGCTCGGACCTTTCAAGATCGGGCATTTCTTTGGTAAGAATTCTTTTACCTTGATTATATGGATGGTTCTTCTCTCCCACTTCCTTATAGTGGGTAGTACCTGAAATTGTTCAAGTCATAGGTGATTAGGGAGTCCTTTGTATATTCTGTACAGCGTTTTGTTTTTCTTTCCCTTTGTTTTGGTGTGTTGTCCTCTGTATTGGTTTGCTTTTTGACTCCGTTGCCCAATGGATAAGGTACTGGTCTACTTCCCGAGTTTGTCTAAGTTCTTACCTTGTCTCATTCCTTGAATTTATGCCAAGTCATCCCCAGAAGGAGCCAGCTGTTGTCCACTCAAAATTCCCCTGCTCTTAAGAAAGTGAAAATTTAAAATTTTGAGTTTAAGTGTCTTTTCTATTTGTTGATAATGTGAAATGCCAAAGAAATTGAGAAATCTACGTTTTTGGGTCATTTTGTGTGTTTTTCGGAACTGTCGGACATTTTTGTCTGTGTGTCCCAAGTTCAATTGGGCCCTCTGTTCCCCGATCGGCGGTTCGCGAGTCTGTTCTTTTCGGCCCGTCGGAACTTTTTGTCCCGAATGTCCCAAGTTCACTGGACCAATTGTTCCATTTTAAATCCGATTGGCCGAGCCGCATACTTCTGCGCTTTCGCGTCCCAAATGTCCCAAGTTCGCCCGGACCAATTGTTCCATTTTCGTCTGATTCGGCCGAGCCGCGTACTTCGCGCTTTTGTGTCCCAAATGTCCCAAGTTCGCCCGGACCAATTGTTCCATTTTCGTCCGATTCGGCCGAGCCACGTACTTCGCGTACTTTTGTCCCGCGTGTTCCAAGAGCATTTGTGCGTCTTTTCCCCGCTTCGCCCGAATCGGCCGAGCCACGTACTTCGCGCTTTCGCGTCCCACATGTCCCAAATGAACCAAGTGCCATTCGTGCTAATTTTTCCCGCTCTACCCGAATACCTTGCTTTTCAAATTAGTATGTATTAAATGCGCATTCATTGCCTTTCTCTCTCCTAAATGGCTATATAACGAGCGAACCCCTATATGTTTTGCACACTGCTTTCCTGCTATCTTTTTCTTGAACCTTTGCAATCTAAATTCCTGCGCACGTATCCATTTTTCTCTGCAATTCCTTCCCAAGTCTAGCTTGCAGCTTTGCCCTCCGAATTACCATCAACATGAAGATCAAATTTCAGGGGCAAGAACAAATCTCACCACTAGAGTTTTCCGTTCCGATATAAGGGGACAATGAAGTTTGCCATCTTGAATTTAGTGATTTTGGTCGAGGATGACAGACTCAAACCCTATGCCAATGGCACAGATGATTCATGACAGCGATTTGGCTTTCGCTGGTGGTTTCCCAATCTCTGTGCAATGTGTAGATATAATGCTTTCATGCAGAGCTCATTTCAACCCTGGTTCGAGCAAATTGACCAATATACACGTGGCAGAGACATAGCTGAGGCATTGAAGAGATTCAAGTAGCGGATTTTGGAGTCAGTGGGTTCCTCACAGTCATAAGCACTTGTCTTCTTCTCCTTATTCCTCTCTTCTCTTCCAATTCTTTTTCCCAGATTTATTGTAATAAGTTGTGGTATTGCGATTGGCAATCCTTAACTAATCTTTAGTTAAAAGAAGTAGTTACCGGAAGTAACTGAATTGTAAACTATATAATGGCCTCTCCTCGCCATTTTGAAGGAGGAAGAACTTGGCTTATTTTCTGAAAGTGTAAATAAATCATAAAGAAATCAATACAGAAGGGATTTTCATTCTTCGTCTATCTGATCTCTTTTATCCCTAAGCTTTTCATTTAATCTTGTTAAGATCATTTGTCTATATTATATTAAGAAGCTTTGTATTCTTGTAGATGTTATTGATAGAACTTTGTGTCTTTCAAATTTCATCTTATTAGTATGATGAAAATGATCTTGTTTCAATTCACTTTGTACCTTTCGCATGCATAAAGAATTACTCTGTCATCTATAATTCGAGAGTTGCCTTTATGCTCATTCTCGTTTTCTCATTTGTCGAGTCCTTTTGTAATTGATGCTCCTTATAGAAAACACTTTCGTAAATATCCAAGTTCCACAAGAAAATCATGTTTTGTATATGTGTAAATAGGTTCGTTTGAATAAGGAACCTCTCCCATTAAAGAGGAGGGACTTCTTGTCCCCCATTTGTTGCTCTTCGTGAAGTCCTATTTGACGACCAACAAGGACAAAATGTGGGTTTTCATCAACGCTACCAGGACAAAATCCCTCTTATTGGGAATGGGGAGGCTCCCATCTATTGAAATTTGGAAACTATGTACACTAGACTAATATCCCGGGTGGCCAGGGTTCAGGGAATGTGCATAAACACTCTTGTTGTCACTTCAACATTAGACTAGAGGGAGAAATTTGTAGGTAAGGAGAAGGATAAATGAAAAGGGGAATTGTATTGATGAGGGCTTAGATTTCATCAACTACAATTTAGAGGTGATTCTAGTTTCAATTGGAGGAAACAAACAAGCACAACACAACATCATGACAAGATAGTGAAACAAATAATACAAGATAAATACAAAGCCTCATCAAGATATATTCATTCCACAAAGAAGGCACAAAGTCCTTCAACTTCTTACAAATGTCAGCATGTGCTCGGTTGAGTGACAAGATGAGAATGGAGGAAAATAACTTAGGTAGGAAATATAAGAATATAACTTGCTAAAGAGGGCAAAATTGATCCCTTTAGAATGGAGAGCCTTTACAATTTATATCGAAGTCAACGAATCTTCGCATTTCCACGTGACCTTTAAACTTAAAGTGTAATATCAATGAAGAAATAGAAACTTTAAGTGACTTAAGTCACTTTTACAAAAGTTATTCCTCAACAGAGATTCCATCAACTACTGATTCAAAGGTGATTCTAGTTTTAATTGGAAGAAAGCAGACAAGCACAACACAACATCATGACAAGATAGTGAAACATAAAATACAAGATAAATACAAAGCCTCATCAAGATATATTCATTCCACAAAGAAGGCACAAAGTCCTTCAACTTCTTACAAATGTCAGCATGTGCTCAACTGAGTGACAAAATGAGAATGGAGGAAAATATCTTAGGTAGGAAATATAAGAATACAACTTGCTAGAGAGGGCAAAAAGCCGGCCCCTTTAGAATTGAGAACCTTACAATTTATATCTAAATTCAGTGACTCTTCTCATTCCCACGTGACCTTTCAACTTAAAGTGCAATCTCAACGAAGAAATAGAAATCTCTCTTTCAAATCTTCATCTCTGTGAGCAATGGTAGATTACACAAGTCAAATATTTGTCATGAACACAATCTCTGTATCTCACATGAGAAAACACTCATCTTGCAATCATCATGAAGAATGTACTCACACTATACATGCCCCATACTCGGTAACCATGAGCTCTCCTGGATTTGACAATATCAAAGTTTCCTTGAGAATTGCCAATGACAACATAGGAATCCTATGAATGGAGACACTTTCTCTTCGTGAGGTGACACCAAGCAACGATTGAATGGAAAATGTCTTCCTGAGGAATATGAGCACTCCTTGTTGTTTCTTTTGAATGAATAATGGGGTGAGGATATCGAGAATACACTAACACCATGCTTCATGTCATGAAAAACCTTCAAGTGATTCAATAGTATGTTTCGTGATCAACAATCCTCCTGTGCACTCTAACTCGGTTAGCAAATGTGTTTTCCTTCTTATCCAGGTGTCTTCAATGAGCGCTTTCGGTTGTGACATGGATGTCGCCATTAAATATGAAGAACTCATCCAAATCACTTGAGAATGGATTCATTTGAAATAGATGCTTTAAATTTTAGACAATTCTCTCATTCGGATCAACGGGAAAGTGCAAACTTCAAAGAAGTGCGTAGAATGCGAGGAAAAACATAGTCCTCCATATATCCAAAAATACTCCACATAATCATGCAAGATATAGATAAAATGAAATCTTATTTTGAGGAACATTTTCTCCAAATGTTAGGCAATTGGGCTTGTTGAGTCTTTGTGAAAATGCAAAACAATTTTCGGTTGTTTTGGAGGGGGTTTAATGTAGTATAGGCAAAATAAACTAGTTCTTAATTTTGGGAGAATTTTACATCCAAATGATTTGGTTTTCAATTGGTTGGAGAGGTATGGAGGAGGGCGACCAACGCTCTAAATTTGAGGAATATCTCTCACATGGTTATCGAGAAAATAACTAAACAATGTTTAGTGTAAAGAAGGGTTTTAAATAGTTTTGGAAGCCAAAAATGGTTTTACTCATATCTCATGCATTTATCCTTCTCAACACGTGAATGATAGCTCAAAATTAATGTTTTTACAAGGATATATCATTGGAAAAGTTTCACGAGGTTCCTCCATGTGGTTTACGAACATTAATCGAAACAAGTTTTGGGTTGTTTTGCAAAACAATGGTTTAACAACTATATTTTTCAAATGGAAATAGAAAATAATCTACTCCATCACATATCATTCTTATTATATAATCTTCAAGGATTTTTTGAGAGGATGACATGGTTAAAATTTATGTGGAATTCGACTAAGGAATCAAGAGTTATGATCAAAACAAGGTTTGGGCAAGCTAGGGCACAAAAGTGGTTTTGGTGGGCATGAGAGGTGGAAAAACAAGTGTTTTAGTGGTTTCACATGCTGCATTTCACCTTTTTGTGGTTTTATATTTTTGAGGGAAGTGGAGATTTGACTTTGCAAATGGAAAGGGGATTCCAAAGTGCGGTATGAATAGGGATGAAACCCACAAAGCATGCACAAACTTGACAATTTTTCTATTTTTCAATTACTTTTTAACTTTTCTTGATTAACCAATGAGAGGGAGGTGCACTTTGGAAGGTGGAGTTTCAAATTGGATAATTCAAAGTGCATTACACTTCAAAAAGTCCGCTATGCTCCCAAAGTGCACCAGACGCACTTGATGACATCATTATGTCAATGAAGAATTAGATTGTGGAGTGCTTTTTTTTTGCCACTAGGTAAAATATTAACCTTTTAGGGCATATAATATATGATTTCAATTGGAAATGGGAAAAAATCCAATGAAATTATTTAGAAACATTGAAAATGTGTTCTTTAATTTTTAGTTAGGTTACCACTTTTGCCTAGGAAGGCACGTAAATGAGTTGGATTTGTTGCATGAGTTTGAGACAAGTATGAACCAAAATATCACTTAGGTCATCAAGGGTGGTTTGATGTGCTTTAACTTGGCCCTTTATAAGGCTCCTAAATCCAATCGAGGTTCCAAACCTTGATACAAGTTTCCTTGTCTCGAAAAACCACCATACTTAAGTGTTAGGAAGGTTTCCACTTTCCATGTTCGCAAAACCTTGCCTTACATATTCCATTGTGTAGTAGACCCTACAATATATCTGATGACTATGATTTTTGTTCCCAAATCCACCCAAATTTCTTGAAACCTTTTCCAGAAGTTGACCCTTCTTTAGTGTTCACACATTCATTTTCCTCAAAAGATTCCTAGAGAGGAAGCTAACTTAAGACCATTCCAAAGCTCCCTGAATCTCTTATAAACCATATTGTCACGAAGAAAACTTTGAAACCTTTTTGTTGACTATAATTTATGCTTCGAAACCACATGAGGCTCTTAAAACCTTTCATAGAAGTTTTTTGAAAAGAGACAATTTGGCAATTTTGACCAATTGACCAAAATGTGACAAAAATTTCTATACGGTTGTCAAGTAAAATGTGGGGAAATTTTACATGCTAACAAATAGATAAAAATTTAGAGTCTATATTTGATAATGTGTATATTTGTCAGGATATATCTGTAAAATTGTGTCTAAAGAAATTGTAAATAATGTTCAACCACTTGCTAGCTAATTAGATGATGCCGAAAAAAGAAATATCATCCAAAATTAGAAGCGGCCATAAACTCCTTTAGTATAGCCTACACCATCTTCATGAGTATTACATTGAGTCTAACCAAAAGTTAGATCAAGTCTAAGACATTAAAGGAGGCCAATCCTGCAAATTTCTTCTCAAGTGGAACATATAATAAAAAACACTAAAAGACCTGAAAAAAAATTCCTCTAGATTGGCCAAGGAAAGTTACCTAGATAGAATTTTCCAAGTTAGTAGATTCACAAAGAAAATCCAAAGCTACATTACCTGAAAGTATCAATATTGGAATGGGTACTATCACTCCATAAGAGGTTGAGATCATGGTGTTAGCTAAACAAGCACCAACAACCTCCTTTAGTGAACCACTAGACAACACTATAAGAACTTAGACCTTGTAGCCCAATTGGTATAAAATAGAATGTTCTACACCAATGAAAATTAAATAGATGATACATGGAAGGTTATGCTAGTCAAATACACAATTTCTCATGTACCACAAAGATCTTATAACAATAGCATGAACTATAGTCAATGGTTTTGTTGGCATAGAAAAAGAATGGTGGGATTCTACTCCTAATCGGGAAGTTCTACTCCTAATCAAGAAGTAATACTTCAAGGAGGTACTTATGCTCTTACAACCACTTTAATTTTTGAATTTTTGTGTATTGTACATGATGGGAAACATACAAATACTATTTTATTCTTGAAAGCAAGAATATGTGATGAGTAGGATAAAGAATATCAGTTCTATATGCAATGTTTATATTATAATTCAGGCAATATACATGATACAACTATGAAGCTCGGTATATTGAATCCTTTCCTACATATTTTTCCACCGAATATAAAAGAGCGATGCATGGAAAACCTCCAAGATAATTAAGTTTGAAGCTATGAATTAGATCATTGATGAGAAGAATGCTCGTCTCTGTCAAGAAAAGGACAAAACACAAGCACTAGAAGATCACAAAGGCTGGAGGAACCAAGCTCTATCAATTGATGGATAATGATCCATTTGGTTATGAACCTTCTCTCCACTCTTCATACAAGAAGAAAGCCCATAAAGATTGTTATTTATATTTTTCAAAGGGGAAGGGTAGTTATAAGCACAAGAAAAAGTATTTCAAAAATGATTTTCTTTTGAATATCCATCTAACAAGAATAAATACTTTAGGAAAAATAAATATCTTAGTAAAATAAATAAATTTGTCTTGTGTGCTTCATCCGTAAAAGAAAGAATTATGCCCTTTGAATTTCCTAAGAAGGATATAAATTAAACAAAGACAAAGATCAATATGCTTGAATTACAAGGCATAAATGACCAAGAATATTGTTTAGTATATGATTTAGATTGTTATTCTTCAGACATATCTTATGAATCATCTAATACTATATAGATTAATATTGCTAAACAATCAAAATATTATTATGATAGCACATAGTCAAGATATGACTCTTTTCCATCTTTTGTAAATATGATCTCTAGTTTCCCTCATCCTTTCATTCCACCTTCAAAAAAATTTCTTAAAAGACAGTTAAATCTGCTTCAAAGTGAATACAAGAGTTGTCCCCCATGTGATACTACCAAAAATACTTACTTGTTCCAAAGGTTGCATGAATTGGAAACCAGGTATCAAGCTCAACTAAAAGTTGAAGTAGAAGTAGAAAGCAAAGGAATGAGAAGAAGAAAATCAAATATTGTTGAAAGCTAAAAAAAAAAAGCTTCCAAAACATCTTCATCTTCTCCTAGACCTATTCAAAGGAAGATACACCATAGACAACCAACCTTAAGGGGTAAAGGTTGTGAAATAGGAAGAGAAAGAGATTTTCCTTTCTTATTCCTTCGGAAGAAGATTCAAAAGCTAAGTTCCAAATAGTTGATCCCGAGTTCAAGTTTGTTTTTCCCACTCAAGAATACGAGAAGAATGTGGCAAAGAAACAAATTGAATTTCTATAAAAGATTATTATCAAAGCCACTTGAAGAATATAAAAATATTATTGAAAAAGAAGCTCAAGATTAGAAGGAAACGAAAATCCAAGAGAAATTCTTGGAAGAAGCCTATGAAGATATTCTGCGCAACAAGAAGCAAAACCATCACAACGTCCTAACACTAAGATATGTATGATTAAAGAAGCTCAAAATCCTTTCATTATAACAAAAAAATCCATTCCAAATATAAATCCATATTCTATAGATGTCATGATAGATACTAGTGTAGATATCAACCTACATAGGACTCGAGTTATTCCTTGGATTGGTTCTAGACCGAAACCTATCTCAAAATAAATTTTGATAAGAAGGAAGTAATCTCTAGGTATCTACATATGTCCCTGTAATTATTAAAGGATAGTAGAGAACCTTACAATTCCACCAACATGATATGTTATCCTATGATTTCCTTTTAGGTGTAGATACATTACAACAATGTGGAAATTTTGGCTTGAACAAATATTTTATTTCCTTATTTAATCATATTTTTCAAATCCCTATGAAATATTCTTTTAGTACCATTATCTCTTTACTAGAGTAGAAAAAAGGAACTTAGGCATGAATGGATTCATAAGTCCTTGGCCTTTGTAAAAGTAATATTAATGACATCATAGAAAAGATCGAAAGGAATTTGTGCCATGATAATCCTCACACCTTTATAAGTAAGAAAAAAACATTTTTGTTCACTTGATTTACAATTTGTCAAAAATGTTGGTGGGAATTTTTTTTCCCAACATTTAAGGCTCATCACGAGAGGAATGAAGCCATAGGATTGTAAAGAAATTCATGAGGAGATTAAAAAATTATTGAATGGTGATTTTTTTCAAAAATCTAACTTCTACGCATGTGCAACATTTTAAGTTAATAAAAGAAGTGAACAACTTAGAGCAGAAGAAGAAAAGGTCATGCGGTTGATTCCAAGCCATTGAATACATTTTTTCAGCCATTACAACAACATATTCTAGAAAAGTTGATCTTGTTGGCAACATAATTTATCATTAGAGAAAATTATGGGTTTCACCAACACTCGGGACTATGTCCCTCTTCTTAGGAATCGGAAGCTCCATTTATTGAAAATAGGAAATATTTACACTAATCTAACCATTGTGGGTGGCCTTTTGACCGAGGATCACACATGAATACTCCATTAAACCCATTTGCAAAAGGAGGTGGAAGAAAGGTGTGTGTATGGAGAGGGGAGAAAGTGATAAGAGGGTTTTAATCAATAAATTACAAGGTGAGTTTATTGACATAACACCAGAATATTTCCAAGTTAACAATGAGAAGACACCCTGTCAAGGAAAGATGAAAAAAATACAAATAAATCCAAGTTCATTTTCATAATATTTCACAGGTAACCATGCTCATGGAGTAAAGTTAAGATGGAGAGGAAAATATAAGACAAGGAGATATAAGAATTATAGTTATGAAGTATATTATTAGCACATTCATAAATTAATTTGGAATGGCATATACATCACATATATTAGATCAATTGCAAACTTTAGGTTTCCAACAAGCGAATGATGTAACTATTTCATTAGGAATTGATGATATTTTAACAACACCATCTAAAGCATGGCTTATCAAAGATGTGCAACAACAAGGTTTCTTGCTTGTAATAAGACAATGGGAGCTATCCACCCAAAAAATATAACCCCTTGGAATGGAGAAGCCATTCTAATTTATAGCTTTACAGTTTGTCTCTTCATCTTCCCCTCACACGACCTTTCACAGTCCCACCACTTGTGACCTTTCAAATTCCTTTAGAAAAGAAAAATAAGCCCCTTTCTTATTAATGAAAAATAAAATTTTACAATGAAAAATTACAATGGTCACTTAAGTGAATAGGATGAAAGAGCCATAAAGTACAATTTTGTTGGCTAGATTTTTTGCATAGCATCAAACCTAGGCAGTCATGAGATAAATCTCCCTCATTTAACCGGTGAGGCTCCCGTGTCAGATTTGTCAATATAAATGTGTTTTTATCTATCAGGGGTTTTACTTTAACCACTTAGTTCATGAACCATAACTAAGAAGTTCTGCAGCAAGTAAGCAGCTGTTTAAGAAAGGAAAATTATAGAAGAAGAAAGTAAAGGTATTACAGAGAAGAAGTAAGGAAGATGTGCATCCCAATTAGTAGATAGCAGAGCTAATTGCATGCACATAGAAGAAACTTAATAGATTTGAACACACAGAATTATAAAGCAAAGGCAGCTCTAGATCCAGATCTACAATAACACAAAGTTTACTTAAAAGATCTAAAGATTTAAAAGCAAGAAACACAGTACGCCGTGACACAAAGTTCTCCGGAAACCTGCTTCTTTGTATTCCTCTGCAACAAGTGGCTCTCAGGGGTTCAGCACAAAGTCTAGAACACAAGATTGCTTCTTACAAATTCTGATTTTTATTATTAACCCGGAGGTTCTTCTCCTACTTATAGAATGTAGGAGGGAAAGTACAAATAGAAGACTCAAACTGAACTAAAGTATGAACAACAAGTAAAGATGACATTTGGCAATCATCCTCAACTAACTTCTTCTTAAGTGACACATGTATCACTTAACTAATAGAATAGTTCCACATGACTTCAAGTAATGGTTGCAAAACCAATAACTTAGAAGTTTTACAATTTCATCCGGGAACATAGAAAATAGAAGAAGAAAGAATAGAAGAAGTCATGCCAGCTGTAATGTTTACATCTTCTTCTTGTTCTGATATCTGATATACTTGTCGAACATATAATTCAGCATCCTTCCATCTGTTTTAGCCACTGCTTCCTTCTCTGTCCTGAACTGCAGCAACCCTTCATTCAACACTTTGCTGCATGCTTCCACCTCTTCCAAACTCGGCCCGAACCTCGCAATGTCTGCCTGCAGCGCCACCAATCTACTGATAGAATTCATCGTGAAAGGCTTGGTAGCTTTATCAATTCTCTTTTGCACCATCAGAAGAGAACCTTCCAGGGAATCATGCACCTCGTTAGAAACAATCCGCACGTATGAAGTAACACCTCCATCCACTCTTTCCTCAGTGAAAGAAACGCTACTGTCTGGTAAATCTGATGTTCTACTCTCAAGCACCTGCATCCTTTTCAGCAAAACTCTGCAGATCTCCAAACGGAAAGATACTGCAAACTCTAGCTGCTTCCCCTTCTCGAATGATCCATCCGAAATTTTTTTCTCGCAACCAACACATCTCCCGGCAGCTTGTTGATCTCGGCCAAAATACTCAGGTTACTCTCTGCAACTGTATTCATGCCTTCTATGCTTTCCATCAGTTGCTTTAGTTGATTTGCTGCATCTTTCATAACCTTTAGGCGGGCTGGCACTTCCCCAAGTTGTACAGAAGCTTGACGAATAATCAGATCCTTCCATTCGTCAATAGCCTTTACTTGATTGCTTGCATCTTCCATTTCCCGCATAAGATGATCACTCACCGCTTTCGAAATGGGTTGAATGGAAGGTTTATCAACCTTGGCTATGATCTCACATAATTGAGATATGTGCTTCGTAGCTCTTCTTTCTCCGCCTTTTCACTGTCAAGCCTAAGGAACAAAGCATCCAGCAACGTTTGCGTGTCCTGCTTCAATCCTTCAGTGGTAGCTTGATCGAGTGGTATTTTGGTCACCGTCACATCTTCTGCCATGAGCTCCTCTTCTATCTTTCCTTCCGTCGGAATTGATATCTCAGCAAACTTCTCTCTTGAATCTTTGATGATCAACCTAGAAGTTGCTTTAGCAACTTTAGGCCTTCTGTCTCTTCTGCTCAGATCCTGAAGTAGCTGCAAGTCATGCTCCTCTAAGTTCATCTCTACTCTTGCTTCCGGAACCAACTGCAAAGCTAACCATCCCGAGAAGTTATTTCTCGGGGAGTAAGAAGTCATGAGTGCACTACCATCTCCCGCTCTGCATCCTCTCCATCAGAAAGTGCCACAGTGTCATGGCTGCCATCTTCTGAAACATCCAAGGACAAAGCTCTTTCGAACTCCGTCATCTGCAGCTTCAACATCTCCTCTGGGAACGGGTGCGTTGAACGAAGTGGCTGCGGAGAGAAAACGAATGTCGCCGGTTTCAATGAAGGCATGGAAGCATCCTGCTGCTGCGGTGCAATAGTTGGTGATCCTCTGGGTACTGGAGAAGTCGGAGTCAAAGCTATGGTCGTAGAAGTGGTCTTCTCTTTCTCTTGAGATCTTCTGTGTACTTTCAACTTCTCGGACCTTCTGCTGCTTTCTCCTTCATGCTTTCGTTTGAGGGAATCTCCTGCGCCGAAGTTTCCTGTGATTTGATTCATCAATACTTCATCAAGGCAATATCCCGTTCGCGTTACCCACTCGAAGTATTCACCAACACGACTACATATCTATCTTGATTGAATGGCAGCCTCCAATGTTATCCTGCAGTATAGCTTTATCTCCTCCCATCTGATGGTAAGTGTCAAGTACCACGTTCCCATCATCTTTAAGATCCGCAGGTATCCGCGCTAGTCCAAAGTCGAACACTTGCTTTGCTGATAGCCTGCTGAAATCTTTCTTTCTAACCTCGTACTCACTTCTGCACTTCATCCAGAAATCTTCTAACGAAGGCACATGTGCGTACTCACGGAGATTGTCTTCCTGGCTACTCCAAATGGATTGAAGTTAAGCCGTGCAGGGAAGAACTCTTGCTCATACTCGGATAACATTTGCGCTTCCATCCCTCGAGCTCTGTGAATGCTGATGCAACTGTAATATCCCACAGTGATTGGGAAGAAGCCCGTAGACTTGTGCCGTTTCAACTGAAGGTCATGTAACTCTACGAGTTGCCTACTCAGCTCCATGGCGATCACTCTATCACTTGGATACCTGGGCATCTTTATAGGTTCTCCAGAAAAGCCCGTAACTCTGAGGCATGTGAAATCTACAAACTGGATGAATAAACTGCCAATCTTGGACACTGCTTCCCACGCTTCCTTGCTTACCCTGTGAGTCTTCAAGTCTTTGTCTAGCCTGCAGATGAAATCGTAGAAGAAGTCATCGTTGATCACTTTGAAGTCCTTCTCGCACGCAGGTACAGTAAGCTGTGGGTAGCACTCGAAAATGGGGTCCTTGGAAAGAACACCACATCTATCCAGCTTGGAAAAGACACCCTGTGAAGCTGCAGCATACACCAAGTATGAAGTCATCTTGAAGCTGAAAGTACGCTTCACGTTCCGAAGTTGCTCACCGATGTTGCTGCTAATAATTTCCGACCAATTGATTATAGAATCAACCTTGTTGATTTCAATGGTCCTGATGAAAGCATACATCCATGTACGGAAAGTGTAGGCATTCGCTTCGCCATTCAACCTGCATAGCAATTTGACGACATCATCTGCCTCCTGCACCAAATTGGACCGCGGAAGAGTTCTCGGGAACTTTGAAGGGGATCTAGGCTTCTTCATGAACCGGCTGTTCATTATGCTCACGCAATCAGCTTTATGTTTCTCCCATCTACTGTCAGCATCCTGAATGCTAATAGAAGTCACCACCTTTCGCACTGGAATCTTCAAACAATAATTGATGAATTCCGCATCCAAACGAATTATTGTCTTTCCCGCAACATCACGCACTGATCTGGATGAAGGATGATAAGATCTAGCACACTCCATCACGAACTCTGGCAATTGGGCTGTACATGGGAAAGCTGCAGCTCGGATAATTCCGCTACTTTTGACCGCACGCATGAGTGAAGTCTTTCCCGCTCTGGATCTATCAATCAAATCAGAAAGAGGTTCTGGGCCTAGATCCGTGTCTCCTATGTCTGAAAGTTTGGAAGCAATGCATGAATCCATCGTGCTCTCTTTTTCATCTCCTTTCACCATGGCTTTATCAATCTTTGTCTGAATAATTCTTTTTCTTCTAACTTGGCCGGATTTCTTCAATACTGGTGCAAATCTGGACAAATCTTTAGATTCGGAGGATATTTGCAATGTATTGGACATTGATAAAAACTCCTTTTCTTTTGTAAAGCACCTGTAATGAATTCTGCAATTTATTCGGACAAAAATGGCCAGGGGCATGAATAGTGAATTTAAATTATAAAAATCTACACTTTTCAAGCCTGCTTTGCCCCAAAAATTGGTGTTTAATTTGCACATAAAGAGAGCATGAATCCTTTCAATCAACACCTGAGCTCCTGTAACACCTGTGAAAACAACTATGCAGATGAAGATCAACCTTCTCCAAAGCATGTGCCAAATCTGAAAGATTTTAGCCTTGTTAGCACTTTGTCTGAACAAAATCCTTCCTCTAATGGGGGCGCACTTTTCCTCCTAGCTGCAATTCTTTACCTGTGAATTAAATTATTCACCCATATGGCTGCCCATGCTTATATAACCTTCACAATTCTATAATTAATAATTGCCCTAACAATTAAAGGCAATTAATTAATTAAAAATCATGCTTTTCTCTTTTAAAAATAGCATGTTTAAGGACAACCATCCAATAAATTAAATTAATCCAATTTAATCCTTCACACAGCACTTCACTCAAGCCCCACAGTGTGCTTTGACCATAGCCACTGAAAATAGAAATTAATTTAATGTTTTAATGCTTAAAAAACATTAAATAATGCCCAAATGGGGCGCACTTTTTGAGAGGAAGGGGGCAGCCACTAAATAAATTAAATTTAATTAATTTAATTCCTTTCTTTTATTCCACCTTTGACTTGTTGACCTCCTCCAAGCTTGGGCGCACTTTTTGAGAAGAAAGATTAATAAAAATAATCAATTTTAATTCTTTTAATCTCTCACCAAAGGGGGCGCACTTTTTTGCACATGTAATTCTATTTTTAAGAATTTTTTGATAACGGGATGCTTTACCCTGCCAGGCAGGCACCAAAACCCCGTGATCCACTTAAGTGATTTTTATAACACGGGAAAAAGTACCCTGCCAGGCAGGTATAAAATTCCCACCCTGCCTGCGGCTTATATTTTTCCCATCGCAGCTTAAATCCTTTGTTTTCCAGAAATGCGCCCATCCCCGAGGGGCTTTTTCATGCACGACTTCGCTTTTTCCCAGTGATCCAGACCTCCGATGGCGACTTCCTCCGGGCACAATGTGCGTATATGTTTTCTAGCTGCTCCAGGCCAAAAATCGGGCTTACCGGGAAAGGAGTTGTTCCAGAGAAATTTTACAGAAAACAGAACGGGACACCACAAAAACACGAAAAATTGCCAAAAGTTACAAATAAAGCCCAAAACTTAAAATAAGTTAAAATCCTTCTGGTACATAGGAATAATAACATATTCGCTCATAATAGAGTTAAAACAGAGCGCAAATAGCCTCATACGGGGCTCAAAATAATTAAATACAAATTTCCCACAGACAAATCCCGACGACAGAATAAAACAATTTTGGGCATCTGGGTATTTGGCGAAAAAAGCTAATATGGCTCTTTAGGATTATTTTGACGCAATACAGGAACTTTCAGGCAATAAAAACAACAAACGACCCACTATTCTAAAAGTACGAAATTTTTCGAATTGGGTATCACAGATTTCGTGGTGAAATCGAGTGATACCAAATTTATAATGGAGAATTAGAAAGTAGAGATAGATAGAACAGAGAGAAAAGAGATCAAAAAGGGTGGAAATCCATAGATGGGAAAGTTCCAATTGAAAAATCTACACCTAATGAATCATGAATGAATTTTGTTTCCCTTGACCATCTATTGAATTGGAACACTGTGGTTGCAAATTCCTCCTTCGGTGAGATGCATATACACTTCAAGGAATTTGAATGAGTGTTCAAAAACACTATCATGAGATATGCATTATTTGTGAACTTGAGATGACTTACAACATCACTCATGTTGATATTCTCTTATCACTCTCCCGATGATCATTTCCTTGATGACATGAATTTTAATAGAATTATTCATGTTTCAAATCCTTAGATGACCTCGTGATGTTCTTAATTTCACATGTTGTCCACATGACCATCTTTCACACACATTGAATTACTCTAATTTATTCCTTTCCATGGTGTGATTCATATGATGTCCCCTATCCTTGGAAAGAGAGCTAAACACAAGATCAGAGTTGGAATGAGAACCTCACTTTCCTCTTCATGGATCGTTTGATCTTTAGATCTGAATTCTATTAAAAATATACCTCCTCGATGGAATGGAATCAACCTCAGAGACTCAAACACCTTCTTGTTCACTTATTCCTGATTGAGGAGGTCTTCTTCTTTGAACGGGAAGGAAGACGCCCACATTCAATATCATACTTGATCAAACACATCTCAATGCCAGATGTGGGGAAGATGATGGAGAATTGAGGTTCACATTTACATACTTTGTTTGGCATCACTTTCCTCTCATGTTCTGCATCATTTGTCATCCAGGTTTGAGTGGTGGAAAGCTAGGGTGTCTGTGAACCTTATCATTACTAAATATAGAAGTGGCTCCCATACTCAATTGAAGGTGCAAACTGTGAACTTATGAGCCCTCAAACCACTATGATGTTCCACAACTATCTTAAACATATCCAGGCACTCTTTCTTCAACATGAGGGGCTCAACATCCTTATTTTATGACCAATATCCCAACACTTACTATTTTTAGTAAGCCTTATTTTGAGAAGTCCATTTTGGTTACTAGTTTCTTAATTTGGCAATTTTGAGTTTCCTTGATGTTCAAAGGGCAATGGCAACTCTGAGAATGAACTATTTACAAAAACACTATTTATAGTAGTGAGGCTTAGGAAGGCTTACTATTTTTAGAAGTGGGTCTTCTCGATGTTGGATTGGAATGAAATCAGTCTCAAAAATTTTCTTAATTCACAAGGAGGCTTTGCTCCAATTTTTGGAGGATTTTAATCTCCAGTTTTTGTAGATATGAGAAATGAGTATTTTTGGCTTAAAATTTCAAATGGCTGTATAAAATGATATAGATCATCAATGGAGGCATGCAAATACTCTTCTTAAAGGTTTTTGTAAGGAATATATAATCACAATTTCATTCCAAATTGACATGGGGTTTGGGAGATATGAGCAAAAGAAGGTTTTTGGGCATGAGGTTGTCTAAAGAAATTTTGGTAGCATAAAAACATACCAGCAACAATGAGGGAGATAAAATAACACAAATGAGGCTAAAAATGGTTAATTATGGAGTTAAATGAATTTCCTTTTTCAAATTTATTTTCCCTCCCATTTGCACATCTTAACCCAACTTAGACTCAAATTAACTAACCCATCTATGGTGGAGGTTAGAGGTGTGGTTGTACCCTTAAAAATAGGGTAAAAGGGACATCAAATGATCCGTAAATTACCTCTTAATACAATAAACATATCTTTTACTTAGTGATAACCGAATGAAAATAACTTAAGTTCCTTTTAACCAATATAATGTGCATAAATAATCACAACTATACTGCAAATTGATGAAAATAATGCAAAAAGACAAGAGTTTATCCTAGAGAAACCCAAGGTGGGAAAAACTCCAATGGGTAAGAAAATTACTTCCCTCTCATTATAGAAATCTCCAGAAATACAAATTACTGCCAATAATTGGCCTTCCAAAAGGATTAAACACTCCTTATAATTGTATTTTCTTGCTCACAATCCTCAACAATGAAGAACTCACTCTCAATGAACAAAACAAGAAAGAAATACAGCTCCTCCTCTTTGCTCACACTTGTTCTCACTCAAAATCACTTGCTAGAATGATTAACTGCACTCATATTTATAGTTATTCTACCCCAAGAATGGAAAGAAGGTGAAACAAATCATTTGAGAAGCCCAAACATTAAAAATTGTCTGACTTCTCCATTTTGGTGCTAAAGGGATAGAATTGCGCGATAGTTACCGCATCTAGATCACATCCGAACCACATCCAAACCATAACAAATATATGATAGTTCACAATTAATACGTAAAAATTAACCGAGAAATGGCCTCGTTTGTTGTTGAAGGTGTCCGGATCATCTTCAACCTGACTTAGCCATTTTTCTATAATAATGAACATGTTGAGGGTATGTTTTACAAGTATCAAATATGGAGATTACATAGAATTGGGTATTTTAGATCCATTTTTGGATCATACCTCCCCAATTTGAGGCTTTTAAGTCCCTAAAAGCTTCAAGGACTGATGAGGTGAGGAAACATCTTCCCCACATCCTCTTTGGAATACCACTCCTACACCTAGAGGTGTATTTACTGGATTGTTCCAATGAACATATCATCTTTGTGGAATTCCAGTCCCACTTTTCCGTTGTCTTTACATGGTAATCTCAAAACAACATTAACTACACTCCTAGGCAAATAACCAAAACATGTCTCAAAAAGAGTTTTATTGGTAGAAGTAGGAACAACCCTGTCATAAGGTTACGGGATATATGCCAAATCCTCATCCCAAGTCCTAGGATCTCTCATAAACTAGACCAAGGTACGTCTTACCACCTCTATCTCGCTCGTCTGCGGATCCGGATGATATTCAATAGGATTATTAGTATCCATCTTCTCCCACAATATAGACCAAAAATCACCAATGAACTGTGAGTCCCTATCTGTCATAATAGAATTAGGAAAACCAAAATGAACCCACACATTAACAAAAACAACTCCGTTGTATCACCGGTCTTCTTGCAAGGATGTGAATACCCACTTTACAAAACTGATCTATTACCACAAAATTATCATCATACCATTTTCTAGAAGTAGGAAACTGACCATAAAATCCAAGGAGAAACTTACCCATGGCTGGGAAGAAACTGATAATGGCATACATAACCCCAAATTTCCTTTACTACATGAAACAAAAATCCTGAAAAAGTTAGCAACTGTTATCTACATGTTTGGCCAAAAATCATACATGTGTAAGTGCTCAATAGTCTCTATCACACCAAAGTGACCAGCCATCCTTGAAGTGTATGCTTTCTCAAAAAAAGACTGTAATTGTTGTTTCTTTTTGTAGGCATCTTGCATGGACTGCCTGTGGAATCCCAAGTCTGGAAGCAAACCATCGGGTAACAACTGCATCATATGCTCAATTGGCCTATATAGGGGAAGCCCAGAGGCTCTTCCTAAAACTGTTGAATAAACTCTCCCATTTTTTTTGCTCTTTGTTAGTAACTATGTTATGAGTGGTCTCAAAGATAACTTCCTCAACTTGTCTATCCCTTAGAAGAAGTAAAGAAAATATCCCACTAGCATTAAGTTTTCGGGATTCAGTGGCACTTACCAAAGAAATCTTTGAGTCTCTGCAAAGGCTGAAATGACGTAGCTTTTACCATCCTTCACCAAATGGTATTGGTTGGCTCTTCTCATCAAATATGGGTGACAAACACTACACCACACACATCAAGAGGAACAACATCCAAAATGATTTCATCAATGAATTTTTATCAATACCAAAAGTGATCTTACATTGCTTAGTAACCTTGATGTCTATATATTTCTTTACCCAACCCAATGAGTACGGAATTGGATGATTGTAAGTTTCCAACATCATCCTATCAACTAGCTCTTTACTAACCAAATTAGCTTGTGAACAAGTATCAAAAAGAGCATCCACTTTGGTCTTCTTCAACTGAATTTTTATATGAAAGAGCTTAGTAAGTTCATTTTCTTGAGCATTACTATTATTACCCAAACATACCTCTCTGCGAACGGAGGCACGACATAGTATCATCCACCTCTTCACTACAAAACACTTCCTCTCCTGAAGGAAGCCGTGTCCTTTTTATTTTCTTATTCTTGAAAGGATGTAATTCCGGGTGGAGCTTCCAACATTTTCCTCGGAATGAGTGTTAACATCACAATGACCACAGTGAACTTTAGTATCCTTAATGGAAGTAGCATTCTTCTTACCTTTCCCTTTTTCCTTTCCCTTTGGCTTGATGTCGTCTTCTTTGTCGAAGCATGCTAAGAGGTAGATGAACTATTTTTCTTTTCCATCTCTAAATAGTGGGCTTGAGTACAAGCCTCTTCTACATTTTGGGTTGGCCAAGAGGATTGGTCTCCTCAAATGTCTATGAAGTCCACTAATATACTTCATTAGAAAGTCCCGGTCCGCTACATCTTTTCCCATTTGGACAAATTTATTCCGGAACTCACTTGTATACTCCTACACATTTTGACCTTGTTTCTTCCCGAGATACGCAATACATAGAACTCTTTTCCTCATAAAAAATAGGATAGAATTTCTTCTTTATTATATTTTTAAATTCATCCCACTTAGTAATAGGAGGAAGCTTCTTAATAACCAAAGAATGAACATAACTTTCAAACCAAGTTAAAGCATGATTGGTTAATTTTAACCGAGCAAAGGAAATTTTCTGACTTTCATTAATTTGATGCAAACTGAAATATACCTCCAGTTGAGCTAGCCAATGGTCTAGCTTCTCAACATTCACATCTCCATCATAAGGTTGAATTTCTATCTTTTCCTCTACTTTGAAAGGTGGAGGTGTGGGAATGGCATGGGGTTGCTCTTCTTCATACTCACGAGCATCTTCTTCATGGGCTTCCGGTGTCTCATTTGGAACACCAAGTTTATCCATGAGTAATCCCATGATGGACTCCAATTTCCCTATGGACAAGGAAATACTTCCCACATCCTTGGATAGACTTGCCACATTTTCCTCCAACTTGTAGAAATGTTCTTCTCCGCTATCATCTGCATCTTCTCTATGAGCCATCTCTCAAATTCCTTGCTTCCACTTCCTTGTAGAAATCTCTGCTTCAAAAGGAATAAGGCTACCTTCACTACTTTCTTTTCCCTTTCGGGTAAGGGGCATCTAACTGAAATCTCAACACAAGTTAACCACACAAAAATTGAAATCTTAACTGCTCTGATACCAATCTGATCCGTAAACTACCTCTTAATACAATAAATAGATCATGTTCTTAGTGATAACTAAATGAAAATTACTTAAGTTCCTTTTAACCAATATAATGTGCATAAATAATCACAACTATATTGCAAATTGAGGAAAAGAATGCAAAAGAGACACAAGAATTTATCCTGGAGAAACCCAAGGTGGGAAAAATTCCAGTGGGTAAGAAAATTGCTTCCCTCTCACTATGTAAATATCCAGAAATACAAATTACTACCAATAATTGGCCTTCAAGAAGGATTTAAAATTCTTCTAATTGTATTTTCTTGCTCACAATCCTCAACAATGAAGAACTCACTCTCAATGAACAAAACAAGAAAGGAAATACTCCTCCTCTTTTCTCACACTTGTTCTCACTCAAAATCACTTGCTAGAATGATTAATTGCACTCATATTTATAGTTATTATGCCCCAAGGATGGAAAGAAGGTGAAACGAATCATTTGAGAAGCCTAAACATTTGCAACTGTTCAAATTCTCCATTTTGGCGCTAAAGGGACATAGTCGAGTGATAGTTACCGCACTGACCGGACCATAGGTGAACCGCAACTCAACTACATCCAAACCCACACGAGATATGTTACAGTTCACAATTAAGTTAATACGTAGAACTTAACCAGAAATGGCCTCTTTTATCGTTCGAAGGTGTCTGGATCACCTTCAACTTCACTTAGCCATTTTTCTATAATAATGAACATGTTGAGGGTATTTACTACAAGTATAAAATATGGAGATTGCATAGAATTGGGTATTTGGATCCATTTTGGATCATCAACTCCTCCAAAATGTGCCATGGGTGCTTGCTTCATGAGGATGGGGCCAAAATTTGTGAAACATGTGAGTTTATAACACCTACCTAACACTCAAGTTGTGAGGTAATGTTGCATTTATAGGAGGAGTATATTTTTTCCCCAAATACTCTTAGTAGTTGGGACAAAGGGAAAAAGGGACAACACACATTCAAATGGCCGCTAAGGGTCTATCTCTCATGAAAAAGGGGCCAAATCCAACTTAAGGTGAGTTTATAACCTTTTTCTAACACCTAAAGTTATCTTTTAAGTGACAAAAACAACTCGTCCGTAGGGGTAGCACACTTTGGTGTCCCCCATGTCCCCTTGCATGTTGGGACAAAGGGACATCATGCCTCTAAAACCTTGCCCAAGCTTCTTGGAATGTTGATGTCATCAATCTCAACATGAAAATAGACTAAGAGTGGTTTTTTGGGTCTGGGAGCAAGACATGGAGTTCAAATGAAAATAATTATAAGATTTTGATTCCAAAGAACCCAATGAGTCTATTCCCACCATTTTCAAGACCTAATTCAGCTTGAAATTTTCCTTTTCAGCCCACTTTCCACTTTTTCCCATACATGTACGCTGATAAGATGAGTTGCCACTGGAGTCCAAAATGAGTATTAACTAATATAACAAATGAAACATGAGGGGGGTCCAATGTAATCCAATTTTACCTTTTTTAGAATCCTAAATATTCTCAAGTTTTCTGAAACCATTTGAGCAAGTTCCACCTTACAAAAGGAATCTTGTGTTACACGATGGATAGGTTTCCACATTTTTATACACCTAGATCCTTATTTTGATTATTTCACCATGAAGTAGGCTTTGTAAAATTTCCAATGCTTGGGATATGAGATCCCAAAAATTTATGATGCTCCTAAAACCCTTTGAACAAGGTGACTAGCTTATTTGGAACATGCATTCCCTAGTGCCTTTCCCAAAAAGACCCGGTTTTACTTAACTTGTTCCCGACCTCGAGTTATCTCCATAAAAATTGTTAGTGTAGGATTTATTTTCCTTGATTTATTTGTATTATCCTTCTTGGGATATTCACCTCACTTGGAGTTTCCTACACTTATGGATATGCTTGCTTAGGTGTACACTTTACTACACTATTCTAGGTGTTGGTTACCATTATTATAGGTGGAGATTACCATGATTCTAGGAGGAGGTTACACATTCACCTCCTATATATACATCTTTTGCAATATTTTATTTTATCGTATTGATTTGGAGATATTTATGTGTTATTACAATTATCTCTCTTGTATTTTTCATAATTTGTAGTCTTGTATACATTCTTTGTTTTGTCTTGGAACAATTCATGTCTTGTATCGTTCACTTATGAATTCTTCAAACCAACAGATCCTTGGGGATTCTTTGATAAAATGTTCTTAAAATTCCTTGGATCACTTCATTTAAAATCCCACACGTCTCTTGGATGGTTTGAATCTTCACTGTAATATTCCCAAGGATGTCCTCCTATGACAAAAAGACTAAAAATAGCCCTTTTAAAGCCTCTGGGAGCACTATTCTTTCATAGATCTTAGTAGCTTCAAGAATCAAGCTAGGTAAAATTCTCTACACATGAAACACACTTGAAAATCATGTTAGAACGTTCCTTCCGACCGGGAATTAGGGTGACACAATTGAAATGTTTTCCGGAGGAAAGGTTTACATTAACCGAGAAAGGTAATTTCAAGTGTGGGTTTGGTTATCATGACCAAAATTTCAAATTTTACATGCTAGATATTTATCATGACAACTAGATCTTACTCAGGGACTAATTTCTTATTTGGAAAAAGAAAAATAGAGCTGCATGGACCTCGATTATCTCTTCGAGGAGTAGACCATTGCCTTATCCATTGGGAAAATAGAGTCACATAGCACATGAGAAAGAACAACCAAAAGCAGACACATGATGGAAAGGAGACACAAAACCTAAATCACCTATGGTACATGCGGGGGATAACCTACTTTCATTGTAGCATGTTTTCTCATTTGGATGTTATCTATGTATAGTTAGCATCGAGTGATTTTTTTCTCGTGAACCCTTGATTGGTCCAATGAAGTATGACCCTTTTCTCAAATTTTTTGAGAAAATTTTCATGATTGTTCTAGTAAGTGAGGGTCCATTTAGACATTGCATTGTCTTTTTTTCTTTGAAATTTTGTTTCCATTTGCTGATTTATTTACATATTCATTCCAATTGCTGATTTTCCACTTTTCATTTTTCACTATCGCAAGATTGGTTTTTTACCATTACAGCTCACCATGTTTGCAATTAGCCTTGTGCTCTCCTTTGGGAAATTGCTCCACGATTTGTCATGTTCTTCATGAATTTCACTTATGTATAACTATTCTTCTTAGATAGCTTTAAATTTTCAACATCATCATATACCTCTTATTGATTTATGTTCAACAATGATCCAAAAGTTTCTCTTTCCCACATAACGAATCATTATTGGTCTGGATATCACTTTCTATGATGGATGTACTATCCTCATGAATGAAGAAATCCATGGGAGATTCAAGCATTTCCTTTTCCTTCCATTCATCATGAATACAATATTATTCACAAAACAAAGAGAAGAGAAGGAATCATATTCACATTCATACTCATCAACCAATGTTTCAAGAGGGACATTGTTTGTTCCATCTCATTATTAAATATTTGTGCATTAAATGAAGAATCAAAACCGGACTCATACTTATCTTGCATATTCATAACATAGGTTAGGATTTTAAGACTGAGTTGAGGGTCTTTAGTTCCTTCTACAACCTTTAAAATCTCTTGCATAGATTCCTTCTTCAAAGCTTCCCCATACTCACTTTCACATTCATATGAAAAACCTTCACATTGAGTCTCGGGTATATAAATTGGAAACCTAGGAATCGTATGGATAGAAATCATTTGAAACATCATATTTCTCATGATCCACATTACTTATCATTTGGGGTTTCCTTCATGCAAGTCAAGGCATACATGATCTTCATCATTTTCAAATAAAGAAACAATATTCATGTTGAATGGGAAGGGAAAACTTTCCAATTCAGGATCAATCAAATCATCCTCATGTTCCTTAACTTGGTTCCATCACCTTCAGGAACTCTTCCATCAAGATAGGAAGTTCAACATTTTATTCTAAAGTTATGAAATAGTTACAACCTCTTGAATCTTGATACACAATGTCCGTGCTCGAGTTCATTTTCCCTCTGAACAATATATTTCATCTTTCTTATTAGAAGTAGCTTCTTCATGGTACCTTTGAATGGTATGGTGGCATATGACCAATCCATCTTTATATTTCCACCAATGTCTCTGTAAAATATTTGACTCAATAACATCCCATATGCAATTGGAATGTCTACCACTAGTATTTTGACATTGACCTTCTTATCAGGAAATTCCACAAGTGCTACTTGAGCATTGTTAACTTGACCAATGAGAGGTACTTATTTGATCTCTATGGAATAGTAGTGACCAACAAGGACAAGAGTGAGACCAAGAGCATGTGAATTTTTTTAGGCATGAATTTATATGAGGCACCAAAGTCAACAATATAATTATTTAGTGTGTATCCATTAACCAATAAGGAGAGGTAGAAGAGTTCATTTTTTCTACAAGAGGAAGATGTGGAGGCAAGAAAGTTATGAGATGTAGCATTGCTAAAAGCGGGAAGTGACTCTTTTATAACAAGGTTTGTGGGATGCGAATTTGAATTACTTCCTTTGATAAACTGGAAAAGTTTATCAAATTTCTTGGGATGAGTCCTCAAATACTCAAATTCAGAAATTTAGACCTTGGAATTCTTAACATGTTCATCTATGTCAAAATGAGACTCAGAAGAGGGTGAATGTGTAGATGCGAATGAGAGGATGACTATTTCTTGGAATGTCATTGTTATTATTTTTATTCATATCATTACATTTGAATGTAGAAATGGGGGAGAAATTTGACAAGGAGAGGTAAACTTACCCATATTGGAAGATGGAGAGGGCAACAATGATCCTCATTTTGTTATTATTTTTTGTAGATTTTCTTGAGGATCTTTGAATTTGCAAGAATTATCCCTCTCTTGAGCCTTCAAACAGGTGAACATCATATAAGAATGACTATTCATATCAACAATGGTTTCATCATCTTCATCATCCAAAGAAGGGGTATATTCACAAAAAACCAATGTTTCCAGCATAGTCAATCTCATCAATGGCCAAAATTCCCTCATCATTTTCATATTCAATTTGAGATTCATCATACTCTTCTTTGGGCCTTACTTCACATGTGGCATTAACAGGAGGTGCTTCAAGAGATAATATTCTTTCTCCTCCACATATATATTTTTTCTATTTTGATTATGATTTTTATTTGGATAACCTCCCCTCGGTGGCACCTTATTTAGAGGTTTGACTCTTTTTTTTATCATTTGGATTCTTCACTTTCCTAGACAAAATCATATCATCTTCTACTTTGATGGCATATTCTTGGGAATTTTCAAGATTTCGAGGTTGAACTCTCCGTAGGATAAATCTAACCTCGGGAAATTGTGCATTTATGAAGAATATCTTTTTTATCCTCAGATGGTGAATCTTCCACATGTATTATTTTCAACAATTTGTTGAATCGGGCCACAAAATATCTCATGAGTTCATTTGATTCTTTATTCATTTGGACCAATTGAACAAGAATATCTTGAGAGTCTTCAACTGATTTAAATCTCGCTTCAAATCTAGTTCTGATATCATTCCAATTTGTGATGGATTGAGAGGGCAATAAGTAGAACCATTCAACTAATTTCTCTTGAAATGACTCCATGAACAACCTTACTGAAACATCTCCGTATTCAACTCCAAGAACTCCACATGCAGTGATGAAAGATGCAATATGTTCCTCATGAACTTGAGTTCCATAGCCTTTGAATTTGGGAAAATTATTGCAGGATCCCTTGAAATTCATGGAGAGGTGGTGTACGAGCAAGCGGACCAGTATTCCTTCCCATGAAATAGGTGGTTGAGGTTCTTCCATTTCTTATTCAACTTCTTCTTATAGGGAAGAATAGCTAGTGGTGGTGCAACTGGAGATTTGGGAAGAGTCTCAATTTATTTCCCTATTGTATTGCTCAATGTAATAGATGCGGGCGATGCTTGAGAGAAGTAATACATATTGTTTTGGATTTGATATTGTTGTATTTGAAGAGCTTCAAATTTTGGATCAATAATACCTCTCAATCTATCCAATATGGTGTATCTCTTTTTAGCCATATTGTGATAAAACTTGCAAAAATAATGTGAAAGGACACAATTGAAAACAATAGTGGCTTTCAAGCATCAAGTTTCATGTTTTTGAGATTTTTTTACTTTTTATGGATTTTTGGTATATCTGATTTTAGGATTTTGTGGATTGTTATAGGGTGCATGAAAAAAGAATATGCTCCATAGTGGGTGCCAAAATTGTTAGCCAATAATTTGTCACTTGGAAAAATTAGGGGTTTTCACCAACACTCTAGGACTAGTTCACTCTGCTTAGGAATGTGAAAACTCCATTAATTATACTATGTTATTTGTTGGTTAAAATCCCCTCGTATTTCCCTTTCCTATCTCTCTCTAAGCATTTTCCCTCACTTGTATTCCATACAATAATTTTTCACAGGTATAGGGAAGTATTCTTATGTGATCCTCGGTCTGTGCCACCCCCAATAATTATTTTAGTTCATCTTTATTTCCTTTCTTTCAATAAATGGACCTACCCTATTTAAGAAGATGAATCTAGTCCCAAAGTGTTAGTTAAAACCCATAATTTTTCCTCACGACAAATTATTTCAACAATAAGATTCTAGTGCAAAAATTTATTTTTAGCTTCATTTTTTCTTATCTTGTTGATTTTTGAAATAATGAAGTTCAAATTCCACGGTATTGAACCTATTTCAACACTGGCCATGGAATATTCAAGTGTGGGTGACAACTATGTCACTCACATGGACCTAGAGGACCTAAAAATCGGGATGCTCGGATGACCGATAAAGCTTGTTGAGGAAAAGATATTCAAAAGTGGTTTGTTTGCAGTAGGAGGCCATCCTTTGTCAGTACATAGTACATAATTGGTGCTAGCACGTGCTCAACACTATGAAATATAATCTAGGATAGTAATGGTGGATGAAAAGTCCATACTTGCAGTGTTCACCCAAAAAGGCAATTCACAATGTATGTAGATTCCAATTGGAAATAACATGGTCATAATGATAAAAGAGTTTTCATTTAGTGAGTGTTCAAATATTGAATCCCACCCCTAGGGCCTCACACTCGGATCATGGTTGAGACAAGGAATAAAAACCTCTCATACCCCAAAACCTTGTCAAGGAGTGAGTTTCATGAAGGGTATTAGATGCAATCATCTTGCTAAGAAGGGTAATTAGTGAGGAGACAATGATATACTTTTAAGATTCAATGGAACAATTCATCCTCGTTTCCACCAAATGAAACTAGGTGGTAGATTGAGGAAAATCATAAGTGACAACCTTCACCATTAATTTCTTCAGGTTATGGATCACAAAGAAATTCATAATGACCTTGTAATTAGTGTATACATTGCTGCATAGCACTAGGCCATTCAAAGGCTTAAATATTTCTTAGAATGTTTCTCGGAAGGAACCGGCATGAAAGGTACCCTCAACTCACTCTCAAAGAAAGAAATCATAATTTTTCTAGGGTGAATGATGCATTCACCATGTTCATCATCCAATTTTTAGAAGGAAATCCGAAATCAGGTTATCTTCTCAAGCCACAACATTTCTCGAGAAATATAGATGTTACTTCACTCAATTCTCCATGTTTTCCTACATCAGGATTTGATCCCACTCCTCAAAATCTCCCTAGATATCTCAATAACAAAATAGTGATGTTCAATTTGTGTAGGTAACTTTCTAAGGTCCACAACAAGTGCAAAAACCGTAAAATGCAAGTTATGTCCTTCCCTATTTCTCTTAGAATCTATTCATGCAATAATAGGATAGATGCCTCAAATCTTGAAGCTTCATTTTCCTCCTTAAGCCTATGTTCGGATACATCTATGGATGATTTTGACATCTGAAGCAACCCTAAAACCTTCACTCTTCCTAATTTACATCATGTTCCCCATAGTGAAGATTCTTGGGTCAATTACTGGATGGGTTTTAAGTAAGGATATGAGATCATATACAAATGACTATTGGAAAATGAGGAGATTCAGATTTGAATGGTTTATGGAAGGTATAGAATTTTATGGATCTAATTTATTTGATCCCGAATACCAAGCAGTGAATTCTTCACCTCTCCCACCAATCTCATGGAGTGTGCTTGAGTCGGGAGATATTAATGAAATAGCTACATCGGTGATCCAGAGGTCTAAAAAATCATTTAAGAGAATGAGGTTTAAAATTTGGTGGTCTTCAAACTCTCGTAAGGTAAGAATCTCATCATTCCTCTATGGAGGCACCCAATGAAACTATGAGCTCCACTCACTCGGGAGAGCATTATTATTTTGGTATTAGATTGCACTAAATAACATTCTAAAGAAAACACATGATTTAACACAACAAACTCAATTTATTTGGCTCAATTTATTATTGTAGAGAGGTTATAGTATATAGAAGTTTGATCACCTACAATGGAGGAGTCAACTCACATCGTGAATCCCACTTATCTCTCCATGATCCAAATATCACTCAATTTCTATCCCATATATCTCTCATAATATCCCGAATATCTCTACTAGTTCCCTAAAATCTCCGAGAGAGTTGTACTACAATTCACGTACAACAATAAAATACAACTCAATATGAGATTGCATTAATTTATTCTAAACTACTATATTATTATTAAATGAGTTATTTTATGTTAACTCATTTTAATAATAATTCTACACAATATAATGCTAACAAATGTGAGCACTAAAGCAAATATTCCTAACATTCCCCCCTTAGTGCGAACATGGGGAAAACATTATCTTGTACCGCTACCCAATTCCAATGATGGTTTTACACTGCTAACCTAACCCAACCTACCAATACTCATGATGGTTTTACACTCGGTTTACCGATAACCTACAAAAAAACAAGATGGGTTTACATGTGGTTAACCAACAACCATAACAAATGATGGTTTTATAAGGTCAACCAATAAACTAGATATAACATGATTACTCTTTTAGCTCTCATCACCTTCTTACATCCAGGGGAAAATAAAAAAAATTACTCACACATTATAATTTTGAACATGTATGATCCATATGTTCTTATTTTCACATAGCAGAAATCAAACACACAATTGAAATAATTCCACAACTTCATTGTGCGGCCCTGTCGCTTGTGGTTGACAAGAGGTCGTTGATTGACCTCCTTCCTCCATTACCTCCGTCCTCCATCTGAAACCGCTTAGTTACTCAAAAATTTTTAAAATGAAGGTCAATATGAAATTCCCCCCCTCAATTTGAACTTGGTTATCGTGTATAAGTGAAAACATGACCAACAAAAATGTAGGCAACTTTTTTTTTTTTTTTACAATTTTCCTAATGATCACCTGAATGACACAAAAATGAATTTAAATTTTTGACTCAACTTTAGACAAAGGACGATGAACAAGACTATTTAATTTTTAAACTTTTTGACATTTAACTGAAAACACAATTACGACTTGACGACACACTTAAAGATGATAAAAGAAAAAATGACAATTTAATAAAAAACTACGTGAATGACACTAATCATTAATTTTGATTATAATCATTACATTGACTCAATTTAATAAATAAAACTCTAGACAATAGACTTATGACTTATAAATAAAATTTAATTTAACAAAACATACTAAACATCCTAAAAAGACCATACACGTAAACAAACCTATGCACAAATGACAAAGTTCACATAAAAGACTATAATAAACAATCTAAAAATATGACCTTTGATGTTGAACACTAAATTACTTTAGACATTTGACACTTGATATACATTTTTTTTTAAAACGTGACTTTACACAATCTAAAGAAAAACCTTTCTTTTTAAAATAGCTCCTATCTAGACATTGAACAATGGATGAAGCCCGAGACGTGAACAAATACCATAAATGAGATTTGATTGAAGCAAAAATTCTATCTTGCATGGCACGAGAGGAACACGTGAGGGACATCTTTGATGAGTTAACAACGAGCAATAGATGTGGGAAGAGACAAAATTCTGGTGCATGCAAAGTAATAGCTCCAACATGATATGCAGATGCAATGAATCACAATTTTCTCCAAAACTGTTATTTGGGTTCACCTGAAATTTTTCTTGTAGTTGTCTCACCCATAGATCGTGAAACCCACTAAATTTTAGGGAAACCAGATCCTAAAACAAAAGATACAATCTATTCTTCAAACATTTTTTTAAAAACACTCTTACTCAATCATGAAAAATCCATTCACATGTTTGTATACCTGCTCTGATACCAAATATTATTTTGGTATTAGATTGCACTAAATAACATTCTAAATAAAACATATATTTAACACACAAACTCAATTCATTTGGCTCAATTTATTATTGTAGAGAGGTTACAATATATAGAAGTTTGATCTCCTACAAAGGAGGAGTCAACTCACATCATGAATCCCCCTTATCTCTCCATGATCCAAATATCACTCAATTTATATCCCATATATCTCTCATAATATCCCATATATCTCTCATAATATCCCATAATATCTCTACTAGTTCACTAAAATCTCTAGTGGTTGTCTTTACAACTCAAGTACAACAATAAAATGCAACTCAATATGAGATTGTATTAATTTATTCTAAACTACTATATTATTATTAAATGAGTTATTTTATGTTAACTCATTTTAATAATAATTCTACACAATATAATGCTAAAAATGTGAGCACTAAAGCAAATATTCCTAACAAGCACGTGAAAATAAAAACAATGGACACTAAAGGCCCTCACTATGGCGATTGCACAAGAAATAAAAAGTCACTCGAGACTTTGTAGAAGATCTAGTACAAAGAGAAATTGATCCTTCTCAACCTCCGATTCCATGTCAATGCTATGGATTCAACTCAAAAATTCAAGAGGTAACCCCTCACCCTAAACCCGAGACTCGCAATCATGCCTAATGTAAAACATTCCACATTAGAGATCTTCCCATGGATCCAAGAGCTGATTGAAACTAAGACTTGTACAATGCAACAGGTGGTGGTGTCATACTTTCAAGCTATTTCAAATATGGTGAAGGCAAAACAAGGTAAGAAATCCCAGACAACTTCCGCTTCTTCAGTGGTGTCTCAGGAAATCAATATGTAGAAGTTTCTCTGAAAAAGGTAATAAAGCCCCTTGAGGAGATAAATACATCAAACTATGAGATGATGATAATTCCCTTGGGACCAACAACCCATAAAGGGGATGCCCATTTGTTCCAAGAATTTTTCGCTCATCTTTTTTCAAGAAACTAAGAGTAAAAGGAAGGATTGAACAATTGGAGGAACATGGGAAAACTCTCACTTCCTATGTTTAGTCATCCATGGATCCTTATGCCATCCCATCCCATCTCTCCTTACCGAATATGTCACCCCAATCAATAAGGTGCAAGGCTACTCAATGTAGGGGAGGGTCAATGACAAGTGGGTTGAGAGGATTTTCGAGAAAGGTAAAAATTTATTTCTAGACATACTTTCACTTTTTGAGTTCACGCCACTTCGTGAAAGTAAGGATGACTAAAGATGAAATTGAGAAGGAAATATTCATTGGGACTAGGTACGTATGCTGATTATAAGTAGGTATGAGGTTTTCTTATCCCTTGTTTCAGATTAGAAAGGTAATTTGGTACTTGTAAGAAAAAGTTTCCTTCTTGAATAATGTATGTTTGAATGATATTGATTGCTTTATCTTGTTGAGTTTTAATTGAGAACTTGAGCCCTCTTACATCATATGGTATCGAGCAAGTTTCTCTTGGAAAAAAGGAAAATAAAATTTATTGAAGTGAAAATGTGATAGTGAAAAAGTGTGAAAAGAAATCCTTTTCCTTTGAAGAATTAAAAGAAGAAGATAAAAATAAGTGAAGAATATATCCAAGGTGGAACAAAATTAGAGTTTTACAGAGAAGAAAATTAGAGCCAAAAGACCAGGTAATTCTTAGGGTGAGGTACTTAGAAATAACAAGGTGAAAAATACTTGCTTGTGAAGAAGAATAAAGAATAAAAAAGAGAGTTACGAAGAAAAGTGAGAAAATATGAAGGGTTTCTTTATAGATGGATAATATAGTAAGTTGAAGGAGAGTGAAAGGAAGAATAGGATGACAAATGAAGAGATGATTGCAGAGTTTAGAGAGATAGAGGAGGATTTGAAGTTAATGATAGAAAGAAGAAAGGAGGAAATCAAGTTCTTGGTTGGAGTATGAAGAAAAGAGTGCAATGGCCCATAGAGTGGCTTGTAGAAAGAAGGAGAAATAAATTAGTTTCTTGGAAAAGAGAGGAGAAAATAAAACAAAGGTGTATGAAGATCATTTATTGCTATCCATAAGTGGGTGTGATGTTAGGTGAAGAAGAAGAGAAAAATAGAGAAGAATAAGGACAATAGAAAGAAGATGAAGAAGATATCTTGAAAGGAGATTCTCATGAGGCTATATGACATTAATATTGTTATTCTAATCTTTCCTTTTCATGTGTGAATGTAGGTGATCAAAATGAAAGCATGAATACAAATTTTTTTGGCATGAATGAAGACATAGAAGAAAATAAAGGTAAAGAAGAAATAAGAAATGAAGAAGATGGAGAATGTACAATAGATGAAGAACTGATTTGACAATAAATCATGAGGGAATCGGAAACATCAGACCTATTTGAAGATGAATAAGACTAAAGGAAATAAAACAAATATATCATGAAGATAATTCATGGTGAAGAAGAAGATCAAATGGAATAATTTTGGAAGAGACCATAAGAAGATGAAGAAAAGTATGAACCTGATTTCATAGATTAGATGAGAGTTGAAGAGGAAAAGAAGAGAAAGAATGAAGACAAGGACAAAGAAAATGCAACAAAAACAAGAAAACAAGAAGATGAGAAGACTAAGCAAAGAAAAAGGAGAGTCATAACATTTGAAGTTGATCATAAGAAGAAGAAAATGAAATCAAAGAAGCAAAGAAATTGGAAAAGAAGAAAGAAAACAAAATGCTTGAGTAGGAGCTCAAATCTTCCCACTTGGGGAGTATGATGTAGAGCATCATTTCTTGTAAATAAGCAACATTTTGGTTTTCTTAGGAGTTTTATGTGTTAGATGTATTAGTGGGCATCTTAACATGTTTCATGTCCATTTGGACCTTTCTAGATTTGTAATAAGTGGAATTTGGAGTTTCCCTCCAAAACCACAATTCAAATATTTAAATTAGTCTATAGTGTGTTTTTGGTCTAGGAGTTAGAATAAGTTGAATAAATGTTGTAAAAGGGGTCATGAGACATTAATACACTTAAGACATGGTCTACGTGATTCTCACTTAGCTTTGGTTCATTATCATTATCCTTACCATAGTTAAGTTAGGTTGATGTGAAGCCTAACTACCTCTTCTCACTATTATTATGATGAGGATTCAAATGGAAGAAGAACATATATAAGATAGGATAGAGAGAGGGGTTTGAGAAGGAGAGGAAGTTTGTAACATATCAAAGAGGCTCAAGAAGTCATGTATTTCCATGAATTTATGATTGAAGAGGCTATCCCAAGTGTCACTCTATGAATTGATGAATGAGTGTGAACTTTATGAATGGATATTGCTATATAAGATTAATGAATGCTATTACATGTTTGAGCAAGTTCATGGAGGAGATGAAGGAGTCATTAAATAAGGTAGGGCATCAAGAGTTCATATGTAAGAAAGGAACAATGGTATTGTAACAATGAGGTAAGAGGATTGTTGTGTTGTCCATTTATGCTATTTAATGATTGAAAATACTTCATGGTAATTTAGGTATGTAGGCGATAAAGTTTGTATGATAAAAGAGAGACCGTAGAGTCATAACTAGGAATGAATTCAAATGGATATATAAGAATAAGTCTAAAGTGGTAAAAAGTAATGCACAATTTTCTTAAGGACTGCTATAACAAGGTTAGAGTCTTGTTTCTATCATTGGGTGTATTTTCATGTTGTAATGATTTAAATTATGGTCGAAGAGGTATTTTGGAAGCCTATGAGGACTTAGTAGAGTTTATGGATCAAAGAAAAAAATCTAAGCCTAAATAAGTGGGTGGATGAAACATAAAGGTGATGGAATGTAGTATTATTATTCATAGACCAATGCTATGAGCGTTGGCACTTCATTTAGCAATAATGAATGATCACCTAAAGCACACACAATTACCATGTCCCTCATTTTTTATGTATACTAGAATGTTAGCATGCATAACCATGATGATGGTTGGTCAAGTAATCAGTCAAGTATTCATAACCATTGCATACACCCACTATGGAAACACATGTAATAAGGATCATATTAGTTAAACAACTAATATTAATTGCATAAAGAAATCTCCATACTCATTTGCATCAATGATTATAATCCAACCACAGTTCTCCATTAATATTCAAAACCAACTACATAATAAGTTGATACATAACATTCAGTACATGTGAACACATAGTCATGCGCACAACCATATCAGAGCAACATAACACTAACACATAACAATGACCATGATACCATAACCAGTCATAAGACAAGTATTTATAGGGGTGGGGACTTTCCCTTCACTTCCCATACACTTCCTAATAATAAGCGTGCTAAAAAATAGCCATGCATACTTACATGCATGCTTTACAAAACACTTGCTAATAATAGATTATCTAAGAATATCATGCCTTAACCCTATTAATAGATAAGTCCATGCATGCACCTTCTCCAAAAATAGACATTTATCAATATCTAAGTTAGCCTTCTTTGATCCTTTACTTGGTGAATAATCCAAGTCTATTTTTAGCCCATCTTGAAAAATTGGCTAAGTCCTCATTCAATCTAATTGTATGCACAGTCCCACACACAATCTTGTTCTTATCTACATGTGCCCTCCTACACGTTATCTAAATTCCTCTGCGTGCGTGCATCCTTGCTCATCATCCTTCATTCCTATTGATACTTAGTCAATTATGGAAACCAACATTACCCCACACTAGCTATGTTGTCCGTCCTCGGCAACACCAAAAATTTTTGCTCATGAATTTAAAGAATGAAGAATAAAGAATATGGATTGTGCCCAAGAATCAAAGAATCAATTTTCCTTAAATGGAAGAAGGATGGGAAATTCCTTAACCATTATTTTCTCTAGCTCCCTCCACCCTTCTAACTTGTTATTCGCCTTAACTGGTGTGGCATCCACAATGTTAGGATTCTTTGTGGGGGTCAAATCATCAATCTTTCCCTTCAATTTTTCAATCAAAGTTTCCAACTACTTGGCCGCGGCGTCCAACATATCTATCATGCGCATAATATGAGGGAAGAGTTATTTGAGTCTATCCTTTAGTGAGGTATTCAAAAGGTTTATCAATTCCATTTTATGTTCCACCTCTGCCAACACCTTCTCTCGTTCTACCTTATTATTCTTGTTCTTGGCCTAGAACTCCCTCAACTCCGTTTCTTCTCTAACGTAAAACATACTCACAATATGATCAAAGTCTTGTAAGTTTTCATATACAACTCTGCTACCCTCATAGCCTCCTTAGCTTCTACTACTAAAGTGCATCATACTACGTGAGGTGTCCTTCAATTTGTTCCCTATCACTCTTCTTTTGTTGGGTCAATGCTTCTTTGTGGATTCTATTGTGAGAACCTTCTTTTCATCTCTCAATAATGTAATTTCGTATCATATTAATCCTTTACTTGATCAACTAGATTTGGGCATATGATTGTAATAACATCAGCGATGCATTTTGCCTTTTATACATCACGCGCCTCCATACCTTGTCTTCTCTTATTTCTTGTTTCATCTCGTGCAATCTCTCTGTCTTTCTTCTCGATATCCTCATTATTCTTCCTTATTTCCTTATCCTTCTCCTCTATCTCCTTACACATATTCTTTATACGACATTCCTTATAAAAATTCTCGCCCCTACTTCAAATTTGATAATTTGTTAAGCACTCTACACACTTTCCCTTATGTTAACACTTGTGCATCGACTATCGATATGATTCTCTGATGTGGATTTAAGTTGAGTCTACGTTATCGATTTTTTCTAACGCCTAACTTAGGATCTTCCACGTGTGATTGAAATTCCCAAGAGATCATCTTTCTTGTGTGTGGAAAGGCCTCTTCCTTCTTAAATAATGACCAATAAAAGAGATATTTTTGGCCACTGTACTCTGATATCTCGTGTGTAAAAATTTATTAGGATCATCAACATATTGCATCATAGGGACTCGTGGTGTGTGCCTTGGATTTCTGCTCTTCCCTGTGGTCCTCATTATAAAATCAAGCATAAGGGGGTTCTCCTCACCACCTGATTATTTTTCACCAATAGTATTTTCTCTTTCCTCCTCGTGCTCGATAATGCACTCTACAATATGCTCTACTTCACTCTAAATATTACACTAAATTTCACGTTTAATATCCCTCTCAAGTTTACGCTCCTCAAAGATCCTCCCACATTTCCTCCAAAATATAAGTAATAATAACTTCACGCCTTATACCTCTAGTTCCTTGAATGAGATCTCCTCATGATGTGCATCATGCTCTTTTGTATCCGACTCCTTAATTTCATGGACCAAGGGGTCCTTCTCCAGATACTTCCTCCTCTTCATTTCTCACATCCTCCTTTATATATTTTCTATATACTATCTTTAGTTTCTTTTTCATAAAATACTTCTACTGTGGCTTCTTGTTTCCTTTGGAGGTGCTTGCGATTTTTTAGAATCCTTTCACATTGGTTCCTTATTTGTAGTTGCACTCTTAACAGGAGTTGGTTTTTATTGTTCCTCTTCTTCCTCATTTTCACCATGATGAGTATCCTTGTGTGTTCTCTTATGTCCCTTCGTTTTATTTCCTATAGGTGATTCTAGGATTTTCAAGTCATATTCTAAAATTTTTCCATCAATCATTCTTGGCTTCAAATAAATATAAACCTTTGCAACCTCCAAATTGGCAAGTTCAGAGTAATAGAATTAGTCATGTTGATATCATCCGATATCATTGTCTCTTCATATGCACTCTTTTTAGGATAAACATATGTTTGGTGCAATGTATGATAAACATAATCTACCTTATCTACATCAAATCTTAGATTACGCCTTAAAGAACCTCGTTCATGCGCAGCCTAAAAGTATTGAGTCAGAACGCAAATGGAAGTTTCGCAGCAAGGAATTTTCAACCCATCCTTCAAATAAAATCTATCAAGGCAGAAGTGATGATAGATTACAAATTCTTCCTTCCCTTCCAACAAAGTGCGCTTAATTCACTTCGAATATGCCATTCTTATCCAAACACCTCACACACCCGTTTATACCATTTATCCACCCTGGCCTTATGCACACTATTAACGCCATCACAAGTGTATTCAACAAATATTTTTTTGGGAGATGAAGTTTCTTTATAGAACCTCCATATGCTATCATTTGGCCCATTGGGTACCCCAATTTCGAGAAAAATCAACAACATGACATTTCCAAAGGTGATCTTGTCCCCTAGCATGTGCTTCCTCAATAATATTCTCTGATATGAATCCAACAAGGTTATAAATATTTCCTTCACCATCTTCTACGCAATATGAAGCCATCGCTTGTTCACCTAGCCCCATCTCTCCTTCCTATTCAATTTCATATGTAGACGTGTGGTCATTCTCGACAACAAGATTAGTGAGCTTAGAAATATCCATGGCACGCTCTCCCTGTTTGTATTTCATTACAGAGTAAGTCTTCTTAAATTCATCATCATCTTCTAAATCCACTAAAATCTTTGTTACTATGCTCCACAAGCCGGTAAAATTTCTAATTAATGGAACAAGAAGGTGTATCCTCCTTCCTGTGAATTAGAAAATAATTTCATGGATGCGCGACATAATCCATTGATATAGTCGCTCAAGTTTTCCAAAGTAAGGGGATATCGTACAATCGAAGAACTCCCGTGCTCCACAAAATTTGATATCCATTATCATCATAAATAGGTTTTTCATCCATGGTCCTTTCATATGTCTTCGAATCAGCTCAATAAGTATTTCGTGCGCTTTCATATCTCGAGCGATGGTTATAATCACTGATTGTCATATTTCTCACATGCGACACCAAGTCCTTTCCCATGAGTACTCATTTTGGGTATTACATATTAGAGTACCATTCTTCCTGCACATCCTCAACCACGAGATTTTCCTTTTTCCTTCCTTTTCCTTTTCCCTTTGGCGACACAAATTGCTACTTTCCTAAATGTTATTTTACGTGATAATACAAAATTGAAAACTACTACTCATCAAGTACCTTAGGTATCACGGATGAAAATCAACATGTAACCTTCAACCGCACTTGAGCCCCGAGCTCATGCCATAGAAGCTGATGTTGAATATGTGTGGCTAATTATAGGAGGATCAATGACTAAGATTTGGTAGTATGATCTCCTAGTAGCGAGTTGGCAAAGGAGAGATTTAGAGGCTATGAATGGGTAGCGTAAATTCCTATGGTTTGTTTGCCTAACTTGGATCTAAGTGTTGATCTAGTTTGAAGTGTCCAAATTAACTAAGATGAAACTAAAAATCTATGCTACTGTTGAAAGGGAAACTAATCTAAACAAATCACAAAAACTGAAATATTACAATCACAAGCAACCATTGCCTTTTATTCTAAATAATCAAAATAGTTCTACACTAACAATAAACAAGCAAAATAACCCAATGTGGTTATTCACATGTGCTGAGTGTATTGAAACTAAAATAATTTAAAACAATAACTTTTCCAAATGATCTATGATATGTAGAAAACATCCTATAGATATTCACTCCTTCGCATCCATAGGGATGGGAAGAAGAGGATCCGTCACCAAAGGAGCCGCTATTTGGTAAAGTAGGTATTAACCTTAGCTCATGTTCACCTAGGTACTTTATTTATCTTTATTGCAGATTTATCCTCACCCACTTATGTGTGTGGATATTTCTTTTATTTATTTAGATATTAGGGGATATTATCTAGTTCTTTCCTTGGTCTATGGGATTGACTAGTTCTTTCCTTGATCTATGGTATTGACTAGATCCTTGATGTTTAGCTCTTTCCTAAATATATGGTCTTGACTAGTTATTTTATGACTAGTTCTTTCCATGATTTATGGATTGATCTATGACATTGAATGGTTCTTAGATTGTTATTCCTTGCATATATAAGCAAGGCCCATTCTCATTGTATTTCATTGAGTTCCATAATAATATATGATATTGCTACTCATTTTTTTGCAAAGGTTTATGTAAAGTTATTCTGGTGAATTGCTTTCATTTTATTGATCATAGTGTTTGGTTATCATCTATGTTCTAGGCTTGGTACGATCTGGTTATCGTTCCTTTTGATAACCAAGAAAAATAACCCAAAGTATGGTTATTCACCTATGCTTGATTGTATTAAAACTAAACTAACTTAAATCAATAACTTTTCTAACTCGATCTATGATATGTAGACAACCTCCTATAGATATTCACTCCTTCAGATCCACAGGGATGGGAAGAAGAGGATCCATCACTGGGAGCTGCTATTAATGATTTAAACCCTCTTAGAAATTAACTAATTACTTGCAAATGAAAGGAAATTGATTTCTACTCTATTTGATATGATGTAATAACCATGAAATGCAGCAATGAAGGACAAACAACCCTAAATTGATTTCTACTTCTACACTAAAACTAAACAAGAAAAATAACCCGGTGTGGTTATTAACCTGTGCAGAGTGTATTGAAACTAAACTAACTTAAAACAAGAACTTTTCCAAATGATCTATGATATGTAGACAACCTCCTACAGATATTCACTCCTTCGAGATCACACAGGATGGGAAGAATAAGATCCATCACTGGGAGCTGTTATTAATGATTTAAACCCTCTTAGAAATTAACTAACTACTTGAAAATGAAAGGAAATTGATTTCTACTCTATTTGATATGATGTAATAATGATAAAATGCAACTATGAAGGAAATCATACAACAAATCCAACCTGGAATTCACTGAATAGAGCTAAATCCAGCTGTGTGATGACTTGTCCCCTAGTTTATCCTTTCTTTCTCTATGTGTCCATATGAGTCCAAGAAATTGGGAATGCAAAGGCAACAGTAGGAGAAGGCGCTTGAGCAATGACAACTTGAAGGTAGTTTGGTTGCAATGCAAGTGGAAGAGGGATAACACAAGTGAATAGAGCTTGGCTATGCAATTTCCAATAGGATTATGACAACAATACTATGCAAGATACATAAAATTATCAGGCCATTTTCTTGAATACAAGCATTGAATATATAGGAATTGGCTGGGATGTGCCTTCATGCACAAGGAAGCCTTGGAGTGCCAAATCATTGGGTGAAGAGGCAGTTCAAACTAATTAAATCTATTTAAACAAAAAGAGGGAAGGCATACCAAACAATCAAGACTATTTTTAGGTAATTTGGTTCACAAACACGCGTTAGAAGTCAAGTTAAGTGAAACAACACGTGTTAAAATCATGCGCAATCGCTGCCTTGCTCAGGTGGTAGTTTTGAACCACCGCACATGTAGGGCGGCGGTCCTATCACTAAATTCCAAAACATGCACAAAATGAAGCGAGAAGTTGGAAGAAAGCATGGAAAATATAAATAAGGATGTCTAGGCTACAAATATACACTGCGAATGGGTTTAGGAACTTGAACACCTTCTAAAAGGACATGAATCATCGTTGGGGACATTTGTAACCATTTTTCAATAATGTACCACATGTAATTTTGGGTGCGTATAATACCTTTAATTATTTGCTTCCAATCATCTCGTGCAAGTATCCTTTTCACCTTATTCCCTTTACTCAATTTTGTGTCCTAATTCTGCAAACCCTAGCCAAAGAATCCTACAAACCCTTATTTTCTTGTAAACAACCTTCCGCACCATCTCCAGCAAGCCTCAAAATTCATGCAAAGGATCTTTCATAATTAGATGTATACTTTCTCCAAGATGGTTCAGTTGATTCATCTGGTTTGCTCTCAAATTCGCAAGAAATCGCACCAATTCACTCTTGAAAATGCCTAATTTCTTCACAAGGTAAGGTGAAAATGAATTTACCTCGACGCCCTTTTATAGGTTTCTAAATTTTTATCACATTGATTTCTCCTTGCCTACCACCGTACAAAAAATTTAATTTTTTTTTTTTTAACTTTTTCATGCTTTTTCCACTACTTTCTTTTGTGCACCGCACCCGTAACCTTCCGACGCATTCATTAATTCCTACGACACGCACCTCCTCGCGTGCACTTCTCTACACCACACTATATAATCCTCTACACCATATACCAAGTAGATCTCCATGTCTGCTTCCTTCCTCACGTTACACCACACAATCCTTTTTTCTCACGTGGTTTTTAATTTTAGCAATTTCCTTATTATCACCATCCTTCTTATTTCTTGTGACACCTTTTTCCACTTTTCGCATGCCCACCTGTAATCGCCGCACTATCCTTCCACCATCGCATGCACATATTCTTCCACTTCAAATCACCTCTAAAGACCAACAAGGTCTATATTTCATGTATTTTTACCCGGTTCACCCCACACTAAATGTGTGTGCAAATTCCTATGCACATGAACTCAATGTATAAGTAATCAACTTCTTGGGCGTAAGCACACTTATTATAACAACACAAAAACAACAATAAAAGAAAACACAAAAATGAAAGGGAAACCTAATATAAATGACAATAATGTCTTATTACAAACACCAAGAATCTTATTTATAGTAGGGCTTCAGCCTACTCCCATTTAAGTAACTGGAAACATGGGGCCATCCAAAGGCCAGAATCGACATGTGCCTCGATTCAAGTATCTTGGTTACTAAAAAGGTCCCAACCAATGCACCTTTAGCTTTCCCGGATATCACAAAACTTGGAGTCATATAGAAGGACCATATTTCCAATTGTAAATCTCTTGTTCTTAATGTGCCTATCATGCTAGACCTTCTATCTTGCCTTCTCAGTCTTTTGCATCTAATGTGTAATGACACGCCGCTCATCTAATTGTAAAATTATCAATGAGCTCCCGAATAGATTTCTCATCATCTAGTCTACTTGTGTGTGAAATACACAGGAGGATAACATGAATTCAACTAAGAGTATAGCTTCGTGTACAAACACTAATCTGAAATGGTGTGGCCTTATTCAATATTTTATAAGTAGTCTTGTAAGCCCAACGTACAATTAACACTTTATCATCCCAATCCTTTCTTCCAACGTCGAAATATTTGTAAGAGTCAGTCAAAAATTTTGTTGAAAGATTTTGCATGCATTCATTAGCTTGAGGATGATAAGGATTTGTTTTATGGTGTGCAACCATAAACTCTTCCAATAGAATTTTTATTGTCTCATTCAAGAAATGAGTTCCTCTATCACCAAATCAAGCTTAATGGGCAGCCATACCTACTAATTATGTTATCCCATAGGAACCATGTTATTTTAGTTGTAGTGAAATCCTTCGTAGGTGAAACCTCTTCCCACCTTGTGAGATAATTTGTATAAGTGATTATATAGTACACTCCAGGTCCTACGCGTGGGTGCTATAATAGGTCTAAATTCTCAAAAGGTTATGTGCTTGCAATCAGTCAAAGTGGCATATGATCTTTGTGGTCGGGCTTCCCAATGCATTGAAAATGATCACAAGCTTTCACAAAAGCCTTAACATATTTATAAAAATTTTCCCACCAAATTCTAACTTGAGGATCTTGTGTGCAGACGCATCACCCGTATAATGTCCTCCCGCTATACCACCATGATCCTCCTTCATAATAGCTTCACGCTCATGCTCAAGTACATAATGGTGCAAGATCTCGTCTCTCCCCATCTTGTATAAGTCTCATCCAATCAACCGATATGTGCAAATCAAATGAAAAGCTGATTTTTCTCTAACATATTCATGCCTACAGAACTTGTCTAGTGTGTAGAAATACTATGATATCCACCAAGGCATCCGACATGTGATTTAGCCTAAAAATTTGTGCATCGACATGATATCCTCAATACTTTTTTCCACTTCTCCGTAATTAATGCGCGACAAGTGATCGGATGCCTTTGAATTACTCTTTCTTAGATTTATCACTACGGTAAAGTCAAAATCTTGAAACAAAATAATCCACCTATAGATGCGCCCATGTAAAACTAGCTTATTGAATAAATATTTCAAGGCCATGTGATATATATAGAAGACAAACTACGTAACCAATAAGTATTGATGAAACTTATGAAGAGTGTAGATCATAGAAAATGCCTCACACTCAGTGGTAGTGTAATTCTACTCTACGGGTTTCAACTTCCTACTTGTAAAGAATATGAGATGATCCACATTTCCATCTCTAGGTTGCACTAAAATGGTGCTAATAGTTGTACCATAAGAATCAAATTGTACATGGAAGGGTTTGTTCCATGAAGGAAAGCGCAAGATTGGTGCGGTGGTAAGCTTCTCCTTCAATGTCTCAAATGCCTACTCACATTACGTGTCACCCCAATAAAACTTTAATTTCACCTTGATTAGCTCATATAGAGGTGTGGAAATCTTCGCGTAACCTTTCATTTTTTTTTCTATAGTAGCCAATATGTCCTAGAAATCCATGCAACTCACTATGATTTATTGGATAATCTAAACCAAAGATCACAATTATCTTGGAAGGGTCTACCAATAATCCTTGCAAATGATGTGCCTAAGTAGAGTCCTAAAGGGTGTAGCAAAAATACACTTCTTAATGTTTGAGGATATGCTCATTTGTCCGCATCACTCAAACATGAGTCTCAATTTATCACACCGATCTCTAACTAACCCATAAACAATCCAATAATTTAAATATACCTGCAAGAACTTATGAATAAAATCCTAAAAGGCTTGTACCACAATGCAAAAAATACCATTGGCACATTCTTCAATCCAAAAGGCATAAAAATATATGCAAAAATTCCCCTTTCAATACAAAATTTAATCTTCTCTTGGTCCTCATGTGCAATGCACACCTGATGGTAGCCTTAAAATCCATCATTAAAGGACTAAATTTTGCACCCTGTGACGTCCTCAAGGATTTCCTCTGTAAATGGGGTGGGAAAAGCATCTGTAACACATGAATCATTCAATTCTCTATATTCCACACAAATCCTGATCCGCCCATCCTTCTTGATACTAATTACCATGGGGGTAACTCACACGAGTCTTCAATTTTCTTAATGATTCCATATTTAAGCATTTAATCTATTTCTTCCTTAATCAGTATGCATAATTTAGGGTTCATCCTATAAGGCCTCTTTTGGGATGGGTGTGCACATTCCTTTAGCTTCATATTCATCTCTCCCAATGAGGGGTTCACTCCTTTCAACTCATGGTAACCTCGTGGGAAAAAAATCTTGGAAGTCACACAAAAGCTCAATAATTTTCGCTACCTCTTACTCGACCAATAATCATAAACAATGGGCTCCTTAGGTGCGCCTTCGTGGCCAATGTTTACCTTCTTTGTCTTCATGGGTGCATGGTATGCGTGGACCTTTTCATCTATTGTATCCATTACTTCACACACACCTTTTGTATGACTAACCTCTAAATTCTCAACCTCTTCATCATCAATGAGGTAAACCATTTTACCCTTTTATTTCTCCTTCTAGGTGCAACCTAACTCTAACTCTTTTATCTCCTCAAAGATCTAGGAGTGCCTCGGGATCAACTTCTCCAAGAAAATCAAGTATAAGCTCTTCCACTTTTGTGCCATCCCCAATGTGATGCACTTCATAATCTGCAATGCTTCATACACTGGAGGTTTATTAGAAAAATATTTAAATCTATGGACCATACCTTTCGATTAGATCTGCCAACTTTCAATATCTTATTTGAGCTCGATGTATATATTGACACTTACCTAAAAATGTGCACAATTTTGGAAAGTTTTGAAAAAATTGAGTAAGTTATCTCTTGTGATGTCTTTATTTGCCTTTGTGAAGTCCGAAGGAGGGAAAATGTCCCCAACAGTTAGTCAATTTTCAAAAAAATATTTTTAGGACTTTTTTCTATCTTGCGGTAAAATAGGTCTTTGGGAGCACTCATGTCCCAAGCTCATTTGATCTTTTGGTTCCCCACATCCCCTCCTTCTCCACAATTTCCATGTTTCATGGTCTTCCTTTGCTTTTTGAGTCTCAATATTTTTGTGGATCCGTGGTCCTTGTGCTCCATGGTCCATTTGATTATCCACATCCCCGCAATACGTGAAATCTTTGCTAGCATGCAACCTTTCCTCAAAATTTTCTAAGTCCCCTTTATGTCACGGAAATTTCAAACCGATGGAGAATTTTTTTCCAAATGTTCCATGGGCCTTTGCATGCGCTTTTCACCGACTTACCCAATTTCCATTAAACATTAGTGTAGTGCGGAATTTTCAAATTTTCTTGTCCCGGACATCTCAAGTGCATCTTGACCCTTAGTTCTCCACAAACCCGCTTTGCTACATTGAGATAATTTTCTTTGTCTTGTGGAGATGCCAGCTCCTTGTGTCCCAAATTTCCCATGTCATCTTGGGCCTCTCGTGCTCCTTTCTTCTGCCATACCCTCATTCCAAAGGCCAAGATGACATCCTTTGTTGAAATTGCCACCATTTTCTGTAATGCATTAAACCCTTCATTTAATGCATCCGCCAAACTCTTCCAAATGGGGTTATATATATATATATATATAATAGGGTAAATTGGTCATTTTTACCATAAACAACTAAATCCAAGCTTCGCATTCCATTCTTGGATCTCCCAAGTTGTTTTTAGCCATAACAAGAATACTCCTTGACCATTTTAAACAATTCAAATTCCTTTGTGCTTCTAAGAAGGTCACCATTCATCCCGTAATAGAGGTTAGTGGTTTCAAAAGATTTTTGTGAGACTGAAGCTGATTTTATCTTGTGCCCTATTGCATTTCCGCTTTACAAAATTGCTTTCCAAGCTTCTATTTTTCTCGCCTAAGCATTTGTTTCTTAGCACATTTTCCATCATGAAAATCCATTTCAAGGGCCATGAGCATCTCTCCTCTCTTGAGACTTTCATACCTAATATAGGAGACAACAATGTGCAACATCTCAACTTCAATGATTTTTGGGCATGAATCAACAGTGATAATCCTACCCCTATGGCCCAACTTATCAAGGATTGCAGAATATATCATATTGGAGGCTTCCAAATTTCAGTCCAATGTGTAGATATTGTCTTGGCTTGTGGTTCTGTTTTGATCCAAGCACAAAGGAAATCAAAGATTCTCAAGGCCAGGTAATTTCCAAATTGGATGTTGGATGTATTAACACTGCTTTTGGGATCCCTATAATAGAAGGCTCAAATGTTCTTACCATAGCTCAAGCTCATACTTTGTTTGATCAAGAAAGTGAGAAATACAAACACATGGTGGCCAAGTCTTGGTTTAAATTCCCAAAGAAAAATGATTCCAAGGAAAAATTTTTTAAGACATCACACCCTCCTAGCCAGAATAATGGGTCTTCCTTCAACTAATGAGTTTCATTTTTGGATGTGCCCATACTTATATTTTATCTATGAAGGAAAGAAGAATATAATTGGGGGAAATCATTTGTGACAACCTCAGTGAACAATTGGCTAATGTGTAGAGGACCAAAACTTTTCACATGACCTCTTACTTGATGTATACTATTGCAGCATATAGAATATGGTTGGGTCTTACTCCTAATGAAGATAAAAAAGGATGCTCATGTTATGAATACTATCCACAGTTGAATTTAAAAAACAACAATCATCATTTTAGGAGAGTCAATGATGCATTCACTATGTACATTGTCAGATACTTTTAGAGGAAACACAATTGAAAGGTTTTCTTTGAAGCTAAACAATTGATCTCTATCTATGGCAACTACTTCATTCAATTCAGAAATTTCTCCTACATTAGGCTAGCAGGCTTTGAGGGGCACCTCTTAAACTCCCAATGTTTTGTAGTGACAAAATTTCCCTTGTTGAAATTTGTAGGCAACTTGATATGTTTCATAGAACCTGCAGAGATAAGAAGATAACTGACATTCAATTCCCAATTACTTTGGGTAATTCCATGCAGGACTTCCTTAATGAAAAAAATTTGAGATACTATTGTTGCCTTCAATTTTTATTTCTTTCAGAAGAGGTCTTGCTTTGATCTCAAAGGTTTCATTTCTAACAACTTTAGAATGTATTTCTATCACCTCCTTGATCTAGAAGATTACTGAGAATATTTCTTAGATGACTATGAAGCCAAGAAGAAGGTACTATGGTAGACTCTCCTTGCAGAAAATCAAATATTTTAGAATCTACAAAGTACCAAAAAGATTTAGGATGATGATGAGGATTTGTAATCTCTTGAATACATTAATATATCAAGAAAAATCCTCTTATCACTATTAATGGTTCAAGAAAGAGAAAGATGACCCACAAGAAATCATAAATCCAATCATAGTAAGAACAAAAGTTTGGTTTGATAGAAAAATGTCAAGCATATAATATGGGCATGTTGTAATATCCTTCTCAAGAAGCATCCACATCTCATAGAGAGAATATCACTCCAGTGCTTCGAAGTACGTACTCAATCAATCCCTCTCTCTCTTGAATACACAACTCTGGTATACTCTAAGAAAGGGAAGGTTGAAAAGGTAGAGGAAGTAATTGAAGAAGAAAGCAAGAAAACCTCTTTCTCCCAAGAAGATAAAATACAGTGTAAATGTAGTTGAGAGATTAATTGATATTTCATGATGGGGAAGGAAGAAGAAGGTCAAGAAGAAGAAAGAAATTAATGAAGGAGGAAACACGAAATGGAAGATGAAAGGAAGATAAACAAGAGAAGGAAAAGTCAAAAGCTAGAACAATGAGTCATTCTAGAGCACCTCAAAAGAGCCCCCATTTCAAATGTTGAGACCTCTATGGTGGAAGTATTAGTTGCACAAAATCTTGGCTCTATGAGTACACACTTGCTTAGGTCCTTTGTCCCTCCTCCTCCTAGTACCACTTTCACTTGGGTAACCTTTTGTTGATAGTAAAAAAAGGAAATATTCATCTCAAATTGTTTCCCCAAAATTTGATGTTGTAGCTTCTCTCCTAGGCACAACTCATGCCCCATCTACCAAGAAAGCTAAAACCACTTCAAGATTGGTATCTGATTCTAAAGGCCAACAATTTTTGGAGATTATAAACCTAGAATTGAGAAGGATGAGAAATATTTGGCTTTGAATGATTTGGAATTGACAAGGATACCATTGGGTGAGTCCACTCCTGAGAGTGAAGTTCATAACTTGAAGGAGACTATGTCAAAAGTGATTGAAAGAGTTGAGAAAGGTAAGAAAACACAAGAACAACTGGAAGAACAAGTGCAAATCCTTTCTGACTTCATCAGGTCTCTATTGGCAAGTGACAAGGTGTTAGATCTAGCTCCTCTAACTTCAATGCCACCTCCTGTTGTCTTGACTAATGAGGAGGTACAAAACATCAAAGACATTCATAAGCATGCATCTTATGGAAAATAAATAGAAGCTATGGTGGATGAGATGCTGATTTCTAGCTTAAATTTCATGGAGGAAGCATACAAAGCATATGATAACATTTGTTCAATCCAACAAAGATTCACCTCAACTATTGCAGGTCTAGAAAAAGAGCTCAAGTTGTGGACAGAGTGCATACAAGATCTCGACAAATGAGAAATACTGATGAACAAATTCTCATTGCAAATAGGATCTTTGATGACTCAAAGAATAATCTTTCAAAGAAATGGGTGTACAATGTGGATTGGAAAATAAAGGTCCTAGAAGAGGCAACAAATGAATTAAATAACATGTTCCAAAAGGGTGAGGCCTTCAAATATTGTGTATTAGATGAATTTAAGATATTTGTTTCCATTCTTTAAAGAAGACTCTGTGAGTAGAAATATAGTGCAAGACATTAAGGTAAAATTCAAAGAACTCATCAAAGAAAAATTGTTCAAATATGACATCATAACTAAGGAGAATATGAAGGAAGTTTGTGCACTGCAAGACTGTTTTTATTAAATAAAACAAAGGCTTTTCACAAAATGCATACTTTTGGAAAGACATGGAAGGTTGCTTGAACAACTGGGAAAATGCTACTGTAAACACCACTATTCCTCGAGGCATGGAAATTGTTGGAGCACTTGTGAAGTTTAGGAACTAGATTCTCAAGATGAAGATGTAGGGACCTCTCTTTAAATGTCCCTTCAACTAGTTCATAGGCCTTTATTTTAAATTATATTTCAAATTTGCCACATTGTTGTAATAATGTAATTTTTAATTGAGGTCAACTTAATGATATAAACACTTTGTATTAAGTATTAATATTAATTAAAAGAAAGGAAACCAAAAGGACTCTAGTTGTAAACACCTGATGGCTATAAAAAGTAACTCCATATCATTGTGAAGGGGTTGGATTTTGATGATTGAAATGTAATACTAAAAACTATGATCAATACAGAAGAAAGAAATTTTCCTCTTGTCTCTTGTCTCTCTCGTATTCTTTTTTTCTGTTCCTTAATCTGCATATGTTTTTTTTATGTTCAAATAAGAAACTTTTTGTTCAACCTATTGAATGTGGTGTAAAGAACTTTTTGTCTGAAACATTTATATCTCATGGGTTATTTGGATGTATGCAAATTCATATAATTCTTAAAGCTTCATGCATGCATTAATAGGATATTACTTTGTTATCTATCTATCTAAAAGTGTTGCCTTCTTCTCTTTTCCTATTGCAATAGTTGGTGATCTTGGGTAACCAAGGGGAACATTCATGTTCTTGATAGACAAAAAGTGAACTTTGAAGTCCCTTCTAGTCTGTCTTACCATCCAAGGCTATTGTTTCCTCCGACTATTTCTTACATTCCTTTTATCTTCTGTATTGAGAACATTATGGATATGAAGACATTCACAACATCAAAATCCTCATTCAAATGTTAGTAGTTTGTATATTTGTAAATAAGTAGTTTTTCCTATTTTTTGTGTGTGGAATAAGGGAACCTCTCCCATAAAGAGGAGGACTATTGTATCCCCTAGCTATTTGCTTTAAATCAAATATACAATTTTCCCAACTAATAGTTTTTGGTGCCCACCGTGGGGCATGTTCCATGCATCCCACCAAAACAATATTCAAATAGACCAGAAGTAATAACACACTGGATGAGAGGAGATACACATGAGTTTAAAGAGCACAAGGTGTTGAAGATCCTAATTTTAAGTTTATAGAACAATATGGCTTTCACTAGACTCATAAATAAGAGCTATAGGAGGAAAATATCCAAAGTACTCCTCCTACAAGGGATATGATTTTTGCATCTTCAACAAGTGGTAATATCCAGACTCAGTCCAACCCCAACACTCAGGCCCTGGTATTATCCAGAATTACAATCCCTTTACAAACCATTTTTCCTAGAATGGTTGTTGTACCTTTTCCTTGGGGACAACGAGTTGGGCCTTTGGCTCTCCCTCAACCCCTGCATGATCTTCCAAAAGGGAATATGAATAATTTCCCAAATTTCAAGGTGATGGAAAAGTGCATCTAGATGAGCACATTGTTGCATTTATTGTGGCTTGTGGAGTGCTTGGAGTTGAGCATGAAGATGTCTCTATCATAGGATTTTGTGGAGACACTACAAGACAACGTTGCAGATTGGTTTTATCACCTCTAAGCTGACATCATTACCAACTGGGATACTATGAAAACTCAATTTGAAAATTGGTTCAAGCCTGCAGAGGATGTGCATGCCCTTTTGGCTCAACTTTCTCAAATTAAAAAGGAACCTTATGAACCCATGTGAGAATTCATGGAAAATTTAACAAATTGGTGAATAAAATTCCAAAGTGGCCACTCATCATGTAGATCAAATTCAAAAGTGTTTTTTCCTGAATGCTCAACTGCCAGAGGTAAGCTATGCATTGAGAAGGGCCAATCTCACCACCTTGGATGATGATCAAAATTTGTCCATAAGTGTAGAAGATGATTTAATAATGTCAGGTAAATTGTGAAAGGAACCACCTAAAGCCAAGGTCTCTTTTCTTCGCTACCACAAGTTCTGATCAATTAGTTTAGAAGTTGGAAAATGATATGATTTCCATCAAGAAAAAATTGGCCCAAAATGCTCCTTATAAGGATATTACGAGAAGGAATTTTCAACCCGAAAATTTCTACCTCCCACTCAACCTAAGTTGGAAATTGAAGCACCACCTCTCAAGGTTCCAGTCAATACAACATGTGAAGTCCAAGAACCTAAAGATGAAGTAGAAGCTGAGGAGTTGGAGGAGCCAAAAGAAGAACTTGAAAGTTTATAAGACATGAATGATTCTCAAGTCAATTTCCTTACCACATAAGGAGTTGATGATGATGAGGATGATTATGATGAAGTGGTGGTAGATATGAATAATGAAACATATGTTGTCATGACAAGAGAACAAATGAACAAGAAGAAGGAAGTGGTCCATCCTGCAAAGAAATCTAAAGAAGTTCCATTCACTATTCCATTTTTGAAAGGAGAGGAGCCCATATTCCTACCACAACACTAAAAGGTAAGTAATCCTAATACTCTACTTCTTCATCTTCTACACCTAAGGCTAATATACCTTCAACTCATGTGTCCAAAACTTCTTCATCTATAAAAGTTGATAAGCCTAAGACTTCCACTTCTTCAAGTTTGGATGCCCCATCCACCTCAGGGTCCTTTGATATAATTGATCATATCAAAAAGACCAAAATCAAATTTCCAAAGTTGAATTCTACCAAACTCACTCGAAGGCATTTTGCTCAAGTTGTTAAGTTTGTCAAGTCCAAACCTAGCCAATCATCCACCACTTCTAAAGGCTGTTACCCACTCCTACCTCTCCACCTCCACAAAATTTTATGGCTTCAACACCTTGTACAACTGAGAAAATTGATCCCTTCTATGTCACACTGCTCATATTTGGTCATAAGCTCAACAACTGTGTTATTGACTAGGTGCATCAGATAATGTGATGCCTACTAAAATTTTCATGCCCTTAGCCTCACATTGACATGAACATTTAGCTCATGTTATTCTATGGAAATAAAGGAGGTGCCTCTTGTTGGAAGGATCAAATATGCCCAAGTAGATTTTGTTGCCTTCCCAGAGAAAAGGGTCAAAGCTACAATTTTAGTTGCAGACATCCCACCATCATATGGTATGCTATTGAGTAGAAATTTTTTTAGAGAAGTGGGAGGAGAAATTAAAATGGATTGGTCTCATGACCTCATCCCAATTAATGGAAAAATGAAGAAATTTTACCTGAGAGGTAGGTAGAGTATATTGTGCAAAAAACCGATGAACCCCAAAGAAAAAATTCTATGAAGACATTGGCCATGGTAATTACATGATCATGTCTGAGGATGAAGTAAAGGCTCCTAAAGGGGTGATTGATGATCCTAATGGCATTTGGTATTGGATATTTTGATGGTAGTTATTCTCCTCGGCTTGGTTCTCGATGGTGTTGTTATAACCTTCTCGAAGGAAATCTCACCCATTCTCTTATAAATTGATGTTTGAAAACATAAATAATAAAATTGAATATGAGGCCTTCTTCTCACCCTGTGGTAGCAAGAGAAATGGGGATAAAAAATATTTGTGCTCGAGGAGATGTTAAACTCATTTTCAAACAGGTTAGAGGGGTATTCCAAGTAAAAAATGGAAGGCTGAAGCATTATAGAAATCTGGTCTGGGATTCGATTAAATTTCTAGATGCCTTTTATATTAAGTTTTTACCTAGAGAGAAAAATACTAGAGTTGATGCTTTAGTTGTATGGATCTCTACTAATCCCTCACCCATGAACTTTTCCCAAGATAAGTTCACAATTGAGATGATACATAGACCAAGTGTTCGGATAATGTGAACCATTGACAAGTGTTCAATGATGATCAACACTGATCTCCTTCCTTGAGCTCCAAGATAATTTTAGTCAGCTATATTTTGAAGGAAGTGAAGTTATTCATCATGAGTCTATTTCATCTTTTGTGTCTAAACAAGGAGTGGAGGAAGAATCTAATAAAGATGGTTACATAAGATTAAAAGGTAATAAGATACCTAGGGACTGGTAAGCTTAGAAGATTTATTTGACAAACATGATAGATATATCAAATCCAAGGTATCACATGAGGCCCATCAATCAGCTGAATATGAAAAATCAATATAGGGAGTGAAGAAAATCCTAAATTGGTCAATATTGGCAAATGTTGTACTAAGGATGAAAAGAAGAAAATGATTGAATTGTTGAGAAAATATATTGATGTGTTGGCTTATTCATATGATGATCTAAAATATTTCAAGCCAAGGAAATGCAACACTATATTCCTTTGAAACTAGGGATCAAGCCATTCCACCAAAATCAAAGACAATATAATCCCAAAATTGTAAATACAATTCATCAAGAGATTCAGAAGTTGCTGAATGCCAGAATAATATTTCCTATTCACCATTCAACTTGGGTAGCCAATATTGTTCTTGTAAGGAAAAAGAGTGGAGAAATCTAGATTTGTGTGGATTTCAGGAATTTAAATCAGGCCTCTCTTAAGGATAATTATCCACTCCCTATGATGGACCAAATCTTACAAGTTGTCACTAGTTTGAGAGATGTTATCCATGCTTGATGGATTCTCAAGGTATAACCAGATCAAAGTGGATGTTCAAGATCAACACAAGACAACCTTCACAACCCCCTGGGGAACTTTTTCTTATAGGAGGATGCCATTTGGTCTCATCAATGTTGGTGCAAATTTTTAGAGGGAAATGGATTTGGATTTTGGTAATTTAAAAGGAAAGTGCATTGTGATTTATCTCAATGATTTAATCATTGTCTTTTCTAAAAAAAGAGAGGATCATTTTCAACATCTTGAAGTTGTCCTTAGAAGTGCATAGAGAACATGGGATCTCTTTAAATCAAAGAAATCTATCTTTGGTGTCAAAAAGGAAAATTCTTGGGCACATTGTTTCCAAGGATGGGACCAAGATTGATCTAGAGAGGGTCAGGATATTTAAGAAAATTCCTCTTCCAACAAGAAAGAAAGGTGTGCATTCTTTCTTTGGAAAAATCAATTTTCTAAGAAGATTCATCCTAATTTTCAGAATTAACCAGAGCATAGCTCAAATGATGAAAGAGAAGAAATATTTTTGTTGGACTTCTGAAGGAAAAATGCTTTTGAAAACATCAAGAAGACTATTTCCAATACTCTTGTTCTTTCCTATCCTGATTTTGAGAAGGACTTCATAATCTATTGTTATGCCACATGAGCATACTCTGGCAGCCATTTTGGTACAGAAGAATCCTGGAGGTTGTGAACTCCTATAGATTTCATGAGTTATGTCTTGAAGGCTCATGAGTTGAAATATACACAAATGGAGAAACATGTTTTTGTTGTAGTAAAGGAAGTTAAGAAATTTCATTTCTATATCCTCAATTCTCATTCAATTGTCTTTTTTGATATAACTATCAAGTCAATCCTTACACAACAAGAGTTTGGGTCAAAAAGAGGAAATTGGGTGGAAAAGGTCCAAGAATATGACCTAGATATCAGGCCAACTAAGTTGGTTTGAGGTAGAGGCCTCTGTGAATTAATTTCCAATAGTTCCCGAGAGTGAGTCATCTGAAGAAGAAGGTGCTAGTATCCCAATTGTCCTTTTCTTGAGTTCAACAAATGAATGGTATGACATTGCTCACTTTTTGACTTATATGGAGAATGTATAACACACTTGAATGCTAAAGAAAAGAGATATGTTAAATTTGATATGCACAATATGTACTTTGGGACAATTCATTATTCAAGAGAGGAATTGATGGAAGATTTTTGAGATGTGTAGATAAAGAACAACAAAAAGGTTGTTGAGATCTTTCCATGATCAGGCCTGTGGAGGTCATTTTTCATCATATGTTGTAACAACTCACAAAATTCTCCATGTCAGTTACTATTGGCCAACATTGTTCAAGGATGCAACAAAATGGGTCACAAAATGTGAAGCATGTCAAACCTTTGTGGGAAGACCCAAATTGGCCACCCTACTCTCAAACCAGTGGTAATTGAGGAACCATTTCAACAATGGGGTTGGATTTTATAGGCACTCTCAATCCTAATTCTAGTGTAGGACACACACATGTCTTGATAGCTACGACTACTTCACCAAGTGGGTAGAAGTTATTCCAATCAAAAGAACCACTTCGAAGTAGTATGCAATTTCATTAAGGAGAACATTCTAGTCAGGTTTGGAGTCCCAAACAAAATTGTTATTGATAATGCCCAAATTTTTCTTCTTATGAGCTGATTGATTTCTACTATGGTTATAGAATTTCTTAGCACACTCTTTTGATTACTATCCTCAAGGGAATGGGAAAGTAGAATCAACTAACAAAAATTGGTGATAATCATCAGAAAGCTTGTGGATGAATCACAAAGGAATTGGCACAAAAATATTTATGATGCTCTTTAGGCAAGACATGATCACCCAAAGAGAGCAATTGGAATGTCCCATTTAGGTTGTATATGGAACAAAGGCTCAACTTTCAGTGACAATAGAATTTTGGCATTGTAATTGATGAAAGCCATTGAGGATGAAAACTTTAACAACTCCATGGAGAAGAGAATTAATGTAAATGTAAAATTTGATGAAGACATGATAATGTGGTGGATAGAATAAATTGTTACACCAGCAGAAGGTAAAGTAAATATTTGACAAGAAATCTAGATCCGAGACTTCAAGGTTGGAGATATTTTTCTACTCTGGGACAAATGATGTGAACCTCGAGGAAGTCATGGTAAGTTTGATTCTATCTCGGCTTGGTCCTTTCAAAATAGACACATTTTTCTTGGTGAGAACTATTTTTACTTGAGCTATATGGATGGAACTTCCCTTCCATTTCCATATAGTGGCAATATTTGAAGTTTTTTCAGTCCTAGGTGAATAGGCAGTCCCTTGTATAGTCTTGTAAATATGCCTTGTATAGTTCTTGTTTTTGGTTTGTGTTGTCCTTTCCTTGTCCCCGTGTCTTCTGTATTGCCTTGTTCTGGACTCTATTTCCCAATGAATTCAAAACTTATTATTAACTAGAGATTATGAGGTCCTTTTTCTACCTTGTTTTCATGAGTGTGTCAAGTCAGTCCAATCCCCAGAAAGAGCTAGCTGTTGACACTTACCCAAAAATGTGTATATTTTTGGAAAATTTTCAAAATTTTGAGTAAGTTATCTCTTGTTATGTTTTTTTCATTTTTGAAGTATGAAGGAAAGGAAAATATCCCCAAAGTTAGTCAATTTTCAAAAAATTGAGTTTTGGGATTTTTCTTTTATTGCAGTGAAAAATCAGTCTTTTGGAGCACTCATGTCCCAAGTTCATCTGGGATTTCGGTTCCCCCTCATCCCCACCTTCTCCGCAATTTCCATGTTTCATCATTTCATTTTCTTTATGGGATTCTCAATCTTTTTGTGGACCCATGGTCCTTATGCTTCCAATTCATTGGTTCTCTCGCATCCCCACAGTCTCCCGCACTTACCTGATCCTAGCCCACAACCTTTCCTTAAAATTTTCTAAGTCCTCTTTGTGCCACGTAATTTTTGAGGTGGAGGAGAACTTGTGTCCCAATGTCCATGGGTCCTTCTGTGCACTTTTCACCCGACTTACCCAGTTTCCATTAGACATTGGTGTAGTGCGGACTTTTCGGCTTTTCTTGTCCCAGATGTCCCAAGTGCATCCCGACCCTAGTTCTCCTCGCAGAACCCACCTTTTCCACATTGAGAAAGTTTTCTTTTTCTTTTGTTAGATTTCAGTTCCTTGTGTCCCAAATATCCCATGTCATCTTAGGCCTCTCATGTTCCTTATCTCTCTATCATACACATTCTAAAGCCAAGATGACATCATATGTTGCAAATCCATCATTTTCTCGTAATGTAATTAAGCCCTCATTTAATGCAGTTCCCAATTGATTAACTTCCAAATGGGGTATATATAAAAGGATGAAATTAGTCATTTTTAACTAAAAATTACAATCGAGCTTCACATTCCATTCCCACACTCCCAAATTGTTTTTATTCATATCAAGAAATCTTCAACCATTTTCAAAATTCAAAGTGTTTTGTGCTCTGGAAGGTCGCCATTCATTTACAATCAAGGTTAGTGTTTTTAGAAGCCTTCTATGAAATTTGGAGCTGATTTTATCTTGTGCCCTATTGCATTTTTGTTTTACAAAATTTTCCATTTTTCTTCCTAAGCATCTATTTCTCACACATTTTCCACCATCATGAAAATTCCATTTCAAGGGCCATGAGCATCTCTCCTCTCTTGATACTTCCATACCTAATATAGGAGATAACGATGTGCAACATCTCGACTTCAATGATTTCTAGGCATTAATCAACAATTATAATCCTACCCTGGCCCAAATTATCAATGATTATTGAATAGCTCATGCTGGAGGCTTCCTAATTTTAGTCCAATGTGTAGATAATATATTGGCTTGTGGTTCCTTTTTGATCCAAGAACAAAGGAAATCAAATATTCTCAAGGTCAGGTAATTGCCAAATTGGATGTTGGATGTATAACACTACTTTTGGGATCCCTGTAATAGAAGGCTCAAATGTTCTTACTCTAGCTCAAGCTCAGTATTTATTTGATCAAGAAAGTGAGAAATACAAGCACATGGTGGCCAAGTCTTGGTTTAAAGTCCCAAAGAAAGGAGCATCTAGGTTGCCCAAAACTATGTATAGAGTTGATTTCAAGGAAGAAATTTTAGACATCATCACCCTCCTAGCCAGAATAATGGGTCTTCCTTCAACTAATGAGTTTCATTTTTAGATGTGCCCATACTTGAATATTATCTGTGAAGGAAAGAAAAATCTGAATTGGGGAAATCATTTGTGACAACCTCAGTGAAAATGGCTAATGTGCAGAGGACCAAATTTTTTCACATGACCTCTTACTGATGTATACTATTGTAGCATATAGAATATGGGGTTACAACATTTAATGAAGATAAAAAGGATGCTCTCAGTGTATGAATACTATCCACAATTGATTTTAAAAACAACAATCATCATTTTAGAGAGTCAATGATGCATTCACTATGTACATTATCAAACTTCGGAGGGAAACATAAGCTGAAAGGTTTTCTTCTGAAGCCAAGTAATTGATCTGTGTCTATGGCAACTACTTCATTCATTCAGAAAGTTATCCTACATTAGGATATCAGGATTTGATGGGGCACCTCTTAAACTCCCAATGTTTTGTAGTGAAAAAATTTGCCCTTATTGAAATTTATAGGAAACTTTATATGTTGCATAGAACCTACAAATACAAGAAGACAACTAGAATTCAATTCCTAGTTACTTTGGGTAATTATACTTGCAGGACTACCCTTGATGCAAAAAACATCGAGAGAACTATTATTGCCTTCAATTTTTATTTATTTCAAAAGAGGTCTTGATTTGATCTCAAAGGTTTCATTTTTGACAACTTAAAGTATTTCTATCTATCACCTTTTGATCTAGAAGATTACTGGGTAGATTGCTCAGATGACTATGAAGCCAGAAGAAGGTACTATGGTAGACTCTCCTTGTAGAAAATCAAAGATTTTGGAATCTACAAAGTACCAAAGGAGTTGTAGGATGATGATGAGGATTTGCAATCTCTCGAATACAATAAGTCTATCAGGCATAATCCTCTTACCACTATTGACTGGTTCAAGAAAGAGAAAGAGGACCTACAAGAAATCATAAATCTAGTCATAGTAAGAACAAAGGTTTGTTTGATAGAAAAATGGCAGCATATAAGATGGGAAGGTTGTAATCTCCTTCTCAGGAAGCATCCACATCTCATAGAGAGAATCTCACTCTAGTGCCTAGAAGTATGTACTCAATCAGCCCCTTCCTCTCCTCTTGAATCCACAACTTATGGTATACTCTAAGAAAGGGAAGGCTGAAAAGGTTGAAAAGGTAGAGGAAGTAATTGAAGAAGAAAAAAACAACCCTTTCTCCAAAAAAGTAAAGATATCCATGTAGTTGAGAAAATTGTTGATATCTTCGGAGGATGATGAAGAAGAATCAAAGGTCTAGAAAAGAAGAAAGTAATCATGAAGGAGGAAACACAAATAAAGAAGAAGAAGATGACAAGAAAAGGTACACATCAAAAAGGAAAAAAGTGGTCATTCTAGAGCTAGAATGTGAGAGAGACCCCATTCAAATGTTGAGACCTCTATGGTTGAAGTATTTGCTACATAGACTCTTGGTTCTATGAGCACTCTTGCCTTAGGACCTCTTGTCACCCCACCTTCTAGTACCACTTTCACTTGGGTCCAACCTTTTGTTGAGAGCAAGAAAATAAAATATTCATCTCAAATTGTGGCCCCCAAATTTGATGTTGTAGCTTCCTATTGGGCACAACTCCTGCCCCATCTACCAAGAAATCTAAAACCACTTCAAGATTGGTGTCTAATTCTAAAGGCCAACAATTTTAGGATATTGTTAATCCTAGAATTGAGAAGGATGAGAAATATTTGGCTTGGAATGATTTGGAATTGTAAGGATCCCATTGGTGAGTGAACTTGAGAGTGAAGTTCATAACTTGAAGGATACTGTGTCAAAAGTGATTGAAAGAGTTGAGAAAGGTAAGAAAACACAAGAACAACTGGAAGAAAGGTCAAATCCTTTATGACTTCATCAAGTCTCTATTGACAAGTGACAAGGTGTTAGATCTAGCTCCTCTAACTTCAATTCCACCTCATTTTGTCTTGACTAATGAGGAGGTACAAAACATCAAAGACATTCCATAAGCATGCATCTTATGGAAAATCAATAGGAGATATGGTGGATGAGATGCTGATTTATGGATTGAATTTCATAAAGGAAGCATACAAAGCATATGATAACATTTTTCAATCCAAGCAAAGATTCACCTCAACTATCACAGAGTTCTAGAAAAAGAACTCAAGTTATGGACATAGTGCATATAATATCTTGGAAAATGAGAATATTGATGAGAAAATTCTCATTGCAAATAGGATCTTTGATGACTCAAAGAATAATATTTCAAAGAAATGGGTGTATAGTGTGGATTGGAAAATAAAGGTCCTAGAAGAGGCAACAGATGAATTGAAGAACATGTTCCAAAAAGGTGAGGCCTTCAAAGCTTGTGTATTGGATGAATTTCATTATATTTGTTGAAAAAAATCATTTTTAAAGAAGACTATGTGAGTAGAAATACAGTGCAAGACATTAAGGAAGAATTCAAAGCACTCATCAAATAATTTTTTTCAAATCCGACATCATAACAAGGTAGAAAATGAAGGAGGATTGTGCACTGAAGATTGTTATTATTGAAGAAATTAAAGGCTTTTCACAAAATGCGAAGTTTGGAAAGACATGGAAGGTTGCTTGAAAAGCTAGGAAAATGATATTGCAAACACTATTCATCAAGGAATGGAAATTGTTGGAGCACTTGTGAAGTTCAAGAACCGGATTCTCAAAGTAAAGACTGTCGCGGCCTATTCATCAAATGTCCCTTCAACTATTTCATAGGCCTTTCTTTTAATTTCCCATGTATTTCAAAGTTGGCATTGTTGTAATAATGTAATTTGTAATTGAGGCCAACTTAATGATATAAACACTTTGTATTAAGTATTAATATTTGATTAAAAGAAAAGAAACTGAAATGACTCTAGTTGTAACCAGCCCGATGGCTATAAAAGGAACTCCATATCATTGTGAAGGGGTTGGATTTTGATGATTTTAATGTAATACTCAAAACTATGATCAATACAGAAGAAAGAAATTTTACCTCTTGTCTCTTGTTTTTCTCATATTATTTTTTTATGTTCCTTAATTTACATATGTGCTTTTTCTATGTTCAAATAAGAAACTTTGTGTTCAACCTATTGAATGTGGTGTGAATAAATTTGTGTTTGAAACATTTATATCTCATGGGTTATTTGGATGTGTGCAAATTCATATAATTCTTAAAGCTTCATGCATGCATTAATAGGATATTACTTTGTTATCTATCTATCTAAAAGTGTTGCCTTCTTCTCTTCTTCCTCATTACAACAATTGGTGATCTTGGGTAACCAAGGGGAACATTCATGTTCTTGATAGATGAAAAGTGAACTTTGAAGTCCCTTCTAGTCTATCTTACCATCTAAGGCTATTTCTTAAATTCTTTCTATCTATCTTTCGTATTGAGAACATTATGGATATGAAGACATTCACAACATCAAAATCCTCATTCAAATGTTAGTAGTTTGTAAATTTGTAAATAAGTAGTTTTTCCTATTTGTGTGTGTGGAATAAGGGAACCTCTCCCATAAAGAGGAGGGACTATTGTCCCCTAAACTGTTGCTTAAATCAAAAATACAATTTTCCCACCAACAGTATACATACCACACACGTGCACAACATCATGGAGTGAAATAAAACTTATGTACCCACAAATATTGTGGCAAGGTCTCTGGCCTTGTGCCCATATTCTATCATAATTATGTTCGTGTGCCAAATTAGGAGTCTTGTAATGATGTTCACATATGTGTGTAGGCACATTACTCCATGTGAACCTAGTTGAGAAGTTAATTCCCACTTCTTTCCAACCAAACAAGTTATCTTTGTGTGTCACCCACCAACACACTCTGTAACACGCAAGGTATACATCAACATGTTTCTTCAATCACCTTTCTTCCAGTATTATTCCATGGCATGTAACAAATATTTCAGCTTTTCTTCACTAGTGAATTGCGGTAACTAAAATTTTCCCATGCGCCTAACCATACGCGGCCCGATCAATCTAGTTACCCATCCCTTCATCTCGTGTCCAACCATTTCATACGTTTCATGGGCCCAATTATCACAAGCAACACTTATGGTGTTTCTAAGTGAATGCACATCTCCCCACTTCAACACACCTTCCTTGGATGGTTTGACAGTCTTGGGATCATGTATCATTGTGCACACATAAATCTTATTCAAATCTTCTTCACTTAAAGGCTTAACATATGGTGTAGCTTTTTCTTCATTCAGAGGTATAATGACGTGCTCATTCCTATCCTAAAAATGATGTACCCCTTATTGAAGCACAAGTCTGCATTGTTTTCATAACACCATGGTCACCCAAGTAATGCTAGAAAGTTGTCTGCTTCAACAAGCTCTAATACCTCAAAGTCTCTAGTAAACTTGGCTCCCTAAATTGTAATAGAAGCATCCTTCAACACCCCAATAGGCATATCCCTTGTCTTATTCACCATATATAACACATTCAAGGATGGCTATAACATTTGTCTTCCCATCGACTCCATGCATCTAGAGTTAGCCAATTTACCTCGCTTGTATATACTAGAATATATCTTACCAACCATCCATCAATGAATGCATCCAAATTGATTTCCTTTATATACTCATGGTTATGGGGTGGTAAGTTCACATGTATAATATTTCACTCGCACTCAGCTCCATCGCACAAGTACCTTATCATAGGCACGGTCACTCCCCTAATAGAGGAATGATATTCTCTTGGCGCAACATCTTACACACCTCCTTCAAATCATCCACATCCTTCTTCGGGTGATCAACATGCTTTGTGCATTCACTCTCACACTCCCGATCCTTCAAGAACTATATTTCACATTGTAATTATCGATTACTCCTATAGTATCCTAATAAACTTCCTTCTAATGTGCAACATATGGATACCTAACATGCATAACTTCTTCCCTCATGATGAGTGGTTTGACTTTGAGAGTTTTGCGACGCGTGGTGATTTAGTGCAACTAATGACCAATAAGGGCTGCAATTTAGGATCAAGTATCTTCTTTGGTATCCATTTATCACCCTTCGCATGCTACACCTTGATCATCCCCATGCCTTTGTCCTTTTTCTTGTTCTTTCTCATGTGCTCATGTATGTCCGAGAAAATATTCTAGATTATGTTGTTTTCCATACCACGAGAAAACTATATTCTAGAGACAATCATGTTGGCAATGATTAGGGGACCCACAAGTGTAACATGTCCCGGATGGTAATCTACTTCTACCCCAACGACCTTTTCTTCTATATCCTCCACAGAAGCCACCTCCTCCATTATTACACTATTCCAAAGGTTGTGTGTTTTGTCCATGAGAGTCGCTTGCTATCGTAGTCTATCATAACCTATTTTTTCATGCCTCATGAATTTGTTCTATAAACCAAAAAACATTTTCATCATGAGTGTATGTGTTACAAATCTTACAATACATAGATTCATTCTTCATAGTTGTGTGCTTCAAGAGAGGATAATTCTAGACATCATGGTCCAAGTGGGAAATTTCGCAAGATTTTAACAACATGCGCATTGACCTACATGGGAATCTACCCTTAGTGTGTCCTTCAACCTCATAATCAATGCACCATATCCCACTCTTAGTATCATGTGTGGAGTTGACATAAATATTTTCCAGCTTCTTTGTCATTGTTGCTTTACTGTGCTTCCAAAAATGGGCTTACTTGATATCAGCGCTCCCAACTACTTTAGCATGTTGAGTTGCTTCCAAGGCCTCGAGTGGGTCCACATACGTCTTATAAGATAAATCCCTTTAGAATGGTGTCATCAATCCCCCAAAAAACCACTGGGCATGTTTACTTGGATGGATATCATAAGACAATTTAGATAATAGAGTCTTAAAACACGTGTCATATTCTCGGTCACTTTATGACAATGCGTGCTTAATATCCTTGAGTGCGCTGATACTTTTTTGCTCAAACTCCAAGATGTGAAACTCAACCAAAAATGTGGTGCAAAAAGCATTATAGTCCTTCATAGTCTGATGTGGTCCATACTTCCTATACCAACTATGCACATACCCCTTTAGCATAGTGGAAAACTAACTTTCATTTCTATTTAAAGTTGTAATCCCCTTTGTGTGCCATAGTAATTCACACTTATGCACATGCTCTACTACATCCTCTATTCCTCTAAATTCTTGTAGGTGGAGTGACATCTCAAAATAGACCCGAGGTGTTTTTTGTGTTGGTTACCGAGGTGGTGGTTGATGTTGTGGTGGTTTCCCTTACCCACCAAATCTAGATCTAGAACTTCCAATAGTATTTCCTCCAGGTGGTTCCGACTCGAGCCTCCCGATCCTTCCCACCCCTACTACGGGATAAGGTCTAGTTGAAAAACTTCTTTGTGTCCTAGTTTTTTTTACTAAACTAGACACCCACTATAGTCACATTCATAGCTCCCACCGAAGTGCTCCCAATGATCTATGTGTTAATACTTTTCCCTAACGACGCACCTATGAATAACCTGCGATAAAACTCCCAAACACCGGGGCATGTTGGGTGTTATGGGTGAAATTATAGTCCGATTCCCTTCTAAATTCAATGTAAAAGGATATCTACCTATATCTATCTATTTACTTCTACTAGAATTCCTTTCAACAACTACCTCTAAATCAAAACAGCTTACTCAAGGGTTAGGTGGCTAGGCGAGGATCATATACGCACCCATGGTACTCATTCTTTCCTCCCGACTCACTCTCATCCGAAGTCGAATGGGACTATCTACTACACTTTTCCAAGGTTGGGAGGACCTGATGTTGCGGCTCCTCATCTTCTATGAGAGATTCAAAACCTTCACAAGCCATCATTCCCCTTGATTCTAACGATGTTGTAATGTCCCGCATGCATCATGTCCCTCACTTGTGCTTTATTAAACTTGAGTCATCTTTCCTCTCTCTACCTATCTTATTCCTAGGCCTTTTCCATCTTCTCCACACCTACTCCTGCCCCTACACATGGTGAGGGTTTAGCTATCCATAGGTAATCTCTCTAAATTAAGATCTATTAGCAATATTTTGATAGCTAAAGGGATAACGTCCAATTAATATCCTTTGGGTTCACACAAGAACCTAAAACCATCTTCCTCCAGGTAATAATACGTAGTAATTACGTAATCCAATGTATAATTTTGCAACACACCAACCCACCAAAGAGTCTAAAACTCTAGTACATGCTTCATTTGCATCAAAAAGTGTCGATAATCTTCTTATGTCTAAACCCTTTTCCTATGACTCCAAATTTTTTTGATGCATATGCTGTCAACCACTTATACAACTCTACTAGAAAGAAATTGAGGAACATCTCATATAATTCATGATAGAGATTGATTTCTACCCACTTGCGCACATTAAATCCAGGTCTAATGCTATACCTCTGCGTAAAATTATCATGTTTGTCTTCAACCTATCTTTCAATAATCACCATAGATAGTTGATACACCATCTGTAAACAACATCTTGGAATGCAAATTGAAAAATAGGTCCCGATAAGATAACCAAAATGTAGTCTTATTATTTATACACCAATTCTATGTGCATTGGCACTTCATTCAACATGATTGAATGCTCACCCAAAGTGCGCATAGCCTACTACGGGACCCTCCTTTACTATGTCTACGAATGATAGCACGCATAACCATAATGATGATTCATCAAGTAATCAATCAAATATTCATAAACATTGCATACACCCACTATGAAAACACATTTAATAAGGATCATAATATCTAAACAACAACTAAGATTAATTTCATAAACACATCTCCATACTTAGTTACATCAATGATCATAATCCAACCACAATTATCCATTAATCTTCAAAACCAACTACGTAAGAAGCCGATTCATAACATATTGTACATGTGAACATAGATTCATGCATGCAACCATATCAAAGTATCATAACACTAAGACATAACAACGAACATGACACCATAACCAATCCTAAACCAAGTATTTATAGGGGTGAGGACTTTCCCTTCACCACCCATGTACTTCCTAATAATAGGCGTGCTCAAAAATAGCCATGCATACTTACATGCATGTTTTACAAAACACTTGCTAATAATAGATTATCTAAGAATATCATGCTTTAATCATATTAATAGCTAAATCCATGCATGTGCTTTAATCCTTGATCTGCATGTGCTTTCTTCAAAAATAGCCATTGCTCAACCGCCAAGTTAGCATTCTTTAATCCTTTTCTTGGTGAATACTCTAAGTTTGTTTTTAGCCCATCTTGGATAATTGGCTAATTCCTCATTCAATCTAATTATATGCGCAAATCCCATGTAAAATATTGTTCTTATCCACATGATCCTTCTGCGCGCTATCCAAATTCCTCTACACGCGTGTCCCGTGCATCAGCCTTCATCCCTCTTGGTACTTAGTCAATTTTGGAAACCAACATGGACTATCACTTAATAGGAAAGAGATAAGGAAGTTGAAAAATGAGGATGGGAGGAATTGTGCTCATAGCATGAGCACCATTTGGAGAGTGTGAATATAAGAGAAAAATTTATTTTATTATTGCACAATAGAGTTTTCACCATGATTATTAAGGAATCAAGATGGTTAACCCATATGTGCGTAAAAAACACACACACAACAAAGAAAAGAGAAAAAGGAAAACAAGCCCAATATGAACAGTAGGTGCAAGCATCATGGTTATAAAGGAACCAAGATGTTATCACACTACTTGCAATTGGTCCAAGAAGGTAAACATCAACCATGCAACACAACTTTGAAAAAGAAGACAATCAGCCATGCCCTAATGTGTGCCACAATGATGAGTAAACAGATGCAAATGCCCCCAAACACTTAAACTTATGAAAGGATTGGGAATAGGATCAAATTGGAAGAGCAGAGTATACTTAGAAACTCCTCATGATACTCTTGTTGGATCTGTGTTGTAAATGATCTAAGATAAATTTCTGCATGTAAATTTATATCGTGAAGGAAAACTAATTTTATGACTTGCCCCTGTAGAGTAAGTAATCATGCAAAGGGAAAAATGTGATAGTTGTAATATCAGAATGATCACTAGGGTAGTAGATAAGAGTAGGAAGCTGTCAAGATTTTTTTGAAATGATGAAAGATTCACTGCAATATTTTCCAATTGTAAGATGTCGATGATAAGTGAATGTTTGTTCGAAAAAGTTTTCTGATTTTTTTGAATTTTTGAAATATTTGATTTTTTATGGTTTTACAAATTCTTAGAAAATGTGAAGTACAAATACAAAGAAATGTAAACAAACTTGAATTCAGACAAAAAGGAAAACACACCATGGTTTATTTAATAAACTAGGAAGAAGACACAACACGTGCAAGCGGTCAAAAGACACAAAACAAGCATGCAAACAAACCCAATATGAATATGAATGAATGACACCAAAGTTATATGTGAACTAAGATGACAATATTTTTCCTATAATTGGTCTATAAACAAAGGTAAACAAAGTGCAATAAAATAACAAAATGAAAGAAGCAAAAGCATTGTAACAATGTTGACAAACCACAGTAGTACAACATAATTTGCAATAGTGGTGTCTAATGACACTCCAAATGTGTTCCACATTGAAGAACTAGATAGATATGAACTCCCCCAAGTGAAATCCTAGAATGTGAGAGGATTGGATCGGGTTGAAGAGAGGAGTGATGCTTAGATACTCCAAACAAATCTTGTTGGATCCCATTGAGGTTTGATCTGTATTGGATTTTCCCCAAAGAAAATTTATATTGCAAAAGGATAATTGATTTCCACAAGCATATATATACACCATAGGAAAGAATAGTGATTAGCGAAAGATGATGTGGAATGATCATGAGAAGCGCCATCAAATGGAAAAATTGTTGAACTGTGCTACCAGTTGTTAAAAGTTGGTCAAATTTTTTTTGAATGTTTTGATTTTGAGATTTTTATTGTTTTTTATTTTTGGAACAATTTTATATTACTTTTGGATTTTGGAACAATTTAATAATGTTTTTTATTTTTTGAACAATTTTAGATTATTTTTTATTTTTCAGAAACATATTTGAATGTTTTTGTATCTTGTGAAACAAATTTGAATGTTTTTTTGTATTTTATGAAGTTTTTAAAAATGTTTTTGAGTTTTTGAAAACATATTTGAATGTTTTTGTATTTTTGACTCGGTAAAGGGTTACGCAACTTGAACGCAAGTGAAAAAAATTATAAGCGTTCTATTCAATGGAAGAAATGTAGATGTGTTGGTTAGATATTTTGTCAAAGATAAAATATGAGGTTCAACCACAATACATGGGACAAAGTCCCTCCTCAAATAAAGGGAGGCACCCTGTTTATTACTAATCTAAAACACACCAGAAGATATGTACAATATTTACACTATTCTAACCATCGGGGTTGGGATCTCATCTCAATAGATTGATTCTCAATAGAAAGGAATATGAGTAAGGAGAATGATAAAAGAGATAAGGAGGAAGTTTACTGGAATAGGAAAAGAATAGGAAGGGAACATGTTTTCACTTAAGTAAACACATATCAAAATATAATCACACACGATTAAATTTTAATAACTTGCAGAATATTTGATAAACTAGATTATTAAATCAAAGAACAATTTAACACATTGAACATAAGAACAATACCTCAAATGTCAAAGATATTCCCACAATTTTTTTTTACAATAGATATATTTTATATTCTTCGATGATTAAAAAATAAAACACAAAGTCTTTCTCTTTTTCAACTCTAAGCTCTATGTCATACCAAAATCTCCCACCCTTTGCAATGTCACAACATTTCACATTTATAGATAAGGGGAGGAGAAAAATAAGGGAATAGTTGGATCAACATACTAAAAATAGTAAAAAAATGAATTTAAGAGTTTCTTTGATTGGTTCTTGTAAAAATACCTAGTCAAACTTGCATATTTAAAGTATGTCTAAACAAGTTTGAAAAAGACGTGTCGAAAAATAAATAATTTTTTTATAATAAGTCCATCATTCAGAATTTTCTTTTTCTTCCTCCTGTTCAACTTGTTTGGATCAAAATTCTTACAAAAATTGGATCATCTCTTGGGATTCTTTCTCATTTGGTCCATAGGAGTAACAATTTAGTACCTCATAGGTTTCATATGTATTGTCAATACTCCCTAGAAACTTCGATATTTCTTGATATACTTAGCCAAATTGCTAAGAACACTTTCATAGTGAAACAACTTTGCAATAGTTTCCAAACCAAAGTCTTCTTCCACTTTGCCAATTCCGTCTCAAAAAACTCTTGAAAGACATTGAATAATTCATCCATGGGAAAAATATTCAAACCATCATCCATAAATTTCACAAGGATTTTTGACAATTCATCATCGATATCATTAGTGGCATCAACCACTTCTTCTTTGGATTGTTGAAGTTTTCTACAAGCCTCTTGAAGGATCTTGACCTAGAATTCAATTGCTTTGTAAAACTCAAAATGTTTTTGGCATCTTCCACAACTCCTTCCTTAATCAAGATATCTGAATGAACATTTTTAAGCCCACTGAGAGCTTCCAAAGTTAGATCTAGATTACCATTTTCTTCCAAAAGCTCATCTTTTAGTTTATCAACCTCCTTTCTGGCCTTTTCCAATTCATTGAATGTGTTTATTGCATCATTAATTACCATTTTCCTTACACTAGAAGATGTTGAATCTAATAATTGACTATTCTACCTTTCTGATTGAGTTTCTCCATTTTGGGTACAAATGAGAAGTCAAAACGGATTGGAGTAGGAGTAGGAGATGTGATTTGGACTTGCTTAGGTTTGGAGAGTTTGAGCAAGACATATGTCAATTTCTCTACTCTTTCCTTTAATTCATACTTGGAGGCCTTAGTCTCCCTGGGCTTCTTGCAAAGGTTATCCATAGCAATCTGCGCATCTTGTTGAGTGCCTTCAGTAGTGACCTTCCCAAGATCAATCTTTGTGATTTGATATTTTGTAGTCGTAATGTATTCTTTGGTTTTATCCATGGTGAGCATGAATATCTTTGTAAACCTTTGACTAGATACATCAACCTGAGATCCACAAAATGGTATTAGGTTTTTGGCTGATCAAGAAGGTGTTGGATTTAGAGAACTAAAATCAAAATCCTGAGGTAGAACAAGTGTTTTCCTCTTCTTGTGAGTTTGACTGGTTAACCAAGAGGTAATTGAAGAGAAAGGTTCCTCTGGGGTAGGATTTGTAACTATCAGTGTGGATCCTGGAGGAGTGAGAAAAGTATTAACCAAAGGTGGAGGGGTAGATAGAATGATGGTAATAATGGTAGAAGATGCTAGAGGACGAAGGAGAATGGAAGCGGAATTCCATAAGTGACTAGTGGAAACCCAAAAGTCGGTCCTATTTCACTCGAAAGAGGGGAAAAGGATGAGAAAACAATTTCGATGGAATATACAAGTAGTGATGAAGGTGATGTAGGGGAGAGAGGAGAAGAAAGAGAAACAGATGCAAATGTTGTTGGTATCTGCAAGTTAGAATGTGGAAGAGAGGAAGGAATGTGAAGAGGATAAGAAGTGGGAGATGACACTTGGAGTTGTTGAGTCACAACATGAATGGAGGAAGTGATAGGAGAGGAAGAGAGAATGGGTTGGTCGACTACAATGCTCACTAGTGTTTCCTTAGTGATTAATGGAGAAGGGGAGTCAAGAATCACAATGGATGAAGTAGGAATAAGATGACAAAGAATGGGACTTAACTCCATAGTGAACAAACTTGAATTTTAAATTTTTAGGTGGTATTTCAATTTTATCCTTTTCTCCATAGGAGGGGCCCACTTCTAACATGGATGTAACAAGAAGTTTTAGGAAATTAGATTCCTTGGGTTGAATGCCCCATGAATATAACCATGCATTAGTGCAAATGAGGGTTTGAGTGACCTTGTCTTGGAGATATGTTGATTCTTTGACTGACCATTCGAATGGTGAGAATCTTGCATTGTCACCATCCATCTGTTTATACATAGGTTCTACAATGCTTTCATTATCAATTGCGTCCTCAAAATATTAGCAAGATACAACATTATTGTTTCATCTAGGTTCAATCTGTTGTTTTCTTTTCACCTTATCACTACTTCATCCCTGTAATCGATCCAAATATCCTAAGATTAAAAACATGAATTTGTAGAGTCTCATGAGCCTTAAGGACACATCGATAATCAAAAACTGGCCTTGGCGGCACGGTCTTCTTGAGATTATATTGCATTTCATAGACCACATTTTTGTCTTTGTTAATAGAATAATAAGCGTATCTTCCAATTAATATAGGAAAGAAAACTACAACCTTGTGTTTTCTCAACTGGAACTTGTGAAAATCTAGAAGTTGCTGAAAAATTCCATGAGGATCCACTTTTTGCTTGGATATTTAGGAAGGCGCATGGGTGATCCCCTGAAACTTTACAACCCATAGATAGGTGAAGTTATATAATTGTAAGAATATGTAACCCCATTTCATTACTACATTCCACATGTTATCGAGACTCTTCCTTCGAAAGCTCATGTTCCAATCTACAGATGTTTTCATAGAAGAAGACACCATTGACCCTTACGAAATGTGCTAGAATTCCCTTCTGGGGACAATTGAGGATAAGATTTGAAAATATGATCGGTGGAACTATTGCCCATTGGCTTCAACCCATGATAAATTCTCATTCTTGTTGTGGCGTAAGTAACATAAGACTTCTTTCATTTGGGTGTCAATGTTGTCATTGATAAATGTTCCCCAATCAAATAATTGTTCATTCTTCTTGATGATGCTAATGAACTGATACATCCATCCATGAAATTACTTGGCATCAAGGATCCCAAACACTCTGCTTAAGAATTGTAATGATATCACGATATCTAAGATAAAGTCACTTCTAGGGACTATCTTTGGAAACCTAGACATAGAAAGCTTAGCCTTAATAAGGTACTTTTTGTTCACATGTTTGACACAATTATCCAAATCATTATCCCACTCTTATTGGGTCGATTGGGGATTTTTCTTGACATATTCATCAAATTTGGGGAGCTTTATAAGTTCATCGAATTAATCGGTATCCATATTGATGACTACTTCACTTGAATATGAGTCATAATGGTTAGCACATACAAGAATGTACTCTCAAAGACATTGGGAAGAAATGGGGAAATTAGTACCCAAAGGTAGCCCACTTGTGCATAGGGATTACATCCATGAATTCTATGAAGAACTTTTCACTCTTCTCTAAAATTCATTCATGTCTACGTGCCCTAACTCTGTATCTCTAATATCAAAATTAGAGTTGATATCTTGGAAGGAATCACAACTCCCTTATATTTATACTTCATCTCTTTAGAGCCTTCCTTCTTCCCCTTTCCCTTTCTTGAATAAAACATGAGGAACTTGAAGAACAAGAACTACAAAGCTTCCTAAAATTCTTAAAAGAGAGTTGGGTTTTCATCCTTCCATTACACCTTTGAAATTATAACCAATGGGTTGGAGACTTGACCCTATTGGACAACCTAAAAATATGAAACACTACTTGGAACTTGACCCTTGTTCGGCACCTTAAGAAACCCAATAAACTACATAAATTTGGTCATGTTTAGAACTTCGATAAACCCAACACAAATGTGGAAGATATGGCTTTTCCGAAAGGTGAGAAAACCTAAAACATCATGAGCTCTGAAATTTCTCAACAAGAGAAAAAACCCAAAACACTACGGAGATATCACATGCTTTGACACGTGTAAAACCTGAAAATGTAATTTTAGGCACAAATCCACTAAGTGATCCTTTTTTAGTTTGTTAAAATTGAAGCCCTTATCAAGAATGAGCAAGTAAGGAACCTAAAAAGACTCCCACTTCCATTTGATAAATAAAACCAACAAACTTGAGAGAGAAGGAGCAAAAAAATTATTTGAATAATGTAAAAACAACCACTTCCACTTAATGTAAACCAAGGGAAGACCTAAAAATCACAAAAATAATATCCAGAGGAAAGTTTACTTACTGCAAGATGTAAACACCCTCGAAATCTAAGAAAAATCAATGGAAACGCCAAGAAAATGCAAATCATACTTTGGGAATGCGATAACAAGAGATAAATATGAATGAAAGAGGGAGTAAAAGGTACAAATTACATGGTAATACCCTCCTATTTATAAATAATGTGGTATTAATTACAAGTAGGCCGACACGTGTGGACCACCAACTTCTAACCCGACATTAATGGCATTGACTTTAGAGGTGGAAGGTTGATTGCATCTGTCATTTCATTTGATTATGTAACTGGGTCCCAAAACTCGATACAAAAGAGTCTCACAATGAGTCGGGGTTTGGGTTTTGTAAACATGAAGCACTTGTGGTGTAGAAAATCCTATTATCAGTCCTTTCAAGAAGATCATTAGATTCTTAGTGATACATTTTCATAGAACTCTGCTCTTGAAGACCTACAACAAGCCTACAAGACTATAATTGCAAAGAGGATTGATATTTGTTAGTCCATAAATGTCATCATCGCTACCATACTCTGCTCCATCATATCACCATTATGTTCATTCAAATCTCAAGGTCATAAAATCTCAGTAAGCTCTCTCCATTTCACACTCTCTTTATTCCTTGAATCTTCTTCAAGCTTATAAGGTATAAAGACTAGTATAATATCATCTATCAACACCATAAATGCTCTCAATACCCTAGAACATCTAGACACTTCTTCTAATACTCACCAAAGCATTACCCCCATCATGCACTAATTCATTTCCCTTCCAAATCATTCTTGTACTTAATTGCTCTTACTTGACCTTACTTGTGTCTCATTAGCCTTCTTTACTCCATCTCCTTATTGAAATTTATAAATCTTCTTGAGATTTACCCTTGCTCACACACTTGCATCATTGTTAGATTCATTATAGAAATGCATTCAAATATCTCAAAACATTCCTCCACTTCTTCTTTGCAAGACTATCCTATAAGCCTCTCTAGTCAATGCTCCTAGCTCCAATCATGGTTAAAAATTCTCAAGGTACCCAGATGGATTTAAAGGCTTCATTAGTTGAATTTAGGCTATATTTACATGCTCCTAAAATTTCATATACCAACTCTTTACATAATTCCCTATGCATCACTTTTTGGGTTTTTGCTTTCTAAACCCTTACTAAGTCTGTCTACATACACAGTCAGTAGTATTTTTGTTTAGAGAAGGTTTCTATGCAAGGTAAGGGGATTTTTGAGCACTTATTAATCCCTTAATTACTCCCTTCAAGTATAAAAATCTAACTCCAAGCCAAACACAAGGTTTCTTTGTTAATCCATCTTCCAAATTAAACCCAAACCGTGTTTTAGTAGCTTTACATGAGGACTGGTAAGAATATGTTAAAATTCCACCACTAAAATTTTAATTTTTTTCTTGAATCATATTTATCATCTCTTTATCTCTATTTTTACCAACATTCATGGTGTAATTCCTAAAAATGTAGGAGATATACTTATTTTACCATGTTCGACATTTTGGCAAACATATTGCATACATCCTCATATCACCCAAAATTGTATCATAACTTGAAATATGTTAATCATCAATCAAAATGGTTAAAACCCCATCTACAAAATGTAGTTATCTTCTTGTGGTAAAATTTTAAAGCTATTTGGGGTCAAATGAAAAATTTATTGTGGCTGGTTTGAAAAAGTTTATTAATTTGCGATCACAGTTCAATTTTCACGAGCATAAGTGTTTACAAGTTCACAAAGAATGCTACCCGAATTCTTTCTAATAAACACAAGGCCATGAAATAAACCTAAAAAAATAATTCCAAATTCTTTAAATTCATTTCTTACTTTCCATAGTTATGAGTTTAATTCTTATAAGGAGACAAAGTTATTAATGGAGTATGCACCGTAGTAACGATCATCAAAGAAAGATAGAGTTCACTATGAGTTTTCTTGAACCTTCATGCAAATAAATACTCCAATCAATTCCAAACCCTAGGTGTACTAACAATAATCCTTTTCCATACAAAAAACAATCTCTTTCTTAATATTTCATGCATCATGGAGCCTTCAAATTAAGAAAACATGGTTTTACATCAAAAATGTAGTCTCATTTCATCATGATGTATCAAAATACAAACTTGCTTCATAGTTTTCTTCCTCTCCATGAGGAATACATTCCTCTCTTCTTCATACCTCACTCCTTGGAGGATCATTAAATTTTTGTATGAAGTCTCTTCATTTTGTTCATTAACTTTCATGTTGAACCCTAACTAATTCTTGAACACTTGTCATGAGTTGCACAACCATGTAAAGTATAATTGTAACTCTTAATTACATAATTTGTTCCCTTCACACCCATTGGGAGACTTTAGTTCTCATGACCAACAACACATAAAACCTCCTAACCATCTAATACCATGAACACTCCTTCACAAACCAAGAATGACTTATGTTGTGGATGGGTCATGCGAAAACATTTGCGATTATAGAATATCAAATCCAAAACATACAAATACGGATCTAACAATCACCACAAAATCTAAATAAGTGGAAGTATAAACAAGAATTATCCAAATCACACAAAAGTACACATACATAACACAACATGTACCATGGTTCACCCAATGTGGGCTACGTCCACCAAAGATAGAGATCTCATATATATAATATAACAAGAGATTACAAACCAACTCTTCGCACAAGAGTATATTTATCTCTACAATAGTATCTCCTCCTCCAGATCTCCAACCAGATCTATCTTGAGAACACTAAACCATGCCTCCATACCACCACCTATGTCTCCTCCAGATATCTAACCGGATCTACATGAGTGCACTACAATCGTGCTCAAACACCACCGATCTCACATACCTAAAGCCACCATGCATCCGCCACCGTGTAACCAAGCTCTCACCGTATCAGAATCTATAAACAAGACCTCTAGAAGGGTCTACCAATGTGCAACCATAACCATGCACCAAGAAATAAGTCTCTCCATCATCACTGCATCAACTTGTGCAAACATGAAGACAACTTCCTCTACAATATTAAATTCTTATGGATCAATAATACATCATGATCTCATGTATCTGTAATACAAGATCTCACAACATGTATATCTACAAGAATGAGCAATAACAAGATCTCACAACAACTTGTGGATCTAACAAGAAGAAACACTAAGTGCTTTGCATACTATGTAAGCCATTACATGAGACTAAATAATACAAAGGAAATATAGTAGAAGATAATACCATCTTCTCACCAATAGTGTACCTACACTTTCCTTCTGTTCACTTCTCTCCATGAAAGCTCCTGTCTTCATGCAATCTACTTTTTTTTTTCTTCTTCTTCTTCTTCATCCTTTCAACCAAGGATAGCTCAATTCTTCTCTTTTCTTATTCCTTATGTTCTAACCCTAGTTTTATAGCTTATATAAGCTTAGAAAAACTTAGGGCACCTTAGCTATGCATTTACAACCTTTAAATCAGCTTTAAAATAAAAGATAGATTAAATTCCCATGAGTTAAATATAAAATTTCATGCATGGATATCCGGTGTCGGTTACCCTGATGCTGACCGGCGTCGGTTACCCCGATGATCGGTGCCAATTACCGATCGATGCCGATCGGGTGTCGGTTACCCTGATCGGCATTGGTTATTGAGTAAACTAGCAAGGTGTAAATCATGCTAACTGTGAAGAAATTTAGCTCCATAATCCTAACAATCTTCCACTTGGAGATAAATTGTTGAACTTGTACCTATACCTGTACATCACCGTCCTCTACATACTGTGAAGACCATCTATTCTTTATATCAAAAATTCTCTCAAATGAAATCAGGAAGATTAAACCATCTTCTAAAACCAAGAAGATAACAAACCATGAATTACCATATACCTGCATGAAGCTACTACTGATCCATGATACACGAGCTATCCATACATCAACCTCCCATTGAATCATAACTCCAAGCCTCTCATGCAACTAAGCCACCATGACTAACACACATGTAAGAGATCCCACTCAAATTGAAGTACCGAGCTTTAATCGCATCCATAGCCATACCTGTAAAACCAACCATGTTCTCCAACCATCTATCCATATCTCCACGAAACCACCAATGTAATTGACCAAGATAAGTCAAACTGGAATATGTGAAAGCAAAACAAGACCCCCGGGTAAAGGAAACCCAAATGAGTTCTACCTGATAGTGAGTGATCAATCCACAAAACCGCATAACTCAAAGAATCCAAAACATTGCAATCTACAAATCCAACCTTGAATAAAAAAGGATGTCTAAGATAATCATCTCGTAGATTACATCTCCCATGGACTAACATAGTAATCATGAGGAAATACAAACATCCCCTACTCATGCTCAAGGCATCCATGTGCCAATCAAACATTTGCATCATCATAGAATCACAAAACTGAATCTATCCACATGTAAAAACTCACCATGTACATCTATCCATATTACCGGGCTCCCCGTAAGCTCCAAGTCTGCCACCGACTAACTCCAAAGATGAATATGAATCCTTTGCTCATCAATGTCAATAAAAATATCCATACCATGCCACTAATACCAAGTACAAATACCAAAAACATGTCATCAACATACTCTATACAATCAACTAAGATGAAAGCAAACAAGGGCAACACCAATAAGATGTAAATATACATTGATGTCACATCAGTAACTCGTAATAAATAGGTTGTCCTTCTTTACCCTTCAATGTCAATAACATTTTCTCTCTTCTTTACCCAATTGAACAACCATCAACTGCAATCCCATAGGGATATCCAGGCACCATAAAATAAACTAGAAGTGACATCACAAAGCAATAAGCTCAAAATACCTACAAAGCCATGACTTCCCTCAAAAACCAACTTGTGCCCTTACGCCACTTTGAATAGTAGCAATCTCCTTTCACTCTACATGTGTATCACGTATCCAATCCTATAATGCCAACAACCATGGCTTGCTCCCACTGAACATGAAATCCCCTACACTGCCTCTAACACCAAGCTCAAAATCTAATATGTCAGTGAGAAATAAAACCAGATGAAATAACTATAAAATTGATTGCCTTTCTTCTCTGAGAATACTTCTACATCACAGAAGTTTGGACTTCTTGTGAAGTAGGTGAATCGCCTTCTTTCCATCCGTGTGTACTCAACATCTCTCATTACCTACAACTGTGTCTAATCATTACTTTTCATTGAGGATATCATCCTTAGACTAGAATCCTTATCCTCAAGATTTCACACAACCTTAGGAAATAAAATTCTAACAACACCAATAGACCATGGTGTAAATATGTGCACACTATCCAAACACAATATCAATTTCTCCAAACGAAATAAGTAAAACATGAATCATTAAGAGATACCTCACTCAAAGTCTCAATGGAATAACTAAGCCAACTCCATCATCTTTTTACTTGAACCATGAAGTGATCTACACCATTTCTGCCATGTACACTCTATGTAAGAAATGCGATCCTCCAAACTAGGACAAAAAATCATTTTCCCTCTCCTTCTACAAAAACCATGTACTGAGATAAGTTACCATAGAGACCGATCATGGCCATCCCCTAACTGACCATGGTTAGCTGACTGATATCGGTTCCTCTATGATCGACCTAAGTTCTCAAACTGATGTCAATACTACTAGAACAAACCCAACGCCACACCATTTGGCATAGAACACCACACCAGTGCATACTTGAACAAAGCCGATAGTTGAGCAGAGCAGTCATTTCAAGAAGCATCTAAATCTTATACAAAAATAATACAACAAATCCATGCAATAAATGACATCAAAATTAAATACATCATCTTACCAAAGACCAAGATACTCAATCGCATCTTCAATTCAATCTGAAGTACATACTTATTTGATGGAATCCCTGTCTTCATTCCCTACAACAACATATCTACCGAAGCGGTGCATATAATCGCACCAAGGATGCATACCTACTCCTTTTCTCTTTCTAGATCTGTAATCCAAAACCATGCATGTGTAATTAAAATGAAAAGCTTTGCAAAACCAAGATAAAACCATACATCAATAACTAGATATGTAATCGAATACCATGCTCATGCCTTCAAGAAATAGTAACACCTCAAGAAACAAGACACATTCCATGCATCTCTCCATTTCTTCATATATATGTGATTTTCTATTTAAAACTAGGTTGTCCAAGAACCGACCACGATCACCGATGTGAATCCAGCTGCAAGAGGTTGAAATACCTCCAAAAACACACATAAACAGCTTTGCAAATAAAACCAGGAGTTTCAAAATAGCTTACTTCTCATTCTGGAATTCACACTGATCTATTACATCATTACAATTCTCCTTTTATTTCAAGACTACTCTAAAACCCTAAAATGCAAAACAACTCGGATTGACCCCAAAATTTGCGTGCCAAATATGCATTCATAAATTAGGGCTCACGCAAAATTTGGACTTATTCTGACAAGCACAACAAAAGTTATTAAAGTTCTAAGACCTAGTCAAAAGTGGAAAAAACATTCGGAGCCAATTTTAGGCCACTAGATGAAGGAATCCGAGCCCGAAAACGTGCCAAAATGAGCACAACCTTGTAGGCAAAGTTGACCCCAGCATAGTACTAATGTATATCTACCACCCTATAAAATTTCAGACGATCCAACGGTCGGATCAAAAGTTATGGCCTCTACAAGTTATGCTCCCGCATCATTCTCCCCTGGTTGAAAAGAATTCAGCTCCTGCGAATTCTATTGACGGAACTCATCTAATTTTGCACTGTCAATTTTCCTCAACTCCCACTCAGGAATCCAAGTGTTTTCTTCTTGCTGCAAACCTTCCCACTGTACCAAATATCTGTTGTAGCTCCCATGTCTAGTAGTGATTATCTTTTGGTCCAAGACACACATTACCCTTTCCTTTTTCTTCTTCAAAGATCTGTTGCTTCCAATTTATTTCTTCCTCCTCTCGCAACATTTTCATCATGACCTGGAAACTTATATAAATTAGAAACATTAAAAACTGGTGAGATAGCAAAGTTTTCAGGTAGCTCCACCTTGTAGGCATTATCACTCATTTTCTTCAGAATCCTACATGGCCCAATCTTCTTATACTTGAGTTTATTATATGTCCCCTTTGGAAACCTCTCTTTTCTAAGATGAACCATCACCATATCTCCTTCTTCAAATACACTTACTCTCCTACTAGCATCTGCAGCTGTTTTATATTGTGCATTACTCACTTTCAGCTTTTCCCTCACTTCATCTTGTAGCTGTAGAATGTGTTCTGCAAATGCTTCTGCATCATCACTAGTTTCATCTTCACCTGGTAGAACAATTAGATCAAGGACCCCCTTCGGATTCCTACCATACACAATCTGGAAAGGAGACCTCCCTGTTGACCTATTTATCGAGCTATTATATGCAAACTCAGCTTGAGGTAAAGCTAAGTCCCATTGTTTTGGATTTTCTCCAACTATACAACGTAGGAGATTTCCCAAGCTTCTGTTCACTACTTCAGTCTGCCCATCAGTCTGGGGGTGATATGCACTACTAAACTGTAGTTGTGTCCCCAATTTCTTCCACAGAGTCCTCCAAAAGTGACTCAAAAACTTCGTGTCCCAATCTGAAGTGATCATTTTTGGAATTCCATGCAATCTAACCACTTCTGAAAAAAACAAATCTGCAATTCTGGAAGCATCATTAGTTTTTTTACAAGAAATAAAATGTGCCATCTTAGAGAATCTATCAACCACGACAAAGATAGAATCATTCCCTCACTGTGTGTTAGGAAGCCCTAACACAAAATCCATACTCAGATCAACCCATGGCCCTGTAGGGATAGGCAATGGCATATACAACCCAGTATTCTGTGCATGACCCTTAGCCATTTGACACACTCTACATCTTGCTACAACCCTACTGATGTCCCTCTTTATCTTTGGCCAATAATACTTTTCTACAACAAGAGAAATTGTCTTACTTATACCGAAGTGTCCAGCCAACCCTCCACTATGCAATTCTCTTATAATATTTTCTCTCATTGAACCAACAGGGATGCACAATTATTTCCCCCTGAACAAATAACCATCATGTATCAAATAATCAAAAGAATCACTAACTAATGTAGGCTCCTTAAGCTTTTTGACAACATCACCAAAATTAGGATCACCTTCATACAATTCCTTAACTGCCTCAAACCCTAGGACTTTATTTTCCATTGTTGTCAAAAGGGCTACACGCCTACTCAAGGCATCAGCAACTTGATTTTGCTTACAAGACTTATGCTTTAAAACAAAAGTATATTCTTGCAAAAATGAAACCCATTTTGCATGCCTACTATTTAGTTTCTTTTGTGTGTTTACATACCTCAAGGCTTCATGGTCAGTGAAGAGTACAAATTCCTTTGCTACCAAGTAATGTCTCCAGTTCCTTAATGCCTGAACAATAGCGTAAAATTCCACATCATAAGTAGAATATTTCCTCCTGAATTCATTTAGCTTTTCACTGAAGAATGCCATTGGTCATCCTTCTTGACTCAACACAGCTCCAATCCCAACATGTGAGGCATCACAGTCAACCTCAAAGACCTTGCTAAAATCTGGCAATACCAAAACAGGTGCTTCTGATACTTTCTTCTTCAACAATTCAAAACTATCTGTTGCTTGCCTTGGTCCATACAAACTCCCTCCCTTTTGTACACTCTGTTATGGGTGCAGCAATGCTACTGAAATTCCTGATGAACTTCCTATAAAAATTTGCCAATCCATGAAAACTACGAACCTCTGTCACATTCCTTGGAATAGGCCATTCCAAAATTGCCTTTACTTTTTCCTCATCCATCCTCACTCCATCCCCTGATATGACAAATCCCAAAAAAACAAGACTCTTCTGAAGGAATCTACACTTCTTTAAGTTTGCATATAGACTCTCTTTACGTAACAAGTCTAGCACCAATTTCAGATGTAACAAGTGTTCTTCCACTGTCTTACTGAATATCAAAATATCATCAAAATAGACAACAACAAACTTACCATTGTATTCTCGGAGTACTCTGTTCATCAACCTCATGAATGTACTGGGTGCATTAGATAGCCCAAATGGCATCACCATCCACTCGTATAATCCATCTTTTGTTTTAAAAGTAGTTTTCCATTCGTCCCCTTCACGGATTCGGATCTGGTAGTAACCGCTCCGTAGGTCAATCTTGCTAAAATATCGGGCTCCTGCTAGCACATCCATCATATCATCCAATCGCGGAATTGGAAACCGATACTTAATTGTGATCTTGTTTATGGCTCTACTGTCTACACACATTCTCCAGTCTCCATCTTTTTTTGGAGTCAATAACGCTGGAGTTGCACATGGACTCATGCTTTCTCTCACTAACCCTTTCTGTATTAGATCTGTCACTTGTCTGTTCAACTCTTCACTCTGTGTCGGACTCATCCGATAGGCTGCCTGGTTTGGAAGGGCCGATCCTGGGATCAAATCAATATGGTGTTGAATATCTCGCTTTGGAGGTAACCCATCTGGTAGCTCATCTGGTATGACATATTTGTATTCTTTTAGTATCTTTCTCGCAGCAATAGGTGTATTAAAGCCTTCTTTCTCCAACTTCTTTGACATTAGTGCATAACAACATCCAAACTTCTTCCATTTCTGTAACAAACTTTTTTGTAGCCAATAAGCCCTCATTCTTCTCTTCTTCCTTGAAGGGTAATAAGACCACCTTTACACCATCCTTCCAAAAGGTATATGTATTTTTCCCTCCATCATGTGTAACCTTTCTATCATATTGCCAAGGCCTACCCAGTAATATATGACATGCATCCATTGGGATAACATCACACCACACCTCATCCCTGTAGGTATTCCCAATTGAAAAATTTATAAGGCATCTTTTATCTATGGTTACTTCATTTCCTTTCTTGAACCATGATATACGATAGGGATATGGGTGCTTGTCACATTTCAGATTCAGTTTATCAACCATTACAGTTGAAACCATATTTTCACAACTACCACCATCAATAATAATTTTACATACCTTTCCTCCAGAGGTGCATCTTGTGCGAAATATATTTGTTCGAAGCCACGAATCAGCTCCAGCAACGTCACGTTCTTTCTCCTTCCTTGGGACAATCATAGTCCTCCTTATCATGAGGGTTTCACCCAAGTCTGCAGCAACCTCCATTTCTTCTTCCTCTTCAGCCTCAACCAGATTTACTCGTGGTTTTTCTCCTTGCCATCTATCTTGTGTAGGATAGTGCGGACACTCAAAAGCTCTGTGCCCCTCTTCACCACATCTGTAACATGTATATTGCCTTTGGGGGCTATTCCAGCCCCGTCCTCCATTATAACCTCTTCCCCTCTGAAACCCCCTACCTCTTTGGTAGTTACCATGGCTTTGGCCAGAATCTTCATGCCCTTCTGTATTAGAGGATTCACCTTTTGTAGATTCAAATCTACCCCTACCCCTCATTGGAGATGATGATGGACCTCTCTTCACACCTCTTCTAAAATTACTCCTCTTGTTCTTTTCCTCTGCCTTTAATGCAAGTTGATAAGCATCATCTAGGCTATGGATCCGGAGCATACTCAGCTCATCTTGTATGGTGTAACTCAACCCATTTATGTACCGTGTAGCCTTTTGTTCTTCAGACTCTCCCTGTTCCACCCTGATTGATAACTTGTAAAATTCATTAGTATACTCCTCAATGCTGAGATCCTTCTGCCTTAGGTTTTGGAACCTTCGAAAGAGTGTCTGAGCATAATCTACTGAGAAGAAACTTTTCTTTCAGCTTCTTTACCATTTTATTCCAGTTTGGATCTTTCCCTTTCCATTCCTTTGTCTTTCATTTTGTAGGTGATCCCACTGAGATCAATGCATGTCGGCTAATTTAGGGCATGCGAACTTAACCTTCTTCTCCTCTCGAAAGGGTTTTCCACTCAAAGAATTTTTCCATGCGATTTAACCGGTCAATCAACTCTCTGGTCGTAACCCTCCACCATAATCAGGAACATTAATCTTGATGTCGTCATTCTTTCCCTCTAAGGCCTTGATCAATCTCTCCTCAAATGGTCTCTCATTTAAGGTTTCTTCATCTCTCTCATTTTCTTCTTCATCTCCTCCTTCATTCAGTAATGGAGTCTCTTCTTCAATATCACTATCTGGGTTTGCATCCCCATTTGCATGTCTCCTTCTAAGGCGGGTAACTTCCCCCGTGAGCTCAGCAATTTGTCTCTGTAGCTCCTGCATATGCCTATTCATCTGGGCATAACCTCCCCTCCCACGTCTAGCCATGGTTATATAAAACAGAGGTAAAAACTACACATAAAAATGTAAGATGTTACCTTAATTATTTCCGCAAGATCAAAATCCTGCTCTGATACCAATTGATGTGAATCCAGCTGCAAGAGGTTGAAATACCTCCAAAAACACACATAAACAGACTTTGCAAATAAAACCAAGAGTTTCAAAATAGCTTACTTCTCATTCTGGAATTCACACTGATCTATTACATCATTACAATTCTCCTTTTATTTCAAGACTACTCTAAAACCCTAAAATGCAAAACAACTCGGATTGACCCCAAAATTTGCGTGCCAAATATGCATTCATAAATTAGGGCTCATGCAAAATTTGGACTTATTCTGACAAGCACAACAAAAGTTATTAAAGTTCTAAGACCTAGTCAAAAGTGGAAAAAACATTCGGAGCCAATTTTAGGCCACTAGATGATGGAATCCGAGCCCGAAAACGTGCCAAAATGAGCACAACCTTATACGCAAAGTTGATCCCAGAATAGTACTAATGTATATCTACCACCCTATAAAATTTCAGGATGATCCAACGGTCGGATCAAAAGTTATGGTCTCTGCAAGTTATGCTCCCGCATCAATCACCCCGTAATCAACCGTGATCACCCTATTGACGTTGGTTACCACTTAACCGATATTGGTCACTGTAATTTCCAGCAACCTTACTCTTCCAGCTCCCACTTGAGATTTAATCTCTTCCTACGATTTTCACATTAAGAAAAAAAACCCCACTCTCATACACCTATCAGTAAACCACTAACAGAACCATGAAGCAAACCCTTGCTCTAAAAACTAAATCCATCGCTCTATCAAATAACGCTTTGATACCACTTGTTGGAGATGGGTCTATACGGAAACATTTTTGACTATAGAATATCAAATCCAAAACATGAAAATACGGATCTAAAAATACCCAAAAAATCTACAACAGTGGAATTATAAACAAGAATAATCCAAATCACACAAAAGTACAGACACTTAACACATCATGTACCGTGGTTCACCCAATGTGGGCTACATCCACCAAAGATAGAGATCTCATATATATAATATAACAAGATATTACAAACCAAATCTTCTACACAAGAGTACATGTATCTCTACAAGAGTATCTCCTCCTCCAGATCTCCAACCAGATCTTCCTGAGTACACTAAACCATGCCTCCAAACCACCACATGTGTCTCCTACAGATCTCTAACTGGATCTACTTGAGTGCACTACAATTATGCCTCTAAAACACCACCAAATCTAACATACCTAAAGCTACCTTGCATCTTCCACTATGCAACCAATCTCTCACTGTACTGTGAATATGCAAACAAGACCTCTAGAAGGGTCTACCAATGTGCAAACATAACCATACACTAAGAAACAAGTCTCTCCATCATCACTGCATCAACCTGTGCAAACATGAAGAAAAATTCCTCTACAATATTAGATTCATATGGATCAACAATACACCATGATCTCATGTATCTGTAATACAAGATCTCACAACATGTAGATCTACAAGAATGAACAATAACAATATCTCACAACCACCTATGGATCTAACAAGAAGAAACACTAAGTGCTTTACATATTATGCAAGCCATTACATGAGACTAAATAATACAAAGGAAATATAGTAGAAGATAATACCATCTTATCACCAACAAAGTGTACCTACACTTTCCTTCTATTTAACTTCTCTCTATGAAAGCTCCTATCTTCATGCAATCTACTTTTTCTTCTTCTTCTTCTTCATCATTTCAACCAAGGATAGCTCAATTCTTCTCTTTTTCATTCCTTATGTTCTAACCCTAGTTTTATAGCTTATATAAGCTTAGAAAAACTTAGGGCACCTTAGCTATGCATTTACAACCTTTAAATCATCTTTAAAACAAAAGCTAGATTAAATTCTGTGAGTTAAATATAAAATTTCACGCATAGGTAATCAGGCTTTAGTTAACCCGACGGCCGCTGGTTATGCTTTGATGTTGATTGCACCGGTTACCCTAATCGGTGTCGGTTATTGAGTAAACCATCAAGGTGTAAATCATGCTAACCATGAATTAATTCAGCTCTAGAATCCTAATGACTTAGGTGAATTCAAATTCTCAAAATAACACTTTTGGAGGGAAGGTTCATTGTTTGAAATTTTGAATACTTACCTCAACCACATAACAAAACATGCATTCAAAAGACACTTTTGGACTTTAAAGACCCCATATATTACTTTTTCAAACCAAAATTTACTTAATCAACCCAAAATTCATCCCAAGGAGAGATACTCCTGCATCAACTTGGCATGAAAATTGCCCTCCCTGACTCGATGCAAGAAAACATGAAAAGCCAAAGTGCAATAGTGTGTTGGGTTTCAGGTTTGGGAAACACCTCGCATATGATACATCTTTCGGGGGTGGAAAGTTCCAATGTAATTAGAACTTGAACCCTAAAAAAATGATTCAAGTCAGGTTTTGAGGGAAGAAAAAACCTTGCATATGACACATGTAATGTGCTATCGGGGGCCCAAAATCTATTTTGAAGATCAAACAAAGCATTTTCAAAAGAAACTCATGGATGAGAAAAGACTCAAATGAGGTTCATAAAGAAAATTTTTGATTGGTTATCTCCATTTTCTTGATAAACTCAAAAACGGGATATGATGCAGAGGAAAATAAAATATCAATCATATAATCAGTCAACAAGAAGGATTAAACAAATTAACTTCACATGTGCTCTACAAGAGGATCATAAACAAGCCCAAAAAGGCTAAGTGTAGTCTTTTTATTCTTACTCAAACGCTATATGTGTTGGCACATCACTCAAATAGATTTGAGTGCTCACCCAAAGTGCCCAAAAGTACTAGTGGTCCCTCTTTGTAAAGGAGTTAGCATGCACGAACATATATTCCATAATCATAACAACTAGATCCATGAGCTTAATTTGGAAATACACATAAATAATTAAACATACAACTCACATAACCATGAAGATCAATTTCACCATATAATTACCAGTAATAGAGACATCAATAATAAATATCCAACCACAATCATCCATTATATTAATCCAAAATAGTTGAATACATATGTATGACTATCAAAAGTTATGTGCGATTATAAACCAACAACATAACTCTAACACATATGATGATCTAAAACGTGCAAATCAATACATATATATAGGGGTGGGTAACTTTCCCTTCACTTCCCATGCACTCTCAAATAGGTTGCATGCTAAGAATAGCCATGCGCCATACAAGATATCTATAGAAGCATGCAAGATTCACCTATTAATAAATCATCTATAGTTAACTCCTAGTTTTGATCCTATTATTAGCTCCATGTGCCTGTTTGAACTGCAAGTTCTTTCTTAAAAATAGACTCTTCATGATTACCCAAACCTCCTTGTGTGTTGCATACTCCAAGTCTATATTTAGCTCTATACACCAAAACTCACTAATTCTTCCTCGCCTGTCTACAATAGTCCTTGCACATCTCTTTCCACCTTCGTGCACAAAAACTTTTCTTATAGTGTGCTCACCATGTTTATCCTTCCGTGCATTCCTTCCATAGCACTTCCACACATTTCTTTTACATCTTACCCGTGCACGCGTGAACTTCTGCACTCTCTAAATACTTATCAGTTTTCATATCCCCAACATTACCCACACTAGGTATGTTTTATTTCCTTAGAAACACTCTATTTGATCACTTAAATAATGATAAAGAATCCTCCAAGAATCAAATAATGAAATAATATTTGTCTGGCTTACACCAAAGAATGAAAGAATCCAAGTGCTACTATGCAAAAAGGAGGGGAATTCCTTATTCACTAATGCTTCCAATGTTTTCCACCCTTCTAATTCACCGCATGCTTGAGTAAAGGCATCCCCTATAATAGCAGTGACTTCTTCAAAAGTTAGATCCTCACCCTTAGCTTTTAGTGTGTCCACCAGAGTCTCCAATTGTTTTCCTATATTAGTTAGCACATCCATCCTACGTGTAACTTGTGGGTGATTCTTTTGTATAATTTTTAATCAAGGCACTCTATGAATCAATTTCCTCATGCTTCTTCTCAACCTATGTATGGATTATTTCTCATTCTTCCCTATTTACTCTATTCTTTGCCTGGAAATATTTCAAATCTACCTCATCCTTTACAACAAGTAGTCCCACTACATGATCTCTATCATCACAATTTTCATAGAAAACTTCTGCCATGTGAGTTGTTGCTTTCACTAATTCAATTAACTCAGTGTATTGTGTTATGGTGGCTTCAATTTTTTCTCTTTCATGTTGTTTCTGCCACACCATAAATTCTTTTGTAGATTCTAATACAAGGGGTGGATGTTGAGTTGTTATTTTGCGCTTTAAATCCTACAAACACTAGAAAGCGATTCATATTTGGTCTTATCGAAGGGGCCGGATCTAAGTGCACTAGTAAGATTGCATTATCTATGCATTCTAAATTTTTCTAAGCCACGCACATCTTCCTTTTTTCCTCCATTAGCTCCTATTTTAACCGCACAATAATCTTCTCCTTCTCCTTCTCTCATGTTCACCTTAGCTCATGTTCACCTAGGTACTTTATTTACCTTTATTGTATTTATCATCATTCACTTATGTGTGTGGATATTTCTTTTGTCTTATTTAGATATTAGGAGATATTATCTAGTTATTAGGTATATTTTTTCCTTGATCTATGGTATTGACTAGATCCTTGATGTCTAGTTCTCTCTTAAATTTATGGTCTTGACTAGTTCTTTGATGACTAGTTATTTCCTTTATTTATGGCTTGATCTACGACCTTGAATGGTTCTTAGATTGTTATTATTTTCCTATATAAGCAAGGCCCATTCTCATTGTATTTCATTGAGTTCCATAATAATATATTATATTGATGCTCATTTTTTTGCAAATGTTTATGTAAATTTATTCTGGTGAATTTCTTTCATCTTATTGATCGTGGTGTTTGATTAGCATCTCGTGTTCTTGTCTTGGTGTGATCTGGTTATCGTTCCTTTTAATTCTCTTATCTCTTTATTTTTATCCTCTAGATCCCTTTGCATAAACCATACATTGTTTTTCTTTTCAAACACCCTAGAACCCACCTCCATTGATAGCTTGTTAAGTGTATTACATGCTTGTTCATCTTTCAATTGTTGGGAATCAACTATTAGATTTATCTCTCCCGAGATTGTCGACCAGCGGGTATCTGGTAATGATTGGGTGCTCACTTCAAATTATGGATCCTCAATATGTGAATCAAGTGCCTAAGACAACATCTTCCTTGTGTGCGGTAACACATCCTCCTTATTAAATGATGACCAAAAATAGTTGGTGCAAGTTATCATATTACGATAACTCACTTGTAGAACCTTGTTGGGATCTTCAATGTACTACATGATAGGTCCTTATGGGATGTATGCTTGTCTCCTACTCTTTCTCGCGAACACCCTTGGGGAAACCTACAATAAGGTTTGATTCTCCACCCATGATCCCTTCCTATCCTTCACTCCTTTCTTCTTCTATGCTGTGCACCACCTCATGCTCCACCAGGTGTTCTATAATTTCTGTGACCTCTTTTTCCACTCTGCTATCTAGCTCGGTGGTCAAGAATAAGCCTAGTATCTGTCATTGTTGTCGGATCTAATTTGTCACCTGAAGTTTGAGTATCATATGTTCCAAATTATTCTTCTCTACCCATCTTCATATCATGTGTTTCCTCAAAGTGCGCGCTTTGGTCCTCCTCATCTGAATCACCCACCGAATATACATGTGGACTCACCTTCATCTCCCATATTTCCTCGCTCTCGGCCTCTTTCTCCTTGGATTTATGTCTCCTCAAAGTCTCGAGCTATGGATTATTTTATGTTTTTTCTTGATCGAGACCTTCTTCTTATAGGTTTCCTTTTGACATAGCTACTTCTAATTTTCTCCTTCCATTATGATGTCTTCCTATAGGTTCACTTAGAATAGGAGTTCTATCCTTACCTACCCCTTCGCTCGTACTCACAGAATGTTTCTCTTCGCACTAGCATTCCTTTGGTTCGACCTTCTTCCATGTAGAGGGATCCTCAAGAATACTTACTTCGTCCTCCATGAACGTGCCATTAAAAACCAAGGCCTTAGATAGATATATATCCTTGTTGCATCCATCAAAGCTATAGGCAATGTAATTGGTTTCAAAAATGTATGCTTTCTGATACATACTTTTCTTCATAGGCATGCTTCTTGGGGTAGACAAGTGTTTGAAGCATCTCATGGTGCTCCTTATCCACTTCACTCAGATCAAATCTCAATTTATACACCTCTTTAAATCTATTCACAACACTCTAAAAATAATGCGTTGTAAAATCAAATGGGAGTTTACACTATGGGATTTTGGTACCATTAGTCAACGTAAACCTCCCACTACAAAATGTTTGATAGACGAAAAATCAGAAATTCCATCTATAAGCACTTGTGCAATCCTATTGGAATTCTCCATTTCGAACCAAACACATCATGCATCCATCTATACGACTTTTCCACACACACCTTGTATGTTGGTGTCACCGTATCATAAGTATACTTAGAAAAACATTTTGCGGGGAGGGATATTCCATAGGATACTCCCATATCTTGTCTTTTGTCCCATCGGGCACCCCAATTTAAGAAAACACTATAACTAGTAAGATGTTCCCAAACATAATTTTATCACCACCGTGCGTGGCATCAATGATATCCTCTACTATAAAGGAAGCAATATTATATATGGTTCCTTATGATATTTTCTTGCATACATACAACCATATTTTATTCACTTGTGTCCATATTTCTTGTTCACTCATCTTGGTGAGTAAGCACGTGACCATCCTCATGACAGGATCATTAAGCTTGAAAATATCAAACGCACACCATCCTTTCTTATACTCAAAATCCACATCAACTTTCTTTACCTCGACATCATTAGCTAAGTCATCATCAAAATAATTCCCAAGTATTAATCAATCTAGTATACTATTTAAGAAAAATAGAAATAGTCCTCATGCACGCGCGAAATTAACCATTAATATAACCTCTTAGGATTCCTAAAGAATGGAAGCTCATATAGCTGCAATAGTCTATCCTTCTTTAACAACCTCTTCACCTCATCATCATACATTGGCTTATCATCCGGGGTTCTTTCATCCATCAGTTGAACAAGTTTTTTTTCCATGTCGCATGTCGTCAAATCTATTCGATGGTTATAATCACTTACGGCCATGCTCCTAACATGAGATACCCATTCTTTTCGATCAATACTCCATCTAAGTACCGCATTTGTGAGTACCATTCCTCGAACGTTTACCATAGGAGTTAGATTTTATTTACCCTTGCTCTTCTTCTTCGGTGACACGGTTACTTCTTTCCTTTGTGCCATTTTGGTCGTGTAGACTCAAAATTTTACCTTGTGCCTTGTTTTCCTTAGTACTCCAAATCTCTTGCCACAACCCTTCTAAGACAACACCGATATAGTTTTATTTTTTTAAAACTTTATATGTCATGCCCTAATTCTCAAAATCCTAACTAGATAAATCTTATTTCCTTCCAAACTATCACCACTTCGCTTCAATCCGTAAAGTTCCCTCTAATGGAACTCACTCTACGCACACCAGTGTTCTCGCTTCACACTCTAGTTCATGATTCTTCAGCTTGGCACTTGATTTCTCTCCAAATATCTAAAGTTTTCCCTAAGTTGCACAAATCCATGCAAGGTAAGGTAATAATGATTTTACCCAACATTCTATTTATAGATTTTACTGCATTAATTACTTTCTAACCACCAATGTACAACTACATTTAATTATGCTTTTCCACTTTTCCCGCCTTTTCCACAATTTTCATCACACTCAACTCACACATTCATCATGCACTCCAACTATAACCTTTTGGCACGCAAACTACTCGATTTTAGACCTCCCTTCATGTGCTCCATGTACTAAAGTATATTAGTTGTTGTGTCTTATACCATGTAGTATCCATGTCATTTTATACCTCATGTTACATTGCATTCTTCTCGTATGTGGATTTTCCTTTAGCCTTATCCTCATTATCACCATTTTTCTTATGACACCTTATTACCATTCTTCAGCAACCAACATCACCAACTACATGTGTGCTCCTTTAGTAATTATGTATATGTGTACACCAAATTCCTCCGCACGCTCTTGATTTCCTCTTACCCCACACTATCTCGTATGCGCACTCCGCTACACATGAACTCACATAGATAGTAATCAACTATAGGCATGCAAACATGCTTATTACAAAAAAACCATAACTAAATTGACAAAGAATAACAACAATGAAAGGAAACACATATAAAGTAAATGCATTAAAGGAAAACTTAATCTAAATGGTAGAACCGCCTTATTACAAACACCAAGAAGACTTATTTATAGTAGGGCTTCGCTGCCTACTCCCATTAAAGTAACCAAGCCATAAATTTCCATCCAAAGACCTGTAACTAAAAAGCACCTGATTCCAATATTTTTGTTACTACAAATGGTCCTAACCAATGAACTTTCAGCTTCCCAAGGTGGCGTGAAAACTTTGAATCATACAGAAGAACCATCTTTCCCACCTCAAATTCCTTATTTCTAATATGCCTATCATGTCATTCCTTCGGCTTGCTTTCTCCATTTTCTAACTCCATCAATAAATGGTGTGCCAATAATCCAACTATATCAACTTATCTATGCACTCTCTCTTGCTTTTTCATCATCCATGCCTCATGTGCACGTAATACACAAAAAGGGGAACATAAAATCAATAGGAAACATATCATCGATTCTACAAACACCAACTAAAAGGGTGTGGCCTTATTTAACCTCTTATAGGACCTAGTTCTATATGGAAAAATGTTGAGAAGACAAATTGTTTCTCTAAGGAGAAGACAGACATAAAGAATATGTGCACGAGAACAAGGTGCATTTGAAGACGTAGAAGGATAGGAAAGGAAATGCGTGCTAGAATAGTTTGGTTTGGGACTTAGCCATTTTTATGGATACGAGCTATTTTTGGAGATAGCGTGCAGGGCACTCATCGGGATGGAGACTTTTGTGACACACAAATGGTATTTTGGGAACGAGTGGCTGATAAGTGCCATGCATTGTTGTAGTTAATAATAGGATTACTTCTTAGAGTTAAGCGTAGGAAATCTATTATTAGCGCACTTGCATGTGTGTATGTCATTATAAAGTTGCATGAATATTATCAACATGCAACCTATTTTGAGAAGTGTGTAGGCAGCAAAGTGAAGGGAAATTCCCACCTTTATAAATATGTATAGAACTATGTAGTTTAGAGAGATTGAATTATTGTAGCATTATCTTCTTTGGATCTAATGTGCGCATGACTTATGGACATACTATATAATGTAAGAAGCTTTTGTGTTTACAATGTTTAATGTAATGGAGTATATTGGTTGGATAATGGTGTTAAAAATAATCAGTAATCGGTACATGTATGTTAAATCTTATTATAGTTATTGTTTAATTCATGATTCACTAAGATCTATATCTAGATTATGCAATGTGGAATTTTTACGTTTATCTATGGATCTAAATATGTTTTATCATTATCACACTAACATCCTACACAAACAACTCTAAAGAGGGGACTGGTACCTTTGTGTGCGTCGGGTGAGGGCTCAGCTCGGGGATGGGTGATGTGTCAATGCACTTGGGTTTTATACAAGTAGATTCTAGGTTGCATCATTAGTTTCATTTTGAGACCTCTTTTCAGCTTGTTTTCAAGATGTTTCGTGATGAAGATGTACTAGTTGAACCTAAAAAGTGTTGAGGAGTGGATAAAATATTTGGAAGAAGAGTACGCTCGGAGGTTCAACATTAGATCTGAGTTTGACGCACGTGCGTGGGTGGAGTAGAACTTGTATGACTGTTTGTATGAGATTTTCTTTGTTATCTTTTTGATAGATTTGTACAAGTGGCTAGTTTCTTATGCATCTAAAAGGAATTGGAGGTATCACACACTTGTCTAGATGTAGGAAGAATTTCAAGCCCTCTATGATGTTGATCTGATTTGGACATGCACTGTGGACACTTAGTTTCGTGGTGTTCTGAATAGCTATATTTTGGAGTACTCAATTTCCATTTATTCTTTCTTAAAGGTAGCTGAGTTCAAATTTTTACATTTTCCCAAGGGAACTTATCTGTAAGGCATTCCTCTAGTGATCAAAATCTTGATGGTAATCATTAACTTGGAAGAAACATCAATGGCTAGATAAACCTCACCACACGTGGGGGTAGGAGCACATTTGGTGAAGGATTACGAACCTAGCGGAAGAGAGGAAAAGAGAAGAAAGAAAGCTTAAGTACAATGATGCATGTGAGAGGGAGATAGAGAAGCAACATGATATTACAAAGTGGATGGCATTAAGGAGAGAGATGGCTCGTGAAGGATTTGGAGCTCACACAGAAGGCATGGAGCTAGAGCATATGGAACTCCCCCATTTGGGCAAGCATGATAGGGAACCCTCATCAGCCTCATATGAGAGTGTACTAGTAGAGACGATATGGGTTGTGGGCGCACATCTAAATCTACCTAGCAACCTAGCCCTTGCACTTGGTTTTCTAGTATCTAGTATAACCAATAGTCAACAAGCTAGTTTGGGTAGTAGAATAACAAGAGTAAATAAAATAGCAAGTACATCTATGGCTAGGAAAATGTCTTCTTTATTGTTTAGAGGTACCTTTTCAGGTGCATCATCAACACAGAACTCAAGTGCGTAGAATTTTTGACTCACTTCTAGGGGTAGTACCACCTCGCAAACTGTAGGAGTTCAGTTTAGTACCATTTTTGGGACACATAGAAGTACATCCATTGGTCCGCTTCTAGCTACAGGTGGAGGATCATGGGGCATAGGTGGCTCTGGTTCTGGTGGATCTAGTGGGTCTTGAGGTAGAGGTAACACAGGAGGTTCGGATTAGGTGGGTAGGGTCCGCACCAATCCCGGAAAACCTACATGGAGATGTATCTTCATCTTCCATAGTATAGGGGAATAGAATATGTTTTTGAACAAGTGCACAAGTGTGAGATACCATGGAGTGCAAAAGGAATCATAGCTTTTGAGTGCAAGGCAAGTCGGGTTTATAACTACATTATAGGGACACACACACAATTGGTACAAGAATTTTGACTCTGGTCATACTTACGTAGACTATGCAACATTACAATATGCTTTTGTTAAAGATTTTTATATCCCCGAGTCCAAGAAGAAGAGTATAAGAAAACTTAAGGATATTAAGCAGGAACTACCGAGAGTGTTCAGGAATATGATGCATGTTTCAAAATGCTCTTGTCTAAACTTTCATATGATATTCATGCAATCCAACATGCACAATGGTTCATTGGGGGCTTGATCACACCTTTTAAGAGGGCGTTGTCACATAAGACATATACAAATCTGTGTGAAGCACTTGAAGCAAAGTGTTACATGTTGAGGTAGTCGGAAGTATAGACAACTGGAGTGAGCCCATTCTTGGAAGCACAAATTGCAGCTATGGCAAAGTAGTTGGAGAAACTATCAGCCAATTCAGCACATGAGACATGCATTGGGATTTGGTGTACAAATTGTGAAGTGGAAGGGCACACTAAGGATAGTTGTCCTCACAGATCAGTGTGTTAATTACTACTATACTATGAGATATGTCATTTAGACCATGATGTCATCCACTTCCCATTATTACAACGTGTAATAAGAAAGAATGTATCTTGCTATTATAATATTTTCGGTCCATGACTCATAATACAGAAGACTGCATGTTGATTGGTCATATCCATGATGCTATAGATATTGGTGTGTGACAAACAAGAGTATCAAATAACTCTAAAGGTAAAAGTGAGCACCATGATCATGATCACACTCAAGTGCGCTATGATCAGAATGAAGGGTGCTTTGAAGGAAGTCATGGAAGAGGTTGAGGATACCATGGTGGATTCAAAGGCCAAGGCTGTGGTGGTGGATGAGGTGAGTTTCCTCACAAAACATGTTTTACATGCAAATCTCCTGACCACTATAGGTGCGAATGTCCTCAAAATATTACTTGTTATTTTTGTGGGAATAATCACAACTAAATAGAATAAGCAACATAAATAGAATAACAAGGGCATAAGGATGGTTAGAATACAACGCGCTATAGAAAATCAGTGGATGCCAAAGTTGGCACCGGAACCTGAGGAAGTAACTATGAAGATTACTACACGCGTTGAAGTTGTGCATACAAGAGATACATTACAACAAAAACCTACCATCACTAAGGTGTAGGTTTTACATGCAAGGCACCTAGATCCTGCACATCAAAAGGAGGTTTACTAGGAAATAATGGAGGTACTCGAAATCTTCAAGGTGAAATACAGTGTTTAAAGGAAAAGTCACAAAAGTTGGAACAAAATAAGGCAATTGAGATTGTCTAGTAGGGTATTGATGATTTGAAATAGGTATGTAAGATGTTACGCTAGAAGAATATCATTCCATTACTAGTGAATTGGATAAAGGGGAACACTCCACGCGTAGGTATTGAGAATGGATGAAGATCCTACATGTTAATCTTCCCCCTCATAGCTTGGATTATGACAAGGAGATCACTCTGAATGCTATTGTGGATGGGTGGATATTAAGAAATATATTGATTGAAACAGGCATGGAAGTGAATGTGCTTAATTTAGATGCATCGGTATAGATGGACAGACCTCCATTACATCCATCCTCTAATGTATTGTTTATGGCTAATCGGACTAAGGCCACTCCAATCATAGTTTTAAAGGATGCATCCATTACTATACAAGGGGAAAAGTTCATTGGGGACTTTGAGGTCTTAGCACTTGCAGAAACAAATAACTTTCTAGCTCTACTTGGGCACCCTTGGTGTTATTCAAATAATGTTGATGTACGGTTCAACAAGGGGTATATAAGTTTTGAGAACAAGGATGAAATATTTATTATCCCTTTGACATATGGGAAATCTATGCCTTATGTTGAACCTTTGAGTGAGGAAGACCTGAATAGAATTTTTTTGTGCAAGCCATTCGAGATCCGGAAGTGCTTGAGCCATCTAAGGAAGGAATCCTCCAGTGGGAAGATGCACAATCTATTAGTGATACTACAAGTATTTCTTGTGACAATTGAGCACATGTCACCTATGAGATGGTTGGGTAGGAAGTAAGAAGAAAATTTGCATAGAGAAGCACACCTTGTTGCATTAGGAGGATAGTTCATAACTCTATACCTTGGTACACTAGAGAAGGAGACCCTACGGTATTCATGTGTGCCATGGAGGAGCTAGTGGATAAATCAAGTTGAAAGAAGAAATATGTTAGTATATACCCTACATAGGACAACAACATGCTAGTGGATGGTTCACAAGGATAATATTATAGAATGGAATGAATTCGAGTTTCTCTAACTCAAATTTTCAGGGGCAATACACCTACTCAAATCTGCATATATCATGGTAATCAACATGTTCAGCACAATGTTTAGTAGTGTGAGAGACTCTAGACAAAGGGGTAGGAAGATTTACCACCTTCACTATGGGTGCACAAACTTTATTCCACTTTACAAGGTTGTGCATGTGTTTGGTATGTTTATGCGGAACTACATAGGAGACTAGAAATTGGCAGGATTTGATTACAAGAATGGTCCAAACTTTTGACTACTTCTCTACTAAACCTCCGGTGGAAGAGGAATTAAGGGTTATAAAGCACTTAACTATGGGAGACAATGTAAAAGCTAAAGAACTCATTCAGGAGTTATTTGGTGAGGCAGACTTAGGAGCACATTTTGATGAAATAGATGAGATGTATACAAACTAGGCCAAGATGAAGTACTACGTTGGTGTGTACTAGAACATGAGCACACGAATGTCATGGAAGAGGCTCAAGGTGGGAAATATGCAGGTGACGCCACCACACATAAGATTATACTCATTAGATTATGGTGGGAGACCCTGTACAAGGATTGTAAAGAGTATTATAAGACATGTGATCACTATCAACACCTTGGCAAACCTAGACAAAGAGATGAAATGCCTTTGAGGCCTATTCCTAGTGAAAATCCATTTGAAAAATGGGCTATAGACTTTGTGAGTCCTATTTCCCTAGCCATGCGTAGAACCAGATCGTGCTACATCATCACTTGCACAGATTATCTTACAAGGTGGGCAGAAGCAACACCTACAAAGGATTATATAGTGGCTACAACAACAAGGTTCTTATGGGAAAATGATCTTACTAGGTATGGATTTCCACTGAGCTTGACAAGTGATAGGGTCACACACTTCTTGAATGATACAATAAGGATATTATTGGATGAATTTATGGTTGCACACCATAAGGCTACACCCTATCATCCTTAGGAAAATGACACTATTGAGGCCTTCAATAAGATATTGAGCCAGACCTTGAAAAAAAAATTGATGTTGGAAGGAAAGATTGGGATGATAAAGTTTGTTTTGTACTTTAGACATATAGAACAACCTACAAGAGATTGAATAAGGCCACACCCTTTTAGTTGGTGTTTGACGTAGAAGCAGTTCTTCAAATGGAATTCATATTAGCATATTTGCGTATTGTGCACGATGGGGGTCTAGCTGATGAGAAAACATTAGAAGAAAGAATTGACAAATTAATACAGTTGGATGAGATGCGTGCCATATCAAGTTAGAGTCGGAAGCAAGAAAAATCTAGGTAGAAGGCATGGCAGACAGGACACATCGGGACAAGAAGTTTGAGGTTGGACGAGATGGTGCTTCTTTATGATTCTAAGTTTCTGCCCCATCCAAGAAAACTTAAGGTGCATTAGTTGGGACCATATGTTATCACTCATATACTTGAATTAGGTGCTTTTCAGTTAGAGGTGCTTGATGGAATATGGTTACCTAGTTACTTCAATGGGATTAGGTTAAAGCCCTACTATAAATAAGTCTTCTCGGTGTTTTTAATAAGAAATTATTTCCATTTAGTATAGGTTTCCCTTTTTGTATTTATTTTCATGTATTTCCTTCTTTGTCGCTATGCTTTTTCAATTTAGTTTGGTGTTTTGTGTAATAAGTGTGTTTGCATCTTTGGAAGCTAATTATAATCTGAAGTATTTTTATGTGCACAGATGCACATACAATTGGAGTGGGATGGTTATTATTTTTATCCACAAATGCGTATACATGAGAAAAAACTGTTACATATGCTATTGAAGTATGGAAAGGAGATGCTAGAGAGGAGATTGCTTCTAAAGAATACCATAGATGGGAATAAATGAATGAATAGTATAACACGAGGTAAGTAGTGACCATGGAAACTACTAGGGGAAGAAGCAGTGGTGAGGTAATTTTATACATGGAAATGTGCAAAAGGAGGTCTACATCCAAAAGGTAGGAAGGTGTGCTAGAAGGTTAGAGCTGGGGTGTGAAGGTGTACCACACGAAATTGGGAAAATGGTCAATTAATGAGAGGATTGGTGGTAGGTGAAGGAGCAATAAATGCACTAAATTTTTGAAAATATATATAAGGACGTGATGCGGGTTCATTTTTACCTTTACAATCACAAGTATTCAAGCGAGCTAAGTGCAACCGAGACAAGAGAATCATGTTGAGGTGTAGAGAGCTATGGAACTAGATGTGGAGAGCAGATTTGTGCACAGAAGTGGCTTGCATCCCCATTGGTGAAGGGTTTGAGAAAAGTAGAAGCTTTGAGAAGGAGCTAAGGCATGGCGTTTTGAGATAGGGTTTTAGATTACTCAACATCAAAAACAAAAAGTAGGATTTTTATAATGGCACCGAAGAAAGCACCTGCAACAGGCACAAAGGGAAAGAAAAAGGTGGAAGTTGAGGTTGAAATTTCTCCTGAGAGCAATTTTTCAAAGATGTAGTATCCAGAAGGAGTGATAGTCAAATAGGATTGGGATTCCCACATTTGTCGATGCAAAGTAAGTGATTAAACCCCTTCGCACCACCGACAACAGGGGGGAATTGGATGCGTTGTTGAACAATAATACCAACAAGCGCATGGTGGACAATATGCCAGTATATGATGATGTTGGGGATAAGTTGCTTAAGAAGGTCGGGTTTTATCAGTTATATGAACTCCCATATTTTGCAAAAATAGAAGCTTTATACCTATGGCTTATGAGCATAGTCCCGAGGACTTCTTCTATTTTGTTGGATGGAGGTTAAGGATCACAACAACCTTGATTTCTACATTGTGAGTTGAAGGGCACAAAGACAAATATTATGAGTGATCTAACTGATAAGGCAGTTTTTATAGCCACCAACAAGGAATTAGGATACTCCAAGGGTCCGTACGGAAAGGACATAAATAAATTAAAGAAGTATCCAGTGGTGCGGGCGGTCGTGCATCTACTTACTAAGTTAAATGATCAAGATAGATGGTCACAGGTAAATACCATGTGGCTACATATTGAAAAGAAAATGTCACAAGGAGAAATCTATAACTTGGATGGATACATAGAAGAAAAAAATTATAGAGGAAGCACACTCATGTGAGAAGATAATTTTTGGTGCTATCCTACTATCTCTTGTGTTTGTAGAGATTAGAGTGCCTAATGGGCCAAAGAACAAAATTTGGGAATACTCCATAGAGAAGGAGTCCCTCGTGGAGAGGTTCAAGAAATATTATGTGAAGGAACAATGAGTGGCCCATTCAAATAGAGGGTAGAACTATGGTAGGATTGAATTCATGCGGCGTTTGAGGAGTGGTGCATTCCAAAAAGAGCTACCCTCGATAGTCCACAAGGTAGTACGAGTTTGTGGTGTATCATCATTTCTACATCGTGTGGTTTTCCATGAAGGATGGGACATGGAGTCCATGGTGTAAACTACCCTATGCCTTCACATCATGTTACTTCTAGGCCTCGTTCATAGGTTTACTGATGCGCGTTGGTTGAACTTCAATGTAGACAAGGTAGATTGTGACTACCATAATCTCATAAAAACATATGTTTATCCAGTCGTTTTGCCTACATTGAGAGGCTCATTTTAGATGTTATAAATATAAAGCTAGTAATTTTGGCTATTGGGGACAATGGATCTGTGCTCATATATCTTCATCTCAAGCCTAGGTTGGAGAATAACAAGTATGTGGAGAATGAATTTATGCTCCTAGGGCCTCCTAAGGGAAAACACACAGTTGAGAGTGTGGCAGCTCCAAAGCTTGCCTCAACCATAGAGATTGACAAGGAAGAGGAGCACGAGGGTAGTGGAGGCTTGGACCATAAGAACTAGAGGTAGCCCACGAGAAAAAGTGGAAAGTGAGTGCATAGATAATCCACCACAGGCGCAAGAAGGAGAGGAGGAATTGGACGTGGATGCAATCTTTGAAGAGTGCAAGTTTAAGAAGGTATTTAGAAGAACCATGACCCAAGACGCATAAACATCACATCCTATACAAAGATCACCTCTAATCTCCCCTCAGAAAGAAGGACCGAGAAGAAGATAAGAAGAAATTTGAAGCTTAATGAGGAGGCAGAGGAGTCGAAGAGAGTGCACGGTGGAACCCCGGTTCAATTTGGAAGATGTGGAGAAGCCCGAGACGAATAAATGAGAGATGAAGAAGAAGGGGTGAAATAAGTAGAAGAAGTAGTACACGGGAAAACCGGTGAGCCCATTTTGCCTCGGGTAGGAGAAGGGCCAACTCTAGACCTTGGCGCTCATGTTCCTAAGGGGCTAAGGATAAAGAGAAGTGAATATTATGTTTTTCCTAGTATGGGCTATGATGATGACACAAGAAAAATCATCTACACCTAGTTTTAGAGAAAAATGGACCTTAAGAAGCTATATGGATGGGAGTGATGGACCTAGATATGGACACTACACATGCAGGGAAATAACTATCCTAGTCCATGCAAGACCCATATCGATGAACCAGCTTTTGACGTGTGTGAGGAGTCATATGTCTCAAGAAGAGTAAAGAAGGAACGTCGGAGTAGGAACATGATAATAAATCCTACTCTCATATCTCGATGAGAAGGTCAGCAATTCCTTAGTCAAGGTATCTATTGAGGTGGCACAAAGAAATATTGATAAGGCCGCCACCATTAGAGCGTTGATGGAGGATAACAAGGACAAAATTGCAGAGATAGAGTGGTTAAAGGCAAAGAAGGAATGAGAATGCACAAATAATGAGGCCTTTGTTGGCATGGCTGAAGAAATTGGTGATTACATTTTGAAGGCAAGGCCTCATCTAGAACCAAAGGTACCTAAAAAGTTTCCTTCTGCTATGCATTATGTGCGCACTTTGGTTGATTTGGTGTTAGAAGATGGACCACTTAGAATGCCCACACCAAAAGATGTTGAACAAGAAGCAGAGAGAGCAAGGGCCTCTATGATCAGAAAAATTTCAACGTATGAGGCATTGCTCTAGACTTTAAAGGATGAGCTAAAGAAATTAGACCAAGCTCTAAACTTGTGTGTAGCACCAGAGGCAGTAATAAGGACCAAAAATCTGGTTAAAGATAATGAAGTTTTGACAGCAATGAAAGATGAGACTTTAGGGCACACAGAAATATTGGCACTGGTGAAACAAAAGTGCGAAGCCCTCATAGCAACCCAAGATCCACATAAGGAGAGGATAGATGAGATTGGGAAGCTCATAGTGTAGAAGATGGATCTTCTAGAAGGAATGATGTCCAGTTATGGCCAATGTTGTCTGGGTACTATAAAATGAGAAGGAAAATATTACTCAGGATGAGTTGGATGCCATTGCCACAAACATTCCAGAGAAGACAAGGACTACACTAGATGAATGGTAGACATTGGAGGCTGAGATTAAGAATGAATATCCAGAGTTGATCCTCCCAGTTGAAGAGGAGGGTGTTGTAGAGTGAAGATTTATTCTTTTGTACAAAGTGATTTTTTTATTCTTTTAATTCTTATTTTATTGTTTGGAATATTAGAGAGAATTCCCATTTTCGGGATGGAAATGTACTTTAGTGTAGGGTAATGTTGAGTAGTCATATTGTTTCTCTAAGGATAAGACACACAAAGAATACGCGCGCAACAATAAGGCACATTTGAAGGTGTGGAAGAATAGGAAAGGAAATACATGTGTCGAACAATTTGGTTGAACTTATATGTTTTTATGGATACATGATATTTTTGGAGATAGCGTGCAAGTTACACAACAATATGGAGACTTGTGTGACACACAAATGGTATTTTTGGAATGAGCGGATGATAAGCACCATGCATGGTTATAGTTAATAATAGGATTACTTCTTCGAGTTAAGCAGTAGGACATCTATTATTTACGCACTTACATGTGTGCATGTCATTGTAAAGGCGCATGACTATTATTAGCACATGACCTATTTTAAGAAGTGCATAGGAGGTGAAAGGAAAGTCCCCACCTCTATAAATATGTATGGAACTATGTAGTTAGAGAGACAGAATTATTGTAGAGTTATGATGATGGATCGATGCACGCACATGACTTATGGACATACTTTATAATGTAAGAATCTTTTGTGTTTACGGTGTTTAATGTAATGGAGTATATTGGCTAGATAATGGTATTAAACATAAACCAGTAACTAGTACATGTATAGTTAATCCTATTATAGTTATTGTTTAATTCATGATTCACTAAGATCTAAATCTGGATTATGCACTATGGAATGTTTATGTTTATCTATGGATCTAAATATGGTTTATCATCATCACACTAACATCCTGTATAAGCAATTATAAAGAGGGGCCTAATACCTTTGCACACTTTGGGTGAGCACACTACTCGGGATGGGTGATGTGTCAAAGATGCTTGAGTTTTATACAATACATTCTAGGTGCATCACCAAAGTACAAAAATACCTTATCATCCCAGTCCTTCCATCCAACATCACAAATATTTATTAATATATGGCCCAATATATTGTTGAATGCTTCAATAGTCCCATTGGCCTGTGGGTGATAGGGTGTTTTCTTGTGGTGCGCCACCATAAATTTTGCCAACAAAATCTTGATGGTCTCATTCAAAAAGTGTGTACACCTATCACTAGTAGGACTCAACGAACATGCATACGTACTAATAATGTTCTCCTATAAGAATCTCACTACTTGTAGCTGCGAGTGTAATCTTTTGTAGGTGTTACTTCGCCCACCTTCTCATATAATCTCTACAATTTATAATGTAGTGTGTGCCAGTCCTACACGTGGGTGGAGAAATAGGATCCAAAAGCTAATTACCCATTTTTCAAATGGTTTAATACTTGTAATAGGCCTTAAAGGAATCTCATATCTTGTTCCTAACTTCCTAAGGTACTGAAAATGGTCACATGCCTTGACATATTCTTTGACATCTTTATACAAAGTCTCCCACCATAATCCAACCATTAGAATCTTGCATGGGGTGGCATCTCCAACATAATTTCAACCTACAATCCAACCATGAGCTTTTGCCATTAACCTATCATGATCATGTTTGAGAACACACCGGCGCAAAACCTCATCATGACCAAGTTTATACAAGTCTCCACCTATCAACTGATAGGGTGTTGTGCGTATTGCAAGTTGCTTCTTTTCCAAATTCAGCATCCCCTCAGGTGCCAGCCAAGTGTGCAAGAATAATAAAATTTCCTCAATTTGAGTGGGAACGTGATTCAATCGAATAAGCGTGCATTTGGAATTGTTTCCTCAATGCTCTGTGCATCCTCACTAGAGTTTATCCTTGACAAATGGTCAGGTCTTGAGTTTCTTTTTCCTAGTTTTACCACAACTATAAACTGAAATTCTTGAAATAGTAGGATCCACCTACATATGTACCCTTGTAAAATAGGCTTATTGACTAAATAATTAAGCATCATGTGATTTGTAAATAATATGAAAGGTGTTGCCAACAAGTATTGTCGAAACTTGTGTAGTACATAAATGATAGATAAAACCTCGCGCCCCGTACTTGTATAATTTTGTTTAACTAGTGTCAAATTCCTTCTTGTAAAACAAATTGGGTGGTCCACTATTCCTTCACTTGGTTGGGCTAATACCATGCCAATTTCCATCCCAGAAGAATCCACATGAACATGGAATGGTTTTTCCCATGAAGTAAAGTGCAAAATGGGTGCAGAAGTAAGTCTTTCCTTCAATGTCTCAAATGCTATCTATTACGCCTCATCCCAACGAAACTTTCCTTTCCTTTTCAACAATTCCTCCAAGGGCAGAAATCTTAGCATATCCCTTAATCAACTTTCTATAATAACCTATATGTCCTAAGAACCCGCACACCTCACTATGATTTGTAGGCTCCTCTAAGCCCAAAATAACTGCGACCTTAGCAGGATCTACCAACAAGCCTTCTTTACATATGATATGCCCCAACAAAGTGCCAAAAGGTGTTGCAAAGATACATTTCTTAATGTTCAATGAGATACTCAATTGTCTGCACCTTTCAAACATAAGTCTCAAATTTTCACAATGGTCCTTCACCAATCCATATACTATCCAATCATCCAGATAAACCTGTAAAAAATTATGAATGAAGTCTTGAAAGGCTTGTACCATGATGCACGAAAACAATGCATGCACATTTTTCAATCCAAAAGGCATCATGGTGTATGCAAAACTTCCCCACTCTGTGGTGAAAGTGGTCTTTTCCTGATCTTCCTTAGCAATATGCACTTGATGATAACTAGAGAACCCATCTATAAAGGAATAGATCTCGCGCCCAACAACTCCTTCAAGTATCTCTTTTGTAAAAGGTGTGGGGAAAGGATCAATTACACATGAAGCATTCAACTCCCTATAATCTACACAGATCCTTATCCACCCATCTTTCTTAATGTTGATGACCATGGGACTCACCCACTTAAACTCCTCAATAGGTTCAATGATACCAGAATTCAACATTTTATCAATTTATTCTTTTAATTTATCACGCAGATTAGGATTCATCCTGTAAGGTATCTTCCTAATCATGCATAATCCTTCCTTAAGTTTTATTCACATCTCCCCTAAAGAAGGGTGTACTCCTTTCAATTCATGATATCCTCTTAGAAACAGATCTTGAAAGTCGTGCAGGAGCTTAATAATCTTAGCAACCTCTGCTCTAACCAATAGTCACCAATGATGGCCTCTTTGGGCTCTGGATCTGTCCCAATTTTAAATTTCTTCATTTTCATAGGTTCATGATATGTGTGCATATTTGCATCGGCTGTATCCATCACCTCGCGCATACCCTTAGTGTGATTTATATCCAGATTATTATCCTCATCATCTTCACCATCTATTATGCATAATAGCTTACCCTTCTCTTTTTCTTCCCATGCGTGGACCATCTCTTCTTCTTCACTCTCTTCAAGGTCAAGGCGTGCCTCTAAGTCCAATTCCCCAAACATATCTAGCAAGATTTCTTCAGGCTTCGTGTTATCTCCCATGGTAAGGAATTTTACAATCTGCAATGCTTCATTGATCGAGGCTTAGTTGAAAAATAATCTAAAGTATGAATCATAGCTGAGGTCATCTCTTACTAATTTTTGGTTACTCTTGTTAACTCTACATGCACATACCATGCGCACATACAACCACCTAGGGTAGTGTATAACTCATGTACCTAGAGTGATGGTGTCAAGGCCTCCTGCCCCTCGGTTCAAAGTCTCTCACACTTCTAAACGTGGTGCGAAGCAGAGTCCTTCCCATGAAATTCACATATTTTTGAGGGTACATTGCTCCTAAGAAACCTAGTAGAGAAGGTGATTCTCACTTCCCGCCACTCCACAAGGTTATCTCTATGTGTAATCCACCAAAGCACGCTATAGTCCCACGCAGAGTATATACAAGCATATTCCTCCTATCTCCTTCATCCGTCCACCGAGGCATCCATGGCGGGCAAGAATACGTCGAGTTCCCTTCACCAGTATACCAAGGTACCTAGCTATGACCTAAATGTCGAGCAACGAGTGACATGACTACGCGAGTAACATTATTCTTGATCTCTCTCCCTACCACTTCATATGTTCCATGCACCCAATTTTCACAAGCAACATTGGTGGTGTCACTAACTGAATGATCATCATCCCAATGTATCACTCCTTCCTTAGATGGCTAATTTACTTCAGGATCTCCGACCGTACGCACGTAAATTCTGTTGAGATCCTCTTCACTCAAGGGTGCAACATAGGAAGAACCTTTGCATCTATCAACGGTGTAATGATGCACTCTTCTTTATTCTCAAAGCTAATGTACCCCTTGTTGAAACGTAAATATGCATTATTTGTATAACACCAAGGGCACCCAAGAAATGCTGGGAAACTATCTGCCTTCGTGAGCTCCAATACCTCAAATTCCCCAGTAAAATTGGCCCCTTGAATCATGATAGTAGCATCTTTCAATACTCCAATAGGGTTGGCCCTAGTTTTATTCGCCATGTACAACAAATTTGTAGAAGGTTGTAATGGTGGTCTTCCCATCTGATCCCAAGAATCCAACATGGGCACATTAACTTCTGCACTTATATCTATCAAAATATTACTCAAGATCCATCCATATATGGATGCACTTAGTGTAATTTATTTATCATACTCATGATCCTGGTGAGGTAAATTTGCATGAAGGATTTTCCTCTCGTGCTCATGTCCTGCGTACGGAACCATTTCTCTTAACCATTCGCCTAGTAACGGGATAATGTTTTCCTGTCACAACATTCTACATACTTCTTTTAAATCATCCATGTCCTTCTATGGAAGGTCAACCTTCTTTTCTCTATCCATCGTGCGTGCCTGTTCCTTCAAGCCTTGAATATCTCCTTGTAAATTCCTGATAACATCCATAGTCTATAGGTAGACTTATTTCTAATGTTCAACATCAAGGTACTTGGCATTGATCACTTCTTGTTTTGTTATAATCAGACTTGCTCCTCGGGGCCTCCCATGCACGAGCTGCATCTACGTGGGTTGTGACTAACCAAGGCTATAACTTTGAATCCAATCCAACCTTTAGCATCCATTAACCTCCATCGACACGTTGTATTTTAATCATAGCCGTACCCTTATCTTGCTTATGTTGCTTACTCATGTGCTCATATAGATTAGGACATTATTCAAACTTGTGTTGTTTCCCACACCATGAGAAAATTATATTCTAAGGGCATTCGTGCTGATAATGATGTGTGATCCACATGTAAAGCAAGTACCTCTAGGAAATCCTCCTCTTCCATCACCGCGACCTCAACCTCTATATCCTCCACAAAATCCCCTATTCCGGTTATCACCATTATTGTGCCCTTCATTATGTTTCTCTCCCTGATCCTTAGATCCACTTGCTACACTAGTCCTGGTGCACACTAGTCTCAATAGCCTCGTGAATGTTGGAACATAATGATTAAGTGGTATGGCTAACCCTTAATGTATATGGGTCAATCACTAATATATAGGTTAATATTTAATAATATTTATATTTATATTTATATTATTAAATATGCTAACCTAGGTATATACTTTAAGTTAAATATTTAATATCATGAAATGATTATATTTCTAATATTAAATATTATAAACCTAGGTGTATGTGTCAACCGTTTAGGTTAAAAAGGTGGGTTGTGAGACATACTCGATCACCTTATATAAAAAGGATTTTAGGTCCTCATTTGATATATTCGGGAAATATATCAAAGGTGTGCAAATCAAGTGATTTGGTTTTACCCTTAGTAAATAGGGTTTTAAAGGAGGAGGTGATCTTACTAGATGTAAAATAAGTTCTTTGAAGTAAAATGTTATTTTCAAAGTGGTTTTTACCCTATTGGGGTTTTCCACTATAAATATTGTGTCACTTGTGTTATTTATTTCATGTAAGTATTTCTTTATTTACTTATGTTATGATGTAATCTTTATTTAAATATTTATTGTAACATTATGTAATATATAAGTTGATTAAATCCGTATTTATTAGAATCCTCAAATTCTAACATGGTAACAGAGCGAAGTAAATTAAATAAATTAAGATCAAATATTTTGTATTTTATTTATTTAATTTGTATGGGTTTTTTCAACCAACCCGAAAGGGTATTTAAAAGTATCCGGTCCCCTTATTTTTTTCCCAATTTATTTTGGCATTACATTTGTGCAATTAAACTCTTGGTAAAAATTTTAGAGTTTTTAATTTTAAATCCCTATTTTTTTGGGGGAGATGTAATATGATATGATTCTTACTTTCATTTATATTTTGTAAATTATATGGAATTAATGTTTATTTGGAGATTGATGTGTGCAGGTGAAAGGGGATTCAAATATTTACTGCGTGAAAACAAAGTTAAATATTTGGAAGGTAAATTCATACTTGTGTTCTTTGGTTCCCTCTAAAAGTATTTGATTTGAAAAACTATAGTTTATGGTTATTCTATAACTATATCCTATATAATTTGAAAACTATATTATTATTTTTAAATAAAAATATATATAATATAGAATAAGGTTTATATAGTAATTTATATAAACATCATATTAAAATTTATATAGTTTTGGAAAAAAAAAAACTATATATTAAAAGTCTTAAACCATATTAAAATTACATGGGATTGAGGGAAGAGTCAACAAACCATATGCTAAGCCTAAGTTTAAATAATAAATTAAACTTAACTTATAAATCTAGGCATATATAGTTTTAAAAATAAATAAACCTAAGTTTGAATCATATTTTATATATATGGTTAGTTTAAACCACTTCAAATATAAATTTTCTTAGATTTGGTTTATATATATATATATATAAAACCTATGTGCTTACTTTTTTTTTAGTAAGGGGGCCCATGTTTATTGCTTGGTCATGAAGGGATTACTTATTAAATCTTAATACTCTTATAAATCTACTTGCACTGTTAAAATTTTAACTGGTTTATGTCCTTTAAACCCCTTTAATAAGGGTTATGCGTTTTTTATATAAAAATATACTATAGTTTATAATTTTTATGAATTATATGTTGTTTTTTATTTACATTTTATAAACTATATACCTTTTTTTTAAAAGTGCATATATTTTTACATTATAAATTATAATATGTTATTATAATGTATTAAAATATAACCTTCCTAATATTATACAAAAGAATAAATTATGGAATTTCACATTCTAGAAATACACAAGTTTTAGCTTCATTAAATTTGACGGTCAGATGATCGTCATAAGTAGACCAAATATAAGATAGTATGACATTAATTTAGACATCAAATTTAAGCTCATAGATTCCAGGAAAATTTCATTGTGTTAAAATTAATGGTCAAATGACCGTCACAATGCAGACAAAAAAATAAGCCATTATGACGGTCATTTAGACATCAAATTTAAATTGGTCGGATCTTTGTCTATATTTATGTTTTTCAAAAATTTGATGTTGTTATGCATTCTTACGGGTCTCTTCTTCACTTCTATATGGTTAGAAATATTTTTATATAAATCATGGGTATAATGCAGAGCCCTTTATATTGTGGGTTATTATTTTGATCATGGGAGGTTAATTAGTATGCATTGTAATGACATAATTAGTTATGATCAAATAATTTCTATAGATCTATAAATTTTAGATCCGATGCTATTAAAAGTGTTGTTTTTATTATTGATAAAGATGTATCTAACTCTATGGTACATTTTATATTATAATGGGGTGTGTTTTACAGGTTTAGGAAAATAATGGCGTCCAACTATTTCTATTTTGACAAAACCTAGATCTTGAATGAAACCAACTACAATATTTGGGTCAAAACAAAATTTATGGCGAGGAAACTTTGGACGATTGTTTCTCGGATCTCGAGGTTGCTCTCACCAACCGTAAAAAAGCGTGTAGATAATATGAATGTATTCTTGCAATGAATGCAAGAGGATCTTTCTATGATTTTGTGTAATGTGAACAATGAGTACCTTCTAAACATTGGTAATATAGAACATCCGAAAGAGGTATGGAAACAACTAGAATCCGTGCATGAAGGATACTTGGTATATCAACGATAGTAATGAGAGTATAATATATGAAGGAATTCAAAGAAATGGTATGTATATTTTTGATGATTTCCCTTTTGCATCTTGTTTTATATCTTAGAGTTTGAATAATTCAAAACTATGGCATGAAATTTTAGGGCATATTAATTATCAAAGCTTATATAAAATGTATAGATATAATCTAGTGAAAGGTTTACATGTGTTGTCTTATTCTCTTGAATTTACTTCATTAAATGCTTCTAAATGGTGGTTTTAATTCAGATTTAGTAAATGGTCATGATTATGTTTTGATGCTATAAATATTTTGAAACTCTTATTTTCCTAGATAAGAAATTAAATTGGGCTCAATCTATGTTAAAAAGTTCAAATCCTATCAACCTTAAGAAAATGACTAGAATCCATCATATATACCATGCATTAATTACCTTGTATGAACCCGAGGCATGAAGTATTATAGGGTCTAAGTAGATATACAAAGTAAAGTATAATGTTGATGGTAGTATTAACAAATATAAAGCTAGACTTGTTCTTTAGAGGTTTCAATCAGAAATCTGGTATTGATTAGGTTGAGACATTTTCCCACGTAGCTAAAATGAGTATTGTTAGGGCCTTATTTGCAATTGCCGCTCAATTTGGGTGGGAAATCTACCAAATGGATAAGAAAAATACTTTTTTGAATTATGATTTAAAAGAAGAACTTTACATGTTTTAACCTAAAGGATTTGAAGAAACTGGTAAAGAAAACTATGTTTGTAAGTTGAGAAATCCTTGTATGGTTTAAAACAAGCTCTTAGAGCTTGGTATGCAAAAATTGTTTCCTTCTTTAAACTGTTAAGTTTTGTTAATTGTTCTTCTAACAATGATATATTCATTAAGCAATAAGGCTCACATATTATCATTATATGTATATATGTTGATGATTTGCTTATGTTTGGTGACAATTCTGATTTAATTCATAGGATTAAAGAGAAATTGAAGCAGTACTTTGAAATGAATGAGTTAGGTCTCTCACATCATGTTATTTGTATGACTTGTATTTCATTCTATTTTTATTTTTCAAAACACAATATGCAACCATTGTATTAAATTTTTTCTTATGATTGATTGTAAACCATTTTCTACTTCAATGGAAGTTGGAATAAATATTGATCATAAATCTTCATATGAAAAAGGTTGATCCTACTTTATATACGATGTTAGTTGATAGTTTTATTTATCTAACTATAACTAGATCATATATTTCCCATGTAGTAGGAATTATTGCAAGGTTTATGCAACAACTTTTAAAGAGATTATCGGGATCTTGCAAAAAGATTTTTAGATATTTGAAAGGAACAATCAATTATGGGTTGCATTATAATAAGAATGAAAATGCTATCTTATATGGATTTTATGATTCTAACCATACCGATGTTGTGTTATAAAATATACTAGATATGTGTTCAATTTTTTTGGTGTAGGAACCATTACTTGGAACAAAAAATACAATCAATAGTATCCATTTCTTCTACTGAGGCAGAGAAGTACAATGGAAGAAGTAAAGAAGTCATGTGGCTGCAATGGCTATTGGTAGAGATACACATGGAAGCTAAATGAAGTATTTCTCTTCTATGTGGTGGTTAGAGTTGTATTAATCTTGATTAAGAATCTAGTTCAACATCAGAGGACGAAGAAAATTGAGATACATATACACTTCACCCATGAGAAAGTGCAAAGTGATGAGATAAATCTCAAGTTTATGTTGATCAAGAACAAAGTTCTTTGACATCTTCACAAAGTCCCGAGTGTCTGCAAAGTTTTTTCACTTTCGCGAAAAGTTTGGATTGTTGGAATTTCCATTGAGGGGGAGTGTGCATGAAAATGTCACCTCCTAATGGAACTTAGTTTTTGTAAAAATACCATCGGAGATTTGTAATAGACCTTCGGAAAAATGTAAAAAGACTTTCGTGCAAGCTTAAAAAGACCTTCGGGCATGTATACCTTCTTGAATTCTTTTTATAAATAAGTGTAGAAAGATCTTAAAGGCGGTCTTCAGTAAACTCTTTAGTGCTATTGAGTTTACTGGTAAATATCCAATACAAGCATATTGTTAAGGAGGTCCTTGGTTGTAAAAGTCTCCTATATGCTTGGGTTCAATAACCTTTTATGAGAACATGTAAAACTCACAAATCATACTTAGCCACTAATCATGGGATGATATTTGGGATTCCAAATCCTTTTTACTAAAAGGTAAATTGAGTATGATGAAGGTGTTATAATTCCTTCAAACCGATATGCTAGCCTAAAATCTTTATGGTTTAAGGATAGTAAATCTTCTAGTGTACCACAGCGGGTAATCTATTGACATATGTTATATTATCCCACTTAACATTAAGGGGGAGTGTTGGAACATAATGATTAAGTGGTATGGCCAACCCTTAATGTATATGGGTCCATCACTAATATATAGTTTAATATTTAATAATATGATATATTTATATTTATATTATTAAATATGCTAACATAGGTATATACTTTAGGTTAATTATTTAATATCATGAAATGGTTATATTTTTAATATTAAATATTATAAACCTAGGTGTATGTGTCAACCGTTTAGGTTGAAAAGGTGGGTCGGGAGACATACCTAATCACCGTATATAAAAAGGACTTTAGGTCCTCAATTGATATATTTAGGAAATATATCAAAGGTGTGCAAATCAAGTGATTTGGTTTTACCCTTAGTAAATAAGGTTTTAAAGGAGGAGATGATCTTACTAGATATAAAATAAGTTCTCTGAAGTAAAATGTTATTTTCAAAGTGGTTTTTACCCTATTGGGGTTTTCCACTATAAATATTATGTCACCTATGTTATTTATTTCATGTAATTATTTCTTTATTTACTTATGTTATGATGTAATATTTATTTAAATATTTATTGTAACATTATGTAATATGTAAGTTGATTAAATCTATATTTATTAGAATCCTTAAATTCAAATAGTGAATGTGATCGATTATTCTGCAGGGTAATAGTGTCACAAGTATGAGACTTGAAAATATCACAAGTACATTGATATATTCTTATGGATTGCACATTGCAAGAGGGGAAATCAACTCACATCATGGTCTAAATGACATAGTTCACAATCAAACAACATGGTGCACACGAACTTGCGAGATAATCTATCATTAGTATGTCCTTTCACCTCGCAATCTATACACCAAATCGATTGTGCATCTCATGAGATGAATTGGCTGATAACATTTATAACTACTTTGTCATGGATGTAATATGTGCCTCCATAAATTGGCTAACTCTAGTGTCTACGCTACCAACTTCTTTAGACGCAGGGCTACCTCTAAAGCCTTATGCGGATCTATAATTTTTTATGAGAAAGTGCCCTTCTGAAAGGTGTGATCAAACCACTAATAAACCACTGTGCATGTTGGCTAGGTTGGATATCTTAGAAAAACTTTGATAACAAAGTTTTAAAACATGCATATAAATTCATTACGCTCTCATTCATGCCCCTGTTTAATCTCTTTCAAAGACACTAATGCTTTTATGTTCAAACTCAGGTATATGGAACTTCAATAAGAAAGCATCATGTGATGTTTTTAATATATAGTATTCGTTTGGATCATACTTCCTATACCAACTATGTGCACACCCTTGTAAAATAGTTACAAACCGGCTTTCCTTATGCTCGAATTTGTGATCCCCTTCGCGTGCCATAGTATATCACACATGTGAACGTGCTCTGCTACATCCTCAATGCCTCGATACTATGGAAGGTGAAGTGACATCTCATAAATAACTTGTTGTGGCTGGTGCGGACCATGCCCACCTCTAAAACCCGTATTACCTCTAGTATTCCCTCAACCTCCAAAACCACCGAGATCCTCTTGATCCCGAACACCGCTGATCCTTCGATCCTCCCGATCCACCTCCCGTAGTAGGAACCGGACCATAAGATGTGATGCCTTTTTCCAATAGTGGTACTAAACTAGAATCCCACATTCGGAAAGTGGTAGTACTTCTAGACGTGGTGCCAAGATTTTGTGCACCCACACTCTTTCCAGATGATGCACCAAAAAATATACCTCCAACTAGACCCCCAAATAACAAAGATGACATCTATGCCACCATAGATGAATGTGCTATTTGATTAACTCTTGTACTCAATGGAAAATGAAATCTACTTATTGCTACTCTATCACCAACAATAGTTTTCTTATCAATAATTGTTTTAGGAACTGGAACACCAAGTGTAAGGGCAAGGTCATCAGGTGGGATCAAATGTGCACCTGTGGTCCTTATACTTTATTTTAACATGCTCTCATATGAAGCCAAAAGGGGTTCTCTGTCATGCTTACCCAAATGGGGGAGAACCAAATGCTCCAACTCTATGTCTTCTACGTGAGCCACAAATCCTTTGTGAGCCATCTCTCTACAACACCATTCACTCCTCAATATCATGATGCTTTTCTAATTCCCTCTCTCACACTTCATTATACTTAAGCCACATTTCTTCTCTCTACCTTTTTGCCATAAGGTATGCCATATTTCACCACACTGCTCCTACCCCGTGTGCAGTAGTGAGTTTAGTTAGCCATCAAGAGGTGCTCTAAATTTAACACTACCATCAAGATCTTAATTGCTAAAGGAATAACGTGAAGGTAAGATCCTCTGGGCTTGCGCATAAACTCAAGATCTCAGTAACTTCCAGAAATAATACGTGGAAACAACATACTCCAGTATAACTATTCACAACACCAGCCCACCAGTGATCTACAACACGTGTCCAAGGTTCATCGGGCGTAACAAAAAGTCTAGTATTCTTCATGCGTCCAAACCCTTGATTTGTAATACCATCTCCTAATCAATGCAAACATAGACAATCACTTGTACAATTATATAGGGAAGCTACTAAATAACGACTCATAGAGTTCATGATAAAGGTGTTCCTCAACCCACTTTCGTGCATTGAAATTAGGTCCAGAACCATATCTTTGAGAAAACTGATCATGTTCGTCAATAACCCAATCTTCAATGGTCGCAAGAGTTAATTGAGAAGACATTAGTGTGCAACATCCTCACAACAACTTAGAAAAGAGGTCCCGATAACAAAACCAAAATGTAATTTGTTTATTCTTACTTAAACCCTATACATGTTGGCACATCGCTCAGACATATCTAAGAGCTCACTGAAGCACACGAAGGTACCATGTCCCTCTTTTATGTCAGATTTGTCAAGGAGTTAGCATGCATGAACATATATTCCATAATCATAACAACTAGATCCATGAGCTTAATTTAGAAACACACATAAATAAGTAAACATACAGTTCACATAACCATTAAGATCAGATTCACCATATAATTACCAAGTAATAGAGACATCAACAATCAATATCCAACCACAATGATCCATTATATTAATCCACAATAGTTGAATAATACATATATATATATATATATATATATATATATATATAAATTTCATAAGTTAGGCATGCTCATAAACCATCATCATAACTCTAACACACATGATGATCTAAACCATGAAAATAAATACATATATATAGGGGTGGGGACTTTTCCTTCACCTCCCATGCACTCTCAAAATAGGTTGCATGCTAAGAATATCCATGTGTCGCTACAAGATATCTATAGAAGTATGTAAGCTTTTCCTATTAATAGATCATCTATAGTTAACTCCTAGTGTTTATCCTATTATCAGCTCCATGTGCCTATTTGAACTACAAGTTATTTCCTAAAAAATAGACTCTTCTTGACTACCCAAACCTCTTTTTGTGTCATGTACTCCAAATCTATATTTAGTTCCATACACCAAAAATCACTAAGTCCTTTTCCTATCTACAATAATCCTTGTGTGCATCCCTTTCCATATTCCATGCTTAAACCCTATTCTTCTAACGAGCTCACCATGTTTATCCTTCCACGCATTCCTTCCATATCACTTCCGCGCATTTCTTCCACAAACTTACCCGTGCACGTGCGAACCTCTGCACTCTTCAAATACTTAGCCATTTTCTTGTGCCCAATACTAAGATTTGTTAAACCGACAACTTCTCACTATTTATAGGATAATCATCACCATAACCAGCTCACATATTTATGACATTTCTCATACATCAATCAATTCATAAAACTCTATTAAAACTCTCCCAACACTCACCATGTAAATTTTTTCTCAAGTTCCCGCTCACTAGCTACCATGCTCAAGGGTGTAACTTAGAAATTAAGCCTACTTGATGCTTCATAGACCACCTCCAATGTTCATGCACTTCAAACCATTGATAGATTCACTACATAAATGAACTCAAACAAACAAGACATTATCCTTCATTGTCTTTATCAAAATTGTCTTTTGTTTGTGCTACAACAATCTACAAGAACCTTCTTGCATTCATATATTCTTCTATGGATTTCAAATCATGGAACCCTTATAAACCCATTAGAAAAATGTTGTTATCTTCCTACCCTAAATTTTTATAACTCTTTATAACAAGGAGATATATAAACTATACCATGAAAAACATTTTGTCAAACAAGTTGTATGCATCCTCACCCCCACGGTAAAACACACCATATCTAACAAAATACTGATCATCAAGGAAAAAAATTCAAAACCCATCTGAAAAATTATGATTTCCCTATTTTTAAAATTTAATATTTATTTGACTTAAAACAAAAAACTTATGCTTTGACTAGTTCATAACACACATGATACACCCACACAAAGTCTAACATATCTCAATGTTTCAAGTTCACAAACACAATTCTTAAGGTTTATAGAGTTATTATTTCATGTAAATGAAATTATTATTCTTAGTTAATTACTGCAAAACTCATAAAACCATTAGCAATTCTAGGAATACACAAAAATAAGAAAAAATCTATATTCATTATCAAACTTCATACTAATACTCAAATCTTCCTCTTCATACAAAATATTGAAATCCTTCTCCTTTCATGACTCTCTCTCCATCCTCTACATGATGAATCATGTTTCTAACTTCCCACCCCATCTCCTTATTTGAATACCTCCTATGCATGTAACTTCCCCTAAATGTAACTCCTCTTACATATGTTATAATGACTCCAAAACTAAAATTTAGTGACTCTTGGACTTCCTTTCATGCCATGACCACTCACACACACATTTATCACTCTTAACCACTAACACATGATTAACTACATACCCCTTAGGACTTAATTAGAATTTTACAACACTCATAACTCCTTTAATCACTCTAGATATTCCTTTTACACTTTGAAGTACATTTTGGAGGGAAAATCCCTCATTCAAATTTTCAAATCCTATGCTCTTAGCAATCTCCCAAACATGACTCTAAACACCTTATTGACCATATCGAAGAAACACTAACAATTTATTTAAATCCATGAGATGCTCCCGCATCAGGATAACAAGATGATGTAATGATATGATGTCTCACTCCACTCATGACTCCACGCAACTAGGAAGATGCAAGGGCTCATCACTAAAATTCAAGAAGGATGTGATGACGAGGTGAATAGTGATATGAAAGTGAAGATAATGGATGCTAAGACACAAGTTGTAACAATGATCCATGTGAGAAAAATGTAACTCATCTTTAGTCAATATTATCTGACCGATTCCAAGATGATTCCACTTTATAGGTGTTGACTAGACTTAGATCCGTAGATGGCCTACTGATTGGCAAAATCCGGTTGAAGGAATTGTTATCTCTCTTTAACATGAGAAACAACATTACTTATTGGGATGTTTTTGATTATGCACTTTTGCTTTAGATTTGATAAAGGCTTTATCAATAATTTTTTCTTAAAGGACCTCCTACACGTTTCCCCATACCACTAGTAAGAGATAGGGCTCAACATTGAATAAAAATTTAGGCGAGTGAGGGCATATTCCTTCGTTCCTAGTCTCATACTATTAGTAAGAATTATGGGCTCATCATCAAGACTCCAAAGGATGAAAGGTTTAATGATTGATTTTTATTTTTTGTATTTTATATTGCTTTTTCCTTGTATGTCGATATTGTGCTTGTTGGGAATGAATATTCTGCCCCCAAGTCTCGGTTGCTTGATGTGACTATAGGATGCAAGGGTTCAACACCGTAGATCAAGATGGACAATCAAAAGGTGCTGGGTAAAGAAGTGTGAGATTTTTGTTAAAGAGAGCTTATTTGAAAGGGTTTTCCATCAGTAAGCTTTGAGATAAAACCATAGGTAAAAATATCCGAAATGGTAGAAACCATAACAAAGATGAGACACACAATTCCTAATAGGAACAAGGTTAACCTGTGTCGTGATAGGTGAAGAATGCAAAGATATGATAATGGTATGATTAATATATCTACCAACAAATGGAATGTTTAACATTATTTGCACTTGTTTTTCTCGCTTTTTATTTTCAAACAATGTTTTAAGAAAAGGTTTAATACGGAGTTTTATTTTCTTTTTATGCTTTTGAATTTTTCTGAATTTTGAAAGATGAGGATTTGAAATGGAATCATCAAGAAAGAGGTCCATGTTTATTAAATTTGAATGGTCTTGAAATATGAGACTTGGGAAAATGAGATCCAAGTCAAAGGAGAGGATCGAAATATTTTTGATGAATGATAGATGGAAGTAGCTCTGAATTTACAAGACTTGGGTGAATGAGATCAAGTCAAAGAAGAGAATCCTAGGATTTGAGAAGTACTGAATTACAAGACTTAGGTGGACAAGGGTCAAGTCAATGGAGGGAATCTAAAGATTCAATGAGTCCTGAGATACGATACTTGGGTGGAAAAGGGCCAAGTCAAAAGAGAGAATTAAACGATTTAGTGATTCCGAGGGACGAGACTTTGGTGGATGAGATCCAAGTCAAAGGAGAGAATCCTAAGTTTAAATGAGTCCTAAATTATGAGACTTTGGAAAAAAATTCCAAGTCAAAGGAGAGAATCGAAATATTTGATGAGTCATGAGATATGAGACTTGGGTGGAAAAGTTCCAAGTCAAAGGAAGGAATCCAAAGATTCAATGAGTCCTAAAGTATGATACCCGGGTGGACAAGGGACAAGTCAAAGGTGAGAATTAAACACTTCGAGGAGTTCGGAGATACAAGACTTGGGTGGAAAAATTCCAAGTCAAAGGAAGGAATCCAAAGATTCAATAAGTCCTGAAGTATGATACTTGGGTAGACAAGTTCAATGTCAAAGGATGTTTTATTAGGTAAGTCTTCAATTGGATTAGAAGACCTATGTGATGTTAGAGGAGGATTGTTAAGGTGGGGAATATGTTGAGATTCATATTCATCCATGAGTGGAAGAGTGTGAGGAAAGAAGGATATTTATCTAGATGTATATCTAAGGTTCCTTATAGGTTATAGAGAGTAAATATTCAATGTTGTTCTTTTGAGGTTAGGGAGTAATTTACTTGACGAAATATTTACAATTAAAGCATGAAAGTGTTTTATAAGGATATTCCCATGTATACACGACTCATGGAGTGCATGCATGTAAATGTCTTGACATGTAGGAACCATCATTGATGAGATGCAAGAGTGATCATTTGAGGGATTGTGGACATGGATGGTTGCATTTTCGCAAGCATCCAAACTTGTTGTGGTTGTGTTTCTACAACAAGACTAGATATGTTAGGCATAGGATTCGGCATTGAAAGAATAGAATCAAGCTCAATGGTGCTTGATGATGGACCCTCTTCGTAGTGTCTACAGTTATATCAAGGGTTGAAAGGGAGTCTTGAAGCAAGGTCAAGCTCTCATTTGGTGTTACAAGGTTATTATTTGAAAAAAATTCAATGTCTGTTTAGACTAAAGGAAGAAATTCTGGAGAAGGGAGAGATTGGTTTTAATTGAGAGATACTTGAATTTCATTGTTGTGAACTCAGTGAGTGTTAGTATGTACAATTTTTTTCACAACATTCAAATCTTCTTGAGAAAATGTGGTAGTTGACGTGTCTTTGGTTGTGATAGCTTTGTTAGTCTCTACAAAGATGTCTCTATTTTCAAGTAAGTCTTGGACATAATGAGGAATATTTGAACAATGATAAGTATAATGTCCTTCCATGCAGTGGTATTAACAATATTTTGATGCATTATACCACTTAGGCTTGGGTTCCCCATTATAAAAGGGTCATTTTTTAGATACTTCATCACTCTAGCATTTACTAGTTGATGAAGGACACTAGAGATACTTTCTCCAAGAGGTGTAAATGCACATGTAACTTTGCATGGAGGAGTGTCTTTGTTAGGTTGTATGATTGGATTTTTGTTGATTTTTCATGTATATTTTGCACATGTATATTATCCATGACACCATCATTAATGACATCGTGGTTGCGATTGACGTACCAAAATTTATCATAATGAGTGCTAGGGTTGTTGTTATTGTGATTGTTAGTATTGTTATTGTTCCCATTTTATTTATAATGAGGCTTGATCAAGCCTTTATCATGAAGGGCTTGTTTTATTAGAGTCAAGGTGACATTGGATTCAAAATTTGAAAGATAAATGTTTGATGAACTTCTTCGAGAGTGATGCAGATTCTTAACAATATCTCACAACTTCCAATGTTAGGAAAGTTCAAAACTCAAACAAGACCTTTTAGGCCTTTAACAAGCTACTTGATGTCATTCACAAAATATCCAAAATGATGAAATTTCATGATCATTCAAATCTTTTCATTAAACTAACATATTCAACATGTTCTTTAATCCTTAACTATGTCAATTCAACTTTTGAAATGAGTTCAATCAACCAAAAAGATCAATGGACTTACCTTTTAGCAAAAATGCCTTTCTTAGGCTTCTTGAGAAACTTTCTCCTCATGGATTCAAGGATAGAGAGATCGTAGATGTTCATCACAATCTAAAACTACTTTCCAATACCATTTTATCCTTATAAAGTGTGGGTAAATCTTGTGTCTCAAAATTTTGGTTAAGAACATTTTTCCTTCGCTTCTTTCTTCCTCACTTAAGTTGTCTCTACTAGCCTTGTCTAGGTGATAAACACCCCTAATTCTTGTTCTAATGACTCAAATATCAAACTAGTACCTATTTAGGATACCCATTTTCTCTACTTCTTGAATAAAACATTTCAACATGAACTTCTTTGAATAACTTCTTCCAAATCTTCCTTCCATATTTGTCAAATTAGGCCTTCCCTAGCAATAACTAGATTTTGACCTAAACTTTCAAGGATTATGTGTTGAGTTATGGAGCTCAATTACTTCAGGTTAGTATGCAATAATAAACTTGTTGGAAAATACGAGAGCGACATTGGTTATGGAGGGACAAAGGCGTCGATCACCTATGACCAGCATTGGTCGAGCAAGGAAGAACCGACATCGTTAGGGCTAAGCTGGTATCCGTTACATGTGTGTGAAAGTTTATATTTAACTCATGGGAATTAGATCTAACTTTGTTATAAAGCTGATCTAAAGGTTGTAAATGCATAGCTAAGGTTCCCTAATTTTGTAGATGCTTATCTAAGCATGAAAGTTAGGGTTGAATGTTATGATGGCATGTAATTGATTATTATTGCATGTGGAATCCTTGATTGAGAGGATGAAGAAGAAGAGAAAGAAAAAACATGTTACATGAAGATAGAGCTTCCATGGAGAGGAGCTGGACAAAAGGAAATAACAGGTACATCTAAATGGTGAGAAGAGGGTAACATCTTCTACTGTATTTCCTTTGTATAGTTATTGTCTCATTGTAATGGCTTGCATAACATGCAAAGCACATAGAGTTTCTTCTTATAGATCCACATGTTGGTGAGATTTTGTATTATAGATCCATGTAGATCTAGTGTTATATTTTTAGATCCACAAGTTTTGATATCTTGTATTGTAGATCCATGAGATCATATTGTATTGTTGATCCATGTAGATCTAGATAATGTAGAGGAGTTTGTATTCATGTTTGCACAGGTTATATAGTTATGGAGAGACAAACTTACTTCTTGGTGCACAATCATGGTTGCACATTGGTAGAACCATGTAAGAGGTCTTGTCACAGATCCACAAATAACTTGGTAGCAGTTTAGAGATGTAGTAGTTCCGGGTTATGTGAGATCTATTGGTGTTGTTTGGAGGCATGGTTGTAGTGCACTTATGTAGATCCATTTAGAGATCCGGAGGAGAGGAGATACTCCTCAAGAGATGCATTGTACTCTTTTATTGAAGAGTTAGTTTGTGTTCTTGTTATATTATATATATGAGAACTCTATCTTTGGTGGACGTAGCCCGCATTGGGTGAACCATGGTACATGTCATGTTATGTGTGTGTACTTTGTTTTGATTTGGATTATTCTAGTTTATACTTCCACTATTGTAGATTTTGGGGAATTGTTTAGATCATGTGTGCATGATTTTGTTTGTTATTGAATCATAACACTATTCCACAAGATCAATTCGAACAACCGGTATCAAAGCTTAGTTATTTTAGACCAAGGTTTTGCTTCGATATATTGTTAGTGTTTTACTAACAGGTGGATGATAACAGGTTTTTTTTTCCCGATAATAAGATCATAGGAAGAGATTCAATCTCAAGTGGAAGCTAGAAGAGTAAGGTTCTTTGGAGAATACATTAATCGACCTCGGTTAGGTGGCAACCGACATTGGTAGGGTAATCTTGGTCGGTTACTGTAGGAAGCTTGGTTTTAAACTAAAAATCACATATCTCGTAGAGTTAAGAAGATGTATGGAATGTGTCTTGTTTTTGAGGTGTCCCTAGTTCTTGGAGGCATAAACATGTTGGTCAGATTGCAAATCTGGGTTATAGAGGTATGGTTTTATCTTGGTATTGCAATGCTTGTATGTTTTGGTTGCACATGCATGTTTTGGATTGTAGATTTGAGTATGAGATAGAGGAGAAGTTATGCATCCTTTGGTGTAGTTAGATGTATGGGATTCATTAGAGAAGCTGAATATAGTGATATAGAACAAATATGGGGTTTCCATCAGAGAAGCATGTTCTTCAGTTGAAGATGTGGTTGAGTATCTTGGTGCTAGTAAGGTGATGTATTTCATCTTGGTGTAGTTTTATTGCATGTATTATTATTGTTAAGTTTTTGTGTAAGATTTGGGTGCTTCTTGAAATGACTCGGCTCAATATAACTATCAACTTTGGTGGGAGTAGGCACTGGTTTGGTGGATCGTGACAATGGAAAAGTGACATGTGAGCATAGGAATCTACAAGTAACTCTTCCTCGTACCCGACCTCCCGAGGTCATGCCGAGATGGCCGGTGAATGTGGAATATATATGGATACAGACAAACTAGTTGGGCAATCTTATATCCTCAATACACAATAATGGAATCTGTGAATCTAAGGTGAAGAAGGCCCTCCTAACCTGAATTGGTGTAATGGATTGTTCGGATATAATAGTTGTTTGGAGGCTCCAATCAATGTCGAGCTCTGCCGAGATCCTGTTTATTGGTTGTTGGATACGTGGGAAGTGACCTATAGGTGCTTCGTGTATATTTCTAGACAAGGTCATGAAAATGGTGATGAGAGGTGTAGTGGATCCTCGGGGTTTTATGGTCGATTCTCTAGTCTAGTCCAGAAATCCTTAGCTTGATTGGTTGCTACATTTAATAAGGAGAATTGTGTAATAATGTTTGGTGGAAGTGGTGAGGACCTAAATACTAGAATTTGTAAACCAACATCAATATTTGATTGATTAGTAGGCCCGTTGGGTTGTGGGACCTGTGGATCACAACCGTAAGTTCGTGGTTGTGGCGGACCTCCTATGGTCATATGAAGAGTTAATCTCTCCTTCCGACTATCTAGTAATCATACGCCTTTTTAGCCTCTATGTTTAGAACTAGAAGTTGTGTAATTTTCTTAGAATACCTTACAGGTGTTCTCGCAACTTGAATTCGTAAGTTGGTATCTATGTCAATGAGGAGGTCTCTTGCGTTAGGTTATGGAACTAAAGGATCGCAACCAAATACTTATTCTCTTTCGAGTCCTTGTATAGTCATACAGATTTCCTATTAAGGCAATCTATAGTTAGGATGATTTGACCAAAATGTGTATGCCTTGTCGTCTTCAATATTCAACTCTCTCAATTGTTCACTAATTGCTCGTAGGTTTGTCATTGCTCAAAATACCTATATCCTAAGGTCTTGATCTATGTCAGCTAGTGTTGTGGGGAGATTTGGTTGAGGCACTATTGGTTGAAATATATATTCTCTGGGCTCTCTAGGTCCCGTGATTGTCATGCAAAACGTTTCAAATTTTAATCGAAACTAATAAACTAATTATGAAAGATGTATCTACATTATGTATGTATTTTTATTTTTTTATTTTCGATGAAGTATTTTAATGAAATTAAAAGAGCAGCTATTTTAATATATTTATCAAATGGACAACTAATCTAGTAACAGAATTAAAACAAAGTATCCCGGTGTAGCTATTTTCCTGTGTAGTTGTGAATTTATTCTAAATATCTAAGCAACTAATTATTTTTAAATTGAAAGGCTCTCGATCCTACCTCAGAAGTGAGGAATGAATCATAGTTTCTCAGAAACTATCAATCCCCATAGCTTCCTAGGGTGATATCGAGAATGAGATTTGACTGAAATAAAATAATTTACTACTCTATTTGATACGTTGTAACTAGAACTTTGATAGCTCAAACTTGGATTTTATAGAACAATGGTAAATCTAGTTGTGTGTGACTTTGTCCCCTCAGTGTGATCTCCTCATTCCTTCATGTTCTCTTGAATCCAGAAAAGTGTGTATATGATAGCATCAGCAAAATAAGGTACTTGAACAATGGCAGCTTTGGATATAGACCAAATACAATGCAAGTAAGAGAGAGATAGTGCAAGTGAACAGAGCTTGACTATGCAATTCCTAGTGGGATTTATTGCGGGAATACAACACAAATGCACCGAGAGTTCTAGAAACTATCTTTTGTGACTAAACAAAACCTACAACTCTAAATGGATTCCAATCTAAGAATGAAACTACCTTACTCTAAACTAGTTTGCATGGAACAACAATAAAGCAAGATTAAAGCAAGAAGATCAAATGACCTCTAAACAACAAAGGAAGACTAACAATGGATGCAAAACATGAAACTATTGGAATTCTAAGAAAGAAACTCAAAAGACTGAATGATTAAATAGAGAAGGAGAGGGGCCATTTGTTTGAAAACAAGCTAGTTATTTATAACAAATGCATTCACTAGAAGGTAACTTGGAATGGAACTCTTTTACCATTAAACAAAGTGAAAACACTATTGACATGGTGGCCAAAACATAAATACAAAGCAAAGTAGCTGAAAAATGTGGATAGAAATTGAAAAATTATGTTTGACGTGATCGTTGGAGCTTTATGGAAAACGCGTACAGGACCGCCACCCTGTGCAGGGTGGTGGTTACGAGACAACGCCTGTCTTGGGTGGCGGTCATGGGACCGCCGCCTAGGCAGGGCGGTGGTCTCGTCACTTAAGACCAAAATGCAAGAAAAAGGGGGCAAGAGGGTAGAACAAAGCATGTGGAGGCCGGGTGAGGCATACGGGATACAAACGTATACTTGGCGAGCTTTTCTGGATCCCGAACACCTTGCGAGGAGACCTGTATCATCATTGGGGTATGTGTAACATCTTTTTAGCGGTGCAGTACCCTACAATTTTGGGTACGTACAATGACCTATGCCATTTTTGTCTTTGTGTTCGATCCAACAAGACTGATGTTGGTCAAGGAGCCGATATCGGTCGCAGAGGGTAACTAATACTTGCTCGGGGAATTGTGGTCAATATCGTGACAACGGGTTTGCATGGGTTTTCTTATGATAGAAGAGGGCATGGATGGTTTAGTGTCCTATTTTGGAGGATTAGGTTTCTAGCACAGTGTGTATAGGTAGAAACAATGTAAATCACTTCAATGTTTGGAACAGAAAGAGGACATATTTGGCTTGGTTAGTCCAGTGAGACTGTGGGTCAGGTATCTCTATATGGTTCATGTTTTATTTCTTTCATTTGGAGTAACTGATATTATTTTTGGATAGTGTGCACATATTTACACCATGTTTTTTTGGTGTTGTTTGAATTTTATTTCCGGTAGTGTGGGATCTTGAGGACAAGGGTATTCAGTCTAAGGAAGAAATCCTCAATGAAAATTCATGTTTAGACACGGTATTAGATACAAAATATGTTGAGTACACACGATGAATATAAATTGATTCACCTACTTCACAAGAAGTCCAAACTTCCTCGTGATGTTGAAGTATCCTTTGATAAGAAGGGAATCATTTTATATTTTCTTTCATCTGGTTTTATTTGTCACACATATTAAATTTTGAGCTTGGTGTTAGAGGTAGTGCGGGGATTTTTGTGTTCGGTGGGAGCAAGTCATGGTTGTTGGCATTAAAGGATTGGATACATGATGTATATGCAGAGTGAGAGGAGATTGCTACTATTCAGAGTGGCAGAGGTACTAGTTGGTTTTAGAGGGCGATCACGGATTTGTAGGTATCTTAGGTCTATTTCTTTGTGATGTCACTACTGGATATATTTTCATAGTAGGCGGGATGGAAATTAGCTAGATTTCAATATTGTAGAAGGTTGTGGCTTTGTCTACTACAGAGGCAAAGTATGTTGCAGCTACAGAGGCTAGCAAGGAAATGATATGGATGAACATGTTTATGGAAGAGTTGGGAAAGGAGCAAGATGATTGCAAATTGTTCAGTGATAGTCAGAGTGCAATTCATTTGGAAAATAACTCATCATTTCATTCAATAATGAAACACATTTAGTTGAGGTATCACTTCATACAATGGTATTGGAGGATGGGCAGCTGAAACTGGAGAAGATTCATACGAGTGAAAACCCTGTGGATATGCTAACAAAGTCATTAGCAAAAGAGAAGTTAGAACTACACTCCACTTCTATTGGTCTTCAAGTTTGATACTTGAAGAGGAAGGATCCAAGAATGATGTTGTATAGGTATAGTGCAGTAATTAATCTCCAAGTGGGAGATTATTGAGTTATAGATCTCAATTACTTCAGGTTAGCATGTAATAATAAACTTCTTTGGAAAATACGAAAATTAGAATTGGTTATGGAGGGACCGAAATTGGTCACCTATGACTAACATCAGTTAGGAAAGGAGGAACCGACATCGGTTAGGGATAACTGGCGTTGGTTACCTATGCATGAAATTTTATATTTAACTCATGGGAATTAGATCTAACTTTGTTATAAAGTCGATCTCAAGGTTGTAAATGCGTATCTAAGGTGCCCTAAGTTTGTAGATGATTATATAAGAATGCAAGTTAGGGTTAAATGTTATGATGGCATGTAATTGATTATTATTGCATGTGGAATCCTTGATTGAGAGGATGAAGAAGAAGAGAAAGAAAGAACATGTTACATGAAGACAGAGCTTCCATGGAGAGGAGTTGGACAGAAGGAAAGAGCAGGTACATTTGAATGGTGAGAAGAGGGTAACATCTTCTACTGTATTTCCTTTGTAAAGTTATTATCTCATTGTAATATATTGCATAGTATGTAAATCACATATAGTTTCTTCTTGTAGATCCACATGTTGGTGAGATCTTGTATTATAGATCAATGTAGATCTAATCTTATATTTTTAGTTCCACACGTTGTTACGAGATATTGTATTATATATCCATGAGATAATATTGTATTTCTGATCCATGTAGATCTAGATATTATAGAGGAGGTTGTCTTCATGTTTGCATAGGTTATGTAGTGATTGAGAGACATAATTACTTCTTTGTGCACATTTATGGTTGCACATTGGTAGACCCATGTGAGAGGTCTTGTCGCAGATCCACAAAGAACTTGGTAGCAGTTCAGAGATGCAGTAGTTTTGGGTTATGTGAGATATGTTGGTGGTGTTTGGAGGAACGGTTGTAGTGCACTTATGTAGATCCATTTAGAGATATGGAGGAGAGGAGATACTCTTGGAGAGATGCATTTTACTCTTGTATTGAAGATTTGGTTTGTACTCTTGTTATATTATATATATGAGATCTCTATCTTTAGTGCACATATCCCGCATTGGGTGAACCATGGTACATGTTGTGTTATGTGTGTGTAATTTGTTTTGATTTGGATTATTCTAGTTTATACTTCCACTATTGTAGATTTTGGGGAATTTTTTAGATCATGTGTGCATGATTGGGTTTGTTATTGAATCATAGCACTATTCTGCAGTACCAAATTCCCAACATTATGGATAATAGATGATGTCTTGGGACTTATAAATTTAAAATTATTATAAAGGAAGGAGTCAAAATCATAACTTCAAACTTTCACCCCTTGGCTCAACTCACTTGTCTCCATTTTCTGACTTTGATCTCTTACCTAGGAAAAAATGTATTGTTTTAGTCCTCCTGGATAGTCTTGATAGCAATGAATCAAACAAATAAGCCACCTAACCTCAAATATTTCAATGTAAGTTTTGTTATGAAGAATTAGATATTTTTTTATGAGTTTCATATTTGGATCTCCACCATAACAACTTCATTTTATGCTTGATCACCTAATTATTGAATCACCCATGCATAGCTACAGGCTTCCTCTCTAAGCTGTCACACTTTTCGATTTCTTAGGAGAATTTTATGGCTTATAATCACTTTTAATCGTTAAACCAAGACTACTCACAACTTTATTGGATATTTTAAAGTTTTCATAACTCCTTAAACCTTGTCCTTTACCAATAAACCTTGGGTCACTTCATACTACTCATAGGCATGTAGATGGAGTGGTACAAATTTCTTACAATTGATAGCCTTTCAAGAAGCAATATTTTGTAATTAACTTTAAAATAATCTTCTAACACTATCTTCCAAATTTGAGTTATAATCTCATTATAGAATTCAAGAAATAATGAACTTCCTCTAGACCCTAACGAGGGTTTATGAAAGACCCAATTTGAGTATTTTTCTCACCAATTGAAAACCACTCGTTTTCATATCTTGGAACTTCTCCAAAAGGTTTTATTAAACCTTACTCATGTTCCTATTTTACCAGCTAGTATTCATATGACTTCAAACTCTAAAATACTCCTAAATATCCATTACTCTATCTCGGGAGCAGAGTATGCTTAACGCTACGGTTTTCAACAAAATATGATTTCTAACTTCCTCTTTTAGGGTATTCGAGGTTCTTGGTATTCATAATACACCTTCTTTGATCCTCTCTTCATCTCCTTGAGTTAATTCCATTGTTTATGATGTCAATACTACATACATTACATTGTGACACATTATTGTTCCAACCTACACACTATCTAGTATCTACCTCACACAAGAAACAAAGAATGCATGAAATTTCTTCCCAACATAAACAATCTCCCTCTCACATGAATGCACAAAGATAAATTGAATCGATGATCATGGATAGTTTGAATTCTCTTCACAGGATCTAAAAACTATCATAATTATTACAACAAAAATTTTCTTCAATATCTTGGAGCTCCAATTCCTTTTTCATCACTGGACCATTCGAATGATGACCTAAATATGGTTACAAAGAGGTTTATATATGCTTCTTTATGCCTTTATAACTTAATTTTTTCTTCTAGAGCCTTTAAATTACATGTTTAGCATTAATGATAACCTCTAAGACCCATCTTGGACTTAAGAGCTTAAAACTAAAGACCTAGATTCCAATTATGTCTGAATATGACCTCACTAAGACCTCATACAATCTTATTACATGACTTGATACTCTAAAATTACATTGGGACCCATTACAAGACAAAATTTTCCTTCCAAATTCAAATTTGTGAAGGAACTAGACAAAATTAACCTACCTAATAGATCCCAAATGACCCTAGGACCTATAAACACATTTGAGAAAGCCAAAAATTGATGATGTCATTCATATACACAAGCTAGGAGTTGATGCTCTTGCATCATACTCTAAAGGGGAAAAGAAAATCTTCCCCATACTTTGTTCTAGATTTACTCTTCTTCTTTCTTTCTTTGCTTCGATTGAAAATTATCCTCTAAAGATATATCTTGAATGCATTCCACCCCTACTCCATCACTATAATCTATCCTTTTTTTCATCAATTGGTTCTTCTTGGAATTGTTTAAATTATTGGTCACAATTATGCTTTCGGATTGTATTTAGTGTCTTGCTTCTTAGGTCTGAGTATGAACCCCTAATTTATGGTTATATATGTTGCATCTTCATCAATCATGGATATGAAATTGTTCCTTTCATATTCTGTTAGTCCTTCTTGAATCATGTCTTCCTCAAAATGATAATATGTTTGTTTTAGCTTGAAATATTCATCTTCCCTTGACTGCCTCTTCATCAACTCAATTTTTGAACTTGTGTTTATTTCACCTAGAAAGGACTTACACTGGGAAAACTGATTTCCTCCACCCGAATTGGTCCTTTTATCCATCTCATGCTTGATTTCATCATATTCTTTCACTTTGTTAGATTCTTGGTCTAGTATATTTCCACTTTATTGACTTTTCTCTACTCTTGCAATGTTTGATTGATTATTTCCTCCATCATGCCCTAAATTTGGTACTTATTCATTCTTCTCTTGTGCTCTTAAGAGCTCTACTTTGTCTGTATTTCCCTTACTATCTACATAGTCTTATTTCCTTTCATTTTCTTTACTCACTTGCTCTTACAAGTTATATTCATTTTTCCATGTCCACACTAACTTTTCCATGCTTCTTTTCATGTGATACTCATCTTCATTCATTACACCTATACCTACAAAAATAATTATCAAAGAAATATTAGTTTCAAAAACAAGATTTGCTTGCATGCCTCATCTTCCTTCTTCATGATTTGTTTTATCTAATCTTCTCTCTTGACTTCCTCACACAAAACTTTCACTCTATATACCTTTATCTCTTTTTCCTTGTGACCTATATAAAATTCTTCAAATGATCCTCTATCATCTAGACCTTCCTGTTGGTCTAAAATCACTTTAGCATGTGCTCTCTCTCTCTCTCTCTCTTGCTTCACTACACCAACTTTATCTTTCTTGACCTTTAATTTCCTTGAGGTCATATCAATCTCTTCACAAACTTGGTTTTCTTCCTCTTCTCTCACCTCTTCATCCTCTAGTTCATGTTGCACCATATCTTTTTCACCTGTGATCATCTCATCTAAACTATTTTTCTTCTCTTCAACATGTGAATTGAACAAATTTTGAATATATTTTAGTTCTTCAAACACAAAATCACTCATTCCCATATTATCTTCATCATATCTAGGACTATCAAGCCTGAATTAATCTTCTTCTTGTGTGTTTTTAAACAAGAAAAATTCATTTTGCATGTAACCTTGTTCACATACCTCATGTACATGTTGACCTGTTGCTGCCTTGTCTTCATTTTCCTCTTCATACTCATCCATTTCATCAAGTAATTCACCTTCTTCAGGGTAACAATAGATTACCTCTTCATCATTGAATCCTTGTCCATCTTCTTCTTCACATTCCCACTCATCCTCTGCTTCTATGGAGTCTTCTTCATCTGCATCTTCTTCTTCCATGTTCATTATCCATTCCTCAAGTTTTGCTACATCCTTCCGAGTTATCTCATTTCTTGTTCAATCCAAAATCTAATTTTCTAGCCTTATATTTATTCTTAGCTTGTTTATTTTTTCTCTCCTTCTCATCTACTTCCTTATTATGGCTTAGTAACACACCAACTCTCTTCTCAAATCTTCTTTATCCATTGTCTTCTTTGCCTTCTCAACAACCTCTTACACACACACATACACATGCACTTCACAAGCAGATTCACACTTGTTAGAATATTAAAAATTTATTCCTCTTAAATGACTTATCTACACTATGATACCAAATGATGTAGATCCTTACCAATATCATACAACTTCCAATGTTAGGAAGGTTCAAAACTTAAACAAGACCTTTTAGGCCTTCAACAAGCTCCTTGCTCTCATTCACAAAATCTCCAAAAGTATGGAATTTCATGATCATTAAAATATTTGCACTAAACCAACCTCTTCAACATGTTATTTAATCCTCAACTATGTCAATTCAACTTTTTAAATGAGTTCAAACAACCAAAAATATCAATGGACTTACCTTTTAGCAAAATTGCCTTTCTTAGGCTTCTTGAGCAACTTGATCTTAGTGGATTCAAGGATAGATATATATGTATATGTCCAACACAAAATAAAACAAATTTCTCATACCCTTTTAATCTTATAAATTTTGCACAAAATCTTGTGTCTCAAAGTTTTGGTTAAGACCCTTTTTCCTTCACTTCTTTCTTCCTAACTTAAGTTATCTCTAGACTACTAAACACCCCTAAATCTTGTTCCAATGACTCAAATCTCAAACTAGACCCTATTTAGGATACCCATTTTCTCTACTTATTGTATGAAAAGTTTCAACATGACCTTATTTGAAGAACTTCTTCCAAATCTTCCTTCCAAACTATCAAATTAGGCCTTCCCTAGCAATAACTGGATTATGACCTAAACTATCAAGAATTATGGATAGTATATTATGTCTTAGGACGTATAACTTTCAAAGTCTTATAAAAAGGTTTCAAAATCATGACTTCAAACTTTCACCCCTTGGATCAACTCACCTGTCTTCATTTTCTGACTTTGATCCCTTACCTAGAAAAAAATATATTGTCTCAGTCCTCCTAGACAATCCTGATAGCAATTAATCAAAAAAATAAGCCACCTACCCTCAAATATTTCAATGCATGTTTTTTATGAATACTAAAATCTTTCTTTATGATTTTTATCTTTGGATCTCCACCATAACAACTCCATTTTATGCTTGATCACCTAGTTCTTGAATCACCCATGCACACCTATAGGCTTTCTCTTTAACTATCACACTTTTCCATTGTTCGGGGAGGATTTTGTGGCTTCTAATAACTTTTAATCATTAAATAAATACTGCTCACAAATTTATTGAATATTGTAAAGTTTTCATAACTCCTTAAACCCCTCAAATCATCCTTTAACTATAAACCCTAGGTCACTTCATACTACTCACAGGGCACGGAGATGGATTAGTACAAAGTTATTACATTGATAGCATTTCAAGAGGCAATATTTTGTAATTACCTTTGAAATAATAATCTAATGCTATCTTAAAATTTTTATTTATAGTCTCACTATAAAAATCAAGAAACAATGAACTTCCTCTAGACCCTAATGAGGGATTATCACAATTTGATCGAGTATTTTTATCACCAATTTAAAACAACTCCTTTTCATATCTTGAAACTTCTCCCAAAGGTTTGACTCAAGATTCCTCACGTTCCTAACTTACCAGCTAGTCTCCATATGACTTAAAACTCTAAAATGCTCCTAAATCTCCCTTACTCTATCTCTAGGAGCAAAGTATGCTTAACACTTAGGGTTTTCAACAAAATATGATTTCAACTTCATCTTAGGGTATTATGAGTTTATTTTTATTCTTAATACTCCTTCGAGATTATCTTCATCTCCTTGAGTTAATTCCACTGTCTATGATGTCAATACTACATACATTACATTATGACACAGTCTTGTTCCACCGCACACATTGTCTAGTATCTACCTCACACAAGAAACAAAGATAATGCATGAAAGTTTTTACCAACGTAAAAACTATCCCTCTCACATGAACACACAGAGATTAGATGGATCACAATGATCATGCACAATTTGAATGCTCTTCAAAGGATCTAAAACTATCATAATTCTTACAACAAATCCTTTCTTCAATAACATGGAGTTTCAATTCCTTTTTCATCACTGGACCATTCAAATGATGGCCTGAATATGGTTACAACTAGTTTTATATATGCTTCCTTATGCCTTTCTAACTGAATCTTGGCTTCTAGATCCTTCAAATTACATTTTTAGCATTCATGATAACCTCTAAGACCCTTCTTAGACTTAAGAGCTTAAGACTAAAGACCTAGATTCAAATTATGTCTTGAATATGACCTCACTTGGACCTCATACAATCTTATTACATGACTTGATACTCCAAGATTACATTGATACCCATTATAAGCTAAAATTTTCCTTCCAAATTCAAATTGGCAATTTGGAGGGAAATTACCAAATTCAAATTTGTGAAGGAACTATGAAAAAACAACCTACCTAATAAACCTTAGATGACCCCTAGGACCTATAAACACATTTGAGAAAGCCAAAATTGATGATTTCATTCATATGTACAAGATAAGATTTGATTCTCCTACATCGAGAGAGGTCCACGAAGGTGGTGATAGATCTCTTTGGAAGGTGTAAAAACTAGTCCAAAGCTTATTCTCTTAGACTTCTAGGAAAATGACATAAGAGAAAGACATTGTTATATGCCACTTTATGGCATGTTATGTAAAATTGTTTTGCATGCTCTCCAGGATCAGTTTTTCCCTTGTATTTGTCGAATTTGGGTGTTTCAAATGATTTGGGAAAGGGTGTGTGTAAGATTTCATGCCAAAAGGGTATGGACACAATTTATTAAAATTGAATTGTTTGTGTTGTTTTTGCATACCCGAAATGGTGTCTTTCATCATTTTCCATTCTGAGAAAATGATGAATTGTGTGAATCCACCATTGTAATGAAAAATGGGGAGAATGAAGAAAGGTGCGATGAAGAACTCAACCCTTAGAAAAGTGAATGCTAAGATGGAAGAGGGAAAATTTTTGAAAGCTTGACCCTTAGCAAAGTGAATGCTAAGATGGAAGAGGAGAATTTTTTTGAAATATTGACCATTAGCAAAGTGAATGCTAAAATGGAAGAGGTGAAAAGGTTTGAAATATCGACCCTTAGAAAAGTGAGCACTAAGATGGAAGAGGAAAAAGATTAGAAATCTTGACCCTTAGAAATGCTAAGATGGAAGTGAGATTGAAAATATTTGAGGTGTTAAACCCTTAACAACATGAATGTTAAGATGGATGAAATGTGAAATGATGATAAAGGTTACTCAATTCCTTACAAAGTGAATGTAAGAAAAGAGGAGTAGAAAATATTAAATATAATTCACCCTTAACAACGTGGATGATAATATGGATGAGGGATTTGAAAATATTATCATATTTGAACCTTAACAACGTGAATGTCAAGATGAACAAAGAGAAAAATATTTGAAAGAGAAATCCGATGATGGGACTCTTAGCAAAATAAATTCTAAGATGGGAGAAGTATCGGACAAATTAATTGTTGTGCTCAAACTTTGGGTAAACTGAATGTAAAAAGGAGACGAGACTGACAAGATTAGTTTTCTCAACTTTTAAAATGGATGTTTAAAAGATAAGAGACTTAACAAGATGATGTGATCAACTCTTAACAAAAGGAGTGTTAAGAGAGATAAAAAGGTTTGAAATGTTAACTCTTAACAAGGTGAATTTAAGAGAAATGAAGGGGATGACTTCACAACACTTAACAAGATGAGTATTGTTAATTGTTAATATGGAAGAGGGCATTGGAATGTTAGTTTAAAGGTATCTTAGAAAAATGAGTGTTAAGAGAGATGAAAAGGAATGAAATATCCTTCAACCCTTTACAAAGTGAATGTAAAGAGGGAAGAGGTGAAAGAGGTTGGCTTGCTCAACTTGCGACCAAATGAGTGCTACAAGAGGAGACTTAGAGACATAATGAAATATGCTCAATGCTTAACAAAAGGAGTGTTAAAGGAAGATACTTAGGAAGATGGTGAAGGTGCTCAACTCTTAACAAGATGAGTGCTAAGAGAGGAGACTAAATAATGGAAGGATAACACTCAAATAATGACAAAGTGAATGTCGAAATATAGAGGTGAAAAGATGATGATGAAAATATTGAATCTTGACAAAGTGAATGTGAGAGACGAAGGGAAAGTGATTGGTTAAGGATCTCAAATTAGAGAAAAGTGAATGATTTAAAAGAGATGGTAATAAATATATTGAATATGTTGACAATTCAACAAGCGAATGTGAAATGCGACAACATAAAATGAATGAAATTCTTGAATGTCAAACTTAAGACTTATAAAAAAATAGGTATCAAGGTGATCATGATGGTGCTTAACTTTGATAAAACAAGTATCGTGATGTCAAGACTTAGATGAAGAAGGATGATAGTGCTTGAGTGCAGATACGAATGTCCACAACTCAAGACTTAGACTTATTTGTAAAGAGGTGGAAATGAGACAAAATTGGATCCAAATAAGGAGTATTTGGAAACGTGAAAGAGATGCAAAAGTGAGAATGCAAGATATGAGTGTGAAACACAAATCACTGAAATGAAAAGAGAACGTGAAAATAAAAAAATTATTTACAGATGTTTTGGGCTCTACCTTGGATTGGATTGGAAAATGTGTGGCTTCCTAGGTGGTTCTATCAACTATGTGTCAATAGTATACCCAAGTGAGTATGGTTTTATTGCTAGTTTCATGCTTTAATTAACCCCTTTGAAACCCCGAGTAAATATCTTGCTCGTAATGAATTGCCTTTGGGGTTGCCATTAAGGATATACTTGCCTCTAATCTCACAAGGTTTTACTAGTCAGGTGGGATGGGGGTACTCATTTTGTCAACTAATTCCCTCAGTGTGCTGATTACTTTGGGGTTCCTATGGTACTCCTCAAATGATTTTTATGGCTTATGCCAAAGCACTTCCCACAATTATGGTAGTTGGGTAATAGCCTTATCAACCGCACCTACAAATATAGTGTGAATGGTTCATTTTATCTTGATTAAAATATGAGATTGTTTTAACCACCATCCTTTGATAGAGGCAACTTATAGTTAGTATGTTATTTTAAAGAAACATCTAAGGAAACCTGTAATTAGTAGTTTAAAATGGCCTCCTGTAGAGTTGGTACTGCAAATAAGAGTTAGAACATTTTCCTAAGGTAGAGGACAAGACAAAAGAAGCAAGCCCATGTTTGAATTTCCAAGATCTCTTAGAAAGCATGAGGAAAGATCATACACATGAAAAATATTTGATTAATAAAATAAAAATGTTAATTCTCGAAAACACATAAGAAATGACCACATTTCTGATTTCCAAGATCACTTTGAAAGTGCAAGGAAAGAACATACGCGTGAGGTTGTTATGTTTAAACAAAAACAAATAAAAATTTATAAAATACTACAAATTTAAGCACTATTTTGATCAATTTTCCTTTAGAAAACAAATATGGAAACCTACACACAAAATTTAGCAATTTGTAGAAAAAAATGAATCCAATGTGCAAAAAAATTGACAAGTGTTAGGAGAAATGAAACCATAAATTTTCTATAAGGTTAAATCATAAAATTATTTTTCCATTGCATAGATCATCTCGAGACCTTTCCATCAAAAAAACAACAGAGACATTTTGATTTCGAGAGAAAAATTATGGCTTCCTACGAAGAAGGGTTACACTAGTTGTCTCAATGAAACATTTAAAAGTAAGAAAAACATACTAGAAGTTGGTTTTTTTATTTTTGCTTTTGTACTTCACCGAGAACCTAAAATTTTGATAACAAGGTTAAATAAAGAAAATAAACACACAAAAAAATCATGAAATGATAAAATAAAATGAGAAAAAGAGCATGGGAGCCACTTTGGGCATGCAGAATGTATGCAAGGGAAATTAACAGACAAATGAAGATAAAGAAATAAAACACATATTATACCTTCACTATAATTCTTACAAACCTCAAGTAATATCGTAGAATATTTTAAACTTGTTTGATCTTGTTGAATATTGGATTGTGGATGCTCTTTGATATTACTTCTCCAAAGGGATTTGTAAATGCTAGCAAATTTCACAAGGATGCAAATGTCAAATTGATAGAAGTTGGATGCAATTTTCTCAAAGATTTAGGGATATATTTACAAAGGAAATGGATTGCTTTTATAGCTGAGGGTAGAGCCATGAAAGGTGGATGAAATATTGATTAAGCTCTAGGTTAATGGTTGAATCACCTAAGTTAGCAAGTAGACTTGGCAATAGTAGTTGCAGATTTAGAGGGGCAATGGAAATTTAGAATAGCAGAAGTTACATCCAGAAATTGAATTACACGTACAACTCTACACCCCCTCATTTCTAGGAATCTATAAGTGGAGTTCAAGTTTCATTTTTTAACATGTATAAGTTAGAAAAGCTATAGAAATGAGGCTAGAACACTAAAGAAACCTCAAAAGCTTTACCAACTCAACTATGAACCATCAAGATAAGAGATAAACAAGATCTACTCCTATGCATGCATTATAACTTTGACAAAACATAAAACTAACATGTATATACTACTCTCTACTCTTTGAATGCTACAAAACATGAACCTATGAAGATCCTAGCAATCAAATTTGATTGTTTAATGCTCAAGGTTTTGAGAGTGAAGGCTCACCATTAATGGCTATAAGACCATATGGTTCCCCTCATTTACTCAAGCTTGAGTTGGAATATGCAATGGAAGATAATAGCTCAATAACAATGGAAGAAATACTCAAATCCTATTTGCCTATAGTTTATGTTAGAGGAGGAGAAGTGTTCTTAGAAATGAGGAGGAGGAGGGGTCTATTTATAGTTTTCCAATTCCAAGAAAGGAATGATTTTGGTGCATGTGGGACAAAAGGTAAGTCCAAAAGTAATTTTAGCAAGTCAAAACAAGATTTGACTAGGTTTAGAGACTAATTAATCTTGTGGGATTAATTAGGGGTCCCAAGTAGGCTTAGGTAGCTTTCTAGGAGCATCTGGAGGGGGTTTTGATAGATTTTGGAAGCGTTGGAAGTGAGAGTTAGCTAATGAGAAGATTCATTAGTCAATTGTAGGATAAGAGGCTTAATCAATATATAATGGTCAATTTAAGAGGAATTGAAGGGAAAAGAGCCTAATTGACAAAGTGTTGTCAATTTGCAAGGAACATAATAGTTAGTGCAATGTTAGGAATAATATTGCTTTGATCAAATAATAGGTGTCTACAGAGTTGACTAAGGAGAGGAATTGATTAAATAACTAATTTAATTAGTGTTTAATTGTGAGGTAATAATTAACCATTTATTTAATTAAATGTTTAATTATATTAGCTAGAGGGTGTGGGAATTAATTTTATTAATTCCAAAGGGAGAATATATCTTAGGTAATATAATTAATTTAATTAATTCTAAAATGGTGTATTTAAATGGTGGAATTAATTTAATTGATTCTAATTGGATAGAAACGGGGTAAAAATATGTATGTATTTTTAGGGTGTCTACACCTCCAAGTTCAAGAATATAAATCATGGTTATATGTAAGGAATTAATATGATCAATAAGAGCTCTCATCGAAAATCTACATACACCTTAGAGACAAATTTAAAATAGTTTCATTCAAGAATTTCAAGATCCTAAATCACCTCGTTTGCATCCCTTCTCAAATGCAGAAGTTCCTATCATAGAGTTTAATGATCACCATCATGAAGAGAAATAAAATTATGATTTTCAAGTTCAAATATCATACTCATTGAAGAATGAAACTATGAAGATAATCAGGAGTGCTCTCTTCGGCAACACACATGTATCATGGTGACAAAGACTCATGTGAAGAGATTGTGCCTTCTATGGAGGTAAATGATAGTGTTTTCATAGGAATTTCTTGTGTTGAAACTGATATGCAGGTTAAGGAAAGTGATATAAACCTTTTTCAAGGTTTCTTCCCAAAATTTCAAGAAGGAGATATTCATTGAAAGATGAAAGTTGTGAAGATGGTCAAGAAATACTTCATGTTTTAGCATACAAGTGTGATGATGAAAAAGAATTTACATCTAATCAACAGCTTAATGTGAATCCCAACAAAGTTCCATTCCTTTATATTCCCTCAAAGAGTTTGTGGCATACGGTGATGATGAAATAAAAGATCTCAAGTTGGAATACTTATCAAATCTTCAAGAACTACTTCATATGCAATCAAGTCATGCTCCCAATCATGAATTTTTTCAACTCACCAAATATTTTCCATGCAAGTATGAAGAACTAGAAACAATCGAGGGAATGAAAGATGAGATTCAATCACTAAAAGAGATATCCTTGATCACAAAGATAAATTTTCAAATCAAGCTTCAGAGACTCTTGATGAAGGCCTTCACCATGGTGAAGATTCGAGCAAAGAGATTCTTCCTTTAACAAAGGTATGTGAATTTTCTTATGATGAAACATGTATGAAAATGGAACAAGGAGACATGGATACATCCCAAAGTCTCATCTCAATCCATAATGAAGAAATAACCATTGAAGATATCATCTCAAATGCTGATCTAGAAAATGAACATTATTCTCAACATTGTAAGATAGAAGATGTGGAGCAAGTTCCATCCGATCATAATTCTCCAAATACATCTCTACTCATGAAAAAAATCACTGAAGCATTTCAAAGGCCTTTTGTTGATTTTAGAGGAACAAGGTAGCCACCATCAAGATGACAAAGTCATGTGCAAGTTGACAATAAAAGTGAAACAGTAAGGCATGAAGGATTCGTTCAAAATCCATATTGTCTTAAGCAAATTCTGTCACAATAAACCTGGTTTGAATGTACTCTTTTCCACTTATAGAAAATTGATGAATTTGACATGCTTTTTCGCAAGGGCCCCTATTTCTCCGAACATGTCAATGGGTTCGCATAGTCCTTATTTTCCTTGAATCATCTCTTGTATATAATTTTTCTTTCCCTTTCCTCTTTTGTTTTTTTCTAGTTTACCCTCTTGTCATTATTTTTCATCAATAAATTCCTACCCCATGGACAAGGAACCACTTCGGTAATAATGTGTGTTCTAGGTTCATTATTGTGTCCTCAAGAGTCTTTTTCCCCAATTAAAGCGAGATGTTGTCCCAAAATTTTTGTACACTAAAATTTTGAAACTTTTGTTAACATGTCTTGCCAAATTATCTTTCCGCACCATTCCAAGATTTTGTTTGTTTATCATGGTCTCCATAACCTAGTTATCGATTGTCATAACATTGTGTTGTCACATTTTTGTCATCATTGTTGTCCGATGTGCTTCATAAACTTGTCTCGATTTCGTAAAATGCTTTGTAATGCTTAATTAGTGATTTTAATTTAATTATTTAAATTTAATTAATTAGTAATATTGATTTAATTCATGTTATTAATTAATTAATGTTAAATAATTAAATTAATGTCATTAATTTTACAATTTGTGTGGATTTAGCTTACTATATGTGTTGAGTTAGTTTACTATTTATGTGGAGTTAGCTTGGTAATATTGTGGAGTTAACTTAACTACCAATATCGGTTAGTGTGAGTTCTTCACCACTGATCTAGCTAGTAGTTACACTTATGTCCTATAGGTACATCCTTCTTACTGAGCAATGTAATGTAATTCAATTCTAATGTATTGAGAATAATGGATTATGATGGATTTCCATATATGATATTTTATCTCTTTTGTTTTGCAAATCTAATGTGGTGTGTTATTATCATTTGAGATCTGTACAGCATGAAACAATCTTCTTATCGTTCCTTTCATAACCTCTCTATCTAGCACAAAAGACATAATACAATGATGAATGTAAAACCATAAAGCACAAAATATTTATAGCCTCGGAATGTGTGGATATGGCACAAGTACACGTACCTTGATAGTCAGCAAAAATCTTAATACAAGGGCATCAACACACTATGAAGGAGCAACAACATTAATGATATCATCTAATCATAAATAGAATGATATATTTTATATTCAAAAACATTAAAACAACATTGAAAAAATCATTTTAATCATGAAACAAGATGAAAAAATGTGTACACAAAATTACAACAATATTTCTCCAGCAGAGAGGCGTATAAAGAGTCCAATAATGGTCCCTTTTACAATTACACTTTAGCCTTTTATAGGCACATGCTTTGAGAAGTATTTATAAAACTACTTCTAACCCATATGAGATTGACCTAACTTCAAGTTATTCCAACTTGGGTTTACAATATGATATTTTATTTAATTCAATAATGACTTAATTTACTATAGTTTATACTTTTGGAAGGATTTTTTCGAAAAACTAGAAAATCAAGATCTCACTTCAAGTTAGAATTTGTAATATCTCGCATTGACTCCTATAGCTTTTAGCATAATTCTTCAGACTATTTTGTAGAATATTTCTCCTCACCTTCATGTGGAAATGATGCAAGGATGCCAACATGATGCTCCCTAATACAAGATAGACAATTAAGAGAGCCATGTCACTGATAATTTGAAGGCATTCATGATCTGCTACAAATGGTGATGTTAGAACCGATATAGTAAAAGTACCTATAAAGGTGTGAGAAACAACTCTTGGATAATCAAAGTGATCATACTTTTCTAAGTGATGACAATGATAAAGGATATTGTGTGGTTCTAAAAATTGAAGCCCTCCTCAACCTTTAGACAAGGATCCAAGAACATGTGAATTATTTTTATAGCAATTAATAGCACATCCAATCTATTCACCATCATCTTCTCACCCCAGATTTGCTAATTGTTTTGTATGTAGAAAACACTTTCCCATTCATTATATGATTTTTCTCCTATTCTTCAATTAACAAAACCGTCGATGAATTTTCAGTTTTCCTTATTTAAGGAATTTTTTCAAACATTTCACATGAAACCTTGAACTTTCAAAATTTCTTTCAATTAATTATAATCGATCCTCCCATAGTCGAAATCTAATATGTGGCATTTCCATATGAAGAGGATGTTCCCCGAAATGCGAGTGATTCCATGATATCTTGGTACCTATCTCCACTATCCCAAGCACGTTTGGAACGTTCTATGAAGGAGCTACATGCTATTTTGCGAATACATTAACACTATTTTTCAAATGGTTCACACATTCTCTTTGGATCCCTTCATCTCTTAGATGATTCTCAACCGATTTATTTATACCTTGAATATCCCTAAGTAAAAATACCAACTTGAGATCATGTAAGGTCTGCCGAGAGGCATAAAATGATCCATTAACATCTGTTAGATCTATCATAATGGAAGGAGAAAAGGGAATTAACCACTCTAAAACTCCTTGATCAAAGTTGATGTAGATGATGTGGAAGCTAAGTATTGTTACAATTGTTCCAAAAGTAAGTGACTCTGCAAAACACATTTAAATATTCATCTTTTGATGTGAGTGTATGTTTAATTTAATTTAATTTAGATATTAATGTCCACAGAAGGCCAAGAATGGCCTATGGGAGAAAAATACAAACCAAGAACCAAATCATAACGGGAGTGCCAAAACATCTCCAGAAATAGAAAAAAAAATAACAAATCAACCACTAGAAGGTTGCAGATCATGAAACCAATAGAAAGTGTGTTGTCTAAAACATCTTGACCAGGTTGTCTACATATGAGATCTCTTAAGATTCCTGAAATCAGTAATGTGAAAATAAGAACTACTAAATATGTACTAATTTGTATTTGAGGACTGCAATTTGAGTGTTCTTTCTCGAATTTGAAGTATTTCATGAATAAATAAGGCTAAGCATTTTTATATTCATATCAAATGAGAATCCTTAAATATCCATTGGAATATCTAAAAATAAAATGATATATTCCATGGATTTCATAATAGATGGGACACTTGAATATAAAATGCTCTTCACTTTCAAGTTCTAGAAAACACCACTGACAAATCTGCTCATGTTGTGGAAGGCTATGATCAAAGTCCATCCGAAGAGGGTAAGAGAAAATGTGAAACTGGGATAAAGGGATCCTTAGGCATGAAGGCAAAAACATCTTCATGTATTCTAGAATTTTGTTTCGATCTTCATGGAAGCAGGAAAAAATTGAAAATAGTGAAGAAGCTTTGGTTTCAAAGGCTCTTTTGAGAAAACCGTGTAACTTTCAAATAATACTTAGTGAGCTCCTCTCATATACCCCTATTAACTTATTGTTTAGTGAGTTGGGGAAACTTAATAGAAAACCCAAGAGGAGGGAGCCTATCAATATCAATATCCAAACTTATGAAGGAGAGTAGTAATTCTTGCATACCAACAAGAGAGTTGCAACCTTTTTGGCAAGTTGTACGAGAAGATTGAAGTGCCAAAAATGGATACTGTTTTGGCTAGAAAATGTATCTCATGCCATGCATCAAAGCCTATACAACATAGTGATAACATTGAAAATCAAAGAGATAAAGAAAGGACATACCCCAAACTCAACAAGAATAATTGAGTGAGGAACTATTCTTTTGGCTCGAATATTCTTTGATAACATGGAAATGAAAACTCTTTCCATATGATTAAAATCATTTTGTCTCAAATATGGACCCCAAATATCACATCCATATAAAATTGCTAGTGTAACCAATGTATAAAAAATTTGAATCTTCGTCTGAATATCTTGAAATTGGAGTTGAAAACATTGTCTTTCCAAGACCGTCAATGTTGCATACCCTTTTCTTAGTCTCGCTTCTATTGCTGGAACAAAGCTAAAAGGTGGACAAGAGAAAACCACACCCAAGGAGGTGTAAGAGTACACCACCTCAATTTGTTTTCCTTTGTACAAAAAATTCATTTTAGATGCTACTTTCTTGGTTATATTAAATGCCATGAGTTTTTTCTTTGCAAGATTTACTTCCAAGCATTTCTTATCACAAAAATCACTCAATGCATCAAGCTAATTTTGAAGACTTGTAATTGTGTGAGAAAGAAAAATAATGTCATCTGCAAATAATAAAATAGAAATGTAGATCCCAAGGAGGCTACAACCATTCATGGTACCTATGTCTGTGGAGATAAGATCCTCTAATTCATCAATATAGAGCCCCAAAAGTGTAGGCGATAGTGGACAGCCTTTTTCACACCTATGTTCGTGTGAATGTCATTAGTAACTTGCCCAATTTGGTATGGATATGCCTAAAATTTTTCTCATACAAAGTCATGACAAGAGAAATTACCATGTCAAGAAGACCCAAATCTTTTAGCCTCTAAATCAAAAGATGCCTTGGTATTGTATCAAATGCCTTACGAAAGTCTACAAAACAACAATATACCTTCTATTTGTTAGCCTTTTCTTCCTCTATAATGGAAACCAAAGTGAATATGTGATCATTAGCTTAGTGATTCCTCTTAAAACCTCGCTTGACCTTTTTCCTTGATCCGTTTTTTCTCGCCCATTGTGAGATATAATCATCTGGCATCTGTAGAAAAATCTTAGCCAAAGTATGCCCAATCATGATGGTACAAAGATATCTCTGGTTTAAAAGAATCTATAGATTTGAAGATGGGATGTATAATATGGGAAGTCCAAGAGGGAGGAAGACCATGAGGAAAAATTAAAAAGATTGGAAATATGGATAGAAAGAACAATTGGACTATGATGGAAGAATTCAGCTTTTAAATTTTCCACATCTTGGGATTTATTGGAATTGAGTTTATAGATGGCTTTAAGGACCATATTATTAGTGAAGAAATGAAACTTGGGCGGTCTAGGATTCAAATGAATGGAGGACCGATTAAGAGCATCATAGAGAGAGGTAGCATAGGTAAACCTGGGTATGTGGGTTGGTAATGGCACAAATACATTTTTGGGTAAAAATGATCTCCAGAAAGACTTGGGATTAAACCAGATTTGGTATATGGTAGCTCTTTGTTTATCATACAAGTATTGTCATTTTTTCCTTCTAAGAATGATTCTATAAAGCTTTTGGGCCAGCTTGGCTTTAGAGGGAGTTTCGGTCATAATATGTTTAATTAACTTGTGAGCATTTTTACAATCCACATCGTACCAAGAATTTATCAAGAAATGACCATGGGTATGGAGCCGAGAAGTATGATTGGAGTGGGGGAAAGCCTTAAATGCAACATCCATAATTCCCTGTGATAGTCTAGTAGCCCTCTCAACCGGGTCTAAGATATCATAAATGTTCATGAGGTTGGTTTTGAGGATATTAGTGTAACTCTCATCATATGCATGGTCAAAATGGATAGTAGTACATTTTTGTGAGAGTACATGGGAGGATGTTACAATAGGTGTGGCAAGAGGTGTATGGAAAGAGAGAATGGCATGATCTCGTGAAATTTGGGGGAGAATTCAAAATATGGAGATCATATATACTCAAAGAAAAATATTTGCAGGATATAATATAGTCTATAACACTAGCTCCACCAGAATAAGGGAAACAAGTAAAGCCTTTGGAATTAGGGAATTGTTTCGTACCATTCAAGATAACAAGATCATGAGATTCACCCAATTTGATTAGGTGTTGTCCATATACATTCACCGTAGAGTCTGCAAAATAAATTTGAAGCCCTTTTTCATGCTTATCCACTTCATAAATCATCAATGGGTCATTGTGAAGATCATGATTAGCACATTGAAGGTGGCCAATCTGGGCATTGAAGTCACCGAGAAGAATAACCTCACCAAAAGCAGAGTATTTTGTTATTTTTGGTTGTAAGTCTACAAAGGGAGATTCACCATCAAGAGCTGGAGCATAATTTGAATATTGTGGGGGGAAGTAACAGGTAGCAATATACATATTCTGCAAAGCTGGTCTTCTTGTAAGTGATATCCATAGAAACCTTACAAATTCATCAAATCCTTCAAATTGAATAGAGGAATGGAGATGATCTCTATAAAGGCAAGCAACTCCACCAGATCCTTTTGTGCCATGTCAAAGTTGTGGTCTATGAACACTAATCCATGAGTATCTTGCATATGAGGGTAGAGGTTTCTCCTTGGTTTCATGAGTTTCCATGAGAAAAATGACATCTGAGTTAAGAATCACATCTTCAGAAGACCCCGGGGCAAAAATATAGAACCGCCACAATTCCAAACTACAATTGTAATTGAGGTTGTAGACCATGTTTCAGAGCTTTGACGTCATGTAGAAATAGGCCAAGGTTTAGTCCACCAATCAGGAGGAGAATCCTTGATCCAAGCCCTTCCATTATAGATTACAACCCATTTCCCTTGCTTTCTGGCATCAATAACTTTCTTCCTACTTTCTTTTACCTCTTCTTGTTGCATCTTAGTTAAATCCTCATCTAGATAAATTTTTCAACACGATCAAACAATTTTTCTTTGATCTAAGTGCCTTCAATCTATCTTGTGATGTGTGAAAGTGAATAACTAAAGAGTCATCTTGATTGAACCAAGCTCCATCTGGTGGTATAGTAAGAAGTCCTAAATCATTGGTAATGAAGTTGGACACTATTTGGATGGAATTTTCTTGGTTGGTTAATCCTTTGACTCGTAGATTAAGGGATTTGGCTTGTCTTTTTCTATCTTCTTCAAACTTTGCTTGAATTACAACTTCAACCAACGAGAGGTGGTTTCTTGCTGTTTTTGACAACCCGAACCCATTCGTTTGGATTTATAGATTCCACTTTGGTAGCTAAATCCTTTTGTTCTTCTCTATTAACCACAAGTTCAGTGCGAAGAAGGGCAAGCTCTTCCGATTGTTGTTGCTAATGGTGTTTAAGGTAGAAGAGGATTTCAATTCTACCAAGGAGGATTCCAGAGTGCTGATATGCCCAGACTGTGCAGTAATCAATTTATTTTGTTCCATGACCATTGAAGATAATTCCAACAATTGTTGTTTGAGAGCCTGCAATTGCTCCTCGAGGATTGTTACTCTGTCAATGGGAGAGTTGGTCATGTTATGTGGAGATGCATTCAAGTTAATTAATTCATATCTCCTCTTTTGTTGAATTGGAGCTAGAAAAGAATGAAGTAACATTTCCTTATGTGTCAGCCAAGGGTGACATTGTCGATGAGGAACGATTGAGTCGATTAACTGGAGAAGTGAATGGACAATGGAACATTTTTGTTTGTTCCATAAATAGGAGAAAAAGCTTACCAATTGGAATTTTGGGAAGGCACATGATATAGGAATAATTATAAATGTTCCATAAAAGAGTGACTTTGTTGACTATCCTTCAATTATATTTTCTTCTGCAATATTTGTGTCTCCATGGTTTTTCCAAATACTTCACATTATCTTGTGATGAGAAAATACTACCATATGCAATTTGTCTTCTATCATGTTGAAAAAGTGATGATTTTGGTCCTATCCCTACAAATTCATTCCTATAACATTTGTTATTCACGCTCACCAGTGGCACAAGTCAAGAATGGTTTGAAAGTATTTCCTATAATTCCTTAAACTTTGGGTTGTTAAATTATTTGGAGTTACGAAATGGAATAAAACATGTTGTTATTCAAGTGAGAAAGTGATAAATTATTTTGGTCATGATCAATACGTAGTTGCTCTGTATGAAGGGCCTTCGGAAAATTTGGATGGTCTAATTTCTAGGATAATAATACCTATTTGATATGAAGTGATCGAAGTATGAAAAGTCATCTAGATAGTAGGCGAGTTCATTGTTTTCATGAAATATCTTATACATTGGAGGATGCATGTTTGATACTTTACAAGTAAAATGTCATTTACAAGGTCGTGACTTGTAGTTATGTTTCTCGCCACTATTTGGGTAGAGGATCTTCAATGAAAGAATGATTACGAGTAGAAGAGAAACCTAAATATAATTGATTAAAGTAGAATAGGTGGATGCAAGATTCTATGAAAATTTACCCTCATTTTTTATTAAATGAATATAAAGGATAATCTAGGAGGAATATCTCATCGGTTTATACATTTGAGTGAAATGGTGTCTTGTAAGGAAATTGGATTTCTTATTTGGATGATAATTGACTAGTAAAATGATGTTTATAGGAAGGGTGAACAAGGAAGGAGCTATATGTGTGGTAATAGTTTAGAAACATTAACCAAAGTTAAATTATTTTTTCAAGTCCCTAAGAACCAATTATGACTAAATATGTTTTTAGTTAATGATGATAACCATTGCAGGTTTAAAACTAAATATTCTTGACTATATGAATGTAATTTATGGCTTCATCAAACAAGAGTAGGACTGGGCATTAGAAAGCTGTTGGGTTTTGGTATTATAAGTGGATGTTTTACAAGTAATCGGTGTCGCTTTGTTAACCTTTGTTGCTTAGTAGATGAACCTCCATTGGTCGCAAAAGAGCCTCCATGGATTAGCAAAGGAACCGACATCAGTCAGGGAACCGACATTAGTTACATGTGCGTGGAAGTTTATATTTAACTCACGGGAATTAGATCTAGCCTTTGATTTAAAGGTGATCCAAAGGTTGTAAATGCATAGCTAAGGTGCCATAAGTTTGTATATGTATATATAAGCATGAAATTTAGGGTTAGAAGGTTAATTAAGAGAAGGATTGAGTTAGATCCTTGATTCTCCTATATTGAGAGGATGAAGAAGAAGAGAAAATATAACCGGTTACGTGAAGACAAATCTTTCATGGAGAGAAGTTGGACAAAAGGAAATAACATGTACATATGAATGGTGAGAAGAGTGTAATGTCTTCTACTGTATTTCCTCTGTATTATTTAGTCTCATTGTAATGGCATGCATAGTATGTAAAACACATAGAGTTTCTTCTTGTAGATCCACATGTCGGTGAGATCTTCTATTATAGATTCTTCTTGTTAGATCCAAAGGTTGTTGTGAGATCTTGTATTATTATATCCATAGGTTTTTGTGAGATCATGTATTCATAGATCCATGAGATAATGTTGTATTGATGATCCATTTAGATATAGATATTGTAGAGGAGGTTGTTTTCATGTTTGCACAAGTTGATGTAGTGATAGAGAGATAAACTTACTTCTTGGTACATAGTTATAGTTGCACATATGGTAGACCCATGTGAGAGGTCTTTTGCAAATCCATAGAGATCTTGGTTGTAGTTTAGAGATGTAGTAATTCATTGTTATGTGATATTTTTGGTGGTTTGGAGGCTCGGTTGTAGTGCACTCATGGAGATATGTTTAGAGATCTGGAGGAGGAGATACTTTTGGAGAGATGCATTGTACTCTTGTGGGAAGAGTTGGTTTGTACTCTTGTTCATTATTTTATATATGCTATATCTTTGGTGAACGTATTCCACATTGGGTGAACCACGGTACATGATGTGCTATGTGTGGGTACTTTTTTCATTTGGAGTTATCTAGTTTACACTTCCACGCTTTGTAGATTTTTAGAATTGTTTCCATTTCCACAGTCCCAATTCCCAACAACTCGGTATTAGAGATTGGTTAACTTTTTTATACCAACAAGTGGTATCAAGAGTGATGGATTTATTTTTTAGAGCAAGGGTTTAATTCAAGGTTTAGTTAGTGGTATTATTGATACATGTATGAGTGCAGGATTTTGTTTTACCTGATGTGAAAATTGCAGGAAGAGATTTAAATCTCAAGTGGAAGATAGAAATGTGAGGTTGGTGGAGAGTACAAGTGACCAATGTCAATTAGGTGGAAACCAATATCGGTAGGGTGACCGTGGTTGGTTACAGGGTGACCATGGTTGGCTACTAGGCAACTTGGTTTTAAACAGAAATTATAGATCTGAAGAAATTGAGAGATACATGGAATGTGACTTGTTTTCTGAGGTGTCCCTAGCTCTTGGAGACTCAAACATGTTGGTCAAATTACAGATCTAGGTTACAGAGGTATGGTTTTATCTTGGTATTGCAGTTCTTGTAAGTTTTTCTTGCACATGCATGGTTTGGGATTGCAGATATGAGTATGAGATAGAGGATAAGTTATGCATCCTTGGTGTAGTCGATGCACGGGCTTCGTTAGAGAGGCAATAACACGAATGAAGATGGGGCTTCCATAGGAGAAGCATGTTCTTTAGTTGAAGATGCGGTTGAGTATCTTGTTGCTAGAAAGGTGATTTATTCCTCTTTTGATGTGAGTGTATGGTTATCGGGTGAATCGGAGCTAGAAAAGAACTAAGGAACATTTCCTTATGTGTCGACAAGGGTGAAATTTCTGATGAGGAAGAACTAAGTGAATTATTTGGAGAAGTGAATGGACAATGGAACATTTTTGTTTGTTCCATAAATAGGTGGAAAATCTTACAAGTTGGAATTTTGGGGAAGGCACATGATATAGGAATAATTCTAAATGTTCCATAAAAGAGTGACTTTGTTGAATATCCTTCAATTATATTTTCTCCTGCAATATTTGTGTCTCCATGGTTTTTCCAAATACTTCACATTCTCTTGTGATGATAAAATACTACCATATCCAATTTGTCTTCTATCATGTTGAAAAAGTGATGATTTTGGTCCTATCCCTACAAATTCATTCCTATAACATTTGTTATACACGCTCTCCCAGGACACAAGTCAAGAATAGTTTGAAATAATTTCCGTAATTCCTTAAACTTTGGGCTGTTAAATTATTTGAAGTTAAAAATGGAAGAAATCATGTTGGTATTCAAGTGAGAAAGTGATAAATGATTTTGGTCATGATCAATAGGTAGTTGCTAAGTATGGAGGGCCTTGAAAAAAATTGGATGGTCTAATTTCGGGATAACAATACCTATTTGATATAGAAGTGATCAAAGTATTTAGAGTCATCTAGATAGTAGTAAGAGTTAATTTTTTTCATGAAATGTCTTATACATTGGAGGATGCATGTTTGATACTTTAGGGGAAAATGTCATTTGCAAGGTCATGACTTGTAGTTAAGTTTCTCACCACTATTTGGGTAGAGGATCTTCAATGAAAGAATGATTACGAGTAGAAGAGAAACCTAAATATCATTTATTGAAGTAGAATATGTGGATGTAAGAGTCTATGAAAATTTACCCTCCTCGTTGTTTATTAAATGAATATAAAGGACAATCTAAGACGAATCTCTCATCAATTTATACGGTTGAGTGAAATGGTGTCTTGTAAGGAAATTGGATTTCTTATTTTAGATGATAATTGACTAGTAAAATGATGTTTATAGGAAGAGTGAGTAAGGAAGGAGCTATATGTGTGGTAATAGTTTGGAAACATTAACCAAAGTTAAATTATTAGTTCAAGTCCCTAAGAACCAATTATGAATAAATATGTTTTTAGTGAAGGATGATATCCATTGCAAGTTTAGAACTAAATATTCTTGACTTGAAGAATGTAATTTATGGCTTAATAAAACAAGAGTAGGATTGTGGGCATTATAAACTATTAGGTTGTGGAGCTAGATTGCTTCACAATAAGCATGCATTACAAGTGGTCGGTTTACGCGATAATCGGCATCTCTTGGTTAACCGTTGTTGTTTAGCGAGATAAACCGCCATCGGTCAACATAAGAACTGCCATAGGTCAACAAAGGAACCGCCATCAGTCGGGGAACCAACATTGGTTACTTGTTCGTGGAATTTTTATTTAACTCATGGGAACTATATCTAACCTTTGATTTAAAAGTGATCTAAAGGTTGTAAATGCATAGCTAAGGTGCCCTAAGTTTGTAATGCATATATAAGCATGAAAGATAGGGTTAGAAGGATAATTAAGAGAAGGATTGAGTTAGATCTTTAATTGTCCTAGATTGAGAGGATGAAAAAGAAGAGAAAAAGTAATCGGTTACATGAAGACAGAGATTTCATGGAGAGAAGTTGGATGAGAAGGAAATAGTAGGTACATATGAATGGTGAAAAGAGTGTTATGTCTTCTACTGTATTTCCTTTGTATTGTTTAGTCTCATTGTAATGGCTTGTATAGTATGCAAAGCACATAGAGTTTCTTCTTGTAGATCCACATGTTGGCGAGATCTTGTATTGTAGATTCTTCTTGTTAGATCCATAGATTATTGTGAGATCTTGTATTCTTAGATTCATAGGTTGTTGTGAGATCATGTTGTATTGATGATCCATGTAGATCTAGATATTGTAGAGGAGGTTGTCTTCTTGTTTACATGGATTGATGCTTTGATAGGTGTCATTATTCCCTTCATTTAATCAACTCTTAGTTGATGTCATATTCAAACCAGGGATGTGTCTAAAGCTATATGCAACAAGAGGAATCTTATTGATTTAGTAGTTAATTGTAGGTATTTATTATTTTTTTATATTTCTTGTGGGGTTTTTGCAGTGTCCTTAGGATTCCCTAGCCAAGGCCTTATTAAAACTATGCTACAAGAAAATTGCTAAAATAAAAACGCATTTCGGAATAAATAAATCTTCGAGAATTAAACGTATACAAAGAAATGAAACACACTTTTACAAAATGAAACAAATTGCTAGAAGTAAACACACTCTTGCAAAATGAAACAAATAGTTGAAATAAACACATGTTTGAAAATGCTAACTGAAAATGTTTGCAAGGAAATGAGATTCTAACTTATAACACTGTAGGTACAAATGCGTGACATAATTTAACTAATTTTTTTAAAGAATTAACACTTAATAGATTTACATGAATTTCTTAGAAATATAAATACCAATAAAACAAAGAATCCTGCTTCTTGGAGGAGTGGGCCCTTGCTAAACGAAATGACTATCTTATTACTAAAAATGTTATGTCTTACAAAATTTACTATATGGCTATCATATATATCTCTATATCCTCTAATCTATCTACAGGTCCTTATATATATTTTATCATCTCGAAGATGCATTTACAATCACAAGTGCTTAATAGTTGTCCATCTATCAATAGGTTTCCATGAAACAAAATAATGCTCAAAGTAGATGTGGAAGTTAGGAACCTTGTTGGACACACAGTTATTTGATCCTACATACGTATTTTTGGGGTCTAAAGAATTAGCAATCTATTGATCTGATTCTGATTAGAAGGTTCATTGATTTCTCTATCACCGGATGTTGTCAAAATAAATAGATTCCATTGATTCCAGAACTTTGGAGAAGTTCCAGAACCAAAGGGAACTATTCCAAAATTAACTGTGAAAGTTCCAGAGCTAAGCGCAGGAGTTCAGGAACTAAGTCTGAAGGTTCGGAACTAAGCGATAGAGTTCCTTTACTATGTGATGGAGTTCGAAACTAAGTTTGGAGGTTCCGAAGCTAAGCCGTATTGAAGCCAATGCTCTCAAAAACGTGTTGGTTGCTTCATACTTTGTTTTTCTAACTGATTTTGGCCTGTTTTATTACAAAAATTGAATTTCCACACACTTTTTTAGGAATTACAGAGTTTTTAGACGTTAGAACCAGATCCAACAAAAGATGGACAGTTACATCTTAACTTATACTAGTTCAAACAAAAGTCACAAAATGAAGTCAAAACTTGTTAAAAAGGAGAGTAAAATAAGATCATTTATTGCACATTGACGAGGCATATTTTGGCCTTATCATCTCCCCCACACTTACTTGTTTATAAGTCCCCTTACAAAATTTACTCTTCAAATCTTGGGTTGTGAATTATGCATTCCAATTGACTACTCAGGTCAAATGGTTGAAACTGAATATCCCAGTGCTTTAGTTCAGAAGTACTATACCCTGATCATGCTTCTATATTTATTTTCCACTCCTCAAAGTGAGTGGGATCTTGAGGCTCTATTTTTCCATGGAGACATGGGGGTGAGAAGGAGAGGAGGCCTTGTTCTCATTCCCATCCATATGCCCCTGTGTTTTTCATTGACTTGAGGGATTAGTGTACACAAAGCTTTAGCTCTTTCCAAACTCCATATTAAGTTCATGGGAGATATCACTTCTCTTATTCTCAATGCAATTGTGAGAAACTCCCATCTCTTCAAGCATCCATCATAAATATCTTCAAATTTTTTCTCCTCATAAGAGGTGAAGGCATCAATACTTTTCTACAAACTAGCAAGATAATGTTCCTTGAATCGACTGTCAAAGGCATGGGATCTGAAATGTATAACAAAGGCAGATGGTTTTCCATAGTGAGCTCTCATGTAGATGCCAAATGAACTAGATTTTAATAAATGTTCAAAATCCCTCTCTTTCCATGCAATCTGATTTTGAAGTACATAAACAAATGCATTTAGTTGGCTTTCCCCTACATACAAATTGATCATGAAGCATGTATTCTTTTCCAGCATAAAATTGTAGAGATAGAATTCACAGAGAAGATTTTTCTACTGCACTAGCTGAGGAATATGTTGTCATGAACTTAGATTCATCTTTTATTTCATGTGGAAGGCCATGTGTAATTCTTGACAGCTTCCAGCGAATGAATTGTTCTTCCAAAAAGACATTGTATGCAAGAGAAGGTATCCTGCATGTGAGTAATCTTTCACTCATTATGCAAACCATTTGTATCTTTACCAGACATTTAAATTTGTCTTCTTCCATTTTGTAAAAATTTATTCCCATTCCTTCCTTGCCTTATTAGTTCCTCATTTGATGTTTAAAATTCATTAAGCTCTCTGTAGGTATCATCCCACAACTACTTAAGTGGCCAGTAAGTCAATTCAGTTTGTACAACCTGCTTCATTGAAGATATCTTTGGCATAACATTATGTTAACTAGCCAATTGACATTCTTTCTTTTTCTACCATTTGTTGTTTGACCAATGTCAATTCTTCAGTCCTATCTGTGAGCTGATTTTTTAGTTTCTCAATGAGCATTTCCTATGATCCAATTTGTTCTTGAGGAAGTTTAATTCCTCATCCTTTTCCCTAATGATAAGTTCTACTCTAGATAAAAATACAACCTATCTAACTTGTTGTTTCTCCTCTTTTCTCGAAAGTTCCTTGGGAAATGAGTATTCCTCTTCCACCAAAGGGAATTTCCTTTTATTTTCCAAGATGACAATTCCTCTTCTTCTTGTGACAGTATTTTGATTCATCCATCTCCTGAAAAGCATGTTATTCAAATATTTCATCTTCTTTCTCCACCTCAGTTTGACTTGGTCGAGGAGGAGACATTGCCATCCAAGAGTATTAACATTTTCTTTCTCCAAACCATCTTGTTCTTCAGTATCCATTGGAATCCCCCTAGACCTCTTATGAACTCTTCTTCTTTGAGGAGCTTCACAATGCCCTGAAGTGGGCTTCCTCCTAGATCTTCTTCTTATTTTCACTTCATGATCCAAATTAGGTGAACTGTCACTGTCAGAGATAGATATTAGTTCTTCTGGTATTGCTGAAGAGGAAGGACTTTCTTTTGAAGGCACCATAGGTTTTGTAGCTTTGATCATTCTTTCATATCTCCTTCTCTTTGGCACATTAACTCCACCTACTTATTTTATCTCTGGGAGGATCAATCTCCAAATTACTTTTAGGGGAGAAAGGGGTTGGTATTCCCCTCCTAATAATATTAGGGATTTGTTTTCCCATGCTTCTTCTCCATTTTTCTTTGAGAGAAAATGGTGCTAATGACACTGATGGACTAATCCATGATGTTTAATTGTCCTAACTCCCCAAGAATACCTCTGAGCCATTGTCTGGATGGAGTCAAAAAGGAACCCTAGAGGTTTACTATATATTCTAGTTTTTCAGCCCCATACCTAAGATATATTAGCATCTTAAGGACCTCTCTTCCCATAGTCCCAAATTGGCCATCACAAGTTAGGTACTTAACTACCCAAAATACTACCCTATCAAAGGGTTTGGGTAAGTTGGATATTCTAACCCCTTGATGATTTTCTTAGTGTTATAAATATATTGGGGTTTAGATCCCCCTCTTATATCAAGGTTTTTGTTATCTAATTTTGGCCCCTTGGGGAAAAATTGGACAACAAAGGCCCTTTGGACCTTAGGACTGGAAAATACTCTGCAGAGGAATTTTAGGTGGTAAGTATAATTTTGGTGTTTAGGGAGTATTTTTTTTTAATGTTATAGGAAGATGTGTTATTATTAGAAGATGTTTTCATCTGTTGGATTTTGAGAAACTTAGAGAGTGTACAATAGGCTCTATAGGACTCACATTTACCCAACACAACTAAAATTGTTACAATTATTTTGTTCTACTCCATCTACATAATGCCCTAGAATTGAAAAAATCCTTTAAAAGATTCAAAAGGTTGTTGCAAAATTTATTTAAAAAGATGTGTCAAAATGGACTTGAGGGCAGTTTGAGCTAGTTTATCATCATATCAGACTGGTTCGACATTGTGTAATTTGTACCATGTTATGATGGAGTCAAGTCCCATCGAGCTAGGTGGAGCTACAACTTGGTGCTTCATCAATGATTTCATCAACTAGTTCACATGAAGGTTACACGGGCTCAAATAGGTGAGCTTAGTGCATGATTCGATAGGATTTGGGTTATAAAGTGTCAACCGGTCATGAAGGAAGTAGACAACATATAGCTCGAAGGGATGGGTGTCTCAATATGAGCTCGAGCTCGATGCATGATGCATTTAAAGAGTGGCCGAGTTAGTGAATTGGGAGCTCAATGAAAGGTGTATATCACCACGTTGGTGAGGAATGACTTAGTATGGAGCTCATGGATGAGTTTAGAATTTGTGGAGAAAGCAAGGAGGGGCTCAGGTAAATAGTGCATCGACTTAACCCGCTCACTTAGCGAAGGAAGGAGCTTGACATGACATTTGGGGGGTTCATAGCTTAAAGAGTGGGATAAGTAAACAAACAAGCCATAATTGGTAAATCTCGAGCTCAGAGCTCACTTAAGAAATGCCTATCCTAACATAATAGCATGACATTAATTTTCAAGGCACAGTCGGGTTATATTAGTAAATATCCAACACTTGAGTTAGAGCCAAGATTTGGCTTGAGAGGCTAACTATATTGGGTCTTTTCCAGCTAGAATCTGTGAGCCTGACTTATGCTAGGAACAATAATAATGGATGTTGGGAGAAAAACACTGCAGGCCAAATGAAAGCATAGTAAAGGCAAGCCCGGATATGGCTGAGTTACGAGAACAACAAATGGCTCGACAAAGGTTCACTCTAGGAAATAAGAGGAAAACATTGAACTCGGTGAATACCTAGTCGTGTGCATGGTGAAGGGTGAGATAAGGCATATGTGTTGTAGACCGAGATCTTCAAGTGGTTTGGGAGGTTGAGACAAGTGAGGTCACTAATCACTAGGCATGGTGGATAAATGGATGCCAGATTAATTCCACAGTTTGGTCAAACTTGATTCCTCGCAATAGTAAAAAAACACGAGCTCTCCCAAGATAATGATGCATGAAGCCAGCCTGAGCTTGGAGGTTAATTTGCATATATGCCATTGGAAGCCAATCATGCATTGAAGGATTAGTAAGGCCAGAAATGAGCATTGAGAGAGTGAAGGTCTTGTTTATAGCTAGGTATACCAAGCCATTTTGAAGATCAATTTGAGCTATTTCAAATAGGAATCGAGCCAGTTTTATCATTGTGCACCGAGCTCTCCAAGCTCATCAAGTTTTTTTATCGCCAAGCCAATGAGTTAAAGAGATCAAGTTATTTTAGGGCTATCAAGTTGATGTTAGGAGGCACCTAGATTATACAATAGTGGTTGAATGGTTTTCAAAGGGAGAGCTCGATTGTCGTGGAAGTAGGGTTTAGATGATAGGGAAGTTCATCCCCTGGTCGAACCAATAGTATGAAAGCTTGGTGCGCAGTCGGATATGTTGGAGGATATTCACATGGTACATTATTGAGCCATGAAGGTGACATAGTGATCTAGGTTAAGTCAAGAAGAAAATGAAATGAAGTTATAGAGGCGACGCACATTGGAAGAAGGACATCAGTGGATGATTGTACCGAGATACAAGTAAGGAGCTCACGAGTCATGATATAGCTTAGCTTGTCATAATGGAAGTATCTCAGGTCATGGAGCAATCACGGAACCAAGAGCTCAAGATTGAGGTAGCCCAATATGTCAAATTTAGAGCGTGAACCTTGATGTCTTTGTTTTTTCATCAATACTAACCCACAATGTGAAGAAACAGTTTTCTAGAAGCTTCGAGTGTAACACCCGGGAAGATTGATGGCCGAGGCATATTCAAGGTCACATATATCAAGCTGAGCCAATAATAATTGCAGAAGAAAAAAATCTCATATGGCTGAGTTGTGGCCAAGGTTAGAAGAGCTTAGAGGATTGGTGTTAAGGATGAGCTCATGCTAGCTTGGTGATGAATTTGTTATGGAGCCAAAGTGGAGAATGACTCGATAATTAGAGCTCATTGGCATGTAGATGTAAAATGTTTGGAAAGAACCATCCATGGATCAATAAGGTTCTCAATATGAGGTTGTCAGAAACTAATGGAGAAGCCAAAAACTAGCTCGACAGCATGGCATGGCCCATTTCATTGAAAGAGGTGAGTCACTCGCTTTTTTACACATTTCTTGGCATCAAAATAAATAAGTCGGTCATGCGCCAAAATGATGAATTTGTAGGCTCATCAGATCGAGTGGTGCATGAGGATTACAAGAAGAAGCCAAGTTCAAAGTCCAAAGAAGCTCAGTAAGTGGAAGCTTGAATTTGAGGTGTTCAACGAATCACCAAGTTCATAAAGTTTTTGAGTTCGTCATAGAATTATAAGGTAATCCAAGTGCCGAGTTACTCGATGGTTCCTGCAGATCACAGTTGAAATATGACTAAGTGAGGAATTTTCCTTTTAGAGATTTCAGGGATCACCTTTTTGGAAGTTGTTGAGGCAAATTTGGAAAAATATAAACAAACGTCTGAAGTCCAAAAGTCTGAATTTTGGACTTTCAGACATTCGGGGTTCAGGATTCTTAATGTGGATGTAGCTCGAGGGTTCACAAAGCTTGGGAATTTCTGAGGTCTAATTTGATTCAGTCAAAGTATTTCCAAGGTGGTTTCAAGTTAAATTCCAAGAATTAGTCAAGCACATGTATAAGGCGGGACACCGAGGTAAGTTAAGTGGTATCGGGATCAAGCTACATGCCAAGTAGTTCTGAGGTCGATGAGGTCTATTTGTGATGAGTGACATTACGGATGAGTCTCGCTCAACAACGGGTTCGACGTGAAGATAATGGTTGGTGGGTAGCTCACTATGGAGTTAAAAGTGGAGCTCATGCTAGAAATAATAAAATAACCCACCATATAAGTGGAGGGAAAATTCAATGTCAATCAAATCGGTGGGTGGTTTCAATGTATAGCGGATGTGTGGAGTTTAACCAAACAAGCCATGTGGGCTTGGTAGAAGGATCGACATTAAAATTCAGATTTGGAGGTGTTTACATGGAGAGCTCATTGTGAACAAATTACTAAGAAACACAAGCAATGTGGCTCGCTAGTCATCTCGGTGAGTGGTGGTGAAGTCATTAACGGATCTACCTTACACATTCCTTCAAATGCAAAACCAATACCGAGGGCCCCAAGGCATAATGAGGTGCTTCTTTTAAAAATTATTAAAATATTAATTTTAATTATTGAGAGAGGGAATTTTCCTAAATGGAGGAAGAATTTCAACATATGAATTTATGTAAGCATATTTTGGAGGACTGAGTATAATGCCTAGGACACCCGAGATGACTTTCACTCAACAGCCACAACTTTCTCTCCGGTTGCCGGTTTTTTACAAAATTATAGTCATTTGAACAGGAGAATGAGAGCTATGCCATGGATCCATGAGAATATGGATCTTTGGAAGGTTTTAATTCCATAATTGCAGGTTTTTCTTTGTTCTTTGAGTGGTGCCTCAAAGGAGGAGGTGTAATAAATGAGCAAACATGGCCAACAACAGTGATGAATTGTTTCCTAAATTTTGGCCTAGATTCTAGGGTTTCTCCTTCTTTCTCTCAACAACTCAACAATTTTCTATAAATGTAAGTTGGAAGCTCATTCAAAAGGGTTCCAATAGGTCATACAAGTTGGACAAGTTAGACACTTTCCAAGCTTCCCCTCTCTTCACAAGCTGAAATGTTGTGAATTTGTAGGCTCTCAAGCCTTTCTTCTCAAATTGTAATGGCAGCCTATGCCTTTTTCCTGATGTAATGATGCACTGTGCAAGTGCTTGAAGTAATGGAAATTATGTTTTGTGATCAGTTATATGTCCTTTCATGATTTTGTTGCTTCTATTTTCCTCTCTCATGTTTTCAGGTGAACTGTGCAACCAGGGTTTCTTTTGCAAGTTTTGGAGGTCATTGTGCTTATCAAGGAGTGAAGTATTGTATGTAAAAGTGGGTTTTTAATGCATGTTCATTCTTCCCCATGATCATCTCTCTTCATTGGCAAGCCGGAATTTTGTCTAGCAACACCCTTTCTTGGTGCATCACCACTTCTAGTATAGGTTTTATTTCCTTGCAAATCTCTCTCCCTAATCCCTTGAAATGTTAACATAGGTCTAGTTAGTCATTTATCCACATTAGGAGTAGTGTAGTGCTTAGTTTAGGAAGAGGAAGTCAGCCTTCTCTCGAAGGTTCACCTTGAGCCCAAGTCCCACAGCTTGAGAGGTGATCCCATGTGTCCTAATCACACCGAATGTCATGTTCACTTTCAGGCCATTCGGGGCTGTAGTGATTTATGGCGACAACGATTTTGGCATGCCGGTGGGACCAGATGTACATATTTCATAAGTGTGTGTGTGTTTTGTTCACTTCATTTCATTAATTTTTGTGATCTTAGTGAAGTTTCAACCTTAGGAGGTATACCCAAGCACATTTGGTGACTCCATTGGTAAAATTACCCTACTCTCTTTGTTGCAGATCTTCAAATTTATCCATTTCAATTTAGTTTTCTTTAACATATTTCCATTTTTATCCCATTCATGAAGCTTTGAAATCATGGTTTTAATCCCATAATTGACTTCCCACTTGCACCAGCAAAGAACACTTTCCATCTTCAAGATATTTTAATCCATCTCCATCTCCATTTTATGATGAGAATCAACAACATGCATATCCATCTGAGCAAAGTCGTGATCAATTTGGTTTTTTACCTAACTATGCAACTTTTCAAGTGCGCAGGGACATACATATGATGGAGGCTATCCTATAGATGAAGGTGTAGACACCTAAAATTGGTTACCCAATTTGGTGTCCCCTAGGTTCACTCATATTCTCGAGTAACCTGGGGCACCTTTATATCACCACTACTCCCTTAGGTATTAATTATCTAATTAAAACACCTATCCTAAGTTTATTTCACTCCATTATATCTTACTCATGTATAATTAAATATTAACTATTTAATTATACCTTTTACATTTCCTCCAACCACTTATTTACCCCATGTCATTTCCCAACCTCCGTACTCATTATTATCCATTCATCCCACCTTTTTCTTCCCTCCTAAAACCATGCAAAGTGGGATTTTTCCCATATTTGAGTCGAAGGATAATATTCTTAGCCTTCTAATTCATTTTTCTTTTGCCACTTTGGAGTCTCTGTTTCGATTGGCACCGACCGAGTTTCTCAATCGACACCAAATTTTTGGAGCGGAGCCAATTTTATATCGGTCGGAGCTGACTATAAACTAATGACTCGAGATCCTCTCTCGGTTAGATTCGAAGATCTGGTTGCCTAGAGATTACTTTGTCTAAGCGATTAAAGAGATTATCAGAGAAAGAGAGTGGGTTTTGTGTAGTTTAATCCCTGAGAGGTGTCTTTGTTACTTTGTTTGTGTGTCCACAGTTCCTAGGTCATCATCAATCATCAATCAAGCATTTTTGGTATTCCCCTTTGTGGATTTCTGTAATTTCCTTTCGGTCAATGCCGACCCAGTCGGTCGAATCCGATTAGTCTTCAATCAACGTTGGTTTATCCAAATCAGCACCGATCAGGCCTTTCTTCAGTTTTTGGGTTAGAATCCATCAATTTCTACCTCGAATCCCCTTTTTCAATCTTCAATCTCTACTTTATGATCAATCTTCAATCATTTTTGGCTTACATTTAATCCATTTTAGCTTAGTTTTCTTTCTTCCTTTGCTCTCTAGCCTTTTATCTGCCTGTGTGTCCAATCGATGTCGATTCCATCTAAATCAATGCCGACTCAAATAATCGACACGATCACTATCTCGATCGACGCCGACCAGACTACGAGCAGTAAAAGTACATAATTCAGGTGACACAATTTCAAATCTATTTTACAGTTTCCTACTTTCTTTCAGTTTCTATTGCAGTTTTTATATTTTGTCTGTTGTTTTTAATCAGAAAACCTAAATATTTATTTACATATTTCATCATGTATGTCTTTACTCTTGATTGAAAACGTGAACTGACATCCGCCGAGGAAGTTCATTGCTTCCGGACCCACTTTTCTGCAATTCACCCATATATCATCTAGCGTCATCTTTTTTATGCCAAGGATTTGTGCATCGCAGGTTTCTTAGATCTACTTTGCAGGATTTCTCATGTGCACCCATCTTGTCTCCATCGGCATTCTTTCCATTTACGTCTTCGAATCTTATCCAATCTATCCAAAGTATTGGTTTCGTTTGAGTTTTTCAGGGTTCTTGTGTTTAGTTTGGTGCATTAACTTAGATAGGTAACAAGTGTAAAAATTCTTGATGTACATATTGGCACACCCGGTGGGACCTAGACCAAAGTCCCCTATTGGTAAGTTCATTTCTTTTCCAGTTTTGAGATTTTGTTCTTTTTCTTTACTGATTTTCATCAATTTTCCTTAAGCATTTCCTTTCTTCATTTTGGTCTTGTTTCTTTCATTTATAATTTGCAAAGTCAAAATTATTTCTTTCTTGCATATCTAGATTCCCATTTCTATTTCTAAGATTAGTAAATCTTTCATTTGATTTCAAAGCTGCACTTTTTGATTTATCTCTTTGTGTAAAATTGTCATTTTCTTGAAATTTTTCTAGTTTCTTAAATAGAAATTTCTCTTCTACTAGTATCTAGTTATCTGGATATATCTTTCTGGATTTGTTTGCATGTTTGCTTAACCTTGTCTTGTGGAGCACTTTGCTTGTTCACGGGATTGTTTGAGGGGAAGAGCTCAACAACGCGCTTTTTGAAGTCCACACACCTTGGAGAGCTAAACCTACAGGTATTTCTCTTTTGCGGTGTTTTCACTTTTTAGGAACTTAAAAAGAACTTGTTTGTTTGCTTTCTATTCGGTTTTGGTTCTTAAAAAGAATTAATTGCATTGGGAAGGAACTTGTTTGACTTGTCTTCATCGAAATCAAACACTTCATTTTTAGTGCTTAAAAAGAACTTTTTCTTTGTCATTTCTGTTGTATGTTCTTCATCTAGTTTTCCTAATAGGTTGGAAAATTGATCAAAATCGGTAGTGACACTATTTGATTTTTATTTTTCACCCTTGCACACAAAGCCAAAATTACTAGGTATAAAGCATTTAAACAAAAAAATTCCTTCCCTGGCCTCACCTACTTGGAAGTGACATCCAAGAGGAAAAGCTATATGCGCAGTACTCAAAGCCGCGCTATAAATTCATGAAAGTTCTGGTATATATTGGCAAAGCACCCGACTCCCTTATCACAGTGGTGTGTGAAGTGTGGGGGTAGGCCCCTATATCAAGCCATGTACCAGTATTTTATTGAAGTGCCTTCGGGACTCCTCACCAAAACATTCCCCAAGCCATCCTTAGTTTGGCCAATTGAGTAGTCCCCATTCTAAAAAGCCTTCCTTAACATTTTCTTTCTTAAAAAGCATGAAAATTTAAAAGAGATAAACACCTACACTGCTTGAATTGTCTATGCATTAATTAGGTTAATTTCTTTCTGTGTTTGTGCTTGTTTTATGACGGTCATCACCCGGTCAAAATCTAGAAAAATGGCTCAACTAGCCTCTTCTTCATCCGAGACCACCGCTAATGTGGATGTTTCGGCACCCCTCGGGTCTTCTTCGGGACCATTGTTAGTTGGTTCCCCATCTTGGTCATATAATCCTTTCTATCATCCCAAAGTGATCCCATCACGACCAACTTCTCCTAGTCCTTCAGAGGTGTCATCTACTTCTGATATAGAGTATGTTCCTCGTGGAGATCCTGAATTTCAGGCACTCCTTGACCACAACCCAGTAGCCCTTATGGATTACCTAGTGCATAAATATATTCGAATATCTGATCAGGGACCACCAATCCAACAAGTTTACAATTATTCTCATGAGCCATCCTAGGATTTTATAGAGCAGTTAGCATGCTTTTTCTCACCACGAACCACAAAAGAAGGTGGTGCATCTATGCCTCCTTTTTCTCTTCCACCGACCATGTCGACTAGTTCTCAAATGACCCTGCCTATCCCTAATGCCGCGGCTACCTCAGCTACCCCACAACATACTTTCAAGAGGCCCTCTGTTTCAGATATGATGAGTGCGTCCACACTCCCACAAATTGATGTTAATTATTCTATGTCGTCTATTACATCTCAGGGTCAATATCTCTCTGTGAGCCAACCCCCTCCTGCGATTCAATCAGTTCCTTCTTCTCGTCTTCTAGCTGATCTTTCTTCCAATGCTCCCACGACAGTGACCTTTACCCATCCTTTGGTGTCGGCACCATTAATAACTAATCCGATAGTCAAAAACTTCATTTAGAGTTTGTTTCCCACCATATCAAATCAAATCAACACCCACATTCCTCAATCCATTCCGATTCAGTCGGCAAGTGTAGGAACCCACCAATCACATGATCCATCTCTCATTCAACCACCTTTCTCTCAACCACTTATCATTTCACGCTTATTAGGCTCCTTCACAACAAATACCTCATCATGCATCACCTACAACACTGGTTATTCCTCTTATCATCCCATTAATCAGCAAATGAATCCCCCTTAATGCCTCGAGAAAAACATACCATTTACTTCTCATATGGGAAATATCATCATGCCCCCTCCCCAATCTGATGTCGTCCAACTTCTTTTCAATAAAATCACAGACCTCGAAGCCTCCATCAAAGGGCTCACCCTTCATACTCTTTTGAAGAAGTATGTAATGAACCAATTCATCCATCAGTGGCTTTTAAGCCTTATCCTCCCCAATGGGAACTTCCTAAGTTCTCAAAATTTCATAGTCGGGAGGATCCTCAACAACACCTGTGAGCATTTAAACACGCTTTCTATTTTATAGTCCAGGACCAGGAGCTTATGCTCCGTACCTTTCCTATGTCTTTAGCAGGGCCTACTTTAGATTGGTATAATAACATACCCCAACATTCTCTATTTTCTTTCTCTCAATTAACCTAGATGTTTGTTGAAAACTTCTCAATAAACATCGCACATAAGATCTCGATCACATATCTTTATAACATTCGTCAATTTGATGATGAGTCTATTGTAGACTTTGTCACTTGTTGGAGAGGAATAATAAATCAGTTGTCCTTCTCCCTCCCTCAATCTCAGCAAATCGATTTATTTACTCAATCTTGTGCCAATCATATTTCTTCCACTTTAAGGATTCAAACCTTTTATACATTTGAAGAAGCCTTTATGATGGCATGCAAACTTGAGTCTTGTGCCATTGAACAAGGGAAGTTAAAACTTCATTCTAAATCTAAACCAGATTTTTCTCAATTTACAAAATCAAACCCTTCCGCTTCTAACAAAGACAAGAATCAGGGGTCCACCAATGCTATTGTATTAAAAACATCACAATCTAATAACACTTCTAATCAAACACCTCGAAGAGAATCTTCATCTTCTCAAAAAGGACCTTCGTCATCTCGGTCTTTTACTTTGTTGGGGGAATCATATGCTTCTATCTTAGAAAAAATGTTGGAAGTTCACATGATCGAACTTCCCCTATTAGAAATTTTGATGAGAGCCAAGAACGACCATTCTGGTATCATGAAAATGACTTTTGTCATTATCATAGAAGCAAAGGCCATGACATTGAATGATGTCAAACCTTCAAAAATCTCATCCAAAAATTCATTGATAAAGGTGAGCTCATTCTGGATAACCCAAATGCTCCCCCAAATCAAGTGCTTGATGTTTTTAAATAGCCTTTTCCAAATCATTCCCTAAACAATGATGCTTTGGGGTCTCAAAAACCAAACACGCATACTATCAACACCATTTCTACTGATAGTTCTTCTTCTAATTCTGAGCCATCTACAAACATGTCAATTGAATCGGAACTTCCTTCGCTCCTTCAAATTCTGAGATTCCACCATCCTCGGATGGTCCATCTTCGAGTCTTCCTTTATTAGAGATAAATTCATCTCCCTCTGCCTCGCCATCTAATCTTCCACCTATACCTAAGACAGTTTCATCTTCATCTGTCTCGTCATTAGATATTCTTTCGGTGCTTGAGTCATTTACATCCCTTCAAATTTCCACTACGGATACTTCTACTTCTGTCGCTCCCATTTTTGCCGTGGCCATGCCTTTGGTTAATGTACCCATAGTTATACAAACTTTTATGCCTTTGAAAGCATATTCGATCTTGACTCTTTCTATCTCTTTTCCTACAGTAACTACCCCACAATTACTGCATCTGAAGTACCCTCCTCATAAGAGACAACTTCTTCATTACCTACCTCTTCCACCATCAGTGCTTCCTTTCCTATTAAGGAAACATCTAAAGAGATAGCATCAACACCTATACTTTCAACTTCGGACTCAGACATAAATAGTTGGAGTTTAAGCCTAGGGTTACATCATTAGTATCATCTCCTTTACTTCCTCTGAAACGGTTACAATCACCTTATGCGGTCGAAGTTGTCACCATCCCTGAAAAGGGAAAACCAATATTTTGGACCATCAAAACTCTTGGTGCTTTCCCTCAAAAATCCCTCTCTACGCCTCATAAAAGATTGGATTTATCCACTGAAAAGGTGTCTTCTTCTAGAACACCATCTTCATCAATGCCTTGTAAAGTGGATTTACCTACGATGGCAAGGTGTCATCTCTTTTATCAGAACCATCATCTTCATCACTAAAAACCAAAGCACCTTTTGTACCGCCTATCAAATCTATTTTGGGAGCTCCTCCCCATCTAAATCAATCTTATCTAAATCACCGTCTGTTTTGGCCAAGCAACCTTCTTCATCTCTCGAAGACTAAAACACTTGTCATGTCTTCGTCATCTTCAAAATCTATCTTAGGAGCTCCTCCTCCACTAAAATCAATCTTGCCTCACTTGCTTCCATCTCAAGCACCTAAGGTCGTTTCTCCCAATGTCTAGAAAAGCAAAACAGTCCCTAAAAAGACTATCAAACCAGATATACAAGTTCTTTTACCTCGACAGTCTATTAAGGCTAAAGAGGTGCCTTCTTCACCCCTGTCCTCATCTTCATCTACCGGATTCTATACTGAAATCCTTCGCCAACTTATCCAATCTTCATCTATATCTCTTCCTCCAATCAAACCCTATAATTCCAAAGGAGTAAAACCTTCATGGTTCAACTCTGATTTTATTTGTGATTATCATCGCACTCCAGGTCATGACATCGAGGGATGTAAAGCCCTGTAATCATCGTTAACAGTCTCTTAGAAGAAAGTGATCTTCTATTGGAAAGAAGAGGAGTAACAAGTGTCTCCTGTCATCCCAACTACATCGAGCTCGAATGGTCTACTCAAGCCTCAAATTCTATTGATATCACTCCAGATGATCTTCCACATTCTTAAATCAACGTAATTTATATCACCACTAGAGCACAACGGTACGATAATCCATCATCTTCTACTGACCTCTCAACCACGAATCATCATTTCGCTGCCCCGAAAGAGTTCCTCCTCCTCATCGCCCCGAGACCTCAAGTATCTATTCATGCTTCACCCCAAGATCAGATTCCTATGTTAGTTGAGGAGAGTGATATGAAACAACTCACCCATGCTCTGGTCAAAATGTCTCTTTTTGACCTCATTCAGTCATCTCCCAGCATCGCTAGGCTCTGATTGATAATTTGCACCACATCACGGTGAATTTAGATGAACCCCAACCTTTTGAGATGGTTGTTGGATTGAATAGACCATCAACCACCATCTCCTTCGAGGATTTTGAAATTCCTCCCCTTTCTCTGGAGGATTTAGAAGCTCCTCTCTTCATCATAGTCCAAATCAATAACACTACATTAAAACACACTATGATCAACAGTGGTGCTGCACTCAACGTCATTTCCTCCCACACATTTGAGCAACTTAAGTTACCAAAAATGTAGTGTCGCCACCACCTTTCGCCCTTCGATCATTTAACGATCAGCTAGCGGTTACTTTAGGAACTGTGGTCCTACCCATTCGGGTAGGCAAGAAACTTCTTCATGAGCTTTTTTACATTGTTGAAGGAAAATTCCACTACAATATGATCCTTAAATGCTCTTGGATCCGTACAATGCACTGCGTTCCATTAACCTTCCATCAATGCATAAAATATCAGTATGAGGGAAAAATCTATACTCATCCAGGAGATCCCTTTCCATCCGCACAATGTGACATGACCACAAGGTCTGTCCCTCCAAAAGAGAACACGATTCTCCTAACGAGGCTTCATCCTCTTCCATACCTACAAAAAAACTACCAGATCTACAAAATCTGGAAGATACATTGCAGCACTTCTCACTAGGAGAGCTTCCCTTCTCTCTTTTGATGCCCATCTCAAACCTAATGAGTATGGTAGGCCAGATAAACAACTTGAATATCAACCAGATCTTGGCCGCATTGTCACCATTGGTCTACCCAATCAACAGACTAACTTCATCTATGGTGGTCTTGATACACCTCACTATCATCTAGATTCTCCTCCTAGGGCCAAACCCTATTCGGCAGGGTTTGATTGTCTACAAAATCCCTGCATTCACAAAAACTTATCTATATCGATGCACGTGGAAGGGCTTTGGCCTGGGAAAATATGAACATGGTGTGCATAATCTCTCATCCATTCCAACTCTTAAACCACATCAAAATTTGGTTTAGGGTTCAAACCTCTCTCGAAAGCCACCGTCACCATCCTCGATGAGCCTCTTTCCATTGAGGAACCATCTTCTCCCGCCATGTCTGAAGCATCGTTTGATGTGGATGACACCATCTCCATCCTGCCTAACTTTTTTAGTCAATACCATTTCCTTAGGTCCATTGACCTATAAGACTAATGGAAAATCCACTTCCATACCATTAGTCTTCCCTGAAATAGTTGGAGATGACTCTCCCACTATCAATACTATCCACTGTGTGGATGATGATTCTGTCCTTACCTATCTGGGGGCAGAGGATTCTTATCTTCCTAAAACCATTCCTTCTAACACGTCTATGCTTCTCAATGAAGCCACTGTCGACCTTAATATAGGGACTTCTGAAGACCCTCGCATCATTAAGGTTAGCCAATCTCTTAACCCACAGGAGTTAGGAGACTTCACCGCCTTTCTTTCCAATCATCACCAAGCATTTGCTTGGTCATATGAAGATATGCCAGGCCTCGATCCTAATATTGTGGTCCACAATATCATTACTCTTCCAGACATCAAACTAGTTAAACAAAAACTGCGTAAGATGCATCCTCATGTAGCTCTCCTCGTCAAAGAAGAGTTGCAACACTTGCTTTCCACCAACTTCATCCAACCCATTGACTATCCACAATGGGTTTCAAATGTAGTACCAATAACCAAAGCTATTGGGAAAATTCAAATTTTCACCAACTTCTAGGATCTTAATCTCACTTGCCCAAAAGATGATTTCCCTCTACCTAATATCAACCAACTCGTGGATTTAACTATAGGTCATGAGATGCTTTCTCTGATGGATGGTTTCTCTGGGTATAATAAAATTCTCATTGCACTAGAGGATCAGCACAAGACTTCTTTCATAACCCCTTGGGGGACCTTTTCTTATCGTGTCATGTCCTTCGGTCTTAACAATGCGGGGGTGACTTATCAACATGCAATGACCTACATTTTACATGACCTCATACAAAAAACTGTAGAAGATTACATTGACGACCTCCTCGGTAAGTCCAAACACCGTCAGGATGATCTTCTCATTCTTGTGCCTCTCTTTGAGAGACTCATTCATTTTTGTCTTCGCCTAAATCCATCTAAATGCGTGTTTGGCGTTCTCACTAGTAAACTTCTAGGCTTTACCATTTCTATTATCGGTATTGAGATTGATCCCGCAAAAATAAAGGCCATCCTCGAGATGCCTCCTCCTTCTAACTTAAAGTAGCTCCCTGGTCTTCAAGGACGCCTTCAATCAGTATGTCATTTTATCTGTAACTTTCAGACCATTGTCAACCATTTCATCATCTCCTCCATAAAAATGTTCATTTTGAATGGGATGAGCATTGCCAAAAATCCTTTGATGATCTCAAATCTTATCTTCTTTCTCAACCTGTGATTACACCTCCATGCGAGGGAGAGCCATTCTATCTTTATATTTATGTGACTAACCATGCTCTGGGAGCCATGATCTCGCATTGAGATGCTAATGGTAAAGAACAGGCCATCTATTATATCAGTTGCACTCTTCATGAGTATGAAACTCACTATTTGAAGCTGAAAAGTTGTGTTGTGCTCTCTTCTTCGCAACTTCTAAACTTCATCATTACCTCCTTAATCATAAAACCTATATTGTTACAAGTGTCAATCCACTCAAGAAAATGCATGTGAAACCTTATCACAGTGATCGTATCACTCATTGGCTCATGCTCATGACAGAGTTTGACCTCGAGTTCATCTCACAAAAATATATCAAGGGTCAGGTCATTGCGGATCAATTAGTTGATGCTCCTCTTCCAGACACTCAAATCCCCCTCACTCAATTCCTAGATGAGTACATCTAATAAATCAATTTCGGTCTATCTCCATTTAAAGTAAAACTCTTCTTTGATGGGTCCAAATGTCAGCAAGGGGGAGGTGCAAGTTTTGTCATGATTCCTCCTTGGGGTGCACCTATCCCTGTTGCACACAAGCTTAACTTTGAATGTACCAATAATATGGCCAAATATGAAGCCCTCATTTTAGGTCTTCAAAATGCCATTAATCTTGGCACTCACCATATCGACATCTTCGGTGACTCTGAGCTCATCGTTAATCAAGTCACTGGAGTCTATCAGTGTAAAAATGATATCCTTCAAAAATATCACGTTCTCTTTCAGCTTCAATCTTTCGATAAATTTACTATCCAGGCTATTCCTCACACTACAAACCAATTTATAGATATGATGGCTTCTTTAGCCTCACTTATTCCTCCATTCACTGAAGACTCATGACTTTATGTGGTTGTTCAGCATTTAGACCAACCATCTCATCTCAAGCAAGTTGACTTCAATCAACACCATCATGATCGACACTAAAGATGAGTGGTATCAGCACATTTTTGATTATCTATCCTACTCAGTGCTTCCTCCAAATTTGACTTCCAATGGCAGAAGATCTTTTATCCAACGCGTAAACTGCTATACTATTCTGGGTGGAATCCTTTACAAACGTGGCTTTGATGGTATTTTGCTTTGGTGCCTCAAAACCCTTGAATCATCTAAAGCCATTCAGGAGGTCCACGATGGTATCTGTGGTGGACACTTTGGTGGTTTGGCCATGGCTAAGCGCATCCTATGTTTAGGCTATTATTGGCCTTCTCTTAATCAAGACTATTGTGACTATGTCAAGAAATGTGTCAAGTGTCAACAACACGCTAATCTCACACATATCCCTAGCTCAGGCCTTGCAACCTGCAGTGGATTTGTGGCCTTTTTCACAATGGGGTCTTGATCTCATTGGTCTCATCAATCCGTGCTCTTCGCAGCGGCATCACTCCATCATCACTACCACAGAATACTTCACTAAATGGGTGGAGGCTATTCCTCTTTCATCAACCAAAGCTAAACCTATCATTGATTTTATCTATCAGCACATCATTTGTCACTTTGGTGTTCCTCACAAACTCATTACAGATAATGGCAAGTCTTTCAAAAACAAATATTTGCAGAAACTTTGTGACACCTTCAATATTAAACTCAACTTTTCTTCTCCATACTATCCATAATCTAATGGCCAAGTTGAGGCTTCTAATAAAACTTTACGTAATATCCTTGCAAAGGTAACTAGTCGAGCTAGTAGGGATTGGCATTTGCACATCCCTTTTTCTCTTTGGGATTATCAGACTAGCATTTGTACCCCTGGCCAGTGCTACTCCCTTCTCTCTCATCTATGGGTCTGAGGCTATCCTTCCTTTAGAAGTCCATATTCCCTCTCTTTGCATCTCTCTCAGAGAGTTTGTCTCTGATGAGGACTATCATCAAAATCATCTAGCACAGCTTGAGTTGTTAGATGAACATCGTCTCAATGCTCTTGAGCATCATCAAGTCTATCTTGAGTTTGTCAAGCATGCTTTTAACAAGCATTTGCAGTAGCGGGAATTCCAAGTTGGTGATCTTGTTCTTAAAGAAAACCAAAATGTCACTACTCTGGAATAGAGTCAACGTGGTAAATTTTCTCCTAACTGGATGGGACAAGATGCGTTATCACTCATAAGTACGGATCGGGGCTTATCACCTGTCTTCCATGGATGGTATACTTGAAATGGAGCCTCTTAATGCTTTGCATCAGGGTTCATTTTAAGAGACCTCTTGGAAATCAGAGGTGGAGAATACCTGGCGAATATCCCCAGAACTGGTTTCGCGGGAAGGTGAATTTTTTGGGGGTTGTATGAAAAAATTTCACCTGATTGTCAAGTGCTATGACAGAAGGCTGCAGACGCACGACGGGAGATTTTGCTTAGACAACACCCTCAGTGACGTGCATCACTAGACCTCTTTGACGCGCGTCAACAAGGTTGTTGACACACGTCACTGAGGTCTAGTGACGCGCGTCATTGCATTTTTTTGACGCGCGACAGCAAAATCTCCTGTCGCGCGTCTGCAGCCTCCGCCCTCTGCTTTCTCATCAAAAAATCTTCGTGTCATGTGTCAACAAACTCTTTGTCGTGTGTCTGCTATGCGTCAATATCTATTGTACCTCCTTGTCACGCGTCAACTATCCGTCAAGGTCAGACAACACCCTCATTGACGCGCGTCACTAGACCTCAGTGACGTGCGTCAACAACCGTGTTGATGCACGTCAAAGAGGTCTAGTGACGTGCGTCACTAGACCTCTTTGATGCGTGTCAACACGGTTGTTGATGCGCGTCGTCGAGGTCAGTGACACGCGTCACTAGGCCTCAGTGACGCTTCAACAAGGTTGTTGATGCGGGTCACTAGGCTCTCGTGACGTGTGTGTCAGCGGGGTTGTTGACGCGCATCACATCGAGGCCTAGTGACGTGCGCATCACTAAGGTCTAGTGACGCACGTCATTGCATTTTTTTGACGCACGACAGCAAATATCCTGTCACGCGTCTGCAGCCTCTGCCCTCTTCTTTTGCATCGAAAAAATCTCCATGTCGCTCGTCAACAAACTCTTTGTCATGCATCTACTATGCATCAATATCTGCAGTATCTCCTTGTCTGCAAACCCTCCTTGTCACACGTCAATAACTTACCCCCTTGTCGCGCGTCTATAATACGGGATATATCATATTGTTGAAAAATGTGAAGTAGAAGTGTTCTACCTGGTGAATAATCTAGGTTTATATAGGGGATATTTTTCAAGGGTAGGTGAAGCTGGCCCCTAAAAAAATTAAAGTGTAATTTTTAGGCGAATAGGTCACTGACCCGTGCAAAAAAATTCACCTTTTCAAAATTTTCAAAAATGGAATATTCGCCATATTATGAATATTCACCACTAAAATTTTCCCCCGCTTTGCATCTAAGGCCTTTCTACTATTAAAATATATCTTACACGATCTTAGTCACGAATAGATCTTTCATCCATCTGCATGACCAATCATGCATTTCATAGTGATTCGAAACTATGTGGTTCTCCACGTTATTTCTTTGTACACCTTAAATATGAGTACCGCGACTCTACTCATGGCATTTTCCTTATGGATTTGTTTCTTCTCATGGTAGGAATACCTTGATCACTACTTCATCCACCCTAGGTGTTCATCTTGATCAAAACAACTTTGGGGCATGAGTACATGCTTATATGCGTCTTCTTCCCCTCTATCTGATCTATCTGGTCTAAACTCTACTTTTTCCAAAGCTAAAAAAAAAAAAAAAAAAAAAAAAAAGGAGATGTTATCCTACTCCCAAAAGATAGACTGATCCCTCGAAGGATAGCTATCCATGCCTTATCAAATAAAATAAAAAATATAGACCATTCCTTGAAGGATGGCTACCATCAAAATCAAAATACAGACCACTCCCTTGAAGGACGGTTGTTTGTCTTATGGCATTTTCAGCCTTTGTAGTAACAAACTTCCTCTAGTTTGTTCACTTTTTAGCATCTCTGAAAGACTTCCCGTATCAATTAGTCTTTCTCTATCTAGTAAACTTCCCGCATCGATCAGTTTGTTTTTCTATGAGAAAAAAAAATCATGAAGTTGTGATATGAGACCTTTTGATCATACGGAGACCCTATTTTCCCCATAAAGGCACATATTTAATCCTTCATGTGTTCTGACGAGATGCATACTTATCTCTCATCCTTATCTACCACCTAGATCTGGTTTGCGACTAACTAGTGTCAGGTTTATTTTTCTACATCTATGGCCTTGTGTGCATCATCTTTCGATTTTTCATTAAGGTCTCTATTTATGGTCGGTTAGGGGCCTAACTTATCATTCTTTTTCCTATCTAGGTGTAGTGTTTTTTTATTTTCTAAGGGATAATATCATTACATCACTTTCTTTCAAAAAGACATTTCCCATGTTTATTTGTTGTTCATCCAGTTAAATTGACATTTAACATGTTAATTTACTCAATCAAGTCTATCATCTATCTATGCTCATCTTATATCATCTAATATTAAAAGCACATGTGAATCCATCTATCTATATCATTTAATTGAATTAACATCTTAAACATGTTAATTTAATCAACCATTTATCCATGACAAATCAATTAAATCACATCTATTCATCTATCATCTATAACATTCATCTATATCCATCAAAATTACATAACATCTATCCATAACATCCATCCCTATCTATCGAAATTAAATGCATGAGTCCAATCACATAACACAAAATGATGAATATATATACATATATCTATCTGTACAAAAGAATGTATGGCTTCCAATCAAGCCGTATACATCGTATCCAAAAAAATGCCTTCAACTCGAGGCTACATCAGTATATCTCTACAAAGTATCACATCTATATAGTAAAATCAGATAGGTGGAGAACACTATCTCCTCCTCCCTCCTCTCGGTCTGGGATGTCTCTCCTGACCATCTCCTACAGAGTTGGAGATGCCCACTTCCTTGGCCCTACCACCTCCTCAATCTCCCCTAGTGCTCACACCCTCCAAAGCACCACCGGCAGTAGTTGTCATTGTCCTCCTCCTTGCTCCATACCAAGGCACATCAAGGCGTCTTTGTGTCGGAGAATCCTCATAATATCTCACCTCGAGCAAGGAGAGCTGATAGGTACTTAGACTCACCATGTCGGGTGCTCGTAATGGCATTGCTTTGGTGGTGGTCCTCCTGCTACCACACCCTATGCCCCTGACTCTGAGGTGGTGCCTGTATCACCATATTTGGCCCTGAGGGCCTCCTGTGATATTTATCTCTCTCGTTGGATCATTATATCCCGCTCCTGACGAGCGGTGTCTCTCTCCTGTATCAAGGTGTCCCTCTCCTCTGTTAGAGTCCTAATCTCCTCAAGGGCGTCTGGTGTGTCTGTATCAAGGCAGCATGCTCTCCCTCAAGTCTCTCTAGCAGCACTATTGATAGATCCTCCTTGCCTGCCTCTGTAGATGTCGGAGGTGTTGTGGCAGCTCCTCGTGGTACCATGCCTCGTAGCCCTCATCCACTCTGCATCATCATCATCATCTGTGGGAGGTGGGGCCTCCCTGAGCGGATCTCTTTGGGATCGTAGATTTGTCTCGGTAGGTCTGTCTCCTGTTATCCTATCTCGTATGGCACATATATAGTCGGAATGATCTGTATCAAGCCAAAATGCTGCATCACCCATATAAACGGGACTCACTCTAAGATCTCTGGCCTACGGCACCTAACCACTCTACTGCGTCTCAACTCTACCAGGTGGGTGTCTTGTCCAGCCCATGTCGGATAGACCATGTATGGTCTCCATATCACCTGTGCTAGTGTCAGAGTCCTGAATCTCTCTTAATACCACTCTTTGGATCGCCATGTATCTCTTGGGGCCATGTTTACCTACCATCGTCAAAATCCATACTCAAGGGCTCCCTCTGCTCCTGGCATCCATGGAAGCCCAGATGGCCTAATCACTGATATATGCTCATATGCCCAACAATGGAGCATAAAACTGACATCTATCCCAGTCCACCTACCTATGGTATACATCCATAGCTTGTAATATATTTGTGCCGTAATTCGTCGGAAAATGTAAACACTTACATGAAATCTAGGATATCGCAGACACAATCAAGCAGGAGTAGTGGGAACTGTCCACCTCTGGAATCTGGTAATGCATAGTATGAGATAGCCATCTAGATCAGGGCTATCAATCTACTCCTAGGGTCATCCTATTGGTACTGTGAGGCTATTCTCATAGCCCTGGACACTATCTCTACAATATCTCCCTATCCCCATATAATCGTACCAGGGCCCTCCTTTGCTGCTTTCAGGAGTAATCTCTATCAGGTCCCCTATAATTGGCAACCTGAGAATCCTATAGATATCCTCATGGGTGATGGTCATCTCACCCATTCGAAACCAAAATGTGTAGGTCTGGCTATCCCACCGCTGCACCAATTCTTTCATGAGCTCCACATCTCTCGGGTATCTACCTATAATAACAAAAATTCCCTAGTCTGACTAACTCTAGATGGCGCCACTCATCATCTTTCACGTCTGGTAGTATAGTCTCTAGTAGCTCGAGAATAGCATCCCGCATGTGTAGGACCTCCCGTGCCTACATTACATCAAACAACATCATTAGTTTTGATTTTTATCAGCATCAACACCATTAAAATTTCATCAAAATCTTTATTAAAATTTTCTAAATAACTCTTTTTTCCCCATCGGCGCTGACTCATTACCATCGGCGCTGACTCAGTCTGATAATCGACACCGACCACATTCTAATTGGCACCAATTTTTCCAATCAACACCGACTAAGAGGCAGAGCGCTAAAAAATCCCTCTTGCCTCCTACTACTAAAAATGTGAAAAAACACTAAATCTATGAAGCTCAGGAAGGACCACTTACCCTTGGCCATGTCCTCTTCCTCTTCTGACCGCTTCGAGAGCATCCATGTTGCTCAAATTCAATTTTTGACTTTTTCTAAATCAATCATCATAATGCAAATGAATCGTTACCATTCACCTTTTCTATACTTATAGGTTTTTAGAGTGGTCAACACCGATTATTTTGGTCGGCACTTCGATTTTTGTGGTCGACATCGATTAGGGGTAGTCGACGTCGATTGGAGCCCATTGGTGTCGATCGGGTATATTTTGATATATTTCATCCTCTTGTCCCACCAGGACATGCTTCGTCCTCATCTGTTATCCTATCTTCCGCATGTGTCACCCGTAACACATTGCCGCCATCATTAAGCCTTTATTTTGGGTACTTGTACTTGGTCACCTTGCATAGCCTCATGTGTGTATTGCTCGTAGCTTGGCTTTGCTTGTCATTTCCCCTCGGGGCATCTCATCATTATATCTCTTGCATGTGCCACCCATAACACACCTGTACTGCCTAATCTGGCAGCAGTTCTATTACAAAATCCACTATAGTGGCCATATGTCGATTTTCGTGGTGGTTCTCCTCTCAAGACCATCGTTTCATCTTTCTTGTCTAAGTGTTGATGCTTGGCTTGTTTATTTGATTGTTGTTATGACCTTATTTTTGCCTTTCGGTACATATTTTTGGTGTTATCATCCAACCCGAGTTCTTCCCTGTAAATAGGTAACTCGCGTTTTTTGCAACCTAAAGATCACGGGTCTATAGGCCCTTAACATCATCCTGGTTTGAAGACCGTCTAGTTTTCCCTACCAATGTGAGTTCCTTAGGTTGCTGCCTTTTTTTTTTTTTGAGATGTCATCAATGATCAAATCTTCTCCAGACATCTAGCTGGGGCATCCTCTCTTCTATTCTATTTTATCTACCTTTTTCAAACTCAGGATCCATTGGCTTTTTGGGGCCATCCCATCCCTAGTTTGAGGGGGATCGCATAGTCTCTGTTCTTCCTTTCTTCCAACTCTTTTTTTTTTTTTTGTCGCATAGCTTTGCTTATCACAAGTTACTCGACAAAAAGGGGCAAATGTAGACACCTAAAATTGGTTACCCAATTTGGTGTCCCTTGGGTTCACTCATATTCTCGGGTAACCTGGGGCACCTTTATATCACCACTGCTCCCTTAGGGTATTAATTAAGTATCTAATTAAAACACCTATCCTAAGTTTATTTCACTCCATTATATCTCACTCATGTATAATTAAATATTAACTATTTAATTATACCTTTTACATTTCTTCCAACCACTTATTTACCCCATATCATTTCCCAACCTCCCATACCATTATTATCCATTCATCCCACCTTTTTCTCCCCTCCTAAAACCATGAAGCAAGATTTTTCCCGTATTTGAGTCGGAGGGATAATATTCTTAACCTTCTAATTCATTTCTTTTTGCTACTTTGGAGTCTATTCCCTTATCGACGCCCGATGTTTCTCGATCAACACCGATTTTTTGAGAGCGGCGCTGATTTTATATCGGTGGCGCTTAACTATAAATTGATGACCGAGATCCTCTCTGGTTAGATTTAGAAGAGTTGGTTGTCTAGAGATTACTTTTTTGAGCGATTAAAGAGATTATCAGAGAAAGAGAGTGGTTTTTTGTGCGATTTAATCCACGAGAGGTGTATCTTTGTTTACTTTGTCCATGTGTCCACAGTTCACTGGTCATCATCAATCATCAATCAAGCATTTTTCAGGTATTCCCCTTTGTGGATTTCTATAATTTCCTTTTGGTCAACGCCGACCCAATCCGATCGAATCCGATTAGTCGTTAATCAATGCCATTTATCCAAATCGGCACTGATCGGGGCTTTCTTTAGTTTCTGGGTTATAATCCATCAATTTCTACCTCGGATCCCCTTTTTCTATCTTTAATCTCTACTTTCTGATCAATCTTCAGTAATCTAGGCTTACATTTAATCCATTTTAGCTTAGTTTGCTTTCTTCCTTTACCCTCTAGCCTTCGTCCGCCTTTGTGTGTCTAATTGATGCGATTCTATCGAATTGATGCCGACTCAAATAATCGACGCCGATCAGCTGTCGATCGACATCGACTGCAGGACTACTGAAAAGTACATAATTCAAGCGACACAATTTCAATTATGTAATTATGTTTTGAGTTTCCTACTTTCTTTCGGTTTTCGCTACATTTTTATATTCATTCATTGTTTTTAATCAGAAAACCTAAATATTTATTTACATCTTTCATCATGTATGTCTTTAATCTTGATTGAAAACATGAATTGACATCCGCCGAGGAATTTCATTGCTTCTCGGACCTGCTTTCTAGGCAGTTCACCCATATATCATCTAATGTCATCTTTTTCTGCCAAGGATTTGTGCATCATGGTTTCTTAGATCTACTTTGTAGGATTTCTCGTGTGTACCCATCTTGTCTCCATCGGCATTCTTTCCATTTACGTCTTCGGATCTTATCTAGCCTATCGTATCGATTTTATATGAGTTTTCGGGGTTTTTGTGTTTAATTTGGTGTATTAACTTAGACAACTAACAAGCGTGGAAATTCTTGATCTACAGAAGGTGTAAAGTTGTAACTTAAAATACAAAAACTAGAGGCACGCATGGTACAATCCAAAGCCACAACTCAAATGAGAGCATTCAAGAATGGTTTCAAGGTAGCTTGTCCATGGGTTGGCCCTATGCCAAGTTTTTCCGATTTGGGAAAAGATTGATTTTATGACTTAAATGTTGCCTCATCTTGAGGGTTGGATCGAAGAAATAGAGGCCTATGACTTTGATGCAATACAATATTTTCGATGGGTTGATTCTACACCACTACCACCTCAGGGTTCTCTTTCCATTTCTTAGTCAAGGTCATTTCAATTGTGGAGTCAAATTCCAAGATTTTCACCATTAGCACATGCTAAGAATTCTTTTCCTTCACTTCCTATTCCTCCTTTCCATCATGAATCTTCCATGCCTCATCCTTCTAAATTTCTCTTTTCTACAAGGGCCATCAAGAAAAGAGAATGAATCTCTTCCTCAAACAATGAGGGAATCAATTGAATCCCAACCCACCCCTCCTCTTATAGTCCCAAACCCATTTTGGGAGGAGCATTGTCAAGAAATGAGAAAAAGGGAGGAATATATGGTCAAAGAGAATAGAAAAAGAGAGCATGAAGATAATCTAAGGAAATGGGCTGCAAAACTTAACATCAAGAAAACTTCATTCCTAACTAAACCTTCTGTAAAATTTGAGGCTCAAGAACAAGCGGAAAAAAATAGTTTTGTACTACTAGAAACAATTTCAGAGCTGAATGAGGAGGACCATCAATCTACCTATTCAGAATGTAGTATTCATATTGGCTCAATTCCATCAGAGGAGTTTGAATCACCAAAGGTGGAAAAATCAATAATAGAAGAGCGTGTGCAAGTTGAAAAGAAGGACTCTCAAGTGTACAAGGTGATTTTTATGAGTGCAATGATCCTACTTTTCAATCATGTCAAGAACTTGTTGCATTTATGGAGCATTGTAGTAACCTTACAATATCATCATTGAATGAAAAAACTGACCATAGCGGGATTCTTTCCATGATGGACTCAGAAGTTTCAATTGTAGATTATACCATGCAGGAAGTTTCAGATTCTTCCCCTTCTTCATTTTTTCAAAACCATGTTTTCCTAGATGAATTTGATATTGCAAATTTTATGTTTGAAGATGAGGAAGGTCATGGAGAATCGGTTTGCTAATTCCAAAAACATCATTAACAAGGTTGAACCCTTTACACGGTTGGAGAACAAAGAACAAAATTTTCTCCGATTCGAAGGAGTATTTGGATGCAGAAGAGCCTATAGAAATACTAATTTATGTTATTCCAATATCTAGCCTTCAATGTAAGTTGCCTCTTTTGTTATGCAAAGACATACTAAAGGAACACCCGTAAGTTCAAGTTATCCCCTTGAATTTGAATTGGAAGAATTGGATATCTTACAACATTCATTGAATGAAGAGCAGGAGGAGCACACAAGAGAAACTAAGTCAACTTTGAAGTTTTTAGGTGAAGATGACATCATTGAGAGTTTCTTGATTTCAATTGTGGAGTCGATTTGTTTGATGAACAAGTGATGGTGGAAGAAAAACAAGGAGGTCTTGCTTCCCTTAATTTTCTTCAGAACAACGGGTGAAAGAATCTAAATTTTCAGGTTTCATGTTGGATGAGAAGGTTAAAAATGCAGAACAACTTTGTTTTCAAATGGAAGTGGAACTCTTATATGAACAAGATGCTTCAAACACTTGTATTGATTTTCAAGTAACCTCATTTTAGGATGCAAGGGATCCAAGGTAGTTGTATATCATGGAGGAACTTCTTGTTATCAAAGAAGGAAAAATAAATGAAGGAGATATCACTACAATATCATTCACACAGATGGAAGATCAATTGTTTGTATATGTGCAACCAGAGGGAAATCAGTCGTGAATAACCATCCTTTCCAAGGATGTCTTTAGCAAGACTTCCTTGTTAAAATTTAAGTTCGGACAAGTAGGCATATTCAAAAGGTCATACCATGTCCCATAAGGTATTTGGCTTCTTTGGAGCCAAATGAGAAGTCACAGCTAGTCACATTCATTTCAGAGTGTGAGGGTGAATTTCATAGTCCCGGGGATTAGTTGCTATGTCTCTATAAAAAAAATGTAGAGCAACTAAAAGAGGCATATTTTCTCTTTCCAATTGATGCCTTGGTGGACCAGGTGAAGAATTGGGCTTGCGTCAGTTTTTCACTATCAGTTTCAGCCATGTATGTTATCACATCATCTTCATGGCTGCCCATTGTAAGGATAGGAAGCTATTTTGCACAACCGATTCTGAGGTGTATTTAGGTCACATGTGCTTCCGAGTTAGTGTAGGGTAGTAATAGGTTTGCTTTTAGTAGAATAAGTGCATTGCACACCCTGCATGTTTCAATTGGGGCATGTATGGTTTTCATTTTTAGTGTGTTTTGTTTTCCGTTGTCTCTCTTGTGTTGTTCTACATTGGAGGTTTTTCAAGGAAGAGAAAGGTTCAAGGTTTCAGATAAAGTTTCAAGATATCCCCAATTCCTCATCTCGCTTCATTTAAAGATATGCGGTATGCTCTAGCGTCAAGTGCTCATCGATTCAAGTATACTTCATGCTTAGCATTCCAGGGAGGTCCAAGATCGCAATGTTCAAGGGGATTTAGAATGGGTTCATTTATTATCCTTCATTCGTAGTAGTCATTCCAAGTTTGGGATGTAGGATGCAGTAGTGTTCAGGTAACTTGGGAACATGAAACTCATAATTCAGGAGTTTCATGGTTCAAAGCATCAGGTCTCATATTGATAGTTATGACTCCATGCCCAACGGATAGACAAGGCTACTAGAACCATGCTTAGCAGGAAAGCATCCCCGAGAGGTTGCCAAAAATGTTATCCAATTTTGGACCCTCGAGGAAAAATTGGACAACATAGGCCCTTTGGACCTTAGGACCAGAAAAAGACTCTCATAGAGGAATTTTAGGTGGTAGGCATAATTTTGGTGTTTAGGGAGTATTTTTGATGTTCCAAGAAGATGTGTTATTCTTAGAAGATGTTTTCTATCTTCTAGATTTTGAGAAGCTTGGAGAGTGTACACTAGGCTCTGTAGGACTCACATTTACCCAACACAACCAACATTATTACAATTAGTTTGTTCTAATCCATCTACATAATGCCCTTGAATTGAAAAAATCCTTAAAAAGATTCAAAAGTTTGTTGCAAAATTTATTTAAAAAGATATGTCAAAATGGACTTGAGGGCAGTTTGAGCTAGTTGATCATCATATGAGACTGGTTCGAAATTATGTAATTTATACCATGTTATGATGGAGCCAAATCCCATCGAGCTAGGTGGAGCTGCAACTCGGTGCTTCATCAATGATTTCATTAACTAGTTCACATGAAGGTTACATAGGCTCAAATAGGTGAGATCGATGCATGATTCGATAGGATTTGGGTTATAAAGTGTCAACCAGTCATGAAGGAAGTAGACAACATATAGCTTGAAGTGATGGGTATCTCAATATGAGCTTGATCTCGATACATGATGCATTTAAAAAGTGGTTGAGTTATTAAATTGGGAGCTCAACGAAAGGTGTTTTTGGTCAAGTTGGGGAGGAAAAACTCAAGATAGAGATCATGCGAGATGAGTTCAAATTTCATGGAGAAAGCAAGGAGGGGCTCGGTTAAACGGTTCATCAACTTAACCCACTCCCTTAGTGGAAGGAGCTTGACATGATGTTTTGGGGGGGGGGGGGTTCATAGCTCGAAGAGTGGGATAAGTAAACAAGCAAACCATAATTGGTAAATCTCGAGCTCAAAGCTCACTTAAGAAATGCATTTCCTAACGTAATAGCATGAAATTAATTTTCAAGGCACAATCGAGTTATATTAGTAAATATCCAACACACGAGTTAGAGTCAAGATTTGGCTTGAGAGGCTAACTATATTGGGTATTTCCATCCATAATATGTGACCACGACTTATCTTAGGAATAATAATCATGGATGTTGGGAGCAAAACACTACATGCCGAATCAAAGCATAGTAAAGGCAAGCCGGGATATGGCGAGTTGCGAGAACAAAAAATGGCTCGGCATAGCTCCTCACGGGCAACAAGAGGAAAATATTGAACTCGGTGAATACCAAGTTGTGCATGGTGAAGGTTGAGATAAGGCGTATGTGTTGTAGATCGAGATCTTCAAGTGGCTCGGGAGGTTGATGTAGATCAAGAATTTCCGCGCTTGTTACCTGTCCAAGTTAATGCACCAAACTAAACACAAAAACCCTGAAAAAATCAAATAAAGTCGATACCTAATTAATTGGACAAGATTCAAAGACGTAGATGGAAAGAAAGCCTGATGGAATTAAGATGGGTGCACATGAGCAATCCTACGGAGTAGATCCAAGAAACCTGCGATGCACGAATACTTGACAGAAAAAGATGACATTAGAAGATATAAGGTGAACTACTCGAAAGTGGGTTCTGGGAAGCGATTAGCTTCCTCGGTGGATGTTAGTTCACATTTTCAATTAAGAATAAAGGTGTACATGATAAAATATGTAAGCAAATGTTTAGATTTTCTAATTTTAAGTTGCAGACAGAATGTAAAAATAGTAGTAGAAACTGAAAGAAAGTAGGAAACTGTAAAAACAAAGATGAAATTGTGTCACCTAGATTCGATACTTTTACGGAGAGCCTGGTTGGTGTCGATCGAGATAGTGATTGGTGTTGATTGTTTGGAACAACACCGATTTGGAAAAATCGGTGTCGATTGATGTTGGTTCATCGTCAACCGAGAATAAATCACAGAAAGCTTGACTGATGACTAATGATGATCAGATTGTGGAGACCCGCAGGAGCTGCAAAGATGTGGACAGAGTTCCACCTTGGCTAGATGGAGAAATGGAGTCACCCAGAGGTTGAAGAACCTAAGCGATATTGATGTTATGAGGGTAGAATAACGGTGCACCTCTCAGGGATTGATCTGGACAGAATTCTCTCTCTCTCAATTGATAATTTCAAGATTCACTCAAGTTTTTCACTATTTCTCAAGTCTCTACCATCTAACTAGAACTGAGTTCAGGTTGTGTATTTATAGTCAGCGCCGACTAAGGTAAAATCAGCGCCGTTCCAAAAAATTAGCGTCAATCAGCTGGTTGGCGCCGATCGAGAAACAGAGACTCCCAAAGTGGTGAAAAGGGATGAGTTGTGAGGATAAGAATATTATCCTTCCCACTCAAATATGGGAAAAATCCCATTGCGGTTCCATGAGAGGAGAAATAGGTGGGATGGATGGATAATAATGGCATGGGAGGTTGGGAAGTGATATGGGGTGAATAAGTAGTTAGAAAAGATAGAATTACATGGTTAATGTTTAATTATCCATGGGTGAAATATAATGGGGTGGAAAAAACTTAGGATAGGTATTTTAATTAGATATTTAATCAATACCCTAAGAGAGAGATAGTGATACAAAAGTGCACCGGGTTACCCGAGAATAGAACAGGTAAGTAAACACGGGGGACACTAAATTGAGTAACCAATTTTAGGTGTCTACATTTGCCCCTTTTATCGAGTAACTTGTGATAAGCAATGCTATGAGACAAAAACAAGGAGTTGGAAGAAAAGGAAGAATATTGATGATGTGCTCCCCCTCAAACTAGGGATGGGGTGGCCCAAAAAAATCCAACCGATCCCGAGTTTGAAAAAGGTAGATGAAAAAGAATAGAAGAGAGGATGCCTAACTAGATGTCTAGAGTATATCGATCGGTGATGATGTATTTAAAAAACAAAAAGGCAGCGACCTAAGGAACTCACATTGGTAGGGCAGACTAGATAGTCTTCGTATGAGACGACGTTAGTGGCTACAAACTTGTGAGTTAAAGGTGACTGCAAAATAGTAACAACCAAAGAGTGACACATTGGTAGGGACAACTAGACGGCCTTCAAATGAGATGACATTAGTGCCTACAGACCCGCTATCTTTAGGTTACAAAAACGTGAGTTACCCATGTACAGGAGAAAACACGAATGGGTGATAACAGAATAGATGCACCTAAAGGTGAAAATAAGTTCATAACAATGATCAAATAAACAAGCCAAGCATCAACGCTTAGACAAGAAGGATGAAGTGATGGCCTCGAGAGGAGAGCCACCATGGAAATTGAAACATGGCCACTATAGTGGACTTTGCAATAAAAATGCTGCTAGACTAGGCAGAACAAGTGTGCTAGGGGTGGCACATGCAAAATATATAATGATGAGATGCCCCAAGTGGGGAATGACAAGCAAAGTTGTGCTACAAGTGACACATACGTGGGGCTATGCAAGGTAACAAGGTACAAGTACCTAAAATAAAGACACAATGATGGCGACAATGTGTTACGGGTGACACATGCGCAAGACAGGATAATCAGACAAGAACGAAGTGTGTCTGGTGTGATGAGATGAGAAAATATATCAAGATCTACCCGATCAGCCCCGATGGGAGCCAATCAGCGTCAACTCATACCTAATCGACATTGACCCAAATAATCAGTGCCGACCACCCCAAAAACCTATAAATAAAGAAAAGGTGAACGGTAACGATTCATTTACATTGTGATGATTGATTTAGAAAATTTCAAAAATTTAATTTGAGCGAAATGGAAGCTTCCAGGAGAAGTCAGAAGAGGAAGAGGATGCGGCCAGGGGTAAGTGGTTCTTCCTTAGCTTTATACATTTGTTTTGTTTTGTAGTAGGAGGCAAGAGAGTATTTTTAGCGCTCTACCTACCCAGTCGGTGTTGATTGAACAAATCGGCGCTAACTAGTATGCAATCGGCGTTGATTGGAATACAATCAGCATCAACTGTAAAGTAAACGGCACCGATGGAATGAGTCGGTGCTGATTGGAAAGATGAAACATTTGGAAGCTTTGAGAAAAATTTTGATGAAATTTTAATGATGTTGATTTTGATAAATATGAACCTAATGATGATTTTTGATGTTGTGGATGCAGGCACGAGAGGTCCTACACATGTGGGATGCTATTCCCAAGCTACTGGAGACTATACTGCCAGATGTGATAGATGTTGAGTGGCACCATTTGGAGTTAGCCGGACTAGGGGTTTTGTTATTATTGATGGGTACCCTGAGATGTGGAGCTAATGCGAGTGTTGATGCAGTGGTGGGATAGCTAGACATGCACTTTTTGGTTTCGAAGCAGGTGAGATGACTATCACCCATGAGGACATCTATAGGATCCTCATTTTTTGATCACAGGGGACCTGATAGAGATTACTCCACGGGAGCAATAGAGGAGGCCCTACAGCGATTATATGGGGATAGGGTAGATGATTCAGAGATAGTGTTCGGGGCTGTGAGGATAGCCTCACAGTACCGGAAGGATGACCCCAGGAGCAGACTGATAGCATTGATCTAGATGGCTATCTCATATTATGCACTACTAGATTCTGGAGGTGGACGGTTCCCACTGCTCCTACTTGACTATGTCTGTGATATCCTGGAGTTCATGCAGGTATTCACATTCACCGATGCACTATTAGCACAAATATATCATGAGTTGTGGATGTATTCCATAGGCAGACACCGGGATAGATGTCAGTTTTGTGCTCCATTGTTGGGCTTATGAGCACATATCAGTGATTAGACCATCTGGACTTCCATGGATGCCAGGAGCAGAGGGAGCCCTTGATTATGGGTTTCGATGATGGCGGGCAGACATGGCCCCCTTGGAGATATAGGGAGATCGTCAGAGTGGTATTCCCAGAGATTCAGGACTCTGACACCATCACAGGTTATATGGAGGCCATACAGGGTCTATCCTACATGGGCCAGACAGGACGCCCACTTAGTGGAGCTGAGACACAGCAGAGTGGTCAGGGGCTGCAGGCCAGAGATTTTAGAGTGGGTCCCATTTTTATGGGTGATGAGATAGTTTGGATTGATATAGATTATTCCAACTATATATGTGCCATACAGACGGGATAGTAGGGAGACAGATCTACTAATATTGGTCCCAGCAGATCCACTCAGGGAGGCCCTACCTCCCATAGATGATGATGATGATGTAGGAGTGGATGAGGGTTACGAGGCATGGTATCACAAGGAGCTACCATGGCATCTCATAGTGTCTGCGGAGTCAGACAAGGAGGATACAATGGCGGAGCTAGAGAGACTGCAGGGAGAGCATGCCACCTTGGTACAGACACACCAGACTACTCTTGAGGAGATTAGGACTCTGAGGGAGGAGAGGGACACAAGTGATACAGGAGAGAGACACCACTTGCTAGGAGTGGGATACAACTATCTAGCAGAGGGATAGATATCATAGACACAGAGAGGCCCTCAGGGCCAAATATGGTGATACAGGCACCACATCAAAGTCAGGGGCACAGGGTGTCGTAATAGGAGGACCACCAGTAGTAGCACTAATGAGAGCACCTGGCATGGTGAGTCTGAGTACCTATCAGGATCTCCTTGCCGAGGTGAGATACAAGGATGCCTTGACACAACATGCCCCAAATGTGCCTCGTTACGAGCGAGGAGGAGGATAGTGATAACCACCTCCATTGGTAAATTGGAGAGTGTGAGCACTAGGGAGACCAAGGAGGTCATAGGGTCATGAATGTGGGCACCTCCAGTTTTGTAGGTGATGGTCAGGAGAGAGCTCGTGCCTGAGGAGGGAGGAGGAGACAATGTTTTCCATTTGTCTGATTTTACTATATAGAGATGATATTTGTAGAGATATACTGATGTAGCCTCGATTTGAAGGCATTTTTGATACGATGTATACGGCTCGATTTGAAGCCATTCAGATATATATATATATATATATATATATATATATGCATCTTTGTGTTATGTGATTGGACTCATGCTTTTAACTTTGATAGATACAGATAGATAGATGTGATTTAATTTTGATTTGTCATGGATGAATAATTGATTAAATTAACATGTTAAGACGTTAATTCAATTAAATGATATGGATAGATGGATCCACATAATATGTGTTGCTTTGATGTTTTTAGATGAAGTAGATAAGATGAGCATAGATAGATGATAGATTTGATTGATTAAATTAACATGTTAAATGTCAATTTAACTGGATAAATAACAAATGAACATGGGTAATGTCAATTTGATTTGATGAAAAGAAAGTGATGTAATGATCTTATCCCTTAGAAATAAAAATCACTACACCTATATAGGAAAAATAATGATAAGTTAATCCCTAACCGACCATAAATAGATACCTTGATGGTACATCGAAAGATGATGCACATAAGGCCATAGACACGGATAAAATAAACCTAACACTAGTTAGTCGCAAACCAGATCTAGGAGGTAGATAAGGACGAGAGATAAGTATGCATCTCGTCAGAACACATGAAGGATTAAATACATGCCCATATGGGGAAAACAGGGTCTCCATATGATCGAAAAGGTCTCATATCATAGCTTCATGATTTTTCTTTTGATAAAAAAGCAAACTGATCAATGCGGGTAGTTTTCTAGATATGGAAAGACTGATCGATATGAGAAGTCTTTCAGAGATGCTAACAAGTGAAAAACTAGCTGAGAGAGGAATTTTGTTACTACAAAGGTTCAAAATGCCATAAAACAAACAACCGTCCTTCAAGGGAGCGGTCTGTATTTTGAATTTGATGGTAGCCATCCTTCGAGGAATGGTCTACATTTTTGATTTTATTTGATAAGGCATGGATAGCTGTCCTTTGAGGGATCAGTCTATCTTTTGGGACTAGGATAGCATCATGTTTTTTTTTCTTTTTTTTTAGCTTTGGAAGAAGCTGAGTTTAGACCATATAGATCAGATAGAGAGAGAGAAAACATATATAAGCACATACTCATGTCCCAATTGGATTTGATCATGATGAAAACCTAGGGTAAATGAAGTAGTGATTAAGGTATTCCTACCATGAGAAGGAACAAATCCGTAAGGAAAATGCCATGAGTAGAGCCATGGTACTCATATTTAAGGTATAAAAAGAAATAACACGGAGAACCACATAGTTCCAAATCACTACAAAATGCATGACTGGTTGCAGATGGATGAAAGACCTGTTTTGTGACTAAGATCATGTAAGATAGATTTTAACAATAGAAGGGCCTTAGATGCAAAGCATTAAGAGGTTCCATTTCAGGTATACCATCCATGGAAGATAGGTGATAAGCCTTGGACCCGTACTTATGAGTGACAACGTACGGTCCCATCCAGTTAGGAGCAAACTTACCATGTTGACTTCGTTCCAGAGTAGTGACATTTTGGTTTTCTTTAAGAACAAGATCACCAACTTGGAAGTCACGCTGCTACAAATGCTTGTTATAAGCATGCTTGACATGCTCAAGATAGACTTGATGATGTTCAAGAGCATTGAGATGATGTTCATCTAACAACTCAAGCTATGCTAGATGGTTTTGATGATAGTCTTCATCAGAGACAAACTCTCTGAGAGAGATGCGAAGAGAGGGAATCTGGACTTCCAAAGGAAGGACAGCCTCAAACCCATAGACAAGAGAGAAGGGAGTAGCACCGGTAGGGGTATGAATGCTAGTCGATAAGCCTAGAGAGCGAAAGGGATGTGTAAATGCCAATCCCTACTAGCTCGACTAGTTACCTTTGCGAGGATATTACGCAAAGTTTTATTAGAAGCTTCAGCTTGGCCATTAGCTTATGGATAGTATGGAGAAGAAAAGCTGAGTTTAATATTGAAGGTGTCACAAATTTTCTGCAAATCTTTATTTTGAAAGACTTTCCATTGTCTATAACGAGTTTGTGAGGAACACCAAAGTGAAAAATGATGTGTTGATAGACAAAATCAACAATAGGTTTAGCTTTGGTTGATGAAAGAGGAATAGCCTCCACCCATTTAGTGAAGTATTATGTGGCAGTAATGATAGAGTGATATTATTGTGAAGAGCGCGGATTGATGAGACCAACGAGATCAAGACCCCATTGTGAAAAAGGCCACAATTCCATGGTAGGTTGCAAAGCTTGACTAGGGATATGTGTAAGATTAGTGTGTTGTTGACACTTGACACATTTCTTGACATATTCGCAGCAGTCTTGATTAAGAGAAGGCCAATAATAACCTAAACGTAGGATGCACTTAGCCATGGCCAAACCACCAAAGTTTCCACCATAGATACCGTCGTGGACCTCCTGAATGGCCTTAGATGATTCAGGGGTTTTGAGGCACCGAAGCAAAATACCCTCAAAACCACATTTGTAAAGGATTCCGCCTAGAATAGCATAGCGGTTTGCGTGTTGGATAAAATATCTTCTGCCATTGGAAGTCAAATATGGAGGAAGCACTGAGTAGGATAGGTAATAAAAAATGTGTTGATACCACTCATCTTGAGTGTTAGTCATGATGGCATTGATTGAAGTCAACTGCCTGAGATGAGATGGTTGGTCTAAACACTGAACAACCACATAAAGTCGTGAGTCTTCAGTGAATGGAGGAATAAGCAAGGCTAAAGAAGCCATCGTATCTACAAATTGGTTTGTAGTGTGAGGAATAGCCTGGATAGTAAATTTATTGAAAGATTGAAGTTGAAAGAGAATGATATTGTGATATTTTTGAAGGATATCATTTTTGCATTGATAGACACCAGTGACTTGATTAACGATGAGCTCAGAGTCACCGAAGATGTCGATATGGCGAGCACCAAGATTAATGGCATTTTGAAGACCTAAAATGAGGGCTTCATATTCATCCATATTATTAGTACATTCAAAGTTAAGCTTGTGTGTGACAGGGATAGGTGCACCCCAAGGAGGAATCATGATGAAACCTGCGCCTCCCCCTTGCTGACACTTGGACCCATCAAAGAAGAGTTTTACTTTAAATGGAGATAGACCAAAATTGATTTGTTGGATGTACTCATCTGGGAATTGAGTGTCAGAAAGAGGGGCATCAACTAATTTATTAGTGATAACCTGACCCTTGATAGATTTCTACGAGATGAACTCGAGGTCAAACTCTATCATGAGCATGAGCCAATAAGTGATACGATCATTGTGATAAGGTTTTGCATGCATTGTCTTGAGTGGATTGAAACTCGTAACAATGTAAGTTTTATGATTAAGGAGGTAATGATGAAGTTTAGAAGTCATGAAAAGAGAGCACAACATAGCTTTTTTAGCTTGAGTAGCAAGAATCATACTCATGAAGAGTACGGTGATATAATAGACAACTTTGTTCCTTACCATTAGCATCTCGATGCGAGATCAAGGCTCTAGAGCATGGTCGAGTCATAGAAATATAAAGATAGAATGACACCCCCTCGCATGGAGGTGTGAGAGCAGTGGAGAAAGAAGATAAACTTTGAGATCATCAAAGGCTTTTTTTGGCAACGCTCATCCCATTCAAAATGAATGTTTTTATGAGGATATGATGAAAAGGTTGATAATGGTATGAAAGTTGTGAGATAAAATGACGCCTTAGCGATTGAAGGCTTCCTTGAAGACCACAAAGTTTCTTTAAGTTGGAAGGAGGAGGCATCTCCCTCAATACCCACGATAGAAATGATAAATCCTAAGAGTTTACCAGTGAGAATGCCAAACACACATTTAGATGGATTTAGGCGAAGACAAAAATGAATGAGTCTCTCAAAGAGAGGCACAAGGATGAGAAGATGATCCTGATGGTGTTTGGATTTATCGAGGATGTCGTTGACGTAATATTTTACAGGTTTTTGTAAGAGGTCATGGAAGATGTAGGTCATTGCGCATTGATAAGTCGCCCCTGCGTTCTTAAGACCGAAGGGTATGAACCGATAACAAAAAGTCTCCCAAGGAGTTATGAAGGAAGTCTTGTGTTGATCCTCTAGTGTGATGATAATTTGATTATACCCAGAGAAACCATCCATAAGAGAAAGCATCTCGTGACTTGCAGTTAAGTCCACGAGTTGGTCGATATTAGGTAGAGGAAATCGTCTTTTGGGCAAGCAAGATTAAGATCCCAAAATTCGGTGAAAATTCAAATTTTCCCAGTAGCTTTGGTTACTGGTACTACATTTGAAACCCATTGTGGATAGTCAATGGGTTGGATGAAGTTGGTGGAAAGCAAGCGCTGCAACTCTTCTTTAACGAGGAGAGCTACATGAGGATGCATCTTACAGTTTTTGTTTAACTGGTTTGATGTTTGGAAGAGTAACGATATTGTGGACCACAATGTTAGGATCGAGGCCTAGCATATCTTCATATGACCAAGCAAATGCTTGGTGATGATTGGAAAGAAAGGAAGTGAAGTCTCCTAACTCCTGTGGGTTAAGAGATTGGCCAACCTTAATGATGCGAGGGTCTTGAAGTTCCTATATTAAGGTCAACAGTGGCTTCGTTAAGAAGCGTAGATGTGTCAGAAGGAATGGTTTTAGGAAGATAAGAATCCTCTACCCCCAGATAAGTAAGGATAGAATCATCATTCAAGAACAGTGGATAGTATTGATAGTAGGAGAGTCGTCTCGACTATTTCGGGAAGACCAATGGTATGGAAGTGGATTTGCCATTAGTCTTATAGGTCAGTGGACCTAAGGAAATGGAATTGACTAAAAAAATTTAGGTGGGATGGAAATGGTGTCATCCACATCAAGCGATGCTTTAGACCTGATGGGAGAAGATGGTTCCTCAATGGAAAGAGGCTCAGCGAGAATGGTGATGGTGGCTTTCGAGAGAGGTTTGAACCCTAAACAAAATTTTTGATGTGGTTTAAGAGTTGGAATGGATGTGAGGTCATGCACACCCTATTCATACTTTCCCATGCCAAAGCCCTTCCATGCGCATTGATATAGATAAGTTTTGCGAACACGGGATTATGTAGATAATCAAACCCTGCCGAATAGGGTTTGGCCCTAGGAGGAGAATCTGGACGATAGTGAGGTACATCAAGACCACCATAGATGAAGTTAGTCTATCGATTGGGTAGACCAATGGTGATGATGCGGCCAAGACCTAGTTGATATTCAGGTTGTTTTTCTGGCCTACCATACTCGTTAGGTTTGAGATGGGCATCAAAAGAGAGAAGGGGAAGCTCTCCTAGTGAAAAATGCTGCAACGTATCTTCCAAATTTTGTAGATCTGGTAGTTTTGTTGTAGGTATGGAAGAGGACGAAGCCTCGTCAGGAGAATCAGCATTCTCCTTTGGAGGGACAGACCCTGTGGTCATGTCACATTGTGCGAGACGGAAAAGGGTCTCTGGATGAGTATAGATTTTTCCCTCATACTAATATTTTATGCATCGATGGAGGGTTGATGGGACGTAGTGCATTGTATGGATCCAGGAGTGTCTCGAGGATCATATTGTAGTGGAATTTCCCTTTGAAAATGTAAAAAATCTCATGAAGAAGTTTCTTTCCTACCCAAATGGGTAGGACCACAGTTCCTAAGGTAACCACTAGCTGATCATTAAATGATCAAAGGGTGAAAGGTGGTGGTGACACTATGTTCTTTGGTAACTTAAGTTGCTCAAATGTGTGGGAGGAAATGACGTTGAGTGCAGCACCTTTGTCGATCATAGTTTGTTTTAACGTAGTGTTAGTGATTTGAACTGTGATAAAGAGAGGAGCTTCTAAATCCTCAGAAGAAAGGGGAGGAATTTTAGAATCCTAAAGGAGATGGTGGTTGATAATATATTCAACCCAAAAACCATCTCAAAAGGTTGGGAGCTCATCCGAATTCATCGTAATGTGGCACAAATTATCAATCGAGCAGTGATGTTGGGGAGATGACTGAATGAGGTCAAAAAGAGACATTTTGACTAGAGCATGGGTGAGTTGTTTCATAACACTCTCCTCAATTGACACGGGAATCTGAGCCCGAGGTGAAGCATGAATAGAGACCTGAGGTCTCGAGGTTGATGAGGAAGGAGGATCTCCTTCAAGGGCAACAAAAATAACGACTCTGGTTAAGGAGTTAGAGAAGACAATGGATTATCGTACCATTGTGTTCTAGTGGCGATACGAATTACATTGATTTGAGAGGGTGGAAGATCATCTGGAGTGATATCAATAGAATTGGGGGCCTGAATAGACCGTTTAGGCTCAGACGTAGTTGGGATGATAGGAGACACTTGTTCCTCTTCCTCCTCCAATAGGAGATCATTTTCTTCCAAGAGGCTATTAACAATAGATTGAAGGGCTTTACATCCCTTGGTGTCATGACCTGGAGTGCGATGGTAAGCAAAAATCACACGAGTTGAACCATGTAGGTTTAATTCCTTTGGAATTAAAGGGTTTTATTGAAGGAAGTGATATAGATGAAGATTGGATAAGTTGGTGAAGGATTTAGTATAAAATCTGGTAGACGAAGATGTGGACAGAGGTGAAGGAGGCACCTCTTTAATCTTAGCAGACTGCTGAGGTAAAAGAGCTTGCATATATCTGGTTTGACAGTCTTTTTAGGGATTGTTTTGCTCTTCTAAATACTAGGAGAAGTAGCCTTAGGTGCTTGAGATGGAAGCAAGTGAGGAAATATTGATTTTAGCGAGAGGAGGAGCTCCTAAGATAGATTTTGAAGATGACGAAGACATGACAAGTGTTTTAGTCTTTGGAGATGAAGAAGGCTGCTTGACCAAAACAAACGATGATTTAGATAAGATTGATTTAGATGGGGGAGGAGCTCCCAAAATATATTTGATAGGAGGCACAAAGGGTGCCTTGGTTTTTGGTGATGAAGATGATGGTTTTGATAAAAGAGGTGATGCCTTTCCAGTAGGTAAATCCATTTTACGAGGCAGATGAAGAAGATGGTGTTATAGAAGAAGATGCCTTTTCAGTGAATAAATCTACTTTTTTATGAGGCGTAGAGAGGGATTTTTGAGGGAGAGCACCAAGAGTTTTGATGGTCCGAAATATTGGTTTTCCCTTTTCAGGGATGGTGACAACTTTGACCGCATAAGGTGATTGTAACCATTTCGGAGGAAGTAAAGGAGACGATACCGATGATGTGACCTTAGACTTAAACTCCAATTGTTTATGTCTGAGTCTAGGAGTCAGAAGTGTGGGTGTCGATGCTATCTCTTTAGATTTTTCTTTAATAGGCAAAGAAGCACTGATGGTGGAAGAGGTAGGTAATGAAGAAGCAACCTCTTGTGAGGAGGGTACTTCAGATGTAGTAATTGTGGGTGTAATTACTATAGGAAAAGAGACAGGAAGAGTTAAGATTGAAGACACTTCCAAAGGCATAGAAGTTGGTACAATTATGGGTACGTTGACCAAAGGCATGGTCGTGGAAAAAATGGGAGCAACAGAAGTAGAAGTATTTGTAGTGGAAATTTGAAGGGATGTAAATGGCTCAAGCAAAGAAAGAATATATGAAGATGAGACAGATGAAGATGATATTGTCTCAGTTATAGGTGGAAGATCATATAGAGAGGCAGAGGGAGACGACTATGTTTCTAACAACAAAGGAAGAATTGAAGATGGACCATCTGAGGATGGTGGAATCTCATAATTTGAAGGAGCGGAAGGAAGTTCCGATTCAGTCGACATGTTTATGGATGGCTCTAGAATTAGAAGAACTATCAGTAGAAATGGAGCTGATAGTATGCGTGTTTGGTTTTTGAGACCCCAAAGCGTCATTGTTTGGGAATGATTTGGAAAAGGTTGTTTAAAAATGTCAAGCGCTTGATTTGGGGGGCATTTGGGTTATCTAGAATGAGCTTGCCTTTATCAATGAATTTTTGGATGAGATTTTTGAAGGTCTGACATCATTCAATGTCATGGCCTTTGTTTCTATGATAATGACAGAAGTCATTTTCATGATACCAGAATGGTCGTTCTTGGTTCTCATCAAAATTTATAATAGGAGGAAGTTCGATCATGTGAACTTCCAACATTTTGTCTAAGATAGAAGCATATGATTTCCCCAATGAAGTAAAAGACCGAGATGATGGAGGTTCTTTTTGAGAAGATGTGGAGTCTCTCTGAGGTGTTTGATTAGAAGTGTTATCAGATCGTGATGTTTTTAAGATGATAGCGTTTGTGGACCCCTAATTCTTGTCTTTGTTAGAAGCAGAAGGGTTTGATTTTGTAAACCGAGAAAAATCTGGTTTAGACTTAGAGTGAAGTTTTAACTTTCCTTGTTCGATGGTGCGAGACTCAAGTTTACGTGCCATCGTAAAGGATTCTTCAAATGTATGAAAGGTTTGAATCCTTAAAGTGGAAGAAATATGATTGGCACAAGATCGAGTAAACAACTTGATTTCTTTGGGATTAAGGGAGGGAGAAGGACAATTGATTTATTATTCCTCTCAATGAGCGACAAAGTCTACAATAGACTCGTCATCGAATTGACAAATGTTATAAAGATCTGTGATCGAGATCTTATGTGTGATGTTTATTGAGAAGTTTTCAACAAAGATCTGGGCTAATTGAGAGAAAGAAAATAGAGAATGTTGGGATATGTTATTGTAAAAGAGAATGTTGGGAAAGGTACATAGCATAAGCTCCTAGTCCTGGACTATAAGGTAAGCGTGTTTGAATACTCTTTTGAGAACTTAGGAAGTTCCCATTGGGGAGGTTAAGGCTTAAAAGCCATTGATGGATGAATTGGTTCATTACATACTTCTTCAAAAGAGTATTAAGGGTGAGCCCCTTTGATGGAGGCTTCTAGGTGCAGCGTGATTTTCTTGAAAAGAAGTTGGACGACATCAGATTAAGAGGGGGCATGTTGATATGTCCCGTATGAGAAGTGAATGGTATGTTTTGTTGAGGCGTTAATGGGGGATTCATCTGCTGATTAATAGGATGATAAGAGGAATAACCAGGCATTTTGGGTGACACCTGGTGAGGTATTTGGTGTGAAGGAGCCTGAGTATAAACAGGCTGTGAGATGACAAGTGGTTGAGAGAAAGGTTGTTGAATGAAAGATGGAGCTTGTGATTGGTGGGTTCCTACACTTTCCGACTGAATCGGAATGGATTGAGGAATGTGGGTGTTGATTTGATTTGATATGGTGGGAAACAAACTCTGAATGAGGCTTTTGACTTCGGATTAGTTATTAAGGGTGTCGATGCCAAGGGATGGGTAAAAGCCACTGTCACTGGAGCATTGGAAGAAAGATCAGCTAGAAGACAAGAAAGAGGAACTGACTGACTCATAGGAGGGGGTTGGCTCAAAGAGAGATCTTCGACACGAGATGCACGATAGATGACATAGAAGAATTGTGACAATTTGTGGGAGTGTGGATGCACTCATCATAGCTAAAGAAGAAGGCCTCTCAAAAGTAGGTTGTGGGGTAGCCGAGGCAACTGCTACACTAGGGATAGGCAACGTCATTTGAGAACCAGTCGACATGGTTGGTGGAAGAGAAAAAGGAGGCATAGATGCGCCACCTTCTTTCATGGTTCGAGGCGAGAAGAAGCATGCTAACTGCTCTATGAAATCCTGGGATGGCTCATGAGGATAATCGTAAACCTACTGGATTGGTGGTCCATGATCAAATATTCAAGTAGACTTATGCACTAAGTAGTCCATAAGGGCTACCGGGTTGTGGTCAAGGAGTGCCTGAAATTCAGGATCTCTGTGAGGAATATACTCTATATCAAAAGCTAGATGGCACCTCTGAAGGATTGGGGAAGCCGGTCGTGATGGGATTGCTTTAGGATGATAGAAAGGATTATACGACCAAGATGGGGAACCAACTAACATTGGTCCCGAAGAAGACCCGAGGGGTGCTTTGAAACATCCAAATTAGCAGGGGTCTCAGATGAGGAAGAGGCCTGTTGAGCCATTTTTCTAGATTGTGACCGGGTAATGACTGGTATAAACAAGCACAAACACGAAAGAGATTAACCTAATTAATGCACAAACAATTCAAGCAGCATAGGTGATTATCTCTTTTAAATTTTCATGCTTTTAAGAAAGAAAATGTTAGGGAAGGATTTTGGAACGAGAACTACTCAATTGGACAAACTAAGGATGGTTTGGGGAATGTTTTGGTGAGGAGTCCCAAAGGCACTTCAGTAAAAGACCGGTACATGGCTTGATATAGGGGCCTACCCCCACACTTCACACACTGCTACGATAAGGGAGTCAAGTGCTTTGCCAATATATACTAGAACTTTCGTGAATTTATAGTGCGACCCGAGTACCGCGTAGGCTCTTCCTCTTGGATGTCACTTCTAAGTAGGCGAGGCCAGGGAAGGAGTTTTGTTTAAATTCTTTATACCTAGTGATTTTGGCTTTGTGTGCAAGGGTGAAAAATAAAAAATCAAATAGCATCACTACCGATTTTGATTAATTTTCCAACCTATTTAGAGAACTAGGTGAAGAACATACAACAGAAATGAAAAAGAAAATGTTCTTTTTAAGCACTAAAATTGAAGTGTTTGATTTTAATAAAGACAAGTCAAACAAGTTCTTTCCCAATGCGATTAATTAATTTTAAGGACCAAAACCGAAGTGTTTGAGTGTGATAAAATCAAACAAACATGTTCTTTTTAAGTTCTTAAAAAGGGAGAAAACACCGCAAAAGAGAAATACCTGTAGATTTATCTCTCCAAGGTGTGTGGACTTCAAAAAGCATGTTGTTGAGCTCTTCCCCTCAAACAATCCTGTGAACAAACAAACCGCTCCGCAAAATAGGGTTAAGTAGAACACGCAAACAAATCCAACAAGATACTAGTGGAAAGGAAATTTCTATTTTAAGAAACTAGAAAACTTTCAAGGAAATGACAATTTTGCATAAAGAGATGAATCAAAAATGCAACTTTGAAATCAAATGAAGGATTTACTAATTTTAGAAATAGAAATTGGAATTGAGATTTGCAAAAAGAAGGGACCTAACTTTGCAAATTTAGAAATGAAAGAAGCAAGACCGAAATGATGAAAGGAAATGCTTAAGAACAACTGATGAAAATCAGTGAAGAAAAAGAACAAAGCTCAAAACTGGAAAAGAGATGAACTTACCAATAGGGGACTTTGGTTCAAGTCCCACTGGCATGCCAGAATGTAGATCAAGAATTTCCACACTTGTTACCTATCCAAGTTAATGCACCAAACTAAACACAAAAACCCTGAAAAACTCAAATAAAGTCGATACCTGATTAATTGGACAAGATTCGAAGACGTAGATGGAAAGAAAGCCTAATGGAATTAAGACGGGTGCACACGAGCAATCCTGCAGAGTAGATCTAAGAAACCTGCGATGCACGAATACTTGACAGAAAAAGATGACGTTAGAAGATATAAGGTGAATTGCCCGAAAGCGGGTCCAGGAAGTGATTAGCTTCCTCGGTGGATGTCAGTTCACGTTTTCAATTAAGAATAAAGGCATACATGATAAAATATGTAAGAAAATGTTTATATTTTCTGATTTTAAGTTGCAGACAAAATGTAAAAACAACAACAGAAACTGAAAGAAAGTAGGAAACTGTAAAAACAAAGATGAAATTGTGTCACTGGATTTGATACTTTTCTGCAGACTGGTCAAACATTGATTAGACAGTGATTGGCGTCGATGGTTTGGAACGGCGATTTGGAAAAATTGGCATCGATTGATGTTGGGTCATCGTCGACCGGGAAGAAATCATAGAAAGCTTGATTGATGATTGATGATGATTGGATTGTGGAGACCCACAGGAGCTGCAGAGATGTGGAAAGAGTTCTACCTTGGTTGGATGGAGAAAAGGAGTCACCTAGAGGTTGAAGAACCTAAGCGGTATCGATGTTATGCGGGCAGAATAATGGTGCACCTCTCAGGGATTGATCTAGATAGAATTCTCTCTCTCTCAATTGATAATTTCAAGATTTACTCAAGTTTTTCACTATTTCTCAAGTCTCTACCGTCTAACCGTAGGCGAGTTCGTGTCGTGTATTTATAGTCGGTCTTGGATCGAGGTAAAATCGGCACCATTTTGAAAAATTGGCGTCGATCGAGGACCGGTCGGCGCCGATCAGGGAACAGACTCCCAAAGTGGTGAAAAGGGATGAGTTGTGAGAATAAGAATATTATCCTTCCCACTCAAATATGGGAAAAATCCCACTGCACGGTTCCAAGAGAGGAGAAATAGGTGGGATGGATGGATAATAATGGCATGGGAGGTTGGGAAGTGATATGGGGTGAATAAGTAGTTGGAAAAAGATAGAATTACATGGTTAATGTTTAATTATCCATGGGTGAAATATAATGGGGTGGAACAAACTTAGGATAGGCATTTTAATTAGATATTTAATCAATACCCTAAGAGAGAGATAGTGATACAAAAGTGCACCAGGTTACCTGAGAATAGAACAGGTAAGTGAACACGGGGGACACTAAATTGAGTAACCAATTTTAGGTGTCTACAGATTGATGGCTAAGTGAGATCACTAAGCACTAGGCATGGTGGATAAATGGATGCTAGATTAATTCCACAGTTTGGTCAAACTTGATTCCTCACAATGGTTAAAAACACGAGCTCTCCCAAGATAATGAGCTTGAGCTTGGAGGTTAATTTGCATCCACACCATTGGGAGCCGATCAAGCATTAAAGGAAATGTAAGGCCATAAATGAGCATTGAGAGAGTGAATGACTTGTTTATAGATGGGTAAACCAAGTCATTTTGAAGATCAATTTGAGCTATTTCAAATAGGAATCAAGCCAGCTTTTTTCATAGTACACCGAGCTCTCCAAGCTCATTGAGTTTTTTTATTCTTGAGCCAATGAGTTGAAGAGATCAAGTTCTTTTAGGGCTATCAAGTCGATGTTAGGAGGAACCTAGCTTATACAATGGTGGTCGAATGGTTTTAAAGGGAGAGCTCGATTGTCGGAAGCATGGTTTCGATTTATTGCAGGAAGGTCATCCCTAGGCGAATCAATAGTATGAAAGCTTGGTGCAAGTCGAGATATGTTAGAGGTTAGTCATATGGTACATTGTTGAGCCATGAATGTGACATAACGATCTAGGTTAAGTCAAGAATAAAATGAAATGAAGTTTGAGAGGTGGTGTGTATTGGAAGAAGGATATCCATGGATGATTATAGAGAGATATAAGTAAGAAGCTCGCGAGTCATGTTATAGCTTGACTTGTCATAGTGGAAGTATCTCAAATCATGAAGTAATCATGGAACCAGGAGGTTGGGATTGAGGTAGCCCATCATGTCAAATTCAGAGTGTGAACCTGGATGTCATGGTTTATTCATTGATACTAAGGCATAATGCGAAAAACGAGGTTTTCAAGAAGCTCCAAGCATAACATCCAAGAAGATTGATGGCGAGGCATATTCGAGGTCGCATATATTGGTGAGCCAACAATTATGCAGAGGAAAAAATATCATTAGGATGAACCATGGCCAAGGTTAGGAGAGCTCGGAGGATTGGTGTTGGGGCGAGCTCGTGCTAGCTTGGTGATGAATTCATTATGGAGCCAGTGGAGAATGACTCGATAATTGGAGCTTGGTTGGGCATGCAGATGTAAAGCGGTTGGAAAGCACCATCCACGGTTCGGGAAGGTGCTCAATACAAGCTTGTCGGGAAATGAATGGAGAAGCTAGAAAGCGGCTCGACAACATGGCACGATCCATTTCATTGCAAAAGGCCGAGTCACTCAGTTGTTTACACATTTCTTGGCATCAAAATAAACAAGTCATCCATGCATCAAGAGACGATGAATTTGTAGGCTCATCAAATCGGCGGTGCACAAGGATTACAAGAAGAAGTCGAGCTCAAAGTCTAAAGAATCTCGTTAGTGGAAGCTTGAATTCAAGTTCTTCAGCAAATCGCCGAGTTCATAAATTTTTTGAGCTCATCATAAAATTAGAAGGGAATTCGAGTGCCGAGTTACTCGATGGTTCTGCAGATTGCGATCAAAATAGAACTAAGTGAGGAATTGCCGTTTCGGGATTTTGGGCATCACCTTTTCAGAAGTTGTCGAGGAAAATTTGGAAACACATTAACAAATGTCTGAAGTCCAAAAGTCTGAATTTCAGACTTTCGGACATTTGGGGTTGGGATTCTCAATGTGGATGTAGCTCGGTGGTTCACAAAGCTTGGGAATTTTCAAAGTTTGATTTGATTCGGTCAAAGTATTTCTAGGGTGGTTTTACGAGTTAAATGATGAGACTTAGTCGGCACATGTATAGGGCAGGACACCAAGGCAAGTTAAGTGAAATCTGAATCGGGCTACATGCCAAGTAGTTTCGAGGTCAATGAGGTCTATTTGTGATGAACCGACAATACCGGATGAGTTTTCTCAACAACAGTTCAATGCGAAGATAATGATCGAGTGGGTAGCTTGGTTTCGAGTTAAACGTGGAGCTCTGGTAGAAATAATTAAAAAACCCACCATATAAGTGGAGGGAAAATTCAATGCCAATCAAATTAGTGGGTGGTTTCATTATATAATGGATGTGTGGACTCTAACCAAACAAGCCATGTGGGCTCGGTAGAATGATCTAACATTCAAATGCAGATTTGGAGGTGTTTACATGGAGAGCTCACTGTGAAAAATTACTAAGCAACACAAGAAATGTAGCTGCTTGATCGCTTGGCGAGCTAGTTGGCGAAGTCATTAATGGATCTACCTTACATGTTCTTTCAAATGCAAAACCAATACCGAGGGCCCCGAGGCATAACGAGGTGCTTCTTTAAAAATTATTAAAATTTTAATTTTAATTATTGAGAGAGGGAATTTGCATAAATGGAGGAAGAAATTCAACATATGAATTTATGCAAGCATCTTTTGGAGGACTGAGTACAATTCCTGGGACACCGAGATGACTTTCACTCAACAGGCCACAACTTTCTCTCCGGTTGCTTTTTTGCAAAATTATAGTCATTGGAATTGGGAGAACAAGAGCTACGCCATAGAGCCATGAGAATATGGATATTCAGAAGGTTTTCATTCCAAAATTGTAGGTTTTTCTTCATTCCTTGAGTGGTGCCTCGAAAGGAGGAGGTGCAATAAATGAGCAAACATGGCCAACAATGGTAATGAATTGTTTCTTACAGTTTGGCCTAGATTCTAGGGTTTCTCCTTCTTTCTCTCAACAACTCAGTAATTTTCTATAAATGTAATTTTGAAGCTCATTCAAAAGGGTTCCAACAGTCATACAAGTTGGACAAGTTAGACACTTTCCAAGATTCCCCTCTCTTCACAAGCTGAAATGTTGTGAATTTGTATGCTCTCAAGCCTTTCTTCTCAAATTGTAATAGCAATCTATGCCTTTTCCCTAATGTAATGATGCACCTTTGTGCAAGTGCTTAAAGTAAAAAATTATGTTTTATGATCATGTATATGTCCTTTCATGATTTTGTTGCTTCTAGTTTTCCTCTCTCATGTTTTCAGGTGAACTGTAAAACCAGGGTTTCTTTTGCAAGTTTTGGAGGTCATTGTACTTATCGAGGAGTGAACTAATGTATGTAAAAGTGGGTTTGTAATGCATGTTCATTCTTCCCCATGATCATTTCTCTTCATTGGCAAGCCAAAATTTTGTCTAGCAACACCCTTTCTTGGTGCATCAACACTTCTAATATAGGTTTTATTTCCTTGCAAATATCTCTCCCTAATCCCTTGAAATGTTAGCATAGGTCTAGTTAGTCATTTAACCACATTAGGAGTGGTGTAGTGCTTAGTTTAGGAAGAGGAAGCTGGTCTTCTCCTAAGGTTCACCCAAGCCCAAGTCCCATAGCTTGAGAGGTGATCCCATGTGTCCCAATCACACCAAATGTCGCATTCACTTTCAAGACATTCGGGGTGCAGTGATTTGGCAACAACAGTTTCCACCGGATTATTTTAGGGTCCCCTTAACAAGATTTGGGACATGTACAATTGGTACCCTAGATACATTGCTCATTGTATTTATAGTAAAGGGAATTACAATTCTTTTAACCTTAGTTATGGATTCTTCTAAATTTATAAAAATTCCCTTACCAATTCATCATTATACTTTGAGAATTTCTTTAGGAACTCTAGCCACCCTGCTTGTCTAAAAATGGCTACCACTTTTCCATCTGCAAGAAGTTGCATATCATCGTCTGGCTCTGACCTCTTTTTAATTCCCTTGGAAAAGAGGATGATTCAAATTCTTCCTTCTTCAAATCCTTACTCTGTCAAAACTAGATGCAAAACTACTGGATTTAGCTACAGAATGATTGGATTTGGCTACAAAACTGTTGGGTTTAGTTGTGGAATTCAAATATAATTCTATTGTTTCTTCCTTGAATTTTTCTACAACTACTTCTCAACTTCATTTATTCTACCCAAATGATATCTCATTATTAATACGCCACCACTTTTACTTGTTCAATCGACATCACCCTCATGATTACTTATTTTTAATCATAATGTACAATAAATGACTCATCATACCGACTACTTAAATCAAGTCTAATCACACATGCAAACTTTTAATTTAACCTTTAATAATATCAAGACATAATTACCATCCTTGCTGATGTAATTCATCCACCTTGATGACTCATCATTCCTAAAAAAAGTGAAAAAGGAAAAACGGTTAGAAAAGATAGTTGGAATTCCAAAGAAGTTCCTTTTATTTTGAATTAGCCATTTATTGAGGAGACCAACTGCCATTTCTGGTTTTCAATTGGTCTTTGAGAGATTTTTTGGGAAGGGAATGCCATTTCTTGATATTCATTCCTATATAATAAACTAACATGTAACAAATATTTACCTTACGGCAACATACTAACAACCATGTGAATACTAATTCCTAACATTCCCCCTTAGTGTTTACATGGTAGAAAAACATCCACACGCTCCTCTGCAGTATGCTCACCCCTATGGCATGTCCAACTCTGTGACTCGTGACCTTGATCCAAAAGAAAGGCTCTCTCCTTCCATGGTTTTAAACAGGTTTACCACAAACCTTGACGTGACAGGAACCTCATCAACTATCGACCTCAGGTGGTTTTCTAGATCCTCCCACAAACCCTTTCAAGATCCATGAATTGACTTACTCTAGTGCTACTGTTCACCACTATGCTTATACATCAGGGAATTATGTAGGAAAAACAACTTGCATATTACAAAACCACACAATAGAAGAAATACTGAAATTATTTCACATTAATTCCTATAAGAATCGTAATGTTCTTAATCGTAGTCTCTCTCATTGATCGTTGCCACTCGATCTCAAACAGCATAGAAAAATGTCACTACCACTAGAAGATATCCTTGACTAAGTCATTTCGGGTATAGAATGGGAATGGAATATTGGTATGTATTCCCCCCCATAATGTCAAATTCCAAATAAGAAATCAAAAAGGGAAAAATGTATTATGTTATATCATACTAACTGGATCTTGTTGTCTTGATCTTGCTGCACATGGTCACCATTGTGGGTGAACATATTCACCAGCTGACCATCTTCCAACGAAGTATGGCAGTCAGAGGATCTCTGCAGTCAGAGGATCTCTATAGTTTTCTGCTCTCTTATACAATTCTTTTCCAGTATTAACAATAAAGCACACCACTCAAAGCAACAGGAACACTGCAAACTGAAGCACACTAATAAAATGGAAACCATACTGAAAATCATATACTCACACCATACATATGCCACCATAGCTTCTACATGGCCCGTCGTTGGTGACTGACGAGAGGTCGTTGTTCGACCTCCTTCCTCTGTTGCCTCCTTCCTCCATCAAGATGCTACTTACTTAGTGGATTTGTCAATGAAGCTCATTTTACAATTTTGACTCAAATGACAAGACGTCGGTTTCTACCGATATTGCACCTTTTTACAAACAATTAAAATTTTAATATAGCTAAAAGCTATTGATTAAAATTTTGACATATACTATTTTAAAATAACAAAAAGACTCAAATTTTGAATAGAATCTCACACACTCATATATGACTTTTGACTAACACAACTCAATGCTAAGGATAAATCTATGAAGTTCTACACAATCTCTAGCCACCATCACGTACATAGGCACATCTTGAACAACCAAGGCACCCGCAAAGCAACAAATGCATGGGATCCAATGTGGCAATCTCTAAATGAATGCTTCGTAGTCTCCAAAAGAAAATCTCTACGAACTCTACTGATCAGGAGTTGAGCCGTCAATAATTAGGAAACACAGGATGCGACTGCAACAAACATCAAGCTTGTATTTCCTAGCAGAAATTTGCAACAGATCAAAAAATTCTAACTTTACTGGAGCAGACGCATGGATCTCATAAAATCAGGCATGAATTAACAGAACATAAGTCTGTAGAACTGCGGCATGCAAGTCTAGATTAATATATTGATGCAAACATATGTTTGATTCTCTTCACCATCCGGAGAACTATGGTTGTCTAGATCTGGAGCTAATGTCGTGCCAGATGCAGATGTATATGAGCCAAAATGGATTAATACGCAGATTTTCCAGATTCCACAAATAATGGAAAATCGAGCCGCCTTGTACCTTGATGCTACACATTTAGAAATTTGATGTCAAATCACATATGAGAAAATTCACAGCCACGTATGAGCTAGGTCCCGGTCTTGATGTAATATATTCACAATCACGCAAAAATAGAAAGTCACATATCAATACACAGCTACAAATATTGGAATATGTAGGAAAAGACTCGATAAATCTGTCCCAATGGAAAGAGATTTGTAGAGTGTTGAATGGAGGTAGACCACAATTTAAGATATCACCAAAGGATTCAATGCTGCGCAGCCACTGATAACTCACATGCAATAGACAGATCGTACACGTATCTGACTTCACAAAATGGCATTAAACAAAGGGAAATTCCTGTAAGAGACTCTCATGGATCCTTGCTCAAAGAATGGTGACCAGACTTATGGAAGAGGAATTTCTAGATCTTAAGCGCTCTGATACCAATGATAGGTATTACAAGAGCTTTATTACAGGTTTCACTCAATTAATGGAGTTCAACACAAATATAATAAAATATTCTTCTCTATCTTTTCTGCACAATAGATTACAAATATATAGGAAAATACTTTCCTATAAACAAGGTGATGGTTGTTAACAACCTCAACCATCTGAAAACTCACGTACAACAATAATCCCGTAATATATATTGTTATATATTTGTTATAACAATATATATGTATAATAAACTAACATGTAACAAATATTTACCTTACAGTAACATACTAACAACCATGTGAATACTAATTCCTAACATTCCTTTCCTTGTTAAGGAGGACCAAAAGGGCCAACAAAATCCATCCCCCACCTTTTAAATGGTTCAATCACTACTTGAGGTTGCAGATGCATTTCATTGGTGAAAGTTGGTTGTCCCATCCTTTGACAAGGATCATACTGCTTGATGTATTTCTTCACATCTTTATAAAGAGATGGCCAATAATAGCCAATTTCAAGTATTTTGTGTGATGTTATTTTCACTAAATAGTGTCCTCCACTTGGTCACCATGGCATGCCCTGAGTATGTCAAAGATTTCATCTTCTCTCACATACTGCGTAGAACCAAATCGGGACGACATTTAAATAACACTCTATTCAACCATTTAAATTTTTCATTGGTTTTGATTAATATTTTTATTTTTTCTTAGTAAAAGAAGGGGAAACTTCCCTATTGCAAGATAATTTTCCATATCAGCAAACCATGGTGTATAAGCTGAAATAGGAAATAATTGTTCATCGGAAAGTTATCCTTAATTGGATCTTTCTCCCCTATAGCGGTTAATATTGACAAAAAATCAGCTACCACATTAGATTTTCCTGGATTATCCACAATGGTAATATCAAATTCTTGTAAAAGTAATAACCACCTAATTATCCTACCTCCAACCACTTTTGTTTTTTATTAAGTATTTAATTGTTGAGTGATTTGTATGTACAAATATTTTGTAACCTGTAATATAATGCCTGAACTTATTAATTGCATAAATCATAACAAGAAATTATTTTTCAGTGGTGGTGTAATTTCTTTCAGTGGAAGTAAGATTTTTACTAAGGTAGTAAATAGCATACATTTTCCCTTCTTCCTCTTTCTATCCCAGAACTGCACCAATTGAGTTATTTGAGGCATCTGTTTGGATGTGAAAAGGTTTCTCCCAATTAGGTCCTCTCAATATTGGGGTAGTGATTAATTTTTCTTTAATTTCTTCAAAAGCATGTTGACACTTTTCATCCCAACAAAATTCACAATCCTTGGTAAGTAAACCAAACATGGGGGCAGCAATTTTACTAAAATATTTAATAAAACACCTATAGTATCCAGCATGCCCTAAGAATGACTTGATATCTATGGGGGTTTGAGGAACAGGTAAGTTTGAAATAATCCTGATTTTGTTTTGGTCAACTTAAATTCCTCTTTTTGAAATGTGGTGTCCTAGTACAATCCCCTCATCAACCATCATCAAACATTTCTCAAGACTAAGAGAAAAATGGTTTTGCTCACATATTGTTAATATTTTGTCAATATTTTTCAAGGCATCATCAAATTTTTCTCCATGCACAATGAAATCATCCATGTATACTTCCACACAATTATTGGTTAGATCGCAAAAATTACTAGTATAACCTTTTGGAAGGTTGTTGGAGCATTACATAGTCCAAATGGCAATACCACCGTAGGAAAAGTTACCCCATGGACAAGTAAATGTAGTTTTTTTCGATCCTCAAGCAACCAACTTTGATTTGATTATATCCACTAAAACTATCCAAGAAGGAAAAGTATTGTTTCCTGAAAGGTTGTCTAAAAATTTATCTATGAATGGTAAGGAAAATAATCTCTAAGTGTATCTTTGTTCAATTCCCTATAATTGACACAATTTTTCCATTTTCCATTCTTTTTGGGCACGATCACAAGAGGAGACACCCACGACTATACGAGATAACGTAGATAAATCCTACTTACAATAACTTTTCAATTTCCTACTTGACTATGTCCCTCGAGGTTGGGTTGATCCTTCTCGAGGTTGCCTAAGCTGGTTTGAAATTTTCAATATAAATGTGATGGGCACAAATACTTGGATGAATTCCTTTCATGTTTGTATAGTCCCAAGCAAAATCTCTAGTATGATTTTTCAAAACATCAAACAATTTAGCTTCTTGATCATTTTCTAACCAGTTGTTAATGTTCAAAATTTTACCTGGTTGAATCTCAATTTGTTTGGTTCCAGTGTGTGATGAACTGATTTGTTGAAAAGGTTCCATTAGGGTGTTTAGTGGACATGAATGTGGTAACAACATATGATACGCAATAATGTCTCTAAAGTTCCTTTGAGAAATAATACTAGACAAAGGACAATAAGCAGAGTTATGATACTTATCTTGTTGTTGGTCAAACTCCTCGTCACTGTTGCTTTCCAAAAATTCCTCACCGTTCCCTGATATCTTTGAGACTGAAGCTACTAATTCCGTAGCTATTTCTTCCCCTCCCAAGAGAAATATCGTTCCTCTAGAGAGAAATTATTTACATCAACCTAGAATTGTTGTGGTTCCAAAGATAAGTATGCATGTTCGGAACTAAGTCTGAAAGTGTCAAAACTAAGTATGGCGGTTTCGAAACTAAGTCCGATTGTTCTGTAACTAAGTTCAATTGTTCCCCAAAAACTAGTGATCATTTAATGGATGATTAATCATATTCTCCACCTCTCTTATGTGATCCTGCAATGTTATCATAGCCAAAGAAGACAATTTTTTTATTAATATCAGGATCATCAACCCATAATTGTTCTTGATTATCGATAAAAGGCCATGCAAAAGGATATAAGGAAATTTTCTTAGAATTATTACCATTTGAGATAGTCATATCACCTGATCTATAATCAATTAAGGCAATAACTATAACTAACCATGGTCTACCCAAAATAATGGGATAACCAAGTGTTTTACCTTTTGGCTATAATATAAGGAAGTCCACTGGATACTCCCATGACTCCACCATAACTGCCACATCTTCAATGATTCCTTCTAGTTTTTCTACTGACTGATTTGCCATCTGCAATATGGTGCTAGTAGGTTGTATACCTGTTAATGGTAATGTTTCCAAAGTGTCTATTGTCATCACATTTATAGCTATTCCCAAATCAACCAAAACATTATGTATATATTTACTTCTTATAGAGATAGAAATAACAGGGCTTCCAAGATCTCCATATTTGGGAAGAAAGAGTTTTCCTACCAATAAATCAGTAATTTTCCCATCTACCCTAATAGTCCTGGGGTATTGCTTCTTCCTTCCAAGTCTTTTCAAACATAACATTTTGATTAATTGTTTAATTCAGGAATTTCCTTGATTGTTTGTAATAATGGTATTTCAATATTTAGTTTCCTTAATTCTTGCACTAATTCAAATTCCTTGGTTTCAATAACTTCTTTAAATCTTTTTGGAAATGGAGTTTTAGTGGAGTTGCTATCGGGCTCCTTCTCTTTTTCTTTCTTCATTCTCATTAGGAACAACTAAACTAGGGGTTTCAGTTTCTTGTCATCTCTGTAATTATAAAAGGTGGACTTTTAATTATTTTGTGAAATCTTGTTTGAATATCCTTATAGTCCATGGCATTAACATCAATCTGGTTTTTATGGCTCTATTCCATAGACAAGGGTTGTTTATTAGTTCTTGGGATTAGCAATTGGTTGTGTTGACATTTGTGTTTGAACCACATTTTCATTTTGTGAACCTTGTACTAGAGAACCCATTATGGCTGTTGATGTTGGTTGGGATATGTTCTTCCCTGAGCATAGTTATTAGGGTTTCACCTAGGTTGTGACCAATTATAAGGGTTATTATAACTGAGACCATGGTTGTTGGTGTCCCTAAGCTTACCAAGTTTGTCTTGCCCAATCCTGGGGATTCCATGTTGGTTGAGGGGCCCAAGGTGGTTGTCCCCAATTTTGTGGCACTGTCTGAGCTTCCCATGGCATCATCTAGGAATTAGGAACAAATCTTGGTATGAACTATCCTTGGCTAGGTTGTCTTTGGACAAAGTTTACTTCTTCTGCAGTGGATGAAGTGTTGGTTTGTTTAAGCTGATTTTTATCAATGGAAGAAGAGAACAAAAATTAGCTTCATGTTCCCTAGATTCACAAATAAGACACATTTCTGTTTTATCCAAAGGACAATCTCTTAATGCATGCTTCTTTCTACATCTAGGACAGTACATAGCTAATGGTTTAGTATTAGCATTTTCTTTAGCTTGCAATCCATCCATGGTGGAAGTTAATTGAACTAGGATGTTTGTTTTAAAGTTTGCTAGTTCATCCATAAGTTTGTTCATGTCTTGATTTGCAGTTTTCATGGTTTTTCCTTTCTTAGGTCCTCCCCTTATTCTTCAATAACTGCTACAAAGGTATTTAATATTATTCATTCTTATTTGATTGATGTTTCCACCTCCCATTAAGTTAAGGGATTCACTAGATTCATCATCCAAACCTTTAAACAAATGGTTTTTCTTATCTCTTTTGAAGTAAAAATCCACACCTTTTACTTACAAATAGGAATCTATCTAAATAATCTTCCATCTTTTCATCCTCTTCTGTTTTATCCTAAAAATTCTTCCTTCCTATTTCTCCCTCGACAAGTAGTCTTGGTATTTGTCTAGGAAGGAAATTTCCATTTGTGCCTAGGTGGTAATGAGGGGTGGATGTTAATCCCATAATCCACCTCATTGTTACATCTTTCGAGTGGATGGAAACAACTTGAGTTTTTTATTTTCTATTTTGTAATCATAGGTCTAACATAGTACTTTAAATTCAAATAAAAATTGGTCGGGATGCTCAAATGACATCCCTCTAAATGTATGCAAGTTTGTAGGTGAAATATTCTTCATAGGTGTATCATCATCCTCCAACTGAATTAGATAGGTAAAAGTCCTATCAACTTCTCTTTCAACTTCTCATGTCATATATACAGTATCTTCTAAATATTTTCCCCAATCAATGTGATATGTGATCCACTTTAGTGTAGGTGAAAAGTCAGGAGTAGGAGGCTAACTACTCAATTGAGAGTCAAAACTTGCTCTAAGCGGGTCCTGGGATATAATCCTTCTCCTAAAAGTTCCACTTCCTTCTAGTGATTGATCCAAAAATTCTAAAGGTGGAAGTTCTTTTTTTTCTGACAGGAGACAATGGTGCTTCTAACTGTTGCTCAACCTCCTTATTTGAACCGAGAGGTTGTTGATAGTTCTTGCGGGGATATTTTGGGAGAAATCTACCCTTTGATTCTCTTGATCTACTCATAAATTTTATGATAACGTAGGGAAGATTCTTCAATTAATATATGTATGATTGTTTCTCTTTCGACACCTAATTAGACAATTTTAACTAGTGGTTCCCTGACAACGATGCCAAAAATGATGGGTGTCGTTATTCTCTTAATTTAATCAACTCTTAGTTGATGTCATATTCAAACCAGTGATGTGTCTGAAGCTATATGCAACAAGAGTAATCTTAGTGATTTAGTAATTGATTGCAGGTATTTATTATTTTTTTATATTTCCTTGGGAGCTTTTGCAGTGTCCTTAGGATTCCCTGGCCAAAGCCTTATTAAAACTATACTACAAGATATTTGCTAAAATAAACACTCATTTCTGGAATAAATAAATCTTCAATATTAAACATCTTTGTTGGAAATGAAATACACTTTTGAAAAATGAAACAAATTACTGGAAGTAAACAAACTCTTGCAAAATGAAACAAATTGTTGGAAATAAACACACGTTTGAAAATGTTGCTGAAAATGTTTGCAAGGAAATGAGAGTCTAACCTATAACACCTATAAGGAAAAATACGTGACAAAATTTAACTAAAAAAACATTTACAGAATTAATATTTAATAGATTTACATGACTTGCTTAGAAATATAAATACCAATAAAACAAATAATCTTGCTTCTTGGAGGAGTGGGCCCTTGCTCCACCTTGAATCAAGAGTTGACAAAGTATGATTTTCTCAAAATGAAATGGATATATTATTACTGAAAATGTTGTATTACAAACTTTATTGTATGTCTCTCTATCTACTGAGTCCTTATATATATTTTATCATTTGAAGATGCATTTATAATTACAAGTGCTTAATAGTTTTCCATCTATCAATAAGTTTCCATGAAACAAAATAATGCTCAAAGTAGATGTGGAATTTAGGAACCTTGTTGGACACACAGTTGTCTGATCCTACATACGTATTTTTGGGGTATGAAGAATCAGCAATCTATTGATCTACTCTTGATTAGAAGGCCCATAGATTGCTCTATCATCGAATGTTGTCAAAATAAATAGATTCTATTGATTCCATTACTTTGGAGAAGTTCCAAAACTAAAGGGAATTATTCTAGAACTAACTTTGAAAGTTCCAGGAGCTAAGTGCAAGAGTTTCGGAACTAAGTTTTAAGGTTCCAAAACTAAGCGATAGAGTTCTTTTGATGTGTGATGGAGTTCCAGAACTAATTCTGGAGGTTCCGGAGCTAAGCTGTATTGAAGCCAATACTCCCAAAAACATGTTGGTTGCTTCATATTTTGTTCTTCTGACTGATTGTGACCTGTTTTATTACAAAAATTGAATTTCCACACACTTTGTTAGGAATTACAGAGTTTTTAGATGTTAGAACTAGATCCAACAAAAGATGGACAATTACATCCCAACTTATACTAGATCAAAAAAAATTCACAAAATGAAGTCAAAACTTGATAAAAAGGAGAGTAAAATAAGATCATTTATTGCACATTGACGAGGCGTATTTTGGCCTTATCGGATGTAGTGATGGAGAGAAAAACTTACTTCTTGGTGCATAGTTGTAGTTTCACATATGGTAGACCCATGTGAGGGTCTTGTTGCGAGATCCACAAAGAGCTTAGTTGCGGTTCGAGAGATGTAGTAGCTCCCGATTATGTGAGATTTACTAGAGGTTTGGAGGCACATTTGCGGTGCACTCATGGAGATTTGTTTAAAGATTTGGAGGAGGAGATACTCTTGGAGAGATGCATTGTACTCTTGTGGGAAGAGTTTGTTTGTACTCTTGTTCATTATTATATATATGAGATCTCTATATTTTGTAGACATAGCCCACATTGGGTGAACTATAGTACATGTTGTGTTATGTGTGTGTACTTTTTTTTATTTGGATTTATCTAGTTTACAATTACGGTGTTGTAGATTTTGGGAATTTATCCCATTTCCGTAGTTCTAATTCCCATCAACTAGTATCGGATCTTGGTTAGCTCTTTTGTTTGATACCAACAAGTGGTATCAAGAGTGATGGCTTTATTGTTCAGATCAAGGGTTTACTTCATGGTTTAGTTAGTGGTATTCTTGACATATGTATGAGAGCAGAATTTTGTTTTGCTCGATGTGAAAATCCCGGGAAGATATTTGAATTTCAAGTGGAAGCTAGAAATGTGAGGTTGTTGGAGAATACAGTGACCAATATTAGTTAGGTGACAACCAACATCGGTAGGGTGACCGTGGTCGGTTATAGTGTGACTATGGTTGGTTCTTGGGCAACCTAGTTTTAAACAGAAAATTACGAGATCTAAAGAAATGGAGAGATGTTGTGAATGTGTCTTGTTTACTAAGGCGTCTCTAGCTCTTGGAGGCACAAGCATGTTGGCGGATTGCATATCCGAGTTACTGAGAGGTGTGGTTTTATCTTGGTATTGCACTACTACTTGTATGTTTTGGTTACACATGCATGGTTTGGGATTACAGATATGAGTATGAGATAGAGGAGCAGTTATGCATCCTTGGTGCGATCGGATGCACGGGCTTTATTAGAGAGACAGTGAGTACGAGAATGAAGACGGGCCTTCCATCGAGAGAATCATGTTCTTTAGTTGAATATGTGATTGAGTATCTTGGTCTTTGGAAAGGTGATGTATTTCATCTTGATGCAATTTTATATTGCATGGATTATTGTTGTAATGTTTTTGTATGAGATTTGGGTGCTTCTTGAAATTAATGGCTCAAGACTACTATCAAATTTAGTAGCAATAGGCACCTAGTTTGGTGTATTATACCAATTTTTTGGTGTTTTGTTCGTTCCAGTAGCACTGACATTGGTCATGGAAATGATGTCGATCACGGAGGAACCAGTACTAGTCAGGAAACCGAGGTCGGTCTATGTGGTAGTGAATATGTACTAGGTTTTTAAAGAAGAAGAGGGCATGGATGGTTTTAGTGTCCAGTTTGGATGATTAGGTTTATGGCACAGTGTGTATAGGTAGAAATAGAGTAGATGACTTTAATGTTTAAATAAGAAAGAGGATGGAGTTGGATTGGTTAGTCCAAGTGATACTTTGAGTCAGGTATCACTATATGATTCATGTTTTACTTCTTTCATTTAAAGAAACTCGATATTATGTTTGGATTGTGTGTGCAAGTAAAAATTATCACCATAGATATTTGGTGGGCTCAAATTTTATTTATGAGATGTTTTGTAATCTTGAGGATAAGGGTATCTAGTCTAAGGATGAGATTCTCAATGAAAGGTCATGATTAGACACATAGTTACATGTAATGGGGATGTTAGTACATATAGATGAAAATAAGGTGATTCACCTACTTCACAAGAAGTCCAAACTTCTGTGATATATAAGTAATCTTTGTTAAGAAGTGAATCAAGTTTATATTTCTTTCATCTAGTTTTATTTCTCACTAATATATATTGGAGCTTTTGATCTTGTTATCAAAAGAAGTGCAGGGGAGTTCAGGTTAAGTGGGAGCAAACCATGGTTGTTAGCATTGCAGGTTGGACATATATGAAAATGTGGAGTGAGAGGAGTATGCTACATTTTTGTGTAGCATGAGGAACAAGTTGTTTTGGAGGACAGTCATGATTTTGTAGGTATTTTTATTTTATTACATGGTGATGTCACTTCTAGTTTTATTTTGTGGTGCCTAGATATCCTTATGGGATGACAGTTGATGGTTGTTCAACTGGGTGAAGAAGAGAGAGAAATGTTATTGACATTGAAGGGTAAAGAAGGAAAATTTGTTTGTTACAAGCAATGTATATTTACCATTTATGGATGGTACCCTTTGTTTTCTTTCATCTTGGTTGGTGTGCAGAGTATGTTGATGACATGTTTTTTGGTATTTTCACTTATTGTTAGTAGCATGGTTTAGCATAGTTTTTTTTGACATTGATGAGCACATGATTTATATTTGGATTTGGAGTTAGTTGGTGGTAGACTTGGAGCTTCTGGAGAGCCCTTGGTGATATGGATGAATGTACATGGTGAGTTTGTACATGTGGATAGATTTTGTTTTGTGAGTCTATGATGATGCAAATATTTGTTTTGCACATGGATGCCTATGAGCATGGTTGAGATGTGTATGAGCATGGTTTAGATGCCTTGAGCATGAGTAGGGGATGTTTGTATTTCCTCTTGTTACTATGTTACTCCATGATAGATATTCTATAGATGGTTGTCTTGGACATGCAAGTTGTTTATGTAGGGTTGGATTTACAGATTGCAAGTGTTTGGATTCTTTGAGTTATGCAGGTGTTGTGGATGCATCCACTGGTTACATGTAGTACTCATTTGGGTTGTCTAGACCCAGGATCTAGTTTTTCTTTCACATATTCCAGTTTGACTTGTCTTTGGTCAATTGCATTGGTGGTAGCATGGAGACATGGATAGATGCTTGGAGAACATGGTTGGATGGCTATGGTTGCGATAGAAGCTCAGCACTTCAGTTCGAGTGGGAGATCTTGCAGGTGTGTTAGTCATGGTGGCTTGGTTACATAAGAGGCTTGGTGTTACGATTCAGTGGGAGCTTGATGTATGGATAGCTTGTATATCATGGATCAGTAGTAGCTTCGTGCAGGTATATGGTAAGTCATGGTTTGTTATCTTCTTGGTTTTAGAAGATGGTTTAATCTTCTTGATTACTTGAGAGAATTGTTGAAGGAAAGAATAGTTTTTCTTCACGGTATGTAGAGGATGGTGATGTATAGGTACAGGTATAAAGGTTCAACAATTTATCTCCAAGTAGTAGATTGTTCATTTGTGGAGCTAGATTGCTTCACAATGAGCATACATTACAATTGGTTGGTTTACATACTAACTAGCATCCATTGGTTAACCATCATCGATTAGAAGATGAACCGTCATCGATCAGCGAGAAGAACTACCATCGTCGTGAAAGGAACCACCATCAGTCATGGAACCGACATCGATTACTGTGCATGGAAGTTTATATTTAACTCATGGGAATTAGATCTAACATTTGATTTAAAGGTTGTAAATGCATAGCTAAGGTGCCCTAAACTTGTATATGCATATATAAGCATGAAAGCTAAAGTTATAAGGTTAATTAAGAGAAGGATTGAGTTAGATCCTTGATTCTCCTCAATTAAGAGGATGAAAAGAGAAAAAAAAGAAGCTGGTTACATGAAGACAGAGCTTTCATGGAAAGAAGCTGGACAGAAGGAAATAGTTGGTACATATGAATGGTGAGAAGATTTTAATTTATTCTTCTGTATTTCCTTTGTATTGTTTAGTCTCATTGTAATGGCTTGCATAGTATGCAAATCATATAGATATTCTTCTTGTAGATCCACATGTTGGTGAGATCTTGTATTGTAAATTCTTCTTGTTAGATCCATAAGTTGTTGTGAGATCTTATATTGTTAGATCCATAGGTTGTTGTGATATCATGTATTCATATATCCATAAGATCATGTTGTATTAATGATCCATGTAGATCTAGATATTTTAGAGGAGTTTTTCTTCATGTTTGCACAAGTTGATGCAGTGATGGAGAGACAAACTTACTTCTTAGTGCACAATTATAGTTACACATATGGTAGACCCATGTGAGAGGTCTTGTTGCAGATCCACAGAGAGCTTGGTTGTAGTTTAGAGATGTATTAGTTCTTGGTTATGTGAGATTTGTTGGTGGTTTGGAGGCATGATTGTAGTGCACTCATGGAGATCTATTTAGAGATCTGGAGGAGAAGATACTCTTAGAGAGATGCATTATACTCTTGTGGGAAGATTTGGTTTGTACTCTTGTTCATTATTATATATATGATATATCTATCTTTGGTGGACGTAGCCCACATTGGGTGAACCACAGTACATGTTGTGTTATGTGTGTGTACTTTTTTATTTGGATGTATCTAGTTTACACTTCCTCTCATGTAGATTTTAGGGAATCATTTCCATTTCCGCGGTCCTAATTCCCAATAGAAACCAAGTTTTAAGTTGAGTTAGTCATCAATTGTAGTATAGGTTTTGAGCAAGTGGTTCTTGAAAGTTGATATTTAGTATTAATATTATTTTGAATAAGGTTATTGGTTTCAAGAATACGAGAGGGGCATACATGTTGAATTGAGAAAAGAAGTGGCAAGCCCTATTGAAGTTGAGAAGATATAGCTTGTATAATCTCAAATGGATAGGCTCAAGAAGAGATTAAATAAGAAAATAATTCCAAGACAAATGATTATAAGGGTACCAAAATACTAGGGTTCAAAATACTTAGGTGAGGTACTAGAGAAAGAAAATAGGATATATTTGCTAAGAAGAGATAGGTCTAGTAAGGCCTAAATGAAAAGAGAAAAAGTTAAAGAAAGAAATGAGAGAGAGGATGAAGGGCTTAGAGAAAGAGATAGATGTGAAGAGATAAATAGTTGAGATCAAGTTAATTTTGGAAGGTATAGAGGAATTTTTAGAGAAAACAAGACAAATATTCCTTGTAAGAATCAAGAAAACAGTACAATGGCCTCTCAAAGAGATTATTATGCAAATAAAATGGTAGAAGGAAATCAACCAGATTAAGAATACAAATGATATTGGTAGTAAATAAACCTAAGGAGAAGGTGATAGAGGAAAACAAGACTCGAATGTTTAAATTTGATGATTTCTTTGTATGCGTGTTTGCGAGCAAAAGAATAGATGAAGGAGAAGCCTACTTTGAAGGCTTAAAGTCCAAAAATGCAAAAGAGAAGTAAGAACAACAAGGATATCAAGAAAACTTGTCATTTGAGAAAGAATATGTGGAAATATGATATCGAGAGGAAGGAGACATGTTGGATGAAGATGAAGAAGAATTTGAAGAAATTTAATGTTCTCAAATTTTTCCTTGTAATATTGTATTTGATAGTGAAAATGTGAATTTGCAAGAATATGCTTTGTATAAATAAACAATTGAAATACTAGACAAGTTCATGAGAGGTGAATGTAAATATGAAACACCTATTGAAGTTCTTGTGGAACCTAAAATACAACAAGAAAAGGTGTCTCAAATGACACAAGTTAAAAACATATTAGTTTTGAAGCAAGACATGACAGAGGAAGAGATAATTGGTTATAAATCAACCAGAATCGAGAATAATTAAGAATCATTGGAGATGAGGAATCCATAAACAAATATTATATTGAGCTATTGAAGCTATTTAATGAATAAAACATTGTTGAAGAGGAAGCAATGTCTCAAATTTTTGAATATAACTATGTTTTTAGTTTTGCAGGTATGAAGAACATGAAGAAGAGAAGATGGATTCCTACATAGTGGACTTCACTAAATAAGATGAAAGGAATATTGAGCCATTTGGGTTCATAAATTATGAAAAATGAAGAAGAATAATATCTTGGAGAATTGGAAGAGAAGAATGGAGAAAAACAAAACATTCCATTTGAGCAGGGGCTCAAAATTTTCCACTAGGGGATTACGATGTGGAGCATCAAGATATAACTTATGTACATGATGTAAATATCAAAAAAATTATATATTCATGGTGTAAGGATGTTTTAGGATGTCTTATATAGACTCTAATAATCCATTAAAAGCTTCATCTACTCCTAAATAGCTTGTATTGGCATAGTTTAGATTTTCTGCCAAAAGGCAAGTTTGAATAGATGAATATGAAGGATATGGTCAAGGGTCCTAAAATCTTGTGAGCGTGATTTGGAATTATTACAATAATTTAAAATGGTAAAATAATCCTCAATAAACTATAGATAAGGATAAAACTACGCGGAGAAAGGCTAGATAAGCAATTTGACCAAGTAAAAAGTTATTGAGAAGATTTGGGGAAATTGTTTCAACGACTCCCAAACATAGAAAAAAATGTTCTAACATGAAGGAATTCAACCTATTAGATTTGAGGAGTGTAATTATATTAAAATGATGTTAAGAGAGTGTTTTATCAAGGTTGATGAGCATTTTAATAGATATTTTTAATGAAATAATCCTTTAGTAGGCATTTTGTACAAGTTGATTGTATTTTTGTATATAGATTATGTTGTTTCAAGAAGAATGATTGGAATTTATTGAGGTTTTTATTCTTCTATGTTGTGTATATGTTGGAAGATGAGTATTAGTGTATCAAAGACTGAATTTTCCTCATGGTTGTACATAATACCTAGTAAATCTGTTAAAATTTGCTTTGTTTTCTTAAGCGTGTTATATTTTCTAGTGAAAGCTTCTTTGTGCGAGTTGGAAAATAATTTATAGGTTTAACTCGGGGAAGGATAAATTTGTATGTAGGTTCCACATAGCTTATCCAATAATATTTTGGATTTGAAGATGTTTCAACATAAAGATAAGTCATTTTTCCTCCTATTGGGTTATACGAACCCTCAACTAGGGTTTAAACTAAAATTGATGTATCTCAATCATTTCACGGTATTAAATACTATAAATTGGAATATATCACCAAGAGATAGTCTAATTCATGTTGAAAAAGGTATGATGGTGTTTTTAACCTACACGTATGATATCTTCATGGAATTTTGGAAAAGGTATACCAAATTTGCTAAGAGACCTAATTGATAATCATTAATTGTGAACTATGTAAGCTCCATGAAGACTTAGGATATAAAACTTTGTGAACTTAAAATATGTGAAAAAGGGCATTTAAAAATATTAATAGATTCTTACGAGGGTGAGTTTGCATAAAATTACATCTAAATTTTTCTTAAAATAGACCTACTTAGACCAAACTCGCACATTGAGAGGTAAAGGGTGAAAAGTGGAAGATCTCAAGTAAATACTTTTATTTTATTTTACCTATCTACAAATACATGATATATGATGATTTTAAGTGGATGAATATTGTTGAATTATTGGTTTTTATGTTCTAATATTTGTTTGATACAATTAGAATCCTTTTTACTAAGATATTGTAGAAGGATTTCTACATTGTTTCGGGGTTATTCCATTAATGCTACCTTTATTTTCCCTGACCCATTTTGATTAAGTATATAACCAAACGTGGAGGATATCCACATGTCCCTTCAATGCACTTTGGAGAAGGCACAAAGCATTGGGAGTCTTTGAGCGGCGAGAATCCTCCACGTTTTTAAAGCACATTTCAAAGCATCCCCAAGCGGGTTAAAAAGTCAAAGATAAAGTGGAGGAGTACACAGGACTCCACATGTCATCCAGGTGTAGGTTTAAGAGGAGAGAGAAAAAAAAGGCCCCATATAAGCGCGAAGCCTCCACATGTCAAGTAAAGAAGCCACCACCATCGATAGGACCAATTAGAATAAGTGAGGGACTCAAGGTTCGACGGATTGAATGCAATCTCAGTCCCAAAGCATGCAATTGAGATATGCTCCAAAGTTCAAAGATCTCGTAGGTAAGAACTAAATGTGGGCAAGTGGAAATCTTAATGGAGGCACATTGAAGCAAGAGCCACGAGGTCTATAAAGGAAGGTTCTTGTGCTTGGGAAGTAGCAAGATAGAAAAAAGAAGTTCCAGAGCTCTGCAAGAGAATTTAGGTTCAGTCTATTGTGTTAACTAACCTTAGCAAGGCTCTGTTGTAAAGGAATACTGTAATCTGTGCCATTTTGGCCTTATGTATTGTTTTCTCTATTAATAAGAGTTCTTGTTCTATGTACTAAATGTTCACAATCTTTTGTGTCCTTTATCTCTTCCTATTTACTTTTATTTCAGTTTTAGATGAATGTTTAAATATCTATCATGCTACATGCCCTTAGATATTTTACATAAATATATTCATTCACTCATGGTTATGTTTTAGTTTCATTTGACCTTTGATAATTTGAGATATCTCTGGAATAGTTGATCATGTTGAAAGATCTTCAATTAATCTAGTAGCTATTTCAATAATATCTTTGTTCTCTTTAGTAAAGTCTCGGTGCATCACCTTAGATAGGATTTACTTATTTTATTTATCCTCTAACCCTTATCTCAACCCAAAGTAGAGAAGAGCCAACTTCTATAAAATTTGGAGGTTATCTTAGGGCCAAGTCCCACATCTCTAATATTTCCCATGACTTTGGTGATTCATCTGCAAAGATAATCATCAACAGTTTTCCTGGCATGCCCGATGGGACAAGCATTGAAAGCTTAAACTTCAAATATTGCTAGGTTTGGTGTGTGACATAGAAATTTCCAGCCTTTAGAGGCTTTGTAGCTACACATCTGGTGACTCCATTCTAAATATCTATTAGTGGTTTAATCTTCTCTAGTTCATGAGAAGGATTCAAACAAGGTCGAGAACAAGAGAAGTAGGCACATTCAAATATCTACAGTTGTCTCCAGAAATAAGTAGAAGAGGTAGATAGATTCAAAGATATCCATCTCCTCCAAATTGGACTCTGTCAACACCGCCACCTAGTAGACCCTTCTTACAATCCACTAGAGTTCTCAAACCCATCAAAATGGCCCAAAAACCTTCGAGACAGTTCATCTCATGAAACCAGGAAGTCTCGCTCATCTTGCCAAGAGGCTGCGCAAAAACATGGAATCACATTCCATCCAATGCACTAAAGGAACTTCCTAAATTCAGTGGTGAATATTTCAAGACCCCGAAGGAACATCTTCAAGATGTTGTAGAGATCGAACGGTACATTACATCACAAAGAAAGATGTTGCCTTAAGGTTACTAACTACCTCATTTAAAGGAAAATATCTCGATTGGTAAAAATCCTTGACTCATAACTCTATTGGTACCTGAGATCTATTAGGAAACATATTTTTTGCAAGATTTAGCGAGAAGGGTGATAGATCTTCACTCCTAAAACAACTTATCAATATCAACAAATCTCTGCAAGAGCTTATGACTGATTTCAATACCATATTCCACAAGACATGACAAAGGATTCCAGTTCTAGCCAAACTACCGGTATGGCTATTGTATTTTACCTAAAGTCCCTAAACTTAGATATTTCCGTGATGATTTAGTCGTTAGGAGGAGATTCTTTGCCACAAGCATATGATATTGCAATCTAGGCTAAGAATAACTTGATAGATGTTGGGAAGCTTCCCTCAAAGATCCCTTTACTAGTGTATGCTAAGATAGATCCCCTTCCTCAAGCGCAAACCTCAAGTCCTTCTCAAGCTCCGACATCCATGTATAACTACCCATCTTCCAAAGGATCCACCACTCCCGCCATTCTTGTTGAAGCATCATCATCTTCTTCTTTAGAAATGGAGGAAGTAAAAACATCCTCAAGAACTTCTCTAATGAGATAGTCAATCTTAAGAGGAGTCAAGGTGCATACCCAATAAAAAATTATCAAGGCTATCAAGGGGGTAGACCCGCTTACCCCCGTAATATCAAAATGCTCGAGAGATCACCATCGGTCTGCAACCTCTAACCAAATTTTCCTTATGCCAAAGTTGCTCCAAACCCTCCCACCCAATAGTGGGAGAGAGATGATTATAGGACAAAATAATTTGACTAAAGCTCCCAATGCTTGGTGTTTTCCTTGTAATACCCCTCATATGCCAAGAGAGTGCCCCCAAGGGAATCTACAGCAAAAGGTACCATAGTAAAGAGTGATTGAATGTCATGAGGTCAATGATTTCGGACCTTACCAGTTCCTAGAAGTTCAAAATATGGCCTTTTACACACAAATACAAGGGATGTCCCTAGAACACGAGGTGAAGATTTCTCCTGAACATGCGCTTTTCTCTTGGATCTAAGGAGAATAATTTGTATTCACAAATGAAGTATCTACTTTTGCTCTGGTACAATCAGATTACAACACTCGCTCCAAAAGGTGGATGACAGGAGTTACAACCCCTGTTTAGCCAGTAGTGAATGGAGAAAGGAAGGAATCTCTAACATCTACTGTCCCTCTATCCATAGCTAGACAAGAGATTATGGCGGTTGCTCGAGAATCAATGTATTTTCCATCCAGAGGTTGAGAGGGAGAAATACCAACAAATCTCCAAAGCACAACTGCTCGGGCCGATGAATGTATTCAAGCAACTTAAAAGGGTGCAAAAAAATGTATCATGGTGGGATATCTTGGGAAATTTGGAACAAAAGGAATTACTTCAAGAAGCACTGAAATCTAGTGGCAACCCCACTATAGCCAAGAAAGGGAAGGAGCAACTCAAAACAACTCACTTTCAAACCGAGTCGATCTTTGATGAACAAGAAGGAAGTAGTAGGTAAACCCAGACCCAAACCCTTCTTCATGACTCTTATAATTGGTAAGAAATTACTACATAACTCCATGATAGACTCTGGTGCAAACACTACGGTTATGCCCAAAGCAATTGTGGATGCCTTGGGAATCAAATATGAGCCCTTAAGGAGAGGATTCATGCAACTAGATGGGAAATCAGTTCAAACCATTGGTGTTATTAGAGGTCTCCCATTACAACTCTATTCCTTCCCAAACATAATTGTTCCACATGATATAGTAGTAAATGATGTTCCACCAGTCTTCGGATTATGTCTATCCCGTAATTTCACTATTAATATTGGAGGCTACATGTCCCTGGATTGGTCTCATCTGATCCTACGGACTAAGTATGGATCCAAAATGAAGGTACTATCAGAGCCCCTTATGGAGGAACATATAATAGATCAAGTGGCCTTAGGTTTTGAAGCCTCGCATGCCATGATCACCCGAGAAGAAGAGTCATATATAGATGAAGGTGACCATCAAAGTGGAAAATATTTGGTTAACCTATCACTCAGAGAACCTTTTGGAAATTTTGATTCCATTGGGTTAGGTAATTATGTCATTTTTATGAGAATCCCATTGTTCCAAAGGTTACAAGGGAAGATAGTAAAAGTGAAAAGAATCCCACAAAGGATTCACAAATATGGAATCTGCACTTTGATGGATCTAGAAAAAGAAACGAATTGGGAGCCAGAATATGCCTATCCTCACCAAGTGGAAGGAAGATACTCCATGAAATTCACTTCCACTTCACTAACACCAGCAATGAAGCAAAATATAAGGCTTTAGCGCATGGTTTGACATTGGTGCACAAATACGGCATATGAAAACTAAGAGTCTTTGGGGACTCGAGTTAGTAATGACGTAAGTTAGAAACACCGTTGCTTTGAAAAAATCCAAGAATGAGGTCCTATCCTCATAGAGTATGGGATCTTATTGAAGATTTTGAGGCCTTTAACATTAAGGTTATCCCTTAGGAACAAAACATAGTAGTAGATAGAATGTCCTATTATCCAATTTTTCCCCTTAGGAAAAATTGGACAAACAAGACCCCACAAAGAGAAAATGAGGGATTGATTCAGTTAGGGAAGATTACATTTCCGGATTGGCCGAACAAGTTTAAGAGGACCAAACACATTACAGAGGAGCCTAGGAGTTTGAGCTATTTTGGGAAATGAAGAAAATATGAAGTCTGAAATTCAGACTTCAGAGGTGTGGTCGTTCGGAGGTAGGCCGAAGTGAAATTTGGGGACTCAGAAAGGAACGCAAAAAAGGGAGTCGAAAGTCTAAAACTTGAAGTCTGAAATTCATACTTCAGGCTTTTGGGATTGTAGAGGTTTTATGTGCCAAGTAGATAATCTAATCCCAAAATCCTAAAACCCGAAACCCAAAGTTTGAATTTTGAACTTTGGAGTTTCAAAATTTTGGAACTTTTGTTCGAGCGATGAACAATGTCACGCGACATGGTTTTAGAGTCCGAACTCCGAAGTCTAAATTTCATAATGGAAAGAGGTTTGAAATTTCAGAACTCTCACGATGAACAATAACCGAACTTTGAAATCAAAAAAAGCCCGTATTCCTAAAGCACGAAAGTCCAAAATTTCAAATTTTGAAGGTTGCGATGCAAGTTTGGAGTCCGAAAAAATAGAGCCAACCACTCACATTTATTACAGATGGCACCCTCATCTTTAGATGGTCATAACTTTTGACTGGAAGCTCATATTTGTAAAAAATTGGACTTTTTGGAAAGCTCTCAGTGTCCTCTACACAACTACGACTAGTTTTCTTATTTTTAGTAAGGCTAAGTATTTCAAAATGAAGAAATATAGTATGCCATTTTAGAGGATATTTCAAGGTTTCTCACCTACCCAAATGATGAGGTATGGGTTTCCTTTCTTCTCCAACAAGGTAAATTACAAGGAGGTATGGGTTTTACAGTGGCACCCATCATTGTTGCAGGTGATTTTAATGCATTTTAGGGTGGTTGAAGCAAGATTTTGAATTCATTCTCTCTCCCTTCTCTCATTCTTCCTATATATTGTAAGGAGGGGCTCATTTCAAAAGGTTGGACACCTTGTATATGCCCCTCCCTTCTTCTTCTTGTCTGTAAGAGATTTTGTGGAGATTCCAAACCTCCCTACTAGACATTATAATGCAAAATATGTGCCTTTGGCCATAAATGTGATGTATTGTATCAACTTGAGAGAAATAAAATCATATTTGTGGATGTTTCAAACCCTCTTATGTGTTATATTGCAACTTTATGATCTTTCATTACATGCAAGGTTATTGTGTATTGTTGTGTTTTCATTGCAAGATTCTAGTTGTGTTGTGTTTATTGTGCAGGTTGTTCAACACTCCTTCTTGGTGCATCACCTTCCCTTAGAGTAGGTTTTATTTTCATGCATTTTCTCTATCTCTGTCTCCTTGGAAATATTATATTAGTGTTAGATCTGCAACTCTCTGCACTTTGGAGTAGTTGGCACTAGGATAGGACAAAAGTTGGCCTTCATCCGAAGAGTTTTCTGATTGCAAAGTCCCCACTTTGGGAAAAGCTCCATGTTATACAATCACATCTGTGCATGTGAGTTTCAATCTATCGAGTTGTAAACAATCATGGGTGTTGTGATTATGCATCAACATGGCCCATATAGGATCAAAAATTGACCAACTCGAGGAATCTAATAACAAACAAAGAAGTAGTGAAGTTGATCATTCACTTGTCTATATCTCGATAATGTGGATCATTGGCGGGTTTTGAAAGTGACCAATAGATATTGCTTTTCTTACAACAATCGAAGAGTTTACGAGACAAAATCCAACCTAGAATTGAAGAAGCATACAGAGATCAATTCATCCATCTCAAAATGAACAAACTTCCAAAAGGACTAATAACGTTGGAAAGTATTTTTATTTTGATGATGTAAATACAAGTAGGAGGAAGTTTGTAGCAATAAGGGAAGATTATGTAGAATTGGAAGTTGCCAATGGGAAGAAGCTAAAGGTCGGGAAGTTAGTCACCCAGAAAGAAAGAGAAAGACTTATGGCTCTATGCCATAAGTATGATAAGGTAATATATTGGACTTATGATGACCTACATGGTTATAATAAGGATATCATCCAACATACTATTGACCTAGAAGAGGGGACTAAGCTGTGCATAAAAATATAGGCATGTGAATCCAAAGATAAAATCTCTCATGGCTGAAGAGCTCAAGAAGCTCCTTGAGGCTAGGATAATTTTCCCAATCAAGCATTCCACATGGGTGTCTAATCTGGTACCGGTAAGGAAGAAAAATGGTGAAATTAGACTCTGTGTGGATTTTAGAGATCTGAATAAAGTGTCCCTTAAAGATCACTACCCCTTACCATCCATGGAACAAATATTACAAATAGTAGTGGGTTTAGAAAGGTTCTCTTTGCTTGACGGTTTTTTGGGCTACAACCAAATATGGCTTACGGAGGAAGACCAACATAAGACCACTTTTACAACAAAGTGGGGAACCTTTGCATATGCAAAAATGTCGTTCGGACTCACCAATGTTGGGTCTAATTTTCAAAGAGCCATGGATGCTGCATTTGGAGAGCTAATTAACAAGGTAATCCTAATATACTTGGATGACCTCATAGTGTTTACCAAAACAATGAGGATCATTTCGACACCACGGAAGTTGTATTAAATAAGTGTGTCGGAATTTGGAATCTATCTGAACCCAAAGAAGTGTATTTTTGGGTACCACAAGGCAAACTCCTGGGACACATTGTCTCAAAATATAGAATCTCAATTGACCCAGAAAGAGTCAAGGCCATTCTGGAATTTTCCTACCTGTCAACAAGAAGGAAGTACAATATTTCCTAGGAAAGATTAACTTTGTCAGCAGATTCATTTCAAATTTTACTAGAATGATCCACCTGATCACAATGTTTCTTGAAAGGAATCTAAACTTCAAATGGACCACTAAAGGTCATCAAGCCTTCGAGGAGGTCAAAAAGGCAATTGCATCTGCTCTGGTGCTACGCAACCCAAACTTTTCAAAATATTTCATCATGTATGTATATGGGAGCGAGCATAGTGTAGCATCCATGCTGACATAAAAAGGAGAGTCACGAGAAGAGGATCATCCAGTTGCTTTATCAAAAACTCTCCATGATTATGAGACAAGGTATAACTTTGTGGAGAAATAGGCTTATGTCATTGTCAAAGGTCGAAGAAATTCAAACACCTCGTTACCAATAGCAAGATCATGGTCATGGTGGTGCACTCCAGTTTTAAATAATACATCACGGAGGGTGAGATAACTGATAAAAGGGCCAATTGGATCACTAATATATTATATTATGATGTTGAAATAAATTCCACAAAGTTAGTACGAGGAAGAGGTCTATGTCAAGTATCTTACACAAGATCTAATGCCCCCAACAAATGAAGAACCTAATATGGTACTCTGTATCCAAAAAATGAATCCAAAAATTGGGTATCGAATAGGATTCATTTCATGCAGACGGGTGAGTATTTGAGCCACCTTCCTCTAAAAATAAAAGATATTATAGACAACATAGATCTAAATTTACCATAATTGATAATTTCCCTTTCAAAAGGAACTTTGATGAGATCCTTCTTAGGTGCCTAGAAAGAGAGGGGGCAAAAGGGTCTTACATGAGTTACATCATGGGAACTTGGGAGGTCACTTCTCTGCCAAAACCAGCACCATAAAGTTCTTATAGGAAGGATACTTTTGGCCCAACTTGTTTGCAGACTATTATGCAATGGTGAATAAGTGAAAAATTTGTCAATTATATATAGGCTTCCGAAGAAATGACGTGCTACCACTTAACCCTATCTTAGTTGAGGAACCATTCACACAATGGGGTCTAGAATTCATCAAAATGGTTAACCCAGTTTCAAGCACATGTCACAAGTGGATTCTCACTGCCACAGACTACTTCACCCGATGAAAAAGGCAATTTCATTGAAGGAAGCCATTGAGAATCTGATCCTAGAACTCCTCCGAGATATCACTACACACTTTGGACCCCCCCACACAATCATATCAGATAATTCCAAAGATTTTATGGAGGGGCAAAGTATCTCGAATTAACAAAGTGAGACATGGAATCTATTTAAAGACGTCCTCCAACTACTACTCGTAGGGTAACGGTTTGGTAGAATCCACCAACAAAAACTTGATCAAACTCATAAAGAGGATGGGGGATGAACATAAGAGATCATGACATGAACATGCATACATCCTTATGGGATAATCAAATCACACCAAATAAAATCTTGAAATCCTTGCCATATGAATTGGTCTACGATAAAAGTGCCATAATTCCCATCACTATGGAAGTCCCAACATTGCAATTATTGAAACAAATTGATATCAAGGAACATGGAGCGATGCAAGTAAGACTCATGGAGCTGATGGAGCTTCAAGAAAAATGAGAGATAGCCCATGAATCCATGATCATTCGTCAACAAGTTGTCAAGAATTGGTTTGATCAAAAGACTTGAACCTGATTTTGAGTCGACACTTTAGTTTTGAAATGGGACACAAGGGCCGCCAAGCCTAGAAATCATGGGAAATTTGACCCTCTATGGACAAGACCATTCAAAATTAGTGCATGCAAGTAGCACAATGCTTTCGAGCTTAAAACTATAGAAGGTGAGCCTCTGGTGATTCCAGGTGAATAAGATCCATCTTAATCATTTCTATTAAGGTTTTAACATTGTAAAATTTTGTATCATATGTATATTCCCCTCTTTCTTTTATTTTTACATCGTGTTCATGTTCTTTCCCCTTTGAATAAGTGTCTTTGGACACATGTCTCTAGCAGAGACCCTTCTACCCCTTTTTGAAATTTTGGAAGGTGTTGTACCTTCTTGCTTTTTCCCAAAGTAAATGACCTAAAAAAATTTGGAATAATGAATGAGAAGGATGACGTTAATGAAAAATATCTTGGGAAACATAGAATTCAAGTGTTAAGGGTCATACAACCAAAGTACCATTACATGATGTGACCCAAGGTATGCGCGAGCCATTACTTCACATGAGTCGAGGAGTCTATTTAAGGAAAGCTTGGAGCATACGAAAGCCTCATTCTAAACACTAAGATTCTCTTGTTCAAGTGGCTCGGTCCCCAATTCAAAAAATTAGAGCTTTCAACAAATCTTAAGCAATCATGGTAGCATTTGGTTCCTTACCATATCCGAAGTCCTAAGCGGGGTGACCTATGTCAAGTTACTCTCTTCACTCACGGATGAGATTCCCTGATAGGGGAGAAAAATTTAGTGACACTTTTGTGGTAATAGATTTTGTAGATGGGGTCTTCAATCCCATTCTCAACAAGAAACCAAAGGCTCTACGGGAGGTAGCCCAGGCCATATTATTGAATTTGGGGGAGTCTAAGTCTTTTGGCTCCAAGATTTGGACCACCACACTTGCACAATAAATGGTGCCTCTCATGCACCCATATCCCGAAATCATATAGATGTGTGCGGTGTTTCAACCCCGACTCTAACATCATAAAGGGAAAAAGCATACAGGTGGTAATTACACTAATGACCATTAGGGATATGTTGGCCCTACCCTATGACCAAGCGGCCAACTTCTACAACATGCCCAAGCTCTAAAATGTTTGGGCTCAATGCCATAACAAAACCACATTCATCAACAAGGAGTTGCGACAAGATGATTCAAGCAGTTCCAAGACACTGGGATTCCCAATCCCCATGAATATGTTCATAGAATCTCATGACACTTGATCCATGTTGGCATTCATTGTCTGCCAAGACTCAAACAGAAATGTCCATGAATGGCAAGCGTGCCTTTTTCAGATGATATCCGTGAAGAAGGAACATACATATCAGTTTAAATTCACTGAGGTCATTACAGAATCTATTTACGAGTAGTTGGTCATGTTCCTATTAATGTCACCTTTAGGTATTCTTCCTATTTGTTCCACATCATTTTTACCAGAACTCCCAACCCCTTAGCCAATTTATAGACCTAACGTTGTGGGACATGGAGGTGGACCCCAAAAGATCATCCCGGTATCTGCACAAAATCATGTGTTGTCTGAATCCTCAGATGCATATGAATTCACCAATCATTTTGTTGCACCCCTTCTACCTGAGTTTTACCTAGAAGGGATCAATAAAAGAATGAACGACTCAGTCCAAGCCATCTTGGCGGACCCCCTACATCCCTGTGACTATTTCTTTAGGGCACAATATTCAATGATCTAGTTGTATGGATTCAGAGATGAATCCTTCATGCTTCTAAGAATTCTCATAGAGCAAGTGGTTGCTTTGGAGGTAACCAGGAAGTAGGTGCTTCTCGATGCAGAGTTCAGATTTGCTCGACAGAAGAAAAAGCATTGTTCAACCTCCCTTTGAGCAAGGGAGGAATTACCATCATCAAATGCCAAGTAGAGAATCTTCTCACGTGTTTACTTCTTACGGTTTTTCCTTCATCTAAGACATGTGATATGACCCGAATGGGTGGATGGCCAACATCTTGTCCCAAAACAGAGTCTTGGACTCTTGCCATAATAAACACAGAATTTTTTTTGAAGATAAGAGGTCTCCCCAGGAAGACACTCCTGAAAATTATGTCGAACTAAAGGATATCCCAATCCCACTATGGGAGTCTTTTCATCCAGTGTTGTACAAATATGACCTTGTTATTACCATGACTAAAGGTTTGAGGGTGGCCCTATGGGAGAAGGACTGGAGCCTAAAAAAAATTGAAGCCTATTGGAAATATAGGCAAGAAATTGGGCAAATGACCCTCAATTTTGAGGTCGTACCCACTAATGAGCAATGGGAAGAATATTGGGATGCCAAAAATGAATCTAATACAGAAAATGAGGAGGCAATATAGATCCCCATGGAGAAACTTGCACAACTTAACACAACATCCCTCAGCCCCTCTAGAAATTAAATGCCCCACAACCTCCTCCTTCCACTCCTCGGCTAAACTCCTGCAGGCACACACCCACAATTCAAACAACGTCAGGCCCTCGGGATGAGGGGTCAGTGGCTCAACCAGTGTTAGGTCCATCCTGGGGGCTTAGTTCGGCCCAAACAATAGTCTCACCCCCACAATCATTGTTGGAGTCACCAACCCTCGATCCCTCCGAAGAAAAATTTGAAGATAGTTGAGGTCTCTCTTTCTTCCACCCCTTATCCTCCTCACGTTTGTCCCATCTCCACCTTTCACTTCCCTAACCGAGAGTGCTCATATGCTAGTCACCCCAACCCATACTCTTCCTCCTCCACCACCAGCCACCATTCCCACATTCTCTCCCCGAGTTATGACGAGCCCTTCTATGAATCTCATGACTTCCCCAACCCCGTGATCAATTACAATCCCTTATGGCATATCACTATTATTCCCATTTGTAGGCGGGATAGTCCCTTCCTCCTCTGATTTTTTGAATCAAGATGAGACGTCCAAAGTGGCCCAAGATAGAAGGAAGGAGAGGAAGAAGAAAAAAGAGATGATAACGGGAGTAGTAAGGAAAATGCGGTCATTATATGACCATCAACAAGAGCTCCTTGGCCATCGCCTAGATGGTCCCCAATATCCAAAATTTTGCAGAGAAAATGGCGCCGAGATGATTACTCCATCAATGTTATTACATGGATGGACTGACTCAGTTCCAACCTCAAGATAAGGTGAATTGATGAGTGAAACAAGCTGTGTGATTGCCATCAATTATATCAAGCTCAGCAATAAGTTTAAGAAAATGGAGGTTATCCTCCTACAAGCACAAAGCATTGTGATCCACCTCAATGCTGAAATCAAGGGCAAAAGTAAATAAATAGAGAAACTCCGCAAAGAGTTAAAAGAGGCAGCATCAAAGGAAGCTCTTACATCTTATCAAGAAAGGACCACAACATTAGAAGCCGAACTTGCGACATCTGATCTAATTCTACAGCTAGTTCACTTGATTAGGAGAAGAAGATCCTTTAGTAGAATGTTGATTCCAAGAAAGTAGAGGTCACTTTGCTCCAAAAGAAGCTACGTACCTCAGACGCTAAGAATGGTAGCTTGCAAACAAAGTGCAAGGCATCAGAGGACGCGGTCAAGGATTTGACCTGGAAGCTCACTCAACAACCCCAGAAAGGGGGAATCATCACGTTGGTGCAGGGATTATATACCTCATTCTTGTAAGAGAATTTCTGCTAAGGAAACATACCTAGGGCCCGCACTCAGATTCATATCTAATGCGTAAATCATGTGCGCCAACATAGATTCCTTGGCCTCAACCATCAAGCAACATCGTATTCTCCAAGGTCCATGAATCACATATGTTGGTTCAAAAAATTTATGATTCTTCAGACTCTGGCCTGTAAGGGGCAAGTATTACAGATAGGTAGATGGTCATGGCGAAAATTAGTGAGATTATGAGTTGTAATAAGGCAACTATAAAGTTCCAAAATCTCTTGATTCAAATCTAGCTAGCGATCAAAGAGAGGAAGTAACACATCAAAGAGTTAGTGTAATTAGGCTTCCCCTCCCCTTTCTCGATGACTCCACCATCCTATTAGAGGACCAGATTCAATAATTACTTATAACTAAGTAACATGATAAGAATGTATTTCAGTCTTTAAAAGATGATTCTAGTGTTTCATTTCCATGCAATGGTGTAGGATCTCCAAAAATTCTCTCATAAGGAGATTATTGAGCTAGATAGAGCCTTTTAGGCTCTACAATGAAGGACCTACCCAACAGAGGTCGAATGGGTTGGGTACTAAGTTCCTTTGAAGTAGCTCTAAGTAGCACCTCTTGAGCCACATTTTGAAATTTTGAAGTTTTACGGAAGGATTTCGGATTCTTCCATGACTAGCATAGAGTCCCTTGGTGAGTCACCATAACTGTAGAAGGATTTCTACATTTTTGTGGGGTCTTCCATTAATGCTACCTTTTTCACCTTGGCCCCTTTTCCTTTAAGCGTTCTTTTGTGTTTTTTGGGACTAATTTTTCCTAAGTATGGAACCAAATGCAAAGGATATCCACGTGTCCCTTCGGCACACTTTGGAGAAGGCACAAAGCATCGGGAGTCTTTGAGCAGCGAGAATCCTCCACATGGCTAAAGCACGGATAAGCAAATCCAAATGGGTTGAAAAGTTAAAGATAAAGCATAGGAGCACACATGACTCCATGTGTCGTCCAGCAGCGATTTTAAGAGGAGAGAGAAAAGGAAAGGCCCCAGATAAGTGCAAAGCCTCCACGTGTCAAGTAAAGAAGCCACCACCGTCGATAGGACCAATTAAAAGAAGTGAGGGACTCAAGGTTTGGCAGATTAAATGCAATTTCAAGTCCCAAAGCATGTAGTTGAAATCTGCTCCAAAGTTTGAAGATCTTCTAGGTAATAACTAAATACATGCGGTGGAAATATCAATGAAGGCACATTGAAGAAAAAATCCATGAGGTCTATAAAGGAAGGTTCTTGTGCAGTATGAAAGAGTAGCAAGATAGAAAATTTTTTCCAGATCTCATGCAGAGAATTTAGGTTCGATCTATAGTGTTAACTAGCCTTAACAAGGCTATGTTGTAAAGGAATTATAATTTGTTCCATTTTGGCCTTATGTACCATTTTCTCTATTAATAAGAGTTCTTGTTCTGTGCACTAAACATTCACAATCTTTTGTGTCCTTTATCTCTTCCTGTTTACTTTTATTTCAGTTTTAGATGAATGTTTAAATATCTATCATGTTACACGCCCTTAGATATTTTGCATAAATCTATTCATTCACTCATGGTTATGTTTTAGTTTCATTCGGCCTTTGATAATTTGAGATATCTCCAAAATAGTTGATCATGCTAAAAGATCTTCAATTAATCTAGTATTTATTTCAATAATATCTTTGTGCTCTTTAGTAAAGTCTCGGCACATCGCCTTAGATAGGATTTACTTATTTTATTTTCTCTCTAACCCTTATCTCAACCCAAATTAGAGAAGAGCCAACTTCTATAAAATTTGGAGGTTATCTTAGGGGCCAAGTCCCACATCTCTAAGATTTCCCACAACTTTGGTGATTCATCTGCAAAGATAATCGTTAACAAATACTACATAATTGAATATGAATGAAGGCTCATATTAAAATAGTAATAAGAATGGAATAAAATTAGAGCTTAGACAAGGAAACACGCATCCTATCTTAAGATAATTTAGCCTAATAGGTTAAACCAAGATTGTAGATAGACTAGATCATTGGAAGTATGGTTAAACCTCTATAAATGCATTAAGAATAGTTTATAATATATTGATCTTCATATTTTCAAGAATATTTTTATACCTATTTGATATAGAAGTGATTGAGTATAAAGAGTCATGTAGATAGTAGGAATAGTTTATTGTTTACATGAAATATCTTGTACATTGGAGGTAATGAACCATTACACCTAAACTGATCTGGAATATTTTCAGTGCTTGGAATTTTCCTAAATCATTACCACACTTGTAGAGTGTTTTGAGACCTTTCAAAGAAGTATGTAAAACTCTAGAAACAAATTTCAAGTACATAAGTTATCACAGGTCAAAGATTGGGTTTGAAAATGGTCTAATTTAGTCAATTGACAAATCATGCATTGACACTTGGCATATTTGGCAAAAGGTGAAAAGGTTAAAATTTGGTATTTAACTTTGGTCTTCAAAATACGAGGAAACATTTTGTGGACCCTGTTCTTTTCTAGCCGGGGCCCTCGGCCAGTTTGGCACACTCTGTTATAGGAGGGGTGCCTTTATCGCCTCTTTATTCACACTGTTATTGTTATTTTTATGATTTTACGTCATTTATTCTCTAATATTGCCCATGTGGGATTATTGTATTGGAGAGTTCATATTGTGCATTACGGGGTGATTTTGGCTAGAGTGAGCTACATATTAGCTCGATGGGGTGATTAAATCCCCACCGAGTTGATCACTTTGTTACCACATTAATCGGGTTTATTACCACATTGACTAGGCTTATCCCATATTATTGGGAACAACTCAATGCATTGGATGAATCACATATGACTTAACGGGATATCCACGGCGGACCAATATAGCTTGGTGTTTATTGCAAACTAGCACAACAAGTATGACTTGGCCCATCCAGGTGGTTTAAATTACACAGTGGACCAATATACTTGATTGTTTGAACAAACAATTCATGGGGAACCAACCAAATACCTCGGTGAGATAGCTCGACGCCACATGGCGCAACAAACAACAATACCCAACTCGGCAACCAATATACACGGCTCGGCCAAATAGTGGAGCACCCAACAAAAGGGCGATGTGTGGCTTGTGTCGTATACCTTATCCATGCCATGCCTTTTTAAAGGCTTAGACCGATGACCACGCTTCAAATGTGGGATTAACCCACTATGTTTGGTTGAAGCATTCGACGGCAACGGAAAAGAATAGGGATGAGGCTCAACCACGAGACCTCTAGCTTACCAACTCAACACCCAAACCAATCTGCCAAACATCTTGGTCAGGTAGAAGAGTGGGCTCACTGGCATTTAAACACTGATAATGAGTAGGCTGTAGAGGAGAATAGGGGTAGTTGCAGAAAATGCCAATTTTAGGCACTTATGCTCGAATTTGAATTTGGTATGAAAACAAAAATTTCCCAAAATTTCGAGAGGAATCCAAATATGTAATTTTTCCCCATGAAGTGCTACCTATTTTTTGATGTAGATGATTTTCCATCACGTTTACATGAAAAGGGCATTGAGAGCAAGTAGAGATCGAGTCTTTGGAGCACCTAGGGACGAATCATTCCACAGTGTAAAAAGGAAATTGCTAAAAATTCATGAGGAATCCATAAATGTAATTTTTTCATAGTGTTTATAAATCTCCATTTGTAGGTGTTTTTAGGGCATAGTTGCAGGGGGTCACCTTGTGGAAGCACCTTTGTAGGAAAAAGGGTCGACTTCGGGACAATTTTTGATTTTGTGTAGAGTTCCATGAGTCTTAGATCAACTCATTTACAGGTATAAAGGTCTATTTGTCATTATGGAAGGGTTAATTGTAATTATTTGGGAAATAATAGATCGATTCACAATTATGTGAATCTAGAGACGTAGCCTTTGGGTGAACTCCGTTAACAATCTTGTGTTGTGGATTTTATTTCAGTTTTGGATGAAGCTTTTGATCAGATAAAATTAATTTAAGGCTTTTATTAATTTTGCTAAGCAATCATCATTAAAAATAGAAAGAATGGATTTAATTTTCTAATTTAGTATCCATAATCCACAAATGCACATTTTAGTGTTGTGATTGAAAATCATATTAAGGTGCATGTTTATAAAGGAATTAATCAGTTTTGGAGTTTTGAGCCCTAAAATTGATGTTGAGTTCCTTAGATCCTTGGAAATTTTAAAAATTGAAAATTTACTTCATCCATTTTCAGATCAAGTTTGGTATTTTGCTTCCAATTTTAATCGATTGAAATTGATTGCTTGATTGGTGCGATTAGTTCGGTGGTTGAGCAGTGCAGTGCGCTTATGGGTAGTTGCATATTTTTTCTAGATGAGGCATCGGGTTGATAACTGATGGAAACTTTGTCCAACAAACCATCCAAAGTGTATGGTAAGATAAGTTGGAGTCAAGGTAAAGGAAGTTTTGAACCACAGTTTTTAAATCAACCTCTATCCATTGTTGAATCACTTATGAGTTCATTCAGTTTTGATATGGAGAATGTAGGCTCATGTGAGTTGGATAGTTTTGTTTTGCATGCTTTCAACAATGCAAACTTTTCAGGGTAATTTTGTGGATTTCCGGTGTATGATGAAGGAATAATTCACATGTTTTTTTAATTACCTTGAAATTGGAAATTGGGGTCACTTATAAGAGGATCTGGGAGACAGGTTTAAAATGCTCAGATTTAACTTCTTACTTTTTAAAAGATGGTAATATACCACTTTCTATTTTTAGCATCAATTATGCAGTTTTAGTGGGCATGTGGTGAATAATGTCTATTTTTGGAAATTTGCATTTCTAGTATTGTTGTTAAATGTCATTGTGCAAATTTGTGACACCTTTTTGATTTTGTAGGTAATATAAAAATCAATTGTGTCTTCACAGGGTAATTGCACATTCATGACAACCCTTATTTTTAGGGTGTTTATTTGTGACTACTCTATGTAGTTACAATTGAAGTGTACATTATTTGCACTAACAAAGCTGGTGTGTAGGTATGCCATGGTGATCATTTGCAAAGCATTGAGAAGTTCACCATTTTGGGTAAGCACAGTTACAGTTTGATCTATCCTTTTATAGTTCAGTGTGTATGGATAGAATTTGTAGATTCATGTTGTTTTGATTTTGACTATAGCCATTTTTGGGCGTTGATGGTTTAATTATTCTGGATAGTGAATATTTGTAGTTGTAATCAACATAATCACAAAGTGTCAATTGAACACTAGCTTCGTTATAGATGGGTGTTATTATTTGACTTGTTGTTTGTGATGGCATTACAATGTTTTGGGAAGATTCACGTGGATTCAATTTTTGTGACTATAGCTATTTTGGCATTGATGGTCTAACTATCTTTGGATAGTGAATATTTGCATTTTTATAGTTTCAGATAGACAGTGGACACTAGCCTAATTAGGGGCAGTTTAGATGTTTGTTATACTGAGCTATTTTTATGGAATTGTAATTTCAGTAATTGGTCGTATCACAAAGTGACAGTTGAACACTAGCTTAATTGGGTGTTATTATCTGGTTAGTTGTTTGTGATGGCATTACAGGGGATTTGATAGTTCACAGTTGTGTGCAAAGTTGACAGAGGTTGCAACTATTAGTTGAACACTAGCTTAATTGGGTGTTATTATCTGATCGGGTTTATGTGACTAGCTAATCAAATTTTTGCATTTGATTAACCTATGATGTTTTTTTGGGTTCTTGTATGTGTTTGTGCAGTTGCAGGAAGAGATAGCACATTTTGAGGGTTGATACACAACTTTTTGTGGACAAAAAGCATTCCCATTTAGGAGGAGTGATCTGGAGGATTTTTCAGGTGTTGGAATTTTCCTAAACCTCCCTAAACCATTACCACATTGTAGAGTGTTCTGAGACCTTTATGATGGTATGTAAAACTCCAGAAACGGATTCTAGGTACAAAATTTATCATAGGTCAAAGATTGGGTTTGAAAACGGTCCAATTTAGTCAACTAGAAAATCACGTGTTGACACTTGGCATATTTGGCAAAAGGTGAAAAGGTTAAAATTTGGTTTTTACCTCCGGTCTTCGACATACGAGGAAAATTTTGGTGGACCCCGCTATTTGTTGGTCGGGGGCCCTTGGCCAGTTCGACACACTCTTTTATAGGAGGGGTGCCTTTTCCACCTTTTTATTCACATTGCTATTATCATTTTTACAATTTTATATGCCATTTATTCTCTAACATTGCCCATGTGGGATTATTGTATTGGAGAGTTCATATTGTGCATTGTAGGGTGACTTTGGCTCGAGTGAGCTACATATTAGTTTGGTGGGGTGATCAACTCCCCACCGAGTTGATCACTTCATTGCCACATTGATTGGGTTTATTACCACATTGACCAGGCTTATCCCATATTATGGGAACAACTAAATTCATAGGATGAATCACATATGACTCGGCGGGATATCCACAATGGACTAGTATAACTCAAAGCTTATTGCAAACTAGTGTAGCATGTATGACTCGGACCATCCAGTAGTTTAAATTACACGGTGGACCAATATACTTGGTTGTGTGAACAAATAATGCACAAGAAACCAACCAAATACCTCGGAGGATAGCTCGACACCACATAGCGTAGCAAACAACAATACCCATCTCGACAACCAATATACATAGCTCACCCAAATAGTGGAGTACCCAAAAAGGGTGATGTGTGGCTTGTGCCACATATACCTTATCCATGCCATGCCTTTTTAAAGGCTTAAACCGATGACCCCACTTTAAATGTGTGATTAACCCATTATGTTTGGTTGAAGAATTCAGTGCAAAGCAGCAAAAAGAGTAGGATGAGACTCGACCTTAAGACCTTTGGCTTACCAATTCAAAGCACCCAAACCAATCCACCAAACAACTCGGTTGGGTAGAACAATGGGCTCACCGGCATTTAAACACGCATAAAGTGAGCGAGAATGCGAGGAGGAGAATAAGGAAATTGTATAAAAGGCCAATTTTGAGGCACTTATGCTCCAAATTTGAACTTGGTGTAAAAGCGAAACTTCTCTTAATTCTAAGAGGAATCCAAACATGTAACTTTTCCCCATGAAGTGCTACCTATTTTCTATTGTAGGTGATTTTCCATCACATTTGCATGAAAAGGGCATTGGGAGCAAGCAGAGATCTGAGTTTTTTTGGAGCACCTAGGGGTCGAACTAGGCCATGGTGTAAAAAGGAAATTGCTTAGAATTTCATGAGGATTCCAAAAATGAATTTTTTGATGTAGTGTTTATAAATCTCCATATGTAGGTGTTTTCCGGCACATTTGCAAGGGGATTACACTTTGTGGAAGCATGTAGAGGCTGCAGATTGACTTTGGTACAATTTCTAATTTTTATAGAGTTCCATGAGTCTTAAATAAGCTCATTTGTAGGTATAAAGGTCTATTTTCATTATGGAAGGGTTGATTGTACTTCTTTGGGCAATAATAAATTGATTCACAATTATGTGAATCAAGACGTAGCCTTTAGGTGGACTCAGTTAACAATCTTGTGTTGTGGATTTTATTTCGAGTTTCTAGATGTAGATTTTAATCGAGATAAAATTAATTTAAGGATTTTTATTAATTTGGTTAAGCAATCATCATTAAAAATGGAAAGAATTGATTTAAGTTTCTAATTTAGTATCTATAATCCACAAATGCACATTACAATGTTTTGATTGAAAATCAAACCGAGGTGCATGTTTATAAAGGAATTAATTAGTTTTGAAGTTTTAGAGCCCTAAAATTGATGTTGAGTTCCTTAGATCCTTAGAAATGTTAAAAAGTGAAAATTTACTTCACCCATTTTCAGATCAAAACCTCAAGGTGTTCTTGAAATCCACACATGAGGATCAAAACATCCCACCATGCTTCCACAAATCATGACCTCAGGCTAGGTCTGCGCTCGCACTCCCATATGTATGAGCCCCGCTTCACCGACGTTTAGGTGCCCCACGGGCCCCGGCTACATGGCGTAACCAACCGAGTGGGATTCAAACATGGGTGGTCACTCTGATACCAAATGTAATGAACCATAACACCAAAACCTCAAGGCGTTAGTGAAATCCACACATGAGGGTTATAACATCCCCATATGCAAGGTCGTGACTTGTATTTAAGTTTCTCACCACTATTTGGGTAGAGGATCTTCAATGAAAGAATGATTGTGAGTAGAAGAGAAACTTAAATATCATTTATTAAATTAGAATAGGTGGATGCAAAAGTCTATGAAAATTTACCCTCCTTTTTGTTTGTTAAATGAATATAAAGGACAATCTAAGAGGAATATCTCATAATTTTATATAGTTGAGTGAAATGGTGTCTTGTAATTAAATTGGATTTCTTATTTCAGATGATAATTGACTAGTAAGAATATTTTTATAGGAAGAGTGAATAAGGAAGGAGCTATATGTGTGGTAATAGGTTGGAAACATTAACCAAAGTTAAATTATTTGTTCAAGTCCCTAAGAAAAATTATGAATAAATATGTTTTCAAGTGAAGGATGATAACCATTGTAGGTTTAAAACTAAATATCCTTGACTAGATGAATGTAATTTATGGCTTCATCAAACAAGAGTAGGACTATGGACATTAGAAACCAAATTTTAAGCTGAGTTAGTCATCAATTGTAGTATCGGTGTTGAGAAAGTGGTTTTTCAAAGTTGATATTTTGTATTAACATTATTGTGAATAAGGTTGGTTGTTGCAAGAATACGAGAGAGGCATAAAGGCTGAATTGAGAAAATAAGCTGGAAAGCCCTATTGAATTTGAAAAGAGATATTTGGTAGAAGCTCAAAGGGATAGGCTCAAGAATATATTAAAGAAGAAAAGAAGTCCAAGACAAAGGATGAGAAGGGTACCAAAATAATTAGGTGAGGTACTAGAGAAAATAAATAGGAGAGATTTGTTAAGATGAGATAGGTCTAGTGAGGCCTAAAAGAAAAGATAAAAAGTGAGAGAGAGAGAGAGAGAGAGAGAGAGAGAGAGATTAGAGAAGGAAATATATGTGGAGAGAGAAATAGATGAGATCAAGTTAATCTTGGTAGGTATAGAGAAAGTTTTGGAGAAAACAAGATAAAGATTCCTTGTGAGAATAAGAAAATAGTACAATGGCCTCTCAAAGAGATTGTTGAGAAGAGGAAAAAGGAGATGGAAATCAGCCGGTCAAGAAGACAAATGATATTGTTAGAAAAATAACCTAAAGACAAGGAGATAGAGGAAAACAAGCCTCAAATGTTTAAATTTGATTATTTCTTTGTATGTGTGTATGCGGGTGAAAGGATAGATAAAGGAGAAGCGTACTTTGAAGGCTTACAAACTAAAAATGAAAAATTGAATCAAGAACACCAAGGATATCAAGAATTTTTTTCATTTGAGTAAGAAGAGGTGGAGATATGTTATCTAGAGCAAGGAGACATGTTGGATGAAAATGAAGAAGCATTTGAAGAAGCTTAATGTTCTAAAAAAATTCCTTGTAATATTGTATTTGATAGTGAAAATGTAAATTTGCAAGAAGATGATTTGTATAAAAAAACAATTGAACTACTAGATAGGTTCATGAGAGGTGATTGTAAATATGAAGCACCTATTGAAGTGCTTGTGGAACTATAGTATAACAAGAAAAGTTGTCTCAAATGACACGATTTGAAAACAAAACAGTTTGAAGCAATGCATGGAAGAGGAAGTGAAAATTTGGCTACAAATCAAGCAAGAGCTAGAAGAATTAAACCTCATACCAGAAGAGGAAGCCATAAGAAATGTTGAGATGGATCTATTGAATATCTTGAATGAATAATATATTGGTGGAGAGGTAACAATGCCTTAACTTTTTGAATCTAATTATGTTTTTAGTTTTAAGGGTATGAAGAACATTGAAGAAGAGAAGATGGAGTCCTACATGGTGGACTTCACTAAAGAATATGAAAGGAAAATTGAGCCATTCATGCTCATACATTATGAATAAATGAAGAAGAATAATATATTTAAGAACTGAATGAGAAAAAGAAGAAAAATAAAAATTCCATTTGAGTAGAGCTCAATTTTTTCCAACATGGGAGTCGGTGCAAGAGAATAAGGATATAACTTATGTGCATGATGTAAAAATCATAATTTGTATATATTCATGGTTTGAGGTTGTTTTAGGAGGTCTTCTAGAGTCTCACGAGAAGCCATTTAAAGCTTCATCTAATCCTAAATAGCTTGTATTGGCATAGTTTAGATTTTCCCTCCGAGAAAGGCAAGTTTGAATATTTGAATATGAAGGATATGGCAAAGGGTCCTAAAATATTGTGAGCATGATTTGGAATTATTCCAATCATTTGAAATGGTCAAATAATTCTCAATAAACTATAGATAAGGATAAGACTACGTGGAGAAAGGCTAGATAAGCAATTTGACCAAGTAAAGAGTTGTTGAGAAGATTTGGGGAAGTTGTTTCAACCACTCCCAAACTTAGAAAAATTGTTCTAACATGAAGGAATTAGACCCATTGGATGTGAGGAGTGAAATTACAATAAAAGGAGGCTAAAAGATTTTTTAACAAGGTTGGTAAGCATTGTAATATTTTTTTAATGCAATAAGCCTTTATTAGGGATTTTTGTACACATTAGATTGTATTTTGTATATAGAGTATGTTGTTTCAAGAAGAATGATTGGAATTTACCTAGGTTTATTGTTCTTTTGTGTTGTGTTGATGTTGGAAGACAATTATTAGTGTATCATAGACTTAATTTTCCTCGTGGTTGTGCATAATACTTGGTAAATGTGTTAAAATTTGCTCTATTTTCTTAATTGTGTTATATTTTCTAGTAAAATCTTATTGTGCGAGTTGGCAAAACATTTACGAGGCATAACTTGGGGAAGGATAAATTTTTATGGAGGTCCCATAGAGATTCTCCAATAAAATTTTGGATTTGAAGAGGTTTCAACATAGAGATAAGTCATTTTCCCTCCTATCGGGTTGTACAAACCCTCAACTAGGGTTTTAAACTAAATTTGATGTATCTCAGTCATTTCATGGTATTAAAGACTATAAATTGGAAAATTTCACCTACAAAGAGTATAATTCATGTTGAAAAAGGTATGATGTTTTTGGTGTCTGCATGTATGAGATCTTCATGACAGTTTGGAAAATCTATATAAATGCACTAAGAGACCTAATTGATAATCATTAAATTTGAACTATGTAAGCTCAATGAAGACTTTAGATCTAAAACTTTGTGAACTTTAAATATGTGAAAAAGGGTATATAAAACTATTAACAGAGTCTTAAAAGGGGGAGTTTGGTGAAAATTACATCTTAAATTTTCTTAGAACAGACCTACTAAACCAAATGACACAAAGGTAAAGGGTGAAAAGTGGAAGATCTTAGTAAATACTTTTAATTTATTTTCCCTATCAAAAAATACATGATATATGATTAATTAAAGTGGATGAAGACAATTGAATGATTGGTTTTCATGTTCTAATCTTTGTTTGAGAAAATCATAAATCCTTTCTACTAAGATACTAAACAATTGAATGTGAATGAAGCCTCATATAAAACTAGTAATAAGAATGGAATGGAATTGGAACTTATGCAAGGAAACAAACATCCTATCTTAAGAGAGGTGAGCCTGATAGGTTAAACCAAGAGTGTAGATAGACTAGATCATTGAAAGTATGGTTAAACCTTTATAAATGCCTTAAGAATAGTTTATAGTATCTTGATCTTGCTATTTTCGGGAATATTGTTATACCTATTTGATATAAAATTGATTGAGTACGAAGAGTCATCTAGATAGTAGGAAGAATTCATTGTTTGCATGAAATATCTTGTACATTGGAGGATGCATGTTTTATACTTTGATAAAATTGTCGTTTGCAAGGTCATGACTTGTAGTTAAGTTTCTCACCACTATTTGGGTAGAGGATCTTCAATGAAAGCATGATTGTGAGTAGAAGAGATACCTAAATATCATTGATGAAAGTAGAATAGGTGGATGTAAGAGTCTATGAAAAGTTACCCTCTTTTTTTTTGTTAAAGGAATATAAAGGATTGTCTAAGAGGAATATCTCATTAGTTTATACAATGGAGTGAAATGGTGTCCTGTAAGAAAATTGGATTTCTTATTTCAGATAATAATTGATTATTAAGGCCGATGGGGTGGGAGTGGTGCGGTCAAGTCACATGGTTGTGTGCTTGCCCACCCAGGTTCAAATCCCCTCAAGGCACGATCCTCCTCGGAGGTGGTTTCGCCACTGGAGGCGGCTTCTCTGCTCATGCTGACACTGGTGGTTTCTCCTTGTTGCTGACGTTGGTGGCTCTCCTCTCACTGCTGACGCTAGTGGTTGCTCCTCTCATTTGTTGACGCTTGCTTCTCTCTCTCTGCTAACGCTGGTGGCTGCTCCACTCACTGTTGATGCTCTCGCTGCTGTCACTGGTGGTTGTTTTGCTTGCTATTGATTCTGGTGGCTTCTCCTCTCGCTACCGACACCTTTGGTGGTTGTTCCTCTTGCTCCATTCACTGATAGTTTTCCCACTCACTGTGGTCGTTGTTGTTGGTCGCTACATCTTCACTATGGTTTCATGGTTGCTCCAATTGGGTTCCTAAATAGTGGTCCCCTTCATTGTAACTAGGTTGTGGTTCCTCTCAAGAAAAATCCTCAATTGTACAAGGATGTGGGTCCTTTCAAACACCCTCAATTTACCCTCAATCCAAAAATAATTGATTATTAAGAATATTTTTGTAGGAAAATTGAACAAGAGAAGTATCTATAGGTGTGGCAACATGTTGGAAACATCTACTAAAGTTAAATTATTTATTAAAATCCCTAAAAACTAATTATGAATAAATATTTTTCGGTGAATGATGATAACCATTAAAGGTTTATAACTAAAGATTATTGACTAGATGAATGTAATGTATGGCTTCATCGAACAAGAGTAGGACTATGGGAATTTGAAACCAAGTTTTAAGTTGAGTTAGTCATCACTACAATTGGAAAGGAGGCTATAAAGTGCTACAAGAAGCAATCTTTTTTTTTGGGGTTTGAAACTGAAATATTTAAGATATTCACCATTTCTTATTTTGGCCTCTTTACACGCAAATTGCACCAATGTGGAAAATTTAAGCGAGATCAAGATGATAAAGTGGAGCACATATGGAATATATTATTTGGGTAGGATAAATTTGGGTTGTGGAATATGTTTGGGACATGCAAGTATTTAATTCCCACCCTTTTCTTACATATTTCTATTTGTGTCTTCGACTTATCTAACAATTAAATTCCATCCAATCAAATACCTTTACACCACAAAAAATAAAATTAAGAAATAAAAAGGTTTGATTGGTTGATAAAATCTACTTTTCGCTCATATGACCAACTCTGTAGGGGCTCTTATTTTCCTACAATTACTCGAGCTTGAAAGCGAAAAGGGTACAATAATCAAGAAATGTGGTTGGGTTTCAAATTTGGAACCTATTATATTTTTCTCATTTTTTATTGTCCCCTTTAAGCTCAAATTGCACTCACGTGAATAATGCAAGAAAGATCTAGATGATAAATTCAAGTATAGATAGCATATATTATTTGAGAATGAACAATTTGAGCTATGTGTAGACACAAAATCATTCACTTTAGACATTATTTAGTCTCAGTCTCATACTACTATTCATATGGTTTTTGAGTGAAGAAAGTATTGATTAACCCCCGTCTTTTGGCCATTTTTCTTTGCTTTTCTGTAGGCATTGTGACCTTCAAAGACATACTTGTCCGATCTTTTTTAATCATTTTCCATCATTTTAGCCTTGGTGGGAACCTAGGCTATTATCGGGCACCGACAGACGCCCTGGTCCCAGTCGAGGTGCCCTAATCCTTTTCCCTCTTTCCCGCCACTTTTTGGGCACTTTCTAGCCGTTTGAACATTTCGTATTTCTTTTGGTCTGCCTTTTCGGGGTTAATAATGAAATTCAAGAAGAAAACCATATAAATATAAAGTTATGAAACCATAATGAGGGATCAAACACTAGTCACTACTATCATCCTCCTAGAGTTGCATCCATCTAAGACATCTAGAGCTCATTTACATCCATCTAGCTCCATCACAAGGCACAAGGTTGGTTCATCTGCATCACACAAGCATAAGAGGGAAGTTTATTCTATTCCATCCACCATTCTATTACATTTCTACACATAGTTATTTCTCATTACTTTCACAAAATGTTACTGACACAAGAGCACTTAGGGCATGATTGCACACACTTGCATATAGAACTACATTGGGTATGAGATGTAGTATAATGCTCAGTTAGTAAGTCCACCATTATGGTAGTTGAGGATAGTCCAACCCCTTCATATGCATTTTTCTTTTTAGGGTTTGATGTTTGTTTTAAGGTTTTACAGGTCTCCTCTCAATAATTGATTATCCGTGACATACATCCGAGTACAACTAAGTCAATGCGATAGACAACAAAGGCTTCAAATCATCTATCGACCCTACAAGTTTGGTTTTGGACCTCCTACATAGACCAGGGCACCCAGAATGCAGACTAGGGTGCCCACATGCACCCTGATCCTCTCCCAAGCACCCCAATCCACTCAGATTACCCGGATCTACAAGTTTTGGACCTTGGCATAGTCGTTCCCTCCTCATATTTTTTGGTCAAATCTATGACACATTCCAACAAGTTCGTTGAATCAACTAAGCTCCTTCCAACCCTTCTTTGCATATTAGGTTTCTATTTTCATTAGCCTAGTTGCTTGGGTCACTTTCTATATTTATTTACTACTTTTATTTATTGTTGTTCCTAGTTAGATTAACTACCATTATTCCACATTTTAGTTAATCATTTTGGTGAAGTCAAATTCTTTCACGCTTAGGATCCTCATTCTTCTTCTATCATGGCTCCTAAATTTCCTCAAGTTTCTTTTCTGATTTACTTAAGAGATATCCCAATTACCAGGATGTTTTACAAAAATCCCTAGACATGTTGTATCTTGATGACAATATGCCACCACACAAAATAAGTCCTATATTCATTCATTTATTTGACGACCCTAGTGATCCTCCATCTAATCAACCCATATTGGAGTCAATTCAAGATTTACATTCTTTATTTCAAAAAAATTTAAGGCCATATAATCCATGATTACATCTCTCAAATATGAAATTCAAGCATCTTGAGGATGCTTCCCAAGCGCATGTTTGTTCTCCCTCTACATCTCATTCTCATTCTATGTCTGCTACATGTGATCATATCAGTGAGCCTCAAGTCATACCATTACCAAATCCTCTAATCCTTGATCACAATAATAAGAAACATGGCATTATCATTGAGCTCCTTAATCGTCAATTGATCACTCTACTACCTACTCATTGCTATCCTCCTTATCGACAAGCTAAGTATCAAGGTCATCCCATATTACAATTATGATCAAATCAATGAACATAATAACATCAATGCCACACTTTACAATGAAGACTCAAACATCTTGAGTGTCAAGGATTTATTTTGTTTGCTACACAACATTTTGTTGCATTCCCATCTATAAATTTTGCATCTCAATGGGCTCCTAAATCTCCTCCTTCTACATCTAATGAGCATAAGATTATCACTTATGAGGTACCTTCTTTGGTTAGTCAAGCTTCACATATTCAATCCACTCCACCTCCTCTCAAGGATGGTTCCACTTCTCTTCCACTCAAGCTATCTGCAACATTACCACATCAATCTAAGCAACCTCCTTTAAAACTTAGTGCTACTTGGCCTCCTATTAAGCCTTCAAAGCATCATACACACACACCACAAAAGCTACCACCATTCGGGATAACTCCCATCCTACACCATTTCAGTAGCCAATTTTTTTTGTCAAAGAAACTACCCCTTCTATTGTTGGTCAAGACACATCGCAAATTCCACCACCACATGGTCCTATTGTTACTTTTTCCCACCATGCTTCCACCACTTCACACAAACTTGGTCTTTGGTAGGTGACTCTTGTCACCCTACCCTCCTAATGACACACTCATATTCTTATGGTTCTTATATGACTGTTGAGGGGTATGTTACAATAAAGAACCTCGTTTCATCTTACATTAACATATATATCTATTACATAACCACTCATACATACATACATCTACAATCATCTATCGCTCATCACACATACCATACAATCTCTCATTATTTATCCCATTACTCAATCAATCTTATACTCTCTACAATATTTCACCACCTTCATATATCACTTCTTTATTGGTTGTCCAACATCATTTATCAAAAAATATATGCATCATCACACACTTGGGGGCATAGCATCCAACACATCCCCCTTATCATGCTAGCATTAGAGCATCTCTCCTCTTTGCATTATCGTCCATCAATATACTCACATAGGCATATTCATCACACGTTTTAACATCATCATTTCCCGACGACACACTCTTTTGATTTTTTTCACACTTGACTATTGAGGGCATACTACACATGAACCTCACACACTGCACAATAGGCATTACCCATCACGTCTTCTCACACATCATATGTCTTGCATACTACATTCTACATTTTGTCTACATTCACACACCTTACGCATTCTACACATCATATTAGTCTTCATCATACATACATCTATACTAGGGTTGATTACACACTTTGCATTTCATCTTACACATTACACATTGCATTCATTACATGGTTGTCCATACTCATCACATAGGCTACACACATCGATCGCTTCTGCATCTACATTTCACATGCATTTTACACTCTCGGGCTATCTATATATCTTGCATATTACATCTTGCATTATGTCACATCATTCATGTTTTCACACTTCTATACACCATACATATCATCTACACCATCCTTATATTCATCATATTACACTTTTATTGTTTACAAGGTTAACATCTTATATTACTCATCTTCCATACTACATCACATGCATTTTTCATACTATTTGCCTATTTCCACACATTATGTCTCTTCACATATCTCGTGTTGTACTTCTTACACCTTGCATCACACTCTAAATTTAGTCTATATATTTTCGACATTTATGCATATACACATCATACATCATATTAGTCTTCCTCATACATGTATCACACTCTTATGGTCTATGAGTCTAGCATTACATCCTACTCATTCTACATACTACATAGCACACATCTTCACACTACTAGTCTATCTACACACATTGCATTGCATACTATTCATCACATATTACACATCTTACACATCATATGGTCATCTATTATCATCACACATACTACATCGTCTTCTACGTGTTGCACTCACTACCCTATGACGCACTTTAGTTCCTTAGTCCATACTTGACTACCGAGGGTTTACAAATCAAATGGACCTTATCATTATTACACATTCATCATTCGACCTTTTATCATGCGACATTACTAGGTTAGTGGCATACACTTTAGGCTAAATGGTCACCTATCCCTTCATCTTATAGTGGTATACGCTTTAGGCTACATCACCACTCCCTCTATTCATCTAGTAGTGATATACACTTTAGGCTACATCATCACTCTTTCAATCATCTTGTCATCATTTACACTTCGGCTATAGGGTTGACGACACATCATTTCTAGGTTGCATCTCATCAACACACACATACACATTCATCACAACGCATTAGACACAACACACTATTCGACCATTTCCCGATGACACACTCTCATTTATAGTTCATTCTTGACTGATAAGGGGGTAAACCAAATGAACTTCAATGCATACATTTCCATTCACTCGGGGGGGCACACATATCCTATCATTCCATCTTGCATTCCATTCCACCCATCCATAACATATTGCATATCTTGGTTGTTTTTACTCTTATTTACATTTTCTTGTATATGGTTGCTTTATTACACATGCTAGTTAGATCTCTTGTATGTCATTTATTTATACCATACACATGTGTGTTCACGCCTTGTTTAGTTGTGATCGTAGATACATGTTTTTACTGTGCAAACACGGATGCTCGCCTTCTACCCATCCTACATTGGTCACTAGGGGCATCCACATTCGTCTCTCACATGTGTTATTGTTTCATTTTGTACTTAGCACTCTATATTACATGGTTATACACGCTTTTGACATATTGGTTATCTTTCTAACATGCTAATGGATGCTTCATGTGTAACATTTTTTTGCAAGATTACTTGTTTCCATTGTTATCTGTTGTTTGTACTTGTTTATCTATTGTTTCTTTATTGTATGCGGGCCTTGCCCTTTGTTTGGTGTGCACAATTGTTTGTTGTATGCGGCCATAATGGCCTTGTGTGTCTTGTGACATCATGAGTGATGTCCCATGTTTGTAACCGACTTTTGTAGTCTATGATTGTCTTCTTGTGTGTTTACTTGCATTCTAGCTTACACATTGTCTGTGTAGTTTACACTTGTTTTCTACATGCATGTTTGTTCATCGACACTTGTTTGTGTGTTCCTTGGTTTCCACCAAGCACATTCCTTTCCTCATGCAAAGAGTTACAAATTTCATGCGGTTAGTCCTCTTTTGGGGCCGCATTATCCTATTAGCGACATCACATGCGCCCCAAAGAGGGGGAATCATTTGGGGTTTACATACTATACAACGCTTCTACACCGGTTTAGTTCAGTTCAATTTTGCCCTTGGCATTGTGGGTTATACAATGAGTGGGTTCAGACCAATCTACAAACCCCATACACAACGGATTTTACTAGACATGGTTATCCTTAACATTCTGGGGAGTAGTTACAAGTTAGAGGATACACCAGACTTCCTCTCTACACTACTTTAGCCAGTGGCGTCAGATCACCCAAAAAACCAGGTAGTATAGATATCTCTTCATACATGCTGTTCGGGAAGCAGTTAAAGGTTGGAGGATACAACAGAATTCCCCCTATACTTCTTTGGCCTATGGCGTTGGATCACCCAAAAACCTAGGACAGGATATCCTCTTTCTACACCCTCTCTCTCTCTCGACATGGATCAAGTGCACATGTTCCATTAATCCATTTGTGTATTTTACATTTACATACTCTTACATACATATACATGCGTATTTTTACATATATACATGTGTATTTGACTTCTTGATCGTCTTCTCCTTGCAAGTTCAACCTGTATGAAAAGCAAGTAGTCAATCAACAACAACAACATTTTGTGGCAAAGCACATGCCATACTAACCATGCAGGTACATTACACACATCGGAAACTACACACACATTTCCGCCCTAGGTTCACTCTCATCACTTTTTACACTTTTTGCATCTCTATAGTTTCCACGCTTCACTATTTTCTCATTCCACGCTTTGTCTAGTCCTTCAACACGTTTCTACATCACTCTTCATGGACATCAAGTACACATCTCTATCTACTTTATGTTACCGAGATTTCCGCTCACCAACATAAAGTGGGGGCAAATGTAGACACAAAATCATGCACTTTAGACATTATTTAGTCTCGGTCTCATACTACTATTCATATGGTTTTTGAGTGAAGAAAGTACTAATTAACCCCCGTCTTTTGGCCATTTTTCTTTACTTTTGTCATCATTTCCGACCTTCAACACATACTTGCCCAGTCTGTTTTCACAATTTTTCGTCATTTTAGCCTTGATTGGGGCCCGGACTAATCTTGGGGTCTTTGTGGGTATGCCTGGTCCCAATCGGGGTGCCCTAATCCTTTTCCCTCTTTCTTGCCACTTTTTGGAACTTTATAGGTGTTTGAACATTTCATATTTCTTGTGGTTAGCCTTTTCAGGGTTAATTACAAAATTAGAACAAGAAAACCATACAAATATAAAGTTATGAAACCATAATGAGGGACTAAACACTAGTCACTCCTATCATCCACCTAGAGTTGCATTCATCTAAGGCATCTAAAGCTCATTTACATCTATCTAGCTCCATCACAAGGCACGAGGCTGGTTCATCTGCATCACACAAGCATAGGAGGGAAGTTTATTCTATTTCGTCCACCATTCTATTACATTTTCTACACATAGTTATTGTTCGCTACTTTCACAAAGTGCGACTGGCACAAGAGCACCCAGGGCATGATTGCACACACTTGCACATAGAACTACATCAGGTTTGAGATGTAGTGTAGTGCTCAATTAGTAAGTCCACCATTGTGGCAACTGAGAAAGTCTGAACCCTTCATCTGCATTTTTATTTTTAGGGTTTGATGTTTGTTTTGGGGTTGCATGTCTCCTCTCAATCATTGATTATCCGCGACATACAACTGAGCACAAAAAAGTTATTACGACAAACAATGAAGGCTTCAAATCATCTAGCGACCCTACAAGTTTGGTTTTTGGACCTCTTGCACATACCAGGGTGCCCAGAACGCAGACTAGGGTGCCCACAGGCACCCTGATCCTCTCCCAGGCGCCCCAGTCCACTCAAATTACCTGTATCTACAAGTTTCTAGACCTCGGCACCTCCTCCTATTTATCCAGTCATCTTTGCGACACAGTCCAACAAGTTCACCGAATCAGCTAAGCTCCTTCCAACCCTTCTTTGCATATTAGGGTTTATATTTTCATTAGCCTAGTTGCTTGGGTCACTTTCTATATTTATTTATTGTTTTTATTTACTATTGTTCCTAGTTAGATTAAATACCATTATTCCACATTTTAGTTAATCACTATGGAATATGTGTGGGACATATAGGTATTTAATTCACACCTTTTTATTTCCAACTTTCCCTTCATGTCTTTGTCTTATCTAACAAATTAAGAGTTTAATAAAAAGCGATGCCATAAAAAATAACAAATCTCGATTGGAAGATAAAATCTACCTCTCACTAATATGACCTATTGTTGGAGGGGCTCAATTATTGACAATTGTTCACGCAACCCCTATTTTCTTGTAACTACTCAAGTTGGTCACTAATGATTGTGTAGTTTCATTCGTCTCTTGTATCAACCACATGAACACAATACGAGGAAGTTTTAATTCTCCAGTCTGTTTTAAAAAATGCATGGTATCTGGACCCCATATATATTTTTGGATAAAATAATATTGTTGAATGTTTAAAATAACTCTTTTTTTCTTTCTAATTTTTAACAAATTATACAATCTATTGGTTGCTCATATGACCAACCACTATAGGGCTCAATTCTTGATGATTGTTTGCGCAGTACATGTTTACTATAATCATTCTGGTGGGTTTCGTACCCAAAACCTCTCTAATTTCCCCCAATTTTTTTATTTTGTCCCCTTTAAGCATAAATTGCACTCATGTGAATAATGCAAGAAAGATTGAGATGATAAAGTGGCGCACATATAACAAATATTATTTGGGTAGGAACAATCTGAGATGTGGAATATGTGTGGGACATGCATGTATTTAATTCCACCTCTTTTATTTCCATCTTTCCATTAATGTATTCATTTTGGCTAACAAACTTAATGTCATCCAATTGAAAACCTTAAAGGTGTAGAAATAAATTTTTATCAAAGCCCATTTTATGTCGGTGGTCACCGACAGACTCACGTTCAAATCAAGATCATTGATGAGGAAAAACCTAATCGCTACCATGATAACTATAAATAAACCCTAATCACAAACATGCATGAAATTGCCACCTTGGGATGTCAACTGCACTCTGCATATCCTTATCTCTAAAGTGTTTCATACGATGCGCAAATGAATTTTCCTTTGCATTGACGTGTGTTATAACTACCCAAAAAACACAAGGGTTGACATTGTAAACAACTATTGACATTGGAAGTATTGATCGACCACTCCTTGCATTATGATATATCTCCATAGTAATTATGATATATCTCCATAGTACGTTGCCTATCAACCTACACAATGCCCCAACTTCCTCCTTCAAATGACTAAAAAAAGAGGCACACAGTCATAAGAAATAAGAGTTCCGCATTGGTCCCTTGCATGACCTTCTCCTCAAATCTCTCCTTCGTCACCCCTCTTCCTTCTACAATGTTTCACTCCCTCAAATTTAACTTCTACGACACATTGCGTTCGACGTCTCCATTATACAATTCACGTGCAATTACTAATACTTCGATCTAACAACTCAAATTTATCGCCAATGTAAAACCACATGTTTCTTCCAAGCACACCACTCTTTTCAAGACGAGCCTCTCTATTATCTTCTAAGTTTCATGGATATTAAAATTGCCACTATCCACTTAAAATCACACGGTTAATGTGCAATCCACTCTCAAAGCGTCTCTATTTCCAATTTTTTTCAAAAAGAACACTAATTGCTTTTCTCAATAGTTTAAAATGCTCGTGAGAGGGACTGTAGCTTAAATACCAAATTTCAGAACAAAGGAGCATTCAGAAAGCAGATGTGCTAACAGGCATCGGAAAATAAGTGTTTTGAAGAGTATACCCCATTGCGGATTTCACACAGAATTTTCCACAGACTCCAAGTAAGTTCCTAACCACCCAAACAGGCTTCAAGTGGGCATATGCTAATGGTTTTTGAGTTGTGTATTAGTAATAAATATATCTGATAAACGATATTTTTTTATTGCCACCAATGATATTAGTATTAGTCTGGTATGAGTACTCGTCTGAATCAGGTCTTTCTCAGCTGCAGAATCCTCTAGCCAACTTTGAAATGCAGGAGAGGTGAAAACAAACATACCCATTCGAAGTATTTTGAGCCTTAGGGTTGTGTTTTTCCCACAATTTTTGGGCGGCTTTTCAGTTAAATCCCATTTACTGTCTCTCTCGTTTGCATGATCCCGATCAAACAGACCAGTGTTTAACTTCCAAGTATTGCCCATTAATGTAGTGCTGTTGGTTTGTTCATTTGTTGCACAGAGAGAGGGTGGAGGCAGTACCATGGAATTGAATCCCACATATAAGGACGTGGCACATGTAAATCAATCTCTTATAACTAAGAAATCGTCCCAATGATTACATCCTTAAAGCAGAGGGAGATGGTAAGAAATTTAGTTTGTGAAAGAAGGACGATGTCAGTAACATGACTATCTAGGGACATGCACCCACATGCCAAATCCAAGGATGTTAGCAACATGAAAACCTAAGGATTTGCACCCAGTTGTTGCTTCTGAATTGAGGGAGATGGAGGTCGGCTTTTATAAGCCTCTCCTGACTTCTTTGTTGTAGAAGTATTGTTGAACTATTGAAGAGAGTGTAAGAATCTGTGATTAGAGTTATATCTAAAGTCCAAATCCTCTGGGTCTTGGGGCAAGTTTTTTAAGAGAAAATTTGTAGTAGCAGATGATGATAAAAATGAGTTGGAGAAGCAGGTGGGTGAACACGATGGTAATGGAGATGGGCTCAAAATTGGAGCAAATGAATCTTTGTAGACTGATAAACCAAGCAGGAGGAAATGGATTGTCTGATTTACAAGCAAGAACCGCATCAGTAGTGGCAGATTCAGGATCTGCAGGAGGGGAGGACCTGATATTGCAACATGACAATAATCAGCAAGGAGAAAGTAACATAAGCAGAATAGAAGAAAAACCTGAAACTGTAGAAAGTGAACATCCCAAAAACATGAATGACTACGAAGAAGAAGAATTGGTCAACAATGTATGTGTGGTGTTGAGAGAGCATCATACCAAAAGTCGGTGGAATTATCTTAAAAGAATGTATCCACAAGGATTGAATACAGAGCAAGTAATCCGGGTTTTGATTAAGATAAGAAACAAAGCCCATCTGGCCCTCAGTTTCTTTGAATGGGCAGGTAAGCAAGACCATTTCCGGCACACCATGCAAACCTACTGTACAATCATTCATATAATTGCAAAATCAAGATTGGCTCGTCCTGCACAGGCCCTTATGCAGAAGGTTCTGGTTGAAGAAAGCAAGTGTGAAAATGCAGGCTCTTGGGCATTTGAAGTTCTTGTCAAGACTTATAGAGGTTGCAATTCTTGCCCTGCTGTATTTGACATGCTAATCAAGGCATATTTGCAGGCCAGAAGGATTGATCAGGCTCTTGAAATTTTTCGTCGACTTAAGCGGCATTCATTTTTCCCACAGTGAGCACTTGTAACAAACTGCTTCATTCTGTGGCAATGTGGAGTGGATCAGGTGCAAGTTTGGAGTTGTACAGAGAAATGATTGAGAGCAAAATTACTCCTAATATTCAAACTTTTAACACACTTATGCTGGGCCTCTGCAGAGATAATGAGTTGAAGCTTGCACAAGAGGTATTTGCAGAAATGGAAGAGACAGGCTGTTCTGCAAATCTGTTCAGTTACAATATTCTAATGGATGGACATTGCAGCTCAGGAAACATCTGTGATGCTATGTTTCTTTGGGACAAAATGATACAGAAAGGCCTAATGCCAGATATTGTCTCCTACAATACCCTAATTAGTGGACTCTGCAGCAATGGGAAGATGCAGGAAGCAGAGATCCTTTTAAATCGAATATTTGAGAGTGGATTGGCTCCCACTAGCCTCACTTACTGTGTTCTCATTGCTGGATATTGTGAAAATGACAATGTAGAGAAGAGCATAACACTTTATGATGAAATGACCCAAAATGGTCTTGTTCCTGATGCTGCCACATATGATAAAATCATTGAAGGATTATGCAAGAAAGGCAAGATGGATCATACAACCAAGTTATTGCAAAAATATCAAAAAGGGTTTTAAGCACTCTCATTCTACTTACAGGAATTTGATTTTTGGGCACTGCCATCAGGGCAATTTGGAAAAGGCGTTGAAGGTACAGGATGAAATGGCACAAATGGGCTTTGGGCCTGATGTTGTGACGTACAATGCTTTCATCAAAGCATTTTATAAAAAAGGAGAAATAGCAAACGCTTACAAACTTATACAGGAAATATTAGAAATTGGGTTGGCTGCAGATAATGCTACTTACAAAACAGTTATTGATGCACTTATGGCAGATGGTAACATGGATGATGCTTTGAAGCTGAAAAATCAAATGCTAGAAAACAAACTTGAAACTGACAATGTTTTAGCTAGGAACTCATAGGGTAAATGGAAAATGCAAGAAGCTTATGTGGAAATCATAATGAAATGAGTAGCGTTTAATGATGGAATTGTGGTTATGTATGGTGTGTATTAAAAAAACCACAATACCAAGCAAGATATCTGAGGGATGCTTTGAGATAACTTAGAAAAGGTAATGTGTGTAACTTGAAGAAATTGAAAGTTCGTTTGCTATATACCTTGTTTTTGAGAAATACATTGTACATTACATCAAAGAACGTGATAGTTACATTAGCTTGGCAAGAGGATTACCTGGAAAATTTTTCCATATAAAAGCCAGAAAAGCTGACACCTGAGCCTGTTCCCAGAGAGGCAGACTGAAAATCTCCATGAAACTAACAGGCTTATCTTTGACCAGCACAGGCAACTTCGGTTAAAGGCTGCATAGTTACCAAGAGATGTGGGGGTACAAGTACTGGTACAGGGATGGTGACACAATTCAAATCAGGGTACGTGAGTAAATGAATAAGGGTACGGCTATATCGTATATAAATGTAGTCACCAGAAAATGTGGGTCCATGTCCCCATCCCAATACTGGAGTTTCCTGGCAATTATGGTTAAATGGCTTTTCCCTAAACTCATGGAGAACTGTTCTCATGAAAAGTGGCCTAACATCCTGCCTTCTACAGGAAACCAACGTCGGACAGCCAAATTGTATGACAAATAGCTTTGCAACTATTCCTGGCCATTCACATGTCCCCAATGAGAGGACACTCCATGAAGGAAGGGGAATAAATAAATCCATGGAGCCGATTCCTCTCTCCAACATAAACTGCTGAAAGAATCCGTTATACTTTTCTTGATTTAACTGCCAAACCTTGTGAAGAAAATATGCCATATACCTGTCTATAACCTTCTCAAAGATCCAAACAACTTCCATAACCATGTCCCAATTCTTTCTTTGCTTTTATGTACTTTATAGCAATATTTCCTCGAAGGTTCAATTAATGTACTGAGTATTTGTTTGCCGCAGATGCAACTTTCCTCAAAATTCCAAATGTTGGAGGAACTATAAGTTGTTAACCGTTATGTTAAGTTGCTGAATTGAAGGCAAAAATCTCATATTAGTGTTTGACTGTTTTGTTTAACAGGACTGCAGTCTCAGTTGTTTATGCATCTCTGCAAGGAATATAGTAGATTTAGATGATGGACACCAAATGGGCTTCCAGGCTAAATTCTAATTGACGGTTTGAAAAGATCAAGTCGAAGCAACTTTAGGCTTGTTCATCTTTTTAATGAAATAACAGAGTTAGATGGCTCATACCAAATAAGGTTTTAAGGTTCAATTCTAATTTCTGTCTGGTAATATGAGTAGGGCAAGTTGGTGAAACTCCAGGCCTGAACAAGGTAAAATCTGGTTTGGGCATACGTCAGTGAGATTTTCTTACATAAATTCACATGTACAAACTACATGAAAAGGGTATTTTAGTAGCTAATATTGAAGTTCCAAAGAACTGGTAGATATTTTGTATTATACAAGTAAAGATTGATGTTAGTGCAGGAGTGAGTGTTGTTCCTGTCAATTTGAGTTCTAAGAGAACAATCTTTGGAAACATTTGTGCACGTATTAATGAAATTGATGTTTTGGATCATGCCACATTATCCATAATAAGGATGAACTTGTATGGTAGGAATGCAGATTGGAGCTCCTTCAATTATTTTGTGGTAACTGATTTTTTAGACTCTTAAATAACATATCTCCAAAAGTAAGGGGCCTTTTTTTAATTTTATCAATAATGGTCTTTTTAAAGAAATTTTATTAGTAATGGGTCATTTTTAAATTTTATTAATAATGGGTCTTTAAGCATGACTTAAACATAGTTTAACATTAGATCATTTGTGTGCTTACAAATCTCCATTGCTTCTTTAAAGCGATGCTTGAAATAGTTGTCCACTATGACAATGGCCTTTTGTGTCGATCAGCATAATATGGTGCTTTGCTTTGAAGAGTATTCTGCTAACACTGATTTGTTAGCCCTCTCTCTGCGGTTGTCAGCATCATGTTCTTTTACCCTAGTGTCAGTGAGTGGTGGAGATTTTGTGGCACAAATAATCTAAACCGTGACGAGGGTTCAGGTTTAAGTCATTCTTGGAGACTTGTTATTAATAAAATAAAAAGACCTCTACTTTATGAGATGATATCTGGGAGTTTAAAAAAATTGGTAGTTACAAAAAGTGATTGTAACGGCTAATGCATTTATTCATTTCTCCTAAAGTAACCCATTTGGCAACTCCGTGCTTACCACGACTAGACTTTTATATATATATATATAGGAGCTCTACTACACATTCCTATCATACAAACTCATCCTGGTCTGATCAAAAACATCGATTTCAAAATCCATAGAAAGTGCTTTTCCAAAAGATTGTTCTCTTATTGTTTTGGGCTGAGGAAACCTTAAAGCTTTAACAAATTTAGTTTTATCAATATGAAACTCTTATTTGTTAAGAGGATGGGAACTTTTGATGCTGCCATAATCTTTAATTCTCCTTGGTTTCTATGTACCTTGATAAACTGTACTTAAGAGAACTGATCCGAAACGGGTCAGCTGAAATAATTGAACTCTGTTGTAGTTCAGTTCTATGGTTTGCATGGCCAAAAAGACACATAAAAAAGCACATTCACCCTTTCAAAGATGAAGGTGACTAAGGCTCGAACACTAGTGAAAGAATGATGCAAGCAGGGAAACAGAGCTGGAGAAAGCTGATGGAGGCTATGTCAATTCCGGACCCTTTAAAACTTCTCTGGCATCGTTGACTTTGAAAAATGATGGTCCAGACAACAAAGACAGATTTTTCATGACAAATGTGATGGGCAGAATTGTCACTGTGACAAATGTGATAGGCAGATATGTTACCTGCTGAATTTTCCAGGAAGACATGTAACCTGCCGAATTCACCAAGAAGATATCTCACTTGCTGAATGTGCCAGGCAGACATATTACTCTCCAAAAATTGCCAAATAAGACGAAGGTGAATAACTGCCTATATCAGAAGATGAATTGGTTCCCCTTTCAACTGTTGAGCTATATCGACTGTTGGATGCATGTGTGACTGTTTGTAACCTGACTCCTGCATAAAACATTCAAATTGTGCCCTTGCAATATCTTTCAACTTGTTCAATCCATTGGCATCAAGGGATATCGTGGGCATTCTAAACAGAGTGTAGAAGATAGTATGTAGTAGTTTTGAGTGAGTTGAATAGCAGAGCAAGCAAGGAGAAACACTGACGAGGCGTTGATGTTCATGTGACCCACAATGTTCCTGATGGATCCAAAGAAGATCAATGGCTTGTAGTCTAGCTGATTTCAGTTGACATTAGAAGGCGCAATCATTTCAATGCTGGAGCCTTCTCATATTAGGTTTCTCTAGGGTGTATTGTGTTCCTCTTGTTGTGTGATGTTTTTGTGTTGCTTGCTTATTTATTTGCTCCTTCATGGTGATTTCATTTATAGCACTTAAACAAACATAACAATTATATGTTAAGTTGAATTCAAACAAGTTTTTCATTTTCAACAGCACGTAGAAGTAAAATCAGTCAGTAGAAGGAAAGCATCAGCATACGTTTTTTGTTACTCCACTGAATATATGGATGGGAAGAATCACACATTGGTAGTAGCATAGAAGGATGTGAAATATGATTTATAGCATCGCAGGCATGTTTTTGAGCATGTATACATTGCGAATTGAATGAAAGATGTGGATGTCGACCCATAGCTGTAACATGTCTATTTTCTGCCTCGTGTAATAGCAAACTGCATTGGATCAGCACATAAATAAAGTTGAATATGTGTTGAAGAATTTACATTGGAATATCCAAATATTAAGGGCCAACAATGGATTTCTAATTTTATTTTTTAAATAACAAACTTCAGCAGGCTTACAAATTAATAGTATGGAGCATGGGAGCCAATTCATAGTTAGACATGGAGAATTAGAACCAAATTCAGTCTAATACACAAGTAATGCACACCTTTTATTTACTTGTTGACCTTGATTGCCATATGTAATATCCCCTTGTGGGATATTAACCGAATATTATTAATACTTGCAAAAATTAGAGACACTTAGAAGATAAACCCTCCTAGGTTACCTCAACGAACCCTAGTGTCAGCTTCAATACAACCCAAAAGGGTTGGAGTGAGCCAAAGTGAGGGTTGGATGGGCAATCCAGTTGGTATTTGTACTTCTTTAACCAATACAATTTGCAAAAGTAAAAATAATAAATAAAACTGCTGAAAACTAGCTGAAACTTTGGAAATTCATAACTCTCAAAATACTAACTCTTTTCACTTGAATCCAAATGTAGTAGAAAGGGAAAATTATGGGCTTCTTATCAACATAAATATCAGAACCTTTTAAGCACTAGAAACCATTCAAAACAGCCCTTCAAATCCCAAACCTAGTCGCTAGGGTTAGGGTAAAATCTGCAATTTAAAACCAACACTTCTCCTTTCACTTGAGAGTCAATAAATGCAGTTTCAGATTTGCAATCAATTAATTTAAAACAACAACTTGATAATCACTTCAAAATACTTCAAATCTCCATTAAAATATGCCCATACAAGTCGCTTTTATCAAATAAAAACCAAGTAGCATATAAACAGAGATGTCCACCATAAATCACATTCAAAAACCCTCAAAGTAAGCTTTAGATCTTCTCCAACAAAGGCGCCTTATACATATGAAAAGAAATGATTGCAAACTTATTACTTCAAGTTCAAATGGGCACACACATTTCACAAATGGTGGTGTTAAAGAACACCTTTTGTTTTTTATCACAAGTGGACATATATCCCTTCTTCAAGCATGAAGATAAGTTTCATAAACCGTTAACATGCTCAAAAAGGAGTAACCACATTCTTTTATAGCTTTTGCTTGCACATCCTCCAAAGCTTTTCTCCTTTTTGACACCATACTCTAAGAGGGGATCTTTATTTAATATAAACTTGAAAATCATATCCAATAACAAACATTAAATGCATAAGAATTTAAAACAAATGTGGCCCATATAAGTCGACACATGCATAGAAGGAATCATTTTTTTAAATATTAAATATTAAATAGTCTCCCAAAAATGCGACTTGCTTAGTCACTTGGTTTCCCTTTTAAAAAATGTATTTATTATCTCAAGGTGAAGTCGAACTTCCCTTTTTATCTTTGATTTGCACATAAAAATATATCTTATTTTTACTTTTACATGTGCAAATTGATTTTCTCTTCCTTCTAATTTTTAGTTAAAAGGGGACATTATAGTCCTCCCCTCCCAAAATTGCTTGTCCTCAAGCAATATGCAAGTTCTCAATCCATGAGCCAATGTATTTTTACCATTAAACTTCCACAAGCGAGCTCTGTGCCTGTCAAATGAGAGAACTGATGAAAGAACAACACCTTGCAATGATTGCCCCATTCTTCCTTGAATTCCCAAGGCTGCCCAAGAAAACCCACTGCTGTAATACCAAATATTGACAAGAAATCTGAAAAGTTATCATGAATTTGGCAAGAACAAACAATTTCCAGCTTGGCCCATGCATCAATAATGTTCCACAAAGTGTAAGAGAGCTCTTCAATCATGAACACGAAAGCAATTGGGAAATATACGTGGCTGTAATAATTGAGAACACCAACCTTAGGGGCTTTAAATAAACATAGGGCAGCGTTGAAACAAACTTTTTCAATCTTAGAAAAGAATAGAACATCCCTCTCATTTTTCCTTACTTGATTTTTAAGCTCTCGGGCATGAATCCTCAAGGTATGAACCACATGAACATGCATTTTCTGAATTAACCAATTATGCAAAGAAGGTATCCCAAAAAGTATGAGAATATATGCCAAATCTTTTCTCATTTTACCACAAAAATCAGTCATCATGCTTATTCGAAATTTTATCATGTAGTGGTACCATATGCTAGATATACTCAAATAACTACCTTGAGATGAGAGAACTTTCCTTTTTCCAAGAGTGAAAGCTTGGAACACCCAAGAGAGTATTCTGGGCTGCATACTTACAGTTCCATGGGTTGTCCTTACGCTTATGGCAGCAATCATGTTGCATGGAGAACTGAAATCAATGTTGCAATAATTTATAACCATAAGCTCATAGTCCCCAAAATAAATGACATGTGTAACCCTTGGAATGTTAGCAATCACACCCAACTCCAAATTGATTGAATGCAAGTTACACAACTGAATTTCATCATATTTCAAAGTTGTTTTCTTTCTTATGATAGCAAACATGACGAAGCAAGAAATGAAATGTGTAATAGAAGCCCAAAGTGAATTTATAACAGCGATCACATAATTCCAAAATTTCATTCTTACATTGCTTCTAACTGTACCCTCCTTGTTATGGAGTGCAAGATAGTGTCCAAGCTCAACCATGAATTGTAGAATGTCTCCTCTAACTTCACATGCAAGCCATAAAATCTGAAAATGCTCATCAAAGAAAATATGCATGTCACTTGAACCATAATCCATGTGTTGGTAGGAAATTGTTACCTCCTTATGCATCATGCCAAAAAGGCAATCATACTTCCATGTAATTTCAAAATCTTCCCCACAAGAGTTAGTCCAAGTAATGTCGTCCAAACTAGTTTGAATAAAGATGAAATTGAGTAGCTTACTCTTAGGGGCTGCCATACCAAATCCTTTAATCTGAAAGTCATCATTAGCATTTAGGAAAATACCTTTCCTTTCTTCTTGTCCCTCACACGTCCCTTCATCCTTGCATTCATTATCAACCCAAGCAACATTAGTAACAATTAAATGATGATCATTGGTTACCTCTTGGTTGTCTTTATTTTGCTCATCCATACAAACTTGCAAATCAGATTTCTCTTCCTTTTTGAACTCATCTCCCATGATCATTTTATCATTATGCATGCAATTATACAAAGGTAAAGAAACCTCTTCAATCAATAATGACCCTTTACCTTGCTTGTTTGCATCTTCTTCCTTCTCTTCCCTTTGCACTAAATCTGATTTTTCTGTGCAAGCACCAAGTTTCATGCAAACATTAGATACCAAATTTTTATCATTAAACACCAAGGAACTCATACCTTGAAGAGTTGATTCCATATCCTTTTCTGAAAGCTTGGCAGCCATATATGTCTTCAACTTGATTGGGCATTGATTCATGACATCTTTGGCCAATGTGTGAGCAATACATGGGGCCTCTTGACTCATCTCTTCCTCAAGCATAGATAGCAAATGTCGAGGAGGTTCCTCATACTCATTCAAAACCAAAGACATGATAGTTTGCATTGCATGCAACACATTTTCTGAATGTCTATCATCTATAACAACAAGGAATACTTCGAACATATGAAATATGAGATCATCACAATCAAGATCCAACATCAATACGCAAGATCTTACCTCGCCATAGTCTCCAAAATTTTTACCCTCTTACCGAAATAAGGGCTTGCGATATTCCCAAGGCCTTGGAAGCTTCCGACCATGTGTTCAAAAATGTCTCTCATGATGGTATCACTGTAAGGCAGATTAGGGACAGTGATCCTTGTGACTTCAGCAATGCAAGTGATGACCATAATTCTTACTCTCACATCTTCATGCTCCAATAACCTAGGCTCAATCAACTGAAACATCAATGAGTGAATCATGTACTTATTTGATTGTTTGATCATGGCCAAACAATTTGTTGTTTCCTCCAAGTCTTTAAGCAAGTCATCAACTGAATGATGTGGATGCCTAAGCTTTTTTCCAACTCTGATAATCCTTTCCTTCAATTCACCCTCACTCATCAACTCCATGATCTGTAAAACAATACCTGCCGGAAAAGAAGAAAGTTGCTCCGATTCTCTTCACACAAATTGCAATAAGTCTGAAATATTTTTCCCAATCTAAATATGCCAAAACAGAAATTTTTCTAAATCTGAAAATAGGAGACTTACTATAAATAGTAAGTTCGTCACTTTTCCTAGCTGAATTTAGAAAAATTGCATAACTTGCTCAAAACACCTCGGAATTGCATGAAACTTTGGGGAATGATAGATAATATTATGGAGCAAATTTTCCAAAAGGAATTTTCTAAAAATAATTGAAATCTGATTTTTAGAACCCAAAATACTATGAGAAAAATATACCAACTTTAGAAATCCATATCTTTGGTAAGGGAAGTCCAAAAGAGCTGAAATTTTAGATCTTGGGCCACACATATGAGAAACAATATCTCAAAACCAGATTTTGACTAGCCAACACCAAACCCTAAATTTTGCCCAAAAATTAGGTCGCCCAACACATTTAGGGCCCTAATTCAACTCCAAGATTTATGAAATTAATTTCGTCTTATCCCTCCTTGTTTTTGCCACACAAACCCCCACAAGAGTAGAGGAAAGAAGCTCTGATACCACTGTAATATCCCCTTGTGGGATATTAACCGAATATTATTAATACTTGCAAAAATTAGAAACACTTGGAAGATAAACCCTCCTAGGTTTACCTCAACGAACCCTAGTGTCAGCTTCAATACAACCCAAAAGGAATGGAGTGAGCCAAAGTGAGGGTTGAATGGGCGATCCAGTTGGTATTTGTACTTCTTTAACCAATACAATTTGCAGAAGTAAAAAAATAAATAAAATTGCTGAAACTTCTGAAATTCATAACTCTCAAAATACTAACTCTTTTCACTTGAATCCAAATGCGGTAGAAAGGAAAATTATGGGCTTCTTATCACATAAATATCAAAACTTTTTAAGCACTAGAAACCATTTAAAATAGCCCTTCAAATCCCAAACCTAGTCGCTAGGGTTAGGGTAAAATCTGCAATTTAAAACCAGCACTTCTACTTTCACTTGAGAGTCAATAAATACAGTTTTAGATCTGCAATCAATTAATTTAAAACAACAGCTTGATAATCACCTCAAAATACTTCAAATCTCCATTAAAATATGCCCATACAAGTCACTTTTATCAAATAAAAACCAGCAGCATATAAACAGAGATTTCCACCATAAATCACATTCAAAAACCCCTCAAAGCAAGCTTTAGATCTTCTCCAACAATGGCGCCTTATACATATGAAAAGAAATGATTGCAAACTTATTACTTCAAGCTCAAATGGGCACACACACTTCACAAATGGTGGTGTTAAAGAACACCTTTTTTTTTTATCACAAGTGGGCATACATCCCTTCTTCAAGCATGAAGATAAGTTTCATAAACCGTCAACATGCTCAAAAAGGAGTAACCACATCTTCTTTTATAGCTTTTGCTTGCACATCCTCCAAAGCTCTTCTCCTTTTTGGCGCCATACTCTAGGAGGGGATCTTTATTTAATATAAACCTGAAAATCATATCCAACAACAAACATTAAATGCATAGGGATTTAAAACAAATGTGGCCCATATAAGTCGACCCATGCATAGAAGGAATCACTTTATTTTTTAAATATTAAATATTAAATAGTCTCCCAGAAAATGCGACTTGCTTAGTCACTTGGTTCACCCTTTTAAAATGTATTTATTATCCCAAGGTGAAGTCGAACTTCCCCTTTTATCTTTGATTTGCACATAAAAATATATCTTATTTTTAATTTTACATGTGCAAATCGATTTTCTCTTCCTTTTAATTTTTAATTAAAAGGGGGACATTACACCATAAGCCTAACAACATTAAATTTCAAAGTGTAATGCTTAGTTGATACTCTATGAAATTCTTTGTAATAGCTTCTTTGTCTATGGGACCATTGAACTAGAAAGTAGAAATTGTTAACTTTTTAAACCCTTGGACATCTTGTTATAGCATTATTCTTCTTTAATTGTCTAATTTTAGCTAATCTTCGATATCTATTTGGAGTACAGAGAAGAAATGACCACGAAAGATTACCAAGTTCAAAATACTCAATTGACAAACCTTCAAGGCAAGGACATGTAAGTCAATTGAAAAATGTTACGATTTACGTAATTGAGCAAATTGAAAAAGATGGGCGGTGAAAGGCAAACCCGGAAGTCAAAAATTCATCAATTGGGACTTTATATCCATCATTTGAGTAGTCCGATAGATGCTTCACAAGTTCAAGTCCCTCCATCTATTCCAATTCCTTGTCTTGACAAAGATGCTTTTCTAGTTACTCTCTAACTTGTAAATTATGATCAAGTTACTAATACTGGATTGAGAATAAGTAATTAGCTTTGAAAAATCTTGAGACATTGTTCGATGAACACATTACAACTAATAAAGATAAGGAGATATTCGAAGAACCGAGATCATGGAAAAATGTTATTCCATATTTAAGAGAAATGTCACTCAATTTCGAATCTCTTGTTTGGAAAGATGCTTTTATAGACATTTAAGAAGATGCTTCATTTGAATGGTTTAAGGCTGAAAAATGAAGAGTTGAAATGTTGCAATCTAGGTTGACAACATTCAATGATATTCAAGGTAAGAATTTTGATGTACTTCATGTAATTGAAGGCTTTAATGGGAAAATTCCTAGTGAATTTCTTGACTATCGATCTCTATAGAGATTTTTGAGGACATCAAGGATCCATTCATAAAATTGATAAAAGAGGATTTAGCCAAGCCAACCATTTTTTTATAGATGCTATGAAAAAGATGATCAAGCTTGCAAAATTTGTTCGAAGAATATGGTAAAGCACAATCAAAGCAATGTCTACTTCCAAATGAATGTCTTGCATTGCAATATGCATGGGACACTAGAGCAAGATACGTTGATGTGCCGAAAGGACAAAGATGATAAAGCCGTGCATGAACCATATCATGTGTACATCTTTGAGGATGGATGTACAAAACAAACATGGATTGACTTAATCGATAATGATGGGTTCCACCCTCCAAGGGTGATTAATTAATTAAAGTCTCACTTGATATAAGTGGGGTCAATGTATTGGGCTTATTTAATTATTATTCTCAAATATTGTAATTTTACAAAAGTGACTTGTAAGTTGGTTAAGGATAATTTTCTAAAGGAAGTTGAGGTTCTAGAGTTTTTACTTCAAACACTTGTTATGACCATTTGGTCAAATGGCGGGTCACATGCGAAGCTTTCTCTGGAAGTGCAATTGCGTTGCTTTCTTCTAAGTTAAATTTATTTTTCATTTTTGGAAGTTGAACCCACAAACCGAACTATTTAGATTTTCTAATGTTATTATGATGATCATTCACTTGGGCTTGTCAATATATATTCCTCGATGACATAATTGTTGGGTTGTGGAACTAGACTGCTTCATAATGAGCATGTATTACAAGTGGATGGTTTACACAATAACCGGCGTCGGTTGGCTAATTGTTGTCGGTCAACGGAAGAACCGCCATTGGTCGGCATATGAACCACCATCGGTCGTGAGAAGAACCGTCGTGGTCGTCAACAAATGAGATGTCATCGGTTAGGGAACCGAGAATCGGTTGTACGTGCGTGAAAAATATATTTAACTCACGGGAATTAGATCTAACTTTTGTTATAAAGTTGTTCTAATGGTTGTAATGCATAGCTATGGTGCCCTAAGTTTGTATATGCCTATGCAAGTATGAAAGCTAGGGTTAGAAGGTGAATTACGAGAAGGATTGAGTTAGATCCTTGATTCTCCTAGATTGAGAGGATGAAGAAGAAGAGAAAGAAAGAATAGGTTACATGAAGACAAAGCTTCCATGGAGAGATGTTGGACAGAAGGAAATGACATGTACAACTATGGTAGGTGCATCTTAATGGTGAGAAGAGGGTAACATCTTCTATTGTATTTCCTTTGTATAGTTATTGTCTCATTGTAATGGCTTGCATAGTATGCAAAGCACATAGAGTTTCTTCTTGTAGATCCACATGTTGGTGAGATCTTGTATTGTAGATTCTTCTTGTTAGATCCACAAGTTGTGAGATCTTGTATTGTTAGATCCACAAGTTGTTGTGAGATCTTGTATTCATAGATCCATGAGATCATGTTGTATTGATGATCCATGTAGATCTAGATATTATAGAGGAGGTTGTCTTCATGTTTGCATAGGTTGATGCAGTGATGGAGAGACAAACTTACTTCTTGGTGCATAATCATGGTTGCACATTGGTAGACCCATGTGAGAGGTCTTGTTGCAGATCCATAGAGAACTTGGTAGCAGTTCAGAGATGCAGTAGTTCCTAGTTATGTGAGATTTGTTGGTGGTGGTTTGGAGGCACGGTTGTAGTGCACTCATGGAGATCCATTTAGAGATCTGGAGGAGGAGATACTCTTGGAGAGATGCATTGTACTCTTGTGCGGAAGAGTTGGTTTGTACTCTTGTTTATTATATATTTTTATCTTTGGTGGACGTAGCCCACATTGGGTGAACCACGGTACATGTTGTGTTATGTGTGTGTACTTTATTTTTATTTGGATTATTCTAGTTTATACTTCCACTAATGTAGATTTTGGGGAATTATTTCCATTTTCACATGACTATATTCCCAACAACTGGTATCGAGCCTTGGTTAGATTTCGAGCAAAGATTTGCTTCAGATTTTGCTAGTGGTATTATTGACAGATGTATGAGAGTAGGATTTTGTTTTTCCTGATGTGTAAATCGTAGGGAGAGATTTAATTTGAAGTGGATAAATCTCAAGTGGGAGCTGGAAAAGTAAGGTTGTTGAAAAATGACAGTGATCATGGTCGGTTATATGGATACCAATATTGTAGGGGTGTGGTGGTTGGTTACTAGGCAACTGGTTTTAAACAAAAAATCACAGATCTGAAGAAATTGAGAGATGCATGGAATGTGTCTTATTTGAGAGGTGTCCCTGGTTCTTGGAGGCACAAGCATGTTGGTCAAATTGTAGATCCAGGTTATAGAGGTATGGTTTTATCTTGGTATTGCAGTGCTTGTATGTTTTGGTTGCACATGCATGGTTTGGGATTGCAAATCTGAGTATGAGATAGAGAGCAGATTATGCATCCTTGGTGTAGTCATATGCACGGGCTTCGTTAGCGAGAAGAATATAATAGCGAGAATGAAGACGTGGTTTCCATCAAAGAAGCATGTTATTTAGTTGAAGATACGGTTGAGTATTTTGGTGCTGGTAAGGTGATGTATTTCATCTTGGTGCAATTTTATTGCATGTATTATTGTTGTTAAGTTTTTGTGCAAGATTTGGGTACTTCTTGAAATGATTGGCTCAACACAACTATCGGCTTTGGTTGGAGTAGGCACATGGTTTGGTGACCTATGCCAATTTGTGGCGTTGTGTCCATTCCAAAGAACACCAACATCGGTAAGAGGAATTGACATCGGTCACAAAGGGTAACCGGTCTTTGGTCGGCCGAATCGTGGTCGATATCTTTGACAACGAGTTTGCACAGGGTTTCTTATAGTAGAAGAGGGCATGAATGGTTCAGTGTCCTATTTTGGAGGATCAGGTTTCTGACACAAAGTGTGTACAGGTAGAAACATAGAAGATCACTTCATTATTTGAATCAAAAAGAGGACAAAGTTGGCTCGGTGAGTCCAGTGAGACTTGGGTCAAATTCAGGTATCTCTATATGGTTCATGTTTTTATTTCTTTTGTTTGAAGCAACTTGGTATTATGTTTGGATTGTGTGCATAAGTAAAATTTACACCATGGATATTTGGTGAGCTTGAATTTTATTTCTGGGATACGTTGGAATCTTGAGGATAAGGATATCTAGTCTAAAGATGGGATCCTCAATGAAAAGTAATGTTTAGACACAGTTGCAGGTAACGAAAGATGTTGAGTACACATGATGAAAAGAAGTTGATTCTCCTACTTCATAAGAAGTCCAAACTTTTATGATGTAGAAGTATTCTTTGATAAAAAGGGAATCAAATTATATTTTCTTTCATATATTTTATTTCTCACTGACATATATAGCTTTTGAGCTTGGTGACTAGAAGCAGTGCAGGGGAGTTCAGTTAAGTGGGAGCAAGCCATGGTTGTTGGCATTGCAGGTTGGACATATATGCACATGCAGAGTGAGAGGAGTATGCTACATTTTTGTGTGGCATGAGGCACAATTTGTTTTGGAGGAAAGTCACGGTTTTGTAAGTATTTTGAATTTATTGATTGATGATGCCACTTCTAGTTTTATTTATAGTGCCTAGATATCCTTATGGGATTGCAGTTGATGGTTGTTCAGTTGGGTTAAGAAGAGAGAACAATGTTATTGACATTGAAGGGTAAAGAAGGAAAATCTGTTTGTTACAGGTTAAAGTGTGACAACAATGTATATTTACATCTTATTGATGTTTCCCTTGTTTGCTTTCATCTTGGATGGTTGTGCAAGTAGGTTGATGACATTTTTTTTTGGTATTTGCACTAATTATTAGTAGCATGGTTAGCAGGGTTGTTGTTGACATTGATGAGCACAAGATTCATATATGGCTTTGGAGTTAGTCTGGTGGAAGACTTGGAGCTTCTAGAGAGCCTGATGATATGGATGGATGTACATGGTGAGTTTTGTACATGTGGATAGATTATGTTTTTTGAGTCTATGATGATGCAGATATTTGTTTTGCACATGGATGCCTATGAGCACGGTTTAGATGCCTTGAGCATGAGTAGGGGATGTTTTTATTTCCTCTTGTTACTATGTTACTCCTTGATACATATGTTATCTACGGATGGTTGTCTTGGACATGTTAGTTGTTTATGTAGGGTTGGATTTGCAGAATGTAGTATTTGGATTCTTTGAGTTATGCAAGTGTTGTGGATTGATCACCCACTTGTTACATGTAGAACTCATTTGGGTTGTCTTACCCAAGATCTTGTTTATTGCTTACGCTTATTCTAATTTGACTTGTCTTTGGTCAATTGCATTGGTAGTAGCATGGAGACATGGATAGATGGTTGGAGAACATGGTTGATTTTATAGGTATGGCTATGGTTGCAGTTGAAGCTCAATATTTCAGTTTGAGTGGGAGCTCTTGCAGGTGTGTTAGTCATGGTGACTTAGTTGCATGAGAGGCTTGGAGTTATGATTTAGTGGGAGCTTGATGTATGGATATCTCGTGTATCATAGATCAATAGTAGCTTCGTGCAAGTATATGGTAAGTCATGGTTTGTTATCTTCTTGGTTTTAGAAGATGGTTTAATCTTCCTGATTTTGAGAGAATTGTTGAAGTAAAGAATAGTTGGTCTTCACAAAGTATGTAGAGGACGGTGATGTACAGGTATAGGTACAAAGGTTCAGCAATTTATCTCCAAGTGGGAGATTGTTGGGTTGTGGAGCTAGATTGCTTCATAATGAGCATGCATTACAAGTGGCTAGTTTACACAATAACCGATGTTGGTTGGATAACCACCGTCGGTCAATGAAGAACGCCATCGGTCAACATATGAACTACCATTATTTAGTAGAATAATCACCATCGGTTAGCAAAGGAACCACCATCGGTTAGGGAACCAACATCGGTTACCTGTGCGTGAAATTTTATATTTAACTCACAAGAATTAGATCTAACTTTTGTTATAAAGTTGATCTAATGGTTGTAATGCATAGCTATGGTGCCCTAAGTTTGTATATGCCTATATAAGCATGAAAGCTAGGGTTAGAAGGTTAATTATGAGAAGGATTGAGTTAGATCCTTGATTCTCCTAGATTGAGAGGATGAAGAAGAAGAGAAAGAAAGAACATGTTACATGAAGACAAATCTTCCATGGAGAGAAGTTGGACAGAAGGAAATAACATGTACAACTATGGCATGTACATCTCAATGGTGAGAAGAGGGTAATGTCTTCTACTGTATTTCCTTTGTATAGTTATTATCTCATTGTAATGGCTTGCATAGTATGTAAAGCACATAGAGTTTCTTCTTATAGATCCACATGTTGGTGAGATCTTGTATTGTAGATTCTTCTTGTTAGATCCACAGGTTGTTGTGAGATCTTGTATTCATAGATCCATGAGATCATGTTGTATTGATGATCCATGTAGATCTAGATATTGTAGAGGAGGTTGTCTTCATGTTTGCATAGGTTGATGCAGTGATGGAGAGACAAACTTACTTCTTAGTGCACAATCATGGTTACACATTGGTAGACCCATGTGAGAGGTCTTGTGTAGATCCACAGAGAACTTGGTAGTAGTTTAGAGATGTAGTAGTTCCTAGTTATGTGAGATCTGTTGGTGGTGGTTTGGAGGCATGATTGTAGTGCACTCATGGAGATCTCATTTAGAGATCTAGAGGAGGAGATACTCTTGGAGAGATGCATTGTACTCTTGTGCAGAAGAGTTGATTTGTACTCTTGTTTATTATATATATGAGATCTTTATCTTTGGTGGACGTAGCCCACATTGGGTGAACCACGATACATGTTGTGTTATGTGTGTGTACTTTGTTTTGATTTGGATTATTCTAGTTTATACTTCCCTCGTTGTAGATTTTGGGGAATTATTTCCATTTCCATAGTACTATATTCCCAACAATAATCGAGCAAACATTTCTTTCGCGGTGGCTTGTAGATGAGCTTCCAAAACTCCTAATGGGTCAATGTGTCGTGATTTCAATATAATTGAATCTATGAGAGATAAGAAAGGTCTCATGTTTGTGTATTAGTGCCTTAACAAAAGGCAATCATGGTTCTATATGCCTAACAAGATGGTTTTTTTAATTCCAGCCACAAATGCCACCACTCTTTACCCACAACTTGGTTTACTTGGTCAAAATTTACTTTAGAGTCACACGGGTTCTTAAATGCCTTGACCATGGTATGTTCGCAGAGTAAAATAACTTTCATTTTCCCTGTTTTAATAGACCATTAAATATGATGTCTAAAGTTGTTTTGACTAACCATGGCCCCATTAAATTTTTACTAAATAAGTGTTGCCAAAACATTTTTCACATGACAAAATGGGGGAATTTAAAAATTGTGATACAAATCCCCTTTATTTTAAGGGGATTCCTTTTATTGAAGAACCAAAATTTAAAAATATATAAATACCTTACAATTATATATTCAAAATTTTATTGAGGTTTTGCGGAAGATAAAAAAATGACACGTGTGATCAAATAAACAAAGTCTAGTATGCATGCAAAAAAAAAAACAATAAAACATTTGTTTAAACTTTGAAAGAAGGAAAAACATGCATTATTAAATGGTAATGATGCGAATAAGAATGGAAAGATGCAAAGTTCTTTGCTTCTCCTTATATTTCCTTCAACAATAAAACAAAGTTTCCATTACATAGATATTTACACCCAAAATTGCATAAGTGCCAAAAGTCCTACAAAATTTCAATATAACATGCAATATGAGCATTTTCTTATAACGAGACCCAAACTTTATTTGGCATGATGTCGGATAAATTACTTGTGAGCCAATCTATAATGCGAAGAGGTGTCAACATAATTGTTGTCATGCAAAATATCTTGCGTGAAAAATTCAAATTTTTTTGTCAGGACAACCTATACCTCATTTGAAAATCCCTCTCCGGTCCATGTGAACTGCCCTCTGGCCAACTCAGTTAATATGTTACCCTCATAATGGAAAGGAGAAATGTGCTAACATGATTTTCAAGTGTGTTTCATGTGCAAGGAAGTGATTCACAAATTCATTCAGAACCATTAAGAAGGAATTACTCCCGGAGGCCTAAAAAGGCCTATTTTCAGGATTTTTCACATTGGTGGACATCCCTTAGAAGCTGACTATTGAGGCACAACCCACCTAAGAGTTGTGCAGAGGAGATACAGGATGCCCTAAAGTGATTTAGGGAAATTTAGGAAATATTTGGAACCTTGGGAAAATATTCTTCAAAACCGAGTTATTTTTAGTCAGTGATGGGGATTGCATTTTCCTAAAAGCATCGTTTCAAGTTTCAAAGGTTTTAGGAGCCTCATGATGAATCATAAGGTTATCAGATACTCATTGGAGAGATAATAATTCCTACTTTACATTGCAAAAGGTTCCAAGAAATTTTGTGGAGCATATTTGTAGTTATTGGCCTAACAATACAAGTAAAGATTCCTGATCCTGGTGGAGATTCAATTGAAGATTTTGAGAGTTATAGGGAAATTCAAAGTTTGATTCAAAGGCCAATGTGACATATGTGATTCCCTCTTTGCATCTAAGTTGGTGGTTCTTGTTTTTATCATCATAAACTTCTGTGGAAATATCTTTCATCAAAGACATGGGCTTGAGCAAAATTGAAAAAGGGGTAAATTTCAAATTTCATGAATAATTGGCTCTTGAAAATGGTGGTAATTTTCTCATAATCCCTTTTAGATTCAAAATCATATAAGGTTTTCCATGGAAATTCTACTCCTAGCTCCAGTGGCGAGAAAATGTGTCTAGGTGGCTATTTCGGGCAGTGTTTGGTGAAGGCAAACATCTATTTGTGGAAAAATTACACTTGGAGACCCATGATGTCCCTTTGTCCCATTTCCCCTTCTCCAAAGGGACATGGGGAAATAAAAATGTGCCACCATGGTGGAGGGGAAGTTTGCGTCACTTAAAAGATGACTTGGTGGTTAGAAAATGTCTTACACTCACCTAACCCACCTAACCACTTCTCATGATGACCTGACCCATGGCACATTTTGAGAAGGATGATGTCACTTTGTCCCCTTTCCAAAAGGGACATGGGGGACACAAAAGTGCGCCACCATGTGAGGAGTTCATTTTTCGTCACTTGAAACACCAACTAAGTGGTTAGAGCATGTTTTCAACTTCACCTTTCAAATCTAGCCCCTTCCTCATGAAGAGTAGACCCATGACATATTTTGAGAGGGCTGTTGTCGCTTTGTCCCCTTTTAAAAGGGACATGGGGAAAAATTTCACCACCATGTGGAGGAGGAGTTTTCGTTACTTAAGTGCACAACTTGAAGTGTTAGGCAAGTGTTTTCCACTCACTCTCATGACTTGTTTTGGCCCCCTTTCATGTTTTTGAGGGGTGATGTCCCTTTGTCCCTTACTAAATGTGGTAAGGGAAATGGGGACATATCAGACCCATTTGGAAACTTTTAACCCCACTCCTCCACCCATGAGTCTCCAGTTAACCCTGGTTAAGCTAGATAAGTCAAGTGATGGGTTAACTAGGTTTATGAGTGAGGGAAGGTGTAAAGCTCATACTTAGTCATTTATCACTCACTCTTCATGTTTTTAACTCCCTCATTTCATGCTCCCTTTTTTTATTCTGCTGAAATTCCCCAAATCCCTCATGCTCAAGAACACACTTTTGCTCATATCTCACAAACCCTTGCTTGGATTTCCATGAGATTTAGAGTTAGATCCCTTGAATTTAAGGGGAGTTTTTCATGCCTCCATTAATGCCCCCTGTAATTTTCTACAACCCCTTAAACTTTGCAGCAAAAAATTTTCATTCATCATATTTACACAAATCCAACGATTTAAATCCCTTGAAAATTGGAGCAAAGGCTAAAATGAAAAACAAAAACTTCTACAAGTGGTTTCGTTTGAATCCAAATCCAAGAAGGCCACTTTATATTTTTAGTAATCCTTCATGGGAGCACTTACTATTAATAGTAATTCCAAGAAAAATGTGCATTTCAAGTATCTCATTGCATTCCCTCATGTTTAAGATACTCAAAATTGTCGAAATTGGCAAGACTAACAGACATTGGCTAAAATGGGACAATAATGATGAATATTCTAAAAATAGTAAATGGATGAAATGAGCTAAAAATGATCACATGTCATTCCTTCACTCATTCTATAATGGTCCCAAAACTCATAGAATTATTCTGCTCATGTTTCAAGTAAAATCCTACATTCCTCGATGCGGCAAGCATAGAGTGCCAAGCCAAATTTTCACCAAGAGCTATTTCACTTCATATCACATGGAATGTATGATAAAATATGGATAACATTGATTATCGGTCCCTTTCTTCTTTCCTTACTCTAGAATCGGAAGGATTTGGTCTCATGTTCTATTCATCATCGGTGATCCCATAGTGATAGAACCAAGATCGGGCTTATGTGAGCAAAATGCACCAATTTCTCCCATGTGAATGATTGATCATAAAAATGTGGCAGTGTCTCAAGGATCAGAAGGATTGTCTCAATGAGGGAATTCACCTTTCAATGTTCTCAGTGGCCTACTTCTCAAGTGTTCATCACTCCTCTTCTCGGTGTATCCAAGCAATGTGCAGAAGTGCATCATTTCAAGAGTCTTCAAAAGAGGGAAAAGTGTTAGAAATGTCTTCATTAGATCTCTTCATTAGTGGATCACAGTGGAGGTTCATCATGGATCAAAATTTCATTCTCAACATCTCTGGAGCTGATATTTATCAAAGATGGAGGCATCTTCATTCGCTTTGGAGCATTTCTTCTTTCATCTCCTCATTATTTCTCCTCTTCTCTCCCCCTTTCTAATTCTTCATTGTAAGAAATCATTGTATTTTATCTTATTCACTTAAGTGACTCTAATGTTGAAATTTAAAATTCCCTTTTGATTTATAAAAAGGGGACTTATTTTCTCACTTCCTAGGAAAATGAAGAGTCACAAGTGGAATAAAGACATGAAGGGTCATGTGGGGGTAGATGAAGAGTTGCATTGTAAAGCTATAAATTGGGAGAGCCTCCTCATTTAAAAGGATGGTTATTCTTGTTTACTAGCTCCCATATTCTCTCTAGGAACAAGTGATCAAATTTCCTCTATTTCCTTTGCCTATGTTTCCTCTCCATCTCAACTACACTCCATGAGTATGTACTTGTTGAATATTATGCATTGAGACTTTGTGCTTTGTGTGTTTTGTTCCTTGATTGATTCTCATGGTGTCTTCTCATTGAATTCATGGATATATTCTGGTTTTGAAATAATAAACTCTAATGTACTATTTATTGTGAAAAATCCCTCACTATTCTCTTCACATCTCTATCTTGAGCTTTTTCCTCCCTTGTAGTTCTACAAACACTTTGCCACAAGTGTAGGGAAGTACCCCTGTGTGATCCCCGGTTGAAAGGCCACCCCCAAGCAATTAGAATAGTGTAAATATTCCTTATTTTCAATAAATGGAGCTACCCCATTCAAGAAGAGGGACTTAGTCCCACACACTATTGGTGAGAGTTCACTAATTTTCCCACCCGAATAATAATTTATTTGACAATAATGTATACACATCATGACTTAAATTGGCATGGCAAAGGAAACATAACCCCCTCTACAAATTTTCATGCATCACATTAATGATTTCATATAAATGTTAGCCCTAAATAAACTAATCATTAAAATAAAATCAATTATATAGAATAAACACCGATTTAAAAAATCATAATAAGGCTAAAGGCTTGTTATAGTGGTAATATGTTTACTCTCCAAATGGGATTTTGCATGTTCAAATCTTGCCAACCCCTTGATAATCGTGGAGGGTTGTGTAATGTGTTTACTTTCCAAGCGGGATTTCATGGGTTCAAATATTTCCGAATCAGTTATAGGGCATTCAAACCTTCCCAACCCCACTCAACATTTGTAAGGGGATCTTTCAAGCTGATCTCATAACATAACAACTTAAAAAATATAGATAATTTTTTAAAAAATGATCACTAGTTACATTTTTACGAAATTCTAGAATGTTCAATGAGAAATACTTCTCATCTCAAAAACTAATTTTAAAAAATAGAAAGAATGAATGAATGCAAGATTTTAATAATGTCCATGAGACCGAGCACTCTATTGGACCAAGAGAAACAACAAGAGACTTATATGTAAAAACTACTTGACATAACATTGCCCAACTATTCTTGAGGTATGTCCATTTCTTTTATGATGTTGGATCTTAAGCAAAAATTGTTGTTTAGTCATGCCTCGTCTCCTCAAACAAGGTGGTTAGGTTATCAATTTTAAGGCTATATTTATAAATGATTGTGATGTCACTATAGGCTACACACTCCAAGATGTAGTGCCTTTTTGTCTCACCCACCCTATGATTACAAAATATGCACATTGTCTTTTTCCATTCTTCTTTAGGTGTTGTCCACCCTCCGATTTTAGATATAATTTGACATGAGCTTGTCCTTAATCAAGCCATTCACATTTTTTCCTTCCATTTGAATTATGCATTTATGTAGGCCTTTCTTTCATGGTCCCTGTGGCATTAAGATCTACACAATATTCTTTTATATACCTTTGTTTCCCTATCTACATTGCTATCCTGCATTTCTCTCTCACATAATTATTTTTTTCTTCATGCTAATGTCCAATTTTCTCATCCACTTGATCTATTTCATACACATGTTCTTCTTCCTATTTAGATATTCCTCGACCACCATTCGGGGCCAACAACGAGGCTCCATATTTTTTTCTTCTAAATAAATCAACATCGAGTCATCATTGCTTCTTCTAATGGGAAAGTACTTGTTTCAACAAAGAGAATCTCATATGAAATTGATGTTTTGATTTTGGGGTGTTGTTTGTGATTATATGTTTTTGAATTAACTCTATTTTCTCCATTTATTATTTGACATTTTCATTCCCCAAACTTCACATTTTATAAGAACATTGGTGTGACAAGAAAGTTGAACAAGGTTTTTGGATTTATAATCTCATAGTTTATATTCATATACCTATTTTGTAGCCAATATAAAGCCTTCCCACTTACAATACCATAATTAGGGTTAATCTAATTAATATAGTAAACAATATGTGTAATTATGAGACAAGACCATATTCGGGTAAAATACGGTAAATTGCACTACCATAGATGACCTAACTAGGAATGTAAAATTAGGGTTAAAGAGGATTGCACAAATTTCTAATTGAGATATTATGATAGCGATCTAAAAATTTGCAAGAAGGGTGCGCAAGATGTCATCAAACTACTCTAAAAATTTGAAAGTGTGATTTTTCAAATCGGACAAATTTGTTTATGTTAGATAAAGTTACACAAATGAATTTGTTATGTTTGGACAACTCTGTCCTTTCTATCTTTGATTTGGATCTTTCTTTTTAGCACTATTTTCCTTTGTGTCTCGTAGCTTCATTTTTGTGGTTAAACTTGTGTGATCAAAGTTATGAATATAATTTAGGATTCTTCTTATTTGTTTAGGGACATAAAAAGGGGTTAGCACTTTTTGGTTGTGTAGCACCCACACACCTACATATCACTACTCGAAGAGGTGTCAAACCACGCAATTCTTCCACTGGTAAATGTGTGTAAGATGCATAATGCAAGGTATTTTGGTAATGAAGACCCTATGAGGATCTTTAAAACTCGCCCATGATATTTTCGTGTGATGTAGCTTAATAAATGACCAAGGAAGCTTTGTATGATGTGTGTAAAATTAGAGCTAGTTAATTATGCTTGAGAGATCTATTTAGCAATTGGGTAGTTTGTTGTGATTTCCTAAGTAGTCTAAAAATGTGAGATGTGAAACCCTTAGAATGGGTTAGGTTAATGTGCTTATATAGGTGATTGTTACAACAATATTTTCTCATTCAAATAACTCATGGTGACTAGGGTAACTTGTGGATATGAAAATGAAATCGTTGAGGTTTTTATTGAGAAGGCATTGACTCATAACAAATTCAACCATGCGAATTTTCCTTACATGGTCGACCTCGCATGCGGACATAGTGCACAATATAAGTTTTCCATTGGAGATGGTGGCTAGATGTCCGAAGATGTGTTGTATATTTTAAAAATGAGGTTTTGAATGGTCAATAATGGATAACAAGTGTCACCTAGTATCCGGTAGTGTTTATTAAGAAAGATGTGTGTAAGAATTAGTCAATTTAGTGCATAATGAGTTATGGGATAAGATAAATGTCAATTATTAATTTTTGTTGGTGTGTGTGACTTGCATTTTCATCATCCACATCACCTAGTGAGTCATCTCGCCTTGCAAGAGTCATAGGTCTTAGGGAGTCAAATGACAAGTGTCAGATTCTATCATAGAATCTGTCATTGTCATTTGCATCAATGCGTCATAGGAGTTACATTCCTTATTTGGAATTGTAACTCCTCCTTTAGTGGCATCATATGTGTCAGTCACGTCATATGCGTCAGTGGCATCATATGAGTTCTTTCCTTGTTTAGGCATGGGGTTACACAACACCCCTATTTGTACTTCCTTTTTTTGATCTATGAGAATGAGCAGACATGTTTTCTTATTTGCATATTATTTCCATTGTTTGAATCTTTCTTATTGCGTTGGAGCTACGACGTTACCATCGGAGTGCAACTTCATTGTGGTGCATTGTTTCGACATCGGTTCTCGCGTATCCCTCTTTCATGGTATCAGAGCTGGTTTCGGTAAAACATGCACTCTTTGTTTATCAATTGCTTATTACTTTTGGTTTCTTCTTATTTCCTTGTGCAAGTTTTTTCGATTATTACTTTGGAATCATATTGCTCACCTCACATTGAGGTTTCAGCAGTTGCAAGTTTGAGGGTATTTTGGTCGGTTTACATTACTAGTTGTTGAGTTTGTTTGTGATTGCTTCTATTCTCATGAGATCATTTTTACTCTGGTGTGGACCTGTGGTTCATTGTTTTCTCAAGTTTACCATTGCATGGACGTTTTTGCATAGTGGTTATTGCTCATGCTTTGGTCTTCTTGGCTCATGTTTCAACCTCCACTCCTTGTGATTCCGGATCACCTCCTTGTGCCTTGTTCAAACATCTACTTTTTTCAGCTCGTCGACCTCTGCACTGATTTTTCCTACTGCATGTTTGGAGCTCCACCTTTCATAGGCTCGTGCTTGGTTGGACGAACTTCTTCTTATTCTTTGTTGGCTCAGTGGCTCACGACTTGCTTATTCTCAACAATTCAATTTTTGGCATGAACATGAGTGCATTGATCTCGCATTAGTTGTTGTTCAAACATCGTGGGATTGTTTTCTTTGGCTCATCAACCTCTGCATTTGGTTTTGTAGCTTGAGTCCCTTGTGCACACCTACCTGCACCATTTCTTGTTTCCTTGGAAGCTTGGGTTCTTCCTCTAGTGAACGTTTTGACTTGCCATCGTTTTGCCTTGATCTCTTGGAGGATTTTTTTTGCATTGGAGGATCTCTGGTTTCTCCTCCTATTCAAGTTCCTAACGTGACCTCTTGTCCATGCTATCTCCTCTTTGTTTTTGGTATTGTGTTTACATCTGGTTTGGCCTCGGTGTTGGCATTTTCCACTTCAAACTCGGCGGTGTAACTACTCGAGCGACATTTATGCGTTGTTTCGACCTACTCAATGCTCTTCATGGCATTGAACTCACTCCGACTGTGTCACATGAGTTACCATAACTGCAAGGATCTCTATTTATGCTTGTTACGGTTTGCACGTGGACTTAGTTGGAGGTATTCACATCCACACTGCCGTTTACCATACATTTTGAGTAGCTCAGTCAACATTGCCCTTTTTAGGATTGATTATTGGTTAATCAATCACCTTTTAAAAATATTTTAAGGTTAGGAACATTATTCTTGGCATTGTAATTTTTTTGGGGTATATTTTGCTTGCTTTATTATCCTTCCTTCGAGTGTCAAAGATGGAGGGTGAGGTCCGGGGTTGGCAGGAGGCTAATCCCCCCTCACAATAAAAAAAAACCTATCTAAAATTTGATGCCATTTCAATGAGCATACATACGACACCCTTTGCATGCATTTAGGGAACCTTTTTAATCCATTTACAGGGCTTATTGGCATTTTCCATCAGTTGCGGGAATCATTTTTTCGCTATAACTTTTGACTCGTTGCTTGGTTTTGAGCACTTCTTTAGTCAAAGTTGCATGTTTTTTCACACACTAGATGATGGGATTATCAATTTTGTAAACACACTATTTTATAAAGTGCCGCATTCTAGGGGGTGGCATTGTATTGCTTGTATCGGCTCATTTCGAATCATCTTGAGCATTGTTCTATCCCTTTTATTGCTTGTGGACTTGTGAGCACGTCTGCCATAGTCTTACAAAGCAAAGGGATTCTTTCATGTGATGTGAGACACTATTTCTCACAAGGCCTTCTCTTCCCCTTCTTATTTTCACTCATTCTTGTGTTTGCTTACGAGTGTCATCAATTGCTGCCCAACGAACCTTATTGTTATCTCCACTCTTGTGCGTTATTACGTTGATTGCAAGGTGAGTGATAGATTGGTTCTCAGAACATAGTCACATCTGATTGTAATCAACATGCTAAACTATAAAGTGCTAAACTCGAGAGGGTGTGATATTGTTGCAGGGTGGTTTTTCCTTTCTCTCTCCTTTCTTCTTCCTTTGTTAGTTCTATCTCTTCATTATGGATATCTCTAAAGTACTAGTGCTCACACCTTTTAATTTCTTCGAATGGAGATCTAAAATAATATTGTTTTTGCGAGTTAAAGGGTTATACCGTGTCACCACGGGTTAGAGACTGAACCTAATGATGAACCCGAAAGATCTAAATGGTTCAACTGCTATGATGAATCCTTAGGTCTTCTTTGTATCTTCGTCTCTTCCGATTTGATATTCCACATTGAAACTTCCTCAAAACTCCATGGAGTGTGGAAAACACTTGACGAGATGTTTGGGAAGTAATATGACATGAGAGTGCATGAGTTGGAGAATGAACTACTAGGGTTAAATCCTAGTGACTTTGAAAACCTATAGGCCTTCTTCTCAAAGTTTTTCCACACTAGACTACTTCTAAAGGAATGTAAAGTGGAGAAGAAATACTCTCAATTGATCTTGTCGATTCTTTCTAAGTTAGGTCCGAATACTCTGTCTTCATTTCAAATTTCCACGCCATGAAAGCCGCCTTGGGTAGTGCTTGGAAAATGCCCTCATTTGACAGTTTTTCATCCCAACTCATTCAAGAACAGGAAAAAATCATTCAAATGGGGACTCTAAAATCCAAGTCACATGCCCTTGTGGTGAATAAGGGCAAGAAAAATGAAAATAAGAAAGAAACAAAGGACCAACCTAAGAAAGAAACCAAGACCAACCAACCCCCAGCTAAGCCCAACACTAACACTTCGACTTCTAAGCCTAAAGCGAAGAAGGAAAAGTGTAAATGCTCATATTATAAGTATCTGGACATGACGAGCATCATTGTTTTCGGAAACAAATTGATCACTTAACTCAATTGCTTGAGAAGAATAAAATAAGTGTTCCTGAATCCGTCAAACAAAATGCTCAGAAGGGTGAGTCTTCTAAAGCAAAGGAGTCTAAAAATGAAAAGAAGAAAGGTAAGACCTCGTAGCTAGATCAAATCCATCATCAACTTGGATTATTGATTCCGGTGCCTTGCACCACATGGATTCTTCAAAGGTTGAATTCTCTAGCATTGAACCATGTGGCATGTCCCAAATCACGTTGGGTGATGACACTCATGTGTCAGTTTCTAGTAGTGGATCGGTAGAGATAGAAGGTGGAACATTTAACCAAGTGTTGAGTGTTCCCAATCTCCTATCAGTTTACCAAATCACCCACCTTAGTGAAGGAATGCGAGTGGAATTTGGTCATAACTCGGTGATCATTCGTGAGCTTAAATCTGATTGCACTGTGGCTGAGGGAAAGGCGGATCACCATTCATGGTTGTATACTTTTTCCCACTTCTCTTCTGATTCGACGCCCAATGCCTTGCTCACTCATGCAAATGAGGTTAGTAAGCTATGGCATGAGTGTTTTGGGCATCTAAATTATCATTACCTTGAAAAATTGAGCCAAAATGAAATGGTCAACGGGTTACCCCGAGTTAAGTTTTCTAAAGGTCTTTGTGAGGGTTGCACCCTCGGAAAGCACCCTGAAAAAAACTTTGATAAGGGAAAATCCTGGAGAGCTACTCATCCCTTGGATCTTGTTCATAGTGATGTTTTTGGCCCCTTTCCATCTCCTTCTTTCACTAGAGCTCTATATATACTAACCTTCATTAATGAATTTTTCGTTATACATGGGTATAATTTCTTAAGCTTAAGTCTGAAGTCTTTGAGCATTTTCAAAATTTAAGGATCTTGCTGAGAAACAAGCGAATGGTCTATCAAGGTTCTTCAAACCGACAATGGAGGTGAGTATGTGAGCAATAGGTTTGAGGATTTCTACACTTCTGAGGGGATTGCTTTACAGCGTACAATTGCTTACAACCCTTCCCAAAATGGAGTTGTAGAAAGAAAGAACCAAACTCTAAAGGAGATGGCTACTTGTATGGTTCACTCGAAGTCCCTTCCTCCACAATATTGGGCTGAAGCAGTGAATTGTGCTTGTTACATTCAGAATCATGTTCCACACAAGGCGAAGTAAGAGGGATGACACCCTTTGAAGCTTGGTTTGGACACAAGCCTAATGTTGAGCACTTTCAAGTCTTTGGATCCAAGGCTATGGCTCGAGATTCCCAAGAAGAAATGCAAGGCATTGGATCCAAAATCCAAACCTTGTATCTTTGTCGAGTATCCTGATGGCATGAAGGGATATTGATTGTTGAACCCTACAACCCATGAGCTCTATATTGAGAGGAGTGTGAAGTTTGATGAGTCATCCTTGACTTTTACTTCCACTGAGGTTCTTTTCCCAGCGATTGATTCGACTCATCGGATGATGGTGTTGTTGAGTGAGTTCCTCCTCTCCCTTCTCCTCAAACTTTTGAGTCTTCTGATTTTGATAGTAGTGATGATGAGGAATATGTCCCTTCTCACTCGAGTGAAGAATCTTCTGACTCTGAGCTTGAACCTTCGGGACCTCTTTGGGCCAAGAAAACTTTACAGAGTGTTGGAGATTTAGTTGGGGATCCTTCGGATGAGATACATACTCACTCGAGTTTGATTGGACCCCACTTCTTCATCTCTCGCTTCGATCCACCGTCTTTACAGGAAGCTTATGGGATTCCTGAGTGGGATTCTGCTATGGATGAGGAGTATTCCTCATTCATAAAGAATGACACTTGGGATCTTACCCCTCTTCCGAAAGGAAGAAAAATCCTTCAGTGTAGGTGGATATATTGAACAAAGTATGGAGCCAATGGAGAAGTCAAGAAGTATAAAGTGTGACTTGTAGCTAAGGGTTTCTCCCAGGTAGCTGGGGTTAATTACTCGAAAACCTTTGCTCCGGTTGTGAAGATGACTTCCATTCAATTGATCCTTGCCATCACTGCTGCTAATAGATGGGAAGTCCACCAGATGGATGTTAAGAGTGCCTTCTTTCATGGGGACATAGAGGAAAAGATCTATATGGAGCATCCTGTGGGTTATGTCCATGACCCATCCCTCATTTGCAAGTTAAAGAAGTCTCTCTACGGCCTTAAACAAGCCCCTTGGGCTTGGTATGCCAAGATGGACTCCTTTTTACTTACATTAGGGATCACTCGGTGTCACTCTGACCCAAATGTGTATATTCTGTGGTAGGATGACTCCATGCTTATTCTTGTTCTCTATGTTGATGAATTGTTGATCATGGGTATCTCTTCCTTTATCATTGATTCTGTGAAGATCTCCTTGGCCAACAAGTTCTCCATGTCTGACTTAGGATTGCTTCATTACTTTCTTGGGATCTAGATTTCACAATATGACTCGAGAATTATGATCTCGTAGCCTAAGTAATCTCTTGATTTGCTTTCTCGGTTTCACATGTCTGATTGTAAGTCCTCACCTACTCCTTTTCTTTCTGGGGTCAAGTTGGTTTCTGATTTCTCTTCCCCCTTGGTTGACAGTACCCTTTATCAACATTTGTTGGGGAGCTTGATCTACCTTACTCACACTCATCTAGATCTATCATATGTTATCAGGATCATGTTCAGATTTATGTAAGAGCCTCATGAGCTACATTTAAAAGCAACAAAGTGAATATTTCACTATATTCATGGCACTCACACAAATGGTATTCATTACTTATGAGGGACTGATATTGACTTGGTTGGATTTATAGACTCAGATTGGGCCGGTGATCTAGATCATTGGAAGTCTACCTCATGCTACAGTTTCACTCTTGGTTCAGGTTCTGTCAGTTGGTCCAGTAAGAAGTAGAATGCCATTGCCATATCATTGACAAAAGTAGAGTACAGAGGAGTAATTAACGCTGCCATAGAATTTGTTTGGTTACAGGGTATCTTGACAGAGTTTGGCATCCACTTTCGGCCTACCATTATCTTTGTGACAACATGAGCACTATCTCAATTTGTATAAATCCTGTTGAGCATCAGCGAATGAAGCACATTGAGATTCACATGTACTTCATATGGGAGATGATACATGAAAACATCATCGACATAGAGTATGTTCAGACAACTGATCAAGTTATAGATACATTCACCAAGCCCTTCACTGAGGTGAAATTTCTTCACTTGCGGTATCTTCTTGGGGTGAGGTCTGCTTCAACCACCCATCTTCTTCGGGCTATATAGTCATCCTTATTCTCCTCTTCTTCTTTCCAGAAATATGTTGTTTGTATATGGGCACCTTATCAGGCCTTTAGTTGTTGGGCCCCATTGACACATCTTTCTTACTTGTCTAGGGGAGTCTTCTTTTCTGTTATGGCTTACCATTACCTCTCGCGGCTTAGATGAAAGGGGGTGTTGGTGTGTGTGACCTGCCTTGTCGTCATCTACATCACACTGGTGAGTCATCTCACCTTGCAAGGGTCATAGGTCATAGGGAGTCAAATGACAAGTGTCAGATTCTGTCATAGAATCTATCATTGTCATTTGCATCAGTGCGTCATAGGAGTTACATTCCTTATTTAGAATTGTAACTCCTCCTTTAGTGGCATCATATGCGTCAATCACGTCATATGCGTTAGTGGCATCATAGGAGTTCTTTCCTTGTTTAGGAATGGGGGTTACAAAACACCCCTATTTTTGTTGCCTTTTTTGATCTATGAGAATGAGGAAACATGTTTTCTTATTTGCATATTCTTTCCATTGTTCGAATATTACTTATTTTTTTGTAGCTACGACGTTACCATCGAAGTGTAACTTTTTTGTGGTGCACTATTTTGACATCGGTTCTCGTGTATCCCTATTTCAATTTCTAAGCAAGGATAGGTCTATATTTAGGTATCTACATCTTCCCTCATTTTAATCTAGTAATTGAAAAAATTCTTTATTAAAATATAAATGAAATGCAAACCTCCCATGAGGACAAGGTATACACAAGACTAGATTTTTGTGTTCCCTTTTTCTTTGTGTATAGCCATACATGTGAAGGTATGTACCACATGCAAAAAAATACGTAACTTTAAATTCCATTCAAGATAACATAAATTGAAAAGTAAATCATGAAACATGTACACACTGTTTTTCCCAGCGTTGAATGTGAGGGAAGAGTTACTAAAAAGTACAAATTTGTGAAAATTATATAGTTGTTTTCCCTCGGTGATGTATGTGAAGGACGAGTAATTGATTATAGATAAGACCGTAGAAATTGGACCTTCAATTTGATGTTTATAAATTCTCCACAATAATTTTTCATATTGAGTGAAATTTGTAAACCATTTGCAACAATTAGTCCTCTTGAGTGAAGTCATGTGTAACCATCCACAAAAATCAAGCATGTTGAGTGAAGCCATACATGTAATTGTCATGATGCAATTGTTGTGTAGATGTTGTGATGTAATAATTATGTGCATATCATCATATGGTGTCATTTGAAGCACTATATCTAAAATTTGCATGAATGTGTTAGAAAACCCCATAATATGCCCTCTTTTGAGATAATGGATGATGCAAAGGATAACTTAGCTCAAAAGAGAAAGTGTTAGTCATGTAAAAGCACAATAAAAACATGATCAATGATATAAAAAAAATTAGTGTATCAACTAACATGGTATAATGTGTATATTTCGTAAGATAAAACATTTGTTAGCACAAGTAATGTGTAACATTCAAGAAATAAAGAAACGTGATATCAACATATATTATCTTAGGAGTAAACATGTCATCATAGCATTCGTGAAGATTTAGAAAAGCGAGCACATGCAATGTGTTTAAGTCGAGAAGATAATAGCGGTGTGAGATCAATAATGTCTATGCATCATCAAAAGAATGAAACATTTCATGAAAGTGTTCTATCAAGATTTAATAAAATATCATCGCGGTGAAAGGATGAGTAACATGATAAAAACACATGAATCAACACCTAATGGATCCATAGTGGCCTAATACATGAAATGATAAAAACTTACATGACAAACCCATCATCAAGAAACATGACTACCAAGAGGTGAAAAAATTGAAAAGTGTTAGTAGTGTTGGATGTTAGCTTGTGCGTGCAAGAACACACATGCAAAAAACAATGATATAAATAAATTGTGTAACAAACAAGTGATAAACATCATGCGGTAAACAATGATAAACATCATGTAGTAAATATGGAAATAAAAAACCAATGTGGTTAGAGTAATATGTAATAAAATTTTTGTAATCATGTAATTTAACAAATAATGTACATGTAGTAATGTGCAATAAATAATGTTATAAGCAATCAATATGCACAAAGCAATGTGTAACAGAAATTTTAGAAACTATGTCCTGTAATCATCAAAGTGTTATGATCGGTGTGTATCAAGTAAATGTATACCAATCAATATGCTAAAACCAAATGTGTAAGAAGGAATATCAATCAAGTAAGAATTGTAATGTAAAGTAACCATAGGGCCTAGAGCCAAGAATACAATCAAGCAATATGTGTGTAGTATGTATGTGAACAATTAATGTGTGTCAATCAATGTGTAAAAATGTAGTATGTAACAAAGCAATGCAATTCATAAGATAAGTATGTTATAACAATGTATGTATACCAACAATCACTCAAGCATGTAAGCAATATGTCATAATATGTGTGATCCTATCAAGGATGTAGAAAATCATGTATTGTATGATTTTTTTACATTCTAAGAATATACAAAGTGCGTATTATAAAAAGTAGGAGGGGTAGTGTGTCCCTAATGTAGATGAGCATAAATAAAATAAGGAATGAAAACCATTCATATACATCCATGTAGATAACCAAATAAAGCATAAAACATACAAGTGTACTAATAAATCAAAACATAAGGTACACAAGTGTACAAATAAAACACAATATACTACATAAAAGAAAGAGAAAACACAACAAATAGCATATAATTACACAAAATAGTTAAAGAAAACAATATTGCAACTCAAACAAGGGCCTAATGTAAACAAGGAAAACAGTATCACATATTAATCACACATATGCATGGAGCAGTCAATGTCAAACAATTTCATAAAATAATCAGTGGAATATAACACACTAATGCATAGAGAATTAGATTCAATCAATGCCACACAAAAATAAAAGTATGTAACATACAAGCATATAGAACAATTAAAACAATGAATGTCATAAATATGTCAAATAATATAATACACAAGTACATTAAGTATTCAATTTAAGCAATACCAAACAATAAGTAATGATGTACACAATTAGTGTAATGTAAGAAGTCAATAGTGTAAATAAACATTATAGTGCGAGTAGTTAATCGTGTAAGAAAGTAATGTTTTGTTAGCAATAAATTTTGTGAAAAAGTAATATTACGTGCAAATAAAAAGGATAGGTAAGATAAAAGCCGCAGGATAGTAGTAATACACTACTAAAAGTAGTGAAGTAAAACATGGATCATAGTTGAGTCTATGTTTAGAAGAAAGAAATATGATCAACTTTGGATAAAAGAACAATATAACACATATCCTAAGGAGTAGTTGTATGGTATACACAATGGACTATTGTCGAGAAATTTGATCATGATAAACTTGATATATATGCCTTAGGGTAGATATGCCCCCAATGTGGTAGGTATTTGCAAGGATAGAAGGCCATGAGAAGTTGTAAGGTGCGAGATTTGTATCCAAAGATCTTGCGGTATGTCAAATTCCCCTAGTGTGGATATTTCCTTGGGGTGGTAATGTGTTTGAATTCCAATGCTTTTCATTGCTTACTATATTATACTTGAAGGAGTCTTAAAGCCGTGTAGAGTGCCAAATCTAAATGATCAAAAGACTCAAAGCTGGGGAAGGATCTTGTATGTCACATATAAGTCTTAAATTTGTATTTTTGTAATACTATATTATTTTTACATTTTGGAAAAATATGTGAGAAATGTAAGGCTAAAGGCATTGGGGAAGTGGCTATAAATAACATAAAAGGAAAAGTGGGGTCGTGGGTATTATTTTTACCTCAAAATCACATCAAACCCATATGAAATGTGTTGCATTGTCAGGTAGTAATGGGGTATAGGGTAATGTTTTCCCTTAACAATCACATTGGACCCATGGTAAATGTATTGCACCGGTGGGAAATGCCATAGTTGATAACTAGAAGAGAATACGTGGAATAATTGATATAAGTGTAATGTGTGTGTACACACACACAAAGTGTGATAATCATAAGAGGCTAACAAATGATCATGTTAATGTGATAACCTATACCATGTGTTAGCTAAAAATTTGTTGTTGTAGATGCAATCAATAATTTAGGGGACAACAATCCCTCCTCTTTAATGGGGAGGTTCCCTTATTCAAAACAAAATTGAAACCCTAGAATATTTACAAATATACATTCTAATAAGTTTTGATGAGGATGTTGGTTGCAATGAGTAATTCCATAATTTCAAATATAGATAAAATATTGAGAAGAGAATGAGCTTAGGTGAGAGAAAGGGAAGAGAGAGAACACCACTTTCAAATAAGAACAACATAAATATTATTCTACTCTTGTATGTCAATATAACTCAAGAACATACATGTCTGCATATAATGGAATTTACTATAGTGGAAAAGATATAGATTGAATCAAAGTTCAATGATTCTTGGCACATAAGTATGAACACAAAGTTTCAATATCCAGAAAATGCAAACAATATATAAGATAGAACAAAATAAGGAAAATAAGATAGAAAAAGAAAGAAACAAGGAGAGAAAGGTTCTTCTTTTGTATTTGAAAATCAGTATTCTTTACATCAAAATTCTCCAACATCCAACCCCTTTACAATAGAAACTGAGGCCTTATATAGGAAAGAGGGGAGGAATAACTACCCAAACTAACTAGTTGTTTAATTAAGTGATTAATCACTTAATTAGTCAAGTTACATCAAAATGACTTTACATTAAATATTTCCTTTTTACAAAATAAAGTCAATGACAAAATATAACAACTAGTTGTGTTAAGAACTTGAAGAAGGAAGAGAGGAAATAAAAGAAGCAAGAAATTTTAATTTCAAAACATGCATCCGAAACTTGGTGATTTGTAGCTGAAATTTCCATCTCTTTAATCAAAATAGTGTTAGCTATATTATTCATCCAAGATCCTAAAGAGTTCCCCATTTTGTAACTTGTGCCTCCATATTGAACTAATACTTTGGCAACCTCTACTATCACATTATTGAGATTAGATAATTCTTACAATTTATGCTTGTTTACAAATTATGTCTTGTACAAGTCCTCCTTGATGAGATTCTTGAAATACTATTTGATTTGATTTGTTGAGTTCCATTGGGATGAGTTATATTTGAAAAGATAACAACAGAGATCTCGTAATTTTGTAAATATTTCAGATTTTAAGGATTCACCTTTTTGAATAACATTTTACAATTTTGTAGAAGCTTCTTTGAGAACTTTCATTCTCTATTCTACATTGAGGGACCATGTACGCAATAGATTGTTCTTAGAATCATCAAAAATATTATTAGAAAGGAGGATTTTCTCATCATTAAGATCCATGATGCGTATTTCTTGAATGACATCTGCCCAAATTTTTACTTCATTGGAAACGCTCTCCACCCCTAAGTTGACATACTTTTTGAGATGAGATGATGTTATCATAAGTTTTGCATGCTTCATTAATGAACTCTAATCCTGTGATAAGGATTTTCTCCACCCAAGCTTCAACTTCCTTTCCCAGAGTTGCATGTTTGTGTATCTCTAGTAATAACTTTCAAATCAATATCAACAATTATAGTGGATGGTGCAAGTGAAGACAAGGGAGTTGGATATAATTGGGTATTATCAGGATGAAAGGAATAATTTAATAAATTTTTCTTAGTACTTGCACCTTCTCCTCAAGTTTCTCATGAGTTTATTTCCTTTTTGACTCCCTCAATTACTTTAGAAACAAAATCTCTAAGGTTATACACTTCATCCTCGGGGTTGGTTCTCCCATAGATATTCTTGTTAGTTCAAAATCAGCTCTAGAAACCTCTTGTTTACCTTTATCTCCTTTAGGATAAGTAATTTCAAGGAATTTTTTCTAGATGTATTTGAAACAAATCAGAAGGTTTTTTTGACCTTTTTAGGGGGAGAGAGGTGCCAAGGAGTGCAACCACAACATCATAGTTGGGAACTTGAATCATGGATTGAGATTTTCTTTTCTTATTGTCAATCATAGGCTGCACCCAAGAGAATGAATCCCTTGAAGATGTTCCTAAGGATGGAAATGTGAGGGAGAGTGGTGGAGGAAGGGGTTAAGAGATAGAGACAATAGTTACCACATGAGAGGAAGAGGGTCTTCTCACATCTAGCTTGGGTCTAGAAGTATTGACCTTCCCTAGATCTAGAGCTGCTACTTCCACCACACCTTCTTCTTCCTCATTGTCTTCTTCTTGTTCCTCTTCATACTGTTTCTTTTCACTTCCTTCCTCCTCACTTTCCTCCTCTTGTTAGTTTATTTTTTTCTCTTCCTCTACTTGTTCAAAACTTCTTATCCTTTCATTTCTTGTGTTTTAGCTTTCTTATCATCTTATTTTCTAGGTGTCTCAATCTTCTTCTCAGTCTCTTTTGCTTTGTCTTTCTTTGCATAGAATTTAGTCCCAAAATATTGTTGAGAAGAAGGAGAAGCTTGGTGAGAAGGAGTTTCTTGTTGGGAAGAAGTTGCTTTTGAGGAGAAGCTTCTTTTTGAGAAGTTTTAAACTCCACCATTTTATTACTAAACCATTCTATCGTTCTTGATAAACAGGAGCATTGAGATCATCTAGATTATCTTTCTCCTTTTAGACTAGTCAATTGTGGGGAGAGAACTAAATTGAATAGATTTGGTCAATTCAGAAGAAAGAAAATCAGAATCATCATCAACCATGCCCTTTGGTACCTTGTGTAATTTGAATTCTTGGATTTATTGGAGAGACAACCTGCCATATGCTCTTTTTTAACCTCAAAATCATCTTCATAGTTTTCTTTAAAATATTCAATTATAGGATCATGTAGATAAGAGAATCGGAGGTTGTTTATAATGAAGTTCTTACTATCAAAAGTTATCCTCTTCTAAAAAGAATGAAAGTTAAATGGAGAGATACTTCTCTCAACATTATGGGCATCAGGAGAAAATTTACAAGTATAATTTCCCAAGGATATGGGAAACTGGATGTCGAGATATATTTTTATCTCTACAAGTCCTATGAAGAAGATCTAGTTGTCTACAAAGCTCTATCGAAATAATTTTATCACTACAATAAATAATAATTATATAAGGAGCTCCCTAAAAACATGTTGTTTTGATGTACAAGAATTTCTAAAACTAAATAAAAAGCGCCATAAGTAGCTATAATTTGTTTATATTTTGAGAGACTCTACTTGTGAAATTTCCTTCCAATAATCTAACTAAGAACATTGTGAAAGCATCGTTAACCCTCATGTGATGACTCTTGCTATTTTCATAGGTAAGTTGAGTGTAAAATTTAAAATAGGAAGATTTTACCGCTACCTTGGCTTGATAATCCAATCCATATTCACGTACCCGACTATGGTGTAGATCAAATAATAAGTCATATACAAGGTTTTTGTAACATCCTAGATTTATTGAATTAATAATACACACACATGTTTTACCACTTATGTTATGCATTTAAAGAGATAATTTTAGTTGATTTGTGGTATTGTTAATTGGTTGATGCCCCACCATACGAGTTATGTGGTTTTTAAAGTTTATTAAACTTATGATAAAGCCTAAGTTGCATGAAATATTGTTGTAAGGTTTAAACAAATTATTTAATGTTGTTAAGACACAACGTGGTATAACAATTAAGGAGATGATGTGAGTTTAATGAAAATTCCTTGGGAAACGGTAGCTTCCTTGAGAAGCTAGGGAATGCATGTAATTTGTTTCATTAATTTCATTCGACTATTTTTGGGAGCTCTGTTTGAGGGTTGTGCATGGAGTTTTTGGTGGAATAGTTGTTTTGTGATTGTGCATGTGATTTAATTACTATTATCTATGGATATTATGGCATATTTACTGTTTAAATATGTTGTTAGAAGCTTTAATAGTGTTTTGAAGCTTCTAACTTGGAAAATTGCAAGAGAAGTTTGGAGGAAAAATACACAGGAATGGGTTTTTCTACTCTTACTCTTTGTTGTTATTTTAATGAAGTACCCGAATATGTTTTGGGTTTGGATTGTTATGTGAAATCTAGTAAATGAATATGTTTTGTTTTTGGATTATCATGTGAAATATAGAAAATGAATACGTTTTGATTTTGGTTTATAATGTCAGATATGGAAAAATAATAAAGAGATAGTTTGAAATAAAAACAAATTTGATTATTTTTACAGTTCCTTAGAGCATTGTTGTTATCATTTTGAATACATTTTGGATTTGGATTATTTTTTGAAATATGGGAAAATAAATAAGAGTTTTTCAGCTCTTTCTTAGAGCATTGTTGTTATTATTTTGCATACATTTTGGTTTTGGGTTTTTGTATGATATTTTGAAAATGAAATAAGGAGTTAGTGTGGCATAAAAACGAACTTGTTTAGTTTTAACTACTCTTTCTTAGATCTTTGTTGTTATCATTTTTATTTGTTTGGTTTTATAAAAGTAAGGACTATTTTTTGTTTCATGGGATCCTCTCCCTTATGGACATATTGGAGTTTATTTTACTTTGTTTTTGTTGGGTGATTGAAAACTTGAAAAGAGGAAGGTTATGGAAAATGTAAACTAGACTTACGTTTTAGTTGTTTGTTTCTTTAATTCTTTATTATGGGAATATAGGAACAATGTTTAACTCCGTTTATTTTTTGAAGAAATGGTCTTTTCATTATGTATGCATATGATTTCAGTTTGGGACAATTTTTGGGTTATTGTTGTTGGTATACTTGAACAATGAATCGATTTTGTGATAAACAAGGATGATTGTTTTGAGTTTTTCGGGGAAATATTAGGAAGGGAATAAAGGTTATGTATCCTTCTATTATTTATTTCTGATATGTGTAATACAATTGATGATTATTTGTTTATTATTGATGAACTCTCTCTCCCTTCTTGGGATTAGACATTTTGGTTAACTTTTTTTTATTAAATGAATCCTTGCATAGAATTGTTAACGTTTTGGTAAACAACGATTATATATAGGTTTGGTCAACTCAATAAGGGTCTCTAAAATAGAATTACTTCATTATTTTTTAGTTAATTGAGGTTCTAATTGGGCTATGATTGATTTTTGCAATCTTATGAAGTTTAACTCTACTAAAATATGAGTGGTATAAAATTGTTGTCGTTAATGACCGCCTACATTATGAAATTTCTAGTTGTTATTAATAGCAGGAAAGTTGGAAAAATATTGTGAGTTATTACATTTTTAATTGAGGTTTTGTGATGTAGTATATGATCCATTATTGTCTAAATGTCTAAGTCATGTTGGCTGGTTGTATACAGTAATAATAGACACAATGTTTTTATTAATTAAGAGGTTTCATTAAGATATGTTTATAAGGTAGATTTCATAATATAAACTATGGAGTTTATGATTATAACTTATTGATTAAGAATAATCTTAGTCGATCTCTTATTTTGTTATTTCATTATAATTACAACATAGAATAAGAGTATGCAAACTCATGCCATTTCATATGAAATGATCCATATCTATCTATGTCTCCTACAATTTTTAGGAAATGTCGGCGTACTTGAAGTAACTATTTGGATTAGATTTTGTGATTGTTTTTTACGTCTTGAGTTTATTGGGAAATAAATTTGAAATGATTATTTGTAATCAATTTGATTATGCGATTGAAATATCATCACATCTTAAAAAGGGCAAGGTGGCCCAATGTATTGTTTTTGTTGACTATTGTAAATCACTATAAACGAAGTTTGGGGATATTTATCCTTGATTTGAAATCTGGTCTTTTAACTTATCTTATTTGAATTGAAAAATGTAGATATTTTACTTATAAAGTTGATTTATTAATTAAGTTGATAATTTCTTAAGTTATGTGATTATTTTTATTTCATTAATTCAGATAGAATAATTAAAGTAAAATTAATATCGACAGATAAACCTAAAGGATAACATAGGATATGAAATAATGATGTTATGTACCTTATAATAATAAGGAAGAAATCATGATAAGTGAATGCATTTAAATAACTCGGTATGAAAAATAATAATTAACCTACACCTAATGATAATTACTAAGTTGTTAAAAGTATGAATAAGAGGAAAAATATTAGTTAGTAACTCGTTGAGTTACTATGACCCTCTTATGAAAACCTATTAAGTATTGTGAAATAATACTTTTAAAACGACTTGCTAAGGATGACTTAGTTACATTACTCAAATAAGGTAACCTAAGTATAAGGAGTGTGGGGCGTAATGTTCCTACGTCATCTCGCTAAAATATTAGCTTAGTGCCAACTTAGGATGGATACGGGAAGGGTAGTGAGGACATAATGATGGGTAATCATTACGTGGTCCTTATGTTTCCCTTAGGAATCCTCGAGATAGTACAAATGAAATTATTTACATGTAGGAAATGATCCAATAATGAACTCTCCCTCTTCTTATCTAATTCACCTTCTTAATGTAATTTGGTACAAAATTTTGCACAATGAGAATCACAAAATATATTTGTTAATTTTTTTATAAACAAGATATAATTATATAGGAAATACATTCCTATAATTATGGAGATCATATCTCCTCATATAACTCACCCAAACAATATTCCCAACCACTAACTATTCGTAATATATATTGTTATAACAATATATATATGACTTAACCATCTAACAAACAATATTACTAACTTACTTTTACATGATAATATATTTACTCATGTAATTATTATTTACCCATACACATGGAGCACTAACTCATATTTCTTAGCATTCCCCCTTATACGAACATGGTAGAAAAATATTCACACACTCATCTGCAGTATGATCACCCCTGTGAAACATGTCCTACTATGTGACTCATGATCTTGATCCAAAAGAAAGGCTCTCTCCTTCCATGGTTTTAAATAGGCTTACCAAAAACCTTGATGTGAACATGCCCCATCAATTGTCCACCTCATGTGGTTTTTTGGATCCTCCAAAAACCCTTTCAAGATCCATGAATTGACTTACTTTGGTGCTTTTGTTCGCCACTATGCTTGTACATCAGGGAAGTATATAGGAATCACAACTCACTTATTACAAAATTGAACAATAGAACACATACTATTGGAAAGATTTCACATTACATCCTATAAGAATCACAATGTTCTTAATTGCAGCCATTGTTGTTGATTACTGCCACTCGATCTCGAATATCATAGAAAACTACCACTGCTACTGAAAGTTGCCCTTGACTTTAGCCAGTTTAACACATAATGGAAATGGAACTTTGGTTTCATGTTCCCCATAATGTGAAATTTCCACTTAGGAACACTGAAAAGAAAATCATATCAAACTACATACTACTGACTTGATCTTGGTTTTTGGATCTTATTTCACATGATCACCATTGCCAATGAATGTATTCACTGACCGATCATCTTCCAACAAAGAATGGTAGTTAGAGGATCTCCATAGTCAAAGGATATATGAAGTTATCTTCTCTCAAATATAATCATTTTCTAGCATCCAATACAAACCACACAAAGCAAAAAACTAAAAATAAATACACCGCACATTTGGAAATCATATACTCACACCAAAAAAATGCTACAATAACTAATATGTGGCCCCGTCATTGGAGACCGAGGAGAGGTCATTGATCAACCTCTAACCTTCAATGCAGCCCTACTCAACAAATGTGGCGACAAAGCTCAACAATTTTCACATTAGATTTATTAGTATAGTTTCCCTCCCACAATGTGTAACAACATGTATTACATACCTTAATCGAATGTCGGATTGTATTCATAAGGAAAAATTATTTTGAATCTATGTGATGTAGGAATTAACACATAAAATAACTCTTGACTCATTTTGATTTTGAAAATATGGTGATGACTCAAAAGGACTACAAAAAAATCCAAAACTATACACAATCCAGAACTAAGAGATACCCATCGAATGGCCAAAAAGAGGGTATTTTTCAAACTTGGTATTTTTAATGAAATTAGAACCAATGCGATGGGGATAAAAAACAAGAACTTTTGCAAAAAATAACACTCAGTTTCGAGCTACCATGCAAAAGATATTAAGGTTTTAATTTCCGTAAAAAGGCCCAATTTAATTAAAATTGGCTCAACAATTAAAAACTTTCTCAAGATGGAGAGAAAATTTATTACGTGTTCACTCGTAAGAACCAAGAGGAAATGAAGATTCTAAAAATGTTAATGGCCGAAAAGCTGGATCCCAAAAATATTAATTTGGTCAAAAAAACATTAATTGCCCTAAAAATGTAATTATTTAAGAAAAAACTATAGAAAAATTAAAATTTTAAACCTACGGTTTTGCAAAAAATAAAAAATAATCAACCAATCAGTAATGGTTGTGCGGAAGGAAAACCTTTTTATGAACATATTTGTATTTGGAAGTCTCCTTCATACACACAAAGTTGGAAAGTATTATTTCTTTTCCAAGCTAGATTTGCATACACATCCGTATGATGAGAAATATGGTGAAGAAAAAGTGGAACGCCTTTTTCTACAATATTATATTGTCCTCATTGCTGCTCTTCACATAGAAATTTATTGGATCAATAAAATATGTCAAAGTGGAGGACATGTCGACAAAGTGGAGGATGTTTGAAGAAGAATGCATGGAATGCCTTCATAGAATTTAAGTATTTTGACATAATTGTGTTGGTGTTCAACTCGTTGCTTCACGATTGATTAAAAAAATATTCTCACAATTGCGCACTATTCATAAAAAAATGTCACTCCTTCTCAAGTTCTTGGAGGCTAATCGAATGTAGTGACTACAAAATTCAATGTCACTGAAGCACTATGTTAAACCCGAACCATTAAATTGATATACGATAACAAAAATGCCTACAAATCTAAATAGATTAATGCACGTCATTTCATGGAAATCTATATGTAAATAAATGAAAAAATCCTTCTATTATTGCACTTATAATCCAAAAATTATAAAAAATGCCCGTATAGAGAACTACAAATTTGTAAGAGGTAAATAAACCAATATAATTTCTTCATAATTTATGAAACTTGCATTGCTGGGGGCAATAACAGAGAGGTGTTTCCCTTGACAATCATCAAATTTTAATTCTTATAAAGTCATGCTTTGATACCAAATGTAATTTGGTACAAAGTGTTGAGGAACAAAAACACAAAATATCTTCATTAAAAGTTATTTAGTAAATATGATACAATTATATAGGAAAGACATTCCTATAATTATGGAGATAACATCTCCTCATATAACTCACTCAAAAACATTCCCAACCACTAACTATTCATAATATATTTTGTTATAACTATATATATACAAATTGACCATCTAACAAATAATATTACTAACTTTTACATGATAATAATTACTTACAAGACATTATTATTTACCCATACACATGGAGCACTAAACCGATATTTCTTAACACTTAAACAACAATGAATCCAGATAACTATATTAAGATGGTTTTGTGGTGACGGAAGATGAATTTCGTAGGCTAGTGTGCGGTCTCGAAACTAAGCTTGCAAAGTAATGCTTGAAACTTTGGCCAAAGTAATGTATTAGCTGACTACATTGTTTGATCACCAATCCCTAAATAAACAATGTCGAATACCGAATGGAAGTTACATGGATGTCTTTCAGGTACACACATAGGAGATGCACATAGTTCTCATAACATGTAAAAGGTTAAACCAAGTATACAAAAGTGTACACACTCGGTTAGAGTGACTTAAGGGAGATCGTGGAGATTTGGATATACCCTTACAACTGCACATGGTTATTATATGTTATCAGATGGATTATGAATATTTTAATTATGCTAGATTATTTAGTAGTAAGATAAATAATAATGTTAATCATTGGTAGCATTAATTATATATTAAGGGCATGGTTTTTAAAAAAATCCCCTTAATTTGGTTGATCATAACAAGGGTGTTATAGTTTGGTATCAGAGCTATAGGTTTATCAACTCTTGGAATCAATGGGTTCATAACACTAATGGAAATATTATCCTTTCATTAATAGGATATGATGGTTAGAAGAAGGGTGAACCATGAAGATGGAACCAATTCAGATAATGCTGAAGGTTCAACGGCTAATAAGTTAGATGAAATTCTCACATTCCTTCAGGACACCCATAACCGGATAGCTACCTTGGAGCAATAGGTAGTGGTAAAAATGAAGAGAAAGAGAAAGAGCACCATGAACAAAATGACGATAAACATGAGCGAGGAGATAAAATTTCTCGCTTGGCTTACAAACTCTCTAGAGACAAAAGAAATTATCCCACGCAAATTTTATGGAACTACCTTGGGGGATGGTGCTAAAAACTGGTTAAGTGAAATGGAGAAGTACTTTGAAATAAAGGATTTTTCTGAGGAAACTAAAGTATTATGGGGTGCTTTCTAACTCTCTAATGAAGAATCTTCATGGTGGGATAACCATAGTATGGAATTGGGAGTAGATATTACCTTCGTCACTTGTGAGAGATTTAAGGTATATTTCCATCAACGTTGGTTACCTCAACTTTATTTTGATCAGAAAATGTCATAATTTCATAACTTAACTCAAGGAAAATTGAGTGTTGTGGAGTATTGGGAATGTTTTACAAGCTGTTAAAATATGTACCCCAATACCAAAAAGATGAAAATTTTAGGATTCATAAGTTCATCATGGGATTAAACCCAAACATAAGAGGTGAGGTGGATGTTCATGGACCATCTACAATGGAAGCGGTGTTTGAAAATGCTATAAGGTAGGAATAGAAATTGCAATACTTTTCAAGCTTCAGGAAGGATAAATGCAAGAATATTGTTAGCTCACCTGCACCACTTGCTCCTAGGAAAACTTGGTGGAAGAAAGAGGGCAAAAAAATTAAGTCGCCATGAAAATTATAACTAAACTTGTTGTAAACATAAGAAATAATGAGAAAAAGTGTTATTTTTGGAGAAAATAAATTTGAAAGGAAAGGTCTTATTGGGGGATGTTTCAAATGTGACGGTGATCACTATGCAAAAAAATGTCCCCAAAATAATAATGGGAATAATTAGTAGCACAAAATTTGTGCTATAGTGGGTAATCATTAGCGAGAAAAACTAGGTACCCCAATAAAAGTGTTGAGTAAGATTTATTGTTTTCCACTTCTTGTTTTGTTTAACACCGGTGCTACAGAGTGTTTATTTCTAGTAAGTTAGCTGTAAAATTTTCAAAGAAATCTATATTTTATGAAAAATACTTGGACTGTCCATTACGGGAATGATATTATTCATATGGTAGACTAATGTCTATTTGAAGTAGCATTAGAATTACCTAGTTTTACCACTAAACTTAACCTTTATGTGACTCCTTTAGGGTCTTATGACATCATAATAGGAGTAAATCTGGTTGTCCAAACACAAGGCAATAATGGATTGCTTTGAGAAGTGTATAGAATGTATTGATGAAACACAAAAATAGCCATCATTTGCAGGCATTAAGAGAGATTTTGAAGTTAGACAAATCTCTGCAATGCAACTAAAGAAATCCAAAAACAAAGGTTGCATGTTGTACACTATTAAGATATCATATTTTAGTGAGGAAGGTAAGACTTATTTGGAATATTTTAGTGAGGATGTCTTTCCTAAAGAATTTCCGGACTTCCTCCTAAACGAGAGGTTGACTTCACAATAGACATTAAACCATGAACATAACCAATATATGACAATGAGCTGGTTGAACTAAAAGCACAACTACATGAAATACGTTCAAAAGGATTAATCCAACCTAGTGTGTCTCTTTGGGAGCACCAACCATTTTGTTAAAAATAAATATAGAACATTAAATTTATGCATTGAATATCACATGCTTAATAAAGAAATGATAAAGAATAGATATCCTTTGCTAAGAATTGATAATATTTTTTTATCATATGAGAGATGCATGTGTTTAATCTAATATTGATTTACGATTTAGTTATCATCAGTTAAGAATAAAAGATGAGGATATTCACAAAACAACATTCAAGACATGCTTATGGGCATTATGAGTTTACTATTTTTCCATTTGGACTCACTAATGCACCAACATCATTTATGAACCTTATGAAAAATATTTTTCAAATAATACTTAGATAAGTTTTTCTAGTATTTCTTGATGATATTTTGATTTACTCAAATAATGTAGATGAATACAATGAACACTTAAGAATAGTGTTGGAAGTATTGAGAAAAAGGAAACTCTATGGTAATATTTCAAAATTTTCTTTTTATCAAAGTGAAGTACAATATCTTAGTCATATCATAAATAGGGATGGGATTTATATTGACCCATCAAAAATCAAATCTATTATTGAGTGGCCAACACCTAAAAACATGCATGAGGTAAGAAGTTTTATGGGACTGGTTGGTGTAGACAAAAATCTATGCACTTGGGTACATTTATAGGTCATAAAGCATACTAATGTATACTAATCCTTTTGGCCTTTTGGTTGTTTTGTCCCACACATTTTACTATTTTTGAGCTTTACTTAGCTTCCTTTTAGCTTTACATGTCTTACAATTTTTATGGCGCTTGATTGGTTTATCTTTTTATGGCCTCGGATACTAGTGCGCTAGAGTTAGAACGAGAAGAACCTAGGTGCTCCTATCCTTCTTTTTCTTATTCTTACTATTTTAGTTCCCTTTCACTTCTTGGTCACCTTTTAATACTTTGGGTTGACCTTTTAGTTTTCAATTAAAAATTCAAATAAGGAAATCATATACACACACACACACACACACACACACACACACACTTAATTACTTCTTTCAAATAAAGGGGCCAAAAACCATAAGCATTATCTATCACCACCTAAGCTTGCAAAAAGGAACAAGAGCAATACAAAGTATATATCTAGGACATCCATACAAGAGTCAAGGGCTGCATTGGTTTGCATATACTACATAGGAGTGGAGTTTATTCTATTCCATCACACATATTTTGCATATTCAAGAAAATCTAGATCTAGCCCGTTATCATCGTGTAAATTACACAAGGGATACCTAGGGCATGGGACACGAATACAAACATACATAGAGAGATACATGGAGTCTTATATGTAGTGCAATGCTCAATCATAATTTCATTCTTCGAGTGACCTTTGGGGTTAATCCGACTCCCCATTCTACAACTTTTTTATTATATTTGATGTGGTTTATGGGCATGTGCATGTATTCATTTGTTTTGCAGGTTACATGTGCGACCAACGATCTAACAAAGAACTCAGAGTGATAAAGAGAAAATTACAAAGTGAAGGTCGTCTCGACCTAGAAAAGATCGAACACAGAGCATTTTAATAGAAATAGGTGCCCAAATCAGTTGTTAGCACTTTGGGTGCTCGTATCCTTCGCAAATGATTCTACCATGTAAATTCTTGGGGTTCAAAACCCTCATCAAGCCTTTATGACATTTTTTCCAGCATGTTCCAATAGATACACAATCACGATCACTCTCAAGTTGCACAAAATCAACTAAGTCATCATCCCTCTCTCATTTTCTTAGGGTTTTACATCCTTGAATTCTTAGTGCTTGCATATTGTTGTACTTAATCATCTGAATATCATTTATTATAGTAAGTTACTCTGAAATAATATTTAATTTTAATTATAGTAAATAATCTGGTGAAGTCCCACTCGTGATCGACCACTGGATCCTTATTTTTCCTATTATATTGGATTTGTCTTTTCCTAACCCCAAACCCTAGTTGCATCAAGGTTCATATTTCCATCTATTTTCTATCATACATCTGATCTACATAGTTCTTCCTAGGGTTTCATCCTTGGTCCTATCCTCTAGGGTCACTTTCTAGGGCTCTTATTTCACAAATTACATTTTCTTTCATATCATGTCCCCTAAAGTTCCTCAAGTCTCCTTGTATCAATTACTTCAAAAGTACCTAGTTTACAAAGATGCTCTCATAAAAATCGTACACACAATGTACCTCCCTCGTGATATGCCACCTTCACAAGTAAGTGTAATTTTCAATCATATCTCTAACCCCCTATTAGTCATGATAACACAACTAATCAATCCATCTTCGAGTCAATTCAAGATTTACACCTCAAGTTTTTTCAAGATATGGAAACCACGATTAAATCCCTCACAGCTAAAATCCAACATCTCAAGGATGATTCTCATGGCCATGCTCATTATTCTACACCTCATCTTGATCCCATGTCTACTACATGTGGGTCAAGGTCTTACCACAATAAGCACCTCTCAAGTTTGATTGAAATGCTAGGAAACATGATATTCTCTCTGAGCTCCTCAATCACCAGTTAATTACCTTGTCACCTACTCATTACTACCCTCCTTATCGGCTTACAAAATACAAAGGTCACCCATTTTACAATTATCATATAATTAATGGACATCGTGACAATGATTTCTATGCTTTAGAATGAAGAATCGGGAAACTTGAGCATCAAGGATTTATTTCATTTTCTACACAACATTCTACTACATGCTCATCTCTAATTACCAAACCCTAATGGGTTCCTAAATCTGATCCCTTTATGTCTAGTGAGCATCATGCAATAGTCACCTGTTCCTTCTCCAAAGTAATGTAAGAGTCACCACAAGCCCCATCTAAGGACAAATAATCAAAGGAAGAACAACCAATTCCCTCACTACAAGTTGAGATCCCTCACCAACCTCCTAAAATTAAAGCTATAATTCCTCCTTTTGATCTAGATAATGCCTATAGCAATGACTGGGACCCAAACGAAGCTTATGATGTTGATGAACCATTTGATATGTCAGATGAGTATTTGCGCACATTAGATTTAAATCATAGCAATGTTTTTGACTCAATTTTGATGTTGGTCATAACATTGATTCTACCTACCATTGTGACGACCATAAATTTTCTCATGACACATTTCAAAATCCACCACCATACCATGGTCTCTCTATCATCATTGGATAATTCCCCACAACTCTCAAAATTGGTGGCATCAAAATTTCCCCCATAGTCACACGTTCTAATCAGCAGTTTCCTATCCATACTACTCACATACACACCTATACCTTACTTTTGCTTTGCACTTCAAGTCAATCTTTCTAGTAGCACTTTCTCTTATCTACAATATGAGCACACCTTGTTACATCTATCTATGCTTATGGATTCCCTTTCCACTCCTATGCCACTCCATACATGCTTTGCTCCTCATGCTTACTTATGGATCCTTCTATTCATGATACACATACTACTTTATATATATGGTATACATCCTTTCATTCACTATACATACTCGACTATTCTTGCTCACAATGATCACATCTATTTTCTAGCAACTCCTAATATACACACTGGGGGCATCAAACTTCCCCCCTCCTCACTTGTTTCTTATACCATTACTTCTTCCTATCTATACAACACAATGTTGCTACTACATACTCTACCTTGCTACCCGATGACACACTCTTGTTCTACGGTTCATACTTGACTATTGAGGGTGCAATTCCTACATGAACCTCACGTCACACACATCATTGGGGGAAAATTTGATCCCCTTATCTACATATCTTGTATATCGAAAGACACCATCACATTTACACGACATCTAACTATCTTAGTTGTATTTACTCTTTTTAGCTTATATTATTTCCATGTTGCACTTTGTTTCCTATGCTTGCTAGATTCTTAGTACGTCACTATATTTTTCTATGCATGTATGTGCATTCATGTGGCATCTTGAGGTAAATGCAGGATATTTACATATTCTTACACAATGTATGATGCTCAAGACCTTTGCTCTTTACCGATTCCATGCAGAGGCTCCTAAGGGAATATACCTTTACTATTATCCTACTCCACATCATAGATCCTATAGTTACAATATTTACTACTTTTCATTACTGTCACTTACTTTTCACTAATTTATACATGCTTTGACATACTATTTATCTTTCTAACATGCTAATGGGTGCTTCATGTGTAAAATTTTCCTTGCAGGATTCTATACAACCATGGTTGTCTCTTATTGCTTGTTGACTATTATTTTCTATTGTTTGTGGGATATGCCCTATGTCATGCTTGATCATTGTTTTCTTATGGCCGCTTCAACCCTGATTGTCTTGTGACATTGTGAGCAATTTACCATGTATGCAACCCACTTTTTGCGGTCCCTCTCGTCTTCATTGTTTCTTGTTACACTATATTATATTGCATCCCAACTCTTTACACCAACACATGTTTTCTAGTATATCTTGTTATCATGTGCCTTGGTTTCTACCATACACATCCCCTACCCCCTACAGGTATCTAATCTATGATATGCATATCAGTTTCATGCCCTCTCATTCGAGCCGCCTCCTCCTACATATTTTACATGCACCCCAAACGAGGGGGGAAACTATTGGGTGAACAATTCACCATTCAAGTAGTGTAGAACTCCACAACAGAAAAACCTAGTACAAAATTGGAAAGGGCACACAATTACATATTGGCTCAAAATCAAACTTGAACCAAAAACCATAGAGACTAGACACTAGCGTCTAAAAGTAGACAGGAACAATGGATGCTTGTTTCTCACCCAGGTAATTGTGTCCTAGGGAAAAATAGACAGTTTCTTAGTTCAACATAGTTTCTAGAAGGTTCCAATACATATCTACGATATTAGACACTTTTCTAAGCTTACAAAATACATTCATTTGGTTACAATTTGGTTACATCTCGGTTATAAGTCAGTTACAAATCAAGATGTGCCAATCTATAGTGGAACTTATCATTTGAGAAGTGTCTTGGAAGGAGAGAAAACAAACCTCTCTCCCCAACACATTTCTCTTGCCGTGAGATCACCCAAAAACCTCACTTTTGGCATGAGATCTCCCAAAAACTCATCCTTGGTGGAAAAACGCTCAAATCTGTGGCTCAACACTTTTTTGGTTAGGAATTGATCACATCCAACCCCATCTAGAAATAAATCCAAGATAAACAGGACAATTTTCTATCCTATACTCTCTCATACATCAGGAGTACTCTTTCCTTAACTACTACTTTCTACACACTTTTTATTTATACATACGTTTATCTGATTTTTCATATACAAGACTTTGACTACTCTCTTGATCTACTTTTTAGGTCCATCCTTACAAGAAACAAGAAGCAACTCACATCAACAAGCACAAGCTCTAACAACATGCTACTACACATACGATTCACCCCTAGGGTCTACTTCCTTTCCTAGTTGTCACACTTCACATTATGATCACTTCATGCTTCACATGGTTACTTGTCCACTCGACACACTATTGGCTACAGTTATCTCCAAATTACAAGGTATGTATCTTCTATCTACTTTATGCTATTGAGTATTCACTCAACAAAATAAAGTGGGGAAAATGTAGACACAAAATCTATGCACTTGGGTACATTTCTAGGTCCTAAAACATACTAATGTATACATGATTCCTAAGCAAGAAAAATAGTGGTTAACAACTCCTTTTGGAATTTTGGTTGCTTTATCTCTTACACTTTACTATTTCTGAGCTTGACTGAGCATCCTTTTGGCTTTGCACATCTTACAATTCTACTGGAACTTGACTGATTTATATTTTGATGGCCTTGGACACTAGCACCTAGTTAGGACATAAGCACTCATGCACTCATGTCCCTTATGGGTGCTCTTATTCCTCTCTTTCTTCTTATTACTCTTTTGGGTCCCTTTCACTTCTTGGTCACATTTTAATACTTTAGGTTGGCCTTTTAGTTGTGAATTACTGAAATTTAAACAAGGAAATCATATATATACTTAGTTACTTCTTTTAAATAAAGGGGCCAAACACTATAAACATTATCTATCACCACCTAAGCTTGTCAAAAGGCACAAGAGCACTACAAAGTATATATATAGCACATCCATATAAGGGTCAAGGGATGCATTGGTATGCATACACTACATAAGAGGGGAGTTTATTTTATTCCATCACACACATTTTGCATATTCGGGATAATTTAGATCTATCTCGCTATCATTGTGTAACTTGCACAAGGGAAACCTATGACACGAGACATAGATACAAACACATACACAAAAACTACATGGAGGTTGATATTTAGTGCAGCACTCGGTCATAAGTTCACTCTTTGGGTGACCGTCGAGGTCATTCGACTCCCCATTATGCATATTTTTTATTAGATTTGATGTGGTTTATGGGTATGTACATGTAGTAATTTATTTTGCAGGTTATAGGTGAGATCAACGATCTAACAATGAAACTTGAGTGAAAAATAGTGACTAACATTGAAGGTCTTCCGACCTAGAAAAGATCACAACTTTGAGCATTTTAAATGACAAAGGTGCTCGGATCGTCTGTTAGTGCTTGAGGCACTCCTTTCCTACTACAGTGCTTCTACCCTTTACATTCCTAAGGATACAAACCCTCTCAAGCCTTTGTGACATTATTTCCAACAAATACATAGTCACAATCACTCTCAGGATGCACAAAATCAATTAAGTCATCATCCCTCTCTCATTTTCTTAGGGTTTTATATCCTTGAATGCTTAGTGCTTACATATTTGTGTACTTAATCATATAAAAATAATTTATGATAGTAAGTTACTCTAAAATAAGATTTGATTCAAATTAGATTAAGTCAACTAGGTACTATAGAAAATTTGTTAAATAATTTTCAAGAGTGGCTGGACCAATTACTTCATTGTAGAAAAAGGATAAAAATTTTATATGGACTGACAAATGCGAGAATGCATTCAACTTTTGAAAGAAAAATTAAATTTGCACCTATATTAAAGGTTCTGGATCTTAATGGAAAATTTATCGTGATACTTGATGCCTTGGGTGAAGGATTGGGTGGAATACTTCTTCAAAATGACTGTGTAATTGCATATAAAAGTAGAAATTTGAATGTGCATGATAAAAACTATGCTCCCCATGACTTAGAACTTGTTTCCATATTCCATGCCTTACAAGTTTGGAGGAATTATTTGTTAGGAAAGCCATTTGAACTGAAAACAAATCATTTGGGGCTGAAATACATTTTTACACCGCCTAATTAAAATTGTAGACAACGTAGGTGGCTGTAATTTCTATCTCAATATGACTTTGATGATAGTTACACCAAGGAAAAATAAAATCAAGTGGCTGATGCATTGAGCCACAAGAAACATATCTTCATAATTCGACACCTGAACTTAGTTTAAATAATAAGTTAAGAAACAACTTCAAGTTGATTCTTACTATTAATAATAAGTGAAAACCATGTTAGAAATAAATCCAAATGATAAAAGGTACACAATTTTTAAGTTTTACAATGAAGGAATTTTACGATTTAATAACAGAGTATATGTGCCCTTGGGCAGTGATCTTAGAGTGAAATTCTTGCAAGAATTTCATGATGCACCATTTTTTCGGGAATCTAGGAGTAAAAAAGTTGTTGGATGATGTTAAACAAAAATATTTTTGGAAAGGGATGAAGAAGGATATGATAGAATATGTTGCACATTGTTTGGAATGCCAATGTGTAAAGGCGGAACACTTGCATCCCACAGGTATACTATATCCTCACAAAGTATTCCACAATATAAATGGTAGGTAATCAACATGGATTTTGTGCAAGGACTACCACTATCCAAAAATAAACATGATATGATTTTGGTAGTAGTGGATAAACTAACCAAAGTAGCTCATTTCATACTGGGAAATATTAAGGATGATTCCCCAATACTTGTAAAAAGGTTTGTGCATGAGATTTTTGATTGCATGGAATTTTGGAACTAATCATTTTAGATAGGGATCTAAGGATGACCTCTCGGTTTGGAAAAAATTAAACTCTGCGTTGGGAACAAAATTAAATTTTAGTTCGTCCTACCATCCTAAAACAAATGGAAAAATAGAAAGAGTGAACCAAGTTTTGGAAGATATGCTCAAAATGTATTACATGGATCATCAATACAAATGGGAGGAATATCTACCATTGGTTGAATTTTCTTACAATAACACTTACCACTCCTCGCTGAAAATGGATCCATTTGAAGCGTTGTATAATAGAAAATGTAGAAATCCTATTAGTTTGGATAACACGGAGGACAATAGGTGGTGGGTCTAGAAATGTTGACTGAATTGGAAAGAGTAAGTTAAGATCATTCATGAGCGGTTGAAACAAGGCTGATAGGCAGAAAATCTACGCTGATTTGAAAATGATTAACATAAAATTTGAACAAGGAGACAAGGTCTATTTGATGGTCACTTACAAATTAGCCTTACCTCTCGCATTTTCCAGGATGCATAAATTTTTTCATATATCTTTTCTTAAAAAGTATGTTTATGATATATCACATATTATTAATTAGAACTCATTACAGTTCGGAGACGAGAATTGTCGTAGTTGAACCAATAAGAGTGTTGGAAACTCACAAATTGTGTCTCATAAATTGAGAAGTTTCTCAATGTAAGGTCTAATGGGACCAATATTCTGAGAACAACACAACTTGGGAGAATATGAATGATATGATGACTACTTTTCCTTTCTTGTTTAAGTAATCAAAACTATTGTTTTTGATAATTTTTGATGGATTCGTTGAAAACTATTTGATACCTATTATAAATAAATGGAAATTTAATTCGTATTGAATTTTTTTGAGAATTTCTTGTTGAGATAAGGCTGATATAGCCAAGTTTTATAACTTTGATTGGTTACATTTTAGGAAAAAATCCAATTGATGAGAAAATTGAATTGTATTCTACAATTTTATTTATGAATTTTTCTTATGATTGACATATTAGCAATGATTATAATTAAATCATTGGGATGATGATTCTTTTTAGAGGGGAAGTATGCAACATCTCAGATTTATTGAATTAATAATGTGTGTGTGTGTGTGTGTGTGTGTGTGTGTGTGTGTGTGTGTGTGTGTGTGTTTTACCACTTATGCTATGTGTTTAAAGAGCTAAGTTTGGTTGATTCATGACATTGTTAATTAGTTGATTCTGACCATCCAAGTTATATGGTTTTTAAAGTTTATTAAACTTAAGATAAAACCTAAGTTACATGACATATTGTTGTAAGGTTTAAAGGGATTGTTTAATGTTGTTAAGATATGACGTAACATGAAAATCAAACAGTTGATGTGAGATTAATGTAGATGCCTTGGGAAATGGTATTTTTCATTCATTTATTTTTGGGATCTCTATTAAGGGTTGTGCATGGAGTTTTTGGGGAATAGTTGTTTGGTGATTTGTGCATATGATTTCATTATGTTATCTCTAGATATTATGAAATATTTACTATTTAAATATGTTGTTGGAATATTTAATAGTGTTTTAAATCTTTCAACTTGGAAAATTATAGAGAAGTTTGGAGGAAAATACACATGCATGGGTTTTTATACTCTTACTCTTTGTTGTTATTTTAATGAAGTACCCAAATACATTTTGGGTTTAGATTAATATGTGGAATCTAGTAAATGAATATGTTTTGTTTTTTGATTATCATGTGAAATATGGAAAATGAATACATTTTGGTTTTAGTTTATAATGTGAGATCTGGAAAAAGAATAAAGAGATAGTTTGAAATAAAAACGAATTTGATTATTTTTACAGCTCATTAGAGCATTATTTTTATCATTTTGAATACGCTTTGGGTCATGGATTATTTTGTGAAATATGTGAAAATAAATAAGAGTTTTCAAATCCTTCTTAGAGAATTCTTGTTATTATTCTCGTATACCTTTTGGTTTTGGGTTTTTTGTGAAATCTTGAAAATGAAATAAGAGCTAGTTACAACTCCTTAAAGCATTGTTGTTATTATTATGAATAAGTTTTCGTTTGGATTATTGTGTGAAGTCTGGAAAATGAAATAAGAGCCAGTTACAACTCCTTCTTAGAGAATTTTTTTATTATTCTTAATACTTTTTGGTTTGTATTATTGTGTGAAATCTGGAAAATGAAATAACAAGTTAGTGTGCCATAAAAGCAATTAGTTTTTATAGCTCCTTCTTAGATCCTTGTTGTTATCATTTTTATTTGTTTGGTTTTATAAAAGAAAGGACTATTTTTTATTTCATGGGATTCTCTCCATTATATATGCATTGGAGTTTATTTTACTCTACTTTTGTTGGATGATTGAAAACTTGAAAAGAGGAAGATTATGGAAAATGTAAACTAGAATTACATTTTAGTTGTTTATTGCTTCAATTTTTTATTATGGGAATATAAGAACAACATTTAACTCCATTGATTTTTTAAAGAAAACATCTTCTCATTTTGTATGCATATCATTTTAGTTTGGGAAATTTTTTGGGTTACTATTGTTGGTATATTTGAATAATGGCTCGATTATGTGATAACCGAACATGATTGTTTTGAGTTTGTTGGGGGAAATATTAGGAAGGGAATAAACATTATGTCTCCTTCTATTACTTATTTCTGATATATGTAATACAGTTGATGATTATTTTTTTATTATCGATGGACTCTCTCTCCCTTCTTGGGACTAGACATTTTGGTTAACTTTTGTTTCAATTAAATGAGTCCTTGCATGGAATTGTTGAAGTTATGGTAAACAATGATTATATATAGGTGTATTCAACTCAATAAGGGTCTCTAAAATAGAATTACTTCATTAGTTTTCAGTTAATTGAGGTTATGATTGGGCTATGATTGATTGTTACAACCTTATGAAGTTTAACTCTGTTGAAATATGAGTTGGTAGAAAGTCCATTGTCATTAATGACCACATGCATTATGAACTTTCTAGTTATTAATAATGGAAAATTTAGAAAAAAATTGTGAGTTATTACATTTTTAATTGAGGTTTTATGATGTAGTATATGAGCCATTATTGTCTAAATGTCTAAGTCATGTTGGTGGTTGTATATAGTAACATGGACACAATGTTTTTATTTAATTAAGAGGTTTCATTAAGATATGTTTCTAAGGTAGATTTCATAATATAAACTATGGAATTTATGATTATAACTTATTTATTAAGAATACTTGTATCCAATCTCTTATTCTATTATTTCATTATAATTACAACATAGAATAAGAGTATGTAAACTCATGCCAATTCTTATGAACTGATCCATATCTATCTCTCTCTCCTACGCTTTGTAAGAAATCTTTGACATACTTGAAGTAAGTTTCTGGATAAGATTTTGTGATTGTTTTTACATCTTGAGTTTATTAGGAAATAAATCCGAAAGGATTATTCATAATCAATTTGATTATGTGATTGAAATATCATCACATTTTAAAAAGAGCATGGTGACCCAATGTAATGTTCTTTCTGACTATTGTAAATCATTATAAATGAAGTTTGGGGATATTTGTCCCTTATTTTAAATATGGTCTTATAAATTATCTTATTTGAACTGAAAATGTAGATATTTTACTTATAAAGTTGATTTATTAATTAAGCTAATAATTTCTTAAGTTATGTGATTATTTCTGATTTTATTAATTTAGATAGAATAATAAAAGTAAAATGAATATCGAAAGATAAACCTAAAGGATAATATAGGAAATGAAATAAATATGTTTATGTACTTTATAGTAATAATGGATTAATCATGATGAGTAAATGTATTTAAATGACTCGGTATGAAAAATGAATAATTAACCTACACCTAACGACAATTACTAAGATGCTAAAAGTATGACAAGAGGAACTAATATTAATTAGTAACTTGTTGAGTTACTATGAACCTATTATGGAAACCTATTAAGTATTGTGAAATAATACTTTTAAAATGACTTGTTAAGGATGAATTAGTTACATTAATCAACTAGGGTAACCTAAGTATAAGGAGCGTAGGGTGTAATGTTCCTACATCATCTCACTAGAATATTATCTTAGTGCTAACTTAGGATGGCTATGGGAAGGATAGTGAGGACATAATGATGGGTAATCATTACATGGTCCCTATGTTTCCCTAGGAATCCTAAGATGGTATAGATGAAATTATTTACATACAGGAAATGAGTCAATAATGGAATCTCCCTCTTCTTAAATAATTCACATTCTTAAATAACAAGGAATCCAAATAACTATATTGAGATGGTTGTGTGGTGATGGAAGAAAAATTTAGTAGGTTAATGTATGGTCTCAAAACTAAGCTTAAAAAGCAAAGCCTTTGTTTGAAACTTCACCAAAGTAATGTATTAGTTGACTACATTGTCTAATCACAAATCCCCTAAATAAACAATGTCAGATAACAGATGGAAGTTACATGAATGTCTTATAGGTAGGAACTTAGGAGATGCACATAGTTCTCATAACCTATAAAAGGTTAAACCAAGTATACAAAAGTATACACACTCGATTAGAGTGACTTAAGGGAGATCGTGAAGATCTGGATATACCCTTACACTTGTACATGGTTATTATATGTTATCAGATGGATTATGAATATTTTAACTATGCTGGATTATTTAGAATTAAGATAAATAATAAAGTTAATCATTGATAGCATTAATTGTATATTAAGGGTATGTTTTAAAAAAATAGCTTAATTGTGTTTATCATAACAAGGGTATTAAAGTTTTAGCCTAACGAACTCGAATGAGTTGTTGAGCCAAATTGTCAAAAATGATTTACCCCTAATCTAGAGTCTACTTGCCCTCGTAAATCAAATCGATAAAGATGAACATCCAGTCTTGAAATTATTTTGTGGAAGGAAGACCCATTACCCTAACAAGCAGTGTTATCATATCAGATAATTCTTAAATAAAATTAACTTTCTAGAGAATTTTCAGAAACTTGGATGATCCCCTCTTTTTGACCTTCAACCAAGACTTGAAAATCATGGATTGATACTGATTTGGGGTCAAGTTAAATTACTTCCATGCATCAGCTTTAGTTAAGACCTTAGATTGATCAAAAGTAGGAATACCTAGGGCTAAGTTAATGCGATGCACATCTAGTTGAGCATTTAACTTCACTTAAGGATCTTTCAGTTATATGTTTTGTGGGTTAAATATAGAAGCACAAGCTAGGATAGTATCAACACATTACTTAGAATTAAGGAATCCTCCAACACGAGCTAGGCCACTTCTCAGGATTATCATGGCCAATAGGGTTGAAGTCACATCTCTCATTCTTTCCAAAATTCATCCAGTCAATATGCTTGATGTCATTGTCCCCAATTTTAGGGATTGAGGTCTCCATGGAGGGAATGGGTTCATACCCAACATATTGAAATTTCATTTTGACTAGATTGAACACTTACTCAAAGGTTAATGAGCTTTCCTAAAATATTTTGGAGGGAATCGAGAGGAAGGGCACCAAAACAAGGAAAATATTCAAAAGTGAGGGAAGAAGTGATAAAAAAATTACCAATTAGATGGAAAGGAAGGTGACTTCTCAACATTCTTAATACAATTGGAATTTTTGAATTTAGTCTAGAAATGAAGGAGAAATGGATGAGAAAACCACTTTCAAGGCATGGGGAAAAATGACCAGTAGATGAATTTGGAAAAATTGGGGAGAAATTAGGATAAAAAAGTTTATATAGTGGTGTGGAAAGCCCTTGAATTTTCCCAAATAAGACTTTAAAGAGGAAAATTGGCTCAGAGAAGCCCTGAAGGAACACTATCACGAGAGGCTTAAATTCCTAATTTTTCCGACATTGCATTTAAGGCCAAAGGATTAGCTCAGAGGGGACTAGGAAGTACATGAGAACAAGTTCCCATGGTTATATTTGGGCCCAAACCCACATCTTTACCAATGGAGATGGGAAGGTCATAGGAATCGGTAATGTAGAGAACAAACGACTCGAGGAACAATGCCTAGTGTGCTAATGATGCCAAAATTATTTGACTTAACCGACAAGACATACAAGTCATGAATATGGGTATGTGGGGAACATGATATCGTTTCAGAGGTACCTCTAGGGCCCGAAACACCCGAATGAGATGATGGAGCAGGATGGTGGTAAATCGAGGAACATGATCGGAGACCTAATTATTTTGATAACTTCACAAAAATTCCAAAATTTTATCTAAATGATCACCTTCTTCCTTCGTTTACTAACTCCACACATGGAAGAGATGACCAAAAATGTAAAGGACTTAACCATGACTCAAATTTTTCAAAAATTTCAAAAATTTCTGGTCCATGGCAATATTTGGGTCTTTCGGGGCTTGACATGGATTGAACAAAGTAAAAACAAGAAAAATATTTGAGTTCCATAATATTGATTTTTATAAAACCAGTTCCTTATCCATTAGGCCATATAATTAAAATAATGTATAGAAGAGAACCGTGAGAAAGGGAAGACAAAAAATCACAACAAAAAAATTCCAAAAACAGAAATTGTACAAAGGAGAACACCCACTCAACACTTATAAAATTTGAGGTATTTCATGTTATATGTAAATGGGAGGGGAGTCCCATCCCTATAGTCTACATAATATGTATTTTATCCATAAAAGTGTCAAATTTGAAAAGACCGAGCCAGGGAGTCAAACTTATCGCAACTTCTATGAGACTCCATTCTCTTATCCCATAATAGAACAAGATATCCTAATTGGAAGTCATGAGACTTAGTATTATTGTTAAACAAATGTTTAACTCTCACTTGATAAGTTGAAATATGGTCCACCACTTGTACTCTTTCTTCCTCCGGTTTGTGTAAGTACATGATCCCTTTTTAAATGCATCTCTTAAGCTGACCATTTTCAATAGTTTTTGTAAGATACAAGATAGGTAGCTCAAGTGTTACTGGAAAATCAGCATCCATTCCATAAATTAACTGAAATGGGGACATTGAAATGGCACTTTTAGGTGTTATATGATCAGCCCATAATGCATCATATAAATTTTTGTGCCAATTTCTCTATGATTCATCAACTAGTGTTCTTACTATAGTTACTAGATTTTTATTGGTTGACTATGCATGTCCATTTCCTATGGATAATAGTTAGAAGAGTGGGAAAGAGAGATGTCATACCCATAATAGAAATAAATTATTTCATAAGATGAGAAGTTTTGAGTATTATCTATCATAATCTTGTTAGGCACTCCAAAAGCAGACTAGGATATTTTCCTTGATGAATTCACAAACAACTTGAGAAAGTGCTCTCTTTGCTGGGATTACTTCTACCCACTTTGTAAATTAGTATGTTGTTATCAAAACATGAGTGTGTCTTGCACTGGAATTTGGATTAAGAGTCCTGATGAATTCAAGTCCCCATTTCTAAAAATGTTCTTCAATAACAACATGTTTGGTGAAAAGTTGTTAATTTGGGCCTTCCAAAAATGTTTGGAATGCTTCACATTTGGAAACCCACTTGGTTGCATCCTTAAAAAGAGTTGGCCAATAGTAACCTTGTTGGAGGATCTTATAAGAAGTTACAGGAGAAAATAAATTCCCACCACATTCTTGATCATGATAAGCTCTTAGTAGTCTCTTTTTTTGTCTCTCTGTACACACACCTTAGAAAAAAACCATCAATTCCTTTTCGAAAAGAGAATTGTCCCACAAAACATAATTACTACTCAAATTTTAACTGATCTCTTTTCTTTATCACTCGAGGTGTGAAGGACACTCAACACGTGTGAGGAAGTGAGAAATTTTGGAGTACCACTCATATGTAGAGTGAGGAACAAAACAGTTCATCATTACCCGAATTCTCACTTACACTTTCTCGCTATCAATGACAAAGACCCCTTCCTCTTATAAGTTTGGTGGGTTTAATGTCAATATCATATTATTGAAATTTTTAATTGAATTTCTCTCTTGCATAACCAAACTCTTGTTTTGTTAGGATGGAATTCACAACGGAATTTGGGAAAACAATGGTAGAGTGAGAGTTGAGAATACAAAACTTGAATTGCTTTACCACTAACTAAAAAAGGCTTGTTTCTCCATTTGAGAATATTCTAGCTCATGAGGCTTCAAAACATAACTCATGTAAGAAATACGTGCTTCCACTTCTTCCATGTTTTTCTAGACCAAAATTGTAGAAAGAGTATGTTCAGATACATAGCAATAAATGATAAAATCTTGATCAAAGTTAGGACAAAAAGAACAGGGGTTTTTGCAATTATCTCCTTTATCTCATTAAAATATTTCTACTTCATAATTCCAATAGAAATATTGCTTTCCCTTCATCATTTCAACTATGTGTTGAGTTAGCTCAACAAAATCCATAATTAACCATCGAAGGAAATTAATCTTACCGAGGAAAGAGTGGAATCCTTTCTTATTGGTTGGAAGAGATATATTTTGAATTACGTGCACCCTTTCTAGATCAATCTTGATTCCATCTCTTGAGACAATATGACCAAGCAATTTTCCTTCCGTGACTCCAAAAATAGACTTCTTTGGATTAATGGATATACCATGATCCCTGCATCTTTGAAGAACAAGTCTAAGGTGTTGCAAATGATCTTCCCTATGCTTGGAAAAAACTCGTGAGATCATCCAGTAAACCACTATACATTTATTCTTAAGATCCCCAAAATCTAAGTCCATTACCCTTTGGAATGTAGCTCCGGAATTGATAAGCCTAAAAGGCATTCTCTTATAAGTGAAAGTACCCCATGTAGTTGTGAAAGTTGTTTTATGCTAATCCTAAACATCTACCTCAATCTGATTGTAGCCTAAAAATCCATCAAGCATTGAAAAATTTTCTAAACTCGTTACTTCATGTAGGATATGATCCATGATAGGAAGGGGATAGTTATATTTTAATTGAGTTTGATTCAGATTATATAAGCCCACACAAATGATTATTTCCCCACTCTTCTTTATCTCTATAATAATTTTTTCCACCCAAAAAAATGGTGAATAGGAAATATAATCTTAGCTTTCAGAAAATTTTGAATTTCCTAGTAAATTGTTTTTGCAATTTCGAGGTTATATTTCCTCTCTTCTTCCCGAAAGGTTGAATACCTGTGTTCAAGTGGAATATAATGTTACATGTCTCTTGGTTTGAAATTTTTTAAATCTTCATAGGAATATGCTAACACATCAATGTAATTTTTTAAAAGCTTCACGAACTTCCTCTTTTCTTCTGCAAAGAAACATTTACCAATATTAACAAATTTAGGATCTTTCTCCCTCCCCATTTTTATGTTTTCACATTCATATGATTGGTCAATGTTCTATGACAATTTACTTGTTATAATATGGTCATGTTTATCAAAATATCTTCAAAACTGACCAAACCTTTGGGAATTTTGTTTCCTTCAGATTAGATGCATCCATCTTGATCAGCCTTAGATTCATTAGCTTCTTCAAAATTGGATGAAAGTAATTCCTGTAACTCGCTTCACTTCCCTCAAAATACAATTAATTAAAATTATCTCTTAAATCAAGAAATTAGATAACATGTTGATCTTCATTGAAGACTTACCAACTTTCTCGCATTATCCGGAACACTGGTCCGAAAACCATCTCAATTGTGTATTTATCCCGATTGAAGTTAGGGTGGGGTACCAATAAGGAAGTTGATATCTGCAAGGTATATTCTCTCGAATTATTTTCTCTTAACACAACATCAATTACAAAATTCTCAAAGAACTCAATTAAGTCACATACCTTATTTTGATAATGTTTAAGTCTTTCATTTTTAACTTGGAAGAGACTTTGTACCTTCTTGAATATGGGTTTTGCATCACCTCGTGCTTATATTTTCTTGATTCCTATATCTCTTATTACCACCAAACCAAAGAGAATATCTTCATACTCAATAGTGTTATTTGTGTTAGAGAAATGTAACTTATATGAAAACGGATGAATTTTTCCGAAGTGAAACAAAGATTATCCAAGGAATAATAACTACCATCAAACTCAAGATTCCAAATATCATTTAAATCATCTTGAGTGACCCTTGGGAGATCCATTCTGAATCAAGCATAATCATGTAATTTCCATGACCAATATCTTCATATAACACTTGTGCTTTGGGATCATCTATTTTTGAACTATATGATTTTATTGTCTTTTAAGAAGTATATTATTCATTTTTCATTTTACGGGATCAATGCATGAGATCAATCCATTTTAATTTCTCCTCCCATATCTCAACATAAATTTCTACTTAGAAACATCCCATAAGAGGCTAGTATATGAACAACCAAGATGGTAGTTTTAACTCTTTTATCTGGGAAGGTTGCAAAAACTACTTGAGCATCCTTTCCTACTAGAGGAAAATCTTTAGTTTATTGTTGGTGATAAAATTTGTCGATATGGAAAATTAGGTGTCTCCACCAATGTTCATGGGGCCACAACCTTCTGAATAGAATGGTGCAACTCCCATTATTGAATGAAAACTAATCTATCCCTATCTAAATGTTGTAGGTTGGCCAAATAGGCTGGGGATCATACATGAACACTCCTAACCTATGGAAAAGTACTTGTATGGGGTACAAGGGAGGAAATTATGATGATGAGGGGTGAAGGGGAGAAATTAGGAAATGAAGGTTATTTTTGTGAGTAGGCCAATTATATATTTCACACCCAATAACCGGAGTAGTTCGACATTTAATATAGAAGAAGCAAAAAAGAAGCCAATGGGACTAATGAATTAAAGACACAAGGTTCCTTAGATTCATCTATAAAGGACACAAAGTTTCTTTCTAACACTATGCTTTCAAAGTGTATAAAAGAGAGAGATAAAAGAACATGTGAGAAAGAGAATGGAAGAAATGTAGCTTTTATTTCTTGTGCATTGCTGATACAAAGCTCAACAAAAAAATCCACAATTGCTACAACATAGATGCTATCCAAATCTAGCATTTTATTGATCCTTTAGAATGGAGAAGCCATCCCAATTTATAATTGATGCGGGAGCATAACTTGCAGAGGCCATAACTTTTGATCCGACCGTTGGATCGTCCTGAAATTTTACAGGGTGGTAGATATACATTAGTACTATGTTGGGGTCAACTTTGCTTGCAAGGTTGTGCTCATTTTGGCACATTTTCGGGCTCGGATTCCGTCATCTAGTGGCCTAAAATTGGCTCCGAATGTTTTTTCCGCTTTTGACTAGGTCTTAGAACTTTAATAACTTTTGTTGTGCTTGTCAGAATAAGTCCAAATTTCGCGTGAGCCCTAATTTATGAATGCATATTTGGCACACAAATTTTGGGGTCAATCGAGTTGTTTTACATTTTAGGGTTTTTTGGCATTTTAGGGTTTTAGAGTAGTCTTGAAATAAAAGGAGAATTGTAATGATGTAATAGATCAGTGTGAATTCCAGAATGAGAAGTAAGCTATTGTGAAACTCTTGGTTTTATTTGCAAAGCTGTTTATGTGTGTTTTTGGAGGTATTTCAACCTCTTGCAGCTGGATTCACATCAATAACAATGTGAGTTAAACTTTCACCTACCCCCACATGAATCTTCATGATCTTATTCACTTGTGACTTTTCACCTTCCTAGGACATGAGAAATAAGTTCCCTTTTTATAAATTAAAGTGAATTTTACAATCTAACTTTAGAAAGGAACTTAAGTGAATAAGACAAAATACAATGATTAAGCTGAATGAAGAATTAGAAATGGGAGAGAAGGAAGAGGGAGAAAGAGAGGAGGTAATGGGTTTCCAAATTTGATGAAGAAACTCCCCACGGTGAAGAAATTTTCTGATTCATGTCTCTTAATGATGGGTCTCTAGAGCGGGCTCTTTTTCCTTGAATTCCTTGCTAAATTGAGATATCACTAGTGCCAAATTATCTTCCTCTGGAATGCAAACACATCCCAACACCTTGGTCCATGTCTTGGGGACATCACTGATCTTCTTACATTGACCAAGCCATTATTTGTGATCTATTACAATTGTATCAATGTGATTTATGATATTTGCTAAGGACTCTAAGTTATCTTTATTGAAGGAGATAAATTCACCTGCCTCTTTCTTGACTAGCTTACGGAAGGAAGCAATAAGTTCTTCTAATGACGAATCCTCGATAAGATTCCAACTTGGATATGGCATTCTTTAGCATTCTATATTACATATATATAACACGGATCCAAACTTGAGACAAGTTATCTGTAGCGGATGTGAACATGTTATTTCTCACAAGGGTGTGGGATTTGAAGGAAATCATCTCGGATAATAGAAAAACATCTCATCCGAAGTATTGAACTCTTTTCAAATTCCTCTTTTGCCTTTTTACTTCTAACAATATCACAACAACATACTTGATGAGGGAAATGATATCTGCAAATAATGCCTTGCCTAGATCAATGAATTTATCGATCCACATCTCACTAGCCTTCCCCTACATCATGTATCCTTCGGACTTCTTGAATAATTTTAGATCAAAAATTTTTATTAGAGGAATGTCTTTGATCGAAGAGAATATGATGATTGAGTTCCGATAAGAGATAAATGTAAGCACTTAGAGATTTTACCTATTGCTCTAGTTGCATAATTTTTTTCTTGTATTCTTCATTTCGAGAAAGAGGGGAATATGATTATTTTAATATATGATATTCACCCTCCCGTGAAGTTTGACCCAATCATATTCAGTCAAGTCATAGTATGAAAAAGTCATGTCCTTAATGAATTTGTCATTCTTAGGTGTAGCAATTTTGACATACCGATTACCTAATATGCAATCGAAGAAGTGGGATGTTGTCTCGGGATTTCTTTCTTTGCTTGTATTTGAAGGTTCCGAGATTTCTTCGAGACTTAGGACGATAGTGAGCTATATTTTCCTTGGACCACTTTTGAGAATTTATTGAATCTATGATTACACTAAAATGTAATATCCTAGCCCTAATCGATTCTATAGGAGCAAAGAATAAATAAATAATGAAATAACCGAAATACACCCAATAAATCTAAGCAATAAAATGTATGCAAAGATAGTTTGAAGAGCCTTAGCTTATTCGAAGATGCCACATGACTATGTTGTAGTGGAGACCAACTGAATAGGAGGAGGAAACTAAAATACAAAATCATAAAAATGTAGATTTGGAGGATTTTATTGGACTAGGGTGTCTAAGGAAGGATAAGGGCACCTGTGGGCACCCTAGCTTGAATTCTAGGCACCCTGGTCAGCTCGTATGGTCAGAAACCCTAATTTTTAGGGTTGTAATATGTCTACAATCCTTCGCTTCTTATCGTGTGTATGCCATTACACTTCTTTAGATGTCATCATAAACCTACAATGGAAGAATCACCTACAAGACCCCAAACCAAGCATCAAAACCCTAAAAAATAAAGATGCATATGAAGGGGTCAGACTGTCCTCAGCTACCAAATTGATGGACTTATCACTGAGTGTTGCACTACATCTCAAACCCAATGTAGTTCTAGGTGTGTGTGTGTGTAGAAATTGTTCCCTAGGTTGATCTTGTTCCATTCACACTTTGTGAAGTAGCGAGAAAGTAACTAGATGTAGAATGTAATAAATGTGTGCATGGAAACAATAGACTCCTCCTATGAAGTGTGATGTAGATGAACCATAGCCTTTGTGCCTTGTGATGGAGCTAGATGGATGAAAATGTAGTTATAGATGACTTTTTATGGATGTAACCTTAGGTGGTGATAGCTAGTGCTTAGTACTTGGTCCCTTATTATGATCACATAAATTTATATTTATATGATTCCCTCACTTGAATTTTGTAATTAACCCAAAAAGGCCAACTACCAAAAATATAAGATGCTCAAATATCTAGAAAGGACCCAAAAAGTGAGAGTAAAGTGTAAAGAGGATAGGGGTGCCCAGAGGGGACGAGGGTGAAACTGGCATTGGCATCTTGGATGGGTGCTCCAATCTAAAAGGTAAACTAAAGTATGAAAAGACATATTAGGCCAATAAAGGTGTAAGACCGAAAGTAGAAATAGAAAGCAACAAAAGATGGCCAAAGACATGGGTTAAGTACTCTTCTTGCTTAGGAACCATGCAAATAGTAGTATGTGATCGAGACTAAATAATGACTCAAAGTGTGTGATTTTGTGTCTACATTTTCCCCACTTTATGTTGGTGAAGAATAATGCTGGTAACATAAAGTAGATAGAGATGTGTACATGATATCCATGTAGATCGATGTAGAAACATGTTGAGGGACTAGAAAAAGTGTGGAGTGATAAAAAGATGGAGTGTGGAGACTAAAGATGCAAAAAGTGTAAAAAGGTGATGAGAGTGAACCTAGGGTGGAAACGTGCATGTAAATTACAATGTGTGTGATGTACTTACATGTTAGTATGACATTGTTGTTGATGTTGACTACTTTCTTCCCATACGGATGGACCTACAAAAGAGAAGATGATCAAGTAGTCAAATACACATGTATATGTGTAAAAATGTGTGTAAAGACACATGTATGTAAAAAAATGTAATGAAAGTACAAAAATGAAAAAGGAACATGTGCACTTGATCCGTGATGAGAAAAAGGGTGTAGAAAGGATCTGTAAATGTGATGAAGTGCAAGTTTTTTGGGTGATCTCATGCCATTGGCCAAAGAAGTGTAGGGAGGAAAGTCTGATTTATCCTCAAACTATAACTACTTCCGAAATTGAAGAGATCTTTGTATTGCTTAGATTTTTGGGTGATAATGCCAATGTAATGGAATAAGTGTAGGAGAAACTTCCTGTGTTGTCCTCCAACCTTTAACTGATTTCCATTGTAAAAACACCATTGTAGCTGGTGTGTACCCACACATATGCTAAAGACGATATGCCCTATAAAATCCGTTGTGTATGGAGTTTGTAGACTGTGTTGAACCCACTTGTTATGTAACCCACTATGTCATGGACAAAAACTGGAAAATGAATTGTATAGATAGTACTATGTTGTGTAGTGTGTGTAAACCCAAATGATGTTCCCCCTCTTTGGGGGCATGCAATCGTTATTATAAAAGGATGCGCCCCAAAAGAGGACCAACTAATTTAACTAAAATTGTGATTAGGGGGGGGGATGTGCTTGGTAGAAACCAAGGCACATGTAAAAAAAGTGGACTTTGGAAACAAGTGTTAGTACAAACAAGCATGCATGTAGAAGACAAGTGTAAACTACATAGAAAATGTGTAAGAAGATAATGTAAACACCCAAGAAGACAATATAGACCATGAAGAGTGGGTTGAAAACATGGGACATCACTCACAATGTCACAAGACAATCAAGGCTAACAAAGCTAAAAGCATACAAGTGTGCACACAAGACAAAGGGAAAATCCCACAAACAAGAACAAGCAATAACATACAATATAACAAACAAGTATGGAAGAAAATATCCCACATAGAAAATGTTGCACATGAAACACCTATTAGCATGTTAGAAAGATAAAACATATGTCAAAGCATGTGTAAACCAATAAATTAGTGTGCTATGAAAAAAATTAAACAATAACACCTATGTAGTGTATGAATGTGGATGCCCCAGAACCTGTTGTGGGATTGGTGCCAAGCAGCATTTTGCGTGTAATGGACATGTAGAGTCTGTGATCACAACTAGAAATAAAGTGAATGCACACATGTGTGTATGATAAAGATAATGACATACAAGATATCTATCTAGCATGTGTAATAAAGTGAACATGTAAAAGTAAATGCAAAAGCAATGCAAAGATATGTTGCATGGATGGATGGAATGGAATGTAAAGTGAATGATGATAGGATGTGCCCCCTGAGTGAATGGAAATTATACAGTGAGGTTCATTTTTTATGCCCCCTCAATAGTCAAGAATGAACCGTAAACAAGAGTGTGTCATCAAGAAATGGTCGAACTATGTTGTGTGTAGTGTGTTGTGGTGAATGTGTAGTGATGACATGTGACATAGAGATGAAGTGTGCGTGATGATGTATCCTAAGCGTATATCATGAACAAGATGATCGAAGGAGTGATGATTTAGCCTAAAGTGTATATCACTAAATGATGATCAAAACAGGTGATGATGATGCTAGAGTAAGTGATGATGTAGCCTACGATGTTTATCACTACAAGATGAGTAGAAAGAGTGGTGATGTAGCCTAAATCGTATACCACTAAATGATGATAAAAATTTTCTAGAGGAAGTGATGATGTAGCCTACGGTGTATATCACTAACCTAGGAATGTTGAATGAGAAAAGGTTAGATGGTTGAATGTGTGAGTGTGGTGAGGTCCATTTTTATGTATACCCTCAACAATCCAGTATGGACCGTGTGACTAGAGTATGTCATTGGGTAGTGATTTCATCACATATAAGTAGATGAGTAGGATGTAGAATATGTGTAGTAGATGTGGTGATGAGAAATTGTCATTTGATGTGTAATGTGTAGTGTGTAATGTAGGGTATGTAGTATGTAATGCAAGACATGTGTGGATGATATGAGATGTGTAGATGCATAGTAAGATGCAAGATGTAAGATGTATGGATGCATAGGATGTGTAATGTGTGTGATGTGTAGTGTCTAATACCACATGTGTGTGAGGTTCATGTGTATAGGATGCCCTCAACATTCAAGTGTGAACTGAAGCACAAGAGTGCATCATAGGGTAATGACGATGCTAACATGTGGATGAATATGCATATGCTAGAAGGTAGATGTGTGATAGTGCGAGTATGAAACATGTGTTGATGCTAGGGTGGGGGATGTGTGAATGTTATGCCCCCAAGTGTGTGGTGGTGAATATGATCATGTGACATTGTCTAAAATATCATCGTTGTCATGATTGAAACCTATTGGAGAAGCATTGGAGATGTGATAAGCAATAGAATGAGGTGGATCATATCAAAGAGCCATTGTGATGTAATGTGTAGACGTTTATTGCATACTCTTCATCAGTGAAGGGTATTGGTGGACAATCATGTACATACCAACAAGAAAGGTTTGGAGCATAAGTGGGAGATGAGTCATTACCGATGGAAACATTTCGAAAGGCATAGAAATGTGAGAGAAGTGTGGTTGTGTCTAAAGTACCGCCAATATAGTCGAGCCAAGATTTCCCAAGTGTCAGTGGAGAAGTGCAAGGGGAACATGCAACGAAGATCGTTAAGTGAAACACATGAAGGCCATAAGTGGTCATAATGTGATAATAACCATGATAGAGATGAGGTGAGTGAATTGGTGGTAAAATGTCATTAAGCATCAAGCCAAGCCTAGTTAATCCCTCATGTGTGAAAATAGTATCTGAACAAGTATGATCGACTGAAATATGATGCCAAAAAGAGTTTTTGATCAATAACGTGCATGTGAAAGGTGATGGTGGAGATGTAGACTATGTAGGGGAGATGAAACAACATCTAAAGTGTTAAAAAACCCCTAATAAAGTATCATAACATTGGTAGAAGGAGGGGTCTTGAATTTATATTTCACGGGCCATTGGCCACAAAGGTGTCCTTGAAATAAGAGTCATCTACGTCAATAGGTGTAAAATTTAGTTGCCTAATGCTTCATCAATGATTTTTACATCATCGACATCGTCATATGAATCCTCATAATCATTTGTGTTAGCATTATCATGTTGTATAGCTTTGTTAGTATATTGTGAGGAGTTTTACTAGGTGGGGGAGTGGGATATGTATCGATAGTTGAAGCAGTTGTGTTTAGCTGAGCAGATACGGTAGGTGCGATAATTTTTGTAGTGTGAGTAGAAACAGTTAGATTAATCGGAGTGGTGGAAGAAGGTTGCAAAGCACTAGATTGACCAATGTCATATGTGTCAATACTACCATATGGAATAGGTTTTGGGGAGGAATAGGCATACCAATGAAAGGGTTTATGCAACAAAAAATTGAATGGTTTGGGATCAATAGTAATAGTATGTTCATAACCATCATGCAAAAAAATTGACACATTGGTGAACAATAGATGGGACCTTGCATTGCTTGGATCCAAGGTCTACCTAGAAATAGATTGAATTGAAATGAGGCATCTATAATATAGAAGTCAAGTGAGAATGGTCTTAGGCCTAACCTAAATGTGTAATGAGATAGTCCCTAGACATGTGTGAGTGGTAGAATCATAACCTCGAATGAGAGTAGAATTTTTAGAAATTAGGTTATCATTGATACCCAATTGTTTGAGAAGGGAATGAGAACATAGGTTGACTGGATGACCCATTATCAATAAGTACACGTTTGATACAAGTGGTTTGTTAATAATGAAAGTAATGAGAAATGGCACACATGGATTTCTTTTAGAAAAAGGTGATAGATCCTCATCAGTGAATGATATAGCATGTGGAATATTTCTAAGAGACTATATGAGGTGCGCAAAGGCCAACACATAGTTATCAATTTATATATAAATGGAATGAAGGGATTCTTCTAGTGTTTACAATTAAATTCTAGTGCACTACGTAATAGGTCATAGAGGGAAATCTTAGCTGGTATGTTTTTAAGTTGTTTTATGATATCATAACCCTTAGGAGGAGATGAAGGGGTTGAGGAAGTGATAGGTGGAGGAAGAGAATGGGTGGAGCTATAGGAGGACGAGTGCTGCAATTAGTAATGACATTGATGGATGGATCAGGCCTAGGCGTAACAAAGTGAGGAGGATGTTGAGTACGCACTTGCATGAAATCAGCAGCAATAGTGACTATACTCAGAGATTTTAGTCGGTGTGAAAGAAGGATAAGATGATTGAGTCATGACTTGATAAGGAGAAGACATGTTCAAAAGGAAGGGTTGGATCATTTGGGTTCACCAAAATGATTATACTAAAATGTAATATCCTAGCCTAATCTAATGCTATAGGAGTAGTAAATAAATAAGAAATGAAATAACTAAAATACACCCAAGCAATCTAAGAAATAAAATGTATAAACCCTAATTTCCAAAGAGAGTTGGAAGAGCCTTTGTTGATTCAAATATGCCACACAATTGTGTTGCAGTGCAGACCAGAAGAACATGAGGAGGAAACTGTCACACATAAGCCTAAGAAAATGCAAATCTAGAGGATTTTACTAGATTGGGGTGTCTAAGGAAGGATAGGGTCACCCGTGGGCACCCTAGTCTAAATTTTGGGTGCCCTGGTCTACACAAATGGTTATAAATCTGGATTTTTAGGGTCAAAAGATGTCTACACTCCTTTTCTTCTTATCGGGTGTATGTCATTGCACTTCGTCAGATATCGCCATAAAATTACAATGGAAGAATCACCTCCAAGACCCCAAACCAAGCATCAAAATCTTAAAAAAATAAAGATGCATATGAATGGGTTGTCCTCGATTGACAATTTGATGGACTTATCACTGAGCAATGCACTACATCTCAAACCCAATGTAGTTCTAGGTGTGTGTGGAAAATTTTCCCTATGTTGATCTTGTTCTAGTCACACTTTATAAAGTAGCGAGAAAGTAACTATATGTAGAATGTAATAAATGTGTGCATGGAAACAATAGACTCCCCTCCTATGAAGTGTGATGCAAATGAACCAGCCTTTTTGCCTTGTGATGGAGCTAGATGGATGCAAATATAGCTATAAATGCCTTTGATGGATGTAACCTTAGGTGGTGATAGATAGTGATTAGTGTTTGGTCCCTTATTATGATCACATAACTTTATATTTATATGATTACCTCACTTGAATTTTGTAATTAACCCTAAAAGGATGACTACCAAAAAGATAAGATGCCCAAATGGCTAGAAAGGACCCAAAAAGTGAGATTAAAGTGTAAAGAAGACATGGACACCTAGAGCGGATGAGGGCACTTGGTGTTGGCGTCCTGGTTGGGTGCTTCATTCTAAAAAAGGTAAAATTGAAGTATGAAAACATAGACTGGGCCAATAAAGGTACAAGACCAAAACAGAAAGTAAAAAATGATGACTAAAGACATGGGTTGGTCGGTACTCTTCTTGCTTAGGAACCATGTAAATAGTAGTATGTTATCAAGACTAATTAGTAACTCAAAGTTCGTGATTTTGTGTCTACAATCCATAAAAATAACTCTTTAGGCGTTGATAGAATGTCTCTTATCGGAGCACTTTTGAAGCATGCTATGAAATAAAATCTTGATCACCGTGGGGAATCTTTGAACTTTGGGAAGATATACTTGGATGCCCTTGAAGAAAAGGTGTTACAGTTGAATCATCCTTGCAATGCCAACTCACCTTGAATAGCACACCAAGCTTACTCAAACAACTCCACTCACCTTGGCTAACTTTTCCATCTCACCTAGGTTTACTCAACTCATCAAGTTCATTTAGGAAGATTATTGAGGGGTGTGGATGGATCAAACCAAATTGATGAGTCTACCGGATTTAGTTTTCAATGAATATTTGAATCTTTTTTAATCTAATTTGATTGTCTGATGCCTTTAGGTTTTTCCTATTATTCCTTGTAGTGTTCTTCTTTGCTAATGTGACTAAAATGATGCCTAAAGACCTTTTTGAAGGATGAATTTGATGGAATTTGGACAAAGCTATAGAGATTAAACACAAAATAATACTACATTGATCTTCTATTCAACATTAATCTGCTTTATAGAGACTTGTACATACCAAATGGCTATTATATAGCCAAGGAAATAGAAAACTAATATCCTATAAAATAAGATGTATTACGATAAAAATCCTTTAATAAAATGTGGGTATAATATTGTTAAAAAAATATAACAATGAAATTATTAATTAATAACCTATTAACATTTAACAAAGGTAGTTATCTACGAATCACCACACCCTCCAATTTGCACAAGTGTGTGTGCTTGAGCTCACAGTGTGACTGGGTAACATGGGTATTATCTCCAAGTTGTGGGACTTGCTACTTGAGATAGACCTCTAGAAAATGATTTTCTTCTTCCTAATCCTAGTGCAAACTAACTCTACTAAGATGAATCTACTAACTATCTCTATCCTATAATTCCCAAGGGACCAGGGGGAGAGAAATAACATGCAAACAAAGGAAAACTACACTACAAAGGTGATGCACCAAAATAAGGGAATGAATACAACCTCCATTGTGTGAAAATGGAAACAAAATGCAGATCAGAGAGGGTGATGACAGTTCTCCACAGTCTAATAACAACATTCACAACAAATTTTCATGCATACACAATAATAATAGACCCTTGTAAGAGCATAGAGTAGACACAAACATTTGCAATAAGATTAGAGAGGCAAGGAGAATGCAACAAACCCATCTAGAGAAGATATATGTAAAAATTTGAATCTATTTCTTCATTAATATGCACAAAGTCCAAACTATTACAAAGGAAAGGCTTGGATCACCATGTAAGGAGTCCACTATAAAGGCCTACAGCACATTGGCTTCACAAAACCAAAATGACAGAGTTTTTCTACTCGAACTATACTCCTTTTATAATGAGTCCAACACTTCAATTTATAGAATTTTTGAATAGAGAGAGAGGAGATATAATTCCTAAAATATACTTTCTAACCACTTGAAATATGTCATAATTATGTCCAAATAGGTATAGATGACCTGCAGAAGGCACCCCATACTATCTCATGACTTGCAGCAGTGAAAAATGTTTGCTCTTGCCTCATTAAATGCTTCTCCAACCAATTTTCAAATAACCAAATAGACCAGGGCTCGTTTTCCTTCAAAAACACCATCAAATCTTCATCAATTTCTACATTTCTTGATGTTTTTCCTCGGTATTTAAACCAAAATTCCAACAAGATGAATTTCGTGAAAATCATTGAGAATTGTAGAAGATACGACCCTATGAGTGTGAGCATTTATTTTGGGTTTTCTAGGCATTTCTTGCACTTTATGGGACTGGGCATTTAATTTTCTAGAGTTGGAGATGTTAATTTGTTAAAATCGAGCTCAAGTCAAAATTTATGCTTGTTTTAAGTTTAGGGTCGGGGTGTTCCACGCGGGATCTTATAATTCACATTAAACCACTCTCTCTTTGTATTGCGAGTATTACGGGTTTTCAGGGAACTCATGACACTGGGGTACTTGGACCGCCTGGGCCACCAAAGTCTTTCTTTTCCACAATTCACTATGTTTCCTTTGATATACGGTGATTTTAGATTTTTGGGGAACTCACGTCCTCATCGTACTTGGACCATCTGAGCCATCGAGACCTGAATTTTCCGTAATACATTATGCCCATTTCCATCCTTTGTAAATCAAAAAAGTCGGCATTTTGGGTAACTCGCGGCTCGATGGAACTTAGACTACGGGCCATGGACTTCCACTTTTCCACATTGCATTCTATCTCCTTGATGTGTAGAAATTTCACCTCTGTAGGGAACTCACGTCCCCATGGTACTTGGATTTGCCTAGGCCACGAACTTCCTCTTTTTCCACATTTCAAGAGTCTGCTTTAATTCATTTTCAGATTGGACAAGTTGTCATTTCGGGAACGTGTGGCCCAATGAAACTTGGATTTGCCTGGGCCTGGGACCTGATTTTTCCACAATACACTCTTTCCTTGGCATTTGGACCCAATTCAAGGACGAAGAACCCTAGTTCAATCCACAGTCATTCCATCCGTAGCCCCTATACTTTCCATACACCTTGAATAGGTCATTTTTCAGTTTTTTCAAATTGTTAACAAATTTTTGTTAACTCAAATTTTCCTTTAAAGGGTAAGTTAGAGAAAATAAAAGACGTGCCCCTAAAATATAGATTTCTCATTTTCACCATTCTTCCTCTCAAAGTCTAAAATAATTATGTGAGTTATCAAAATCACCTTGGGCTAAATTTTAGATAATAGGTAAATATACGAATCCATGTATAACACAAACATAGGTTTTCCTAATATTCCCCCTCTTAGTGCGAACATGGGGAGAAAACACATCTCAAGAAGCTGGAAACATAATCGTATACCTCCACATAATTTTAGATTTGCATACTTCTAGCTTGGATCTTTCTATTTGGATGTTTTTGCACATGACCAATCCTCTTTACCAAAATGAATCCCATACCGGATGATCACACTTCCACCGATTCACCTACATATGCAAACTAAACAGTTCCGCTTTTACTTTTAGTGAACACTCTTTCACCAATCGATCGATGTTAGAAGTATGATAGTCAAATAATTTCAGCAGTTAGAGGATCACTCTTGTTTAGTTGCCCTCTTATATAGTTGTTCTCAGAATCCACAATGCACATTCTCCTCATTTCAATCATAACAAGGGAATGAAACCACACACCAATTTATTTTGCACACACCACACAACTTAAAAAGAAATGCCACCATACCAAAATGTGGCCCCGTCGTTGGTGGTGATGAAAGGCATTGATCCCCTTCCATCCTCTATTGCCTCGACCTCCGGTGAAGTTACTAGCTTTGGATTTGACTTGGATACTCAATAGTTTCCACATTGGGTTTATTTTTTCTCCCCCACAACATGAAATATATTATTTTTCCGATGCCGGGTAACACCGAAAATGTGTCCGTAAGACACTTTTTTTTCTAATTTTCATAACTTTTGATTCACAATAAAAAAACCTTATGGTTTGACTAACCATACGACACTTTTAGACTTGATGGACGTATTTTTGATGACATGACAAAACAAAATATGAATCTTTAGATATAGGTATGACTCAATATGATTCTTTTGACCCAAATAATCAAATCATAACTTTGATTTTCAATATATGACTTATTGACGCAAAAAATTCTATATGACTTTACATGGACTAACTTTAATAAAAAAATTATGTTGAACTTAACTAGAATAGACTCAATTAACAATTGAATATTGTAACTCACACATTGGCTTATAGGACTACAACTTCACTTAGAGAAAACTCTAAATAATCAAATTAATTTAAAAAAAACTCTATATAAACTAAACCTTAAAAAGAGACTAAATATTAAAAAAATCATTACCAATACATACATTTGACTACACATGATCTGGATAATGGAATGCAATTATGACGTAAGAAATGAAAGAAAATTTGGATGCCACTCATGAAAATAGATGTGAAGGTCAGGTGTATCCTTGCCAAATTTTGGATGCCAAGTTGTATACGTTTTTATCTAAAGAAAAATATTTTCTTGGACGACAATTTGAACCATAGGTCGATCACATCTAGTCACCTCATATGTTTGGTTGTTTGAACAAATGCAGCCATAACCAAGGTATGCAATGAACAAGAGCCAAGAGAATAGTTAGAAAATACAAACAAGGAACTTGTGATGCTAAACAAGAACTGGATGATAAAAAAGAGGAGCTCGTAGTAGGGATTAAGACCAAAACATGCTTGAGAGGCTTGTGAATGCCATGGAGGAATATCTAGAATAGAATTTTTTTGAGAAATGAGAAAACATTTTATACCAAATGTAATAGGATAATTTTCAAACCACTTCTTCAACAAGATCATATGCCAGATGACACGAGTCAGTCTAATTCTTGGTGGAAAATAAAAAAATATCCTTCACTATTGCATGGGCACACATATCACCGAGAAATTTGTATCCTTTGCACATTAGACGAGGATGGCAATGAGTTTGATATTGCAGATCGGTAGACAATGCATCACGCACAACTGGAAATCCTTCTACCAAGATATAGTTGTATGGTCTTGAAAGCTGTATGAAATTGTAATAGACCACATTTGAAATAGAGCTCACATGCATATGTAATAACTCACACAATCATACCTCGAAAAATTTCAACTTGTGGGAAGATCAATATTTGCACGCATTCTATGAATAATTCATACCATCTCCAACTTAGAGATACATGCAAAGAATCCATGAATTGATCTTGCTCTAATACCATATGATGGAATTTGGACATAGCTATAGAGATTAAACACATAATAATACTACATCGATCTTCTATTCAACATTAATCTACTATAGAGACTTGTACATAGCAAATGGCTATTATATAGCCAAGGAAATAGAAAACTAACATCCTATAAAATAAGATGTATTACAAAAAAAAAACCCCTTAATAACATTGTGGGTTTAATATTGTTATAACAATAAAATTATTAATTACTAACATATTAACATTTACCCAAAGGTAAATATATGAATCCATGTATAACACAAACATAGGTTTTCCTAAGAGAATTTCCTTGTTTGAGCTATGTAACCTTCATATAACCCTATGAAGATGAAAAAAGTAGCGAGATAATTGAAAATGAATCCTACTACTATAACTTTTGTACTCAAAATTGGAACTTTCTATTTTTAGCCATTGGGATCCAAAAGCTACCATTTTGGGAAATATTGCTTTTTTGACTTGAAATTAGTTTTGTGGAACCCTCAACATGATTGGAACACTTTTACAGATGTTTCTTTCCCATTTTAAAGAATATTCTATTTTTATAAAGTTTTTTTTTCTTTTTGACTTTTCATGCTTTTTTGACACGAATCTCTTAGTTTGTCATCTCGGATGTTTTCTTAGTTTTTTGCTTTCAAGGGTTTTGATTTTCTCATAAAGTTTCTATTTATAGCAAGTACAAACACTAGGTACTTAAAATTTTAGAAACTAGTCTTCCACACCTCATATTGACAAAAATTAGCTTCTCTAGAATAGGTTTTCTTCTAGATGTTATGCTCAAAATTCTAGCTCGAACTGTCCATCGAAATGGTGGGAAATTGAAAAGGTGGGAGATAGGGACGAAATATAGGGTTTGCTACCATTAAAAATCATAGGCACATTTGGTTATTTTATATCTTGCTTCTTGTAGGTGCATGGGAGAGAGAGGCTATGAAAAAAACCGTTTGATCTTGATTACCGGGTTGGGAGATGAGTTTTTCATGTTTTTGGCTATGGAGTCAACGGAAAAAAACCGGTTGTGGTATATGGAGAAAAAGAAATCTCTTGGATGATTTTTAGTAGTGAACATGGAGGCATGAAGTAAAAAATGGAGGAATGGGGAGGGCAATGGATTGTTATAAGTTTCTTTCAAGTAGCAACTTTCTCAAACACACACGGAGAAGAAACATGATGATTAAAAATTTTACAAATTTTGGATTTTTTAATCTTCTTAGTGATACACGGGCATCATCAAAGGACATCAAAAATGAAAAATAAATTCAAACATGGTTATGGAAGACATGAAGCGAGCTTTAACATGCAAGAGCAAGTGGGAGGTGGTGCTTTAACAAAAATAGAATTATGTTAAACCCTAATTGCAGAGTCATGTATGATAAATAAATGCTAAAGTATAGATTTGACACAAGAAATAAGCTAAAAAAATATGAAACCCTAAGTACAAGAGAGAGGATAGAAGACTTAACTAATCTCGCACTTGATTACGAAGTATTATGGACTAGAAAATTGATGAACATGAGGAATAGACTATCGCAACTATGCGATAAATTTTGTAGTTGTCAAATGTGTTCGAGACTAGGGTGCTTGGAATAGGACTGGGGCATCTAGGTTTTGGGGACCTCTATTAGGAACCTATGAATATGCAAGGATCATAAACTAATTTTTCTTGTGTCACACTCTTTGTTGTCATCCTCAAAATTCCCCTCTTTTGAAGTCAAGTTTCAAAAATTTTGAGTCTGTTCCTTAGAGTATTAGATCACGTTGAGCCTGGCATTGTTTGTAGTTTTTCCATTCATGGAGAACAATTTGAAGTCAGGTGTATTGGTGAAGTTTCTTCCCTTCTTTTAATTTTCTTCCTGCATTCGGGAATGACAGGTGTATCTTCCCCGTTAATGTTTTCTCCAGCATCCATGGGTAGTACGTGGATATTCCTAATTGGCTATGGCATGGCCATGTTTCAAGCAATAATGAAAGCCTCCACATGTCCAAACAATGAAACTCCAGGGGAAGGGTCTAAGGGACAGTCCTCAAATAAGTGCAGGCTTTCCACATGTCCCAGGTACAAAATGAAGGCAAAACAAGCTAAAATCGACTAAGTATGGAAGGTTCAACGAATGACGCCACATGCCTCATTGGCGCAACTTCAAGATTCAAATCTAGGGGCAGATCTCACACTTTCGCTAGTCCTCTATGTGTCCCAGGTCTAAAAAGAAAAAGAGCCAATTGCTAAAATTGACTAAGTATGGGTGGGTTGGTGGAAGTCTCCACGTGCCTTAATGACGCCATTTTGGAAGTGAAATCAAAGGATCAATATTCAAACGAACACTAACTCACCACATGGTGAAAGTAAATGGAGAGACAAAGTCCAATAGGAAGGATACATGCATCATCTTGGTGCAATTTTAAGAGGCATTTCAAAAATAGAAACTTAAATGAGCGTCAACCCTCCATGTGTCTAGGGGTCAACATAGGTCAAGCAGGAAATAGCCCCGAATCAGATAAGTATAAAGGAACCAACGGAGCTCTCCATGTGTCAACCTGACACAACTTCAAAGGAGAAAAATGCAAAGGGCATTTGCAGGTCCACTCCAATCAATTCATTCCACATGGGTGACCCAAATTTAAAGTTGTAGAAGCAAATCAAATGGCCCATGTTTTAACTGGTGAAATAATGAAATGGCTGTATATTTAAAAACCTATTTTTTGCCATTAATGTTTCTTTGAAAATCAAGAATTTGAAAGGGCATGAGTGATTAGAATAAGTTGTAATTGTTTCTTGCTTACTTAAGGAAGTTGTAACCATCTCTTGCAAGCTATATCATGGGATTTCAAAGCCATTATACGGGTTGGAATTTTGATATTCTAGAACTGTAATTTCTGATTGGAAAAAATCAATACAAAGGTTTTCCTCTTTTTCCTCTACTTTTTCTTTCCTTTTTTCTACGATCTCGCAAATCATTTAATCCTTGTATGCTTAGAAACTTTTTGTTTTAGTTTATAAAATCTCAAGGACTTTGAGTTCATGGATTGTTCCCGTTATAAACGTGAATGGTTCTATTCTATATCTCATTTGCTCAATACATATAAGGGTTTTCTCTGTCATGTCTTTTCCCGAAAGTATTGTCTTCTTCTTCTTCCCTCCTCTCTTCAAGTCTTCTATCCTCATGTATTGATAACTTTTCAAGCATAAAACACATTTCAAGATATCAGAAACCGCCATTGAATGAAATATTGTATATTTGTACATAGGTTTTGCCCTTGCTTCCAATAAGGGAACCTCTCCCATTAAAGAGGAGGGAATTACTTTTCCCATGGTCTGTGGTTTCATTCCAAGTGAAAATATGAAACCCAACACGCACCAATGTCATTAACCTTCATTGTTTGTCACATGTATATCATTTGGATGATTACAGATTCACCTGTAACCTACAAAATAAATGATATCTTGCAAAACCCCAAACTACATCAAATCCTAAAAATAAAGATGCAAATGGGGAGTCAGATTGACCTCGAAGGTCACCTGACAGAGTGAACTTATGACCAAGCATTGCACTACATCTCAAAATCCATGTAGTTCTTGTGCATGTGTGTAGAAATCATGCCCTAGGAAGCCCTTGTGCAAGCACACGTGATAACAAGAAATAACTAGATGTAGTAATGTAAATAGATGTATGGATGGAAAAATAAACTTCCCCTCCTATGCATGTATGCAGAAAATGTAGTCCCTTGTCCCTTGAATGAGTGATAGGTGAATGAATTTGATGTTCTTAGATACATTTATATGTAATCTTAGGTAATGATAATAGATTTTAAATCTTTGTCCCTTATTATGGTCACATATATTTGTATTTATATGATTACCTTGTTTGAATTTTGTAATTTACAACTAAAATGTTGAATCATAAGAAAATAAGATGCCCAAAAGATAAAAGAGGCCCAAAAAGAGCAAGTAAGATATAAAGAGGTCGGGGGTGCCCAGAGGGGACGAGGACACTGGGTGCTAGCATCCTAGTTGGGTGTTGGTGTCCAGAGTCATAAAAGATAAAGCAATAAAAAATCAATAGGGATATAGGGTGTATAAGACCGAGAGAAAGCAAGAAAGATAGAAAATAGGCCAAAGACAACAATCAATTGCTAGTTTTGTTGATTAAGAATCATATGAATAGTAGTATGTGATTAGGACCTAGAAATGTACCAAAGTGCATGATTTTGTGTCTACATTTTCCACCACTTTATGTTTTTGAGTGAATAATTGATAACATAAAGTAGATAAGATATGTGTACCTGATAACCATGTAGATGTGATGGAGATAGCGTGCCAAGGAGACAAGTGAAAGCGTGGAATGATAAAAATGAAGCGTGAAAGCTAAGAAAGAGGAAGTGACCCTAGGGGTGAAGCATGTGAGTTGTATTGTGTTATACCTATTATTGTTGTAGCTTGATGAAGAGCTAATTCTTGTTGCATATTAAGGACGAACATGTAAAAGAGTAGACAAAGTCATGTGTTATGAAAACTCTATAAAAAAGCATGTAAACATATGTAAAAATGTGAAAAAAAAGTAAAAAACAATGTGCACCTGATCCATGACGAGTGAAAAGGGTAGAAAATGTCCGAAAATGTTGTAGAAGAGAAATGTTTTGGGCGATCTCATGCCAAGAGAGAGTTTTTTGGGTGATCTCACGCCAAGAATGATTTTTTCGGGTGATCTCATGCAAAGTGCAAGTTTTTGGGAGATCTCATGTCACGAAAAAAGAGTATTGGGGAGAAAGGTCTAGTGTTATTCTCCATCCATGAATGCTTCCCAAATTTATACACCACTACAGATGGTGTGATCTGTTTTGTCCCATGTTGTTCTAGTTTGATACAAGGAAATAAAAATGGAGATATAATGCATTCTATTTACGGAGGAATGTGCTTGAATCTGTGAAAACTTCTCTTTGAACTACTAAAAATTGTGTCGATATGAGAAATTAATTATAACTACCCCTAGTCATAGGCACCCATGAAAGGTCAAGAGCACCTAAGCACTAGTGTTTTATATCTGGGCATTGGTGTCTATGCTTGAACTAAATACCCAAGTCATAATCTGGGCCATTCTATGACTGTAACTCTATTTTTTTTTGTACTGTGCGGACTGTATTGAAGCTCGAGGTGGTGTATGGGGTGATTAATTCACCCAATGTATGCCCCTCCTTATTTGGGGTGCATGCAACATTTATAGGAGAATTTTTCCCAAAGAAGAGGAATTGATGTTGATTTGAAATTGATACCATGTAGGGGAGGGAATGTGCATGGTAGAAACCAAGGCATGTACAAACAATATGGATAGAAACATGTGTTAGTAGAAAAAGTGACAAACACACTATAAAAGACAATGTAAAAAAAAGTAATATTGTAGAAAAAGGAGACCATGAAAATGGGTTTAAAACATAGTACATCAGTCAAAATGTCACAAGATAATTAGGGCGAAGCATCCAAAATCATATTAACAATGATCAAACAAAACATAGGGAAAATTCTGCAAATAATGGCAAATAGCATCAAGCAATGTATCAGACAACCATGGTGGAAAATAGTTCCTACAAGTAAAATGATGCACATGAAGCACTCGTTATCATGTTAGGAAGATAAAATTACTTCAGGACGTGTATGTGTCGATAGAGTAACGTGCTAGTAAGAATAGGAAGTAGTATAAAATGAAACAATATCACTTGTAATGTGTAAGTAAGTGGATTCCCACAGAGCCTCGGTGGGATTGGTGAGAGGTACGATACCAAATATCCATGTTGTTTGTAAAGATATATAGAGATACTGCATTCACAACTAGAGAACAAGTAAACACACATGTGTATATGATACAAATAATGAAATACTAGGTATCCGTCTAATATAGTAATAAAATTGTACATATAACTATTATAAGCAAGCAAGATTATGTGCAACCAAGATATCCGAGTATGTTGTGAATGTGATAGGAGTAGTGTTCCCTTGTAAAATGTGGTGTGGATGAGAATGATACGAGGTTAATTTATAAATGACCCTTGATAGTCAAGAATGAACCATATAACAAGAGTGCATCATCGGGAAATGGTTTGAACTGTGTGCTACATAGATATAACTATGAAGAATAGATCATAAAGAGTGTGAATGATTGTGGTGAGGTTCATATATGCAGTATGACCTCAACAATAAAGTGTTAACCTTAGCAACTGGAGTGCATCATAGAGTCATGACAATACAAGAGGTGTATCAATATGTGTACGATGAATGAGAATGACTAGATGTGAAGCACGTGGCATTATAGTAGAGATGAAAGACTCCTAATAATGGTAGGAGGGGGGGTAATCATGATGCCCCCAAGTGTATGATGACGAGTAAGCTATCTAAAAAAAGTGAAGGGAAAGGGTCCTCCACCGATTCTTACGAAGATAAAAGGCATGTGACCATGCTCTGAGATCAGTGATATATGATGTATATGTGACAGAAGTCGAGGAGGTAATGAACTATGTGAAGGATGCATAGGAGGTTATGAGAGCCTATATGAAGTAGACCTAAGATGTGGTGAGAACCTATATGAAGGAGACCATGGAGGTGATGAGCACCTATATGAAGGAGACCGAGGAGGTGATGAGCACATATATGAATAAGATCGAGGAGGTGATGAAGAGGGTGAATTCCTATGTGAAAGGGTTGCTCGAGTAGGGGACTTAGGATAAGAAGATGGACTAGTAGACTGATGAGAATGAATTGGTGATGTACAAATCAGAGATCTAGGTGTAAAAGTTTCCTTAGATTTTAGAGGTCCAAGGGACCTAGATGCTTTAGCTAGTGCAATGGAAACCTCAAGAGGATGTTACGGCCATAGTGTGCACGGTAGAACACCTTTGATGGTGGTAAACTTCTTATTGTGAATGAAAATTAGACACAAATGATGCATGGAAATGATAGCTTGAGAGGTATGGAACCAAGGAATACCTAAGAGCATGTCACAACCTTTGATTAAAGGTGCCACAATGAATGACACAAGCATGGTGAGAGGCCCAACTATAACTAGAAGCTTGACATAACCATAAGATTTAGGAACTGGATATGAAATATGAGATAGTGGATAGTTGATAGTGACAAGAAGTGCAATAGAGCACACACTCATATGAATCGATGGATCGATCATTGTATTATTGATAGCATGAGGCCCGATAGAAGCATTAATATGTAATGTATCAAAAGAGAATGTAGCATGATAATCATGATCAGAGAAAGTAATGAATGGTGATGATGCATCAACATTAGCAACTAGAAAATCAAGAGCCCCCAATGAAGGAGGGGATATTGCACGATATGTATGATTAACCGAAGAGTCAGAAACTTTCTTGTCATGCTTAGGGAGAGGATCATTAAATATTTTGAGATTTTTTTTCATTGAACGGCATAGATGTCGAAGGCTCAGGAAGCTTGATTGTATTATTGTCAATGAGATATTGAATAAGATGTCAGAGTTTGAAACATGGATCGGTAAAATTCCCAATACATTGACGATAGCCACATCTAGTATTTTCATTTTAATTGTGTCCTTTAGGGTGAGATGGATCTATATTAAGTGGAGGAGGAAATGTAATAAGATTTGTCTTAATAAGTTGTGGTAATAGAATATACAAAGCACAAGGAAATTTTGTGAATGTACCCTTTGAATGCTTCCATTGAGGATTTTCAAGACTAGAGACAATGTTAACATTATCTTTTGTTTTAGTGGGCTTATTAGATGGCTTAAAATTTGATTTTCTTTGAAAGCGATTAGAAGTTGATGAAGGTTGATCATGATACTAAAGTTTTCCCATAGAGATAAGTTTTCCTTCACGTAATTTAAGAGTATGAAATAATTGATCAAATGAAGGAGATGTCTTAAAGATGACACTCTCTTGTAGAGGTGGTAAGAGAATTTTGACAAATAGATCTTGAATTTCCGAGTCAACGAGCACATTGGTCATCCTAGCTATTTGTTCTTATATCATAAACCATAGTCCACTGGATGGTCATTAAATCCTTGTTTGGTTTTCACAAGTTGGCATAGAATATCTTAGAACTGATATTGATTGAGAAATGAGAGAGAAAAACATTAGATAAATACATAACTGGTATTACCAAATGAATGAGTAGATTTTAAAACCAATGTATAGCATAATCTTGGATGCTTCTAGGAAAGAGATTTACTAGTAAATTATGATCATCCGCATAATGGATACATGCCATATGAAAAGATATAATATGCTCTTGAGGATCGTCATGGCCATTGAAGGGGGAGCTTAGGGGTGATGAAATTTATATGAAGTGGATAGGTGGAAATGGCGAGTGAAAAAGGAGTGTGAAGGAGTAAAGTGGAGTCAAGAGATGGAGATGCATGAGAAGTATCCTGCTAAAGTTATCAAATTTGAACTTGGATATCTTGATATAGAGATGCTAGGTCTTGGGTGCTAGGGGAAGATACTTGTGATGTTTGAGAAATAAGAGGAAAATTGAAGTGGTTGGTGGTAGTAGGAATAGATACGGGAATAATAGAAGTATATGGAAGGGTAGAATTAGGAGGTTGAGTAGCAATAGGAATGGAAGTGGTAAAACAACTAAGAATACTAAGCTCAACTAGATTAGTGGCATCCTCACAAGCAATGAATAAGAGTATATTGATATCTTTTGGATGTTTTTCAAGATGATCATTTAGATCTTGAAGGTGGGCTTCAATAAAAGGTTCATAAGATTGAGCCATGATATAAGAAGACAAAACACCTAAAATCAAGGTTGGGTTTGAATGATGGGTTCACAAATGATTTAAAAAAGAAAATTATGCTAAACCCTAATTACAGAGTCATGTATGATAAATAAATTCTAAAGTACAAATTTTACACAAGAAACAAGCTAACGAGATATGAAACCCTAAGTGAAAGAGTGAGGATATAAGACTTAGCTGATATCACACTTGATCCCAGAAGTGTTATGGACTAGAAAAATGATGAGTAGGAGGAGAAGACTCTTGCAACTATTCCTGATAAATTTTGTAGATGTCGGATGTTTTAGGACCTTTTCTAGGCACTTGTGACTATGCAAGGGCTCAAAAATTGAATTTTCTTGTGTCACACCAATGTCACTAACCTTCATTTTTGTTGCATGTATGTCGTTGTATGGTCGCATAATTCACATGTAACCTACAAAACAAATGATATCTTGCAAAACCACAAACTACATCAAATCCAAAAAAATAAAGATGCAAATGGGGATGCAGACTAACCCCAATGGTCACCCAACAAAGTGAACTTACGACTGATTGTTGCACTACATCTCATACTCCATGTAGTTCTTGTGCACATGTGTAGAAATCATGCCCTAGGAATCCCTTGTGCAAGCGCACATGATAGTGGGAAATAACTAGATATAGCAATGTAAATAGATGTGTGGATGGAAAAATGAACTTCCCCTCCTATGCGTGTATGCATAAAATGTAGTCCCTTGTCCCTTGAATGAGTGCTAGATGAATTTCTTTGATGCTCTTAGATTCCTTTGGATGCAACCTTAGGTGATGATAATAGATGCTTAGATTTTTGTCCCTTATTATAGTCACATAGCTTTGTATTTATAGGATTCCCTTGTTTTAATTTCACAATTGATGTGACTAAAAGGCCAACCCAAAAGAAAATAAGATTCCCAAAAGATTAAAGAGGCCCAAAAAGAGCGAGTAAGATAGAAAGAGATCGGTGACACCCGGATGGGACGAGGGCACACAGGCACTTTGGTGTTTGAGTCATGAAACATAAAGAAATAAAGCATCGACTAGGTTGTAGGGTGTGTAAGACCATAGAGAAAGCAAGAAAGATAGAAAAAAAGGCTTGAGGCATCATTCAATTACTATTTTTCTCAGTTATGAATCATATGAATAGTAGTATGTGATTAGGACCCATAAATGTACCCAAGTGTGTGATTTTTTTGTCTATAGGTAGAGTTCCAAAGCTTGAAATTTCAAATTTGTGTTTCCCTCCAAAATATAGTTCAAAATTATAAAGCATGTAAAAAGGAAATAATGGTTTGTAATGAATTTAAATGGGGTTATTAGATATCTAGATAAGTTATGAGAGTTCTAGAATGAGTCATAAGGTGTATATGTGAATCTTAGATGCAAAAATGTTGTAACATACCATGTATGATCATAATGGACCTTGCAAATGGTAGTTAGGGTTTAATAGAAGGTTGAAATGAGATTAAAAGGGTGATGGATTTGAAGAGATTAAAAAAATTTAACCTCCTAGATGTAAAGAGGAAGAAGAAAGGGGGTCCGAGGAGGATGGGAGAATGAAGGAAAGTATGGATTTGTGTAAAAATTACAATTTAATATATATGCAAAGCTCTATTTTGTAGTAAATATCTTATCTTTGTTATGAAGGTTTATGTGTTTGTGATTAAGAACTAATGTTACCCCTCTTCATAAATATGTGTAGATAATTTTTAAACCTTCGGGAGGATTGATAATGAATGGAGAATTGATAATAATTATTCTCGTTCTTATTTTGAAGAATAAAGCTAAAATTGTATGTGTTCTTGGGAATTTGATTGTAAGGTTTGAGGTAAACTTGAATGGTGATCCTTGAAGGCATTGATTTTTGGTAGAATCGAGGTAGAGTAATGTTTGCATGATGTTTCAAGATTTTCATGTATTGTACTTTTAATTGCATGTGGAATTTCTTAAGGAAACATGGTGAGTTTCAACAATTTGATCAATTCCTAAAATTTATTTTATCATTACATTTAGTGATTGTTAACCTTGAGATCATGAGAATAAGTGGATTAGGGGCTTATCAAACCAAACTATGCATAAGGAATCAATTTTTTCACGGGGAGAGTTTGCATGTATGCACCCTACATCCTACAAGTTAGGATAAGGAAAAATTGTGTGGTTTCAAATATAACATGACCATCAAGCTTTCCTGGTAAGGAAACCATGAAGAGTTAACTGATATAGACCTTTGGTTAAAATATTGAGTCTTGAAATCAATTTGTAAGGATTTTATAATGAAATCTCTCTACCCGGGTTCTAGGAAACTTCACTTAAGGTTTTACTAGGGTTTGTGATTTGAGGGCTTTAAACTTGGAATAAAGGTGTGAAATTTAGAACATACTATCTTCACATTGTCTTCAACCATATTCAAGAAGAAATTTTACAAAATGATGGTTTAGTAAAAATTATTAGCGTGATCTGTGAAAGGAGGCATGCAGTCCTCAAATACCTAATGGAAACCTATTTTGTGACCTTTGATGAAATTTCTCCAAATAACACACATTGAAACTTTGCAAAGTAAAGCTAGGGCTAAATGGGTATCCTGAAATGCCTTTACTTTATCTTAAAACCCTCTATAGTGAAAATGTCAAAAACCAGGCCTAATAAGAGCTAGTGAGCAAGAAGGGGGAAAATGAATTTGTAAGAAGAGGTTTGAGAGTTAGCCTATAGAAATTTTCACACACCTTATTGAGCATAAATTGTGGTAGAATAAGTTTACATTTCCTAATTGGTATGTATGGATTTCTCTAACCATGAACATGTCAAGAACTTAGTCTTGAGAACACTAGGATGACAGTTTGAACATGATAAGTGAATAATGATGTTTTTGATCTTTGTGAATCAAGTTTATGGTTGGAATAAAACTTGTTTGAGTTGATGAAACATCATATAGGAGGAGGAAGCCTTGGTGAAGGATAAAAAACCAATTTTTCTTGTTTGAGTGAAGAACTAGTGGAGAAGGGTGAAGGACAAGTTAGTGAAAGGTAAGTGGAAAGGGAAGTTTCATGAATTATTGTCATCATGGGGGCTGAAATGACATCAAGTGAAGGGTATTAGATAGGTTATGGTGTTGAGGAAACCACTTAAGGTGATAAATGTCAATTTTTGTAAGATTATATCCATTCTAGACTTGTTGAAGGATCCTCCTTTGCATAGCTTGGTAGAGATTATTTTTTTATTCCTCTAACATAGTTGAATACATGATGAAATATTTCTTTGATCTCGCATCACCTAAGATTGGGCACATTTTTGTGTCCCAACTGTCCCAAGGGATGGGATAATTGGTGTAAGAAAATGTGCCCTCTTCTCATCTTAACAAGTGGCGAAGGTGGGTTACATGGCGAAGAAGAGAGAAAGATCACCTAAAATCTCACGGGACTAAAACTAGGACACATGGAGGACTTGGGAAAGGGCTAGGGTGGGGCGTATTTTTGTGTCCCAAGTGGACAAGATGGTGCAAGAAAATGTGCCCTCACCTGGTGATGACAAGTAATGAGATGGTCATTCGGTGATGCACGAGGAGAAGGGGTGAAAATTGGCCTACGAAGCCTTCAGGGGTCACATGTGTAGTCACAAAATAATACACTTGAGACATTATTTATCTCGGTTTCATACTACTATTTAGAAGTTTCTTGAGTGAATAAATTACTAATCAACCCCCTTCTTTTGGCCATCTTCTTTTATTTTATTTTTTCATTCACGACCTTTTACATCCATATGCCCAGTTAGCTTTTATCACTTTCGATTATTTTAGCCTCATTCAGGGCATTCATGGGTGCCCTCGCCCCACCACGGGCACCCCGATCTTTCTTGAACTTTCCTGCCACTTTTTGGGCTCTTTCTAGTTGTTTCTCCTTCTTATCACTTTAGTGGTCATCCATTTCGAGGTTAATTATGAAATTAGATCAAGAGAACCCTATAAATATAAAGTTATGAGAACATAATGAGGGACCTAACACTAGTCATGACCATCATCCATCTAGAGCTGCATCCATCCATTACATTGAAGATCATTTTCATCCACATAGCTCCATCATCAAGGCATAGCACTAGGACATTTGCATCACACACTTCATAGGGGAAGGATTATATTCTATTCCATGCACACATGCTATTACATTTTCTACATTTAGTTATTCCTCGCTACTCCACAAAGTGTGACTGGCACAAGAGCACCTAGGGCACATTATTCACACACTCACCAAAACTACATTTGGGTTCAAAATTTAATGCAACGCTTAGTTAGTAAGTCCAATGTTGTGATAGCTGAGGTCAATCCAACCCATTTATTTAAATGTTTCTTTTTTAGGAATTGATGCTTGTTTAGGGTTTTTCATGTATTTCTATTCATCTTGGATCATTGGTGACATCCATTACAAGACAACGAATCTGATGCGACACATAGTGGGGGTTTTAGACCACCTCCTAGCCTTATGAGATTCAGTCTTAGAGCTTTTGCGTAAAGTAGGGCACCCATTTTACATACCTAAGCACCCGTAGGCACCACATTCTCTTCCCAAGTGCTCCATTCTAGGGAATCGATCCAAATCCATCCTTTTTGAGCTTCTACAAAGTCATTGCTACTTCCATATTTTCTGTCACCTCTATGACACGGTGCCACAAGCATCTATTATTTAGTTGAGTTATTTCCTCTTCTCTCTTGCACATTAGGGTTAACATTTCCTTTTCATAGTTTTTTAGATCACTTGCATACTTATTTGTTGCATTTATTCACTTTGTTTACAGATGTTCATAGCTTAGATTAACTATAGATACACCCCCTTTATTCTTATTTTAGTTAATAATTTTTGTGAACCCAACTACTTTCACGTGTAGGATCTTTATTTTTCTTCTATCATTGATCGTAAGGTTTCTCAAGTATCTTTATCTAATTTACTTAAGAGATATCCCCATTTTTTAAAATAGTTGGACATAATGTATCCGGATGACAATACACCACCACACAAAATAAGTCCTATATTCGATCAGTTTTTAGAAGACAATATTGTCCTAAGGATAAGACACACATAGGATTCATGTGTGGGAACAAGGTGTACTTGAAGGCACGAAGGATAGGGAAGGAAACACACGTCATGACAAGTTTATTCGGGACTTATCCATTTTCATGGATGCGGACTATTTTGGAAGATAACGTGCGGAGCACACATTGGGATGGAGAATTTCACGACACACAAATACTATTTTGGGAATGAGTGTCTGATAAGTGCCATGCATGAGTTCAAGATAATAATAGGATTACTTCTTCCAGTTAACTATAGGATGTCTATTATTATCACACTTGCATGTGTGCATGTTATTGTAAAGGTGCATGGCTATTATCAGCATGCGACCTATTTTGGGAAGTGTGTGGGAGGTGAAGGGAAAGTCCCCACCCCTATAAATATGTAGTGAGTTGTGTAGTTAGAGAGAGGCTGAATAGTGAATTATTGTAGAGTTATGTTCTTTAGATCGATACCACACACAACTTATGGTGATGTTTTGGAATGTAAGAAGCTTCTATGTAATTTAGTGTTTAATATAATGGAGTATATTGGATGGATAATAGCGTTAAACATGACTGTAACTAGTTTTTACATGGTTAATCTTATTATGGTTATCGTTTAATTCAAGATTCTCTAAGATCTAGATCTGGAATATGCTCGTGGAATGTTATGCTTATTTATGGTTTTGAGTATGTTGTATCTTCATTACACTAACATCCTACACAAACAACTCTAAAGAAGGACCTGGTACCTTTGCATGCTTTGGGTGAGTGCTCGGTTTAGGTTAGGTGATGTGCCGGTGCACTTGGGTTTTGTTGGGTTTTAGATCGTAAATTCTAGGCTACATCATTGGTTCCGTTGTCGGGACCTCTTTTTCAGTTATTTTAAATATATTTCATGATGAAGACATACCGGTTGACCTTAGAAAGTGTTGAGGAGTGGATAAAGGATTTGGAAGAAGATTATGCTCAGATATTTAACACTAGATCTAAGTTTGACACACACACATGGGTGGAGCAGAATTTGTATGATTGTCTATATGAGAGCTTCTTTACTATCTTTCTGGTAGAGATGTATGAGTGGCTGGTTTCTTATGCATCTAAAAGGAATTGGAGGCCATTTCCACATACATTTCGAGAGAAGACAAGGACCACCCCGGATAAATGGAACACATTAGAGGTGAGATTAAAAATAATATCCATAATTGATCCTCCGGTTGAAGAAGAAGGTGTTATAGAGTAGAGGTCTATTCATTTGTACAATGATTCATTATACTCTTTCCATTCTTATTCTTTATTTTTTGATAACATCAGAAGGAATCCCTATTTATAGGATGAAAATATACTTTAGTGTGGGGTAATGTTGAGAAGACAATATTGTCCTAAGGAGAAGACACGCATAGTAGTCACACGTGGGAACAACTTGTACTTCAAGGTGCGGAAGGTTAGGGAAGGAAACACGCGCTAGGAAAAGTTGATTCGAGACTTAGCCATTTTCATGGATGTGGGCTATTTTTGGAAGTGCATAAATGGTGAAGGGAAAGTCCCTAGCCCTATAAATATGTAGTGAGTTGTGTAGCTAGAGAGAGGCTGAATAGTGTATTATTGTAGAGTTATACTGCTAGATCTGATACGCGCATTACTTATGGTGATGTTTTGTAATGTAAGAAGCTTCTATGTATTACAATGTTTAATATAATGGAGTATATTGGATGGATAATGGTGTTAAACATGACTGTAACTAGTTTTTGCATGGTTAATCTTATTATGGTTATCGTTTAATTCAAGATTCTCTAAGATCTAGATCTGGAATATGCTCTATGGAATGTTATGCTTATTTATGGTTCTAAATATGTTGTATCTTCATTACACTAACATCCTACACAAACAACTCTAAAGAGGGGCTTGGTACCTTTACGTGCTTCGGGTGAGTGCTCCACTGTGCTAGGTGATGTGCCAACTCACGGGTTTTTTAGTTTTAGATAGTAAATTCTAGGATGCATCAATCGTTTATCTAACGACTCGACCCTAATGATCCTCCATCTAATCAACCCCTATTGGACTCAATCCACGTTCTACATGCTTTATTTCAAGATAAGTTTAAGGCTATGGAATCAACTATTACATCTCTTAGATATGAAATTCAACAGCTTAAGGATGTTTCTCAATCACATGTTTGTGCTCCTTCTACATCTTATATGTAATCTATGTCTGCTACATGTCATCTAACTAAACCTCAAGACATGTCATTTCCTGAGCCTCTCATATTTAATCATAATATAATGCAACATGACATCCTTATTCAGCTCCTTAGTCATCAGTTGATCACTCTACCACCTACTCATTACTATTATCCTTATCGGTTAGCAAAATATCAAGGTCGTCCATATTGCAATTATCATCGAATCAATGGACATAATGATAATGATTGCCACACTTTTCCATGAATAATCAAGCATCTTGAGCATAAAGGCTTTATTTCATTTGTTGCACAACATTCTAATACAAATAATAAATCCCATTGGGCTCCTAAATTTAACTCACCTATATCTAATGAGCATCAGGCTAGCGTTACTCAAGCAACTCCTAAGAAACAACCTCTCATAAGTAGTTCACCTCCTATTCATCCATCTGCTACACCACCAAGTCAATCATCTACCACAATTAGTTCACCATCTCCTACTATTCAGTCGCCTCATCATATTACCAAGTCACCCTACATAACCTCCTTTAAAATTTGTGCAATATGGCCTCCTCTCAAATCTAAGCTCCAACCAATTAAGTTTGTCAAAACAACTAATCCTCCTACTAGTGGTCATGATATATTTTCAAATTCACCACCATCACATAGTTCTACTATTAACTTTATCCAACATGGTTCCACAACATGCAAACTTGGTCTTTGGTAGGTGAATCTTGTTACTCTACCCTCCTGATGACACACTCATATTATTATGGTTCTTATATGACTGTTGAGGGGTCTTATAATAAAGAACCTCATTTCATCTTACATTAACATATTTATCTATTACATAATCACTCATGCATACATCTACAATAATTTATCACTCGTTACACATGCCATACAATCTCTCATCATTTATCCCATCATTGAATTAATCTTACAAAATCTATAAGTGCTTCACCACCTTCATCAATCATTTATCAAATCATGCATGCATTATCATACACTTGGGGGATAGCATCCCGCACCCTCCCTAATCTTAGCATCTACTAGTATAGGAATACTCATTACACACTTTAGCATCAACCATTACCCGATGACACACTCTTGTGCTTTGGTTCACACTTGTTTGTTGAGGGATTACCACACATAAACCCCACACTTTGCACATTAGTTACTGCATACTATGTTTATTCACACATCTCGCATCTTACATCCTACATTTTACATTTATTCTACATTGCGCATCTATACATTATATACATTTTCCATATCATCTACACATCTATCATTTCATACCATTCTTACTACATTGTGCATTTCCACATCACACATATTATACATACTATACTAGTCATCATCATATTTGACTCTAGCATCATACATTGCTCATCCTACATACTAAAGTCCTAGTCCATCTACATAAATTAAAATGCCAATTTAAACATTTTACATGTCTTGATTTGGCATTCTACACATAGCATATTTAAACATTCTCCTCATCATATGGTTGTCCATTATCATCACCCATATTGCATTTTCTTCTACGTTACACTTACTACCCAATGACGCACTTTAGTTCCTCGGTCCATACTTGACTGCCGAGGGTTTAAAAATCAAATGGACCTTACATTCATCATGTGTTTATCATTCCACCTTTCATTATGCAAAATTTCTAGGATAGTGACACATGTTATAGGCTAACTCGTCACTTACACTATCATCTTGTAGTGGTATACACTTTTAGGCTACATCACCACTCCTTTCTATTCATCATGTAGTGATATACACTTAGGGATAAATCATCACTCATACATTCATCTTGTCGTCATATACGCTTTAGATATAGGGTTGATGCATACATCTCTTCTATATGTCACATATCATCATCACCACACATACACTTTCCTCATAGCACGCTAGACACAACACACATTTCGACCATTTCCCAATGATGTGCTCTTGTTTACGACTCATTCTTGAATGCTAAGGGGAAAACCAAATGAACCTAACTACATACATGTTCATCCATTTGGGGGCACACAGCTCCTATCATTCCATCTTGAATTCTATTCCATCCATCCATAACATACTACATATTATGGTTTCTTTTACTCTTGCTTACTTTTGTTTGTTCACGGTCACTTTACTACACATGCTAGTTAGCTTACTTGTATGTCATTTATCTATATCATCCACACATGCATTCATGCCTTTTTCTAGTTATGATCAAAGATACAGGTCTCTTACACATAGGATTGATGCTCACCTTCTACCCTTCCTACACAGGTCACTGCGGGCATCCAAACTCATCTCTCACATGTGATATTATTTCATTTTGTACTTATCACTTTACATTACTTGGTTACACATGCTTTTGACATAATAGTTACCTTTCTAACATGCTAATGGGTGCTTCATGTGTAACATTTTTATGCAAGGATATTGGCTTCCATACTTTTTGTTACATTTTATGTTATTGTTTGCTCTTATTTGTGGGAACTTCCTTTTGTTTAGTGTGCACACTTATTTCTTGTTTGCAACCATGATGGCCTCTTGTGTCTTGTGACATCATGAGTGATTTCCCATGTTTGTAACCCATTTTTTTGTGGCTTACTTGTCTTCTTGATGTTTTCATTACTACTTTTCTTGGTAGCTTACACATTGTTTTCATAGATAACACATTTTCTTATACATGCATGTTTATTCATCACACTTATTTTTGGCTAGCCTCTTGTTTGTGCATGCCTTGGTTTCTACCAAGAACTTTCCAGTACAATTCATATAGTTGGTCCTCTTTTGGGGCCGCATTATACTATTAATGATGTCACATATAACCCCAAAGAGAGGGAATCATTTGGGGTTTACATACTAACACAACGAATTTGCATCAGTTCATTTGAGCACTTTCTCGCCCTTTACATTATGGGTTACATATAGTGAGTGGGTTCGAGACCATTTTATGAACCCCATACATAATGGATTTTATAGGACATGGTGTCATTAGCATTCTAGGGGAGATGTTATAGGCTCGTAGGTTACAGTGGGTGTGCCTTCCTACACTACTTCAGCCCGGTGGCATCATATTGCCTAAAAAAAAATAGGTCGTACAAAGATCTCTTCACATAAATTTAGGGAAGCGAGTTAGATCTTGGAGGATACAATAGAATTTCTCCCTACACTACTTCTTCCTATGGCATCGATCACCCAAAACCCCGACAATATAGGATATCCGTTTTCACTCTTTTTCTTGACATGGATAAGGTGTTCATGTTCCATTTACACTCTTTCTTTTTGTATTTATGTGTACACTTTACATTTACACACATCTTTTACATTGTGTTTTTACACATACATACATATTTGACTACTTGATTATTTTCTCCTTAGAGATTCGACCATATGAGAAATTGATGAAGGAGCATCATCAGGATGAGTAGTAATTCAAGTCTTATATGTCATGAAATTATGAAATTATTCAAGTTGTGAGGTGTGAGGTGGATAAGTGTTTGTAAAAGTGAGTAAGTGGAGTAATTATACTTGTAAAAGTTGTTAAAAGGTAAGTTAGTTGTCTTCAAAGCCTAATAAGGCATAATTGTTGTGTCATAGAGTTATAATAGTTATATGGATGAGTGTGGGATGCTTGTTAGACTAATTCTAAGATAGGTTGGGTTGTTGAGATCATCTAGGAGCTAAAATAGGTGTTTTGGTGAGTTAAGTAAGGAAGAAACAAATTTATTTGGTGGGTATCAATGATGTATCAATAGGGTAACATAAAGTTGTTCCGTAAGTTCTTAATTAAAAGTATGAATTAAGTCATCTTCCATGAAATGAGTTGGCCACTCATTCCAAGGAAGATGGATCAATGTGTTACTATTTTGTTCTTTATTTCTGCGGTTTTTCTTTTCTTTGTAAACTTCTGATTTCATGTTATGTGATCCTTCTTCAGTACAATTTTTGTTGTGAACTGCGCAGTGTCTTTTTATCTTTTAGTTATTTCCAATTCAACAATTTTAATTTATGCAAGTGTGTTTACATTTCTACAAGTTTGATTTCCTTTATGCAAGTGTGCCTTTATATTCCTGCAAGTGTGTTTACATTTCTGCAAGTGTGCCTTTAAATTTCTACATGTGTGATTTATTTTATGCAAGTTTGGTTTGTGTTTAAAGGAGTTGTTTTCCAAGATCTTCTTCTCTTAATACATACAACCTTCGGACACCAACCTAGATTGACATTATTAATGGTGAGGATTGATGACCCTCATCATTTTGGCATCATTTCCAAGGAACATAGTGTTATTAGGAGATTCAGAGTTCTCTAAAAGAATATTCTAGTGACAATAGAATACCTTTTAGCAAATTTTGTGACAGGAAGTATTTGGTAAGTAGTTTCTTTAGAATTTTATTTCTTGCAAGTAGATTAAAATTTCATTTCTGCAATTAGGAATATTAGATTGTAAATATTTATCTCCCACAAACTAACTCTGTGTATAAGAAAATGACTGTGATGTTTGATCAAGAAGGTACAATGGTATGAAAAAATAATTTAGATTTGGAAATGGTAGAATATGATATTGAATCTAGAAGTAGATCCAATTGATGAAATATCATATGTCATTCTTGATAACCACCACCATTTCCCCTTGTATCAACTAACAACTCAATGATCTTATTACACATAACCTTAGCAAAAATTACCTTATCTATTTGTAATAATGAAGTGGTAGCATTTCTAGTTAACTCCATCCATATTCAGGGATTTCATTAGAGCCAAAATAAAAACTCACTCATAATAAATCCACCCATCCAAATTAGTTTTCATCCCATAATAAAATTCAATCCCTGAACCATATCCATTAGAAAAATTTGTTTTCATGTCTTTCAATTTCTTCATTTTTGTATATGCTTGTATAACATTAAGAAACAATTATGGTGAATATCAAGGAAAGAATTTTTGTGTACTAACATCTGAGGACTAGATCTATAGGAATTTTCAGAGTTGTTCTTGATACTAGCATGCAGATTTTGGAGCACCAACAATATCAACCAAGGAGCATGTAGATTTTGAAGGGACACACAGATACCTTCACTCTCTCTTTTAACAACTATCCATCTCCTGAGATCACTAGTTTGGGATTTGAAGATTACTATGGTGATTCTGATAATGCACAATTCAAGATGGGCTTTGAAGACCTAGAAATTGTCTACACAATTTTTGGAAATCTTCTTGGAGTTACCAAGTATGTAAAAATATTTTTATGAGATCTCAGACATTGCTTCCTATTTTACACAAGTTGTACTTTGATGAATATAGTTTGATGATGGATCAAATTTTTCTCTAATCCTTCTCATGCTATCATTTCAAAGGAAAAAAAAATCAAAAATATTTTATTGGAAAACCAGCTTACTAGCCAATCAAAGGCAAAAAGAAAATCAAAAGCTTTGATTGGAAAACCAGCTTGCTATCAATCAAAGGAAAATAAAAACTTTGACTGGAAAACCAGCTTACTAGCCAATTAAAGACAAAAAGGGTAGCTCTTCTTTAAAGCAATCAACTGTTACTGGTGGCTTCTTTCTTGACACTATTTGACCATGTTAACAATAGGATGACAAGGAAAACTAGAGGTATGATCAAGTTATTTTGTTCTACTATTTTATTTTTAAGCTTTATTGTAAGTTTTTTTACTACAGCTAGATCCACTTTTAAAATCTCCAAGGAAGGAAAGATAAAATTCATATCTCCCCTACTTATATGAAAAATATGTGCACCTCTTTGCAATCAAAATTTTAGAGTCTAATTTATGGGCAGCCATGAATAAACAACATGCATGAGGACATGCATGAGCTTAAGTGTGGGAGAGAAGGAGAAACACGAGGTATGCATTTTGATTTTAGATATGAGACACAACAGAAGGAGATCCATACAAGAACCTGTTGTACAAGAAAGGAAATCAAAAGCAGCAGAAGGATCTCCACACAAGAACCTATTGTACAAGAAAGGAAATCAAAAGCAGCAGAAGGATCTCCACACAAGAACCTACTACAAAAGAAATAAAATAAAAAATAGTAGAAGGAGATCCACACAAGAACTTGTTGTACAAGAAAGAAAATCAAAAACAACAGAAGGAGATCCACACAAGAACTTGTTGTACAAGAAAGAAAATCAAAAACAGTAGAAGGAGATCCACACAAGAACCTGCTACAAAAGAAAGGAAATTAAAAATAATAGAAGGAGATCCACACAAGAACCTACTATACAAGAAAGAAAATCAAAAACAACAGAAGGAGATCCACACAAGAACCTACTGTATAAGAAAGAAAATCAAAAACAATAGAAGGAGATCCACACAAGAACCTACTACAAAAGAAAGGAAATCAAAACAGTAGAAAGAGATCCACAAGAACCTATCTTTGAACTATATATGGAATGCATAAATGCATAAGCTCATAATTTATAGTCCTAACTCACACGTGGGTAAAAGTTATAACAAATTTTATGTTGCAGAGAATAATGCTAAGTTTGTGATGGAAATGAGGTGCATGAAGGTGGAAATGGTGGAATCAAGTTTTTAAACTCTATATACTCCATGTTAGTGATATTTTATAAGTGGATCCATGCCCTTCCAGTTGATATTATACTCTTAAGTGCTTTTTTGTTATAGCTTAGGGGTAGAAAAGGCCTAATCTTGCATGTTATAGTCACAAACGAGATATAATTGCATACAAATGAACAATTCATGAGACTTAGGGGCTTTTAAGACCTCCATAATGTATGTTTAGAATCCTAATTATATGGTAGGGTTGCTTCATTAGGAACTATGATAATTTAATATTTTCATGACAAGAGGGTTAGTAGCCAAAAAAACCCTAGGGAGAGAACTATGTTGAAATTTGAAGTATATAATTGCATGGAAGAATCTAATCATCATGTTTTGAGTTATTTGAGATACCCTAATAGACCTAGAAGAGATTAGGGTTCTGTATAAATATTGAGCACATTAGTTATTATTAGCATAATGGGCTAACTAGTGAAATCGAGAGACATTGGACCAACGAAGGTAGAAAGGCCTTATCACCTTGTGTAAGACATTGGAGTTGAACCTAACGAGAGTATTGACAAGACAAACACATTCAAAGAGGTGAAGGATTTAGATAAGAATTGATGTGTTCTCATAATTGTTTGTATAACAACAAGATGAACAAGGTTATTTAATCTAGATTGTCTTAAGAGTGTGTTTCCTTAAAGAAGTATATGAATGTGTGAGAAGATGATCCTCGGGAAGGGGATGTATGGGTCACTTCTAGAAAGTTTTATATCTTAAGTGGTTGAAGTCTAGCTTTTGAAATGTAAACCTTCAAATACGAAAGATATAGTATCAAGTTCAAGTTCAAGCTCATAAATCCTGCACTATTTTGGTATCGATTAGAGCTTTGTTAGGATCAGTTTATTGTAGAGATTTTTGAACATTTATAATTGATAGCAAGGTGTGTAAAAGTTGATTTTTGAGAATGGAAAAGTTGGAGAAGCCATCATTCAGTAGGGGGTATAATGACTTTGATCTAGGAAGGATTTATGGGAAAGATGGATATTATGATGAAAGAAATTAGTGATCTAGGAACAAGGATGAAAAGGATAGAAGTAGTGTATTCAGATATGGAAATGACATCTAAGAGAGGTGATGACAAGAAATAGGAGAGTCGTTATTTCTAAGAAGAATTCTTCTACATCGAAAGCTAAGCCACATGAACCACTCTACGGGAGAATCGTGTTTAGGAGTAGATGTAAGAAAAGAGGTAAGTGTTGTGATGTTGTAATTGATCATGGTAGAACATATAATCTAGTTCTAGAGGTAATGATCGATAAACTAGAATTGAAGAGGTTAACTCATCCTACACCTTATAGGGTAGATTGGGTTAAAAAGAAACATTGGATTTTGGTTAATCAACAATTCTTAGTACCTTTCAAAATAGGTAGTTTGAGAGATAAATTTCTTTGTGATATCATGTCTATGGATGCATGTAATTTACTCCTAGGAAAACCATGGTAGTATGAAAGGAAGGTTGTGTATAATGGTAGATTGAAGAAGTGTTTCTTGATCAAAATGGAAAACATATTTTAGCACCCTTAATGGATCAAAATATAGGTACATATAAAAGATGTACGGTATTTGGGTTTAAAGAATTTGTTGGCAAGGCTAAGAGTCAATTCCTAACACTCGTGAAGGAGGAAACAAGGTAGATTGAGTCCTTGAAAGAAGGTAGAGAGATGAATTGCAGAGGTGCAACAATTAAGTTCCACAAAGATGGATCAAAGAAGTCAAGAGGAAGAGGAAGCCCAAGTGAGGCTGAGTGGGAACATGGAGTTCTAGAGAAAAAAGAAGGAAGACCAAGAATGTCTACTAAGTCACAGAGTTGTTGGTGACTATGAAAAACAACAAGATAGAGAAAGAGTGTGGGAACATGCCTTGGGAGACCTTAAGAAAGGTCATGAGAAAAGTGAATATTGAGTTGTGGAGCTCAATTAGTTTAGTTTAGCATGCAATAGAAACTTCTTTGGAAAATACAAGATAACCGACATCAGTTAAGGGGGAACTAGCATCGATCACCAGGTGGCATCGGTCAGGTATGACCGGCATCGGTTAAGCGAGTAAGGAACCGCGGCAGATTAGGTCTAACTAGTGTTGGTTACCTGTGCGAGGATGTTTTAATTAAATCTCGGGAATTAGATCTATTTTTAGCATTAAATTATTTCTATTGATTATAATTTCATGACTAAGTGCCCTAAGTCTATAAATGACTATATAAGCATAAATGATAGGGTTTAGAAGTAAGAGAATTAACAAGAATTAGAAAGAACTTGAAAAAGGTTGGTGAGAGATAATTCTTGGTGATGAAGCAAAAGCTTGAGTGAAAGAAAGTACTAAACATCTGAGAGGTGTGGAAGATTGTAAATCTTCATTGTATATCTTGTCAAAGCTTTGGATAATAGATTGGATTGTTTCTTGGTGGACATAGCCACACCTTTGTGTGAACCACGTTAAATTTGGTGTTGATTTACATCTTTTGTTTTGTATATTTCTTCCGGTAGAATATCCACTTTTATTTACATGTATGCTTAGATTTGATATATTGTTTGTACAACCAGTGTGCTAACCCCAACAATTGGTATCAGAGCTTTGTTTAAGGGTTTTTTGTGTTGACATATTTACTAAATTGAGTGGGAGCTACAGAAATGGCAGAAGAAAACAAATACAAGGTATAGAAATTTGATGGCCAAAAGTATCAATTATGGAAGATGCAGATTGAAGATTATCTATATCAAAGATATTTGTATTTACCGTTGGATGATAATTCTAGACCTACGAAGATGACTGATGAAGAATGGAATATTCTTGATAGAAAGGCTTTGGGATCTATAAGATTGAGCTTGGCAACATCCGTGGCTTCCAATATTACAAAAGTGACTTCTACGGTAGAGTTAATGAAATCTCTTGCTAATTTATATGAAAAACCTAGTGCTTCAAATAAATTTTATTTGATGAAGAAACTATTTAATTCTAAGATGCATGAAGGTGGATCTACTTCTACTCATTTGAATGATTTTTGATCTATTGTAAATCAGTTAAAATCGGTTGCTATACCATTTGATGATGAAGTAAAAGCACTTTTATTCTTATGTTATTTGCCTAATAGTTGGAACAAATTGGTAATGGTTGTTAGTAATACAACATCTGCTAATAATATTTTGAAGTTTGATGATGTGGTTAGTATAATCTTGAATAAATAAATTCACAAGAAGAGTACAGAGGAATCATCATTTGGAAATTATTTGAATGTAGAAAGTAGAGGCAAAGGCAGAAGGAGAGATCTAAGAGTAAGAGTAATGGGAAATCAAAGTCAAGGGATAGCAGATATAAATCTAGAAGTAAGGGAATTACTTGTTGGAAATGTGGAAAGAAATGACATGCAAAGAAATATTGTTGGTTAAAAGATAAAGAGAACCAACAACCATATAAAGGTAAAAATCAAATCTTGCTGCATCAGAGGTAATGCAAGATGCTCTTATTCTTTCTTTAGATAGTAGAATTGAATCATGGGTTTTAGATTTAGGAGCTTCTTTCCATGCAACCCCTAATAAGGGTTATTTCAGAAATTATGTCCAAGGCAATTTTGGGCATGTTTATTTGGGTGATGATGAACCTTGCAGTATTATTGGTAAAGGGGAAGTTCATCTAAAATTATAGAATGAAAATACATGGGTATTGAAAGATGTGAGGCATGTGCCAAGCCTTAGGAGGAATCTTATTTCTACAGGGCAACTAGGTGAATCTGGTTGCATGGTTACTTTTATAGGAGACTCTTGGAAAGTCACCAAGGGTGTTTTTGTTGTGGAAAGAGGTAAGAAGGTAGGAACATTATATTTATCTACTTGTATTACTAATTCTTTTTCTGCATTATCTACTTTAGATTCAGATGCATGCATGTGGCATAATCAGTTGGGTCATATGATTCAAAATGGAATGCAAATCTTAAAGGCTAAGGGTAAGCTATCATATTTGAAAGATTTAGATCTTGATTTTTGTGAGCATTGTATCTTTGGAAATCAAAAGAGAGTGATATTTCTCAAAGTTGGGGCAACTAAAAAGTAGCACAAATTGGAGCTTGTACACTCAGATGTGTGGGGACTAACTCAAGTATCTTCTCATGGAGGATACCAAGTATTATGTTACTTTCATCGATGATGCTACAGAAAGGTATGGGTTTATTGTATTGAACGTGAATCTAATGTTTTTGATACTTTTAAAAGATGGAAAGCTCTTATTGAGAATGAATCAAATTCTAAGTTAAAGTGCCTTAGATCTGACAATGGTGGTGAATACTATAGCAAGGATTTCAATGATTATTGTTCAGTGAATGGGATACGTAGAGAAAGAACAGTTCCAAGAACACCATAGGAGAATGGTGTTGCAGAAAGAATGAACAGGACAATCATGGAATGTGCTAGAAGTATGAGAATATATTTTGGACTACCCTTACAATTTTGGGCGGAAGTAATTGATACAGTGGTTTATTTGATTAATCGTGGGCCTTCAAGTTCACTAGATGGAGGAATAACAGAGGAAGCTTGGACCAAAAAAGAGGTAGATATTTCTTTTCTTAAATTTTTTAGTTCAGAAGCTTTTGTGCATGTTGATAAGGAAAACAAGAAAAAGTTGGATGCAAAATCAAGGAGATGCACTTTCATTGGTTATGGATCTGGTGATTTCAGATTTTGTTTTTGAGAATTATTAGGAGTCATGATGTTGAATGGAATGAAAAGAGAATGTACATGGATCAAATTTTGGTGCCCAAGGATGAACTGGTTGAGAATTTTGTGAATGAAAATGAACTCTCAAATTTAAAAGAATTACCGATAGGGTTACACAATAATCAGTCTCGGTTGACCCCCGATGAACACCAATCGATGAACTGGTATTAGTTACACGAGGATCCAACCGGTATTGGTTAGCAGAACTAATGTTGGTTAGAGGTGACCAGTGTTGGTCACTGTCAGATTTGGATAGGAATGTCCAGGAGGTCTAGATTGATCCTCCGGTACCCAAACTCCTGTGAGAAGGTCACAAAGGGTAAGTAAACTTCCAGAAAGATTTACACCTTCTCTATTTTATTTATTATTGAATGATAGTGGTGAACTAGAGATATTTGAAGAAGTAATGTAGGATAAGATTCACGTTCAGTGGGAGCATGGCATGGATGAGGAGATGGACTCCTTGGAACAAAACCAGACTTGGGATTTGGTTAAGTTACCAGCAAGTAAGAGAACATTACAGAGTAACAAGTGATTTTACAAGATCAAGGAAGAAGAGGGTGGACGAGAAAAGGTACAAGGCAAGGCTTGGATAGAAAGCAGGTATTGACTTTGGTGAATTATTTTCTCCTGTTGTTAAGATGAATTTTATTCATACTGTATTGAGTTTAGTTGTAGTAGAAGATTTGCATTTAGAGCAACTAGATGTGAAGATGGTTTTCCTTCATGGTGATTTGGATGAAGAGATTTATATGCAACAGACCACTTGGGTATAAAGTCAAGGGTAAGGAGAAATTAGTGTGCAGGTTGAAAAAGAGCCTATATGGGCTCAAGCAAGCTCCAAGGAAATGGTACATGAGGTTTGATAGTTTTATGCATGAGCATGGTTACTTGAGATGTGAATCGGCCATTGTTTTTATTTTGACAAGATTGAAAATTTGAGCTATATTATTTTGTTACTATATGTGGATGATATGCTTATTGTAGGATCTAGTATGCAGGACATTGGTGAGCTTAAGAGAAAGCTAGCTCACACATTTTCTATGAAGGATTTAGGAGCTGCAAAAAGAATCCTTGGCATGCAAATACACAAAGACATGAAAAAAAGAAATTGTATTTGTCTCAGGAGGATTATATCTACAAGGTGTTAGAAAGGTTCAACATGTAGAATGCAAAACCTGTTAGTACACCTATGGCTGGACACTTCAAATTGAGAAAAGATTAGTGTCCTTCATCACATGAGGAGGTCAAATACATGACACAAGTTCCATATGCTTCAGCAGTTGGAAGTCTCATGTATGCTATGGTTTGTACCAGACCAGACATTGCATAGGAAGTGGGAGTTGTGAGTAGATATATGGCTAATCCAGGTAAAGAGCATTGGAAAGTAGTCCAATGGATACTTAGGTATTTGAAAGGGACATCTAGCATGTAGTTATGCTATGGAGGTTCAAATATTTCATTACGTGGCTATGTTGATTTAGATATGGATGGAGATCTGGATAGTAGGAGGAGCACTATTGGATATATTTTCATGGTAGGTGGAACGACAATTAGTTGGATTTCAAGATCACAGAAGGTTGTGGCTTTGTCTGCTACAAATGCAGAGTATGTTGTAGCTACAAAGGCTAGAAAGGAAATTATATGGATGAGTAGGTTCATGGAAGAGTTGGGAAAGGAGCAAAGTGATTGTAAATTGTTTAGTGATAGTCAAAGTGTAATTCATTTGGCAAAGAACTCAGCATTTCATTCGAGAACGAAACACATTCAGTTGAGGTATCACTTCATATGGAAGGTATTGGAGGATGGACAGTTGAATATGGAAAAGATTCATACAAGCAAGAACCCTGCAGATATGCTAACGAAGCCATTAACAAAGGAGAAGTTGGAGATACACTCCACTTCTGTTGGTTTTCAAGTTTGAGACTTGAAGAGGAAGAAACAAAGCTAAAGAAGAATCCAAGAATGACGTTGTAATAGGTATGGTGCAGTAATTAATCTCCAAGTTGGATATTGTTGAGTTATGGAACTTAATTACTTTAGTTTAGCATGCAATAGAAACTTCTTTGGAAAGTATAGTAACGGCATTGATCACCCATAACCGGCATCGGTCGGGAAAGTAAGGAACCAACAACGGCTAGGTCTAACCGACGTCAGTCACCTATGCGAGGATTTTTATTAACTCTTGGGAATTATATCTATTTTTAGCATTAAAGTATTTCTATTGATTGTAATTACATGGCTAAGTTCACTAAGTCTATAAATGACTATATAAGCATAAAAGTTAGGGTTTAGAAGTAAGAGAATTAACAAGAATTAGAAAGAACTTGAAAAAGGTTGGTGAGAGATAATTCTTTGTGATGAAGAAAAATCTTGAGTGAAAGAAAGTACTAAACATCTGAGAGATGTGGATGAGTGTAAATATTCATTGTATATCTTGTCAAAGATTTGGATAATAGATTTGCTTATTTCTTGGTGGACGTAGCCCACACTGGGTGAACCAAGTTAAATTTGGTGTTGATTTATGTCTCTTGTTTTGTATATTTCTTCTAGTAGAATATCCACTTTTATTTGCATGTATGCTTAGATCTGATATATTGTCTATACAATTGGTGTGCTAACCCCAACAGTGAAGAAAGAGAAGTAAACTATGAACCAAGTGAAGGAATGGTGAATAAGAACACTGAAGCAAGAAATTCAATCCATGAAATAGCAAGAGGGGTAGTCAAACCCCTAGTTTTTCCGTCTAACCATGGTTTTAAATGTGTGATTACGGATTTGGAAGAAGGTGAGCGGTCCAAGCATTTTCAAGAAAATGAGAGCATGAACCAAGAACATGTTGATGGTATTGACAAAGGATATAGTGTGAAAACAATCATGAAGACATGTAGACCTCAAGGAGCTAAGAAGTAATGCAAAGAGCACCCAAATGATAAAAGAAGATTGAAATCGGAAAAAGAGAATATCACAGTTCATAAGTAATGATAATGAAGGACTAAGGTTTTTGATAAAAGAAAAACATGGGGAAGATCAGTTTATACTCAAATAAACTCAGTCAAGAAGCATAATAAATGAACATTTTTAGATGACATGGTAAGAAAACAAGATGGACATATAAGCACAAAAAGAGGAGGAAAAGTTGTCTCTTATAAATCAACATAGGAAGGATTGCAAGAGCCTATATAACAAGACAAATGACACCAAACCAGTATTGTAACAAGTTCAATATGAATTTTACACAAGAAAGAAAGGGATATTTTTAGTGAAAAGAGTTTATTTCCCATGAAAACACTTCAATTCTACAAAGTTGCATACCTTGGAGAATTAGAGGGCCAAGAACAAGCTAAGAAACATAATAATGATGATGACAAGGATAATCCAAGAATTCAGCGTTCTCTACAAGAGAGCAAGAAGTAATGGCAAAGCGGTTTAAGAAGTGTCCAATCAAGGAGGAGCCAAATGAAAGAGCAAGAATCTCAGACCATTCAAGTATGAGAAAGAGGCATATTTCAAAGAAGCAAATGAGTCAAGTAAGTGAGAAAGAGAAAAATTGTAAAGTTAAGATGATGGTAGCTAAGATAGAATACAAAATGGAGTTGTGTATGGATATGTACAAAATAAGGAAACTGAGCTTCTCATATAATCATGCCAATAAGGTTGTAGGGACTAAGATTGTCATTGTCACAAAAAACATAGTTCAAAGCATGAAACTATAAACAGTCATGACTGATGTTGAATAAGAAAAGGTGTTAATAGCAAGTGAACAAGGATTTTAAGGCAAAGTTGATCATGACAAGAAGCCTGAAGAATTTTTCATTCTTGAGCATAGCTATAAGGGGTTTAAGCAAGTTATTTTAGTCACAGAAATACTAAATGAACCTAGTGTCTTGAAGAAAGGCATTGGTATAACAAAGGTGCATTTGATGAAAGTACCTAATGCCTATGAAAGTTTCAAAATAGATTTTTTCAAGAACATGGAAGTGATGTCAATTTTTATTATTTGAGTTTTGTGAGGATGTTCAAACAACCTTTACATGTTAAAAAGAACAACTCAAACTCTATACAAAATGGATATATGTAAAACCTTGTATAAATTATATTGTGACAAATCGATGGAGAATACCATACAACAAGGCAACAAGAAATGTAAAAACAGGACAATTATGTATAGAGAAAACATAAAAAGTACCCAAGGTCAAGGAAAGCAAAGTAGTCTCAAAGAAAAATCAAGAATGAAAAGAATTAAGAGGAATTCAAAAATAATGAAAGTGACACCAATACAATGGATGGAATCAATAACAATTTGATCAAGTACAATGATATAAACGAGTATCTAAAGAATTAAGAGGAGAAATCAAGAACCTACCCTTAAGTCTAGAAGACTTCAGTTTCATCAACAAGGTTAAACAAGCCTATGTGAGAGATCTAGATGAAGAACAAAGGAAAATGGTGTTGAGTCAAGCTAAGGGAGTGATGGAACATTACTTTTTGAGAATATTGTTGAGAATGTAGAGAACCATGATGAGTCAAGGGCAGTCCTAAGAGAGAGTGAAGAAGAAGTGATTATAAGCAAGAAAATAACCATCAAATCCATAGAGAAAGAATGTAAATCAAACCTCAAATTGGAGGAGGATACAAGGTTGAAAGTGGTGGTTAGGAGGAAGAACACATCAATAAACCAAGAAAAACAAGAAAGTAGCATGGTAAAGAACTAGAAGACAAGGAAGAGGAAGACATCTACAATACATTTGAGCAGGAGCTCAAATTTTATTACAAGGATAAACGATGCGGGAGCATTATCGGGATGAGTATTCATTCAAGTCTTATATGTCATGAAATTGTGAAATTATTCAAGTTGGTGTGAAGTGGATAAGTGTTTGTAAAAGTGAGTAAGTGCAGTAATTATACTTGTAAAAGTTGTTAAAAGGTAAGTTAGTTATCTTCAAGTCCGAATAAGGCATAATTTTTGTGTCATAGAGTTATAATAGGGATATGGACGAGTATGAGATGTTTGTTAGACCAATTCTAAGATAAGTTTGGTTATTGAGCTCATCTAGGAGCTAAAATAGGCATTTTGGTGAGTTAAGTAAGAAAGAAACAAATTTATTTAGTGGGTATCAATGATGTATCAATAGTGTAACATGAAGGAGAATATGTGATGGAAGTTGGAGATGAATAATAAAGATGTTGGAATGATATTCCAGGTGAAATAGTTCTTGTTTTATATGTTATTTGTTGATAAATGTGAACTTTGTAGTATGCCATGTCCCAGGGCCGAGAGTCTAATCTTGACAGTCATACAACAATACATTTTTAGAAATATGTGATTACATGATCAGGTGAGGGAAGGTACAAATAGCCATCATGAATTTTTATATCTCTTGAAACCTCAAAATATTACCTGTGGATCAAATTCTTAGCTCACGGGCTCCAACTAGGGCATTGTGCCATTTAAATTGTATCCACCAAAATTACTTGAAATTTTAGGAGCATATCTACTTAGGTGAATCATAGGTGTCCTCAAAATTCTAGTCCTAACTCACACTTGGGTAGAATTTATAACAAATTCTGTGTTACATACTGTAATAGTGCTTAGTTTGTGATGAAAACGAGGTGCATGAAGGTGGAAATGGTGGAATCAAGTTTCTAAACTCTATATACTCCATGTTGGTGACATTTTAGAATTGGATCCATGCCCTTCTAGGTGATATTATACTCTTAAGTGCTTGTTGTTATTTCTCGGGTGCGAAAAGGCCTAATCTTGCATGTTACAGATCACAAAGGATATATAATTGCATAGAAATGAATAGTTCATGAGACGTATGGGATTTCAATACCTCCATAAGGTATGTTTAGAATCCTAATTGGATGGTATGGATGCTTCCGAGGAACTATGATAATTGAATATTTGCATGACAAGAGTGTTAGTAGTCAACAAACCCTAGCGAGTGAACTATGTTGAAATTTGAAGTATATAACTGCATGGAAGAGTTTAATCATCATGTTTTGAGTTAGTTGAGATGCTCTAATAGACCTAGAAGAGATTTAGGGTCTCGTATAAAGGTTTAGCACATTAGTTCTTATTATCCTAACTAGGCTAACTAGTGAATTATGAGGGACATTGGGCCAAGGAAGGTAGAAAGGCCTTATCACCTTGTGCAAGACATTGGAGTTGAGCCTCACAAGAGTATTGAAAAGACCAACACATTCAAGGAGGAGAAGGATTCAGGTAAGAATTGATGTGTTCTCATAATTTCTTTTATAACAACAAGATGAAGAAGTTTTTTTGATCTAGATTGTCTTAAGACTGTGTTTCCTTAAAGAAGTATATGAATGTGTGAGAAGATGATCCTTAGGTAGGGGAGGTAAGGGTTATTTCTAGAAATTTTGAGATATTAAGTGGTTGAAGTCAAGTTTTGTGAATGGTAAACCTTCAAATAAGAAAGATATAGTATTAAGTTCAAGTGCAATCTCATAACCCTTGCACTAGAAACATGTTATCACCTCCCCAAGGGTTGTGAATTTTCCTCTCCAATTTTAAATTTTTCAAAGTAGGTGACTATCAAAATACCCTTGTAAAGGTCTCCTAAGAAAGAGATAGTTCTAAATAGTTAGTCATTTTTCAAAATTTTGAGTTTTGAGGCTTTTTAGTGTTTTGTGGGTATTTGCTTTTTTTGTCCCTCATGTCCCAAGTTCCTTTGGGCCATATGTTCCCCAATTTTCTGATTTTTCTGATTGGTCTTCCTTTCTCTTTGTTTTTGGTATTTTCAGATTTTTGGAGAAATGGTGTCCCAATGTTCCGAGGGCGGTCTGTGTCAAACATTTCTGACTTATCTGATTTTAGTGTGTTGCAGTGTTTCAGCTTTTTATGTCCCATGTGTCTCGAGTGTTGCTTGACCTCCATTTCCCTACAAGTCCACCTTTTCTAATTTCTATTCATTATGGCTATTTTGGCTTCACGCATCCCGCTTGTCCCGATGTCCCTCGGGACAATTGTGTAGGTTTTTTCCGCTTTTACCACAAATTAGATGTTTCAGACTTTGTGTGTCCCATTTGTCCCAATGTCCCTCAGGACAGTTGTGCACTTTTGATCCGCCTTACCTTATTCTCATTTTTTTAGCATCGACATGGAGCATTAATTACCTCATTTATTTCACCCCACCGACCTACTTGAGTTTAAATTCATATAAATCCTCGGGTAATTGATCATTTTCATCACCTCACTTGCATTTACTATTTGACCGTTCGAGTTTCCCTCCTCTACACTATTCATAGCCGTGGTCGGTCTTGTTCCATTGTTTTCAAATCTATAGGTACAAAGAGAAGCCATGAAATGTCAAGGTGTTGATCAAGGAACTAAGGGATTTTCTCACAAATAATCTTCTACTTCTTGCTGTAAAATGAAGATCATCTTTAAAGGTCATGAGCACCTGTCTTCCTTGGAGATGGTTGTACCAAACATTGGTGATAGTGAAGCTCAACACCTAGACTTGGATGATTTCGGGCTCAAATCAATTTTCAAAACCCTACTCCTATGGCTCAGTTGATCAAATATAGTGGGATCATAGAGGCGGGGATTTCCCATTTCGATTGTGTCTTTGATACAATTCTTGCTTGTAGTTCTTGTTTCAACCCTGATACAAAAGAAATTGTTGATCCTCAAGGTCAGGTGGTGGCTCAATTAGATGAGGATTGTATTCATACTACTCTCAAAATTCCCATGGTTAAAAATTAAAATACTCTTACCAAGGACCAGGCGCAAGCTCTTTTCGATCAAGATAGTGAAAAGTACAAAAGTAGAGTTGCCAAGTCTTGGTTCAAGAACCCTAAGAAAGGAGCCTCAAGGTTGCCCAAGACAATGTTCATAGTTGATTTCCATGAATAATTGTTAGACGTCATCACTCTACTGGCCAAGATAATGGGAATTCCCTCCACCAATGAGTTTCACTATTGGATGTGCCCCTACATCAATATTATATGTGAGGGTAAGAAAAACTTGAACTGGACAGAATCATTTGTGATAGCCTAACTAAGCAATTGGAAAATGTTCAAAGAAATCAAACCTTCTACATGACCTCCTATCTAATGTACTCCATTGCAGCTTATAGAGAGTGGTTGGGTTTCTCCCCTGTGGATGATAAGAAATATGCTCCTATTTATATGTATCATCCACAGTTAACCCTGAAGGTTAGTAATCATCATTTTAGGAGAGTGAATGATGCATTCACTATGTACATTGTCAGATTGTTAGAAGGAATCATTGCTAAAATATTTTTGATGAGGAAAAATAATTGATCAGTGTCTATGGTAGCTTTTTCACCCAATTCAAGAAGTTTTCATATATAAGATTGGTTGGATTTGAGGGAAAACCCCTGAAACTTCCCATGTACTACAGTGATAAAATGGCTTTGGTGGAGATCTGCAGACAATTGGATAAATTGCATAGAACCTGTAGGGACAAGAAGATTGCAGGTATTTAATTCCCAATCACATTGGGTAATTACACTTGCAGGACTGCCCTAGATGCTCAGAATGTTGACAGGAAAATTGCTCCTCTCACTCTCCACTATTATAAACCCAGATCTTGCTTTGACATTAAGGAGTTCATTTCCTCCAATTTCAAAATGGGTTATCAGCATCTTCTTGATATTGAAGACTATTGGGCAGATTGTTCTGATGATTATGAATCCCAGAGAAGGTACTATGGAAGATTATCTCTGCAAAAAATCATAGATTTTGGTATATTTGATGTTTCTGAAGGATTGGAGGATGATGATGAAGAACTACAATCTCTTGAGTATGAAAGGTCAATCAAGCACACTCCTATTGAAACCATTGATTGGTTTGTTAAGGAAAGAGATGATTTGAAGGAGCTCAACAATCATGTCCTAGTGAGAACTAGACTCGGTTTAATAGAAAAGTGAAGATGACCAAGGAAAGGGAATCCTTGTTTACTTCCCAAGATACTCCTACTCCTCATAAATAAATACATGTGTTAGCTTCTAAGACACTTGAACAATATGTTCCTTATCCTCCAAAAAATTCTACCCGGTGTATACCAAAAGGGGAAAGCTAAGAAGGATGATAAGGCAATTGATGTAATTCAAGAAAGTGATCCCTCCTCTAAGAAATCTGAAATAAAGGAAACAATTTTGGACTTGGATGATGATGATGACAGTAAAGGAAAAGATCGGGGAGAAGCTTGAGGAAATCACACCTAAAGAAAGCATTGGGAAGGAGGATTAATTGAAGGAACTATAAATAGGGATGGAAGCTCAAGTTTATATTAATCAGAATCAACAAGGCTATAATAGATGGACTGCAATACTTATAGGTATTGTACAGTCATGTGCAGACAAAATAGAGGTTGCATAGGTAAAACCAAAAATACAATAGCTTCCATAATACATCCGGGAAGTAACAATTAAATTAATACAAACAAATGATTAAGTTGCAACTATGCAACAAATAATCTTATAACTATGGAATAAGACAAATATGGTTTAAAAACCATATAACAACATTATTTAATTAATAAAATTAATTAAATAATTAATCATATAATGCATAATTAATTTATCCTAACATTCCCCCCCTTAATTGTGCATTGTCTCAAGGGATGAGGAGAGGAACTCTCTGAACAACTCAAACTTGTCACGTGCAAGTGACTTTGTGAAGATATATGCCCGTTGTTCAGTTGTTGGACAATATTGAAGCTAGATGTTGTGCTTCAACACATGTTCACGTATGAAATGAACTTGTACCTCAATGTGTTTTGTTCTCTCATGAAAAATAGGATTGCGAACAAGTTTGAGAACACCTTCATTGTCAACATACATGGTGGTCGGTTTGTCCTGTGGTATTCCAAGTCCTTCCAGTATGTGATGTAGCCATATCGCTTCACAAACAGCTTCTCCTACAGAACGATACTCGGCTGTGGAAGAGCAATAAATGAAGTTATGTTTCTTGTTTTCCCATGATATTGGTCTAGATCCCATAAAGAATACAAATCCAGAAGTGGATTTTCTATCATCAATATTTCCTACATGATCTGAATCTGAATATCTAGTCAAGAAGTTTTCGTTCTTCTTGTATTCTAGACCAAGATCCATTGATCCTTTGAGATATCTTAAGATGTGCCTTGCTACTTTCCAATGACACACTTTGGGTTCCTACATGAACCTAGATAAATAGCTTACTACAAAGCTAATATCTGGTCTAGTGTAGGTCAGGTAAATGAGACTCCCAATCAACTACCGATAGAGAGTGGCACTTACCTCAGGAGATGGATCTGAATGAGATAATTGTAATCTATTCTCCATAGGTGTAGCAATTGGTGTGTAATCCATCATCCTAAACTTCTCAAGTGTTGTATTGGTATATTTCATCTAAGAAACAAAAATTTGATTCTCTTTCTATCATACTTCCAATCCAAGACAATAATGCATTGCATTAGAGATCGAGTCATGTCAAACGATTGATTAAGATCTTTCTTCGTTGCATCGATCATCTTCACTAAACTTCCAGTGATGACTAGATCATCGACATAGACAACGAAAATCACAATCTCCCCTTGCTTTTTGAGGTAAAGATTGGGATCGTATGGATTTCTAACAAATCTATGTTGTATGAGATGCTCATCAATCTTGATGTACCATGCCTAGGGTGCCTGTTTTTGGCCATACAGAGATTTCTTGAGTCTGCATACCTTTTCTTCTTGACCAGGTACAATATATCCCTCAGGTTAAGTCATATAGACTTATTCTTTTAAATCTCCATTTCGGAAGGCAATTTTTACATCCATCGGTGGACTTTCCAGCCAAATTATGCAGCTAGAGCAAAGATCATCCTCATCATTTTGATTTTAACTGTGGGAGCAAATGTCTCATCATAGTCAATGCCTTATTTTTGTGCATACCCCTTTGCTACAAGTCTTGCTTTATACTTGTCCATTGTCCCATCTGCTTCATACTTTTTTAAATATCCATTTGCATCCAATGGGTTTCTTCCCTGGTGGAAGATCGACAAGCTACCAAGTGTTATTTTTCATCACCGATTGATATTCGAGTCCAAGGAATCTTTCCAAGCTTTTGATTTGTAGGGCTTCTCGGACTGTTGAGGGATCATCTTACTCAATAACTCTACTCATCAAAGCAAAGTAAACTTCTTCTCTTGCTTTACTGTGAGTCTGTGGTCCAGGGGTGGATGTATCTGGTGGAGCATCCATTCTTACATCTTGTAATGTACTTGTACACCATTTAGGCATACGCCAAACTATTCCCATGGGTCATGGTTTTGTCTCGATTAACACCATCATCCCCATCATCACTTTCATCTTCAGAGGGAACATCAGCTTCAATTTTTATAACTGGTGAAAAATCTACTTCTTGTGAGTCCGGAGGAGTCTCTACTTCCTTCTCGAAAAACTCAACATCTCTGTTGGTGTAGACTTTTCTGGTCTTAGGATCCATTAATCTATACCCAAGAGTCTCTTCATTGTACCCAATGAAGATGAGTTTTGTGACTTCATGTCTAATTTATTTCTATTATGTTTGGGTATGTGCATGATTTCTTTACACCCAAATACTCTGAGGTGTGCAATAGATGGTTTCCATTTTGACCGTGCTTCTAGTGGTGTTACTCTATCAAGAGCAACGGTGGGCGCTCTATTCAAAAAAATACATTGTTTTCTTTGCTTCTTCTTCCCAGAATGTCTTTGCAAGTCTAGAATCATCGATCATGCATCATACCATTTCCATGATAGTATGATTTATTCTCTCAATAACACCATTTTCTTTGTGGTGTGTGTGGAGGAGGAATTTGCCAACGAATCGGTGAGTTTGTAGGTAGTCTCGAACTCATCACTAGTGAATTCCCCCTCGATCTGAGTGGAGAGTTCTGATGTGACGACTAGTTTCATTCTCAACTACTACTTTGAACTTTTTGAAGGTTTCAAACGCTTCACTTTTCTTGCGAAGACAGAAAATCCACATTTTTCTCAAATAGTCGTTAACACAAAGCATGAAGTACTGGAACCCAGAATGACTTGGCTACATCAAACCACAAAGATTGGTCTGAACCAGGTCAATTTTTCCATGAGCTCTAAATGTGATCCTCTACAATGAAGCTCTGTGTTGTTTGCCTACTAGGTAGTGAGGACACTTATTTGTATCCTTCTAAAGAGATGGTAGCCCATGTACCATATTACATTGGCGAAGTGTTTCAAGATATTTGAAACTTACATGACCAAATATCTAATGCCACAACTGTGATGAGGTGGAGTTCTTAGCCACAAGTTCTTGATCATCTCTGTGAACAAAATAAAGTTGGAACATGCATCCCACATTGGAGGCTTTTGTAATTATTTTCGAGCCTCTTGATTTGTCTCAAATCAAACATGTTTTCTTGTCGGATTGACTATCAAATTCAATTTTTAGGTTATGATCTAGGAGTTTTGACTAAAAGAAGATTCTTAGTCAACCCAGGGACATATAGGACATCTAATAGTCTACATTTGTGTGAACCAAGGGGTAGAGAAATGTTCCCAATCCCCTGAACTATATATGAAGAATCATCTCCCAACAAAACATGATTTTTCGATGGTGTGTCCCTCATTGAAATAAACCAATCTCTGTGGTTGGTCATGTGTCGAGTGGCCCCTAAATCAACATACCAAACATCACTAGATGACGTGGATGGTTCACTTGATCGAGCAGTGAATAAGAAGTCTTCATTGTCTCGATTGTTTGTGTTGCTCGGCAATATTACCTTCTTTTGGTGGGGTCTTCTTTTCCAATTTCCCTTTTTCTACCCTCTATTGTAGTTATAATGTCCCTTGTTAGATTGTTTTGGAGTTCCGTAATTACTTTATGAACCTTTCTTGTAAGTATTATACCAACAATCGTGTAGGTTATGTCCTCTTTTGCAGATTGGACATTGCTTCTTTTGTTGTCTATCCCCTTGATACTGATTTTGATTTTGGGACTTTTGATAGGAATTAGGTTTTCCTTTACCTTTTCCTTTCCATTTTTGATGTGAAGATAGTGCTTTCTCCTCTTCATCATCCTTATTGTACATTGCTTCCTCTTGTTGCAGTAAGTTTACCAATTTGTCAAAACTAATTGTCATATCTGACAAGTTTAGTGTTGTTACAAAAATACGGTATGAAGAAGGGAGTGATCTCAAAACAATGGGAACAAGATCATCATCTTTGATCGCTTCTCCTAGGGCTAGAAGTGAATCCCTCAACTCTGCAACTCTTCTTAAGAAAGCTTCTATTTTTTCATTCTGCTTGAACTTCAATGTGTGTAACTAGCTCTGCAAATTTAGTATAACATTCTTGTTCTATTTTATTGCAAGTTGAGCACGAGTGTTGTGGGCAAGGGTCGGCCTTCCCTTTTCTAATTATTTTACCTCCGTTTTTGTAGGGTCGGCATGGAGTTTAGATTTGGATTGCAGGTAACTTGTTGGTGCTCGAGCGTGGAGGGGGATCCTTTGCAATGCAAAGACAACTCGGCTTTGGATTCAATGCAAGAATAGCCACATAGTTCAATGTGGAGGTATTTTTGTTTTGCTCAATCTTCAAATGAAGCTCATGGGAGTGGCCCAATCCTCTTATCACCACTACACAACACGATGAGGGGAGTTTGGTCTGTAACCTTCGAATGCAAAGAAAACGATCCAATAACCCTTCTTAGTAATGCTTCACCCCAACTTGGTCACAATATATCCCGAAAATGGCTCGGTGAAGAGATGATTTTTTTATTTTCAATCGATTTCAAAGAACCAGAATGGATCCAACATATAAATTTTTCCTGGAGATTAAACTGGAGGCTTTCCTATCCTGCTGGGAGATAGGAATATAGGGATTGTAATGGAGGGAATGTAGGTGGCTCTTCTAGCTCACACAGACACTATTTCCCTCTCAAAATATCCTCAACACTCTCTGAAACTTCCTCACTTCTCCACAGGCCAGATTAACCTACTCTGGTACCAAATGTAAACAGGGATGGAAGCTTGAAGTTTATATTAATTAGAATCAACCAAGTTACAATAGATGGACTGCAATACTTATAGTTATTATATAGTCATGTTCAGATAAAATAGAGGTTGCACAAGTACAACCAAAAATACAACAGCTTCCATAATACATCCGAGAAGCAACAATTAAATTAATACAAACAAATGATTAAGTTACAATTATGCAACAAATAATCTTATAATTGTGGAATAAGACAAATAAGGTTTAAAAACCATATAACAAAATTATTTAATTAATAAAATTAATTAAATAATTAATCATATAATGCATAATTAATTTATCCTAATAGGAACTAGTTTGTAATCTATAGAAATATCTTCTAAGAAAGCTCCTAACACCACTCAAACTAATACCTCTATGTTGGAAGTGGTTTTTGTGCAAACTTTGAGTGCCATGAGTGCATCTACACTTGGGCCCATTGTTCCTTCTACTTCTAGTTCCTCGTTTACCTGGGTGCAACCATTGCTAGAAAGTAAGAAAATAAAGGCTACTCCAAGTATTGTTTCTCCCAAGTTTGATGCAGTGGCAGCTCTTCTAGGTACTACTCCTCCTCCTCCAACTAAAAAGGCCAAAGTCACATCAAGATTGGTTTTAGACTCCCAAGGCCAGAAATTTATGGAAATTACAAAACCTAAGTTTGAAAAAGATGAAAAAGACCTATCAATGGGTGACCTGGAGTTGACAAGAATTCCTCTTGGTGAATCAACACCTAAAAGTGAGGTGCATAATCTTAGGGAGACTATATCTAAAGTAATTGAAAGAGTTGAAAAAGGGAAGCATATATAGGAGTAGTTGGAGGAAGAATCAAGTTCGATCTAGTTTCATCAAATCCTTATTAGCAGAAGATAAAGTACTTGATCCTACTCCCCTAGCTTCCATCCCACCTCCTGTTATCCTATCCAGTGATGAGGTCCAAGCCATCAAAGACATTCATAAGCATGCCACTTATGGGAAAGCAATGGAAGCTATGGTTGATGACTTGATAATCACAGGTCTGAATTTCATTGAAGAAGCATTCAAGGCATATGAGAAAATTGCTAAGATTCAATTGAAATTCACTACAACACTCAGTGGGATGGATAGGGAATTGAAATTATGGAGTGAGTGCATTCAAGATCTCAGAGTGATGAGTGAGACAGATATACAAATCCTTCTTGCAAATAAGTTTTTGATGATGCAAAGTTGAATCTGTCCAAACAGTGGGTTTTCAGCATTGACTGGAAAATAAAGGTTCTGGAAGAGGCCATTGGAGAACTCAGAAATATGTTGCAAAAAGGAGAATATTTTAAAGCTTGTGTCATGTCTTCCTTCTTAGATATACATTTCCAAATCTTCAAAGAGAATTCAAATGATAAATTCACTATTCAAGAGATCAAATCTCAGTTCAAGGATTTTGTTAAAGAAAATTTGTTCAAACAAGACACCATATCTAAGGAGAAAATGAAAGAAATTTGCACACTACAGGCTGCTATCATAGATGCCAATAAAGAGTTCTTGGAAAATGTAGAGTTTGGAAAGGAAATGGAGAAGTGTTTGGGTAGTTGGACTCATGCAACTGCCAATACAACAATTCCCCAAGGAATGGACATAGTTGAAGCATTGAAAAGATTCAGACATCAATTGCTTAAGATAAAGGGGACTTCAAGCACTTCTACTAGCATCTCGACTCCCTAGTCCATATTCTCCTTTCTTATTTAAAATATCTAATTAAGGTGGTTTTATCTCTTTAGTCATGTGTTATGAAATTAAGAGATAAATTAAGTTTGTAATATTCAATTAGATATTGGCTTTTGAGATTAAAAGAAGGGAAACTGAAAAGGCTTTTGTAACCGTTTCTCAGGGTTATTTAAATAACTTTTCTTATCATTATAAAGGATCGATATTTTGATATCTGGATGTAAAATAACATTGAACTATTCAATACAAAAGAATTTTTCACCCTCTCTCATGCTTTATCTCTTTCTGTTCCTTATCTGATTCATATAGAGCTATGTGTATTTAAGAAAGAACTTTGTGTCTTTCAGTTGATAGGTGTATTTGGAACTTTGTGTCTAATACATGCATGTCCTGTGTTTTTATATGCATAGTTTAAATCTTGTTATTTTATCAAGCATCAGTAAGATATTACTCTGCTATCTATATGTCTAAAAGTGCTCTTCTATCTTCAGTTTCGAATATCAGTCCCGACTTTTCCTCTTTCTTCTGTATTGAAAATATTTTTGAGGAAGACATCTAAAATATCAAAATCTCCACCAAAATGTTGAACAAGTGTTTATATTGTAAATAATTTTTTTCTTTTCTCTTTTGTGTTCAATAAGGGAACCTCTCCCATAAAGAGGAGGGATTGTTGTCCCCTAACTGTTACTTGTTTTCAAAATATCAAATTCTACAACCAACAAAACAAGCTTTCAAATAGGGGTAACAACAACAAAAACACTCCGTGGCAACACACACACACTACTAACCATGCATGTGCATTACACATCAACAACTACACACATGTTTCCGCTCAGGTTCAATTTCATAACATTTTTGCACATTTTCATATATAGTTTCCACGCTCCATATTTTTTTCATTCCACGCTTTGTCTAGTCCATCATAGTGCATTTTCTACTACAATCTTCATGGACATCAAGTACACATCTCTATCTACTTTATGTTACGAGATTTTTGCTCACCAACATAAAGTGGGGGAAAAATGTAGTCACAAAATCATGCACTTTAGACATTATTTATCTCGGTTTCATACTACTATTTAGAAGGTTCTTGAGTGAAGAAAGTACTAATTAACCCCCATCTTTTGGCCATCTTGTTTTATTTTATTTCATCATTCCCGACCTTTTACATCCATATGCCCAGTCATCTTTTATCACTTCCCATTATTTTATCCTCGATTGGGGCACCCAGATTAGTATTGGGGTGAGCACCACGATCCTTATTAAACTTTCCCACCACATTCGGGCTCTTTCTATTCATTTCTCCTTCTTATCTTTTTGGTGGTTGGCCATTTCGGGGTTAATTATGAAATTAGATCAAAATAACCCTATAAATATAAATTTATGACACCATAATGAGGGACCTAACACTAGTCATTACTATCATCCATCTAGAGTTGCATCCATCTATTGCATTGGAGATCATATGCATCCACATAGCTCCATCATCAAGGCACAAAGCTAGGATATCTACATCACATGCTTCATAGGGGAGAAATATATTCTATTCCATACACACATGATATTACATTTTATACATTTAGTTATTTCTTTCTACTCCACAAAGTGTGTGACCGACACAAGAGCAACTAGGGCACATTATACACACTCACTAGAAGCTGCATTTGGAGTGCTGAAATGTAGTGCAGCACTCAATTAGTAAGTCCACTATTGTGGCAGTTGAGGTTAGTCCGACCCATTTGTTTACTTTTTATTCTTTAGGGATTGATGTTTTTTAGGGTTTTACAGGTCTTTCTATTCATCTTACATCATTGGTCACATTCGTTATAGGATAGTGAATCGATGTGACACAACGAGGGTTTCGAGATCACCTCCTATCCCTATGAGATTGATTTCGAGAGATTTTGCGTAGACCAAGGAACCCATTTTATAGACTAGTGTGTCTACGCACACCCCATTCCTTCCCAGGGTGTTCTAGTCTAGGAATCAATCGAAATCCATCCTTTTGAGCTTTACACGCGAGTTATTGCTACTTCCAAATTTTCTATTCACCTCTACGATACTGAGACCTACAAACATTTGTTATTGGTGAGTTCTTTCCTCTTATCTCTTTCACATTAGGGTGAAAAATTCCTTTTGCATATTTTTTAAGCTCATTTTCATACTTCTTTTTCATTTATTCACTTTATTTATAGTTGTTCATATCTTACATTAATTATAGATACACCCGTTTAGTCTTATTTTAGTTAATCAACATGGGAAATTAGTTGAAAACTTGAGCATGGGGTGCATTTTTTTATCCCAACTTTCCTAAGGGGATGGGATAGTTGGTGCAAGAAAATTCACCCTTACTTGGTGAGGATAAGTGGAATTTTGTGATTTGACAACTAGGATAGGTAGAAAAGGGTGCAATGGGGCTTAACTAGCCAATTTGAGCTTCGTCGGGGTCACATGATGATCCAGGGGGATATATTGGGCTTGGTGAATTTTTCATTTCCCAATTTTCCCAAGGCTCGGGACATATGGGACACAAAATTACACCATCACCTAGTGATGACATGTGTTCAACTTTGAATTTGGCTAATTCCCGAAAGCATACCTTAGAGAGAATCTTAACGATGAAGTTTCTGGAGCATCTAAAGGTATTTTCAACTTCTTTATATTAATTTGACTAGAAACATAATTTTGATAAGAATGAGATGGGTTCCATGCTCTTATTCTTCCCAAAACCACTCAAAATATCATTTTTTCTTGTGACCGCAAGTTATGCATGATGAAATCGGACTATGGGAAGAAGCGCTTGTGTCTTGTGAAAATATGAAACCCCCATCATTTATAGCATTGAATTACCTTTAAATTGGTATATTTTTTTACCTCCACTCATCATGAGCTCCAGAATCACTTCACGAACCTCAAGTCTTGTTTTGAAGCTGTAAGCTCCTTTACCTTCAAACTTTCATTAAACTTGTTCCTAAACCTACAAATATTTCCTAAATCTTCCTAAACCACTTGCACAATCTTGATAGCTCCTTGATACAAATTCTGATGAATTTATGCCTTCAACTTCACTCCAAAGGATGTACACCAGCCTTAAATAGACTAAAAATTGTCATTTCTAAGTCTCTTTGAAAAATTCACCTTTAGAGGCCTTTGCATCGAGAAAGATTCCATGATCTTGTTTTCACATTTAAAATACATGGGAAAGGTTGTTACAACATAGATGGTAACTTGAAGGATAGGATAGGCCTAACATAGAGGTAAAATTGATCGAGGGAGTGCCTAGGAGGGTTTACAAATAAAGTTTTGACACTAGGTACAGTTGTCATGTTTTCATCACTTGAACTTTTCCCTTGAAAAACCACATGACAACATTTCCATAGAATAACATGAACTTAAATCCCAAGTAATCACGATACCTAAATCGGGAGCTACTTGGAAGGCATAACATTATTTGATACACCAAAGTCAATGATACACTTACTTGATTTATGCCCTACTATTAACAAGGATACGTAAAATGGCTCAATCTTCTCTATAGTGGAAATCATAGAAGATAATAACTTTTTTTTGAGAGGGGACCTCAGGAGTAGGTATAAATCCTTTAGAAGAGGGAACATTTGAAGATGAATTGGTATTGACAAACTTGGTAACTTGGGCAAAGGCTTTTGGATGAGTTTGGTAATATTTTACTTTATAAATTTGAACTTTGGTCTTCTTGATATGGTCAATTATATCAAATACTGCAGAAGATAAGCAAGATTCATGACTACATGTAGCAAGAGATTTAGGATTATCTACTTTGGAAACTGTGGAAGTTTTGGACATAGATGTTGAAGATGTAGAAGTACTTACCTTCTTAGTAGTAGGAATAGGAGATCCTCTCTTTCTGACGGATGAATGACTTGTAGGAGATTATTTAGAATTTTCTTTCTTTTCTCGGCAGGATAATGTCTTTATTTTTCTCACTTGAGACCTAGTCATGATTGCATAAGACTCACTATTCATATCCACTACTACTTCTTCATAATCATCATCCTCAGACTCATAAGTGACAAATCCAATTTGCAAGTTTTGAGTAGCTTCATTGGTTTCCTCAGCTTCCTCTTCTTCAAACTATTTGACCTTCTCAACAATTACTTCATCATCTGCTTCCTAAACTTCACAAGCTACGGTGATCGGGGGATTTTACAAGAGGATCTTCAATAACTAGCTTGGGTTGAGTGATAGGTAGATGATTTCTTGGTGGAAAATTCTTCCTAGGAATATCTTTATAAGGAGTATTTTGAGAAGCTATTTCTTTAAAGAAATCAAGTCATTGGCCAATTTCTGGACTAATTGATCATAATTATTTGGTCTTGATGTGGAAGCATTAGCTTTGAAAGGTTATTTCTATAATTTACCAGAAATGATTAAATCATCCTCAACAATAATTTCTAATTCTTGATCTACTTTTGCTATGTATGGTAATCTAGCTCTTCTTGATGTAAAACTCACCATAGGAATCTAATCATTGATGAGGAAACATTTCAAATTATTTGCGAGTAGGTTAAGAAATAACTAGAATTTTATGTACAAATCTATTAAATTTCACCACAAATTCTCTCATTGATTCATATGGTTCCTTCTTCATCTGATAAAGTTGTGCTAAAAGAACATGGGAAACTTACGCTAGTTTTAATCTAGCATCAAACCTAGTTTTCATCATATCCCAATTAGTGATATAGTTTTCAAGTAGGTGGTAAAACCATTTTGTATCATTATCTTGTAAACTTTCAACAAATAGTATAACTAATAAATCCTCGTGAGCAACTCCAAGGACTCCACAGGCCACATAAATGTTGGTGTATATGACTTGTTTCACCATCATTCGAGTGTCTTGTCCACCATAGTTAGTGAATTCATCTCACTTCGTGATGCCATAGGTCATTAGGGTTAGTTAGGATTGTGTCCATGTGCCATGCACAGGAGTTACAAAGCACTCCTATATGTACCTATTATTTTTTATCAATGAGAATGAGCAGACATATTCTTTCAAACTTGATTCTCATTTTGTGATTTGATCTCTTGTTTATTACACGGAGCATTCACGACACCATTGGAAGTACAACATTTTTTCAATGTGGACGAGGTTCCATATTCATATTGGTAGAACAATCTGATATGGTACCAGATCTATTATTCGGTAAACATGCACTTCTTTGATTTTGGTTGTTATTACTTCATTTTTTTAGTTTTTGTGTTTCTCATGCAAGTTTTCAAGCTTCCTTTAGAATCTTGTTAATAGGTTTAACAATAATTTTTTTATATTTTGTGTGGTTTTTTTGGTTTTGCATGTGTAGGTTACAAGTGTTTTCTAGCTAGATCTAGCTAGCTATAGCTAAGTTTGGAGGAATAGCTAAATATAGAGGTAGGATCTTCAATCTGGTTTTATCAATAATTTTTAATTAAAAATATATTTTTAAGAAATTTTTTTTTGGATTTGGATTAGGTCTTCTTTGTTGTTTGCATTTTTCTATTTTTTATCTCTATTGCTTCTTTCTCTTGCTAGTTCACCCAAGTCGCTACATGGCTCGAAGAGCTCCCAACGAGTTGTTTAGTTGTGTGAAGTGAGTTTATCTCTACTTTTTGTACTTTTTGAATCAAGTCAAGATTTTGTTTTGCATTAGCTATTTTGCTTTTGTGTTTTTCAACACCTTGTTTTTGCATTCAGATTTATTTGTGGGTTAGGTTCCATTCGAGTCGATTTTTGTGGTTGTGGCACACTATCAAGAGCCATTCTTTGTGCTCGATTATCTTTACCTTCGTTTTCATTACAAGATTTTTTTTGCATTTCCATCGCAGATCTACCTTGTCGTGAGTCTTATTTTGCAAGAATGGGATGAAACTTGGGCACATTCATATGACCCTCTAGATGACCAAGTTTCAACTCCTTCTTACAACATAAGCCCCCCAAGCTTCATTTCCCAGCCCTCGCTCCGTGCAATCCCACTCTGCCACTTGTCAAGCTAGGGTGAGCTTGAATTTGTTTGTCCCATGTGTACCAAACATTTAGGAAATTTGGGACACAAAACTCCCTAGTCCTCCTATTTAGGCTCTTAGTCCCCCATGTGACCCAGTCTCAGCCCCTAAGGAGAAGGAAGTCAAAACAAGTATCTGACCTTCGGTGGAAGATTTTGGGAGCTCTGCAAGGAGTTATGAGGAAAAAAAATACTCATTGGAAATATAATATAATCCTCTACAAGTTGTAATCATCAAATTTTTAATAAACCCTTGGAAATTTTCATGGGATATCATTCTTCGAGAGGGATAGCACTAGTCATAATTAAAATGGGGATATTTGAAGTTTCAGGATGAATCAATATATTATACTATCACCATTTTTCTCAAAAGTAATTTTCCATGGAAATTCATATAAGGAAGCACCGAAAACCTCCTACAGTACTTGTGATATAGCCTTGACAAGTTGTTCCACAAGGTAAAGGAGTTTGTCATTTTTTGGTGAAATTTTTGACCAATGGGAGAGTGGAAAACTTTTTTGCACCAAGTACACCAAAGGCTTGGTGAAATAAAATGTTCCACCCTTCCATTTAAGATCCTAAACCTCAATGTGACCTCCTCTAAGCCCCTTTTCACAATCTAAGCCCATGTGCACATTTTCCGAGTCCCCACTCCGTCCAACAGAATCCGCCAAGTGGCCCAATAGGGATGGGGCACACTTTTTGAAAAAAATGCACCAAGATCTTGGTGCATGTGGTGCACAAAATTTCACTCCTTCTCAACTTGAATAAATATGCAATTTTTTCATATTTTCGTGTTGTCATTGTTGCTTCTCTTTTTCCCTTCACACGCACAGAAATCTTCAACTACCAAAAATCCTTCCTCTTCTCCATTGTTGCTGCATCCATACCTTTGATGGCATCCTAAAAATAGTTTATCCATCATTCCTCACTGCTACATTAAGATAAGATAATATTTCAAGCCAAAACCATGCTCGTGTGTTGCCAGAAACCCTCATTGGCAAAATCAAAGAAGTGTTCATATCTCATGATCCAAAGCATGATTGAGATGAAACCTTTTGAAGAATTTATAATTTTTAGAGTCCATCAAGAAGAAATTCATGGAATTTTAAATGATTTCCTATATTATTTAATTAAAAAGATTCATTTTTTTCCCTAGCTCCCATTTGTCGATTTCCCATCAACCTAGTGAATCAAATGAAAAACCTATCCTAATGGAGTTGATTTCATCACAATCGAGGTGAAATTAAAACCTGTAGAAAAATATTCGCAACTCCATTAATGGATTCCTTGGTACCTCCATGCTTGAAACTTATGTCGGAGTAAAAAAATTGTTTTTATTTATGAGCTTTCAAGTGAGCGAAACACAGTGAAATTTGAAGCACATGATCACAACAAAGAACCGAATCCAAAAAAATTCTCCCATCGCAAACCGAGGCCATTTTCTTCACTTACTAAAAATAGCATATTATGTGCTTCCCCACATGTTAAAAATAGTAATTCCCACAAGTTGTGAGTTTGATCATCCGAGACAGTTAGGAAATATTGCAAAACGAGAAGCGGGACAAAAATGACATTTTTCCCAAAATAGCAGGCCCCCAAAAGCAACATGTTAAAAATATAAATATGTTAAAATAGAAATGCCTTGGAAATAGAAGAGGATGAAATGTGCCAGAAGGTTTAGAAGGTGAAATTGGGGTAAAATATGGTGATATGTCCCAAAATGGAAGGTCATGATCTCATATTATAAAAATAGAAAGTTTTAGTGTTGGGGGTAGAAGGTTGCAAATGGCCTCATTCTCACTCATCTTTTCACTTTTTGGACTCTACACAAGGTTGTAAGATGGTTTCATGGGTCAAACAGGAACGAGAACTTCACAGAGGTCTTAGAAGCATCGGCTGAGTGTAATGGTATACGAGAGGCAAGACGAGAGCATTGCGAGGCATAGCATGTGAATTCATCTTCGTAACCCGGGAGCTAGGTGATTCAAAATAGATTAGTTGGGGTGTTTTTAATGTGTCAAGGAGGATATTTGTAAAAAAATTGTGTTCATTCTTTAATAGTGTTTTTCAACACTCATTCCATAGTCCAGAGGTGTTTGTGCATCATGCGAAGGAAGAGGCTACGATTGTCATTGACAAGATCTCCATCAATGGCGGAGGTACCTTCATTTGTGGGAGTATTTATTCCTTTCTCTCCTTCTTCATTATTTCTCCTCTCTCTCTCCCCCTTTTTCTAATTCTTCGTTGTGAGCAATCATGACATTCGTCTTATTCATTAAAGTGACTATAATCTAAAATGTAATAAGTTGCCCTTATTTTATAAAAGGGGACTTAATGTTCTTCCTAAGAATGCCAAAAGTCACAAATGGAAAAGACAAATGAAAGGTCACCATGGGGGGTAGATGAAGATTCATTCTTTTCCTATATAATGTAATGGCATACTCTTGCTTAAGGGGTTGTCAATTTTGTACTAAAGAGATATATCGTTTTGAGCTAAACAAGAGAGATAGCATTTCCTTCTTATTCCCTTAACTATTTTCCTCCATTTCATGCATTGTACAACTTGAAAAAAATGGAAATAAAGAAAGGGATAGTTTTTTTCATGGCTCATGAATGTGTGTAACTTTGTGTGCATGGTTTCTCTCTGGTTGTTAGCATAATAATCTTGTTGTTTCTTTATAATCAATTGTGAATGAGAAATATCTAATTAGCTCTTGCAAAAATCTGATTTTCTACTTGCGGAGGTTAATTTTACTTTTCTAACTTCCCACTCCCCTTTCCCCACACTTCAAAAAAATTATTCCCTTATGTTAGGAATTTATAAATGTTATTGTGAACATTAGAGTTGTGTGAGAAATAATTTAATATATTGTAAGTGAGTTGTTTATAAAACTCACGTAGGTAATCTCTAGAGAGATATTAGGAGTAAGTAGAGTGAGTTGTGTTATCTTGGGATTTGTGAGAGATATTTGGATCATGGAGAGATAAGGTTGATTCATGATTAGAGTTGACTTCTCATTTGTAGGAGTTTCCACCTCTTTATATGTAACCTCTTTCTATAAATCAAATATATCCCGGATCAATACTGAGAAATAATATAATTGTTATTGTGTTCAAATATGGTGCGGCTTTATGATTTGGTATCGAGCCAATTAATTCTCTTGATTGGTTTATCCTCTAATGGCTTGGTAGAGTCCGTGGTGAGTGAACTATTATTTTTCAAATGTTCTATCAGATCGTTTGCAACATGTGACTGCCGAATACCTCATCTACATTCTATTTGAATTACTTTCCATCTGCACCTTTCTTCTGAGGATTTGTTGTGTAAATAAGAAAGCTATTATTTTGAAAGAGACACGTCGCAATGTTCCATAATCCAGGTATCTTTGTTGATATTTTTATCGGTTTGAGAGGCATGACAGCAATTTTTATATAAGTGTATAGTTCATTTTCGTGTGGCTTCATTTAGCATTTCACTCAGATCGATTCGATCTCTCTCTCACTTGCATATGCTCCAGACATCGATTGTTATAGTAGTATCTACCACAAAAATTATTGTTGATTTGCTTTAATATACCTAAAGTCTGGATTCCATGCAAAAGTCTCGGTCTATGCAAAGTCATGTCAGACCCACATCAAATAAGAGTGCTTTCTACACCTGTCGTAGTCTACCAAGACACCTTTGAGGTGACCATCCATTGTTAGGCTCCACGTGTCTATCTTCAGATCTACGTATATCTCTGATTGGGGATTTTTCTGAACATTAAGGCGGCATTTGATAATTGTCAACTTCTGATTTTTTCTTCATCAACAGTGGCTTGCTTTTCTGCGAGATTTCACCCTTCCAGACTGGTATTCTTACTTCAAATCAAGAGGCTTGAATTCACCGTGATCTCTTGGGACATCCATGCAAACCCAAAGCCATTGCATTTAATTAAAAGGTCGGTTGTGAAACTATAACATACAATACTATAGTGATCTATAGTTATTTGACATTGTATTATGTCAATTGAGTGTTTAGAAACGTAGTATTAAATAGTTTATTATAAGTCTAAAGCAAATGTATTGTGCTTAGCTTATAAAAATTATTTAAATTAGATTATTTCAAACTAGAGGTGAAACTATAAATTCCACAACACTATAATCGATATAATTTCTAATGAATAGCCTTGGCTATATTAGAAATTGAACTATTGTATCATAAAAATAAAGTAAAATCGGGTGCATTATCGGTGAAGCAAACCGACACCCTTAAAAAAAAAAAGAAAAAAAAAAGACGCATTATCGGTTGAAACCGACGTCTCAATTGAGGGGGTGTATTATTCTCTAAAGAGTTTCATTACAAAACTTGCTAAGTAGTGATAAGATGGAGGCTGGAGGCAACGAGAGGAAGGAGGTTGATCAGCGACCTCTCGTCAGGCACCATCGACGAGGCCGCAAAACTGAACTGGTGGCCAAGTTTTTAAGTTGTGTGTTTGCTTTCAGTGTGCAATTGTGAAAATAAGAACAAATTATTGTTCAATTGTAATGTATAAAATTCCTAAATGTAACTCCTGATGTAATGAAATAGGTGAACAAAAGCACCACAGTAAGACAGTTCATGGATCTTGAAAAGGTTTGTGGGAGATCCAGAAAACCACACGAGGTGGACAGGTGATGGATCTGTTACACGTCAAGGTTTGTGGTAAACCTGTAAAACCATAGAAGGTTGAGCATTGCTCCCTTCATTAGTATCAAGGTCATGAGTCACAGAGTTTGACATGCTCCATAGAGGAGAGCATACTGCAGATAAGAGTGTGTATGTTTTTCCCATGTTCACACTAAGGGGGTGAATGTTAGGAATTTATAAATGTTATTGTGAACATTAGAGTTGTGTGAGAAATAATTTAATATATTGTAAGTGAGTTGTTTATAAAACTCACGTAGGTAATCTCTAGAGAGATATTAGGAGTAAGTTGAGTGAGTTGTGTTATCTTGGGATTTGTGAGAGATATGTGGATCATGGAGAGATAAGGTTGATTCATGATTAGAGTTGACTCCTCATTTGTAGGAGTTTCCACCTCTTTATATGTAACCTCTTTCTATGAATCAAATATATCCAGGATCAATACCGAGAAATAATATAATTGTTATTGTGTTCAAATCAGTGCAGCTTTATGACCTTACAATTCTTTGTAATCATTTTTCGTGGGTACTGATGGAGTGTACCTCTTGGCCAACTACAAAATTTTTATTTATGTTCATTCAAAATAAAGTGGACTTGTACCACCCAAGTAGAGGGACTTAGATTTCTAGAGCGTTGTTTAGAAATCAAAAAATTTATCCCCGACAAATTTTCTTACCTATTATTTTTTGCGCCCACCATGGGGCAGACTTGGAAACAAAATGCACCCAAAATACAATCACAAGATCAAGAAAATCCAAAAAAAAATCTAGAAAACAAAAAAAAATTAAAAGAGTTCATGGAAATCCATTGCTGAAAGGAACATTGTAGATTTCTGCATGTGACCTTTCACATTCCGCAATGTCCTTTCATTTTCCCATTGAAATTTTTTCTTAGAGATGACTAAAGGAAGATATACCATGTTGAGAAGGCCAAGAGGTGTTGTTGATTCCAATTTCGAGGATTTGCAAAATCAGCAAGAATAAATCATAGATAATCCCTACAATTTTTCTCAAGCCTCATCCCCATCCAGGTCATCAAGCAGTTCACCTGGAAATCCCATCCAAACTCCTATTGATACTCCCCTTTAAATTCTCCCATTTTTCAACCATTGTTGAGCATTGAGTTCCTAGAGGAAGAAGAAAGACTTGAAGAAGAATTTTTATAAGTAAGAGCCAAAGTAGAAACAAAAACAACAATGGTAGATGAAGCAGAAATACCTCAACCCATTATTCCATGGGGAATAAATATAGGCCCGCTCACTCTTAAACCACCTCTTCATGATCTACCCATAGGTTCCTACAAGAAATTTCCAAATTTCAAAGGTAACAATACACAACATCCTAAAGAACACATCACCACTTTCACCACATCATGCGGGATTCTTGGAGTCACACATGAAGATGTTGTTGTAAGATTGTTCATGGAATCTCTCCAAGAAAAAGTAGTAGAATGGTTTTATCTCTTACCCGCCAGATCAATAACTCATTGGAATGATATCAAAACCAAGTTTGAGGAAAGATTCAAATCTACTAAGGATTGTCAAGATCTCCTTGTTCAATTGGCATAAATGAAGAAATGTGCAAATGAAAATATGAGAGAATTCATGGATCATTTCTACCCATTGCTCTGCAAGATACTAGAAGAAGATTCACCATCCAAAAATAATGTCAAGAGATTCTTCATTAATTCTCAATCACCTGAGGTAGTATTTTTCTTAAAAATATTTAAACAAAAGAACATTGTAAAAGCATAAAGAATGGCCATTGAACATGACGAATGACGATCTCATCCTCTCTAGAAAGATCAAGAATCCCTTAAGGGGTAAGGCTCAGTGTCCTAGAGATGAGAGAACAGATCCATTGCTGCAAAAATTAGCAAATGAAATGGCATCATTGAAGAGGAAAATTTTTGAATGAATTTCTTCTCAAAGAAACAACAGAAATCAGAATGCGAGTTCACCCGAAGGCTTTCCTTAGAGGCCCCACCCATCAATGCAAGTTATAGGATTCAAGAAAATGAAGAAGATCCTAAACAAGAAATTAAAGGTGGTGATTTCCTAGAAGTTGATGAAATTTAGAATGATACACAAATCAGATTATGTGAGTATTCTGGAGGTGATAAAGATGACAAAGAAGATGCACCCAGTTTCTCATGTGTGGTATTCACTCATTCTCGGTCTGAGAAAGTAGCATCTTACGCCACTACTACTAAGAAAAATAATACTGAAGATCCTCTAGTAGCGACTCTACAAAACCAAATAATTAGTCGAGGGTCTCCTCTTCCACCTTACATGGAGTCTGCATTGGAGAAACCTGATCCTATAGCAAGCACGAGGTCACCCACTATTCCAAGTAATTCTTCCAATGTTTCTTCCAGTTCTAAATCTAAATCTACTCCTACAAAATATAGTGCTTCAAAGGTTCCTAATGTACCTTTTAAAATAGCCTTTGTTCCCCAAACATCTACCCCTGCTTCCAAATATATTATGGCTCTAAAATCATTCCCTTCATCCCCCTTGTCCACATCTTCTCCCTTTGACTTTGTAGAATAGGTAAACATCACCAAGGTGCAGATTACTGAAACTGAATATTTGTGGACTCACCCCGAGCAATTCGAGAGATTTTTCCGATATATTAGGAGTGGTAGTTTAACACCCAATACTATAACTCCTAGTTCTAAAGTAATACTACCAAACCCACTTGCACCTCCATCACATAACATGCTTGCTTTGAGTGCATCCAAGACCGATAAGGTTGATCCTTTCTATGTCTCCCTTCTCATTGGAGAATATGTATTGAACAATTACATCATAGATTCTAGCACCTTTGACAATATAATATCCTGTAAAGGTCACCAAGGCTCTCAAACTCACCATGACTCCACCTTGTGGCTCTTATTACTCCATGGAGTCCAAAAAGGTCTCGTTTGTAGGGAAGGTCAAATATGCACAGGTGGATCTCGCCAAATTCCAAGAAAAGAAGGTTTCAATGATGATTTTGGTAGCAGACATTCCGGCTTCATTTGGAATGTTGTTGTAGGAGTTTGTGTCAACATTTGAGGGGTTAGATCTAGATGAACTAGTCTACTACAACCATACCCGATTAAGGGAGACATGGAAAAATTGCTTCCAGAAAATAAGATGAGGTACACGATGCAAAAATTAGGAAATCCAGGAGCCAACATTTTGTACTAAAACAGCAGGAGGATGAATATTTTTGTAACAAGCTGAAGGAAGGAAGAGATTCCCATCTTGATATGGTTGAGTATCTCTTCCCAAAGGATTATGGATCTTGAAGAAGCATTGAGTAACTTTGAGTTCCAAGAGGATATACCTGATTTACTGGATGATATGAGCCAAGAAGAATAGGAAATGTTTCTTGATGATTTAAAAATGGAGAAACCAGCTTGTACACTTATCCATAAAGAGGAGATGTTATCATTCCCATTTGGATATGAAGATGATCTCAATCATGCCATCCATGGAGGGACAAGACCAGCTTGTGATGAGCCCACGAAAGGTTTGAAAGAACAATATGTATAAGAACTTCTAAGATCCATGGAAGAAATAGAAGACCTTGAGCTTGGTCTCAAACTCTTGATACAAGTAATGAATCTTCTAGACAAGTGCAAATCTGATTTGGAAGCCTCAACTAGTGTTAAGATCATCCATGTTGAAATAAAGCAAGATGAGAAATCTAATGTCCCTCCTGAGAAAATAGTTGATGGATGCAATGATAAAATGGAGGTATTTTCCTTCCCATTTGAAAAGGAAGACTCTTTCCATGACAAAGAATTGAAACGAAGATTTTGAGGCCCTTGAAGCCAAGGTTACCCTTGACAAAGGAGTGATAGAATGCATCAAGTCCTGAGATGATGAAGTAACCTCTCTAGATAGTTGCCTTGAGCTTCAAAATGAATATTCTTCAAAGGCATAAAAATATGAGTTACGAGGAAGTAACCAAGGAGAACTCCGTACAAACAATCTTGGATGTAGTATGTTAGCATATGGATTTTCATGCATGCAAATGACATGCAATAGTGTGGGAATGAAGTCCCCCCTCAATGAAGGTGATATTGCCTTTATTGAAAATAAAAACTATATTTACACCTATACATTCAAAATTGTATGTGGGGGTGTTTTGGATCATCAATGGAAATAAAAGTGAATGAGGGAGATGGAATGGAATGAAAGAAAGAAATGGAAAGGAATGAATAGAAGGAACATGCAAAAGTTAGGTAAAAATAGAGCCTAATATTGCACAAAAAAAAACGATGAATAACTAACACAAATAAAATGGAATTTGAGCTAGCTAATAAAGAATGAGTAAAGGTAACACACGTGAGCAAGTAAATAGCAAAGCTTGATCATTGTGTACAAGAACAATAGATTAATAGTGTTGATAATGAGATCCAAGACATTATTCAAATGCAATATTTAAAACACTAACATCTAATGAAGATAAAAAAATCAAATTCTAAAAGAGATAATGAATGCGACACAAAGTTCATATTTCATTAACTCCAAAATGTCTTCTCAAAAGAACACAAAGTTTCTTTCTTTAAAGTAAAGCTTGCATATAAAATTATTTCCTTCTCCTCTCTCAAATTCACTCTTACAAATGAGCCCCTGACTTCCTTTTATAACCCAAAAGTTGGTTACAAAGTAGTTAGGGTTTTACATGAACATTAAATAGGGCACTTAAGTGACTTTGACTTTTCAACCAACTTTATTAAAAGCAACTAAAAATAGAAACCACTTAAGTTATCCACAATTTTCAAAAAGTAAGCTCAATAACAACATCCCTTTTTAAAATTCCACTTTTAAAACATATGACAATAACCAATGCCTTATCCATTGAAATGGGGTCGCCTATCTCAAATGTATGAGAAATGGACTCTCCCACTTCGTTAGATACCAAGAAAACTATCTCCTTGTCCCATCGGTGAAATTAGGATCCGCCACTTTTGCCAATTGAAAGGATCTGAACCTTCCCAATGTTTCAAACATCTTTTCTTCTTCAAGAGGTTCATTTGGTCAAAGAATAGCCTCACAAAATACCTGTAATTCCAAGATCCGCCTAGCATATCATTTAGATTGACCATCTTTTATTGAGCATTCTCAAACAAGTTCTTTAATTTGATGCAATGTTCCATTGAAGATGAAGAGAAATTGATGGTGGGAGTATACATTTCCTTAAACAATTGTGAAAATTTCTCTTCCACATGTTCTGATGAATACCTTTGATTTTTCTCATTTACAAGATCATAAGGGATCTCAGCTATGAATTCTTGAATCAAGGTGAGTGAAGTGTAGGCTTCATAGCATACGCTTTAATAATGGATCATATAATCCTTGAGAAGTGTCTTTCTTGATTTGATATGTAAACACCAAAGAAAATATGTCCCTCAACATTCAAATTCGAGAATTCCTTCGATGGCTAAAGTTGAGGACTCCATACTCATCATCTCCTATAGATTGGGCAATATCTCATCCAAATTTGATATGTTAGAAACAAAATTTTCCTTGAAAGAAAGAATTAGATCAAGATATGCACTGATATCTTCATGGAGCTTAATAGCTGTTTTGATCATCTCTTGGCCTAAAATGAGAATCTCTGAAAGCCAAGTTTTAGTGACATACGGGGATAATTTTAGTGGTGAATATTCATAATATGGTGAATATTCCATTTTTGAAAAATTTGAAAAGGAAAATTTTTACGGTGTGTGTCGGTGACTGTTCACTTAAAAATTACAGTTTAATTTTTTTAAGGGTCGACTTCACCCTACCCTTAAAACTATCCCCTATATAATCCTAAATTATTCTCCAGGTAGAACACTACTAGATCACTCATACCACATAAGGGCATATGTATTATCAAGTACAGTAAACACGCGACAGGAGGGTAGAGGCTACGAGACAAGTTATAGGAGGGTAGAAGCTACATATGCATGACAAAGAGTTTGTTGACATATGACAGGAGAGTTTGTTAACACGCGACATAGAGAGTTTGTTGATGCATGATATGGAGAGTTTGTTGACGCGTGCGGGAGTACGGAGGAAGTAGACACGTGACAGAGAGTTTTTATGTGTGACACAGAGATTTTGTTGTCGCACAACCGGAGAGGGCAAAAGGTGTAGACAACTAACAAAAGATTTGTTGTCACACGTCAACCACCTTGTTGACGCGCGACAACAAATCTCTTGTCACATGTCAAAAAGGTTTTTGACGCGCATCAGTGAGGTTCATTAACACACGTCAACCACCTTGTTGACGCGCGGACAACAAATCTCTTGTCGCATGTCAAAAAGGTTTTTGACGCGCATTAGTGAGGTTCATTAACACACGTCAACCACCTTGTTGATGCATGATAGAAAATCTCATGTTGCACGTCTGTAGCCTTCTATCACACCACTTAAAAATCAGGAAAAAAATTTGATGTCGGACCCCCAAAAAAATTGCCTTGCCGTGAAAGCGGTTCTGAGGATATTCGCCAGGTATTTTCCACCTCCGATTTCTAAGAGGTCTCTTAAAATGAACTCTGGTGATATGGCCCAATGTGTTTATTTCTTTTCATAAATTGATAGTTTCTTCATCAGGGGTAGCCATTGCATCGGGTAATGGGAAGTGGATGATATGGGATTTATCAGATGTTGAACATATTCCACCAATTGATTCTTTTCATCCTTGAGCTGAGAGTTTTGAGACTTATATTTCTCAAGTCTCTTTAGCATGATATCAATTGAATCTCGAGGCCATCGCCATGTCACTTTCCAATGTGGACTTCCCAAGTCCAAGTCTGGAAACTTCATAATCAGTAGATGTCATGGCATCACGCTCCTTGTCAACTTGTGGGATGGTAAGATCCACAAATCTATTTCCGTCATCATCCACCATTATTTGGGAGAGCACTTTAGGCTTCTTGGGAATGATGTCATTTGAAAGTTTGAAAATGGCATCAAATTCAATATCAATTGCCTTGACAACCCTCTTCCTTTTCTTGATTTTGCAAACAACCCAGAAAGAAGTATCATTAAGTACTTCCACATATAGAAGCTTGGAGCCGAAGAAACATTCTCATTGTTCTCTACATCATTAGATTCTACAAGAACCCTTTCCACGACATCAATTTCTGGATAAATAACCTCGATATCTACCTCTTGATCATTTGGGAGATTTTGGGAAATTTCTTTGTGAACTGTAGGTTCCGAAGCATTCAATATTTGGACTACCTGCACCTGAGTGGACTCTTGTGCAAGGCATGGCTGAGGATTGTTTATCATGAGATTATGAGAACTATCAACAATGTGAGTAGAAGAACCTCTACTTGAAGTGAAAAATCTTGATACACACTCTCTTCCTTCATTGGGGTTAGGACCCTTAAATTTTTCACCTCGTGACACATTCTTGATGAAGTGGATTTTGGAAACCACTCCTTTCTTGCTTGTTGTGTATGACTAGATGGCATAGAGGTTAATTGAGAAGAATCTTTGGTTGATTGGAGACATCCTTGAGTTGGAATTTTTGTAATCTTAAGGTATGATCTTTGATTGATTAAAACTTTACAATTTCTCTTTCATACCAAGATATGCTTCTTTTGAGAATCGGTTGATTCTTGCTATCAAGAGAAAATTCATCTCTTTTGGTCCAATCAATTTGTGGCAATGGGGTAAAAGCAATTGCATCATATGAAGGATCAATAACATCTTCATCATCATCTACAAATGAATCTGGAGGGTTTTTATGCAAAAGGAATTAACTCGAGCAAATCTTATGTGAGAAAACTCTCACCTTCTCACTTCATGTTCATCGGAATAGGCAGCCCAGAAATATTCCATGGTAGGGTTGTGTTGATACTTTTCCCCAAGCATCTTCTGCATATATCTGTTGATATCAAACTGGAACCTCTTCACATATGGATGAATAGTGATGAGGGCAAACTCTTTCTCCATGAGTTATGCATTGAAGAGATTTGGACATTGGTATTCCCCAATTTGGATTGGGAAATGAATTCTGAACGATGCTTGTCACTAAGAAGATAGTGAACTTGGAATAGTTGTCGTGTAAGCTCCATTAATGCCCACTTGTCACTGACATACTTAGGAAGCTTCCATGGAGTACCTGCAAATCTGCTTACGTGAATGTAGGAAAAGGATGAAAATTGAATAAACCATGTTCCCCATTGGGAAATGAAATCCATGGCCTCTTTAGAAAATATTTCCTTTGTATTCTAATTCAAGTTTGAATCACGCAAAAGGTGAATGCATCGTTAACTCTTCTAAAATGATGAGAGATATTTTTGAAACTTAGTTGTGGATAATAATGGAAGACATTATTTGATGGACTCATGACTCCTCTCATTTTGAGTCCCAAAAATAGATTTCTTCTAGCCACTACATAAGTCAAGTATGATGTCATGTAGAAACATCCAGTCATCTTCACTTTGATCAATTGTTTGTGAAGGGTATCACTGATGATGGTGGCCCAATCCACAAACTCTCTCTTAGCAAGGATGATATAGATAAACTGATACATCCATGGGTGGAAAATCCTGGCAGAGGGTAAACCGAAGACTCGACTCAAGAGAGTAATCATGTCCCTAATTTCTTCGACAAACTCAACGTGATACAGTTCCTTAGGAATCCGGTCAACTCAAGAACACTTGGTCACTAGCCAATTGTTATCAACCATCTTCCTCCACCTGAGGGGTTATTCATCCCAAAATTCTTGTGCTAACTTTCGAGTGATATCCACATTCTCAAGGAATTCAGGTATGTTGAGAAACTCCTTAATGTGCTCTGGTGTGATTAAGAGGAAAGGCTCGTAATTATCTTTAAAAATTCCTTGTCTCTTGGGATCATAATGCTCTGTGCAAGCGATAACCAGCTTTGGGCATTAAACCGAGACCGGAAATGTCTCTGCTTGGGGTAGACCACTATGGTAAAGCCTATTCGAGAATATGGTTTTTCCTTCATATTTCACCCAATCACATAATTTTTACACATTTATGTGACCTAGATTTGTATCGGTGATATTGTTGTTGAGTTGTGGAGCTCAATTACTTCATTTTAACATGCGATGTGAAACTTCTTTGGAAAATATAGTAATCGACATCGGTTAGGGGGGCTGGAATCGATCACCGGGATCGACATCGGTCATGCAAGGAGGAACCAACATCGGTTTGGGCTAGCGACATCGATTACTGTGTGGGAGTGTTTTAATTAACTCTCGGGAATCATATATATTTTTAGCATTAAAGAAGATCTATTGATTATAATTGCATGGCTAAGTGCCATAAGTTTATAAATGACTATATAGACATGAAATCTAGGGTTTAGAAGTAAGAATTAAAAAAATAAGAAGAACTTGTAAAAGTTGGTGAGAGAGAGAATTCTTGGAGAAGAAGCAAAAGCTTAAAAGAAAGAAAGTATTGTACATCTTTGAGGTGTGGAAGATTGTAAATATTCAATTATATATCTTATCGAAGCTTTATAATATATTTACTTGTTTCTTGGTGGAGGTAGCCCACCTTTGGGTGAACCACATTAAATCTGGTATTGATTCATATCTCTTTCCTTGTATATTTGTTACAGTAGAATATACGCTTTTATTTGCATGTATGCTTAGATTTAATATATTATCTGTGCATAATCGGTGTGCTAACCCCAAAAACTGGTATCAAATATTTATTTGAGCGTTTTGTGTGTTGTGAGATCTATTCACAAAGGGTTTTCTGATTGAGTAGGAGCTACAGCAATGGTAGAAGAAAACAAATACAAGGTAGAGAATTTTGACAAACGAAATTATCAATTATGAAAGATGTAGATTGAGGATTATATGTATCAAAGAGATTTGTATTTATCGTTGGATGAGAAGTCTAGACCTATGAATATGACTGATGAAGAATGGAATATTCTTGATAAAAAGTCTTTGGGATCTATAATATTGAGCCTGGCAGCATCTGTGGCTTCCAATATTACAGAAGTGACTTCTACGGTAGATTTAATGAAATATCTTGCTAATTTATATGAAAAACCTAGTGCTTCAAATAAAGTTTATTTCATGAAGAAGATATTTGGTTCTAAGATGCATGAAGGTGGATCTACATCTAATTATTTGAATGATTTCCAATCTATTATAAATCGGTTGTTATACCATTTGATGATAAAGTAAAAGAAATTTTATTCTTATGTTCTTTTCTTAATAGTTAAGATAACTTGGTAATGGTTGTTAGTAATACAACATTTGCTAATAATATTTTGAAATTTGAGGATGTGGTTAGTATCATCTCAAATGAATAAATTTGTAGGAAGAGTACAGAGGAATCATCATCCGGGAAAGCTTTGAATGTAGAAAGCGAGGGGCATGTAGAAGGAAAGATCCAAGAGTAAGAGTAATGGGAAATAAAATTCAAAAGATATCATATCTAAATCCAAACGTAATGGAATTACTTGTTGGAAATGTGGAAAGAAATGACATGCAAAGAAAGATTGTTGGTCAAAGTAAAAAGATAACCAAAAACCAAACAAAGGTAAAGAAGCAAATATTGCTGCAATAGAGGTAATGCAAGATGCTCTTATTCTTTCTTTAGATAATAGAATTGAATCATGGGTTTTAGATTCAGGAGCTTCTTTCCATGCAACACCTAATAAGGGTTATTTCAGAAATTATGTCCATGGCAATTTTGGGCATGTTTATTTGGGTGATGATGAACCTTCCAGTATTACTGGTAAAGTGGAAGTTCATCTTAAATTACAGAATGGAAATACATGGGTATTGAATAATGTGAGGTATGTGCCAAGCCTCATGGGGAATCTTATTTCTATAGGGAAACTAGGTGAATCTGGTTACATGGTTACTTTTACAAGAGACTCTTGGAAATTTACCAAGGGTGATTTTGTTGTGGCAAGAGGTAAGAAGGTAGGAACATTATATTTATCTACCTGTATTACTGATTCCTTTTCTACATTATCTACTTCAGATTTAGATGCATGCATGTGGCATAACCGGTTGGGCCATATGAGTCAAAAAGGAATGCAGATCTTAAAGGCTAAGGGTAAGTTATCATATTTGAAAGATTTAGATCTTGATTTCTGTGAGCATTTTCTTTAGAAAGCAAAAGAGAGTAAGATTTCTCAAAGTTGGGACAACTAAGAAGGAGCAGAAATTAGAGCTTGTACACTCATATGTGTGGGGACCAACTCAGGTAGCTTCTCATGGAGGATCCCAGTATTATGTTACTTTCATTGATGATGTTACAAGGAAGGTATGGGTTTATTGTATTAAACGTAAATCTAATGTTTTTGATATTTTTAAAATATGGAAAACCCTTGTTGAGAATGAATCAAATTCTAAGTTAAAGTTCCTTAGATCTGAAAATGGTGGTGAATACTATAGCAAGGCTTTCAATTATTATTGTTCAGTGAATGGGATACGTAGAGAAATAATGGTTCCAAGAAAATCACGGGAGAATGGTGTTGTAAAAATAATGAACAGACAATCATGGAACATGCTAGAAGTATGAGGATACATTACGGATTGCCCTTGTAGTTTTACATGAAAACAATTGATACGATGGTTTATTTGATTAACTATGGGCCTTCAAGTTCACTAGATGGTGGAATACTAGACGAAGCTTGGTCTAGAAAAGAGGTAGATCTTTCTTTTCTTAAATTTTTGGTTGAAGCTTTTGTGCATGTTGATAAGGAAAATAGGAAAAGTTGGATGCAAAATCCAAGGGATGCACTTTTATTGGATATGGATTTGGTGATTTCGGATTTGGTTTTGGGATTTAGAGAATTATAAAATTATTAGGAGTCTTGATGTTAAATGGAATGAAAAGATAATGTACAGGGATCAAATTTTGGTACCTAAGGATGAACCGGTTGAGAAGTTTGTGTATGAAAATGAACTCTCAAATTCAAAAGTAACATCGACAGGGTTTACAAAGTAATCCTTATCAATTTACCCTGGCCGACCGACATCGGTTAGCGGAGAACCGGTATCGATTCTGAGAAGATCAAACCAAAATCGGTTAGCGTAACCGATGTTGGTTCTGAGATGACTGGTGTTGGTCACTTTGGATTTGGATACAAATGTCCAGGAGGTCCAGAATGAGCCTCTGGTACCCCAAACTCATATGAGAAGGTCACAAAGGGTAAGTAAACCTCCAAAAAGATTTACACCTTCTCTATTTTATTTATTATTGATTGATAATGGTGAACTAGAGAGTTTTGAAAAAGAAATGCTAGGATAAGACCCATGTCCAATGGGAGCATGGCATGGATGAGGAGATGGAATTTTGGAATGCAGAACCGGACTTGAGATTTTGTTAAGTTGCCGGCATGTAAGAGAAAATTGCAAAACAAGTGGGTTTACATGATCAAGGAAGAAGAGGGTAGACATAAAAGGTACAAGTCAAGGTTTTTAGTAAAGGGATTTACACAAAAACAAGTATTGACTTTGGTGAAATATTTTCTCTTGTTATAAAGATGACTTCTATTCATCTTTGTATTGAATTTAGTTGTAGTATAATATTTTCATTTGGAGCAACTAGATGTGAAGATGGCTTTCCTTCATGGTGACTTGGATGAAGTGATTTATATGTAGCAGTCGCTTGGGTATGAAGTCAAGGGTAAGGATAAATTAGTGTGCAAGTGTAAAAAGAGTCTATATGGGCTCAAGCAAGCTCCAAGGCAATGGTACATGAGGTTTGATAGTTTTATGCATGAGCATGGTTACTTGAGATGTGAATCTAACCATTTTGTTTATTTAAAGAAGCTTGAAAATGGGATCTATATTATTTTGTTACTATATGTGGATGATATGTTTATTGCAAGATCTAATATGCAGGACATTTGTGAGCTTAAGGAAAGCTAGCTCACACATTTTCTATGAAGGATTTAGGAGCTGCAAAAAGAATCCTTGGCATGCAAATACATAGAGATAGGAAAAACAAGAAATTATATTTATCTCAGGATGATTATATCTACATGGTGTTAGAAAGGTTCAAGATGTAGAATGCAAAACCTGTTAGTACACCTATGGCTAGACACTTAAAATTGAGTAAAGATCAGTGTCCATCATCACAAGATGAGGTCAAATACATGACACGAGTGCCATATGCTTCAGCAATTGGGAGTCTCATGTATGTTATTGTTTGTACCAGATTAGACATTTCATGAGACAATGAGAGTTATGAGTAGATATATGGCCAATCTAGGTAAAGAGCATTAGAAAGCGATTCAATGGATACTTAGGTATTTGAAAGGGACATCTAGCGTGCATTTATATTATGGAGGTTCATATATTTCATTATGTGGCTATGTTGATTTGGCTATGGCTAGAGATCCGGATGGTAGGAGGAGCACTATTGGATATATTTTCATCGTAGGTGGGATGACGATTAGCTGGATTTCAAGATTGTAGAAGGTTGTAGCTTTTTCTACTACAGAGGTAGAGTATGTTAAAGCTAAAAAAGCTAGCAAGGAGATGATATGGATGAATAGGTTCATGGAAGAGTTAAGAAAGGAGCAAGGTGATTATAAACTATTTAGTGACAGATCAAAGTGTAATTCATCCGGAAAATAACTAAGCATTTCATTCGAGAATGAAACACATTGATTGAGGTATCACTTTATACAAAGTAGGTATTGGAGGATGGGAAGTTGAATATGGAAAATATTCATATGAGAAAGAACCCTACGGATGTGCTAACAAAGTCGTTAGCAAAGGAGAAGTTAGAGATACACTTCACTTCGTTGGTCTTCAAGTTTGAGACTTAAAGAGGAAGAAACAAAGATAAGGAAGGATGCAAGAATGATGTTGTACATGTATGGTGCAATAATTAATCTCTAAGTGGGAGATTATTGAGTTGTGGAGCTCAATTACTTCGTTTTAGCATACAATGTGAAACTTGTTGTTAAATACAAGAATCGACATCGATTAGGGGAATCGGCATCGTTCACCCAAGACCAACATCGGTTAGGCAAGGAGGTGTCAGAGGAATGACAAAGATCTGGAGGGAATCTGTGAGCATCAAAATGTTGCACTCAACTACAAAATGATATAGATTCAAGATCGAAGCAAGAAATCACCCATGAGAGCAATATGCATGCATTAAGAGAAAAATGGCTCAAAACCCATACTCTATTCCATTCCATTCCATTGTATTGCTCAATATGAAAGGGTGTACATATAGTAGTGGGGTGTGTAACCCCCCCATAAATGTAGTTGTCAATAGGTGGAAGTTACATTCCCGGAATAGATGGTCAAATGTAACTCCTATGACACTCTATGAGCGTGTAAGGACATAATGACACCCTAGGACACCTAAGCATGGTGAATCACCTATGTGGAGGAATCCCATGTACTTAAAATATGTGCATGGTAAATATCCTACACCAACACCCCCCCTTGAAGCATAGCTTAGGTGGAAACATAGATGAAAACAAAGAGAAGTGGGTCCGTGCAATAAGCTTGATGAGGTACCCATATACAAGAAACTCTCAAAAAAGTGGATTAAAAGGAGAAAACCCGGTTGGAAATACTCCCCCCCAAAAGAGAGGAAAGTCCACTCTATAATATAAGAAAGATGCCAGGGATGGGTCCCACCACAGACGAACCTGTAAAGGTACCCATGTACAAAGAGGAAATCTCTCATAAAGAAGAAGAAGAGAGAAGAAGAGGGAGACGAGAGGAATACAGAAGATGTCATGGATGGATCTGAACTCTGCAGCTCTAGGAGGTCTCCCAGAAGAATGTCGATCACGAGATCCTCTACCTCTAGACTGAAGAAGAGCCACCCACACCGAATAGTGTGTCTACCCTTAGGAAGTACAAAAATGACGTGTTGGAAGTCCACCCAATCTGTGGAGGAAACCGAAGGTAGCAGCATGAAGAACTCTAAGTCTGGTCCATGAAAGTGTGACATAGGTCTAGCAAATGAGTGCGAAGGAACCAAAGGTACTTGTCACGAGGGTAGAAATATTAGAGTATGAAGGGTGAACACCTATAGAAAGGATGTCCAACTGATGTGAAGGCAAAAAAACATCCCCACAACAGAAAATGGATCCACAAGCAAGGGTGGATCAATGAAGGTCTCTAGAAAAGTGGAAGTGGTAAGAGTCCATTATGGACACTCCCAACAATGGAGATGATGAACTCCTCTAAAATACCTGTAGATGGATGAGGAACCTGTAGTACATCATGAGTGTACTCTGTGAAAAGATGACTAAGGTCAGGTAGATACTCTTGCTAATGAGGGGGCTCAACAAACAGAAGAGTGATGCTAGATAGGTATGAGTCATCCAATGAAGGTAGAGGAGTGAAAGGGGCCTCACACACTGAAGGTGGAAAAGAGGTGGGTGTGATGACTATATGAGACTATATAGGAGACTACTCAATATTTGATGAGATGTGGGATGTGTCAACACTCTCTAGAATAGTGAGAGGAGGAGGAGAAGAGTCCTCTATAGTACTCTCGACATCAGAACTGGGTGCATAATCCTTGTCATCAAAAGTATAACCAAGTGAGTCTATGTCAGTGGAACTGTCATCACATGAAGAAATATAGGAGACAACTAAATCAGCAACAACAATGGCGGAAGTATGTGAAGGGTCTCCATAGAGGGACTGAAGAATGCTCCAGACATGATGGGGTGGATCTGAGTTTGCCACGTGAAACCAAAGAGATCTAGAGACATGCATCATCAAGTGACCAAAAACATGGTTGCAACTGTCAAGAAAGTTGTCCAGATGACGATGATCAGTGGGTGTAGGAACTAGCCCAAGTAAAAAGGGTGAAAGACCCTCATGAGCGAAGTAACATTCCATGGAAGCACATCAAGTGAATAGTTCCCTCTCTTGGTGAGAAGTGGCGAGAGGCTATAAAGCGATCCTACGATGCTCAAGTCTGGAAAGAGCACCCTCCATGATGTGGAAGTAAGAAGTGCAAGGTGCACAAAAGCAAGACATTAGACTCGTTCGATAATGCATTTGCGTGTAAAAACCTAAGAGTACTAGTGAACCCCCTAGAATGCAACACTTTATAAAGTAGTGCATTTACAAAATTGACAATTTCATCACGTAATGTGTAAAAAATCATGCAACTTTGACTAAAGAAGTGCTCAAAACCGAGCAGCGAGTCAAAAGTTATAGCAAGAAAATGATTCCCGCAACTAATGGAAAATGTCAAATAAGCTTTGCAAACAGATTAAAAAAGTGCCGAAATGGGTGCAAAGGGTGTCATGTGGGTACTCATTGGAAATGGCATCAAATTTTAGGTAGGGTTTATTTTGCTTGCAAGGGGGATTAGCCTCCTGCCAACCCCAAACCTCGCCCTCCATCTTCGACACATGAATGAAGGACATAATATAAGAAAAATAGGCCCTAAATTATTACAATGCCATAAAAGGAATGTTTTTGCCTTAAAACATTAAAAAAGGATTGTTTTAACCACCAAACAATTCTAAAAGGAATGGGCCCAGTGAGGTGTCAAGCCATGGATGCACCTTGAAATCTGGAAGCTACCTCTGTTGGCAGCTGGGAAGTTGACTAAGCTGGGGTGTGTGTGTCATGTGCAGGTTGTAGTCCACTTCATGCAATACAAACCAAGCCAGAGTGGTCACCGAAGAAAGCTTGAGTTCGGATCCCACATCACAGGAAAGCAAGCAAATAAGTCACCGCTTTATGTGGAGCAAGTGTCATGTACACGAGTTGGGTGGCGTGAACAGCGGGAGGCCCGAGTTAGCCATTGAACAGAGACAGAAAGTTGAGCTAGGGGATGTTACGTGGGCATGCACAAGACAATGAGAACCTCAGAGCTGAAGCACCGCACAAGGCCAGACACATAGCAACCTGGGACATGGAGCCAATGAACCATGAAGCACAAGCAGGGTACCCAAGCAGAAACCCGCGAACACGGCATGAACACAATGACCTTCGACGTAACTCAACTGAAATGTAGAAATGGAAAGGAAGTCGAGCTCCAAAGGTGAATGCATATCCTTGGACAATGCAAAGGTATTAGTTGGTCAATGAAAGCGGTGAACAACTTGAGTCACGGAAGACCGAATCACAAACAATGCAGGAGTCGAGGTGCCAAGTAACGTGGGTTAGTGTAAAACGTGCTGAGAGTATCGAGACCAATGTTGAGTGGAAAACAAGGCATGAGAAATGAAAATAATGTACACAAAACACCAGTGTAGATGTCAATATGTCCATGCAAAAGGAAGTCTCGAGCCGAGTAGACCAAAAAACCCCGAACTGGATGCCAAATCACACATGTTCGAACCAAAAATAGATCCCAAGCCAAGGCAAAAACCAAGAAGGAGCAAAATGATCCAAGTTGGATGGATGGAGTGCATGGGGAACTATGCACGAGTTGGTGAATGCAGTGAATGCAACGACCGAGTAATAAATTCAAGGTAGTATAGAAGCAATCACGAGCTCAACAACTAATATAAATCGACCAAATACCCTTTTAAAAATGTAAGTAGAGCACATGCAAAAGAGAGCTTGCACAAGATATATGAGACGGAGAGTAGTAAGCAACCGAGGTGAGCAACACGATTCCAATCCTTGAGCTCTAATACCATGTCGAAGGAATGATGAATATTTGGAGGGAATCATGAGCATCAAAATGTTGCACTCAACCACAAAATGATGTAGCTTCAAGATCGAAGCAAGAAATCACCCATGAGAGCAATGTGCATGCATTAAGGGAAAAATGGCTCAAAACCCATACTCTATTCCATTCCATTCCATTTTCTCAAGATGAAAGGGTGTACATATAGTAGTGGGGTGTGTAACTCCCCCACAAATGTAGCCATCAAGAGGTGGGAGTTACATTCTCGGAATAAGAGTCAAATGTAACTCCTATGATGCTCTATGACACATGTAAGGCCATAATGACACCCTAGGACACCTAAGCATGGTGAATCACCTATGTGGAGGAATCCCATGTACTTAAAATATGTGCGTGGTAAATATCCTATACCAACTTGAGGAAGCGGCATTGGTTATCATTCGGGAGTGTTTTAATTAACTCTCGGGAATTAGATCTATTTTTAGCATTAAAGCGAGATCTATTGATTGTAATTGCATGGATAAGTGCCATAAGTTTATAAACAACTATATATGCATGAAATATAGGGATTAGAAGTAAGAATTAAAACAAGAATTAAGAAGAGCTTGAAAAAGTTGGTGAGAGAATTCTTCAAGAAGAAGCAAAAGCTTAAAAGAAAGAAAGTACTGTACATCTGAGAGGTGTGGAAGATTGTAAATCTTCAATTATATATCTTGTCAAAGCTTTGGATAATAGATTGGATTGTTTCTTGGTGGACGTAGCCCACACTGGGTGAACCACGTTAAATTTGGTGTTGATTTATATCTCTTGTCTTGTATATTTTTACGGTAGAATATTTGCTTTTATTTGCATGTATGCTTAGATCTGATATATTGCATGCACAACCGGTGTGCTAACCCCAACAATTTTTGTATGCTTTGACTTGATGGAACTGGGAGGAATGATTCTTTGGAATTCCTACTTGAGCACAAACTTATTCGATTTCTCCACTGGCTTCCTCGATCTTCATGCAGATTTGTTATATTTTTCGACCATTACGAATTTTACAGAAAAATGACTCAGGCACGTAAAACAATGCAAACAGGTTTGGTCTTAGTCTCCGAGACTCCCGTCAATGCAAGAAAAATATGACTCATTTTAATATTATTATTATTTTAAAAATAATAATAATAATCATCTGTTACAATTTTTTAAAATATATATATCATCGATACATCACATTGAGACTCAGCTAGAATTTGTATTACACGAAAATGATGATATTTATTTATTTTATTAAAATCTCTCAATTTTAATATTCTGCATGGATCAATTTAATTTATTTTTAATTATTCACCTTGCTCTCTGTCTTTGCCTATTTCCTGAACTTATGAATGCGTAGCCTTTGGGTTTTCCTCCTTCCTTGTGGACTTTCGATCAATGCATGGGCAGCGTACTATTTCTTTTATGGACAAACGTGTAACAACTATTTTTTATTTCAGAAGGTGTGGAGCTTGCAAATGAAATTTCCTATATTTTTATTTCTCTCCTTCAACCAATGCGTGGAGGAGTTGTATTTGTTTGGCCAGTGCATGGGAGGAATATTATTTATTTTATGCTTGCCTAAGACTACATCATGATTTTCCTTGGACTATTTTTTTTTATGCTTGCACTAAGAGCGCATCATGATTTTCCCTTAATGAATGCGAGGATCTTGAGCTATTTTTTTTTATCTGATTTCCCTTGAGGAATTAAAAATTATTTTTCCTTTGACTACATTTTGGGATGTTTTCCTTGTGCTCATTTCCTTTGATGAATGTGTGGATTCCTTCTTGGGTGTGGGAACTTGAGCTTTATTTATCTTTCTTTGTCTTTTTACCTTTGATGAATGTGTTAGAAACAAGGTTTCCTTTGGACTATTTTTCTCATGCTTGTTTTCTTCTTCCAACGTTTTGACAAAGTGAATCAAAAATGAATGAACAAATTAATTAAACAGAACAAATATTCTTCCAATTATTTCCTTGGGAACACTTCTATAGAGGAAATAAGAAGTTAGAAATATTGAAAGCTTCTTCGCATGAATTTTTCCAACGAGTTTCATGGAGAAATGGTTAAAGAAGCTTCTGTAACCATTTCTTATTTTTGTTGGAATAACCAATTCCATATTTCTTGGGTAGTGGCATTAATTGCCAGGGGAAAGTGGGAAATAAACAACCATTTTCTAGCGGAAATGGCAAGGTGGGCTGACAATCCCCATTTTATTTCCCCATGTGGGAAATCGGGAGATTTTTTTCCCATTTTCCAATCAGCTGAATTGGCAATCAGTGAAAGGAATCCACGAGCGGGAAATAAAATAAATTTGCAGAGAAAGGGAACTCCATATCACGAGAAGTCAATTTGGCATCCCCGACGATTGGAAATGAAGCTTACTTTCCCGAAATTAAATAAAAATTTGTTGAATGACTTTTAATTAATATTTATTTAATTAAAAACCCAAAAATTAATAAAAATTGATTTTATCAAATAAAGGATAATAAATTAATTAAATATTAATTAATTAATTATTAATGCAATTTATAACCTAGTGGGAGGAGTTCTCACCTGAAATGGACGAAACGAAGACTGGAACAATCACAAAGACGAGGCGATTGTGACAATGGAGTTAAATCACACAAAATAATACTTTTGAAAATATCAAAATTCCATGTTTATTAATTTTGCGAAGTCAAAATTAGCTGATAACAGCTGGCTCTAATTGGGGACAAGGACTTTATCGACATAAAGAATGAGACCCGGACAAAATTTAATGAACATGATCCCAAAAATGATTGTGCACAAAAATGGGATGACACAAGAGAGAAGACCGAAAAATAGGAAAAAAAAACAAACCAAAATCCTAATTACCTATGTACATACGAGGGACAACCCATTTTCAATTTTGATAATGCTTGAGATATTTCCCATTGTAGGGAAAAGGAAAATGAGTTCCATCGGGATATGCCAAGTAATAGGTGTTATCTCCACATAAATTTCTGATCTTGAAAGGGCCTAGCCACAGCGAATCAAACTTCCCATGCTTTCCTTTCGATTCACATCTCTTGTCCCAGAGAAGAACTAATTCGTTGATTTTGAATTGCCTCTCTTTATTTTTCTGTCAAACAACCTCTTCACTTTGGATTGGTGTTCCTTGATCTTGTTTTCCACTTGACTTCTTTGTTCTTGAACTTGCTTAGGAACATGATCCTTTTATCTAACGCATTGGTGAAACATTCATCATCAACTGCTTCGACCAATTGTAATGTTGGTAACTCCAATGTGATGGAAATTTGAGCATCGGTTCCATACAAGATTTGGAATGGAGACATGTCAATTGCTCTTTTGGGAGTTATGTGGTCAAGCCACAATACATCATATAACTTCTTATGCCAAGTTCTTTCATTTTCTTTGACTAACTTGTGCACGATAGTAATGATGTTTTATTCTTCGATTTGCCTAATCGTTTCCCTGTGGGTAGTAATCTAATGAATGAGACAAAGATATCCCATACCCATAACAAAAACCTATCATCTCTGCAGAAGAGAAGTTGGTGGCATTGTCATCACAATATTTTGTGGAATTCTATAACAAATCAATATATTCTCTTTGATGAAGTCATAGATTCCGCATGATAGATGTTTGTTCACCGGAATAAGCTTCTACCCACTTCGTAAAGTAGCAATTACAGTGAGCATGTGAGTATGACCAGCACTAGAATTAGGATTCAAAACTCTAATGAAATCTAAACCCCATTATTGAAAGGGTTCTTCAATGACAACTGGCTTCAAAGGAAAAGCTACCAATTTAGGTCTTCCAACAAATTTGTTGACAAGCTTGAATTTTGTTACCCATTTCTTAGCATTCGAAAACATAGTGGGATAGTAATAATGTGCTCGAAAAATTTTATGAGTTGTCACTAGGCCAGAGAAATGACCACCGCAAGCATGATTGTGAAAGGATTCCAACAACCTAAGTTGTTGTTCTTTATCACCACATCTGAGGAACATGTCATCAATTCCTTTCTTGAACAAAGTTTTTTCCCAAATGACATACCTAGCAGCTCTTATGTTTATAGCTCTCTTTTCCTTAGCTATCAAATTTTCAGGACATACATCATACGTGAGAAATTAGGCTATATCAGAATACCATTCATCTATGGTATTGATGAAAACTACCAATGGTAAACTTTCTTCAACTCGTTCTTCTTCAGAGTCATCTCATGGCTCATTCTCTGTGATGAGTTGGTAGAGTCCTCTTCCTCAAACAAACTTGGTAGGATTGATGTCCAAATCATATTCTTTGATCTTTGAGACCCAATTACCTCTTTTAGATCATGGTTCTTGTTGTGTCAGCAAATATTTAATTACTGATGTCAGTACTAAGACTTTGGTGTGAGAATTCAACACATGGTACTTGAAATGTTTCAAGGATCTCACCACTGTGTACGCATGCCTTTCAAGGGGAGTGTAATTGAGTTCATGTTTCTTGAATCCAAAACTCATGAATGTAATAGGATATTTGATTCCCTCTTGATTTTTTTGAGTCACGATGGCAAAGATCATGTGCGGAGAAGCATAACAATAGATTATAAAATCCTTTTTAAAATTGGGGCACACCAATGTAGGAGATTTTGCAATAGCACCCTTGATTTGTTCAAATGCTTATCTAACTTCCTTTGACCATTTGAAGGATTATTTTCCTTTCATCATATCGGTGATTTCTTTGGTCATGTTGTCATACTGAAAATCCCTCCCTCATTTTTAAGTCAAATTAAAAAAATTGATCTCGCGCCCTCAGGTAAGGAAAGATTTTTTGAAGTAAAGTTGGAAGTATGAAAAGATAGAGAAATTCATGCTTTGAAGTTGTTTAAACCCTCCAATCTACACGTTTTGATAAATTTTCCGTTTTCCCATAACGGACGCGTGAAAATTATATTGTGGTCCTCATTTGAATGAAATTAGCAATCTTTCTATGGCCATGGATCATCAAACCTTGTATTATTTTCAATCCCTTGGTTCACAAAAGAAATTTGAAAATCAAGCACGAAATGGTGGAGTTTTCTTCTTCTCTGCATTTTTCCACAGTCGTGAATGACAGGAATTTTCTTCCCCATCAAATTTTGGCCCCATTATCAATGGGTACATAGAAATATCTAATTGGAGGCGGGCGGTGAGGCAATATGTGTTTTTGAGCCTTTTTGTAAAAAGGGCTTAAAGTTATAAAGTGAACCACAACCCCAATCATGTTATGAGGGAAAAAGTCAAATGTTGAGCCCACATCAAAAGATTCAAAGCGAGGAGGCAAATCATCGGGGAGATTTGAGAATTTGAGCCTTTTTCATTAAAGGGGCTTAAAGTTAAAAAGTGACCCACAACCCTGCCAAACACAAAGGAAAAAAGTCAAATCTTGGGTCCATCGTTGGAAAGTCAAAGTGGGGAAGCGGGTCGAGTGTAGAACTTTGAGTTTTGATCCTTTTTGTAAAAAATGGCAAAAATTCATAAAGTGACCATGCCTTGCCCATGCCATGAGGAAAAATTAAAATATTAAGCATGCATTGAAGGTCAAAGTAGGTGGGTGGGCCAGCGGAGCAATTTGTGTTTTTGAGCCCGCATTGAAAAAGGTAAAATTATAAAAGTGGCCCGTGACTCTGTCTCTACTTAAGTGAGGCCATGTGTCAAGACCATATCAAAAGTGGGTGAGCAAGCCAAAATGTTCCAAAATTCCAAATCTCTATAAAGTCACAAAATGAAAAAGGAATCCTCCATGCCCACTCCAGTAAATTTCTCCCGCGTGGGACGGCTCTAGTTCAAAGTTTCAAAGGCAAGATGAATGGTTCAAATTCAAAGTTTAAAAGCGAGTGTAATGGCTACATTATGAAAAAGTCTGGTTTTTCAAGCATTGGCATTTCTTTGCGAATCAAGAATCTAAACGAACGTAAATGATTGAAAAGATTGTAAACCATTTCTTATTAACAAATAAGAAGTTGTAACTGTTTCTTGCAAGATATTTAATCACTTCTTCATGTCATTAAAAATGGTTGGCAATTGATCTTGTAAACTCACGAGTGCATTGTACTTAGATAAAGCAAAGGAGATATCCATTTTCTTCTACTTTCCTCCATTCTCAAATTTCTTCCATTCCCACATTATGTACAACTCTTGTTTAAGCATCAATACAAGAAGAAGGATTTTTAGCCTCTTTTATGAGGAGATTTTAGAAAATTTGAGTTCACAATCTTATCTTGTCTTGTTGCCATTTGTAGGGTTGTTTTTCTTCTCATAAATGCATGTGTTAAAGTTTCTGACTAATGTGTGCAGAATCTGATTTCCTACCTACAACATTAGTTTCCCTATCTCATTTCTCACTCCCTTTCCCACCTTCATAGAAAATTCCCCCTTGCAGACAAGCAGGACATTCGCAAGCATTTGCCTGCGCAGGTCGGTGGAGTACCCTGTTAGATCACCACCTAGAAAGGCCACCATAGAAATTCACATTTTATTACGCATGCATATACAAGTAGCTGCATTTTTGATTAAGTAGAGGGACTTAGATTCCCAAAGCGTTGGCAAGGAATCCATTAGTTTGTCCACCGACAAATTTCCTCGCCAACAAAGTTAGCTAGGTGAAATTGGCACAAACCTTCTAAAAAGTTTCACCTTCCCAAAGAATGAGTGGACTCAGGCTTACTTATAGGTAAGGAAATATTCTTGATAGCTTGAACAAGCTCAAGATCGATCTTAGTTCTTCTTTATAAACAATATGACCAAGGATTTTCCCTTATGTAACTCCGAACACAGACTTTTTGGATTGAGAGAGATCTTATGAAGTCTTGCACCTTTGCAATATTTTCTCTAAATCTCTTAGGTGATCTTCTCATTTCTTTGAGAACATTATCAAGTCATCTAGGTATATCACGATGATCTTGTCTTTATAATATGCAAATGCCATATCCATAGCCCTTTGAAAAGTAAAAAATTGATCAAACCAAAAGGAATTCTTCTATACATGAACATTCCCTAGGGGTGGTAAATGTGGTTTTATGTTGGTCTTCTCTAGCCACTTCAATCTGATTATATCCAGAGAAACCATCTAGCATGGATAGCATTTCCGATCTAGTTACTGCCTGCATAATATGGTCCATGACCGGTAGTGGGTAGTTATCCTTCAAGGAAGCTTGATTAAGATTGCAGAAATCCACACAAATCCTAATTTCTCCATTTTTCTTGCAAACCGATACAATATTAGCTATCCAAGTTGAATGTCAAATAGGAAAAACTATTTATGCATCTAACATCTTTTGAACCTCATGGAATATTATTCCTGCTATCTTGGGATTATATTGTCTTTGCTTTTTCTGAATAGAAGCTGCACCAGGTTTTAAGGGTATGGCATACTCCATTTCCCTAGGTTAGAAATACTTCAAGTCTTCATATGAGTAATCCAAGATGTTAGAATATTTGGTAAGGAGGCTTACAAATTTTTTGCACTCCTCAGGTGAGCAAAACTTACCAATGTTGACCAGGAGGAGGTTTTTCCTTGATACCAATGTTAACTTGCCCATAGTCAGCAGAATTTGTAGGTCATGCTTGATCTTTCTCTTCAATAATCATGTCATGTTTATCAAAAAGTTTTTCAAGTGAAACCAATCCTTTTGGAATTTTTTTTCTTTGAGTTAAATGATTTCATCGCTAGGATCCTCATTCTCAACTCCTTGAATTGGCGAGGTCATTAATTTGTGAAATGCATAATCACTTTCTTCAAAGTAAAACTATTCAAAATTATCCCTCTTTTCCAAGAAGGCAATAATTTGTTGATCATCATTGAATACTTGCCAATTTTCTGCATTGTTAGGAACACTTGGCCTAAAAACCATTTCAATGGTGTATTTTCTTGATCAAACTCTGAATGAGGGATCATTAATGAAGTTGAGATTGCTAGATAATATGATTTGTCATTATTTTCACGAGGGATGATTCTATGGAAAAAGCATCAAATATTTCTATTGTGTCCCACACTTTATTTTTGTAATGTCTCAAACGATCATTCTTTACTTGAAATTGATTTTTACTTGTTTCACGATCAATTCTGCATCTCCAAAGACTTTCAAAAATTGATCCCTTTCTCTTCTACAACTTGGAGGCCAAGGATTAATGCCTCGTATTCTGCAGTGTTGTTAGTATTTAAAAATTGGAGTTTGTAAGAAAAAGGAAATATTTTACCATTTGGAGATATAAGCACCACTCTTGTGCCAAAACCTGTTGAGAAACAACTTCCATCAAACTCAAGAGTCCATATCTCATTAGGGTCTTGGAAAGTGACCTCAGGTGCATGAACCTTTGTAGTCATCATATAATTACCCATACTTGAGTTTTGAAATAGGACATGTGTGTGGGGATCATCAGTTTTCATTACGGTGAACTTTTCTTGAGTTTCGGCATTAACTTCTTCATTTCTCCACTGATAGGGATCATAACATGAGACCATTCCATTTGAATCTCACCACCCAGATCTCTACAAAATTTCCTACTCAACAACATACCATATGAAGCAGGAATGTCAGAAAATAGAATAGTTACCTTAACTCACTTATGAGGAAATTGGGCTAAAACCATCTAAGCGTCTTTAATCTTCCCAATCATAGGAACTTTTCTTGTATCCATGGAGTAACAAGATCCGAATGTTCTCATAGAATTCAACCCAAGAGCATGTTCTACTTTCACAGGCATCACATTATCTCGAGGCTCCATAATCTATAATACAATTACTTGATTTTGAGTCTTCAAAAAGGACACAAAGAAAGGTTTGATCTTTTCATTCGAAGGTGTAGTGGCTGCCACAATATTTTGAGTCTTCCCATCTTTGGGAGTTTTCAGAATTCCTTTGGATGAATGAATAGTAAATTCACCTTTGATAAACTGGACCAATTTCTCGAGTTGATCCTTATTGGACTTCAAGTACTCTGCCTGTGACATGGAATTTTTTTATTGATGTGATCAATGATATCAAATTTGGGAAAAATGACCATACTTGATGTCTCAAATACTAGTTCTTTCGAACTTGATGATGGCACACTTTTGACCTTTTCTTTGGGCTTGGTTGATACTAATGTGGAAGAAGAAAATTTCTTCGTAGTTGATTTATCAACTGATTGACTTGAAAAAGGCCCTCCTTTCTTTAAGATAGTTTTGACCTTGGAAACCTCAGTCACCTTGGACTCTTTAGGAGTCTCATTTGTCTTGGATTCTTTGGAAGTTTCTTTAGTTTTAGATTATTTAGGAACTTCCTTGGAGCTCTTTTTATCTTCCACCTTAGTGGTACTTTGCTCCTTTTCTAAGAGCATGTGAAGACAAGCGAAGGATTGACTATTCATATCTTCTATAATTTCTTCGTATTCATCTTCTTCTTCTGAACGGTACTCAAAGAAATGATTATTACTTTCTCCTTTCAGGAGCTCTTTAACTTCAAGTTCAGATGTTCCAAAGTTTGGCTCTTCTTCTTCAACCTTGATAACCTCAACTTCATCATCACTTTCTTCAACGACATCACACTTTGAGTTAGTTGTGGGAGCCACTTCAATAGCAAGCCTCATCAGAGTGCCTGTAATTATGGCTTTGTTGGGAATGTAGCCTTTTCTTGGGATGTCTTTATAAGGATCAGGTTTTCTACTTTGAGCAACTTCCTTTTAAAAGCTAGCACATCATTAGCCAACTTAGTGAGTATAGCCTCGAAACATTAGGGATTTCTTGACTCTTTCCCTGAGGGAAACTCTATTGAATTTTCCCGCCATGATTAAGTCATCCTCAATTTCTATGGCCAAGGATTAAGCAAGTTCCAAAGTAGCCACTCTAGCCCTTCTCAGCCGATAGCACACTTCTGGTTATTGTGCGTTGATAAAGAAACATTTTTTTGTAAGGGTTCAGGTGAATCCCGGCAGGAACTTTGTTCACCATTTTGTTCAATTTAACCACGAAATTCCTCATGGGTTTTGTTAGCTCTTTCTTTCCTGAGATAGTTGGGCAAGAAGGGAATGTTCATTTCTATCATCTTGAATCAGTCTTTAAACTTATTTTTCATATCATTCCAATTTGTAATGCATCCATTTGGTAGATGATGAAACCAATCTATGGCAATGTCATGCAATGTTTCAATGAAAAGGTGAATAGCAACATCTTCATATTCCACTAACAAAACTACACATGCAAAAAAGAAAGCAGAAATGTGGTCATCTAGTGATGTCTTCCCATATCCATCGAACTTGGGAAGAATCTTCCTCGATCCTCATGGGAGGTCATGTCGAGCTGGTAAGGCCAATGGGCCTATGGAATTTCCCCATGGTACATTAACTGCCATCTTGGGAAAGGTGGTATGCGAAGGCAAAACAATGTGAGCAAGAACAAGTGCTTGACTGGTAGTGATTCCTTCCTTGCTTGCTCTTTCAGGACTTGATGCAAGGCTTACAGATCTATGGGGTGTGTTCCTCCTTGGAGGAGATAACTTGAAACCAAACTTTCCTTGAAAGTCAAAAATGAGATCTGATTGACCTTTAGCTTTTTCTCCTTGTGTAAACCTCTTTCTTGCCAATTTGAAATCTTTACTATGAAAGGAACACTGGCACATTCTCGATTGGCTCTTTCCTTTCTCTTCACTCTCTTTCTTGAGCTATTTATGCTAAATTACTCTACTAAATCTCATGGCTTAATCTTCTTCATTATCTAGTACTGATGTGGCGAGATGAAAATGATAGTCTCTCATGCACTTTTCCCTAATAGCATGCCTCAAATCTGATGATATGTTCTCTTGAGTATCTATAAAAACCATATTTTATTGCAAGATAGGTAGGTTACCTATAATGCTCATACGATTATTGCCTTGGTGGAAAAGGGCCATGTCGGTGAAAATGATCAACATGTGTCCAAGAGGTCTTCTAGCCACAAGTGTGGGTGCTCTTCTTCTAAGGTATTTAATGTATATTTATCTATCAATGGCTCTATCAACAAGCCACAAATTGCTGCAAGAATTCATGGTTTTCCCAAGCTACTCTCAAGGTTGGCAAGCAATGTCTCCTTGAAAATATTTTTATAGACAAGGTTTGGTTGAAGAATTGGAGCTTGTGCAGAGGGGGTAGTCATAAATATTTAACCAAGCATTGGTTAACGATTCTTGAGTCCCTATTAGAGTCAAAAAAAAATTGTAGGTATATGGATTTTCACACATGCAAATGACATGCAATAGTGTGGGAATGAAGTCCCCCTCAATGAAGGTGAGGCTGCCTTTATTGAAAACCAAAACTATATTTACACTGTACATTCAAAATTGTATGTGGAGGTCTTTTGGATCATCAATGGAAATAAAAGTGAATGATGGAGATGGAATGGAATGAAAGAAAGAAATGGAAAGGAATGAATAGAAGGAACATGAAAAAGTTAGGTAAAAATAGAGCCTAATATTGCACAAAAAAAGAACGATGAATAACTAACACGGATAAAATGGAGTTTGAGCTAGCTAATAAAGAATGAGAAAAGGTAACACACGTGAGCAAGTAAATAAGCAGAGCTTGATCATTGTGAACAAGAACAACAGATTAATAGTGTTGACAATAAGATCCAAGACATTATTCAAATGCAATATTTAAAACACTAACATCTAATGAAGATAAAAACATCAAATTCTAAAAGAGATAATGAATGGGACACAAAGTTCATATTTCATTAACTCCAAAATGTCTTCTCAAAAGAACACAAAGTTTCTTTCTTTAAAGTAAAGCTTGCATAAAAAATTATTTCTTCTCCTCTCTCAAATTCACCCTTACAAATTAGCCCTTGACTTCCTTTTATAAACCAAAAGTTGGTTACAAAGTAGTTAGGGTTTTACATGAACATTAAATAGGGAACTTAAGTGACTTTGACTTTTCAACCAACTTTATTAAAAGCAACTAAAAATAGAAACCACTTAAGTTATCCACAGTTTTCAAAAAGTAAGCTCAATAACAACATCCCTTTTTTAAAATTCCACTTTTAAAACATATGACAATAATCGTGCCTTATCCATTGAAATGGGGTCTGCCTATCTCAAATGTATGAGAAATGGACTCTCCCACTTCGTTAGATACCAAGAAAACTATCTCCTTGTCCCATTGGTGAAATTAGGATCCGCCACTTTTTCCAATTGAAAGGATCTGAACCTTCCCAATGTTTTGAACATCTTTTCTTCTTCAGGAGGTTCATTTGGTCAAAGAATAGCCTCACAAAATACCTATAATTCCAAGATCCTACCTAGCATATCATTTAGATTGACCATCTTTGATTGAGCATTCTCAAACAAGTTCTTTAATTTGATGCAACGTTCCATTGAAGTTGAAGAGAAATTGATGGTGGGAGTATACATGTCCTTAAACAATTGTGAAAATTTCTCTTCCACATGTTCTGATGAATACCTTTGATTTTTCTCATTTACAAGATTGCAAGGGATCTCAGCTATGAATTCTTGAATCAAGGCAAGTGAAGTGAAGGCTTCATTGCATACGCTCTCATAATGGATCATATAATCCTTGAGAAGTGTCTTTCTTGATTTGAGATGTAGACACCAAAGAAAACATGTCCCTCGACATTCAAATTCGAGAATTCCTTCGATGGCTAAAGTTGAGGACTCCATACTCGTCATCTCCTGTAGACTGGGCAATATCTCATCCAAATTTGATATGTTAGAAACAAAAGTTTCCTTGAAAGAAAGAATTGGATCAAGATATGCATTGATATCTTCATGGAGCTTAATTGTTGTTTTGATCATCTCTTAGCCTAAAATAAGAATCTCTAAAAACCAAGTTTTAGTGGCATGACCTAATGTGTTTATTTATTTTGATAAATTGAGATTTTATTCATCAGGGGAAACCACTACATTGGGTACTGGGAAAGTGGATGATATGGGATTTATCAAATGTTGAACATATTCCACCAAATGATTCTTTTCAGCCTTGAGCTGAGAGTTTAGAGACTTATATTTCTCAAGTCTCTTTAGCACAATATCAATTGAATCTTGGGCCATCGCCATGTCACTTTCCAATGTGGACTTCCCAAGTCCAAGTCTGGAAAATTCATAATCAGCAGATGTCATGGCATCACGCTCCTTGTCAACTTGTGGGATGCCAAGATTTGTAAATCTATTTCCGTCATCATCCACCATTATTTGGGAGAGAACTTTAGGCTTCTTATGAATGGCGTCATTTGAAATTTTGAAAAGGGCATCAAAGTCAATGTCAATTTACTTGACAACCCTCTTCCTTTTCTTGATTTCACAATCAACCCAAAAAGGAGTATCATTCACTACTTCCGCATACAAAAGCCTGGAACCCGAAGCAACATTCTCATTATTCTCTACATCATTAGATTCTACAAGAACCCTTTCCATGACATCGATTTCTGGAGAAATAACCTCGATATCTACCTCTTGATCATTTGGGAGATTTTGGGAAATCTCTTCATGAACTGTAGGTTCCGAAGCGTTTGATATTTGGACTACCTACACCTAAGTGGACTCTTGTGCAAGGCATGACTGAGAATTTTTGTCATGAGCTTTTGAGAACTATCAAGCAATGTGAGTAGAAGAATCTCTACTTGAAGTGGAAAATCCCGATACACACTCTCTTCCTTCATTGGGACTGGACCCTTAGATTTTTCACCTCATGACACATTCTTTAGTGAAGTGGATTTTGGCAACCACTCCTTTCTTGCTTGTTGTGTATGACTAGATAGACAGAGGTTGATTGAGAAGAAGCTTTGGTTGACTGGAGACCTCCTTGAGTTGGAAGTTTTTGTAATCCTAAGGTATGATCTTGGATTGATTGTAACTTTGCAAGTTCTCTTTCATACCAGGATATGCTTCTTTTGAGAATCGGTTGATTCTTGCTATCAAGAGAAAATTCATCTCTTTTGGTCCAATTAATTCGTGGCAAAAGGGTAAAATCAACTGTATCATATGAAGGATCAATAACATCTTCATCATCATCTACAAATGAATTTGAAGGGTTTTTTATTCGAAAGGCCTTGAACTGAGAAAGGGTTAGGTGATAAAACTCTCGCCTTCTCACTTCATGTTCATCAAAATAGGTAGCCCAAAATATTACATGGTAGGTTGGTTTTGATACTTTGCCCCAAGCATCTTTTGCATATATCCATTAATATCAAACTATAACCTAATTCCCACTTGTCACTGGCATACTTAGGAAGCTTCCATGGAGTACCTGCAAAGCCGCTTACGTGAATGTAGGAAAAGGATGAAAATTGAATAAACCATGTTCCCCATTGGGAAATGACATCCATGGCCTCTTTATAAAATATTTCCTTTGTATTCTAATTCAGGTTTCAAATCACGCAAAGGTGAATGCATCATTAACTCTTCTGAAATGATGAGAGATATTTTTGAAACTTAGTTACAGATAATAATGGAAGACATTATTTGATGGACTCATGACTCCTCTCGTTTCGAGTCCTAAAAATAGCTTTCTTCTAGCCACTGCATAAGTCAGGTATGATGTCATGTAGAAACATCCAGTCATCTTCACTTCGATCAATTGTTTGTGAAGGGTATCACTGATGATGGTGGCCCAATCCACAAACTTTCTCTCTTGGTAAGGATGATACTGAGATAAACCGATACATCCATGGGTGGAAAATATTGGCACAAGGTAAACCAGGAGACTTAATTAAAGAGATTAATCATGTCCCTAATTTCTTCGAAAAACTCAACATGATACAGCTTCCTTAGGAATCTTGTTAACTCGAGACCTCTTGGTCACTAACTAGTTGTTATTAACCATCTTTCTCCACCTGAGGGGTTCTTCATCCCAAAATTCTTGTGCTGAATTTTGAGTGATATTTGAATTCTCAGGGAAGTCAGGTATGTTGAGCAACTCCTCAATGTGCTCTGGTGTGATTAAGAGGAAAGGATCGCGATTATCTTTAAAAATTCCTCGTCTCTTGGGATCATAATGCTCTGCAAGCGATAACCAGCTCCGGGAATTGCACTAAGACCGTAAATGCCACTGCTTGGGGTAGACCACTATGGTAAAGCCTATCTGAGAATATGGTTTTTCCTTCACTTTTACCGATCGCAGAATTGTTGCACATTGATGTGACCTAGATTTGTATCGTGATATTGTTGTATGCTTACTTGATGGAATTGGGAGGAATGATTCCTTGGAATTCATACTTGAGCATGGACTTATTCGATTTCTCCACTGGCTTCCTCGATCTTCCTGCATATTTGTTATATTTTTCAGCTATTATGAATTTTATAGAAAAATTACTCATGCACGCAAAACAATAAACGGGGTCGGGTCTCATTCTTCGAACCTCCGTCAATGCAAGAAAAATATGACTCATTTTAATATTATTATTATTATTATTATTTTAAAAATAATAATAATAATTGTTCCTGGGTTACAAATACTTTTAAAAATATGTCAATACATCACATCAAGACTCGACTCGAATTTCGATTCTAAAGTGACAATGATGATATTTTTTTATTAAAATCTCTCGATTTTAATATTCCACATGGATCAATTTAATTTATTTTTTAATTATTCACCTTGCTCTCCACATTGCCTATTGCCTGAACTTATGAATGCATAGACTTTGGGTTTTCCTCCTTCCTTGTGGACTTCTGATCAATGCATGGGTAGCGTACTATTTCTTTTCTAGACAAACGTGTGACAACTATTTTTATTTCGAAGGCGTGGAGCTTGCAAACGAAACTACCTATATTTTTCTTTCTCCTTCAACCAATGCGTGGAGGAGCTATATTTGTTTGGCTAATGCGTGGGAGGAATATTATTTTTTTATGCTTTCTCAGACCGCGTGATAATTTTCCTTGGACCATTTTTTTAATGCTAGAGCTGGATTTCTACCTTAATGAATGTGTGGGATCTTCGGCTATTTTTTTGGTCCGATTTCCCTCCTAGGTCAGTAAAAATTGTTTTTCATTTGACCGTGTTTTGGACTTTTTCCTTGTGCTCATTTCCTTTGATGAATGTGTGGATTCCTTCCTTGGGTGTGGGAACCTAAGCTTTATTTATCTTTCTTTTCCTTTTTACCTTTGATGAATGTGTTAGAAACAAGGCCTTCTTTGGACTATTTTTCTCATGCTTATTTTCTTATTCCAACATTTTGACAGAGTGAATCAAAAACAAACAAACAAATTAATTAAATGGAACAAAAATTCCTCCAACTATTTCCTCAGAACACTTCTACATAGGAAATAAGAAGTTAGAAATATTGAAAGCTTCAAAGCTTCTTCGCATGACTTTTTCCAACGAGTTTGATGAAGAAATGGTTAAAGAAGCTTTTGTAACTGTTTCTTATTTCCATTGGAATAACCAATTCCATCTTTCCCAGGTAGTGGCATTAATTGCTAGGGGAAAGTGGGAAATAAACAACCATTTTCCAGTAGAAATGGCAAGGCGGGCTGGCAATCCCCATTTTATTTCCCCATGTGGGAAATCGGGAGATTTTTTGCCCGTTTTCCAATCGGTTGAATTGGCAATCAATGGAAGGAATCCACGAGCAAAGAAATAAATGAATTTTCCAGGAAAGGGGAAATCCGAGTACGGGAAGCTAATTTGGCATCCCCAACAATTGGAAGTGGAAGCTTACTTTCCCCAGAAATTAACTAAAAAAATCGAATGACTTTTAATTAATATTTATTTAATTAAAAACCAAAAAGTTAATAAAATTTGATTTTATCAAATAAAGGATAATAAATTAATTAATTATTAATGTAGTTTATAACCTTGCATGGGGTTCTCTCCGAAATGAATGAAATGAAGACCGGAATGATCACAAAGATGAGACGATCGCAACAAGGGAGTTAAATCATGCAAAATAATACTTTGGAAAAATATCAAAATTTTCATGTTTATTAATTTTGTGAAGTCAAAATTTGCTGATAACATGATAGAAAGTGTGGAAGATCCCGAGCTAATTCTTGATCTCTTAGCTTGTGCCATGGCCATATAGGACAAGTATGAGGTTACTTATGATCCTCCAGTCAATATTCAAGCACCTCATAGTAGAGTAGAGAAAAAGATAGGTCTGAGGTTTCTCATGGAAAAGAGGTCAATGAGCATAGACCTGGGAAAGAAAAGAACTCAGAATATTCAAGAAATTTGAATGAAAATCAGCCATGGGGAAGTGGTGGGATGCTCAATGAAGAATCAACTATGTGGATAAACGTGTAATGTAACTAGCACTATGAAAGTGATTTCAAAGGGAATGAAGGCAGTGGAATTTCTAAGCGAAGTCCCGAGTATCAAGAGGCTTATTTAGAATCACTCCTACCAAGTACACAGGTAATAATGAAATCACCTAGCCTTCACAAACATTTAAGGAGAGGAGGATACTTTCTCTAACTGGTCAATGGCTTCGTGGAACAACATCGCTCAGTGTTGCCCACTCAGGGGTAACTTCGAGAAGAGAAGAACGCTACAATGAAAGTGGATCATGCCCCACCTTGTACTATAGGTGATTTAGGTTTTTTTCCCCTTCCCCATTTGTGTGTGTTTTTTCCCTTTCAGGTTGTGTGTTTCTTTTTGTCATTTTTTTTTGTGTGTATTGTCCCTTTCTAGCTATCTCTTGCAAGTTGTGTGTGTTCTGCAAGGCCCAATAGATAAGGAACTAGTCAAATGTTATGAATGGAGATTCTAGAGTTCTCATGTGATGTTATCACCGTGATTAATCCATGACATGTCCTTCATATAGAGCTAAATGTTGTCTTGTGAATGTGCAATAGGAAAATTCTCAATTTTCAAGCATGACAACCATACCCTATTTGAAAATTTTACTCAAAGGTCATTTCAAGATCCTCTTCCTATCACCCTAATCCCTGAGTTATTCCTATCCCTTCTCTCGAATCAATCCAAATTTTTGTTTCAATGTGTTCTTAGGTGATCTAGGGGTATCCATTCATTCCATGTTCTTCCCAAGTCAGATCTACCAAGACAAGCTTCTCAACAAGCTTGGGAAGGGTTGTTCTCAAGACTTCTTAAGGTGGTGTACACACCTCATAATAGAACAGAGAGCCGAATCCATAAAAAGTCATAGTAGAGATCCAAGAAACTTTTTCAATAATTTTTGGAAGGTTCTAGGAAATTTCACAAGTTTTGGAGCAAGTTTAGCAAAAGTGAGTCTTAGAGGCCTAAGCAGTGCATGTGGGCAAAAAAAGCTACCGAGATTCAGAAGTGATTCTAGGAGATCCGGAAGGAGTTAAGATTCAAAAATATATCATCATAAATTTAATTCAAATATATAAAATATGGTGGGATAATATTCTTCACAACACCTAGGCGCTCTATGTCCACATCTAGTTTTTTACATATACAACCTTGGTGCCTAAACAAAACTCCTAAATTTCAGGGGATAAATGGTGGAATAAAGATTTTAGAATCCCACCATTAGATTTATAATTCCATTTTAATTCAACATAATATAAAATTTTATCAAAAAACTCCAATGGAAGCTCCAGAAATGATCCCGACAAGTCCCCCTCCTAAGCACAAGCTTGAGCAGTTAGCTAGTTTTTGGTTTGGAAATGCAACCAATGGGAGAGTTGAGCACTTTTTTGCACCAAGTGCATCAAATATTTAGTGAAAAAGTTTAAATAAAATTCTCCCTTGCCCAATTTTAGCCCCTGGACCCTCCAAATGACCAATTTTTAGCCCCTTCTTGCAAAATAAGCCCCCTAGGATTCATTTCCCAACCCTCGCTCCGTGCAATCACACTCTGCCACCTATCAAGACATGGTGAGGGTTAATTTTTATGTCCCATGTGCACCAAATATTTGGGATAGTTTGGACACAAAACTCCCCAGCCCTCCCATTTAGGCTCTTGGTCCCCCATGTGACCTGTGACTCACCCTAGGAGAAGGAAGTCAAAACAAATACATGATATTTGGCGGAAGATTCCGGGAGCTCTACAAGGAGTTATGAGGTAAAAAAATTATTGGAAATATAATATAATCCTCTACAAGGTGGAATCATCATATTTTTCATAAACCCTTGGCACTTTTCATGGGAGCTCATTCTTCATAGGGATAGTTGGCGGTCCTAATAAAAATGGGGAAATTTCAGGAAGTTTCAAGCTGAATCAAGCTATGATACTATCACCATTGTGTTCAAAATGAATTTTACATGAAAATTCATATAAGGAAGCACCAAAAAATCCTCTCGGGAACTCGTGATACGGCCTTGACAAGTTGCTCCACAAGGTAAAGGAGTTAGTCATTTTTGGTGAAAATTTGGACCAATGGGAGAGTGGTGCACTTTTGTGCAGCAAGTGCACCAAAGGCTTGGTGCAACATGTGCAAGAAAATGCACCACCCTTCCATTTAAGCTCTTGAACCTCAATGTGACCTCCTCTAAGCCCCTTTTCACAATTTAAGCCCTTGTGCACATTTTCCTAGCCCCGCTCTGTCCAACTAGAATCCGCCAAGTGGCCCAATAGGGATAAGGCACACTTTTTGGCACCAAACACACCAAGATATTGGTACACATAGTGCACAAAATTGTGTTCCTTCTCAACTTGAAGAAATATGCAAGTTTTTCATATTGTTGTGTTGTCATTGTTGCTTTTCTTTTTCCCTTCAGACAAGTACAAGAAATCTTCAACTGTTGGCAATCCTTCCTCTTCTCCATTTTTGCTACATCCAGACATTCCATGGCATCCTCACCATCATTTATACTTCATTCCTCACTGCTACAACAAGAGAAGAGAATATTTCAATCCTTCCCGTGTGTTGTCAAAAACCCTCGTTGACAAAATCAAAGAAGTGTTCATATCTCATGACCCGAGCACAGATTGAGATGAAACCTTTTATAGACTTTATAATTTTTAGAGGTCATCAATCAGAAATTTACGGAATTTAAAATTATGTCCTAGATTATTTAATTCAAAAAAACTTCATTTTGTGCCCTAGCTCCCATTTGTCATATTTCCCATCAACTCCGATAAATGTGATCGGATGAAGAAGAAGTTATGAACATAAACTCCTGACAAAAAACCTCGTAAAAAAATCTTCACAACTCCATCAATAGCTTCCTCGTAGCTCCTTTCCTAAAACCTATGCCAAGAAAAAAATTTCATTTTTATTTTTGAGCTTTCCAGTGAGTGAAACACAGTGAAATTTGGAGCACGTGATCACAACAAAAAATTGAATCCAAAAATGTTTCTCTCATCATAAACTGAGGCCATTTTCACCACTTACTAAAAATAGCATATTATATGCTTCCCTACATACTAAAAATAGTAATTCCCCAAGTTTTGATTTTTATCATCTGGGATAGTTAGGAAAGATTGCAAAATGAGAAGCAACACAAAAATGCTAATTTTCCCAAAATAGCAAGTCCCCAAAAAGTAACTTGCTAAAAATATAAATATGTTAAAAATAAAAATGCCTCAGAAACAAAAGAGGATGGAATGTGCCAAAATGTTCAAAAGGTGAAATTGGGGGAAAATATGGTGATATGTCCTAGAATGGCAGGTCATGATCTCATATTCTAAAAATAGAAAGGTTCAATGTTCAAAGGCGTAAGGTGCAAATGGCAACATTCTCACTCATCTTTCCACTTTTTGGACTCTGCACAAGGTTGTAATATGGTTTCATGGGTCAAATGGAGGAATGAGAACTTCACAGAGGTCCTAGAGGCATCATCCTGAGTGCAATGGTATATAGAGGCAAGATAGGGCATTGCAAGGGGCAGTATGTGAATTCATCTTCGTCACCCGGGAGCTAGGTGATTCAAATGCAGATCAGTTAGGCTATGTTTAATGTGTCAAGGAGGATATTTTTAAACATTTCCTATGTTCAATCTTGAACAGTGTCTTTCAACACTGATTCCATATTCTAGGGTGTTTGTGCATCATGCAAAGGAAGAGGCTGCGATCGTCATCGCCAAGATCTCCATCAATGGTGGAGGTACCTTCATTTGTGGGAGCATTTCTTCCTTTCTCTCCTTCTTCATTCTTTCTCCTCTTCTCTCCCCCTTTTTTCTAATTCTTCGTTGTGAGCAATCATGAAATTCATCGTATTAATCAAAGTGACTATAATCTAAAATGTAATACATTTCCCTTATCTTATAAAAGGGGACTTAATGTTCTTCCTACGAATGCCAAAATTCATGAATGGAAAAGACAAATGAAAGGTCACCATGGGGGTAGATGAAGATTAATTCTTGTCTTATATAATGTAATGGCATACTCTTGTTTAAGGGGTTGTCAATTTTGTACTCAAGAGAGAGATCTTATTGAGCTAAACAAGAGAGATAACATTTTCTTCATACCCTTAACTATTTTCCTCCATTTCCTGCATTGTACAACTTGATAAAAATGGCAATAAAGAAAGGGATTGTTTCTTTTCATGGCTCATGAATGTGTGCAACTTTGTGTGCATGGTTTCCTCTGGCCATTGGCATAATAATCTTGTTGTTTCTTTCTAATCAATTGTGAATGATAATTGTCTAATTAGCTCTTGCAAGAATCTTATTTTCTACTTGCAAGGTTAATTTTCCTTGTCTAACTTCCCACTCCCCTTTCCCCACACTTCAGCAAATTCTTCCCTTACAATTCTTTGTAAGCATTTTTCATGGGTACAGTGGAGTGTACCTATTGGATCCTCGACCTCTTGGCCAACCACAAATTTTTTATTTTTGTTCATTCACAATAAAGTGGAGCTGCACCACCCAAGTAGAGGGACCTAGATTCCCAGAGCATTGGCTAGAAATCCACAAAATTTTTCCCCAATAAATTTTCTCACCAACAATAGGGTAGTGTGTTTTTTTAAGGAGTGGCTAATATAATCTAAATATTTTTTATTTTTGTTCTTAATTTGTATTAGGTTCTATTTTTTTATTAATATAATTTTAAAAATTAGAATATAAGTCTCTTTAGAGATAGTTTAATTAATTATTAGGCTCTCTAATTAGGACCTTTTTAATAATTTAGGCCTTTTATTAATTTATTAGGGGTTAGTATTTTATTAGGGGTTGATTATTCAATTAGCTCTTTATATTAATGTAATTAGCTCCTTAATTCTCCATTAGTAGTTATAATTTATTATTCAAATGAATGTTTAGAGTCATTTTTATCATTTTTTTGTCACCTTTTTTAAACCTTAAATTAGGCTTATTGGAAAATTCATAGTGTGATTTCTAGTGTTATTGGAAGTTTTTACTACTAACTATTTTCTAGAGTGTGTGGTGTCCCTTTTAGCGCTTTTCGGCCTTTAAGGAGGCCTGTTGTGTCTTGGAAGTCCCCGGGACTCATTTTTGAGACCTTTCTTTGCTTTGTAATTGTAGTTTTTAATTTGTGGTTTAGTGAGCACGTCCCCCACAACCTTGTGACAAGAGAGATTCATTCACTTCTTGCTTACTTGTGTGGTTGTTCACTTGTTTCGTTGTACATGAATGAGCATATTGTGGTCTCCACACTTGTGTGATATTTCGTTAATTACAAGGTGAGTGACCAACTATCTCACATCACAAAATCACCTGGGTGTAAGATCAACACACTACTTATAAAGTGCAAAGCATTCATGGGGTATTCATTTTGTGTGGTTCTTTTCTTTCCACTATTTTCTTTGCTCACTTTTATCTGCTACGGATATTAATATTGTTCTTTTGCTTGCCCCATTTAAGTATCACAAATGGAAATATGGTGTGTCTCTTGCTTTGAGAAAACAAAAACTTTATTGGATAACTATGGGATTTCAAACTGAACCTAAAGAAGATTCTGGTTTGACAAATGTGATGAAGCCTTTGGCCTTTTATGTCTTTATGTATCTCTAAAATTTTGCTTTCATATTTATACTTGCCAAATCACCTAGGAAGTTTGGGATGCCTTAGAAAAAAATTTGGGAAACAGGATGAAATGAAAGGGCGTGAATTGTAAAATGAATTGATTAGTCTCGGCCTTATAATTTTTGACAATCTCTAGTACTTTTTCATAATTCAAATCTCTAAGATTACAATTTGAAAAATTGCAAAATTGACAAGAAGGACTCTGACTCATACTTTCCGTCCTTGCAAAACTTGGTCATGACTATTTTGTCTTTTTCTCAACCTTTCATGCTACAAAAAGAGAACTTGGTGCAAGTTTGACTATGCCCTCCTTTGATGAGTTTGTTGTTGATTTGACTATAAAAATGATAATCTAATTCAGATGGGTACTCTTAGATCCATAAAATCTCATGCTCTCATTGTTGGTCATGAAAAACCTAGGGTTTCAAAATATATTAAGCATAATAACAAGGATCATGAAAATAAAAAGGACCAATCCACCACAAAATTAAAATTTTCCACTTCCTCTTATACTTCCAAACCTCCTAAAGAATGGATCAAATGTGGGTACTAGAGTAGTAGGCATGAAGAAGAAAAATGTTTGAAGAAGAAGATTGACCTCCTCACAAATCTTCTTGAGAAGAACAACATAGGAGTTCCTAATTCTCTTAAGCCATCTTCATCATCAACTTCTTTGGAGCTCAAATTTGCACCCATCCTAAATCACAAAGATCTAGGGCTTTGAGGTAACATGGTACTGTCTCCAAGTTTTGGGACTCGAACTGAGACAAACCTCCAAAGAAGGTTGACTTCCTCTACTTATTCCTAATGCTAAACTACTCTTAGGAATTGAAATGCAACTATCTAACTCTACTCTAACTTTCCAAGGGACCGGGGTGAGAAGGAGATGCATAAAATAGAAACCTAAACTAGAGAAGGTGATAACACCAAAATAAGGGGATGAATACTTTAACAAGAGATAAAATGGAAGAAAATGATGATGAAGAGGGCCAAAATGAAATCCACATATCAAAATCATGTCCAGAATTCCACTTTCATGATGCACAATAGACACAAATTCTGAAATAACACATACAACACACTGCGTGAGTGAATGAGAGGCAAGGAAACACAATAAAAATAACAAAGGCATAAACGATCGATGAAACTAGAGATTTTATTACTAAAAGATCATGCACAAATCATCATGATACATGAGGAATATGTAAAACATTTACGAATTAAAATCTAATGCATGTGACCCTTAAAAAACTTGTGCAACATAGAATGATGCCCTTGCATTCCTAAAGTATCCAACATTAAACCGAGCATCACTTTACAATATATAGAAAAGTGGAAGAAGAAGAAGAAAAGAGTGAAAATTTTGAAATCCTCCTACAAACCAACCACCTTCATTTAATTCTCTAAAAACATTTGATCGTGCCTCCGAAAACCCATTTTCCCATGTCATTTTCCTTGTTGAAGAAGGAATGTAGCCCGTGTTGCATTAAATTCTCATTGCTGCACCGAATGGAGTAGACCTTTTGCGTGTTGGGTAAGCCTTCCTTTGTTCTACCCACCTACAACCATTTAATTTAGGAAATCTTATTTTACCGAGTAGAGGAGGCTAAGGTTCCTTCAATGATATCAAATTTGCAAAGATATGATCATTAGATTGAGGGTTACATGCAAATTTATTTTTGTGCAAAAGACTACGAATTTCCTTTAATACATGACTTTTCTCCTTTAACCTTACGCAATTTATGACCTGCACTGATTTTTCTCCCTTATCCTTTGGCCCTTAATGTGACACGGCTTTGTACCAACATTTGTGGACCCTTTTCCTTCAATGTGGTTTTTATCTATTTTGTTTTTTTCCGCAGCTTTTGTTAGTGTATCATGGCTTGCTAAAACATCCACAGTAATATTCGTTGTCCGGTAACTTCATCCAGACTTCGGTGGCATTTCACCTTAGGGCGTGGCTTTTCAACTCTTCATGGTCAACATTCCAAATGCGTGGCAAACCAAGTTGTTTAATTTTTGTAAGGATACAAAAATAAACAGCATTTTTGGTGACTCATAGGGGACATCTACTGCTAGATGAACCGATCGATTTCTTGTGGCATCCATTGGGCATGGAGTCAGCATGATAAACTTTGAAACAGATCTGAAACTAGAAATTGAATGTCCAAATCTGATTTATTTTCTCTTCATTTTATTTTATTAGATGACTCGAACTAATCCCTGAGATCTTGAACTTCTTCCTTCAACAACTTGGGAAAATGATGGAGTTGTGCACAAGAACATTTTCAAGCAAAAATATTATGTAAATAACTTAGGGAAAGGAACCTATACCAGCAACAATACAATGTGTTAAAAAGCACTTGGAGGAATTTAAATCCTAAACTACTATATATAAGATGCATGAAATATATAAATAAGAGGATTTGAGATGAATCCCATCGATGGGGTTTAAAGCACATTCCCATCAAGATCGAGAGAACTCAAATGAGTTATCCACCTTGCAAATGGTGATGACGTATGGTCCACTCCAGATAGCATGAAATTTGGAGTGTCTCCTGGTTTAGCTCGACACGCATCCTATTTCAAAACTAGATCTCCAACATTTATTGTTTAATGGGGTTTTGAATAACTCTAAGGATAAAGGTGAGCGATATGATCATGAACAAACTCAATGGCACTATGATCAAAATGAAGAGTGCTTTGATGGAGGTTATGGTGGAGGTCGAGAATACCATGGTGGATTCGAGAGGTTGGGGCCACGGTGGTGGACAAGGTGAGTTACCTTGTGGAACATTTTATACGTGTAGATCCACTAATCATTACAGTGCGAATTCCTCAAAACATTACTTGTTCTTTTTGTGGAAATAATCATAACTATGAAGAGTTCCCATACTTATATGAACATCTGAGAAAGAATCACAAACAAGATAAAAAGGGCATAGGGATGGTTAGGATACAACGCGTCATGGAAAACCAATAGATGTCAAAGTTACCATTGGATCCTAAGGTAGTACATGTGAAGACTACTACACTTGTTGAGGGCTGCATGCGCTAGAGAAGCCCTAGAAGAAAATCCTACCATAACTAAGGAGGAGGTTATACATAAAAAAATACCCATACCCTACACATCGAATGAGGTTTATCAGAAACCATGGAGGTACTCTTAAATATGTAGGGTGAAATACGGTGTTTAAAGGAACAGATCACACTAAGTGGGAGTAGAAGAAGGCATCCGAGACTTTCCAAATCGGATGTTGATGATTTGAAGGAAGTATGCAAGATGTTGCATCAGGAGAACATTATTCCATTAGTAGGGACTTGGTTGAAATGAAACACTCCAAGCGTTGGTATTAAGACCGGATGGAATATTTTACATGTTAATCTCCCTCCCCATAACTTAGATTATGAAAAGGAGATTACTCTAAATGTTGTTACATATGAATGGATTTTGAGCAATATTTTGATTGACAATGGCGCGGAAGTGAATGTGCTTACCTTAGATGCATGGGTTCATATGGGTAGACCTCCATTACAGCCATCTTCCAATGTATTGTATATGGAAAATCAGACTAAGGCCATACCAATTGGAGTATTGAAGGATACATTTATTACTATACAGGGGGCCAAGTTCACTAGGGACTTTGAGGTATTAGTACTTACAGAAGCAGATAGCTTCCCAACTCTACTTGGGCACCCTTGGTGTTATGCAAATAATTTTGATCTACGGTTCAATAAGGGATATATCAGTTTTGAGAAAAAGGAAGAATGAGTTATTATCCCTTTGATAGATGGGAAATCTACACCTTATGTTGAACCCTTAGGTAAAGAATACCTAAACAGAATTTATGTGCACACCATTCAAGGTCCGGAAGCACTTGAGCCATCTAAGGAAGGAATTTTCCAGTGGGATGATGCACAGTCCATCACTGATACTACAAGTATCGCATGTGACAATTGGGCACATGGCACTTACGATATGGTTGGGTGTGGAGTAAGAAGCGTATTTGCCCACAAGCGTGTCGTGTTGTGTTAGGAGATTAGGCAACAACCCCTGCCCACTACCAAGACATCGGCAAAGGAACCCCGAGATATTCATGTGAGCCACGGAATTAAAGTGGAAGGATCAAGTAGAGAAGGAATATTCTAGTGTATACTTTGTGTGGGATAACAACACGCTAGTGGATGGTTCATAGGGATAATCTCATAGAATAGAGAGAAGTGAGAATTGTTCTATCAACCCAATTTTTAGGAGTAATGCAAATACTCAAATCTGTGACTATCATGGTAATAATCATGTTTAGTACCATTTTCAGCAGTGTGAGAGACTCTAGATAGAGGAGCAGGAAGGTTTACCACCTTCATTGTGGGTGCACAAACTTTATTTCACCTTGTGAGGCTACGCACTCTCTTGGTATGTATATGCGGAGCTATACAAGGAGAGTGGAAATTGGCAAGACTTGACTATAGGAATGATCCAGACTATTGATTACTTCTCCACTAAACCTCTAGTGAAATAGGAATTACATGTTATGAATTGATTGACTATGGGAGATAGTGCAAAGGCTTAAGAATTCATTCATGAGTTATTTGGTGAGTTAGATCTAAAATCAAATTTTGATGAAGTAGATGAGACGGATGCAGAAATACTTGAGCATTATTGGTCGTAGAATTTGATCTTTTGAAAACAAGCAATAGTTAGGGGATAGTAGTCCCTCCTCTTTATGGGAGAGGTTCCCTTATTGAACACAAAGGAGAAAAACTAAACTACTTATTTATAATATAGACATTTGTTCAAAATTTTGGTAGAGATTTTGATATTTTAGATGCCTTCCTCAAAAAGGGTTTCAATACAAGAAGAAAGAGGAAAAGTTAGGACTGATATTCAGAAACTGAAGATAGAAGAGCACTTTTAGACATATAGATAGCAGAGTAATATCTTACTGATGCTTAATAAGATAACAAGATTTAAACTATGTATATGAAAACACAGGATGTGCATGTATTAGACACAAAGTTCCAAATACACCTATCAACTGAAAGACACAAAGTTCTTGCTTAAATACACATAGCTTGATATGGATCAGATAAGGAACAAAAAGAGATAAAGCATGAGAGAGGGTGAAAACTTCTTCTGTATTGAATAGTTCAAAGTTATTTTACATCCAGATATCAAAATCTTGATCCTTTACAATGATAAGAAAAGTTCTTTAAATAACCCTGAGAAACAGGTTACAAAAATTCTTTTCAGTTTCCTTTCTTTTAATCTTAAAATCTAATATCTAATTAAATATTACAACATCAACTTATCCCTTTCTTTCATAACATAGGACTTAAAGGGATAAATCCACCTTAATTAGATATTTTACAATAAGAAAGAAGAATATAAACTAGGAAGTCGAGATGCTAGTAGAAGCACTTGTAGTCCCCTTTATCTTTAATACTTGATTTCTGAATCACTTCAAGGCTTCAACTATGTCCATTCCCTTGGGAATCATTGTATTAGCAGTGGCATGAGTCCAACTACCCAAAAAATTCTCCATCTCCTTCCCAAATTCTACATTCTCCAAGAACTCCTTATTGGTCTCAGTAGTGTGAAAATATCCTTCACCTTCTCCTTTGATATAGTGTCCTGTTTGAAAAAATCCTCCTTAACAAATGTCTTGAATTGAGACTTGATCTCTTGAATAGTGAATTTTTCATTTGAAGATTCGACAGTGAATATCCAGGAAGGCAGAAGTGACACAAGATTTAAAATATTCTCCTTTTTTAATACATTTAAGAGCTCTCCAATGGATTCCTCAAGAACCTTTATTTTCCAATCAATACTAAAGACCCACTACTTAGACAAGTTCAATTTTACATCATCAAAAACCTTTTTAGCCAAAAGGACTTATACATCTATTTCACTCATCAACCTGAGATCTTGAATGCACTCACTCCACAGTTTCAACTCTCTATCCAACCCACTGAGTGTTGTAGAGAACTTCAGTTGAATCTTGGCAATTTTCTCATATGCCTTGAATGCCTCTTCAATAAAATTTAGTCCTGTGATTATTAAATCATCAACCATAGCTTCCATTGCTTTACCATAAGTGGCATGCTTATGGATGTCTTTAATGGCTTGGACCTCATCACTGGACAAGATAGCAAGAGGTGGGATGGAAGCTAGGGGAGTAGGATCAAGTACCTTATCCTCTGCCAATAAAGATTTGATGAAACTGGATAAAATTTGGTTCTGCTCTTCTAACTGCTCTTGTGTTTGCTTACCTTTTTCAACCCTTTCAATTACCTTAGATATAGTCTCCCTCAGATTATGCACTTCACTTTCTGGGGTTGATTCTCCAAGAGGAATTCTTGTCAACTCCAGATCACCCATTGATAAGTCCTTTTCATCTTTATCAAACTTGGGTTTTGCAATTTCCATGAATTGCTGGCCTTGGGAATTTGAAACTAATCTTGAGGTGACTTTGACCTTCTTATTTGGAGGGGGAGGAGTATTTCCTAGGAGATCTACCATTGCATCATACTTAGGAGCAACCACACTTGGAGTAGTTTTTCTTTTCTTACTTTCTAGCAATGGTTACACCCAGGAAAATGAAGAACCGGAAGTAGAAGGAGAAATAGGTCCAAGTGCAGATGCACTCATGAAACTCAGGGTTTGCACAATAGTTACTTCCAACATAGAGGTATCAGTTTGAGTGATGGTGGGAGCTCCCTTGGAAAATATTTCTACAGATTCTGAAACCATTTTTCCTGACTGATCTTCTTTTACATTACTTTCTTCAGGTGCATTTTCCTCAAACTTCTCTTGCTCTTTCTCCTCACTTTCATCTTCACCAAGATCTATAATGTCTTCCTTATCAGTTATTGTTTCATCTTTTTTAGGAGAGGACTGCTTCTCACTCTCTCGAATAACCTCAATTGTCTTATCATCCTTCTTGGCTTTCCCCTTCTTGGTGTATACTAGAGTCAAAGATTCTAAAGGAGAAGGGGAAGATTGTTCAATTATCTCAGGAGCTAACACAAGTACTTCCTTCTATGGAGTAGGAGTATCTTGGGAAGTGGACCTAGATTTCCTTGCCCTGAACATTTTCATTTTCCTATCAAACCAAAGTCTAGTTCTCACTAGGATAGGATGGTTAAGCTCCTTCAAGTCATCTCTCTCTTTGACAAACCAATCAATAGTTTCAATCGGAGTGTGCTTGATGGATATTTCATACTCAAGAGATTGTAGATCCTCATCATCATCCTCTAATCCTTCAGGTACATAAAATATACTAAAATCAATGATTTGTTGCAGAGATAATCTCCCATAATACCTCCTCTTGGCTTCATAATCATCAGAAAATTCTACCCAGTAATCTTCAATATCAGGAAGATGTTGATAACCCATTCTAAAATTGGAGGAAATGAACTCCTTAATATCAAAGCAATTCCTAGGTTTATAATAGTGAAGAGTGAGAGGAGTAATTGTTCTGTCGACATTATGAGCATTTAGGGCAGTCCTGAAAGTGTAATTACCTGGTCTTATTGGGAATTGAATACCTACAATATTCTTGTCCCTACATGTTCTATGCAACTTATCTAATTGTCTGTAGATTTCTACCAAATCCATCTTATCATTGCAATACATGGGAAGTTTCAGGGGTTGCCCCTCAAATCCAGCAGATTTTATATATGAAAACTTCCTGAATTGGGTAAAAACTCTGCCATAAACACTGATCAATTATTTTTCCTCATCTAAAAATATTTTAGCAGTATCTCCCTCCAACAATCTAAAAATGTACATAGTAAATGCATCATTCACTCTCCTAAAATGATGGTTACTGACTTTCAAGGTTAACTCTAGATGATACATATAAATAGGGGCATCTTTCTTGTCATCCATAGGGGAGAAAGCCAACTACTCTCTATAAGCTACAATGGAGTACATTAGATAGGAGATCATGTGAAGGTTTAGGTTCTCTGAACATTTTACAATTGCTCGGTCAGCTATCATAAATGATTCATGCCTAGTAAAAAAATTTCTTACCCTCACATATAATATTGATGTAGGGCGAGATCCAATAGTGAAACTCATTTATGATAGGCATTCCCACTATCTTAGCCAATAGAGTGATGACGTCTGACAATTATTCATGGAAATCAACTTTGAACATTGTCTTGGGTAGCCTTGAGGCTCCTTTCTTAGGGTTCTTGAACCAAGACTTGAGAACTCGCTTTTTATTTTTCATTGTCTTGATCAAAAAGAGCTTGGGCCTGGTCCTTGGTAATATTATTTGAATTCTCAACCATAGGAATTATGAGAGTAGTGTGAATACAATCCTTATTAAGTAAAGCCACTACCTGACCTTGAGGATCAAAAATTTCCTTTATTTCTAAATCAAACTGGGCGTAAGCTAATACGTGTCAAGACAATGAACTGAAATGGGAAAGCCCCCTACCTCTGCGATTCCACTATCTTTGATCAACTAAGCCATAGGAGTAGGGTTTTGACAATTGATTCGAGCCCAAAAATTATCCAATTCTAGGTGTTGAGCTTCACTATCACCGATGTTTGGCATGACCATCTCTAAGGAAGACAGTGCTTGTGACCTTTAAAGATGATCTTCATCTTTATGGCAAGAACAAAAGATTACTTGTGAGAAAATCCTTTAGTCCTTTGATCAACACCTTGATACTTCATGGATTCTCCTTGCACCTGTAGATTTGAAAACAATGGAACAGGACTCGACCACGGCTATGAATAGTGTGGAGGAGGGAAACTCGAATGGTCAAATAGCAAATGCAAGTGAGGTGGTGAAATGATCAATTACCCGAGTATTTATATGCATTTACACTCTAGTAGTTCAACGGGGTGGAATAAATGAGGCAATTAATACTTATGTCAACCTTGAAATAATGAAAATTAGGTAAGGCAAATCAAAAGTGCATAATTGTCCCATGGGATATCGGGACAACTGGGATGCATAGAGCTAAAAAAACTTGATTTGCGAAAAAAGTGAAAGAAACCTATACAACTATCCCATGGGACATAGGGACAATTAGGATGTGAAAATTGAAAATAGTCAATTTGTGGCAAAGGTAGAATTACAGGAAATGGCAATCAAGTGGCACTCAGGACATGCAAGACGTAAAAGGCTGAAACACCTGAAATACATTGAAATCAGACAAGTCAGAAAAAATTGACATAGGCCACACTTGGGACATCGGAACAGTTGGGATGCACAAAGATGAAGAGACTGGTAACAAAGGAAAAGCAAGACCAATCTGAAAAAGTAGAAAACCAGGGAACAGACAGCCCGGAAGAACTTGGGACATGAGAGACAGAGAAAGCCAAAATACTCGCAAAACAATGAAAAAGCCTCAAAACTCAAAAGTTTGAAAAATAACTAACTGTTTAGAACTAGGTATTTCTTAGGCTACCTTTATAAGGGTATTTATCAGTCACCAAACCCAAAAAAATTCAAGAAAAGAGAGGATACTTTATTACTCTAGAGGAGGTGACAATAAGCACGCTTGCCTAGAGAAGGAGAGAGGAAAGATTGTCTATATGGTGGATGATGAAGAAGTGGAACAATTGGACATAGATCATTCAGAGGGTACACGTGAGGTCTTAGACAGTGCAGATGAGAAGGTGCATGCCTACCATGAACCTATGAAGACAATGAAAGTGAACATTGGCACGAATGTTGAACCTAAGGAGGCCATAATTGGAGATTATTGGTCTGACTCTAAAGTGGCTAAGATAATTGAGTTACTATGTGATTTCCAAGACTTGTTTCCTAGGGGCTACCATGAGTTGAAAGGGGTGCATGAATCTTTGGGTGAGATGAAAATTAAGTTAAAGGAAGGTGTGCGCCCGATTAGGAAGAGACCTTATAGGATGAACCCTAACTTGCGCATAAAAGTTAAAGAAGAAATAGACAAGATGTTGGAATATGGCATTATTGAGCCCATAGAGGAATCAAAGTGGGTTAGCCCTATGGTAATCAGCATAAAGAAAGATGGAAGAATCATGATTTGTGTGGACTACATGGAGTTGAATGCTACATGTTTGATTGATTCTTTCCCTACACCATTCACTGAGAAAATATTGGAAGGTGTTGTAGGGTGCAAAATTTACTCTTTTACAAATGGATTCTTTGGGTATCATCAGGTAAGAATTTTTAAGGAGGATAAAGAGAAGACAATGTTCACCACTAAATGGGGAAGTTTTGCATACACAGTGGTGACCTTTGGATTGAAGAACACACCTACAATATTTTCGTGCATTTTGGTTCAAGCATTCCAAGATTTTATTCATAAATTCTTGTAGCTTTACTGGATGATCGACTGTGTATGGGTTTATCAAGGATGATTGTGACAATTTGCAGTTAATGTTTGAGAGGTACAAACAGTTAAGCATCTCTTTAAATATCAAGAAGTGCTTATTTGCTACACCTTTGGAACTCGCTAGGGCATATCATCTCGTAATGAGGGTTTTTAGTAGATCCGGCTAAGGTTACACAGTCATTTTAGGCTTAGAGGAACTCACCGGTCAGAGTGAGGTGTGCAGATTCTTGGGCCACACAGGTATTACAGAAAATTTATCAAGGGATGTGCTAATATTTTCATAACCTTGGAGGAGTTATTAAAAGGTAAAGGGAATGTCTATTAGGGATAAGCTGCAGCAGCGCACATTTGAAGCGTTGAAGGAGAGGCTTACTACGGCACCTATTTTATGTTTTCCTTCCTAGAATCTCCCCTTTCACATACATGTGGACGCCTCTGGCATGGCCATTAGCGCAGTTCTAGCTCATCTTTGAGAGGGTATTGTAGATCATCCTATATCTTTTGCTAGTAGAAAGTTGACTCCTGCAGAACAAAATTATACAACTACGGAGTGTGAAGCTTTGTCAATGATCTATGTACTGCATAATTTTAGACATTACTTTTTGGCAACACATTTTTGTTTTATACAGATCACATGGCATTGAAATACTTGGTAAATAAGCCCATTTTATAAGTGTGCATATGCCAATGGGTTCTATTATTCCAAGATTTTGAATTTATAGTTGTGGTAAAGCCAAGTAAAAGCAATTTTGGCCTAGACCACTTATCAAGGATTCAATCAAGAGAGGACACGCAGAGTATTGAAGATACAATGTCGGATACACAGTTATACAAGTTAAACCACATGCCCTCATAATTATAGAATATTGTTGTCTTTTTACACACAGGTATGGCATCGAAGGAATGAAAGCCTTGGAAAAGAAATAACTTGCAATTCACACCACACCTTTTATGTTGATCAGTGGTGACTTATACAAACTAGGCCAAGATGAAGTATTGTGTCGGTGTGTACTAGAACATGAGCACATGGCAATCATGGAGGAGGCTCATAGCAAAGTATTGCAAGTGGACACTATACAGGTGACACCACCGCACACAAGATTCTACTCACTAGTTTATGGTGGGAAACCTTGTACAAGGATTACAAGGAGTATTGTAAGGCGTGTGATCATTATATCTGCGCCTTGGAAAACCTAGTAGAGAGATGAAATGCCTTTGAGGCCCATTACTAGTGTAGAGCCTTTTTAAAAATGGGCAATAGACTTTGTGGGTCCTATTTCCCCAGCCGCACGTAGAATTGGATCGTGTTACATCATCACTTGTACAAATTATCTTACACGGTGGGCGGAAGTAGTACCTACAAAGGATTATACAAAGAGCTACTGATAATAAAGGTTCTTAAGGGAAAATATTCTTACAGTGTATGGATTTCCTTTGAGTTTGACAAGTGATAGGGAGACTCATTTCTGAATGTGAAAATCAGGATATTGTTGGATGAATTTATGGTTGCACACCACAAGACAACACCGTATCACCCTTAAGCAAATGGGACTATTGAGGCTTTCAACAAGATATTGAGCCAGAATTTGACAAATATTTGTGATGTTGGAAGGACATACTGGGATGATAAATTTTATGTTGTACTTTGGGCATATAGAACAACCTATAAATGGTTGAATAAGGACACACCCTTGCATTTGGTGTATAGCAGAAGTATTTCTTCATATGGAATTCATGTTAGCTTCTTTGTGTATCGCGTGCATGGAGGTCTAATTGATAACAAAGCATTGGAAGAAAGAATTGACAAGTTTTTACAGCTGAATGAGAGGCACACCATAGCACGTCGGAGTCGGAAGCAAGAAAAAGCCAGGAAAAAGCCGGGAAAAATGCATGGCATGACAGGCACATCAAGGACAAGAAGCTTGAGGTTGGGAAGATGGTACTTCTTTATGATTCAAAGTTTTTGTGCCACTCGGGAAAACTTAAGGTGTATTGGTTGGGACCATATGTTATCACTCATATACTTGAGTCAAGGCGCTTACTAATTAGAGGTGATTGATGGAACAAGGTTACCGAGTTACTTCAACGGGAGTAGGTTGAAGCCCTACTATAAATAAGCCTTCTTGGTGTTTGTAATAAGGTAGTATTTCCATTTAGATTAGATTTCCCTTTTGTATTTACTTTAATGTGTTTCCTTTTTGTCGTTATGTTTTGTCAACTTAGTTTCATGTTTTGTGTAATAAGCGCATTTGCACACCAGAAGCTGATTACAATCTAAAGTGTTTTTATGCACAATGGAATACACATACCCTTAGTGTGGGGTGGTTTTCATTCAAAGATGGGTATGTATAAGGAAATACTGGTGCAACTAGTTTCTCTTGTTGGAAAGTACGGATGGTATGGAAAGGTGCTGCTAGAGAGAAAATTTCTCCTAAAATAAGATCATAGTTAAAAAAATGCCCATTATAACATGAGGTAAGTTCAGTGTGGAAACTACTTAAGCGAAGGTGGCAAGGTACTTGATGCATGGAAGCACATGAAAGGTATATGGAAAAAAGGTAGAAAGGCACGCTGGAAGGTTATGGTTATGGCACGCAGGTGTATCACGTAGAAATGTGGTAAAATGTTTAATTAATGAGAGGATTGGTGGTAGGTGGAGGAGCAATAAATGTGATTACTTTTCAAAGTCTATATAAGAACGTGATGTGGGTTCATTTTTACCTTTGTGATTACGATTTTTCAAGAGAGTTTTGGGGCTGATTTGTGCGAGACGCGCGTTGAGGTGCAAAGAGATTTAAAACCAGGCAAGGAGAGTGGATTTGTGCACGAATTTGGATTGTGTCCCCACTAGAGAAGGTTTTGAGCAAAGCAGAGGCATGTAGAGAGGAGGAATAGGGTGCCAAGGTTCGAGAAGAAGATAGGGCATGCAATTTCAAGTTAGGGCATGTAGTTTTGAGCTAGGGCATAGGATTTTCCTCAACAGAGGTAAAAAGGCACAACCTTGTTTTACCATGGCACCAAGGAAAGCACCTGGAGTAGGAACAAAGGGAAGAAGAAGGTAGAAACCGCGTGGATATGAAGGATGCCCCAAAAAGAGGGTTCTTAGAAATTCAATACCCAAAGGACATAATTATGGGATATGACTAGGATTCTCACTTTCACAAGAGTAGGGTAAGCAGCTACAATCATTACATGGTCGACAACAAGGAAGATTAGGGTGCGCTATTAAGTAGAAAGACAAACAAGCGCACACAATCGATGACATGCCTATTTATGATGATGTTAGAGAGAAATTGTTGAAGAAGGTAGGGGTCTTGCAGCTCTATGAACTCCCTTACTTTGGAAAACTAGAGAAACTATACCAATGGCTTATGAGAAGAGTCCATGAGGAATTCTTTTATTTTGTTGGGTGGCATATGAGGATCACTGCACCCTTAATTGCAAGCCTGACATGTTTGAAGGGAACATGGACAAAGATTACCAGTGACTTATCTGACAAAGAAGCTATTTTGGCCACCCGCAAGGAGCTGGGTTACTCAAAGGGTCCGCGGAATGGATATTTACAAGTTAAGGAAGTACCATGTGGTATAGGTGGCCACGCACTTACTCACCAAGTTGAATGATCAGGAGAGATGGTCACAAGTGAACACCATGTGGCTACACATTGCTAAGAAGATATCACAGGGGGAAGTTTACAACTTGGCGGGATACATAGTAGATACCATCATTGAAGAAGCACGCAAAGGTGAGAAGATAAGCTTTGGCACCATTTTGTTATCTCTTGTTTTTGTTGAAATTGGAGTGCCCGATGGGCCAAAGAACAAGATTTGGGAGTATCCTGCAGAGAATAAGTCTCTAGTAGAGAGGTTTGAAAAGTATTTATGTGAGGGATCTATGAGTGGCCTGTTCTGAGCAAAGGGCAGAGATGTGGTATGACATACTTTGTGTGGCTTTCAAAGAGGAGTGGAGAATTCCTAAGGAGTTGTCATCAGTAGTTGGGAAGATGGTACAATTTTTTATGTACTAACACTTTTGCATTGTGCATTTTGCAATGAAGGATGGGACATGGATTCCTTGGTGTAAACTCCCTTATGCCTTTACAACATGGTTCTTCAAGGTGTCAGTTCACAAGTTTTCGATGCACACAAAGTTAATTTACAACACGAGATAAGGTAGACTATGACTACCATACCTTGAGGAAGACTTACACATACCCAAATTCTGCTTATATTGAGAGGTTCATATCAGATGATATAACCATGAGGCCTGTTAATTTGGCCATTGGAAATAGTGGGGCTGTGCTAATTTATATCCAACTTAATCCTAGGCTGGAAAATGGTAAGTATGTTGAAAATGAATGTATGCTACCAGGCCCACCAAAGGGGAAACATACAGTTGGGAGCTTGGCGGCTGAAAATCCCACTTCACCATTAGAAGAAGATGATGATGATGAATAGGAGGACATCGGTGGTTTAGTGCGTAGGGGACAAAGGCATCCCTTAGACATTAAGGAAAGTAAGCGTGAGGTTACTCCTCCTAGGCAAGCAACAAGAGGAGGAAGACTTAGAAACAGACGTGCCAACCTTAGATGCAGACCCAATAAATGAGGAACACTAATTTAAAAGGTGTTCATAAGGAAAAGGACTCAGAGCATGGGGCCATCATAACCTCCATGTAGATCACCTTGGATCTCCCCTCAGAAATAAGTACCTGAGAAGAAGAGGAATAAAAAGTTAAATCTTGGAGAGGATGAAGAGGATGAGTCTGGTGAAAATGCACCAGGAACCTCAGTACAACTAGGATCCTCATGATGAGTAGATAAAGATGATGAAGAGGGGGTCAAGGAGATAGAAGAAGAGATGGGTGAGCCATCCGGCACGCTCACTCCACACAAGAAGGTGAAGGACCCACTACATATTATAGGGCCTGGATTCCCAAGGGAAAGAAGGAAAAGAAAGGAAAAACGGGTGAGGACTATGTGACTCCGACTATGGGGTACATATAGGACACCAACAAGATCAGTTCCCAGAGCACGGTAGGTCCAAAGGATTTATATGGGTGGGATTTAATGGACCCAGAAAATTCCAATGCATGGACTAGAAGACAATTGTCCTGGTCCATGCAGACACACATGGATAAACCAGATTTTGATGTGTGTGAGGAGTCATGTGTCTTGGATTGGGTAAAGAAGAAACTGCAGATTAGGCACATGACTTTCAAGCCTCCAGTAATGTCCAATGAGAAAATAAGCAATGCATTAGTTAAGGTATCAGTTGAAGTGGTGTGGAGAAACATTGATAACACCGCCACCGTTTGAGTGCTACTTGAAGATAACAAGGATAAGACTGCAGAAATAAGGTGCTTACAAGTAGAGAAGGAATGAGAAGAGGAAAATAATGAGGCCTTTATTAGCATGGCTAAGGAAATCAGTGATCATATTCTTAAGGTAAGGCCTCATTTGGAGTCTAAAGTTCCTTAGAATTTTCCATCTGTAATACATTATTTTTGCACTCTGGTGAGTCTTGTTTTGAATGAAGTGTATGTTGTTATGGCTGCCAAAATATCATGTGAAAGAAATAGCAAGAGCAAGGGCTACCATTGTTAGGAAAATTTCAAGTTTTGAGGCCTTTCTCCAAACATTGAAAGATGAGCTGAAGAAAGTGGATCAAGCTTTGAACATGTGTGCAGTGCCGAATGCCATAATAAGAATCGGGGCTATAGCAGAGAGGATAATGAAGTGTTGAAGGAAATGAAGTATGAAAAAAATTGGGTGCACAGAGAGGTTAGCCCTAGTAAAACAAAAGCATGAGGCCCTTACAAAGAGCCCAAGATCCACACAAAGATAGGATCGATGAACTTGGGAAACTTATAGCGCACAAAATTGACTCCATGGAGGGCATGGTCTCAAGTATGGCGCATGTTGTCTAAGTACTAAAAATGAGAAGGAAAGTATCACTCAATACAAAATGGATGCCATCATAATAGATATCCTAGGGAAGATAGGAAATGTGCTAAGTGACTTACAAACCTTGGAGGCTAAACTCAAAAATGAATATCCACAGTTAGTCCTACCTGAGGAAGAGGGTACTATAGAGTAAACTTCATTATTTTTGTACAGTGCTTCATTCATTATTTCATTCCTTATTCTTTATTATTGGAGACCTAAGAAGGAATTCCCATTATCAGGGAAAAAATGTACTTTAGTGTGGGGTAATGTTGAGAAGATAATATATTGCTCTAAGGATGTGTGCGCTGGAGCAAGGTGCATTTGAGGGCGCGGAAGAATAGCAAAATGAGTGTGTGCCAGAACACTTTGAATTCAAGACTTGGTCGTTTTGTGGATAAGGGCTATTTTGGGAGATAATGTGCAGAGCACACAAAGACATGAAGACTTGCGGTCCACACAATGGTATTTTGGGAACAAGCGACAGTTGAGCGTCATGCATAGTTTGAGCTAATAATAGGATTTCTACTCAGAGTTAACTATAGGAAGTCTATTGTTAGAGCACTTGCATGTGTGCATCTTATTGTAAAGGTGTGTGGCTATTATTATCATGTGACCTATTTTGAGAAGCACATGGGTGGTGAAGGGCAAGTCCCCACCCCTATATATATATATATATATATATATATATATATATATATATGTATGTATGTATGTATGTATGTATGTATGTATGTATGTATGTATATATATGTATATGTATATGTATATGTATATGTATATGTACATAGTACATATATATACATATATGTATATATGTATGTATATGTATATACATATATATACATATATATATATACATATATACATATATATATATAATATATATATATATATATATATATGTATGTATATATATTATATATATATGTATGTATATATATTATATATATATATGTATATATATATTATATTATATATGTGTGTGTGTGTGTGTGTGTGTGTGTATGTGTGTGTGTGTGTGTGTGTGTGTGTGTATGATTTGACCTTTGGTTAGAGAGTGTGAAAAACTATGGTAGAGTTATGTTGCTAGTTTTGTCGCATGCATGACTCATGAAGATACTTATGTAATGTAAGAAGCTTTTGTGTTTTACAGTATTCAATACAATGGATAATATTGGTTGGATAATGGTATTGAACATGACTAAATCTGGTTCTTGCATGGTAAATCTTGTTATAGTCATTGTTTAGTTCATTTTATATCTATTCTAAGAACTAGATCTGGTTTATGCACAATGTTTTTTTACTATTGATAATGAATCTGGATATCTATATGCACCAACATGCTAACATTTTGTACAAGCAACTCTAAAGAGGGACCTGGTGTCTTTGCACACTTCGAGTGAGTGCTCAACTCGGGTGAGTGATGCCAGCCGCGCCTAGGTCATTTCCTGTAAATTCTAGGCTACATCAAGTAAGAAGCTACAAAATATTGAAATGCATCCTCCTAAGTTTGTAATAGGTCATTTTTGAAAGAGTGTGTCCATACATGTCTCAAGAATTTCATCGAGTGCTAAGAAGGAAGAATATTGTGTTGAAACATGACAATTAGGAATGTAGAGTTTGTTCAAGGCGGATATGTAGTGGGTCATATTTTTGTTCAAAATCATTTTACAATCATAAAGGCTTGTGGGAATAGTTTTAAGCCTTGAAATAAGATGGTCATGGGTCTATAGTTGTTTTACACTATGAATAAATCATTGTAAGGACCAAATCTTGTGAAAAGATGTTGAAAAACAGTGAACTACAAAGCTAAGTGGAAGTATGTGATCATCAAATTACTAATACATGAGTAAGTTTGAGGTGTGTGGAAATAAATCAAGATAGGGGAGTAATTTTTGACTATGTATCGGGAGGTTTAGGAGTCTATAATGTTTGTTACATGTCCATATTGTATGATATAAGGCATAGGAGGTTGTAAAGACCTGAAAGATTGATTCAAGGCTTAGACATTCTTGATTATTAACCCTTGAGACATGAGAGCAAGGTAAGTAACAAAATTTTTACATCATCAATGAGATATAGGTAGTATGTTTCTAAGGGGATCCCTAGTTTGTTAAATAATGAGGTGTGTGTGTTTATTCGACATAAATAAGTTGGTCAATTTTTGACTGAAAATGTGCTTCAAGGACATTTTACCTTAAGATGTCTATGCTAGTATTTTAAGAAAAACTAGTAATTTCCTTCAAAGTACTGAGACCTAGAGTGAGATATATGACAATATGAAGGAAAATGAAGGTGTATCATTTTAGGGGAGTTTTTTTCATGATGTATCAGATCCATAGGATCATATTTTGTTGTTATTGGAATCAAAAGAGAGAGATTTCAGTCCCCAGGGAGCTATTTGAGCAAGTAAGTTAGTTTTTTTGCATTGTTTTCATTTCCTGTTGTGTCATCATAGTAGCCTTTGACATATATGGAAAAGGGGGAGAGGTATCGAAACATGGTATTATGGTCATAGGTGTGTCTATCTTGTTGGTTGTCATCAATGAAAGAGGGGATATTGTTGGGTGTTTATGTTATGATTGATGTCAAATCCATTGATTGAAAAAGGGTGTCATTGCATTGTATGAGTCTCCATAAGGTTTTAGTCGGATGTTAAACATGAAGGTTAATTGGTAGTTTCCTTGTTTGGTGATTTCATTATTTTCCTAAAGCATGTTCAAGTATGTTCAGTCATGGTTTGATCTCTCTTGAGCTGGTAGGAGGTTATCATGATGTGAGGTGTGTTTCAGGTGTCTATGGGTCTGCATGAGGTTAGCATGGTCGAGTCACGAAGTTTCAAAGATTGAGTCAGGTCATACCATGCATGTTTCTAGCCCCTGGAGCATGCGAATGAGGTAGAGGTATGATATTTGGAACAAATTAGTCATGGTGGATCATGGTATAAGCTTAGTGACAGTGTACCTAATATTTAAGGTGAGTTTCAGGTCATAACTCAAAGGTTTGGTGCTTTTATGAGGTCCTTGGGAAGCAAAATGACTAAGAAATAGGTATTTTGGCATGGGTAAGTCATTGTGGCTAGACATGTTTGGACATATTTTGTCTATGTGGTGAATATTTATAGGTAGAGGATGTTGTCATGATGTTTCTTGACAAGTTTTAAGTCATTATGAATAGGATTTTTTAAGTTATGTAAGTTTTGGTGAAATCGGGTGAGTTGCGGTGCTTTTTCAAGAAAAAGTGGAAATTTGATGTTTTTTTCTAAATTTTATGCTTTTAATGGGGACCCAAGCTATTTTTATAGCTTATAAGGTTAGTTATGAAGGTTTTGCAAAAATAATGAGGTGGTTTGATCATCACATTTTTATAAACGATTGTTAAGAAGGTAAAGTGGTTTGAAACACTAGTAAAGCTATGAACGCCTTGAAGAAAAGTGAGGATACAAAGTATATTTTGATTAATTTTGAAATTTTTATTATTGGATGTAGAGGAATCTTCCAAATTTCCATAAAGGTAAGATAGTGCTTGTGATTGTATGTGGGCCCACCTAAATTTTCTTTTTACGAAGAAGTTTAGTATGTGGAAAATATCTTCAAATAAGGTATGAAATAAATTGGAATTTATGTTATCCCTATAGTTTATCTATAACTCCATCATATTTTCAGGTCATGGTTGTGATGAAAAAGTTCAAAGTGTTCCCTATTTGTGAAGACTGGTTTTGGGGCAGTTTGGAGCAGCTTGTGGTAAAATTGACATTATAGGAGCTAAATGATGATTTAGGATCTGATTAAAGTTGTGTTGTGAATATGGTTTAGATGCATTTATAATGGTGTATAAAAATTGATTATTGGATAAGGTATGTAAAATTTATGAGCTGTTATTTGAGGGTCAAGGTTGAAGGATGATTGTTTTAGCATGGTGTGAAGTGGTTTAATAAGGTAAGATGATGTTTCTAAGATATTCATGTTTTTTTAAGGTTTATGAGTGCTTAGGAATCATGCATAAGTATGTTACATGATTTTTTAAAGTGTGGAAGTGATTTTTGGTGTTGTGGATCATGTTAGGCTAATAGTTAGTTTTTTAGCCCAATAAGGCATAAGAAATAGTTTAGATATTGCCTTGGTTGAAGGTCTTCCACTTGGAGTTGGTAGGAGTTACAATATGTTATGGAAAGGTGATTCAGGTATATTTATAGTTATTTATGACTTGTCTCATGATGAGGTTATTTTTGTGGCTATTTAGGTAATTTTGTGAAGAAGAAGGTAGTTACTTTTCAAGACATGTTTGTTATTGCTAATAGATTAAGTTGTTTGAGGCATGAGATGAATGATTTGATGTTTTACATCTCTTGGAGAGTGGAGAGGGATGAGAATTGTTCCTATTTAATGCATTTTTAGGTCTTTAAAGTGACAGAAAGTATGTTAATAACTTGAGTTTGCAAAACTAGTTTTGGGAAGCTTGTTTTGGTGAAGAGTAAAGTTGATGTGGTTTGAACCTGAGGACATTTCATGAATTATAAACTACATATAAGTTATTTACAGGTCCTTTTAATTCAATAGATTAGTCACATGTCATATTTGAGATCATATTGAGTGATCTTGAGGCCCAAAGATGAAATCAGGATGCTAGAAGCAATACTTTTGTGAAGGAAATGAGCCAATGGGCCCATTAAATAAAATAATTTGATTGGTTAAAATAAATTTACAACCATGTATTATGCATATATGTTATATTACTCATGTATGGTGAATTAGGGAGCTTTACTAATCATGGTTTTAGTATGAGTGGATTTTTCTCATCCTAGTGATGGGGTTTTGAGGATTTTTGGTGCATGATAATTGGTTTTGGGCATGGACGACCTATATGGGTCATATGTGACCATTGTAATGATTTTATTGGAATGTTTTAAATTTTTATGGGTCAAATTATTCATGAGGGACTGACCTCTCTCATTTTTTAAGGAATATAATCTTATAAAAGCAAGGTTTTGGGTTCATTTTTGAGCTAGTGCTCTTAGAGGGAAAAGTGTGACCCATGTAGAAGTGTTTTGCAGGTTTGAATGCATGATTTGAGAGATGATCAGATGTGTTTCATGTTAAGGAAGTTTTTACATCATGTTTTTAAGGGTTTAGAGCTAAGACATGTTGAATAATAAGAAGAAAGAGCGAGTTGTGTGAATGAGGGTTTAAAGGTGTGTGCATGAGATGAATTAGAGATCTCCATAAATTGTGGTATAAAAATAAAATATCAACATCATCATGTGTCTTATTTGGTTCTTATTCATCCTAGATGGTTGTAGGCTCCTTTTGGAATGGGTGCTTCACTAAATTAGGGGTTGGTTCTCCTTGTAGGGTTCATGCTCTATTAAACTAGGGGTTGGTGCTCCTTGTGAAGTTAGTGCTTCAATAAATTATATTTTTGTGAGTAACATCAGAAATGTTTTAGTGGGTTTTCTTCCCCATTATTTTCCACTTATAAATGGTGTTCATGTGTCTTCTTCTTTGTTTCATGTTGTTGTGAATGCTTAATACACATCTAATGCACACATATGGTTATGATTGTTAAATTAATGAATGAAATGATGAGTGTGTGAGATGGTAAATGAATTCAAAGTTTTATAGGATTGATTATCCCCCAGTCCTTTGTGCTTCTAATAGTGGAAGCACGTGAACATTGAAATTATTACACTCCAACAAAATCAAAGATGTTCTCCAAGTAATTAGCAAGAGATTAACCAAAAACCAAAAAAGAATGTACATAAGGGAAAAAGTCTAACTTCTTATAGATTAAAAAAAAGGGTACATATAGGAGTGGTTTGTAACTCCCATGTCCTGGACTCATCATGCCTCGACAAGGGATAAAGTAGTTACATTCCATAATGGGAAAGTAACTTTGTATGACACACACTGACACATATGACATATTCTATGACAAAATATGTCATATAACTCCTAATGAAAACCTAGAGACCTATGATCTCACCTAAGTTAGATGACTCGTCATGGGTAAGGGAAAATTCAATTAATTAACAAATAGAGGTGAATAATATCCCTCACACCAATACCCCGATTCATTGAATCTTAGGTAGAGACAAGGAAAGTAAAAAGGAAGGACTCCCCTGACAACCTAAGAAATATTTTTCATATGGGTCTCGATAACTAAAGGTCTGATAAGGTACCCATGGATAAACAACGATCTTTCTAGAAGAGGTGAAGAGGAGAAAATAAATGGGTCCCGGAAACTAGGCCTGATGAGGTACCCATGTACAATAAGATATCAAGTAATGGAGGAAAACCACAAGGGAAAAACATACACTTACAAGAGATAGAAGACTCCCTAAAAACCTAAGAAATATGCATTAAATGGGTCCCAACAACTAAAGGCCTAATGAGGTACCCATGTACAAACTACAATCTTCGTAAAAGAAGAAGAGGAGAATGAGATAATAAATACCAAAGTAGATGTATAAAAATAGTAGACTGGCCCCAAGATGAGAGCACAAGTGAATATATTTGGCTTCAGTGAGGGGTTCGGTAAAGAAGCATGCAACCTTATCTAAAGTCTGCAACTCTATGAAGTCTTCGAGAAGAGTTTTGATGATGTGATATTACTCATGTAGATTGAATAAGGTCCATCCACATTAAATAATGTCTCTACCCTTAGGAAGAAAAATAAATGGTGTATAAAAATTCCACCTTCTCCACGAAGGACATGAAGGGAGGAGTACGAATAACTATGAAGTTGGTCCACAACTAAAGCGTGACATAGTTCCGTCGAGAAGGTGCTCAAGAATAGAAGGTAATTCCAATGAAGTAGAATTGTTAGAGTATGGGTATGGATCATTTACTGAAATAATGTCCATATGAAGTGAAGGCACAACAACCCCCACAATGGTAGAATGAGGATCCACAAAAAGAGGTGGATCAATGATGATCTCTGAAATAGTAAAAGCGATGGATATCCCATAAGGGGCACTCCAGAAAAAGGAGATGAAGAAATCCTCCATAGTGAAAATTTGTGAAGGGTAGGAAAAATAACTCCCCGAACCGCAACACAAGTAGGCTCTACGAAGAGACATCTAAGTTATGGAAAAAAACATCCCAAAATGGTTTCTCTACAAATATAATAGCAATGTGTGATAGGTATGTATCATCAACACAAAAATTAAGAGGAGTAGAATATGCAATGAAAGTGTGAGGCTAGGAACGTAACTACCTAGTGTTCGATGGATAAAGAGGGGGTTCAACATTCTCTAAAGGGTGACCGAGAGAGGGAGGGGATGTATCCTCATCAATACTCTCATCATCAAAACTAGAATAACAAACCTCATCATCAAAAATATGAATAAGCAAATATGTGTCATTAGAACTATCATCACATGAAGTAGGTGTGGAAATAATTGTATCAGAAGAAGAAGCATCAATGACAATCTCTGAAGAGTCTCCAAATAAGGACTGAAGAATGCTATAAACTATGTGAGGACACTCTGTGTGTGTCACATGATGGTGGAGAGGCATGGAAATGTGCATCAATAAGCGACCAAGAACCATGTCACTAAGCCAATCATTGAATTGATATGAATCATGGGCACGTAATTTTCCATACAAGTATGGATAGAGATATTTTTGAATGAGAAAATGTTCTATGTTTGAACACCACAATGCATAATTCTCCTTACCAAGTAGAAGTGGAGGAGGCTGTAATTTAGATTTAGTCCTACAAAGCATTAGTATGGAAAGAAAATCATCCATCATGCATCCATGGATAAGATAAATCAATGCGAAGAGTTATGGTTGACAAATACATGCTTATATGGACGTCAAACCGATGCGGGAGCATAACTTGCAGAGGCCATAACTTTTGATCCGACCGTTGGATCGTCCTGAAATTTTACAGGGTGGTAGATATACATTAGTACTATGTTGGGGACAACTTAGTTGCAAGGTTGTGCTCATTTTGGCACGTTTTGGGCTCGGTTTCCATCGTCTAGTGGTCTAAAATTGGCTTCGAATGTTTTTTTACGCTTTTGACTAGGTCTTAGAACTTTAATAACTTTTGTTGTGCTTGTCAGAATAAGTCCAAATTTCACATGAGCCCTAATTTATGAATGCATATTTGGCACGCAAATTTTGGGGTCAATCCGAGTTGTTTTGCATTTTAGGGTTTTTGGCATTTTAGGGTTTTAGAGTAGTCTTGAAATAAAAGGAGAATTGTAATGACGTAATAGATCAGTGTGAATTCCAGAAGGAGAAGTAAGCTATTTTGAAACTCCTGGTTTATTTTGCAAAGTTGTTTATGTGTGTTTTTGGAGGTATTTCAACCTCTTGCAGCTGGATTCACATCACAAACTCACCAAAAATGTATTTGAAATGTAATAATAGAAGGGTGTAAGAATATACTCAAGGTTTTAAGATGTCATACTTAGATGAAAATATATCCGCATGTGATTACAACACCCCAAAACAATAATTTTAACCCCTAATTTGCAGCACTTTATCTTAGTGTGTTGATTATAATTAGGTCGAATATGCGTCATGAAACAGTCACTTACTCACCTTGTAATTGGCGCAAAAATGTGAAAATGTGGAGGCCACAATTAAGTTTCGACGATCGCAATAATGTGACACCGTAACAAGTACAAAACAAGGAAAAATAAGAAGAAAGGAGAAAACTAAGTTTAGTGTGATAAAAATCATCTCACGTAGTAAATGGGGATCCCTTGCTGCGCAAGGATGTGGCAGATGCACTCACTACCCCACAAGCAATAACAAGAGCAATTACAATAAAAATGACTCCAAAATAGTCGAAGGGCCTCTAGAAGGCAAGAAAAGCATCCCAAAAGGTGGAAAAGGACTCCAAAAGATGCTACACACTCCACAAATGGTTAAGAACTAAAAACATTCAATAACGCTATAATTCATAATTTTAATTTTCCCAATTAATTAATTATTTCAAAATTAATTTAAAAATTAAAAGGTATTTTAAAATACAAAAAAAAAATTAATTAAAGATAACCTCCTAATAAAACAAAGGGCCAACTTTAAATTACCTCCCAAATAGATGACCTTCCCTTTAATTAGATTACCTCCTTTTGAAATCAAAACCTTTGTAAAAAATTAATTAATACTATATAAAAAAACTTAGGTTAAAATGAAAATTTATATGCCTAAGTTATTTTTTAAAAAGAATTAATTAAAAGAAAGGTGATATGAAAACAAAAAAAGAGAGGGAACCGGTCAAAGGGGGAGGGGGCTTCAATGAGCCACGTGGTACAGAGTAGAGGAGGAGGGTGAGCGGGGAAGGTTTGAAGGGAAGAATGCAAAAATTAATGTTATTTTTAATGAAAAATCCAAAGATAAAACCAAAAACCAAAAAAATACCTCTAACTAAATTTGGCTACAACTACCTAAATTCAGCTTAAAAACTTGAAAATTACACATGCACGAAACCCAAAACAATGCAAACTCCAAAACAGGAAATTGTTAAACTAGATTAGCACAAATAATAAATGACTAATAAACTTGCATGAGAAGATATAAAAATCAAAACCAGAAGTATTAGCAACAATCATAATGTGAGTTCATGGTTACCAAAAATGAAGCTTTGATACCATGTGAGAAGGGGCTCAAAGATCTCACAGAATGGTGTGCACATCGACAGAGTTGCACTCAAACGATAACACAAATTTCCTTTAAGTAATTAACAAGAAAAACATGAACTCAAGGAAATGTGAATCAAGCACGTTTTCCAATATAGTCCAAAACTTGCAAAATGAAATAAAACAACATGAAACTAATAGTAAGCAAAGAACTCAAAGAATGCGAGTAACATGATTACCGAGACCGGTGAGATTGAGATCCCAAAACCTAACGAGAATCACATGAACATTGAGATTGTTGCACTCCAATGGAATCAAATATGTGCTCCAAGTAATTAGCAAGATATTAGCGAAAAACAAAAAAATAATGTGCATAAGGGAAAAAGCAGTCTAACTTCTTATAGATAAAAAAAGGGTACATATAGGAGTGTTGTGTAACTCCTATACCGGACTCATCATACCTCCACAAGGGAGAAAGGAGTTACATTCCATAAGGGGAAAGTAACTCATGTATGATGCACATTGACACATATAACAAATTATATGACATAATATGCCATATAACTCGTAGTGACAACTTAGAGACCTATGATCTTACCTAAGTGAGATTACTCACCATGGGTGAGGGAAAATTCACCTAATTAATAGATAGAGCTGAATAATATCCCTCACACCAATAGTCACCAGAAAATGCAACTACATTTTCAATTATTTTGGGAAATAATGGAGTTCATGGTTGGAAAAGTATTTCTCAAATATAAAATAAATCATGTCATGTCATCCTCCAAGTGATAGATCCTGTGAAAGGATTTTGCAAGAGGAGCATTTTGGAAAAAATTACGGATATCGAGTGCACGGTTTTGGAGATATTAGCAAAATTCAATCTTCGAGCTTCATGTTCTAAGAGAACCAACAACATCCCTATGAAAAAATGAAGTTTTTGGGGGGAAGCAAAAATCTTGCAATTCAAAAATGTTTAAGTGTTTTGAGTTGTGAAGTTATTTCATTCAATTACAAGTTTTAACTCATATTGAACCCATCAAGCTAAACCAGGGTTGATATGTGGTTATACCCTAAAAAATAGGGGATAAGAGATATAAAGGGACAAGTGGGGAAAATAATTGTTTTTACACTAGATGATGACAAGTGTCACTTGTGGTGTAGTGTGAGGGAGATGCGGGGGGCTAAAAATGGCTTTCGGGGGCTACAAAATGGTATTTGATGTCACAGGGATGAATGGAAGGAAGAGGAGCAAATTTTCATGTCCCCTTTGTCCCTTTTTTGATGGTATAATGTGATGGGGCATCATCGGATAAGAAATGTTCCATAAAGGGTTAGATCATGAGGATGGGGAAGTGGTTAAGAAAGCATACAAGTTTGACATGTTTTAGGGGTGAAAGTGATGATGTGCAAGTTTACTGGGAGAGGGCTCGTGGGGAGCTCAATTTTGTGTCCCTTGTGTCCCTTTGCACCTTGGGTAAAATACAAGGATACACAACAGGCTCCAAAATGTGCGATAGGGTCCTAGGAACATGAGAAGGGAGCCACATTTTGCTAGAGTTGAGCTTACACCTCTAACACTCACAAAATTTGAAGTTGATGTTTTTAAGTGACAAAAACTTGCGAAAGGAATGGGGGTGCACTTTTGTGTCCTTCATGCCCCTTTGAATCTTGGGGACTATGTGAGGGACACAACATGCTCCAAAGTGTGCTCATGCCTTTTTGATATGTTGATGTCATCCTACGAACTCCATTTTAGAACACTAGGAGTGTTTTTCCACCCCAAGAGCATGGAATGGTGGTTTGGGGTCAAACCTTATATGATTTTGAATTAAAATCACCTTTTTATACCATCCAAACCATGTTTATGAAACAATTCTTCATGCAAATTGATTTTTCAGGGCATGTTCCACTTTTGGCTCTAAGGGGTAGTTGCGAGAATCTTGGATTAACACAAAATATTTTGAAGTCTTGGAACAAAATTGATGTGTCCATAATGTGGAGGATTATAATATATTTACATTTCCTATTTTCTTGTCTCTCAAATCCTCCCAAAACTCTCATAATCATCCAAACAAGTCATCTTAGGAATGGAGATGAGGCATAAAACTAATGTACCAATCACCTTAAGAATGCATATATGCACATAAAACACACTTAAAAATCTTGTTAACATGTTCCTCCTAACCATAATGAGGATGGCATTATGGGAACTCTAGCTAGAGTAATGGTTTATAGCGATCGAGAGAGGAATTTACAAGTGGGTGCTTGGTTTCCATGGCCAAAATTTTCAATTTTACATGTTAGACATTTAGCATGATAACACACGGATTTAGATATGATTTTATAGATTCCATAAAATAATTTAGGAAAATGATTTTTGCAAGGCTTTATCAAGAGTGATGCAACATTTCATAAAATATGTATCCCCTACTTGAAGATGTTTTCGGTGGTGTAGGATTGCTTGTAAAACTATATTATCATACATCATACACATCAAGTAATAAGAAACTTGAGCCCATATTCAATTGGTTTGGAAAATGTTTGAAATGGAATGTCCAAGTCTTGTGATCTTTTCTTTTGTAAGCCAATATGCATCTTTGGCTCCTCGGCCTCTCTATTGTATAAGATACTCTTTTTTCCTTTTTGTGTGTCATGTTTACGAAATAATTTTCCATAATTCATTCAATATTTTTTCACCTCTTCTCTAGTAGTTGGTGCCTCCAATCTAATTTTTGTTTCTCTCTTCACTCTTCTACCCCTCAAATTATAGGTATATTTTTAATAGGTTGAATATAAGTGAAATGTCTATCCCATATGGCAGCTTCAACTCATATGCATTCTCCATCATTTTCCTCAAGAAATACACAATCCAATCTTACTCCACTTGAGTTTATCATACATTCTTCATAGTAACCTATTTTATCATAGGTATACAAGAACTAAATATGTAAGCTGTAAAATCCAAGTGTCTCCTTCACAAATATGCACATTTTTATATTACACATTTCCCTTCTCCAACTATCTATGCACTTTCTCATGAACTTGTGTAATGTATTGTGTAAGATATTTTGCTTCTGCACTTTTCACTTCTTCTTATGGAAACTCCCTAGTTCCATAATTCCTCGTGGTATTTTTCCATACAAAATATAGAAATGCAACTTCCCAATGTTTTTATTTACATATTTCTTATACATGAACTCTACATTTTTAAGAACCGAATCCCATGTCAATGCCTTCTCTCCTACCAAACGTCATAAACAAATTTATAAGGCTCTTATTGATAACATTTGTTTAGTCATCCATCTATAGGTGATATGAAAAACTAAAATGTAACATCGCATTAAATTTCTTCCACAATGTGTACCAAACATGGCCCAAAAATTTGGTATCTCTTTTAAATAAAATCATGTGCGGAAACCCATGTAGTCTCAAAACTTTGTTGTAAAACAAGTTAGCAACATGCATCGGATCACTTGTATTCTTACAAGCACTAAAATGATCCATCTTCAAGAATATATCTACCAAAACAAAGATTAAAACACAACCCTTATATGTTATGGGAAATTCCAAAATAAATTCCATACTTGTATTCTCCCAAGTTTTTCAAGTACTAGCAATAGTCAATATAACCATGCATTCGACTCTTTCCTTTTCAAATTGGCATACTCTTCATTTCTACACATATTTACATGTATCTTTATCCATCCTCTCGAAAAAATATCTCGCCAATTGTTCCAAGGTCTTATATATCCCAAAATTCCCTAAAATTCCTCTACAATGATTACCTTAAACAAAATTTTCTCTCATTAATCCTTATGATACACATAATTGTGTGCCTTTAAAAATATCCTTCTTGTAGGAAGTATTCTAACCATGACATGTAGTCAATGCTTGTTAATTTAATGTCTACTCTCCATATTTTCATAAAATATCCACCTTCTACATATATCTCTCTCATTTATTTGAACCCTACTACACTCACTTGCATCTCATTGAATAAGATGCATCTCTTTCTTAGTTAATTTGAAACTCAATTGAGTTTCCCTCTTATGTGATTTAGAAAAAATGGGAAAATTTGAAAGAATTAAACCAATTCGTGTGTCATTGATTCATTATCCCTGGCTATTGATGAATTAAAATACTTTGTGGTTAGTATACAATATGAACTCTTTGAGAAATATATAATGCATCCAATTATTCAAAGCTAGCACAATGGCACAAATATTTTGTTTATAAACTAAATATCTTCTCCTCGAATCATTCAGTTCCTCGCTAAAATAAGTGATGGGTTTCCCTCTTGATTCATCACAACTTCAATTGTGACTCTAATAGCATCAAAATCCACCTAAAATTCCTTGTTAAAATTAAGAAAGGCCAATAATGGATGCTTTGTTACCTCCTTCAACTTGCAAAATGCATATTTTAAATTTTTAGTCCATAAAAATTGCTTATCCTTTACATCACCTCTTTGATTAGTATGGAAATCTCATAGAATCCTCTATTGAACTTTCTATAGAAGCTTATAAATCCATAAAATAGTTAGTCCTCCGTGACACTTATGGGTGATGAAACAACCAATATAGTGTGCACATTCTTAGGATCCATCTTCAACCCTACTTGATACATCACAAATCCCAAGTATCGTGACTCGAAACTACATTTCTTCAAATTCACTATCAACTTTTTCTCTCAAAAAATTATCTAATTATCTTTACAAATGGAAAAATTGTTCCTCCTACATTTTCTACAAATAATAATTTCATCAAGTTAAACAATGAAAAACATACCTTGAAAAGGATTTAAAACTTCATTCATACTCGCATAAACATGCTCAAAGGTGTTGGATATCTCGAATTACATGACCAACCACTCATTTAATCCATCATGTGTTTTAAAAGAAATATTTTTTGGAAGCATAATAGGTGAGGGGGTGAATCAGTCCTTCAAAACAATTAACCAATTCAATTTAACTTGTATGAAACATTAATCATTCAACCATGCATTAATTGTGAGCTTAACAACATGAAACAACCATCCACATGAACATAATCAAGAGGAGTACACAAGGAAACAATAGATAAGCGGGAAACCATCAAGGGGAAGAAAACCCATTGAAAATTTTGATTATATTACACAAACCAAAATACTTGCATGAATATGACTCATCACACAAGATTTGTTTAGTGAGGCACTAACCCCACAAGGAGCACCAACCCCTAGAAACCCTTGTTGATATTACTCACAACAAATGACTTGTATGAATATTAATCATCACACAAGTTTTTATTAGAATACCACTAAATATATGCTACCAACACACACAACTAATAGTGATCACAAAATTCAGCTCATACACCTTCAAACCCTCTTCAAACACACTTTCTCCTACTTCTCTCAACTTTCTCAAACATGGAATAATTTGGAAAAATACCCTTGTACACTATATCTTCATCACTCTTCATACATTCACTCACTATCAGCTATGTCTTGATGCCCTTATATCACTTTCACTCTCTCACCTAGCTCATACTTTTTCCCTCTCTCAACACTAATTAAAAATTAACTCATACATACACCTTTATACATGAATTAACTCAAAAACATAATAATCTCATACATGACCCAAGAATTCGGTCATACCAACATCAAATAACATCTAAAACATCATATAAAATCATTATAAGGACATATGTAGGTTAGAAATGCACTAAGACACAAAACAAGCCCAATTAGGCTCAAAATAAGCAATTCTCCTTCACCGAGTTTATCAAGGACTCCAATAACTCACTCCATATATGTCAATCCTCCAATGTCTTCACACATTTAAAACACAACATATAAACATAATAAACCTTATCAATAACCTCCGCATCATTCATATTCTTCATATCACTCTCAAGTAGGATTGTTTCCAAATCAAATCAAGCAGCACAATCAGAACCAGTCATTATTAATGAATCCCGAGATCACACTAGAAGAAATAAATTATGTCATGTAAACACTCATTGGAAATACAATTATATTTATAAAACATACGATCAGGTTAGACTTCATGAAACATCCAGAGAAGCAAATGGAGCCACTTCTCTTCTTCAAAGACATCTTGAACTACCCATGAACCGCTTTTTTGGAAACTCAACTACTTTGCACCTTTTCTGGAAATTCAAGACCTATAAATGAATTCACTAGGAAAAAATTCATCCCTCTTCACTCTCAAGTGGATAGCAATCATCAGATAAGCTAAAACATTGTTCTTCTACATCCATCTTCTCACCAAATTTGTGATGTCCTTAACTAGTCAAACTAGGTCAACTTGTGACTTCAACCATGCCACTCACCTGAATTCCATATCTCAACCAAATCATCAAAATCATCACATGATATTTCTAAACACCTCCAAGGCCATAAAAATTCATCACCATGCTCACATTTACTCAAACACTTCCTTTTACCAAGACTACTAAAGCGCCCTTTTGGCCCAAAAATTGTCAACCTGTTTTAACTGTGAAGGTCATAAAATGACCTCACAAAAATATAAAATATATTTAAACATGTATCATAGCTCCCACACATCTCATAATTCTAATTTAGAAATAGGGTCAAATGGAAAACTCCGAGAGTAAAATCATATTTCCTAGAAATAAGAAAATATGGATGGACTCCACTCACTTTGTCATGATCTCAAATGACCACCATTTGAAAGATGAGATAGTCCTTTGTCACCTCAAATCATCACTTTTATGATTCAATTCATTAATATCTCATACCATGAATATTTCTCTATCACTCATAACTTAGGGTTTCAAACTCATTAAAAACAACTTTCCTTCTTAACAATAATTCATAAATGTTTGGGTCTCATTTGATCTCATTCTAACTCTGAGGTTTTCTTAACTCCATGAAAAATCATACTTGAAAGGCTCAGGGTCCCATGAAAACATCACACATGCCAACCAAGAATATTTCTCTCACCTCGAGCTAGAAAATGCACTCTCTAGAACTCGATAGGACCAAAAACATCATAACTTTCAAAATCTTCTTCATATCAACCTGAAATTTTTCCCACAACACCATGACATCCTTTTCTAACATCTCTAATTCTCACTTAGTCATAAATAGCTCTGCATCTTCACCACCACTAGGACTTGCATGACTAGGCCTTATGTTTTTGTATAGTTTAGGACATAACAAAGTCAACTAACACTACAACCATGCTTGAAACCACCAAAAATTATCTCTACAAGATGAAAAAATATGAAATAACTTCTTGAGTGTCTCCAAGATCTCACACACACATGTAAGTGACTAGCATACCTTATTAGGCCTCCATTCACTAAGATTAGGTATAGTTTAGACCTAGACACAGTAGGAAAACACCATGAATCTATTTCCAAGATCTCCAAAAGGATGTAACACACTTGATACAACATGTATCACACAAATTCATGCTTCCATGAGCTTACATAGCTCTACAACTCACTCTCATGCTCCATTTGGTCTCCAAACACCTAGACTAGGTCTATATGAGTACATGTAAACCATGTTCAAACCTATACTTGCACTATGAGACTCACATGAGTGTCTCAAAACTCTCCAATAATGCTCTCCATGCCTCTACCATGCTCCTCAAGCCATCATGCAACTTTATCCATCATGCTTTATCACCTAGGATAACTAGGTCACTTCATTAGCCTACTAAGGCAAGCCATTCTCATTGTCTCCATTCTTTCCATCATGCCACAACTTGATTTCCCATTTCTTTTCCATACTAAGCATCCTCTAGCACTCCATATCATCCTCTTTATCATTAATGAACTTTTACATTAATGACAACACTCAAACTCACTCATGCCAACAATCTCCCCTTTGTCATTAATGGAAAACCACTTAGTTCTTCTCCCCTTTTTACATTAATGACAAAGCATACCTGTAGCTCATTATCTCCATCTTATTTAGCCTCTTTGGTGCATCTCTTTGTTTGAAACAACAACCAAAGTCTTCACATAGCATACAAACTTGTCTTTCCTCACTAATCTATGTTTTTGGCCTCTTTCTCAAAGCATGGAAACATCAGTAGCTCTCCCGGGTATAAGCACATACTCATGCCAACAATTATGAGCTTGAAACATCCTAAAGCATCATTCTTACCTCCTTCTTTAACTATCTCAGCTGATATATACTCACAAATGACTTAAATCTAGCATTCCTTGGTTACAAGAAGCAAATTTTAGGACCGAGATCCCTAAGATGACCTTCAATACACTTTGGCCCAACATCTCCTTGCTCTATAAGCCCAAACACAATATGAATAACCTCTTTATAGATCCTCGTAGATTCATACCATTGTAATCTAACTAAAAATGCAAAAAAATCTTACATACCTTGTATATATGTCATGGAAATGACTCAAATATATTTTCTCATCCCTTAATCAATACTTTAGTGTTCTTGGCCTACTCTTCATGCTAACATACTTGTTAATCTTGTGATAAGCTCCCTTGCAACTATGATTGCTATCACTCATCAATTTTCCTTACTAAGCCTTCTAGACACCTGGAACACTTGTTTCAAGGTCACAACCATCTCACCCTGTCTCGGGACCTCATTAGACTTGTAGCTTATTGTTATAATGTCAAAAACCTATTGATCCCATGTAAACCTACAACTAAAACAACTTTTTAATCCCCGATGTTATCCTAACTTCACCTTCTTAGCATACTAGACATTTAAGATCCTTCTCTCCTCATGTACTCATACAACAAACATCATGATCCTTCATGTACCGATTGAGATAGTAAATTTTGGCCCTTAAACACTATAGAAATTTCAATGAATGATCGTATGAACATATCTTACATTTACACAAGATTTGTCAATATACTTGCACACACCAATATCATTTTATCTTACAAGGTCTTCTTATCACTAAATACACTTGTTTAATAGTCAAGGAAAATTCCCCCTACTTCAACATACCTTTGTAGAATCATAGCTTATCATTTCATAACTTCACAGTCTTTAGTGCTTTATCATGATGTAAGAGGTTAACCATACTTAGTCCTACAACATACTTGTCTTCATATCTCAACACATACCATCATAGAAAACACCACGAACTTCATGTACTCAGTCAATGACATGCCATTCTTCACTTTGGTAGCTTGTATGGTCTCAAGAAGCATACCTCATATTTATATGAATCTTACCAATGTACCAACTCGTGAATCATCTCCATGAAATAAATAACCTTGCAAACCACATTATCTTTCCATAATCTTGTTCAAGACACCATCACAGACCTTAATCAACCATGCACAAGCTTTTCATAGTTTATATCAACAAAGAGTTCACTTTTTGATCTTGATAAGTCATGTAAATGCTTCATATCTCTCCATAAAACTTCTATAATGCACAAACAAATTTTTACACATCCAAATCATAACTCAAGGGATGAAAACACAATATTTGAGCTAAGTCAACTCATGACATGTTAAAATCACAATGGACTGAGAGGGGGTGAATCATTCCTTTAAAACCTTTAATAAATTCAAATTATCTTTCTTAAATCATAAACCTTTCAACCTCTTATGTGTGCACAAGATACAACATTCATTCAAATAACCATAGCCATGAGAGAGAACTCCATAACATGACATATAAGTGGTAAAATCTCAATAGGAAGAAAACCCAATGAAATTCTGATTATATTACAAAAATCAAAATTGTTTAGTGAAGGCACCAACTTCACAAGGAGCACCAACCCCTAGTTTAGTAGAGCATCAACCCTACATGAAGCACCAACCTCTAGTTTAGTGAAGCACTAATTCCAAAATGAAGCTACAACAACCTAAGATGATCAATCACCCACTCAACCACATTTGAATGAAGATATATGATGTCTTGTTTCTGTAACAACTGATGGAGATCATTGATTCAGCTCACACACCTTCAAACCCTTATTTAAACCCTCTCTTCTTCAACTCATTATATCTCACACTTTCATGACTTGTCTTGGCTTCAAACCCTTGCACACATGATATATAACTCTCCTAAAAATTCACACACTTCCTTAGCTCTAAAATTATTCCTTCATACATGTTTCACACTCTTACTTGGGTCACTCTTTTCCCTCTCTCTTAGATTGTTCAAATTTGAACTAAAACATTCACTTTATACCCTTTTATTCTCATTTACACAACATAGGTAGGTCCTACACTAGTATTTCGACCAATAAAATTTAAAAACATATTAATAAACTCATACACATTCATAAAATGGACCCATGTAGGTCGGTCATGCTCAAATGCACCAAACAAGCTCAAAAATAGCTCAAAACCCCATCACCTAATTCATCAAAGATCAAAAACATCATCATCATCACCATCATTATTCAAGCTCCCAAATTCCTTAAAATTTTCAAATATGATATAAAACATCATTCATGGTCTTACAATAGCTTGCACTAATCAAATTCTTCATAACACTACCAAGAAGGCTCATATCCTTCTCAAAACAATTATTTCTAAGAACCAATATTCACCTTTCATGCTCTAGATCACCCAAGAACATCTCAACTATAGAATGTAACCACTCATTGGAAATAAATTTAACTATATAACACATTCATTCTTGATATATATCATGAAACATCCATACATGCAAACCACACTCACTTTCCTCTTCACTAAATTGAGCTGCCCAGAAAGTAGTTTTAGGAACTCAACTGGTTTTCACCCTTGATGCAACTTTCAATACCTATAAAAGCCTTATATAGGAATAAAATTCATCCCTCTTCACTCTAAAAACTGATAGAAATCATCAACCAATCCATCTCATGTGTCTTCTACCTCCATTTCTAGCTAGAGCAATCCTATCCTATAAAACAAACATCCTTCTTCTTCACAAATTGAGCTAGATGACCTATAAAAATCATCATAAAGAGAAAAATCATATACCATTGGAAATAAATCTCAAACCTCTTTCCATGAAATCTTACATTTCCTCCCAAATACAAGTGGAAGTCCTTCAACCAAAGTCAATCTCTCAAACCGCTATAGACTAGTCTTCATAAATAGGGCACAATTTTCCTTCTAGAAGCTCAACCATGATCTGAAACCATCATGTACACCAATTAAAAATCTCGAGATAAAAATAATATAAATTTATTTTGATACTTCCTTTGGAAAACTTTGTCCCAAACTGAACATCTTCAGAAACTAGACTTTTTGAGTGGGGTCCATAAATCACCACATGATATATCATACATTCCTATAAATCTAGAGGAGTCCTCTACAACATACAATCATCATACTATAAATAAAAATCAATTATGAGCACCTACAATGAAAATATCTCCTACCGCTTTTTAGCTAGGGTTTTAAACTCATAAAAAGTAGTTTACCTTCTTAACATCGTTCATAAAAATGTGACAATGAAATGACCTCATTATTTTTTGAAATACTCTTAGCTCGACGAAAAAACATACCTAAAAGCCACGAGGTCCCATGTAAATCACAAAATGTTGAGTTGTGGAGCTTAATTGCTTCACATTAGCATGCTTTATTACTTTATTGGAATACATAATAACCAAAGATCGGTTGGTAGACCAAAGCGTAAGTCACATGGGGACCGGTATCACCAAAGAAAGGAGGAATTGGCATCGGTTTCCTATGTGTGATTGTTTTATTTAACTCATGGGAATTAGATCTAACCTTTGATATAAAGTTGATCTAATGGTTGTAATTTCATAGCTAAAGTGCCCTAAGTTTTTATATGTATATATAAGCTAGAAAGCTAGGGTTAGAACATATAACTAGGTGAACCATGTTATATCTTGTGTATTGTTTCTTCTAGTTTATTTCTATATTTATTGTTTGTATGCTTAGATATGAATAATATATCTATACAACTGGTGTGATTAACCCCAACAACTAGTATCAGAGATTTTTTTTTAGGGTTTTGTGTGTTGACATATTTACTCACAGAGGGATTTTTGATTGAGTGGGAGCTATAGTAATGGAAGAAGATGGAAAATACATATTTGAGAAATTTTATGACTGAAATTATCAATTATGGAAGATGCAGGTGGAAGATTATCTGTATCAAAAAGATCTATACTTACCGTTGGATGAGAAGGCAAGACCTACAAAGATGACTGATGAAGAATGGAAAATTCTTGACAGAAAGGCTCTGGGATCTATAAGATTGAGCCTGGAAGCATCTGTGGCTTCGAATATTACCGAAGCAACAACCATGGTAGAGTTGATGAAATCTTTAGCTAATTTATATGAAAAACTAGTGCTTCAAATAAATTTTATTTGATGAAGAAATTATTTAATTCAAAGATGCAAGAAGGTGAATCTGCATCAAGTCATTTGAATGATTTCCGTCTATTGTAAATCAATTAAAATTAGTGAATATTCCATTTGATGATGAAGTGAAAGCACTTTTATTTCTATTCTCTTTTCCAGATAGTTGGGATAACTTGGTAATGGTTGTTAGTAATATATCGTCTACTACTAATATTTTAAAGTTTGATGATGTGGTTAGTATAATCCTGAATGAAGAAATATGCTCAGGAAAAGTACATGAGAATTATCATCTGGAAATGCTTTAAATGTAGAAATCATAGGAAGGTAGAAGGATAGATCTAAGAGCAAGAGTAATGGGAAATCAAATTCTAAGAATGGAAAATCTAAATCCAGAGGTAAAGGAATAACCTGTTGGAATTGTGGAAAGAAAGGCCATGCAAAGAAGGATTGTTAGTTCAAGGAAAACAAAGAGAATGTATCAAAGAAAGGTAAAGAGGAAAATGTTACTACATCTGATGTAATGTAAGATGCCCTTAATCTCTCCTTGGATAATAAAATTGAATCATTGGTTTTAGATTCATGGGCTTCTTTCCATGTTACCCCTAATAAGGGTTATTTCAGAAATTATGTCCAGGGTAATTTTGGGCATGTTTATTTAGGAGATGATGAATCATGAAATATTATGGGTAAAGGTGAAGTTCATCTTAAATTACAAAATGGAAATACATGGATATTAAAAGATGTGAGGCATGTGCCAAGCCTTAGGAGAAATCTAATTTCTGCAGGACAACTAGGTGAATCTAGTTGCATGGTTACATTCACATTGACTCTTGGAAGGTTACCAAGGGATCTCTTATTATAGCAAGAGGCAAGAAGGTATGAACATTGTATTTTTCTACCTATATTACTAATTTCTTTCTGTGCTATCTACTTCAGATTCAGATGCAAACATGTGGCATAATTGGCTAGGCCATATGAGTCAAAAAGGAATGTAGATCTTAAAGGCTAAGGGTAAGTTATCATATTTGAAAGATGTAGATCTTGATTTCTGTGAGCATTGTATATTTGGAAAGAAAAAGAGAGTGATATTTCTCAAAGTTGGGTCAACAAAGAAGGAGAAAAAATTGGAGCTTGTGCACTCAGATGTGTGGGGACCAGCCCAAGTAAATTCTCATGAGAGGATCTCAATATTCGTGACTTTCATTTATGATGCCGTAAGAAAGCTATGAGCTTATTGTATTAAACATAAATATGATGTTTTTGAGACTTTTAAAAGATGGAAATCCCTTGTGGAAAATGAATCAAATTCAAATTTAAAATGCCTTAGATCTGAAAATGGTGGTGAGTATTGCAGTAAGGATTTCAATGATTATTATTCAGTGAATGGAATACGCAGAGAAAGAATGGTTCCTAGAACACCATAGGAGAATGATGTTGCAAAAAGAATGAACAAGAGAATCATGGAACATGTAAGAATCATGAGGATACATGTTGGATTACCTTTTCAGTTTTGGGCAAAACATGTACACACGATGGTTTATTTAATCAATTACGGACCTTCAAGTGCACTTTGGATGGTGGAATACCAAAAAGCTTGGATTCAGAAAATAGGTAGATCTTTCTTTTCTTAGAGTATTTGATTCAAAAGATTTTGTGCATGTTAATAAAGAAAATAGAAAGAATTTGGATGTTAAATCCAAGAGATGTACTTTTATTGGTTATGGCTCTAGTGATTTCGGATTCTGTTTTTGGGATTTAGAAGATTCTAAGATTGTTAGGAGTCGTGACATTGAATGGAATGAAAAGAGAATGTACATGGATCAAGTTTTGGTACCCAAAGATGAACCGGTTGGAAATTTTGTGGAAGAAAACTCATTCTTGGATTTAGAAAAGACATCTACATGTACAAATGTCAATCATCCGAACCGATATCACCAAATAGAATCTAGCGTCTGGGCCGCCAAGATTGACGTACAGAAGATCCAGACCAGCATCGATTACCCAAACCGACATCGACAAGAGGTGACTATCGCCAATCACTATTTGAGATTGATAAAAATTTGTAGAATGAGCAGATTGAGCCTCCGGCACCCCAAATATTAGTGAGAAGGTCACAAAGGGTAAGTAGACCTCCAGAAATATTTACACCTTCCTTATCTTATTTATTATTGACTGATAGTGGTGAACCGTAAGTTTTGAAGAAGCAATGTAGGATGAAACCCATAAGAAGTGGGAGCATGGCATAGATGAGGAGATGGACTCCTTGGAACAAAACTAGACATGGGATTTGGTTAAGTTGTTAGCTAGTAAAAGAACATTGTAGAATAAATGGGTTTATATGATCAAGGAAGAAGAGGGTGGATAAAAAAGATACAAAGCAAGGCTTGTGGTAAAAGATTTGCACAAAAATCGGGTATTGATTTTGGTGAGATATTTTCTCCTGTAGTAAAATGACTTCTATTCATACTATATTGAGTTTAGTTGCTAGAAGAATATTTGCATTTAGAGAAACTTGATGTCAAGACGGCTTTCCTTCACGGTGATTTGGAGGAAGAGATTTATATGCAAATCACTTGGTTATGAAGTCAAGGGTAAGGAGAAACTTGTGTGTAGGTTGAAAAAGAGCTTGTATGGGCTCAAGAAAGCCTTAAGGAAATGGTATATGAGGTTTGATAGTTTCATGCATGAGCATGGTTATATGAGATGTGAATCTAACCATTGTGTTTATTTCAAGAAGCTTGAAAATGGAAGCTATATTATTTTTTTACATTATGTGGATAATATGCTTATCGGTAGACCTGAAGTATGTAGGACATTGGTGAGCTTAAATAAAAGTTAGCTCATACATTTTAAATGAAGGATTTAGGAGATGCAAAGAAAATACCTGACATACAAATTCACAAAGACAGAAGAATAGGAAATTATATTTGTCTCAGGAACATTATATCAATAAGGTGTTAGAAAGGTTTAATATGCAAAATTCAAAACCTGTAAGTAAACCTATGGTTGGACACTTCAAATTGAGTAAAGATCAATGTCCTACATCATATGAGGAGGTTGAGTACATGGCAAAAGTTCCATATGCTTCAACATTTAGAATTCTTATGTATGTTATGGTTTGTACCAGACTAGACATTGCACAGGAAATGGGAGTTGTGAGTAGATTTATGGCCAATCTAGGTAAAGAGCATTGGAAAGCATTCCAATGGATTTTCAGGTATTTGAGAGGGACATCCAAGATGCAGTTATGTTATGGAGGGTCAAATATTTCTTTATGTGGCTATGTTGATTCAGATATGGCTGGAGATTTTGATGGTGGGAGAAGCACCACTAGATATGTATTCACATTAGGTGGGACAACAAAGCTGGATTTCTAGATTACAGATGGTCATGACCTTGTCTACTACTAAAAACTGAATATGTTATAGCTACAAAGGGTAGGAAAGAGATTATATGGATGAGCATGTTCATGGGAGAGTTGGGAAAGGAGCAAGAGGATTGTAGATTATACTGTGATAGTCAAAGTGTGATTCATTTGGAAAAGAACTCAATGTTTCATTCAAGAACAAAACACATTCAGTTGAGATATCACTTCATATGGCAAGTGTTGGAGGATGGGAAGTTGAAACTGGAGAAAATTCATACAAATAAGAACCTTGTAGATATGCTAATGAAGTTATTGGCAAAGGAGAAGTTGGAGCTACACTCCACTTTTGTTGGTATTTGAGTTTGAGACTTGAAAAGGGAGAAACAGTCTAAGAAAAGGATCCAAGAATGGAGTTATGTGGTATAGTTTAGTAATTTATCTCCAAGTGGGAGATTGTTGATTTTTAGAGCTTAATTTCTTCACATTAGCATGCTTTATTAATATGCTGGAATACATAAGAATTGGGCTGAGTCAACCGGCAAACCAGCATCGGTCACCTGGGACCGTATCGCTTAAGGAAAGGAGGAACTAGCATCAGTTAAGGTAACCTGCATCGATTTTTCTGTGCATGATTGTTTTATTTAACTCATGAGAATTAGATCTAACCTTTGATATAAAGTTGATCTAATGGTTGTAATTACATAGCTAAAGTTCCCTAAGTTTGTATATGTATATATAAGTTAAAAAGTTAGGGTTAGAACATATACCCAGGTGAACCATGTTATATCGTGTATATTGTTTCTTTTGGTTTATTTATGTATTTGTTTTTTTTATGAGTAAATGCTTTTGACCGGAGCTATGAACCGGAGGGGTAAGGGCCCCTACCCAACAACAGTGCAGAAGAAGGAGAAGGGAGAAAGATGGAAGAAAGCAAAGAATACATACGCATACGAAAGGAGGGAAGGAAGAAGAAGGAACAGAGAATGACAATTCATAGAAGTTGAAAGTGAAAATAGCATCGGGACTCTGAGAAACTCAACCGGATCGAAGAAGTCATCCATGGGACATACCGACATGTTCATTGGTAGCTCTGAGTAGAAGAGAGAAGGTAGCACCAGCGCGATCTTTCAGCTCGTTGAGATTGTCGAAAGCAGAGTGAACCGGGAATAAAGTTGCATCGATGTCGACCGAAGGAAGGAAATGGTGATCAAGTGAAGGGTGCATGTTTTGCGCAAAAGTAACCAGATCATGGTATTGGCCGCAAAGCCATTGAATACCATGACCAGAGCCCAAGGCCAGCTCGTCAACCTCTTCGACCCACAACAATGGATCCGGGAGGGAAAAATTGACCAACTGATCATGTAAACCCACCCTGTGAACTGGATAAATTTCATCTTCCGCAACAAACTCAACAACAGCTAGGTCGGGATGGAGGAGGAGGCAGAAAGAAATGAAGGCCGAAGTAATGTCTGAATCAGTCCTGGGGCACCGAGATCGGAAGCTGTAGGAATCCCCCAGGATGGTTTCTATCGCTTCAACTTCCTCTGGCAAAGAAAAATGGAAGATGGTTGAGAGATAGTGACGATCAATCTTAGGATTTTTGGCTAGTTCCCGAAACTATCCGCAAAGAGAAACAAATGGAAACCCAATGAAATCCATGGAGACAGAAAATAGAGAGTTCAAAGCAGTCAAAGATGAACAGAGAATAAAAAAACGCCAAATGATACTTAAGGAACACTTGCGTGAAGCACCAGGAGCTACATTTCAGAAGAGATGATTGACGTGAGTCCTTCCTGCTGAAGCGTCACAAGAAATAGTTGCGGTGTGTGGGAATTCAATCACAAAATTTGCTAATAGATCTGCCGCCGAGTTGGACTCACGAAAAATATGACAAATGCTCCAGAATTTTAGTTTTCCGAGCCAAAAGAGGATGGACTGAATGAAAGGATTGATGCGCCAAGAAGGGGTAGAACCCTTTGAAATGGCAAAGGTAATAATTTGGGAGTCCCCCTCAATAAGAAGAGATTCCCCTCCCATTTTGATGGCTAGTTTGACACCCTCTAAGAGGGCCTGGACTTCTGCCATGTTGCAAGAACAATTGCATAACGAAAAAGATCCTGCCGCAATGAGGATACCAACTTCATCGTGGAGAATGCACCCAACCCCCAAAGAACCCAATTGCCTCTGGAAGCGCCATCAAAATTTAATTTCCATGAACCTTTGGGGGGAGGTCTCTAGATAGCCTATTTCCTGCGAATGAGCTTCTCCACTTGGGATAGGCCGTGTTTGACAATGGAGCCAGGTTTTGGAATTTTGACGAGAGGCCAAGCCTTGGTGATTCGAGCATCCATTGAGGAGAATGAAGGATTATTCAAACTATTCTTAGACACAATTTCAGAGATGGAAACTTCTAATTTGATTAGGAAGGTGGGAAGAGCGCACAATTGATTACGAAAAAGATGCAGATTTCTCTCCCACCAAATGTGCCACAGGAGAAGAAAAGGGGCCACCTACCAAATAGAACTCAAGGAACTATTGGAACCCAAAGAGGGCCAAGAAAGAAGGGAGTATTTGATATTGTTGCAGTGGACCAGGAGAGGTTAAGTTTACCCAAAATCCAATGCCATCCTTGACTAGCAAAGGGGCAAAAAGGAAGAGATGATCGAGATCTTCTTCCGCATTTCCGCAAAGGACGCATTTGGAAGGACCAACAAAACCCTAGGATCTTCTACGCATCTGGGTAAGAACTTTGTTTTTGAGAATGAGCCAACCGAAGATCACCACTTTGGGAAGGAGAGAGGAGTGCCAACATCCAAGCTTGGGATGGGCTTCAAAACCAGATTGCGAAAGAAGCAATCGGTAACCTTCTTTGACTGAGTAAACACCCGAGATGGAGCCGAGCCAGAGCAGATGGTCCTCACAATCATTAAAGGCAACCCTTCTCATAAGGATCTCATCCGAAAGAGAAGAGCACTCTATGTCGGGGACATTCAGCTATGAAAGATCTTTCCATTGCCACGAAGGAGAACCATCCGGATGACGGGAACCATAATTAGCAACATGATTACCCCAAGATAATTTGGTAATGTTCATAACTCTGTTGAGGGAAGAGACCAAATTAAGAGGAGGGCACCCATTCCAACCATCCTCCCAAAATTTGACCTGAGTACCATTATTAACAAACCAAGATACCGAATCCACGATTAAAGATTTGCATTTGTGCATGAAATTCCAAATATGGGAACCTTTAGGGAGATCCTCGCAAGAAAGAAGAAGCTCCGGCCTACCAGCCTCCAAATATTTATGAGAGAGAACCTGATGGGCCAACCTGTGAGGGAAAGTGATGAAGTTCTAGACCAATTTAGTGCCCAAGGTAGTATTATGGAGTGCTAAATCCACAATCCCTGATCACCTTGAAGAGATGGGCGATTTAACCACTTCCCATTTGACCAAATGAAATTTGCGATCTTCGTTGTTCCCCTGCCAAAGGAAGGTTCTGACAACCTTTTCAAATTTCAACAAAACCGAATTAGGAAGAGCTAGAATAGATAACATATAAACCGGGAGAGCACAAAGAACCGACTTAATCAGAAGCAAACGACCCGCCAATGAGAGCCATTTCCCTTTCTAGGCTTGTAGTCTAGCCAAAAGGGACTGAAGAAGATCATTCCATATGCTTGCTTTGCCTACTCCAGAGAATAAAGGGATACCCAAATATTTATGGGGAGAGAACCAGAAACGAAACCGAGGATCGCCAGAATCCTACGTTGCAGCCGAGGAGAAACATTAAAAAAGAAGATAATGGATTTATGGAAATTAATTACCTAGCCCGCAGCATTGGAATAGGAATTTAGGATATTGGACAAAGCACGGGCTTCTGGAATAGTGGCAGAACCAAAAGGAAGGTATCATCAAGCAAACTGTTGATGAGTAATAGAGGGCAAGCTAGAGGAAATCAAAAATCCCAAAAGAGATCTAGAAATGATGGCTAACTTGATACAATGACTCAGTGCTTCGTAGCCAATATAAAGAGGAAGGAAGATAAAGGATCCTCTTGCCTAAGACCCCTGCTACTCCAGAAGAAACCTTCAGCAGATCCATTCACCAAAACCGAGAAGTGAGGAGAGGAGATGCAATTGAAAATCCATTCACAAAAAAGCTTGTTGAAGCCCAAAGCCTGCAGAGATTTAAGAAGGAATCTCCAATTAATGTGATCATAAGCTTTACTGTAATCCAGCTTGATCATCATCCTAGGATGCAAGGAGAGCTACAAGGTATGAATAAGTTCATGAGAAATGATCACCCCATCGGAGATGGATCTTCCAGGAAGAAAGCCACTTTGCTCTTGAGACAATTGAACTGAGAAGGGGGCTGATGTGAGAGGCGATGGATTTGGAGATGATCTTATACAAAGTATTGCAAAGGGAGATGGGATGGAAATCATCAAACTTGTCAGCGGGAGATTTTTTGGGGAACATACAGATGAAAGTGTGATTGAGAGAACCAAGGATTTTACCAGAAGAACGAGATTCTTCCACTGCTTGCCAAACAGTGTTACCAATAACGTCCCAAAAATCTTGGAAAAAGGCAGCTGGGAATCCGTCTGGACCGGGGCTTTGTCATGAGCCATAGAGAAAACAATTTTACGGACATCCTCTAAAGAGAAAGGGGAAGATAGCCGTTCGTTATCAACCTCTGTTATCACTTGGGAATTTGATCAAGCAAAGGAGATTGAGCAGCCAAAGAAGAGTGCATTTCTTTAGTTAAGAGCTTGTGGAAAAAGGAAACAACCTCCATTTTAATCAAAGGTTGAGATGAGAGCAACGTGTCATCGGGCAGCTTGATGGAGGAAATATAGTTTGAGTTTCTCCTGGCTTTAACCGAAGCATGAAAGAATTTAGTATTCTTATCACCATCTTTTAACCAAATTTCCCTTGATTTTTTACGCCAAAAAGATTCTTCCTTCAATAAGAGATCCCCAGTTCGCTGAGAAGGAGCTTTTCAAGATGAAAATATTCTTGCCGCATACCAAATCTAAGAACCCGATCATTGAGAGAACGAAGGGCTTTCTCAACTCTAAGCTTTTCTTGAAAGATATTTTTAAAGGAGGACAAATTCCAAGCTAATAATTTATCTTTAAGCTGGGAGAGATTTTTTGAGAGAATGAACATTTTGGTGCCATTCACGGCGAAGGAGTCCCACCATAATTTGATCAACGATTTGAGAGAGGGGTCCTACATCCACATGCTTTCAAACTTAAAAGGCAAACGCTGAGGGGGGAGATCAAAATTTATGGTCAAAGAAATGGGGAAATGATCAGAACTGAAAGGGGGGAGACAAAGCTTTGAAGGAGGAAGTTCTATTGAAGCCATGATTCCAAAATCAGAAATCTATCGAGTCTAACCACCAAGTTCCCAAAACCTGGATGATGATTATTCCATGTGAACCACCCAGAGTGTGGTTCCAAATCCACAAGCTTGGAGGAATGAACAAAGGAAATGAAATCAGATTGGGAACGAGGTTGCCAATAGATGCCACCACGTTTATCATGGTCAGAGAGGGTAGCATTAAAATCCCCTGCAACAATAATTTTAAGATCCGGAAGGGAGCTCAAAGAATCCTGAATTTTATGCCAAGTTTCCCATTTTTTAATGGGATTATTCAGACCATAAACATTGCATAGGAAAAAGCCTCATCGGAATGCTTTAAACTGACCTGGCACCATTGGAAATTGGCATGAGAAGAAAGGAGAACCATACCACAAGAACTTGGATTTCCATAGAAGACCCAACCCACCAGAGGCTCCTTCCGAGTTAATGAAGAAACCTTCCCAGGCCAACTCCGAAACCAACCTTCTAAGCACGCCGCACTGGACATCTTGGTCTCTTGGAGCAAACAAATGGAAATGTTCATATCGGTGACATAGCGCCTAAGCAGACGCTATTTGTTAGGGGCGTTGAGGCCTCTAACATTCCAAGAAAGGATATTCATCTTTTATTCAGAGAGGACTCACCTCTCTTACTTGAAATAGAGAAAAAGAGCCTAGCTGAGATTGATTACCAGAAGCCACCTCTTTTAAAGAAGAATGAGATTTGGAGGGTTGACCAACAGGAGCTTTCAGACCAAGATTCAAGTTATGAATAGGGGAGTAGGAAGAATACCATGACTAGATTTCAGAATCTCACCTTCTTCCGAATGGACAAACTCCACCACGAAACCTCCTTGGAAGCATTGAGATACTCTTCTTTATGACCAACCCAATTTTCTAGGGAGGCTACATCCGAGCCCAGACCCAGGGCAATACCTTCTTGGAATAAGGAGAGGATTCATGTTGAGTCCTGGACCACTAAGGCCATCTCTTTGACAAGGGAGATAGTGCTGGGATCCAGATTTAAGGGTTCCAGAGAAAGAGTCTTTTCCTCGACAAGACGGAGGGGGACAGAAGGACTCAGGAGGAGGAAGAGGATCCACAACTACAAGGGACCGAGACAATGAAGGCTTCTTCTGCCAAACAACCAGCCGTGAGGAGGGAGGAGCTTTACATGCTTTTTGAAAGTGACCAAGTTGTTTACATCGGAAGCAATAGTTCGAAACAGTCTCATAATCGACCTTCTGGACCCATTTTCCACGGGGGAAAGAATCACAATCCTATCTTGTAATTTTTTAGATATGTCAACAGAAATACAAACCCTGGCAAAAGAAGAAAGGGTTCCTTCGAGAGTCACAGGGTCGATACGGATGACACACCCCAAACTGGAACAAATTTGAGAAAGAGAAGAAGGGGACCAATACTCACTAGGGAGAGAATAAAGGTGAATCCAAACATGAAAACCTTCCATAATGGTGAGATCTGGATTGAAATGAGCCATCCACCTGCAAAGAAGAAGCCCTGAATCGAGAAGCAGAAACTCTTTCCTCTCTAGGGAATCGTCCCTTTGAGCTTGGCTATGAAAAATGACAAGGAAGAATCCTTTGTCAAGAATCTGACACGGAGACCGCTCCCCCATTGGGTATCACACCAGGTGTAGATTCGGTTGGCCAAAAGATGTCAACCCACAAACTTAGCGATGATGGCCCGTTGACTAAGAAGGAGCAATTGGGAATTGAGATTGACAGAACTTTCTAGAGAGACTATCACGAAATCCATAGCCTCCAAGTCTTCAAGTTTAGGAGCACTCCCAAGCAATCTCTTGAAAATGAAATCAAAGGGACCAAAGCAGGACCCGATTTGAGTGAATCATATCTAGCAAGGCCCACCGAATCGCTGCCAGTGGAAGAAGACCGTTGCTATCCGGGCAATTTGAAAAATTGACTGTTTGCGACTTGTCCCGAGAGAGTTCCTGGGACGATTTTTTCCACCTCATTTTTTTCAGAGAAATCACACATTTATATATATATATATATATATATATATATATATATATATATATATAATATATATATATATATATATATATATATATATATATATATATATATATATATGTTTCCATATTTATTATTTATGTGCTTAGATCTAAATAATATATCTTTACAACTAGTGTGATTAACCCCAACACATAATTCATGGTGAGCGCGAACTTGTAATTCGAGTTGGAAATCTCTTTCTTGGACCCAGATTTCACATAAAACATCATAACTTATAAAATATTTGTCAAAATGACTTTAAATTTTTATCACACCTCTAGGAACCCTTGTGCACCATCTCCAATCATCATTATATCTCAAATAGGTATGCATCTTCATAACCCATCTCATTTACATGACTAGCCCTTAGGGTTTTACATGGTTCAAGCTAGGTCCAATAAAAAGACATTATATCTCATCATGAAACCTCTAAAAACTTCCTCTACATGATGAAAACAACATAACATACCTCCATGAGTGATATCAAGATCTCACATACACTTGCAAGTTCCTATCATGCCTAATTAGGCCTCCAAACACTAGGATTAGGCCTAGTGTGTACCATGACCAAGTAGACTAACACCATATATCTTGTTACCATCTATCCAAAAGGACCTAACACACTTGAGACAACATATCTCACTCACCTACATTCATCCATGATCTCACATGGATCTATACCTCCTCATTTGGTCTCCAAGCATCTAAACTAGGTCTAGATGAGCACCTAAAACTAAGTCTTCCACCTGTACATACACTTTGAAACTCATTTCAATGCCCAAATACTCTCCAAACATTCTCAAAATGTTACTAGCATGCTCCTCAAGTCACCAATAAACTCAAACAAACATACACCATCACCTAGGTAGCTAGGTCACCTAATTGGGCTTGCAAGACCAAGCCAATATCACTTAATCAACTCATGCAATCATGAATTCACCTAAATCTCCATGTCATCATTATACTAAGCATCTTCTAGCACTAATCCATCATCCTCTTTTTCATTAATGAGTTTTTATATCAATGAAAACATTTATACTCACTCATGCCAACATGACATACCCGGGGAACATTATTTCACTTTACATCTAATGATCTAATGAAAGACTTGCACCTCATGAATCCAGCATCCTAGCTTACTATTAGCTTATGAACCAATTCTTAAAAAGTTAAAAACCTTCAAAAACATAGTGAATACTTCTTGACATAGTTACAACATCATTCCTCAAAAATATGAATCACTTCAAGCCATAATAGGAGCCCTTTACCTACTCGGACCATGAAAACATCTCTTTGATGCAAGCACACACTTGGAATAGTCAACATGCCTACTCATAGCAACTATAATTCTTCATGAATTTCATGTACCTATTTTTAGAGAAATTTTCTTCAATAACATGTTAGAGAACACCACTCTTGATCATCATGAAACTTTTACATTCTTGTAACTTCATTCATCAATAAGGAACATTATCCATTGAAATTATCAAACCTCGTTGTGATTAACCATCTCCATGCAGCATTCATGATTCATGAACACTCTTAGAGACATATTCAAGTATGTCTTAAGGAATAATAACTTAGCATAGACCATGTCAACTAACCCACATACTTGGAAAGCATTAAAACTTGTTATGGATGATCCGATCGTGTCATCATGTTGAATGGTTGGCATCATCTTCTTGATACTAGTTTACTTGCCTCATGATAGTTTCAGCAACATCTCCAAGACAAATTGAATGCCTTCAAAATCATAATACACATACCTTGACATATTATCAATACACCTTCAACATCATGCTTCGGACCATTCATGTGCCCCTGGAATACATAGCTACTTCAAGCTAATGAAATCCTTTATCTTTTGGATAAGCTTTGATAGGATCCTACAACTTTGTTATATGTCACTCACTTAAACCATACAAGATTAGTAAACCTCATACTTCTTTTAAACAAAAAGATGGCTCTATGAATCCTAATGGAGACGCCCTACACACCTAGTTGAATCTATAAAGGTAGAACATCCATGTCCACATGGGACATGATACCAAAATATTTCATCAACTTTCTTAAATTTTGTACCTTTTATTCTCTATCATCTATCTAGTAGTCTTCTTGGGAAGAAAACAAAAACTCTTGAGGTTCTACAATAAAGAAAGATACTTTCATGTTCATCGTGATTTGAACAACTTGTTACATTAGATTTCTCCTTCCTTTCAACATAGTTGGACGTCATTGATGTTTTATTTTCATGATTATTCATCTTCCAATCACATAACCTTACAATATGTCCAACATTCATATAGTTATAAAAAAATAACAGAGCTCATACCTCTAGATGCTATATCTCTCCAGCTTTGTTTGGGTGTCTCTCGATAACAGCTTTTGATTCTTTGCAATATGTCCACTAGATTGTAATTGAAACATACAACATGCCTCTTAGCTTCATTTCCCCAACTTTTTCTTGGTGGTTCATGATGAAAATATCTTTCTATGTGCCCCTTCTCATGAAAATTGTAGCATATCATTTTCTTTTACTGGTCATTTATACTATCCCTCCATGGGTAATTATCCTTAGAAAAATTTCTACACTCCTTAGCTATATGTCCAAATCCATTACAAGAACTTAACAATATCCATTGAAAGTTATTTCATACCTAAATGTATTTGGTTTCCTTATTGACCTATATTTCATGTTGTCCTTGAAGTTTCTCTCTTTCTTGGTGCTTGGATCTTCAGTATTATTTCTTGAGATATTTTCATCTTGCATCAATTCTTTTCCTTTGATCTCCTCTTTGAACTCTAAGCCTGACTTGTCATTTAAATGCCTTTTCTTTCTCAACAAATCATCTAAATTGGTTGTGCTCTTCTCAAAATTTTGGTACATCTCAAATTTTCTTAAGGCTAGTTCTAATTCATATTGTAAGGACTTCATGGAAAACTGAACTTAATAAACTCATCTTCCTTTGCCTTGAGACTAGTTGTAAGCATCTCAATCTGTGTTTCAAATTTTGTGCATAACATAACACATTCCTTTTCTTTTGCTTCTAGGCTTGTTGAGTTGATTTTAATTTGGTCTTCAAGTTATTTTTTTATCTCTTCAAATTATTTAGCATCCTTGTCAATTCTCTTCTCTAGAAGCTTGATATGATCCTCATAATCCTTATTTATTGACTTCATTTTCTGATTTTTCTTCTTTTGAAGCTTTAGTTCCTCTATGGCATTTTCAAACTCCACCTTGAAGTCAACCACCTCCTCTTCTTCATCTGAGTCCCAGCCACCATCATAAAACATATAATATTCTTCTTTAGAGCAACTTGCTTCATTTTCCATGAACAAATTATCATATTCTAACACTTCATCCTCACTATCGGTGGAAATATTGCTGCAATTTGAAGAACTACAGTCTTCGTTAGTGTAGAATATTTTCTTATTCTTGGGGAACTTCTTCTTGCTTTTTCTAGACTTGTTGGATTGCTTCTCTTTATCATGTGATTGAGCTTCTTTATCATTCCCATTCTAATGTCTATGAGGGCACTTATTGAAAAAGTGTCCAACCTACCATAATTAAAACATTTGAATGGTAATATGCATTTGTACTTACATGAACTAGGTTTCATCCTTCTAGAGATCAATGCAATTAGCTCATAATCATCAAGCTCAAGACCATCACCATCATCCTTTGTCTTCTTTTCTTTTGTCTTCATATCGATTGAAAGCAATCTCCTTCTTGATGGTTTAGATTCAATAACTCTCATTTCATACGCAGTCAAGCTTCCATGCAACTCATCCATTGTCAAGAGATTAAAATATTTGGTTTCTTTAATGGAATAAACTTTAGAGTCAAATTTAGGAGTTAGAGAACTTAATACCTTTTGTACCACAACTTCTTCACCTATACCTTTCATGGTGTTGACAACCTTATCAACTCTAAGCAAATATGCAATAATATATTCCTCTTCACTCATCTTTAAGCCTTCAAACTGATTTATGAAAGTTTGGAGCTTAATTATTCTTACCTTGGAATCTCCTTCATAAAGGAACTGAAATTTCTCCCACATTACTTTTGTTGATGTGTAATGCATGACCTTCACAAGTTTTGGTTTAGCTAGACCACACATGATTGCATTCATAGCCTTGGAATTGTCACTACTAGTCTTCTTATCTACAATAGTTGTTGAGGGAGTTACAAGAACTATATAGCCATCCAACACATATTTCCAAATGTGAAAACCAAAGGACATGATGTGAGTCCTCATCCTGAGACTCCAAAAAGCATATTTTATCCCATCAAACAAAGGTTCCTTGATGGAAGATGTGCCACTCTTCTGACTCGCCATTTTAGTGCGTTAAAGGATCTCCTCTCATTTGATTAAAACGTCTCTAAAAGTACATGCTTTGATACTAATTGTTGGAAGAAAAATGGACTGGGAGGGGGGGTGAATCAGTCCTTCAAAAACTGTAACCAATTCAATTTAACATATATGAAACATTAATCATTCAACCATGCATTAATTATTAGCTTAACAACATGAAACAACCATCTACATGAAAATAATCAAGAGAGAGTACACAAGGAAATGATATGTAAGTGGGAAACCATCAAGGGGAATAAAACCCACTAAAAATTTTGATTATATTACTCAAACTAAAAGACTTGTATGAATATGACTCATCACAAAAGATTTGTTTAGTGAGGCACTAACCCCACAAGGAGCACCAACCCCGAAAACCCTTATTGATATTACTCACAACAAATGAATTGTATGAATATTAATCATCACACAAGTTTTTATTAGAATACCACTAAAGATATGCTGCCAACACACACAACTAATAGTGATCACAAAATTTAGCTCATACACCTTCAAAACCTCTTCAAACACACCTCCTACTTCACTCAAAATTTCTCAAACACGGAAAAATTTAGAAAAATACACTTGCACACTAGATCTTCATCACTCCTCATACATTCACTCACTCTATTAGTTATGTCTTTATTTCCTTATATCACTTTCACTCTTTCACCTATCTCGCACTTTTTCCCTCTCTCAACACTAGTTCAAATTGAACACTTACATGCACTTTTATACATGACTCAATTCAAAAACATAATAATTTCAGACATGACCAAAAAGGAAAGTCAGACCAACATCAAATAACATGTACAACATCATATAAAAACATGATAAGGACCCATGTGGGTCGGCAATGCACCAAGACACAAGACAAACCCAATTAGGCTCAAAACAAGTAATTCTCCTTCACCGAGCTCATCAAGGACTCCAATCACTCACTCTATCTATGTCAAGCCTCCAAACTCTTCACACATGTAAAAAAAAACATATCAACATCATCAACTTGATCAATAACCTATGCATTAGTCACCTTTTCGCATATCACTCTCAAGTAGGATTGTTTCCTACTCAAATCGAGACACCTTCAGAACAAGCCACTAACAATGAAGCCCAAGATCACAATAGAATAACTCAATTATTCCATGTAAACAATAATCTGTAAAGATAATGATATTTATAACACATATAATCGGGTTATACTTCATGAAACATTTAACAAAGCAAATGGAACCACTTCTCCTCTTCAACAAACTAAACTACCCAGAACCAGTTTTGGAAATTCAACTAGTTTGCACCCTTTATGGAATATTCAATGCCTATAAATACATTCAATATGAACAAAATGTACCCCTCTTCTCTCTCAAGTGGATATCCATCATTAGCTAATCCAAAACATTGGTCTTCTACATCCATCTTCTCACCAAAGTAGTGTTGTCTGAACTAGTCAAACTAGGTCAACTTGTGACCTCAACCATGCCACCTCACCTAACTTATAGAGCTCAAAAAAATCATCCAACATATCACATGAGATTCCTACAACACCTCCAAATCCATCAAACTTCATCAACATGCTCACAAGTGCTCAAGAACTTCTATTTACCAAGACTATTAAAACTACCCTTTTGGCCCAAAACCAATCAACGTGTTTTGACCTATGCAAGTCATCAAATCACCTCACCAAGATCTGAAATTTCTTCAAACATGTAGCATGTCTCCCACACATATCAAAACACCAATTTAGACATAGGGTCAAATAGAACTTGAGAGTAAAACATTCTTTCCTAGAAATAACAAATCTAGGTGTGCTCCGCTCATTGTTATGATCTCAAACCACCACCATACGAAAACTAGGAGAGTCCTTTGTCACCTCTAATCATAAATTTTGATTACTCAATGCATTAATATCTCATACCATTAATATTTCTCTTATTTCTCATAGCCTAGGGTTTTAAACTCATAAAAACACCTTTCCTTCTTAACAATAGTTCATAAATGTTTAGGCCTCATTTGATCTCATTCCAACTCTGAGATCTTCTTAACTTCATGAAAAATCATCCCTAAAAGGCTCAAAGTCCCATGAAAACATCACACATTCCAAACAAGAATATTTCTCTCACCTCAAGTTGGAAAACGCACTCTCTAGAACTCGATAGGACCAAAAACATCATAACTTTCAAAATATTCTTCATATCAACCTAAAAAAATCCACAACACCATGAAATCATCTCGCTAACATCTCCAATTCTCACTTGATCATAAATAGGTTTGCATCTTTACCACCACTAGGAATTGCATGACTAGGCCTTAGGGTTTTACATAGTTTAGGTCATAACAAAGTGAACTAACACTACAACCATGCTTGAAAGAACCACAAATTTCCTCTACAAGATGAAAAAAATATGACATATCTTCCGAGTGTCTCTAAGAACTCACACACACTTATAAGTGACCTAGATTAGGTCTAGTTTAGACCTAGACCGATTAGGAAACACCGTGACTCTACTTTCAAGCTCTCAAAAGGACCTAACACACTTGAGACAACATGTCTCACACCCATACATGCTTCCATGAGCTTACATATCTCTACAACTCACTCTCATGCTCCATTTGGTCTCCAAACACCTAGATTAGGTCTAGATGAGTACCTGTAAACCATTCCCAAACATGTACCTACACTCTGAGGCTCACATGAGTGTCTCAACACTCCCCAATTATGCTCTTCATGCCTCTACCATGATCTTCAAGCCATCATGCCACTCTATCCATCATTCTTTATCACCTACTCTAACTAGGTCACCTTATTAGGGCTACTAGGCCAAGCCATTCTCACTATCTCCATTCTTGCAATCATGCCACAACTTGTTTTCCCATGTCACCGTCATACTAAACATCCTATAACACTCCTAGATCATCCTCTTTGTCATTAATGATATTTTACATCAATGACAACACTCAAAATCACTCATGCCAACATATTTTACTAATCTCTAGTGGGGTGTGTCATATTCACACTTGTTGTGAAGTCCATCTTAGGTAGTGTTGTTACCAAGGTGAGATTTATTATGTGCACAACATTAGTAAATGCACATTTTGGTGGTAGTTATCCTCACATGTGTAAGAATGGTGAGGTGTAACTTGGGGAATTATCTTATCCCACCTTTCACTCAGCCAATAAAAATATCTCACTCACCTCTTACTTTTTCTATATAAGGAATGTTTGTGTTAGTGTAGAAACTTAAATTAGAGATAAGAGTCATCTTTAAAGCTAGTGGAGATATAATCTCTTAGGAATATTTTGTTCTAGTGTAACCATTATTGATCGTATACACATGTGTATTGTATAATTCCTTTTAGTTTGATATAGGTTGCCTTTGTTGGTGAATATCTTCCTCTCATTTGAGTACTTTGTTTGGATGTTTGCATTGTGGAGATTTTTGGTCCCCCTCAATTCCAATATGGTATCTTTTGTCCCTAATAACTCCCCTAGTTATTCAGAAAACTTATATTTTATTTTGACTCGATGTTTCATTTTAGCTTCCGCGTACTCAAGTTTGCTTCTTTGGCACAATTCACTTGGTCATAGCTTCTTTTGCGCACCCCACGCACCTTGCTTCATTCTTACTTATGCTCTCTCCTTCCACTTCCCCTTTGCACCTTCCCTCTGTGCACCCGCTTTCATTTCCAATCTACCGCGTACTCCTTACTCGCACACCTCTTGACTTGCCTTTCAATCTAGCTAAGTCCCTCGCATGCCTTCACATTTTCGCATGTTGCACTTCTTCCCTTTCGGGTTCACCTCGCATACCCCTTCCTCGTTTCCACATATTACCTTGTAATAGTTGTGCCTTGACCATGCATCTATCTCTCACTTGTTTGTCCCTTTTTCCCGTGCATGTTTCATTTACGCACACTTTCCTTATGCTTGGCACACGTACCTTTGTGCCTTCCTTTTGTACCGATTACTATGCCACATCACCAATCTGTCGCCTTGAGTTTGCTACAAGCAACCTATCAAAGCACACCAACATGGCACTAAATATTGACAACCAACCGGTGCGTGACACGTGGTAGAAATGACAAAACAAATGAGCAGTTGGCTGAATCCTTCAGTCAATCAGTGCGCACCATGTGTTTTTTGCGTGCTCGACGGCTCGACAATCTTCTAACATTCATAACTTCGTCACATTGCATTGCTCATATTCCTGAATGCCTAGTCTCATTTAAAAGTTGTTAACGTGGGCTACACGTTGGACTTTTCAAAATCATATTTAGGTGGGATTTGGTAGGTGGAAAATAGGGAAACGTCATTTTGATAATCAATGCACACATCTAATCACTCTAACCACCAAGATTTCTAAAGATTTATCCTTCTTCCTTCTTCTAGGCACCAAATAGACATAGGGAAGCACATCATTCATAGGGATTTATCACTTGTTGTTGGTGGTTGTAGATTTGAATTTGAGTTTCCCTCTCTTTCTCCTTATCTTCTCTCTTACTTCTTCTATAAAGAGCAGAGTTCTTCTTTGTAAAAAGGATCCCTCCTTATCAGAACGGCACCATGCCAAAATGGTGGCCAATGTCTAATGGGTTTCAGACCTTGACATGGTCTCTACAATGTATTCTCTCCTCTTGCCATGAATGTATATGATTGTGCATCCTTTGAGCAATAAAATCATGTTTTTAGAACTTGTGTCTTCCCTTTCTCATTTTATTTACATCTCATCTCTCTGTTCACGTCCCTTGGCATGTTGTGTGTCTCCCTTACTTACAGTCCCGTGTTCATGTGTTGTTCATGTTGGAAGGCCTGACTCTGCGCGTTGATTTGTGGCATGCACCATCTCGCCCTCTTCTCCTACACCATCTTTGTCTCTTGCGCCCTCATGGAGAGTGATCAACCCTTTCCCTGGCGCTATCACCTTCCTTAGCTTAGGATTTCCCTTTATGCACATCCTTCTATCCCTAGTCCCTTAACATCACTTAGTTTAGGATTTGCTTTATGCATTAGGAGTAGTGTTAACATTTGAGATAGGTAGAGGAATCGGCCTTCTCTAGAGGTTTGTCTCCATGTGTCATGTCCCACAACTTGGAGATGGTCCCATGTTACCCAAAAACATTGATTGCCTTGTCTATGCGTGCTCACATATCAGAGGGTGTTTTTTTTGGACATAACAAGTCTGGAACTCCTTTGGGACCAATTTGAAGAGCTATACATCTTCATCTCAACAAGTTTAGTGTATTATTTTTGAGATCCAGCCTTTGGAGACATCTTTCAATACATCCGGCCACACCACCGATTCAAATGCACTCATTCGCAAACTAGTTCCCCCTCTATTCTTCCATCCATTTCTCCTTTTCAATTGTTCCACTTTCTTCTTTTGAAGTTGTGCAAACATGACTTCTTTCCCTTCCTGGAACTCTCACTTGCAGCAACAGAACTATTTTTATCCATCATCACAGTTTCAATATTTCCCTCTAAGTCACTTCTATGAGCCCCATTATCCTAAAAATGTAAATAACCCACCTTTTTCTAACCAAAATGTTTATGAAGAACAATTTTATGTAGATGATGGTGAAAACTCCATGGCAAAAGCTGATTTTGAGAGGCAAGTTCAAAAATGGAGATGGACATGCTGCAGCTCAGAGTCAATTGCTCCATAAAGGTAGCTAAATTTGGCTATAAGGTCCCTTGTCTATGGATTGTCCATGTACCAGGTTGGTTTAGTGCCCCGCAAAAGTTACACTTTATCACTGAGATGCTTCCCCAGATTACAGAGTGGGCGGAAGAAATAGAGGCTCACAAATCTAGTGCTGAGAAACCCTATCAATGGGGAAACTCTGCATTATCATCCTACAACCCTCCCACTCCTCCATGCCAACTTACACCTGTCTAAACCCGTTTCCCATGTTCCCAACTTTCTGCGCACTGCCCCCATTAAGAATTCCCCTCCTCATCCTCTCACCTTCACTTCTCTTCCTTCATTCCTTTTGCATCCATCCTCGTGTCTCCTTCCGAGTCCCCTCTACCTAATTGTGTTAAAAATTAATAGCCCCTTACTTATGCACCATCCCTAACCAACGTCATCATGTTCGATGACTGCAGAATAGTTGAAGAATGGTATGACTCATGTGACTTCGACTGGGAAGATGTGATCATAAGGGCACCTATTTCAGAAGAAAAATAGTTAGTCTCGGACCACGCGCTTCCTGGGAGGAGATAGAGTTGCATGTAGAAATAGAACCATGTGCGCCCAAATTTTGTGTGACCCATCCTACAAGCGACCACCCCGAGGAGATTCCATAAGAAAATCCCACAAGAATCAGACCATGCCCAATCAGATATCTAGCTAGTCTAGAGCCAAAGATAGAATTGCCACTAATCACTCTCACTTCAAAGCATGATGTTAAACTTTATTGTGCCCAAGGTTAACAAAGCAACGCCTCCCAAATCCAAGTGCAAAACAACTTCAAGAGGTATATGTTTTGATTGTTGATACTTTGAGGAAGAGGGTGAAAGACCATCTGCAGTCAGCTTTTCACTCTTACCCCAATCATGTTTAGCGCCAAATCAGTTACATGGTCACAATTTCTGAGGAAAGGCAACTACTTCTCCCTGCCTATTGCAGGTTTTACTTGAGCACCCTTTCCTTCTAGTTAGTATAGGTTAGAGTAGGTTTTCTTTCAGTAGAACAAGTGCTCGCACATACTCTGCATGTTTTCTCTTGAAACATGTATGATTTTTAGTTTTGTACATAGTGTTGTGTTTCTATTCTAGAGTTCTCTTCTTGGCTCCTTTGTACTTTCCTCACCTTCCGTGCACCCATTTTGTTGCTTCCTGGGATGGCAGTTCTTTTTTAAAAAGAGAGGTAGTTCTATTCCAATAGTCCATGCAAAGCTTCCACTCTCATAATTCAAATCGAGCACCTTCATGTGAGAGTAGCAGATCAATTCTGAGTTTAGACAGTGTTGTAATTGACTTCAAGGATGTTCTTCAAGTTACATATCAGATCTTATAGTTTAGCACCTAACTCCATGCCTAATGGACTTCTAAGGCTACTAGTCTCTTCATGTAGTAGGCAGATGGCCCCGAAATTCACCAAAATTGTTATCCCAAATGACTCCCCTAGTTATTCAGACAACATATATTTTATTTTGACTCTGATGTTTCATTTCAGGTTGCGTGCACTCAAGTTTGCTTCCTTAGCATAATTCACCTAGCTAAAATTCTTTCACACGCCTCACACGCCTTACTTCCTTCTTACTTCTACTCTCTCCTTCCACTTCCCCTTTGTGCCTTCCCCGCACACTCGCTTTCATTCCTAGTCTGTCACACACTCCTTGCACGTGCACCTCCCGACTTGCCTTCCAATTTGGCTAATTCCCTCACATTCCTTGGCGCTTGCGCATGTTACACCTCTTCCCTTTCCGGTTCACCTCATGCGCCCCTTCCTCACTACTGCATATTACCTTGTAATACTTACGCCTTGACCATGCATCTCTCTCTCACTTGTTTGTCACTTTTTCCCCGCTTTTGTTTCATTTGTGTGTGTTTTCCTTCTACTTTTGTGTGCGTAGCTTTGCACCTTCCTTTATGCCGCTTATTGTGCCACGTCACCAACTGTTAGAATTGAGTGTGCTACACGTAACCTATCAAAGTGTGCTAACATAGTGTTGAATACTCACAACTAACCAACACATGACATGTTGCAAAAATGACAAAACAAATGAAAATTTGGTTGAATCCTTCATCAATCAACAAGACGCCACGTGTTTTTCATGCCCAAACGACTCTCATAATCTTCGACAGACATAACTTCTACTGCATTTCTCAAATTCTCGTGTGCCCGATCTCATTTAAAAGTTGTTAACGTGGGCTACATGTTGGACTTTTAAAAATCATATTTAGGTGGGATTTGGTAGGTGAAAAATAGGGAAACATCATTCTGATCATCAATGCACACATCTAATCGCTCCAACCACCCAGATTTCTACAAATTTGGCCTTCTTCCTTATTCTACACACCAAATAGACATGGGGAAGTGTATGTAATAGCCTTGTAGGTGGATTTACAGGTATTTATCACTTGTTGGTGGTTATAGATTTGAATATGAGTTTCCCTCCTTTCTCCTTCTCTTCTCTCATTCTTCTTCTATAAATAGCAGAGTTCTGCTTTGTAAAAAGGATCCCTCTTTGTTATAACGGCACCATGCCAAAATGGTGGTCGACTTCCCATGGGTTTCAGACCTTGACATGGTCTCTGTAATTTATTCTTGCCTCATTTCATGAATGTATATGATTGTGCATCCTTTGAGCAATAAAATCATGTTTTGTGGAACTCTTGTCTTCCCTTTCTCATTTTATTTGCATCTCTCCTCTTTGTTCGCATCTCTTGGCATGTTGTGCATCTCCCTTACTTGTAGGTCCCATGTTCATGTGTTGCGCGTGCTAGAAGGCCGAGTCTACGTGTTGATCTATGGCGCGCATCATCCGCTCTCTTCTCCTACACCCTCTTTGTCTCCTACGCCCTTGTGGAGAGTGATCGACCCTTTCCCGACGTTTTTGCCTTCCTTAGCTTAGGATTTTACCTTTCTACACATCTTTATATCCCGATCCTGGCATCACTTAGTTAGGATTTTTTTTCTACATTAGGAGTAGTGTTAGCATTTGAGATAGGTAGAGGAACCAGCCTTCTCCAGAGGTCTGTCTCCACAAAGTGCGAGGTCCCACAACTTAGAGATGGTCCCATGTTACCCGTAAACACCGATTGCCTAATCCACGCACGCTCGTAGATCGAAGGGTGTTATTTTTGGACATAACATTATCGGATCTTGATCTACAAATTTCATCTCATAATTTTATAAGATCTATGTTTTTATTCATATTTTTTCATCAATGGTTGCATATTTGAATGAAGAAGAGTTTTTGAAGATATTTATACCATTTTTTTATTTTTGTGTGTTTTGGTAGATCTCAAATTCCCTTTACTGAGACTTTTTGAGTTGTGGATTTATGCACCTTCATCAATTCTATAATTATTGTGCTTCTTCCCAAGCCCCTAAGATTTTTTTGAGTCAATCCACATTGTGGGTTTTTAATTTACCTAATGGGTATTTTTTGTTTATACCAAAATTGCTATTATAGTGTCATTTTTTTGGCTTTTTTCAGTTTCTAGAAAAATATAAAAATTCTAGATGTGATCCGATATTTTTCTTGAATTCCATTCAAAAAATAGGCATTAAAAAACACATTTTGGAGTTTTCGGTGATTTTATATGACTTTTTAAAGTTCATATATATAGGAAAACAAGGAGCAAGCGAGAAAACAATGCAATTTTTTTACATTTTTAAAATAACAAGAGCTGAATATATATATTTTGGATTATTTTCTTTGAGATATTTCCATAATTATTGATTTGTAAAAAAATAGAGCTTTGAAGCACCCATGGCATGCCTTTGAAGTTTCAACACAATTCCGTGCACTTTGCATGCTCGACATCTTATTAGGAAATCATGTTTAATGTTCACATATATTATATATTGTAATATGAATAATTACATGAGTAATTATTCACTAATATGTAAATGAGTTGTTATTAACAACTCATGTTATTTAGAGAGTGTATTGTTACGTGAGTAATAATCACTCTTGATATGGAGTTTTGGGTGTTTTAGTTGTTGAGCCAAACTCCTAAAATATAGGAGATTCTTGGCCTATTTATTTTGTATGCAAACCCATTTGATTCAGATAAGAAATATACGATTATTATTTCCTTGATTTAATTTTATAACTTTTCCCAAATTCTACATCTGGTATCAGAGCAGGTTGCTCATGTACATATCATGGAATTCTGATATTGTTCAAGGGGCAGTGGTGTTGTGTTATTTCCCCATTGAATGAAATTTGTAAATCAATTGCAGTATTAGTATAGTGTGATCCAAAAGGATTTTTGCAGACTGTGGCCCTGTGGAATATGCTTCATAAATTTGCATGCAATGATTTTCATCAATATTGAATCATTCAAGAAGTTTCAGGATTAAGAAAGCTCCAAATTCACGTCCAACTCAGTCATGAACAGATTTTAGGTTAGGTGATGAAAGTTAATTTTTTTGATACCATTGTAAAGATCTTGAAACTACCTTTCCAATGCATTAAACGGTTTGCAAATCGGAGCTCTGGTTTTCAAGTTATGAACAAATCATTGTGGGTCACTTCAACTCAAAATCAGCCATGAGTTTTTACACAGCCATTTTTGATAGGCTAATATTTTTAATATTTAGCAAAGACTATAGTTTAAATTTTTTAATTTTTCTATAGTTTTTGTTTAATAATTGCATTTTAAGGGCAATTATTATGTTTTTGACCAAATTAATATTTTTCGGAACTAGTTCTTCATTATTTTTATGTTTTGGAATCCTCATTTCCTCCCAGTTCTAACAAGTGGTCACACAATAAATTTTCTCTCCATCTGGAGAAAAAATTTTAATCATTGATCTAATTTTAATTAAATTGGACCTTTTTCGGGAAATTGTATCCCCAATAACTTGTGCTCGGTAACTCGAAATTGAGCACCGTTTTTGCAAAAGTGCTTTTTTTTCATTTTGGTTGCATTGGTTATAATCTTGGGAGAAAATGCCAATTTTGAAAAATACCCTCTTTTGAGCCTCATCATGTCAAGGTCAAAAATTGTAAAAATATGCCTCATGGACACATTTTCGGTGGTACCCGACGTCCAGTGGAAATTATTGAGCAACATGTTCACATTATGCTAAGTTAGTAGCATAATTCATTAGAGGTCAAAGGCAACGGAGGAAGGAGGGTGATCAACGCCTCTCGTTAGTCGCAACAATGGGGCCACATTTTGGTATGGTGGCATCTCTTTTCATTTGATTTTATTTACTTTTCTATGTTCCTTGTTGTGTGGATAAATAGAAATTTCACATTGTGGGAGGAACATTTCACCAATATTCCATTTCCATTCTGCGCCTAAAACGGCTAAATTCAAGGGCAACTTCCAGTGACAATGGCAATTTCCTATGATGTTTGAGATTAAGTGGCAGCGATCGACAACAATGGCTACAATTAAGAACATTGCGATTCTTATAGAATATGTTGTGAATTATTTTTCAGAATTCAATTTTTTTCTTCAAGTGGTGTGTGGTTTCATTCCCTTGCTATGATTGAAATGCAGAAGGTATGCATTTTAGAATTTGTGAACAGTTGTATAGGATGTAAAGATTGCGGCGATCCTCTGACGGGCGTAAAGACGGTCCTCTAACTGTCGTACTTCATTGGAAGATGATCATTTTATGAATAGATTCACATGGAGAGGTGATCATGATCAGTTGGTGAACTAGAGAGGTGATTATGTGTAGAAATATCCTGATAGTAAGATCCAAGCCACTAGTATGTAGACCTAAAACTATGCGAAGGCATACGATTTTTTTCCAGTTTTTCGATGTGCTTCTTCCCATGTAAACACTAAGGGGGGAAATGTTAGGAAATCATGTTTAGTGTTCATATATATTATATATTGTAATATGAATAATTACATGAGTAATTATTCACTAATATGTGAATGAGTTTTTATTAACAACTCATGTTATTTAGAGAGTGTATTGTTACGTGAGTAACAATCACTCTTGATATGGAGTTTTAGATGTTTTAGTTGCTTTGAGCCAAACTCCTAAAATATAGGATATTATTGGCCTATTTATTTTGTATGCGAGCCCATTTGATTTAGACAAGAAATATACGATTATTATTTCCTTGATTTAATTTCAGTAACTTTTCCCAAATTTTACACATATCGGTGTATTCTCCATGTTGTGTAGTCACAATCATCCACCGGGAATTTTTAGCTCGTGAGGTTTATGTTAGGAAAACATGGGGATATATAATGCACAAATTTATAGATCCACCAAAATAACTTTTCAAGGATTATAGTTTATGTTTGAACAATAATAAAAGATAGATCACATTACAACATGCATTAGAGATTTGATTAAGTGCATAATCATGAAAGAAACTGAACACAACATATGAACACAAGATATAAGTGGGAAAACTATGAGAGATAAAAACCCACTAAAAATCACTTATCTTTTTTGAGAATATGAATTTAACACAACACTCCTACTAATTACTTGACTACACATAATTCACTGATCATCTCACCTATAGCTTGCACGAGAGTTCATTCTTCTTGGTCAATGATCAGTTGCATATATTTTTCTATGTGTATCTAATCTCAAAGAGATGGCCTTTTTATATGCAAGGTGGGAGGTTTATATTCCACTCTTATAATTTATATTTAAAATATAATCCAACCCAATCTAGGATCCGCCATGTTATAAGCCAAAAGCCTTTAGTTTTTGACCGGTTTTTAACTAAGTAATTTCCTTCTTTACCTGCAATGAGTATGTGAACCTTAGAAAGTTGTCTTGACAACTCAAGCAATTCCCATTTGTCATCTAAGTATTTGGGCCACATATATAGAGTGCCTTGGAAGCCACTCACCCTTATGTATGTAAAGAATCTAAATTGAATGAAATATCATCCAAATTTGGTGATGACCTTCCTTATCATAGGTGACATGCTATATTTCTCCCACTCAAGTTTAAACAAGTAAATTATGGGGGAAAAGAATGCATCATGGGCTCTTCTAAAATTAGACTTCTAGCTCTCCAAGTTGAGTTGTAGGTATACATCATATGCCTTAAAATTAGAAAATATTTGACCTTTAGGATACCAGAATTGATTTATAAAAAACTATATTGTACACCAGATAAGAAGTCATGTAAAACTTGGGATTTCGTTTAGACCCTTCATGAATTTGTATTGTCATTCCAAAAATTTGTTCATGGATAGAGTTGATGATCAATTATCCCCATTGAATGGGTAATTTAAAGTGGATAATAAATTAGATGTACATGAACATCGAGTCATGAAAGAATCAAGAGCCACAATCCTATCTAGCAGAGTGATGAGTTCTTCAACTTCTTCAATAAAATATGCTCTGGTTAACCTCTTGGGGAATCTTGTAGAGGCAATCTTTGGCTTCAATGACAATGAGTATTTATGATCGTAGAATACTAGGAATTGTTAGTAACCCATAGATTTAATTTTGCTTTAATTATTATATCAACAACTTTTTCTTTATAAGCGATACCCAACATTCCATAAAAGGTCTCTAAGGACAAGGAAAATACTATTCCACCACTCCCATCCCGCACCTTCTTAGTCTCTAGACTGTAGTATTCAACACATGCCCAAACTAAATTGGGGTATTGAATAGAAGGGGGAAATTTCAGCTAGATTAATATCACTCTCATTAATTATTATCATAGGCTCACTTATGTTGATAACATACACTATTTAAAGAAATTCACTTAAATTAACATTCCCCAAATTTGTATCAGTCACATTATCTAGAACAGACACAAGATTAGACGTGGTAGGGATTCCAAATAGCTCAATTTTCATGGTGGCAATCGTAAGGAGAAATAACTGCAGAGGCATAGAAAGGATGACTTGCCTCAAGATCCCTCACAAACTCATTAATACATGAAAAATTGAAGATATTTCTCATTATAATACTTACCCATGCATACACAATCACAAACTTGTTCTCGGGACCTATGGATGTTTCTTCTCATCCTAGGGCTCTGAAATGCTCGATAACCTTGAATTTTGAGTGCAAAGTGGTGAGGGGGGACTTAGCCAAAATCTCAAACATATAACCTCTTCACACATATATATTAATGGCATAAATCCATTATTATTTTACACATTTGTTACCGTTGATTCTCACTTTTAAGTTTGAACATAGACCATACACGTGTACCGATCGGTGGTTGGTGGAGGTAGGGAAGCGAGTTTTCATCGCTATAAAAACTACAAGACTGCAAAAATACTGCGCGCAAGATATCTTTGGCCTCGAGGTGCCCTAAATAAATGCCATGTGTCCATGTCGAGCCTCGAGGATGGAGAGTTAGTTTGCAATATTATAGGAGTTGTCAAGCCGTGAGCTGCCATGGTGTAAAGATGCACTTATGGTCAAGCGTTATCATATCACACCGTGTGTCCTCAACTATTGTGCTTCGGGGCCCAAGGTTGTGCGTGTAATTTTCAACTTCACAAAAATGCAAAATTGCACCTAAGGCCCGCACACCCCTAGGTTCTTCGAATATAATTGTTGTTTTGTAACCACGCAGAGCTGAAACTTACAAAATTACAAGGAACATACTTCTAAAGGCATAAGGCCTTATTTTGATGAATCAAATATGTTTTTAGGATGCCTACAACATCACCTACACCCCTCAAACCTCCAAATCATGCCACTAAATCAAGAAGCATAAGAAACACTAAGTTTGTTAGAAAAACATGAACTCTAGGTCGGGAGCACGCCATACTTAGTTAATTGAGGACTCATGGAATATTGAACATCACTTGAAAGTTCAAGGAGTGAATTTAAAGGCCAAGACAAATAAACAAACATAGGGAAGAATGAACAACATGCCATGATTTCTAAAGCAGAATCAAATAATGCACCAGAAGTGGTACTTGTACAGACACCAAATTTTTTTCTGATTTAACCTATAGAGGCTAGAGCCTTATTTTTGGGTGGGGTTTTGGACATATAATTATAAACCTTTTCCTACATCCCCAAATGAGGCCTATGTCCATAGTGCATGGTACATACCCGTTGTGTTACTATGTAGGTGGATTGGATACATTTACATTTCCTTTGACCTCTTTTAGAGTTCTAGATAGTGAAACCTTTCAATTTCATGCCTCAAAGCCATTTCTTTCAAAGATACCTGGAAAGGTTCCATGTAAAAATAAACTTCATTAATCATATACCACCTTTAAATTTTTCTAATGATTGTGTGGAAGTTTATATGAATGACTTCACAAAGTGTATGGAGACTCTTTCAAGAAGCCTTGACCAACCCGGATAAAGTATTAACAAGATGCGAACAATATCCATGCAAAGTGCTTGATGATGGTGGATGAAGGAATAGTTCTTGGGCATCACATTTCATCCAGGGGTTAAAATTGGATCAAAGGAAAATTGAGGTAATTTCGATCTACTTGCACCCAAAACTCATACATATGTTAGAAGTTTTCTTGGGCATGCAAGATATTATAAATGCTTCATCAAAGATTTTAGTAAGATTTTTACACCCATGTTTTCCTTGTTAGTTAAAAATAATGAGTTCATTTGGGATGAAAATCTCTAAAAATCCTTTAAATTAATCAAAGAAAGATTGACTTCATTTGGTCTTGAGAGGACCTAATTGGGAAGAACCTTTCCATATTCATATTGATGCCTTTGACACGTGTAATTAGGGTAGTATTATGACAGAAAGATGAACATGGAAAAATCTATACTATTTATTACATTAGTAAAAACCTCACTCCTACATAAAAGAATTATACTACTATTGAAAAGGAGTTTCTAGTTGTTGTTTATGCCATAAATATTTTTTCCATTACATTACATGGTATAATACATTTGTATATACTGACCATGCAACTATCTAGATATTTAATGAGCAAGCGAGAAGTATGAGGTAAGATCATTAGATGGTTACTCCTTTTGCAAGAATTTGATATTACCATTATTGATAACCCGGGAAGATATAATCTGGGTTCGATTTTATGCCAAGGTTAGACACACACGGAGAGAGGAGGACCTTGATGATGATAGCTTCCCTGATGAACAATTGTTTTTATATCTGCAAATTCACCATGGTTTGTTGATATAGCAAACTATTTGGCAATAAGAAAATTTCTAAAAAATTAACAAATAAACAAAAAAATGGTTAATCAAAGAAAGTGTCGAGGTTATAAATGGTTAAATGGTATTCTGTTTAAGTGTGGATTTGACTTAGTGTTACACATGTGTGTTAGAGAGGATGAAGTGTATGACATTATCGAGTTTGCCATGGTGAATCTATATGAGGTCATTACTCAACAAAAATAACTATTCATAAAATCCTTGGAGCTGGATACTACTGGCCTTCCTCACAAGAGTGTGAAGAAATATATTTGGCATTTTGATGTATGTCAAAGGATGGGAAAACCTACTTTATCCAGTGAAATTCCTCTTCAACCTCAATTGGTTCTTGAACCTTTTGAGTAGTGGGGGTTAGATTTTGTTGGACCTGTAAACCCACCTTCACAAGGGAAGGAATTCATCTTGTTTTTCACATATTATGTGACAAAAAGGGTTGAATTTCAAGCTTTACCTCAAGCCAGAGAAGAATCGATGGCATACTTCATGTATCACAAAATCATGCACAAGTTTGGAGTACCAAGGAGTATAGTCTCGTATCAAGGGCCTCAGCTCATGTAAAAAATGATCAAATATTTTGTATACCTTTACCAAATCAATCACAAGAATTCATATTCATAATACCCTCAAGCCAATGGACATGTGGAAGTGACCAATAGAGAGCTAGACATGATCTTAACTAAAATAGTCAACATTACCAAGAAAGATTGGACAGACAGATTACTGTAAGCGGTTTGGGCATACAACATTACTTGGAAAATTACCACTGGGTTTTCCCCATATGAACTTGTGTATGGAAAAATCTCTTATTTCCCATTGAGTTTGAACTATAGACACTAAGGACATCCATTAAGGTTAGGATAGAGTTAGATGAAGCACAACAAATATTACTTCAAATTTGAATGAACATGATGAAACAAGGATGGAGGAAATGCATAGGACTATATTACTATGCGAGTTTCAAAGAATACAATGACATGATATACACATCAAGGGAAGGAAGCTCAAAGAGGGATATTGGGCCTTATTATTTTATTCTAAATACCATTATTTTCCAGGAAAACTTAGAACTAGATTGCTAGGCCCATATGAAATTGAAAAAGTTTTTGACAATGGATCAGTTCAACTTCTTCCTATGGATGTGAACGTTGAAACTCTTTTAGCCAATGGACATAGACTGAATGTCTATCATAAGCCATTGAATAAACAAGACTTTCTACAGCAAATCTAGTCATGAGGTCAGTTTGACTATGAGAAATAACCTAGTTCTTCCATCATGGTCAACCAATGAAAATAAGTAAGGCTAATAGAGGAGAATAATTGAAAACTAGCAATAATAGTTCTTCTCTTTAAAAATTAAAATAATTTTAAAAAATTAAAAAATTAAAAAATTAAAATTAAAAATATATATAATAAGGAAAGTTAAAAACCATAAATTGCGGCTTTCCCACCAAACATGCAACTAAAAATAATAAAGTGTGATTTCTTGAATTTTCAAACACTAACTAAATTCATCTTTTTGCAAGACATATGGAGTGAACAATACAAGTCACATCGTTATTGAAGGTAAAGTGCTTTATTTTCTATGTATAGGATTATTATGAAGTTAAAAGATGTCATAATTATTTGAATAAGTGGGGAAGATCTTGAAATAAAATTTCATAATAGATATTGACACCTCACACTTGAAATAATGAGGTAACGGTCCACACATGAGTTTGATTGTTGGATGAAGTGAAAATGTATGCATATGTCATTTATTTAACTCACGTCAGCATTATAGCTAGCACACTATTTTAAATGTTATAAAATCAATCCTCCTACCACCGACTCACTTCACAACTCTAAAGCAAGAAGAAGGTAACTCAAACTCTACTTCATATTGTTTGTCGAGACACCTTTTTTTTGAAAATTGGACACAAGAAGTATTTTGAGCTAGAATTAGCTACAATCTTGTTGTAAAGATGCACAAGTAGCACTAGTATTTGAATGCTTAGGATGGTTGAAATTCATGAAAAATTACAGGGTTACAAAGAATCATTGATTGAATAATTCCTCACCAACCTCAAAGAAGATTCATCAAAGGTAAGAGGAAACAAAATTCTTGTTAGTGGTCAAGTTATTAGTCAAATATCTGGAATTCCTTGTGAAGGAATGGAAATTACAAGAAGGTCTACTTTTAGGGACCTAATTCAAATTTTTCATGAGGAAGGGAGACTAAGTAAGCTGAAGTAGTCATAAGCAAATCAAAATAAAAAAGGGAAACTCTCGGAGAACCCTATAGGATTGTTACATTGCAGGTAGTCAAATACTTTACCGGTGATGGTGAATATAATGTTGCGGGTTATGATACAATGACGCTTTTAATTCTCTGCATCAAGTTTTGTAGAAACCATGGTATAAAATCAACTTGATTAATTTTTGTATGATAACATTCAAAATATTGTAAAGAGATACAAGGAGAAAAGAGGCCATGTTGCAGAACATCCTTGTAATTAATAAAATTTTGGTTTTCCTAGTTAAATTTGGTTGTGGAGGTCCATTTTGGTGGTCATGGCATGTATCAATTCCATTTGGACTCCTTTATCATGTAATAAGTGGTGTTTGTGAGTTTCCCTCCAAAACCACAGTTTAAATATTTGAATTATTTGATAGGTGTGTTAAAGGTTTAGAAGTTAGACTATGTTGAATAAAGATATAAATGGGGTCATGAGACATATACATCACGAAGACATGACTTACTGGACCCTAGCTTGGATGTAACTCACTTTGGTCAGCCTATTCCTAAGTGAGTTAGTGGTTAGATCCCTAACTACCTTCATCCACTACATTTGGATAGTGAGTATTCGAATGAGAAGGAGGTGTGAATGGTAGGAAGTGGTATCCTGAAGGAGGAAAATTTGTATCGAGCCAATATGGCTCAAGAAGCTTTATAACATCAAGGAGGGTAATAATATCAAGAAGTTTCTAGAGTAACACTTGTAAATGTGATGAATACGAAATAATGTATGAATGATTGTGATGGTTTTATGAAAGAATCTTACTTGTATGTGATGTGTGTGAATGATTCTATAGGTGTAGATGTCATGTACGGGTTTATGAAGGTCATGAAAGAAGGTTAGAGGTGTTAGAAATCTAGTAGAAGACACTCATATATAAGGAATAGTGAAATTGTGTACATGAGGTAAGAAAATTGTGATTTGTAAGGAAATGTCTATTTCATGATTATTTATGAAGGTTTTAAGAGCCGAGGAGTTATGCAAGTTGTTAGAAGGGTATGGAATGACTCACAAGAGTCTAGATATTTTTGCTAACAATAATGTCCAAATTAGAGAAAAACATGGTTACCTAGTTCCATACAAGACTATGGTACTAACTAGAAGCCAATCATTATTAGGACATTGTTCTCACATGGTAAAGAGATAGTTAGAGATGTTAAGGGTCGGGAATGTTCCGATCCATTAATAACTTTCACAAGTGATTAAACCCTCATTCGGTGCGAGATGCTTAGACACGGGGGTTAGAGATAAGGAAGTTATCTAATACCAAGAAAATCCATTATACTTGTTCAAGTTGATGAAAAAGGAGATTAGGGTGTGTTCACAATGTTCAATAAAAGCGAAGATAGTACGTAATAATATTCCTAACCAAGAGCTTGCATGCTCGGTCCTAACTATGTGATTGCCCAAATTAAGGGCTTAGATGGAACATTTTTAGTGTAAAGTCATGCTTTTGAGACTGTAAAGTCCTTGAAAAGTTTGAAAGAGGGTAAATAAGAGATAAGGAGTCATAAAATTCATTAAGCATAGGTTATAATACAAAACATTAGGAGTGGAAAGAAATGTACATTCCTCTAGTCGATTATGACAGTCATAAAGTGATTAACTAAAAATGAACTAAACTGGGTAGTACATAAATAGTTAATCTAAGCTATGAACAATTGTAATAAAATAGATAAATGCAATAAAGGAATATTTTAATGATCTAAGCAAGTATGTAAAATGGAATATTAAACCCTAATGTGCAAGAGATAAGAGGAAATAACTCAGTTGAATAATAAATGTTTGTTAGATTGTGTCGCAGTGATGAACAGAAAATCAGAAAGTAGGAACAACTATGACAGGGTCCCGTAGAGGACAGATCTGGGAGATATGGATAGACTGGAGTGCCTATGAGAGGACTGGGGCACCCACGAACACTCTGGTAAGAAAAACAGGCACCCTAGTCTAGAGGAAAGGTTCGGAACTAGTCTTCACAGGTCCTAGAGATGACTAATAACCTTCGTTGTTTGTCATGTTAATTTCTGTCATCGCACCGAATGCTCCAAATATTCTAAGAGGAAGAAATAACCTTTAAAAGGCCAAAAGGAAGTATCAAAACCCTAAAAAAATAAAGATGCAAATGAATGAGTCGAACTGACCTCAGCTTCCACAACAATGGGCTTACTAAATGAGCGTTGCACTACATTTCGGACCCAAATATAGTTTTGGTGTGTGTGTGCATGTTGTGCCCTAGGTGCTCTTATGTCTAGTCACACTTTGTGAAATAGAGAGCAATAGCTAAATGTAGAAAATGTAATAGAATGTGTGCATGGAATAGAATACAATCTATCACCTAACTTATACCTTGATAATGGAGCTATGTGGATGTCAATGCAATAGATGGATGCAACTCTAGATGGAGTGATAGTAGTAAATGATGTTAGGTCCCTCATTATGGTCTCATAACTTTATATTTATAGGTTTCTCTTGCTCTAATTTTGTAATTAACCCCAAAAAGGCCAACCACAAGAAAGATAAAGATGAAAAATGACTAGAAGAGGCCCAAAAAGTGGCGGGAAAGTGCTAGAAGGATCGAGGCGCCCCCAGTGGGATCAAGGCACCCATGGCCACTCCAGTACTAAATCTGGTCACCCTAGCCAAGGATAAAATAACGCGGAATGTCAGAAAATGGTTGGGCATATGGGTGCAATAGGTCGCAAATTACGAAATAAAATAAACAAGATGGCCAAAGGACGGGGTTAATTATTACTTTCTTCACTCAAGAACCTTCTAAATAGTAGTATGAGACCGGGATAAATAAATGTCTAAAGTGCATGATTTTGTGACTACATTTTGCCCCCACTTTATATTGGTGAGCAGAAATTTTGGTAACATAAAGTAGATAGAGATGCGTACCTGATGTCCATGAAGAGTGTAGTAGAAATGCACCGAATGGCTAGACAAAAGCGTGGATTGAAAAAAATATGGAGGACATGGAAGCTATAGATGAAAAATGTGCAAAGAAAAAGTGATGAGAGTGAACCTAGGGCAGAACACATGTATGTAGTTTCGCATAGTGTAGTGTACCTACATAAAAGTGTGTTGATTGTGTTATAATATGCTACCGCATAGTGTTGTTGTTGTCGTCGTTGTTGTTGCCCCCATTTTACTACTTGTTTCTCATACGGTTGGACCTACAAGGAGAAAACGATCAAGTAGTCAAGTATGTATGTATGTAAGTGTAAAAATGCTATGTAAAGATGCATGTGTATGTAAAAAGAAAAAATACACAAATCTAAATGGAACATGTACACCTAATCCATGTCAAGAAAGAGTGTAGAATGATATGTGTTTTTGGGGTGATCTCATGCCATAGGTTGAAAAAGTGTGGGGAGGAAATGATATGTGTCCTCCAAGCTCTAACTTTTTCCCCGAGTTGTGTGTAGAGATCTCTATATTGTCCTAGTTTTTGGGTGATCGCGCCACTAGCTGAAGTAGTGTAGATAGGCACACCCAATGTAACCTGTAAGCCTATAAGCGCTTCCCGAAATGTTAAGGACACCATATCTGTAAAATCCGTTGTGTATGGGTTTTGTAGGCGGTCTAAACCCACTCATTGTATGTAACCTACTATTCCAAGGGTGGAAAGTGCCCGAAACGAACCAGTGTAAATATGTTGTGTTAGTATGTAAAACCCCAAATGATGCCCCCTCTTTGGGGGTGCATGTGACATCACTAATAGGAGACATGCGGCCCAAAAGAGGGCCAACCACATGTATGTTGTAACATTAAAAAGTGCTTGGTAGAAACCAAGGCACATACAAACAAGAAGGCTAGCCAAAAACAAGTGTAAACATGCATGCATGTAGAAAACAATGTATAAGCTACGCAAACAATGTGTAAGCTACCAAGAAAAGTAATGTAAACACACAAGAAGACAAGTAAGATGCACAAAATAAGCGGGTAAACATGGGACATCACTCATAATGTCGCAAGACACGCAAGGCCATCATGGCCGCAAACAACAAACAAGTGTGCACACCAAACATAGGGAAAGGCCCACAAACAATAGCAAATAATATCAGACAATGACAAACAATGTAATCAAACAAGTATGGAAAAATATCCTTGTATAACAAATGTTACACATGAAGCACTTGTTAGCATGTTAGAAAGATAACTAGTATGTCAAAAGCGTGTACAAGAAAGTACTATAAAGTGCTAAGTACAAAATGAAACAATAGCACCTGGAAGAGACAAATGTTTGGATGCCCTAAACGACCAAGTGTAGGAGGGTAGAAGGTGAACATCCATGATGCGTGTAAGATACTTATATCTCGTGATCACAACTAGAAAAAGACGTGAACGCACATGTGTGGATGGTATAAATAAATGACATAAAAGTAAGCTAACTAGCATGTGTAATAAAGTGATCATGAACAACAAAAGTAAACAAGAGTATAAGCAACCATAATATACAACATGTTGTGGATGGGTGGAATGGAATGCAAGATGGAATGATAGGAGCTGCGTGCCCCCGAGTGAATGGAAATGTATGTAGTGAGGTTCATTTTGTTTTCCCCCTCAGTAGTCAAGAATGAACCATAAACAAGAGTGCGTCATCAGGAAATGGTCGAGAGTAGTGTGTGTATCATGTGTAGTACAGCGTTGTGATAAATGCGTATATGCATAGTAGTGGTGATGATATGCACATGTAGAAGATATGTTCATGGATCTTATAGCCTACGCATATACTATGATGAGATGAAATGTGGAGTGATGATTTAGCCCTAAGCATATATCACTACATGATGATAGAGTAAGAGTCACGATGTATCCTATAACGTATGTCACTACAAGATGCTTATATGGGTGATGATTTATCCCTAGCGTATATCACCACAAAGTGAAAAGGATTGGTGATGTAACCTAAGGTGTATACCACTACAAAATGATAGAATAGGTGACAATTTATCCTAAAGCATATGTCACTACAAGATGAATGCAAGGGAGTGGTGATGTAACCTAAGGTGTATACCACTAGAGAGAGAATAAGTGATGGTTTATCCTAAAGTGTATGTCACTAGCCTAGGAATGTCGCATGGTGAGAGGTTGAGTAGTAAATGTGTAAGTTTCATTTGATTTGTAAACCCTCGGTAGTCAAGTATGGACCGAGGAACTAAAGTGTGTCATCGGTAGTGAGTACAATGCATAGAAGACAATTTAGTGTATGTAATGATAAAAGTTGACCATATGATGAGTAGAATGTGTAAATATGCTATGTGTAGAATGTAAATGTGAGATGTGTAGAATATTCAAAGTGGCATGTGCGGAGATGGATAAGTAATGTAGCACGTAAGATGATGTAACATTAGACTCATATATGATGAAGACTAGTATAGTATGTAGAATATGTGTGAAGATGCGAGGGTGTAATATGTATGGTATGTAGAAAAAGCAGATAATGTAATATGTAGGATAAGTAGTGTAGGATGTAAGACGCATAGACAATGGTGTATTCCTAATGATGACTATCATAATGTAGGATGTGTAAATACATGAATGTCAAAATGTTGTAGTAGAATGTAGGGTGAATGATGTGTAATGTATGATGAAGTGCAATGTGTAATTCCTATGGTGCATTATGTGGAGTTCAGTGTAGTAGTAACCCCTCAACAGATCAAGTGTGGATTGAAGCATGAGAGTGTGTCATCGGGTAATAACGACACTAAAGTGTGTAATGAGTATGTGTATGCTATGAGATTGATGTATGAGAATGCAAAAAGTGAGATATGCATAGATGTTAAAATTAGGGGGTGTGGGATGTTATGCCCCCAAGTGTATGATAACATGTGTACTATGTGATAAATGATGTATGAGGGTGATGAAGCATTATATATTTCATTTAATTGATGATGTGTAAGGAGCATTAAAGTATGATAGATGTGTGTATGTATAGGTGGTAATGTAATAGATAAGTATGGTAATGTAATAGATAAGTATGGTAATGTAAGATGAGATGAGGTTATTTATTGTAAAGGACCCCTCGATAGTCATATAAGAACCATAAGAATATGAGTGTGTCATCAAGAGGGTAGAGTGACAAGATTCACCTACCAAAGACCAAGTTTGCGTGCGGTGGAACCATGTTGGATAAAGTCAATAGGATCACTATGTGATGGTGGTGAAATTGGAAATATATCATGATCACTAGTAGGAGGATTAGTTGCTGGGACAAAATTAATTGGTTGGAGCTTAGATTTGAGAGGATGTCAAGTTGCATTGAGTCTCAAGGGAGACTTCTTAGGTTTATTTGGTAATGTAGTAGATGACTTAGTAGGAGTGGTTGGTGAACTAATTTTGATAGGTGGTTGACTTTGTTGACTTGGGATACCGTAGGTGATTGGTTAGGTGGTGCTCGTCTGTTTGAAGAAGGCATATGAGAAATGGTGGTGTGATTCTCATTAAGTGGAGAAGAAGCAACATCAGAAATAGGAGAATCATGTGATGGGACTATAGTATTTGTCTGACTAGGAGAAGAATCATTATGCACATGTGAGTGATTGTCAACATCAAGCATGTAATGAATAAGAGAAGCATCTAGAACTTCTGTAGAAATCTCAAAGGAAGGCTCACTAGTAGCTAGATAGAATGGTATAACAGTTGTAGATGGGTATATCGTAGGTGATTGCTTAGACGGATCTTGACTAATCGCATGAGGAATAGGCTTAGGAGCCCATATGGATGTAACCTTTGTAATAAGATGTTGTGCATTAAATGAAATAATACCTTTACGCTTAAGACTTTGGATTATGCGATGAAAGGTATGGCAATCATTGTCATTATGTCCATTGATTTGATGATAATTACAATATGGACGACCTTGATATTTCACTAATCGATAGGGAGAATAGTAATGAGTAGGCGGTAGGGTAATCAATTGATGACTAAGGAGCTAAATAAGAATGTCATGTGGTGTAGTATTATGCTCAAATATGAGAGGCTCTAGGCAATGACATGTCTTGAGGTTCAACTAGATGACATGTAGTGGTCATAGATTGCATATGAGATGTAGAAGGAACACAAACATGCGATTGAGAAGCATCCTTAAGCTGTTGAATTTCAGATCTAAGAGATGTGATTGTGGATTCCATGACTACAAATTTATCTTGAAATAATGCATGTAAGGCCTGAATTGAGTCTAATAGGGGTTGAGTAGATGGATAATCACTAGGGTCATAGTCATCAGATAAACAATCGAATATAGGACTTATTTTATGTGGTGGCATATTGTCATCCAGATACATGCAGTCTAGTTATTTTTGCAAAACAACTTGGCAATGAGGATATCTCTTATGTAAGGTAGATAAAGAGACTTAAGAAATTTTGGGAGCCATGATAGGAAAAGATAAGAAAACCCTAGAATGAAGGTGGATTTGAAGGTCGAGTTCACTAAAATGATTAACTAAAATGAACTCAACATGGTAGTATAAATAGTTAATTTAAGCTATGAAATGACTATAATAAATAGATAAATGCAATAAAGTAATATTTTAATTATCTAAGCAAGTATGTAAAATGGAATACTAAACCCTAATATGCAAGAGAGAAGAGGAGAGAACTTGGTTTAGTAATAGATGTCTGCAATCGGAATTGTGTCCCAATGATGAACAAAAAATTAGAAAATAAGAACGACCGTGTCGTGGTCCCACAGAGGTCGATCTAGGAGATATGAAAGGATTACGGCACCCACATGCGCTCTTATAAGCAAAGCAGTGCCCTAGTCTGGAGAAAATGTCTCAAACTCGGGTCTTCACAGTCCTAGAGATGGTGATAGCCTTCCCTGTTTGTCACATTAATTTCTTTATACTACACTTGAATGTTCCAAATATTCTAAGAGGAAGAAATAACTGCAATAAGCCAAAAGGAAGTATCAAAACCCTCAAAAAAATAAAGATGCAAATGAATGGGTTGGAATGACCTTAATTGTCACAACAGTGGGCTTACTAACTGAGTGTTGCACTACATTTCAGACCCAGATGTATCTCTTGTGTGTGTGTGTGTGTGCATTTCGTGCCCTAGGTGCTCTTGTGTCAGTCACACTTTGTGAAATAACGAGCAATAGCTAAATGTAGAAAATGTAATAGAATGTGTGCATGGAATAGAATAAAATCCCTCCCCCTGTGAAGTGTGACACATATGTCCTAGCTTGTGCCTTGATGATGGAGCTATGTGGATGCCATTGCAATAGATGGATGCTAACTCTAGATGGAGTGATAGTAGTAGATGATGCTAGGTCCCTCATTATTGTCTCATAACTTTATATTTATAGGGTTCTCTTGCTCTAATTTTGTAATTAACCCGAAAAGGTTGACCACAAGAAAGATAAAGATGAAAAATGACTAGAAGAGGCCCAAAAATGGTGGGAAAGTGCTAGAAGGATCGGGGTGCCCCCAAGTGGGACCAAGGCGCCCATAGGCGCCCCAGTAATAAATCTAGGCACACCCAATGAGGCTAAAATAACGAGAATGTCGAGGAAAATGGTTGGGCATATGGGTGCAATAGGTCACAAATTACGAAATAAAATAAGCAAAATGGGAAAGGGACGGGGGTTAATTAGTACTTTCTTCACTCAAGAACCTTCTAAATATTAGTATGAGACCGAGATAAATAAATGTCTAAAATGCATGATTTTGTGACTACATAAAGGTTCTTAAGAAGTATTTATCTTAGAAAACAATCCTATAAGGAGAGTAAATTAAAACATGTTTGGAAGGGTTAATTAGTATGTTTTGAAGCTCTATGAAGAGTCTTGGTAGAGTCATAATTCATGAAAGGTTTAGATTGTCTGTTATAGACATGTTGTGAAGCTTAGAGGAAGCAAGTGAAAATTTTGTGGTAGGTGTCATAAAGGAAGAGAAGGTGTAGAAAGATTGAGTAGTAAGAGAGGGAGTTGAAGTAACATTGATATAATGTGTGACAAGAAACATAGAAAGGCTTAAGAAAGGAGAACTAGGGACTGTTTGTGTATTAAAAACAAGGATGAAGACTTAAGAAGTTAAAACATTGAAAATGGAATGAGTGATGAAATGTGAGGTGAATGAACATTGTAAGTACATGTACTAATCAAATATAAGTGGCACAAGGTGATTTAAAAGAGGAAACTAGTGGGCAAACTATGGAACCCTAAGAAGACCATTCAAACCCTAACAAAGACATAATTTCCTAGTTAAGAAAAGAGGAAATTGGAGTTGGGTGAGTTAAGTTGTGAGTTAGGGGATGAAATTAACCATAAATCACGACCTCAATAAAGGATATCAGAAAATCTAATCACTTTGTCATGAAAGTTTGTAGATTGTTCTAACCTATAAGGTTTGTGTGCTTGAAGGGCTAGAAAGTTGGCCTAATAGAAAATGGTAGGAAGGGAATAAATGTTGATTGGAAAAAATTTGAGTCTTGAAACTATGTGATAAGCAAAATAGGCCAAAAGGGTATCCAAATAATTTGTGAGTGAAGGATCAATCTTTGTAGATTGTGATATTTATCAAAATTTGCATTTTGATAGGGCTACAAGCGATTTTAGAGGTCTATATGGAGATTGGTGATAAATGAAGGTATGAAACTTCTTGAACTGTTTGATCATATGTGTTAGGTGTATTTGAGAAGATTAAATACATTCTTGGCCCTTGGTTCAATTTTTAAGACATTTTGAGGTTGGTAAGCAACATTAAGCTTCTTAGATTTTGACATATTAGGTATGTTTGGATGTTTTTATATTACAACTAACCTTGTTGTTGTGTTTGGTTGAGTCCACACTCCTCCTCCGCATCGAGGTCCAATTCATCATCAAGGACTTATTCAACTAATGTGTCAACACTCCATTACAAGGAAGAAAGATAAGAAGGTATGAGACACATTATTGAAGAAATTGGACAAAACACCAGAAAAGAAAAGAAAGTCCCTTTCTTCTATCATTACACTAAAGTTAGGATTTGAAGCAACTTCATACCTGATTCATCATGTAGAAAAGCCCCAAGTTTCTAGCTCTATGGACACTTTGAAGCTTACCATTGGAAAATATGAATCACTAGCTAAAAGAACAAGATGATTGAGGAAGATGGGAGAAGAATACTCCTTTGTTGTTCCACCAAGAAGAAAAAAATAATCTTGCAAAAATATGAGAACCTAAAGCGGCTATTGAGATCCTAGGCAACATAAATTTAGCAATAAAGGAAGTTGCAGAAGAAGAACAAACAATGCCTGATGAAATTCAATAATTGATTGTACAAGAGATTGCATAATCAATGGCACCACCCTTTGCCTCTCATGAAGAGAAAGGTAAAGCTCCAATGGTGGAAGAAGAATAACCTCAATCCCCTATTTTAGCGAGAGCAAAATCTAAAGGAAAAAATCCAACAAGTACTCCTTTCCGAGGCAAGAGGAAACTATCAAACAACATGAATAATTGGACTTCCTCAAAGCAAAGGTACAAACTAAAGAAACTCTTATTTCATCATTGCAAAAACAAATAGAGGAACTTAAATTGCAATGTAAGGAAAAATATGAAATAGTTCTTTCCAACACCAAAGTACAAATTAATCTGAGAGGTCCAGACTTCATTGAGTTATAATGAAGTCAAAAATATCTGGGAAAGCACATGCAATGATTTAGAAATATTAAATCTTCAAAATAAAAAGTTGAAAAATGAGTTAGAGGAAGAAATAAAATAGAAAAAAATCATAAAGAAAAAGAAAAATCCAAGAATACCGTGCAAATTGCTTATGTTATAGGAGAAAAAATTCTTGCTTGTAGAAGACCCTCCTCAGCATACAACATTTTTCTACAAGAGCAATTTTTAGATGGAAGCTATCTAGAATTACATGTGATTTACCTTTTGATTTAAAGGATGAAACAAATTTCTTGGAGGCTTATACTAAGAGTTCCCCTGACCACCAAAACTTAATGTGTGAATTTCATCTGTGCAATCTTCTGCTAAGCCACATGTCGATTTTCTAATCAATTTGTATGTGGGAGAATCCCTGAGAGCATTTTCATCTACTCTGCAAAATCAAATTGTTTGGGATCAAAGGACCAATGAATACTTCCATAAGGTAAAAATAGAAGGCTTGTGCATGTGACTTCAATACCCCAAACATGTTGAACAATATAAAACATTGAGCTCGGTATATCAACCTAAGATTCAAGAACATCACATAAAGGAGCTAAAAGGAGAATTTCCAAAGTCCATAAATTTTCTCAACAAGAATTTGCAAAGGCAATGACAACTTGTGATAAAAGGTGGGATACCTTGAATATTCCTTTGAAAAGGAGGGAAGTAATCTCTCCTACAAATCTCAAGTGGTCTATGAGAAGGGCCATGTCAATAGCAAATATGATTCCAGGCATCTGTCAGACTCAAGGCCACAAATGGATTGGAATGAGATTCAAGCCACCACTCATTATTTTCCCTATGCCCTCATGACAAGAATCAACTATATAGGGTGCATAGGAATTCAACAAATAGGAGTAAAAGGTTGAGGAAAATGAGGGATTTTGTGTTTTAAAGGAAGATACTTGGGAGTATCATAATAATATCTTTGATTTGAGTAAACTAATGGAGGACATGACTCTTGATCTTGATTTTGGGAAATAAGTTACAAGAGGACTTGCAAACAAGTAAGTGTGGGGAGAATGATGAGCTCATTAAATGGTTTAATAATGACATTATTTATCTTCCCCCTTGTTTGAATATGCATGCATTCTATAACTTTTTCCTAATCCAAAGTAGAAAATATATGCATTTTACTATATTAGTGTGTGTGTATCTGTTCCACCATTGTGTTCTAACTAAAAATCATGAAAAACATTCAATTTTGTGTATACAGATCAAGAAAAGTATGATTTTTATGAATATGTAGAGTTTCATACCTAGAAATCCAAGTATGTTGAGCTTGAGAATCTCCTCAAGTGGCTTCAAAGTCTTTTTGATGGCTTTGGAGTCTCCACCTACGACTTTAAAGTCTCTACCTATGGCTTCATAGTTTGACCCTTTGGATTCGGAGTTTACTTAGAGATTTCAAGATCATCTCAGATGGCGTTAACAAACCTCGAGATATGGGATCCTGCTAGCCTAGAGCGTGCATCCATTCAAGAATGGCACACACTAAAATTAGGAAATACTAGTTATAGAATGGATCATGTAATTTATTTTCATATATGTTTTGTTGTAACTAAATCCTATAGAGTCAATTGGTTCCCCAATCCTCTCTATTGTTTTACCTTGAAACATAGAGATATTGTGGAACCTCCTTACTAGTGATCTAAATAAGGTAGATTTTAGGATTTACTTAGTTGTTTTGTAGGCGTCTAGTTGAGGGAGTAGGATAATATAATCCACACTCACTGATTGTCAAAAGGATGCCAATAATCTACATTTTGTAATCAACTTGTTGTATGATTTGGAATTCTTAAAGTAAATAAAATTGTTGCTTTGGTGTGTTAGGAAATAAGGGATAAAATATGCGGAACAATCCCACACAGAATCACAATAGTAGAAACTAATATGTAGAATAATATCACATATATGAAATAAAAGTGTAGAAAATAAAAGAACACAACATAGAGACAATATTTAACGTGGTTCACCCAATTTGGCTACGTCCACTAAGAATCACTTGCTTAGATTTTTATTACAAGCCACCTCTTTCTCTCAATACAATACCCAGATCTGTTTGGAGTTATGCTCAACAAACTCTCTGAATTCACACTTGAACTCACACACATCTACAATGATATGTCTTCCCTACATCAATAGGCAAACTTGCTTAAACAATTTTACAATACCGTGGGTACTAAAACCATGGGCCAAAACTGCCCCATAAACCTATGGGTCAAAAATACCGCCCATATGAGAAGATCATGTTTCCGAGATATTGGGCACATTTTTGAAGCCAAAAAACTATGGAGAGTGTACAATCTTAACACTTCCACACATGAAAATAGGCTCCACAACATAACATGGTGATCTAGTGTACACGGTGTAGTTCGATTAAAGGGAGAGCAAGGACCCTCTCACCCCAAGATTCGAGTTTTCGGCATTTCTATATTGTTTATTTTACTTTGGTGGTAATATATATGAATGTGCTTATCGTGCTTAGTACAATTTAGTCCCTATTATTTTAATTCTCAACATTTTAATTGTTTTTATTTTATATCCTGTAATTCTATAATTGTAAACACGAAAAGGTATGATAGAAATGGAAAGATAAACAAACAAATAAGAAAACCTCTCCTCTATGTCTTTCCTACAAACCTCGAGATAAGGTTATGGAAGTATTTAAACTTGTAGAACCTTTTAAAAGTTGGATTTTGGGTGCTCTTCAATTGATCTCAAAAATGAGGGATTGGCAATGCTACAAGCACAAAATGGACACAAGCAACTTACAATATGCAGATATTGAATGGAAAAATAACATAAGTTGGTTGAGAGAAAGCAATCCAAGAGGATTTACAAAGGATAAGGCCATCTTTTTATAGCCGAGGGAGAGGCCATGAAAAGTGGATCTAAGTTTGAATGAGTTCCAGGACCATGAATGCATTTCTTGAAATAACAAGTGGATTTGGTCTGTGCAGTTAATTTTGAAGGGGAAATGATTATTTGGTTGGTAGTAAGATTTCATCCGAGAAAGTGGTTGTATGTGCAATCTTATTTCCCCCACCATTATAGGGTTTTAGAAGTGGAGTGGAGTGAAGTAGTCTAGGATAGTGAAGTGGAGTCCAAATAGGAAAATAGATTTATTTTCCAATTTAATAACTAATTTAATTAGTTATGAAGTGTAAGATAATTAATCATTTATTTAATAAATGTTAATTAAAATAGCTAAAGGTTTAGGAATTAATTTAATCAATTCCAAAGGGTAATAAAATTAACTTAATTAATTCTAAGGGTGATAGAATTGAAGCATGAATTAATTAATTTAATTAATCAATTCTAAAGGCTATGAAGGATAACTGAGGATAAGTTGGAAAAATAGGTATGTAATTTTGGGGTGTCTACATTTACCCCTCTTTAAAGTGTTATTATGAAGTAATAACATTTTAAATATAGTAGATGTATGCAGATCGGTAAGTGGATGACAAGGAAACATGGTAGATGGTCTCGATTCGCCCCGGTGAAGCATTTAGATGCCCCAAAGAAGTAGGATGCGAGGAACATTGAGATACCCCAACGAGTGTAGATGCGATGGAATATTGAGATGTCCCAACAAGTAAAAAGGTAAGGGAATTCCCCCTCAAGTGAGTGGGTGATGCAACAAAGCGGTGGACAACCGCTTGATAGAAGAAGACAAGGAATTGGAACGAGGAAGGGAGAGATTGTGCTCGTAGCATGAGCGTCATTTGGAGAGTGAAATTTAGAGCAACCTTATTTTGTTCTTTGCACAATAGAATTATCACCATGATTATGAAATAATAAAGATGGTTAACCCATTATGTGCGTAAAACAAACACACATACACCAAAGAAATGATAAAAATGAAAACAAACCCAACATTCATTTTAAAAGTATGCACCATGACTATAAAGAAGCCAAGATGAAAATAAAATACATGTAATTGATCTAGAAAGTAAGATCAACAATGCAACACAACTTCGAAAAGGAGACAATTGGCTATGCCCCTTATACGTGCCACAATGATGATTAAGTAGATCACAGAAATTATGCCCCTAAGCACTAAACTTATACAATGCATAGGGGTAGGATCAGACTGAAGAGTGGAGTAATCTTAGATACTCCAAAATATACTATTGTTGGATCTGCATCAAAAATTGATTTGAGGTTTGAAAAGGACCATTTCCCCCAAGCAATAAACTTATGAATTGCAGGAGAGGGAAAATGAGAGCCGAAATTCCCTAGGTGAAGTTATATCATGAAGGAAAAATAATTGATTTGACTTGCCCCAAGTAGAGTTATTAACATGCAAAGGGAAGATGATGTAGCGTGATAGTCGTAAGATTGGAACGATCACTAGGGTAATAGTTAAAAGTTTGATTTTATCAAGATTGTGTTGTATTGTTGAAATATTTTCATGTGTTTGCGAATTTTTATTATTTTGCAAATATTTAATTTTTTTATTTTGATAATTAATATGATTTTTTTATTTTTCTAAATTTTTAGAAAATTTTGATGTAAAGAAGAGGAACGGTGTGTAATGTCCCCAATTCCGAGCGGTTGGCCTAACAAATGAAATATTTTGGTCTTAGCCCTAGTCATTCCCAAGAGGCTAACGACTTTGGAGCTTATTGGGGATGGTTCATTCGATTTCCTACTATGTTTTTGTTATATTGTGGGTGTTGGGAGGGTCTAATGGGCCCTTTGTGTTATATTTTCTCGTTGGGGCCACTTAAAGTCCCTTTTTGGCGACTTGAGGGGATATGTATTGCATTAAATGTTATATTTCTTTGTTGGGGCTCATAAAAAGCTATATAAGGAGGTGGAGGGTGTAGTTGGAAATGATTCATGCATACACTTATATTTCTTTTCATGTGCAACTGTTGTTTGCAACTATTTAGCTTGTGGAGTAAGATCCCACGGGAACCCTAGCTTCGGTGGTGAGAGATCCATCCCTAGCTAGCAGGACATTCTTCGGTAGTGAGAGATCTACCCTAGCTTGTCATTTGGAGTTGTTTTCAGGGCTGATTCACAAAGATATTTTCAGGGTTTTCTAGAGATAGGGTTTTGAGGGTTTTTGTGAGTTTTTGTGGAGATAATCAGTGGGTTTTCGGATCAGACTTACAGTAGCAATAAAGGAAGGGTTTGGCATCATTTTCAGAGGATTTCACAAGGGTTTTGGCCATCTACCAAAAAGGGCGACTTGTTTGGGAGATTGCAGCCCTATTTTGGAGGGTTTCCAGTTGGCCGTTTTCAGATCTGAAGGTTGGAAAATCATCTTCTATATTTGTATATGTTATTTCCCAAGTTTCATAATTTTTGCACTTGTATTCGGGAAGATATGAATTTTAGAAGTTTTCAATTGTTTAGGCACTTATTTGTAATTTTCTCGGCAAAGCATTATATTGATTTGAAAAATTCCAAAAATAGTTTCCTTGTGTTCTTTATATTATTATCTAGCTCTCTTTAAAATTCCAAGTGATTTGAGTGGATATTTTGGGAGTTATTCATATTTTCTTGTTTGTTGACCTATTTGTAATTTTCGCGAAAAAAATCATATTTCTGTTTGGGCTGCGTTTTGTCTATTTTTTGCATATTTTACGGTGGTATCCTATAAGGGATATTTCACGATGTACCCTGCAATTAGTGAAAATATAAAGAAATGTAAACAAACATGAATAAACAACAAAAAGGAAGACACGCCATGGCTTTTTTAATAAACCATGATGAAAACACAGTACTTGCAAGTGGTCCAAAGACACAAAACAAGCATGTCGAATAAACCCAATATGAAAAGGAGTTAACTACACCAAAGTTATGTGTGAATTGAGATGCTAATAACTTTCTTGTAATTGGTCTACAATAACAAAGTAAAACAAAATAAAAAACTAACATGCTAACAAAAGCATCGTCACAATGTTTACATACCACAACAACACAACACAATTTGTAATAACGACGTCGAATGACACCTCTAATGTGTTCCACATTGAAGAATTAGACATATATGAATGCCCTCAAGCAATATCTTATATACGCAAGAGGACTGTATCAGGCCAAAGAGCGAGTGATCTTAGATACTCCAAAAATACTCTTGTCGGATCCCATTGAAGTTTGATCTATATTGGATTTAAATTGAAATGTAAGAGTGCCCCAAGCAAATTTACATCGTGAAAGGGTAATTGATTGTTTTGCCGCGATCATAGATATACACCATGGGTAAGAAAAGTGATTTTCGAGAGATGATCTAGAATAATCAAGAGGATTGCCTTCAAATGGTGATATTGTTGAAATGTGTTACTCAATTGTTGATATTTTGGCATACAATTTTTTGAATGTTTTGTTTTTAGAATACTTTGTTTTTTTGCCGGCTTTTATCTTGTTTGTGCTTTTTGAACATATTTGAATGTTTTTGGAATTTTACACATATTTGAATGTTTTTGAGTTTTGAAACATATTCAAATGTTTTTGGTTTTGAAACATATTTGAATGTTTCGGTTTCTAAAACATATTTCAATGTTTTTGGAGTTTTTGGTTTTAAATATGTGCTAGTGAAAGAGGAAAAAGTATTCCCAAACCATATTAAGCATGGTACAAGTGAACAAGTCCAACGAAGTCAAGGGACGAGGCACAAAGTAAAGAGGGCGAACAAGGGCGGCGAAGCATGGAAATGACAACCTAATCGGGAAAAACATGCGGCACTGAGGTGTGATGGAAAGACACAAAAATGGGACAAGGTGAAAAGGCAAAGCAAACGATTGCGTTGATATGCCCCCAACACCAAGGATACTCTTAGAGGATTAAGAATAGAACGATTAGATGAACCACGTTCATAGGCTCCTTAAGCTCTTTGCCATCTTGTTTGGATACCTTATATGCTCAAGATCTGGATTTAGTAGTCACTAATTTTGAAAAAAACTTTTTCATGCCGCCAACAGAGGACAGTCCCGAATCTTGTGTTTTGCAGATTGACATCGAAACATATGTTGGGAAGGCTAATGTAACCAACCTTTTGTGTGTGACGGAACTCACCCACCAGATGTCAATGGTTTTTTGAGGTCGCAAGATAAGTTGACTTTGATGCAAACACATCTCTATGGTCTAAAGCGGGGTAAAACTCATGGGGTTCTTTCATTATGACCGTACCTATCGAGGAAGCAATGATTTTAAAAGTGACGGTGGGAAGGTCGGGGAACTTTACCCACATCGAGACCTTAAGAGCCATATGTTTGAAGTACAAAATCACGACTCCGAGGGACACCACAAATAAGGAACTTCATACATACCAAGTTGAGGATTTACACATAATCGTGGCAATGTTGGCGGGGTTGACAAAACAAACAAAAAGAACCCCTTAGTCATATTCTCGACTAAGTCGAGTTTTATGTCAAATTGGGTCAGTCGTTTGAACCCAAGATCTTAGAATGCTTTTAAAGGGAATCCTCCCACCAAAATAACCTATCATGCAAAATTGCTACCTTGTGGAATACCTTTGGCACAAACTTCCTCGGCTACTTCCTTGGAGGCGTCATCACAATCCGTCGTAGTTTCAACAACTGGACTATGTGAGTGGGAGGCCATTATAAAAGAGTCACCCAATAGCGGAGTTACTTAAAAAACCAAAATAACTACAAACACATGCGAAATAAATCACGCAAAGGGGTCGAACATCTAGCAATGCCGGTCTTACAATACATAAAACCCTAGTAGACTCTTGAAACCCTAGATAATCACCTACTTCCCTAACTTTAAATAAGGTGCTTCCAAATTTAGCGTTGTCCCCTATATATATATAGAAATATTATGTTAAACCTCCAAATGCAAGTTGTCAAGTTAATATTTTAAATATTTTTTTAATAAACAGCAGGGAGCCCCCACTAAGCGCTTTGACTAGTGCTGCTGCACTTTAACAGAAGCCACGACCCTGTTCGCCAAATCATAGTCGACTCGACTATAGTATAGCATTATATTTTTATAATGATGGTCTTACGCTATGTTTAGAGGCTGCCCCCATTGATTCATCCGCTCCAGTAGTAGAGTTTTTGGGGCCACAGGTTGGACTTATTTTAATGTCCTCCATCCATATTTATAGTCTCCTTGCGTTCTGGTTTTAGCCATCGGAGAAAAAAATACGAGTTTTCTCCCTTTCTATTTATTTTACCGGGCGAGTTGTTGGTGGCTGAATGAAAATTGTCTAGGCATGCTGAAAAAGTGAATCAGGATCAGAAGCCTTGTTGGGTTGCGTTGAAATCGATTTAGGTATTTGTCAAGATGAAAGAGAAATCGCCTTCTCTTAAATCAGCTAAGCTTCATCAACAGCAGCACAATGGAGATGTTCCGCCCTTTTCCTTTAACAAATTGTTAGATCCACAGGCTTCATGGGATAAGGTATACTCCGTGTTCCTTTGCTTGTTCACCTCATGATTGTTCTTTAATTTTAATTTTTGTTTTTATTCTTATACTTTAATTATGTGTTTCCCCAGTACCTTAATCTGTAAAAACTGTTGTTTTAATACGCAGGTTAAAAAGTAACCAACTTCTATTGATACTAAATTCAAATATATTGATTTGAATTGGTAATAACTATTGTTTTAGTACTCAGGTAAAATATTGACGAAATTCTGTTGATACTAAATCAAATATATTAGTCCCTTGCTCTGGTTGATTTGGATTTGGTAAATGGAGGTTGAGGTTATGGGATGCCTTACGTGTGCTGTCGGGTAAGTGTGGAACACATTCTTAAGATTTGTAAACATGGGTTACACTTGAATCTACATTTGACAACAGCCTCTCCACAAGTTCGATAGCCTGTGTGGTTCCTTATTGCAGTGAGAGGGATTTGAACATGGGTCATGCCCTTACAAGCGTACAATTTATTACAATCTATATTAAAAATCAGCTCCATACAGAGGCTTGAAATGGGCACTGGTTTTTGAGAAAACCTAAAATGATTTTTTCTGGTTAATTGGGTCTTTTTGATCAAATTAATTGATTCCAATGTTGAGAATCTCCTGTCAATGTATTTTGGGAAAATCATCAAGGTTGTCTCCTTTATCAACAAAGAGGTAGGCAGTTTTAGGATTATTGGCATGTCAAGTTGATGAAAGAGGCAGACTTAAACATCCCTGACTTAGCCAAAAAGGATGAGTTTTAAGAATTGAATGAGGCAATTGTTCCATTGATCACAATTACATAAATTAAGGCTAGCTGAATCTGAATGTTAAAGCTCGAGTCCAAAATTTTATTGATAAGAAGCGTGAATCCTAATTACTAATTATCTTTGACATAATATACACTTCGAGCTAATGACATCTGTATATTATGTCACCTCAAATTGGATAATCAGACAGTAATTTGCTTTGCAAATTTAGTTTCATTTGCTTCATTTTGGCAGCTGATTTGTTTCGTTTTAATTTTTTCCTTGTAAGCTTTCCATATTTAAATGTATTTCAGATGTTCCATATCCATTTGGAGTGTTGTTTGTATATGGGAGGCTGATGTTATGCTAGCGGGATAGTTGATGGTGTTGACAGAGAGGGCAGGATTAGATATACACATGTCACAGAATCACAAGATTTCCTTCTCCCTACTCTTTTGAGTTGAGGCTTGAGTAAGGAAATAATGGTCACTAGATAGAAGTCGTTTATTAGGTAATTGTTAGGTAATTGGAATCTTCGATGGATGGGGTTTTTGGGCTGGTTTAGACTGTTTTAGCTATGCTGATTAGACTTTTGCATTACCTTCAAATTCTATGTTGCCAGATCTATTTGGGGTTACTTAGACCAGATATGTTTCCTTCCAATTTTTGGAGGGAACTTACTGGAGGGGAAATGACTCTCTAGAATCGGTTTCCACACTAGGAAAATATATGAGACAAGACACTTGCAGTTGTGGTTTGTGGAGATATGTTAATCATACAAACAGACTTGAAAAAGCATTGTTCTTGAGCAATGCAAACTGATTCTCGGATTGGATATATTTGAATGCATCTGAATGTGCAGCAGACTATTTGTAAGAACCTGAAGTGGAGCTGCAGCCTGCAGCAAGCCCTCTTGTGTTATATGATAAGGAAATTATGTAGGAGGATGAGTTCAGGCCTGCAAATAGTAGAAAGACTCAATAGGAATTGACGGCTTCGGGGCATAAAAGGAAAATTAAAAGATTCCAAGCCATCTTGAAAACAAGAATCACATTCTAGCCTTTAGTCTTGGGCAGGATGGCAATCAATCATAATATGGCACTCAAAGCCGGGCTATATAGATCGCGGCTTATAGATGGGATGTGTAATTATGGGAGCAAACAGTTAAATCCATTTCTTGGAACAGTGGAGCAGAACAAATACTGCTAGTTTTTCTCTTTGGAATATGCAATTCACCTGGTTGGGCCACTTCATTGGAAGTTAACTTCTTAGGGAGTCAGATGCATGATCCAGAAGCTTGCAAAATAGAGAGGGTGTTGTTCGGTTTAAACGAAAAGTGCAAGGCAACCTTTAACAATGATGCTTCTAACCTTGACCTGGAAGAGTCAGTAGCTTATAAAGTTGACCTAGCTGCCCAAATATCAGTTATAAGTTTATAACTCATACTAGATATATTTTGGAAAGGTGTAGATTTTGAAACTGAGGGTAAGATAGAAATATTGATCTACACATGTCTACGACTGGGGAGAAAGCCTATATACAATGGGAGAGAAAGCCTATATGGATGCTGCCTTCGTAGATGTAATCTATTATTTAATCATATTGGTCTCTAATTTTATATAAGATGCATGCTTTTAAAAGAAGATTGTGAAATAAGTAATAACCTCAATCCCCTAACATGACATCAATATTGCCAAGCACTTAGTGGTGCTTCTAAATCCTTTCTCTTAGAGTCTTTACCGACATCCAGAAGCCCACAAATAAGCAGATTAGTGCTTGCTCCTGTAATTTCCATATTTGTTCCATAATTCATTTTCAGTTCTTTTAGTTTCACCACATATGTTTGGATTCCAGTGGGGTGTATGCTTCTGTTGCAATCCACTCATTCTTTATGTTCTGAACTAATATCTGGTTTTTATTTTTCCCTGAAAAAGGGGGTAGCATGTTGTCCAATTTATTTTATTTTTAAATCTTTATCAATTATCTTCCTCTCTGATGCAGGAGCATCACTCCCAAAACATCGTAAAGTTGTACCTAATGTCAATGTTTGAATGTAGGTCCTTAGGAAGTTAGGTTCAAGCAATAAAATAGCCTTCTTAGGCTTCATGATGTGATAAAATAACGAAAAGTTTGTAATAAGGGTCATATTCAAGTAGTTGAAGTCGTGTTAGAAAAAAAAAAAGTCCATTAAGGTCTATTGGGCGTGGTTGAAAGGTAAAAATGGTTGTAAAATGTAAATTATCCACCAAAAACAAATGTGAAACGTGGAGAAGGTGACTCAGCATGTGTGATGAGGTCAAAAACAAGATTTTAAGGAAGGAATCCTTTATCCACTTCTCAAAAATAAAAAAATCCACACGTCGGAGGAGGGAATTTGGGATAATTGAAGATTGTTTTATCAAAATACTATGTTTAGTATAAGGATGAGGATCAGACCATCCTTGTAGGAGTAAGGAGGTTATAAATACAATAGGAAAACTGAGAAAACGGCAAGGAGGAGGAAGAAATTTGGTAGGAAACCTCATACCTTGTATGGTCTTCATGTAATAAGGCCAATATATTGGTCTTAAGAAGTTGTATTAGGCATTGTGAATAAAGATATGGAATACTATCAGTCTTTACATGATGTTATTGTCCTCCATGACTTAGTAAAGGTATGTTGTTATGCTAGTTATGATGTTTAATGATGTGATTCTCTGATCTTCAGCTGATTGTGTGAGGCTTGTGAAGCTTAGAAAGGGCAGAATTTGTGCTCGGAAGAAGCCACGAGTAAAGAGAATTAAATCTTTCTTTAAGTTTAAAGGGTAAGAAACTTGTCTTCATGTTGAATTAAGAATGTTTTGATTCATTGGATATTGTAAAATGAACAAAGAGGCTCCTAGCCTGAAGTTGCAGGTTTAAATTGAGAGAGAGTGGAATCTTTGCCAGGGTTTAAGGTGACAAGATTGAAGTTTACAGTAGTTAAAGGTCTATTTCATCATAAGAGGCTTGTCATGCATTAATAACATCAATAGGTAAGCATTTTATGACTGGAAAAGTGAAATTGATTAATTGTTGAGAATTTAAGAAGAGTTAAGATGATCTATCAATCGGGAAAGGTGTAATATGTGTGGAAAGACCCTAATCAGGCCATTATAGGTCTTGAAACCCAATAAAAGCTCAAAAATGCAAAAAAACAGCTCACGGCCTTGTAGAAACCCTGCCTAGGGTTTGAAGAGAAAATTTGAGGTATCTCAAATTTAGCCATGGAAAAATTCTGAAATTTTTACAGCATGTTCTTGGGTGCCTAATACGGTTGTGTACAAGATTTCAAGTCATTTGGGGACGTTTTGGTTGTGCAAAACCTTAAAGCACAGACCTGTAGTCTTACAATAAGACTTAAAACCCTCATGGAGCAGCACTAAAACTTGTATATCTTAAAAACGGCCCATGGTTAAGTTCTGGAACTTTACAGGAGTTATATGAGGTTGTTATCTTTCCATTGAATCCTAAATGTGTTGTTTGGACAGCTACAGAGGGAGAAAAGACAAAAACTTAGTCTGACTGTATTGTAGAAAATAGTCTTAAAAACCCTCAAAATGAGCTTTAAGTGATTTTAAACCAAAATAAAGGTTGTAGAACATTTCTTATGCACGGAAAGATCTAAGTCTAAACAAAGCTAATATAACCCTTGGGAAGGTGTTTAAGAAAGAAAATTCAAGAAAAGTAATGTTGAAAGCCCATAAGCCTCATAAGCATTGAAGGACTAGTTGAGAGTTAAAGAGTGAAAGTTTGATGTTAAACCTAAGAGATTGATTGATCTTTGTTTTCATGTTCATGGAAAAGAGTTGAAGACCATTTTGATGTCCTAATTTTACATTCTTGTAGGTGGTATGCATTGAAAGGACAATGAAGCAAAATACATAGTAAAGATCCCGGTTTGCATCACTTGGGTGCCAGAGTAAGTGGTGCATCACTCTCTTATTTCTCCCTACATATACATAGTATAGTAGCGGTTGGAGTAGTGCACTGTGCCAGCTCTGGTCCCTTATTAGTTATTAGACTTATTACCAATCTGAGTGGAATGTCCATGTCAACTTCAGGCATAGTTTCTGATTGTGAATGACATCCAGTTGCCATCCATTGTTGGAGGAGTTTGACTTTCTGGTGTCATCATGTTTTGTTGAGAAAGGAAAGTTTGCGATGGTTTCTGAAATTTGGTGTGAATATCAACATGCTATATCCATAACTTCTTGGAAAATTATGGCAAATGGGAAGGGAGGCGCAATATACCCTTTCAAGAACACCATTGAAAACCATTTTTATAATACTTGAAATCATCTCTGAATCTGGGCATCCCCTTCAAACACTCTAAACAAGTAATGGGAGATTGGAAAGGAGGGGAAACATACCCTCGGATCTGCCACTGCTTTCCTCAAATTCCCCTTAAAGAACACCTTTTCTGCAACACTTGAAAATATCTCTGATTCTGGGGCTCACTCTTCAAAGTTCCTTCCAAAAGTTATGGCTGATGGGAAAAGGTGGGGAACATAACGTTTAGAATCTGCTATCACTTTCCACAAATTCCTCTTCAAGAATGCTACGTAAGTACACTTGAAAAAGTCTTTGAAAATGGGCTCACGCCTTCTAACACCATAAAACATAGTTATATTAGAGCTCCTAAAGGGACAACTTAGTGATGACTGAAGCCTCAAAAGTTAAAGAGTCCATTGAGACTTCTGCGTTGCTAGATACCACACATCTGAACAACCTAAGGGAACCTTTTTTTAAAGATGCCATCACAGACCCCGTGTTCCATATGATATCTTTGAGAATGGATTACAGAAAGCCGTTCCCAGTTTCAATACCCAATCAAATGACCCTAAGTGGCAGTCATTGTTGAATGATACGCCTCAAATCAGACACCCCCTTCCTTGCAAACAATTGGTATAAAGAACTCAGAATATATGAGTAGTTTCCCTAAAGATCAGTAAGACATAAAGGCTGTTGAAGAATCCATCTGGTGTTATGAAGGGAATTGAAAACTATCAACCTATAGAAAATTGATTTTACACAAATCATCAAGGTAGATTAGTATCCTAGGGTCATTCCAGGAGACAACGCTCTAAATTGTGGGGCATAATGTGTTATGGTATGTTACTATGTGGTGAAGGACATCAGTGCCTGAGGGATCCAGCACTGGCATCATTGGTGCAAGTCTTGGTGCTCACACTGGAATGAATGCTGGGTTGAGCAGTCTACAGCTGGGTAGAAGATTTGCTGAACATAGAATCTGAGCTAAACCTCGATAATTATAATGGATTTTTTCATGCTCTAGAAGAAAAATATCGAAACTAGCATCTACCATAAACTCTAGTATCAATGCACAGATGTTTGAAGTTGAGTGCTTGTTTGTACTGATAAAAATGATATTGATTTTCACGAATGGCCAGAATTGGCCAATGAACTTTTAAAGTACAAGTAAAACAGTAGAAAGAGTGTCAAAAAGAATAGTTACCAATTCCTACTGCATCTGGCTCAAATCCTGTTGGATGAGGACACTTTTTGTGATTTAATATTTTATAAAAATTTCATTTCTTTACAATCACAACCACCTTGCTCAGCTCAGATCAGCACAAAGATTTCAAAATTTAAATTGCTTATGTTATATTAAATTTACATTAACATATAATATATATTTTAAAATACTTTCTGAGGTTTTCCTTAAACTATGGTTCTTAGGATTTTAACCCCTCCAATACAGGTCCATATTTCCAAAAATCAGCGCATTTGAATTCGGGTTTGACTTTGTGGGCGATAATATTCACAAAAGATACATTGCGAAAAAATCAGAGATTAACGTGTGATTAAATTTGACTGAAAGAAATGTACTGGTTTTTTTAGATTAAATATTCAAAAACTAAATAAATAAACCCATAATTCTAAAAAATCAAATAAATTTAAAAATTTATTGGTTTATAAACTAAATATCTAAACCTAAAACTTAAAAATTTAAAAATAATTGAGCAAACTATATTCAATTATATAAAGTAATTGGTTTATAACTTTATAAAAAATTAAATTATTTCAAATATATATTAAAAATAAAACTATTAAAAAAACTAAACAAAAATGAAAACATAACGAAAACACGGTTCTTTCTATCTCAACCTTACAAAACGAAAATAGAAGCTAGCTATTTTAAACCCTGTTCCTTTGCCTATAAACTAATCAAAGAAGCCAGCTAAACATATACAACTGCCACCAGAGCCAGCGATACATTTAAGATAAAAACAAAGTTCCTATTGTTAGTTATCACACACATAACAAATACAATTTCTTCAATTGCCGATGGTATCACAAGTACGAAACAAAAACACGGTTCCTTCAATCTCAAGCTTACAAAATGAAAACATAGTTCCTTCAATCATGTTACAGCAGGCTCCAAATGACAAAACAGATCAGAATATTTACAATATTAAAAATATAAAATTTATGCCAAATAAGCATAATTAACCACATAATATGCATATAATAAACAGAATAAGTTATAACCACAAAACAGTACTTATAAATTGATAAGTCAATGCCAAATGTCATGATAAATCCAAATAGCTTAATAGTTAGTGGTCAAACTACATAGTGCACAGAGGGGAGATTTTCAAACCAGAGGAGAAAGTTCAGAGAATCTATTTATCCTAAAAATTAATATGGCCAATAATCTGATGTATCTTTGTTTGTGTTTATCCTCCTGTAATAGGCTTCGAGATTGTTATGAAATACTCAATGCTGACTAATTTTAATGACTGATTGAAAGACATTACTGAAGTGTGAAACATACTGATAATTTCTAACAGATTTGAGATAAATACTTAATATACTAATGAGTCAATGACTATATGCTAGAAAGTTAATATGGTAACTATTCAATCAACAATGCTTACTTTATTTTGTAACTTATGGTCACCTTCTTTTTGGTGACCATCTAGTAATTTCTCTACCTGATTTCAACATTCATCCTAATGCAGGATCAACTAGGAGATGTTCTGCACTGGATTCGACAAGCTGTTGCACTTGTATGCGGTGTAATTTGGGGTGTTATTCCCTTGGTTGGTGCTGTTTGGCTTCTTGTGTAAGCTTTTAGCCAAATGTATTTTTGAGCACATCCTTAACTAATAAATGTTTTTAGTTTTGATCATTACTAAATATGGATCAGAAGCTGCAATATAGGAAATATGGAAACCTAGGCACAATCAAACCAGAAAGATTTATATAAAAATAGAACAAATCACATAAGAATGAGAACTTGGTATTTATATATGATGACCATGCGATGTACAGTTGTCCAGAATATGGGGCAACAATACAACCAGAAGAATATTTGAGAGAACTCTCTCAACATGTTTGTGTTCATGAACATATGGTTGACCATGGAGGATTGACGGGTTGGACATCATTCTAACTCCCACAAGTACCAATTATGACTAGCCAATATTTAATTAGGTGCCCATACATTACTCACCACGGTTAGCCAATCGACACATAATGGCCATATACTTTATTGTCTCAAATATAAAAAGATATTCATATCAAAACCATTTTATTCAATACAGTAAACCTAGTACCTAAGGAAGCTAGTTATCTAAAAAAAACAGACTGGATAGTGCTATAATATTACTGGTTTAACATATAATTTGAGAGTCTTTGGATAAATCAAAGTAATTTTAAGGTAAACCATCTAACTTCTTAACTTCTCTCTAAGCTATTGCAAACTGCCCATCTGTGAATCTATTAACTGATCGGACATTTGTTGCATTTGAACCAGCCACAAACTGATTGCACTGCCTAGTTTTTCATCTAAGATTATAAAAGAGATTTCGGATTTCTTATAGACTTGAAATTACTTTGTTTTAGTTTCATTGACCACTTGAATATATGTGAAATGAAGGAAAACAATTTTCGTTAGTGATAGAAAAGAATGACAATTTGTAGTTGATGGGCTTAAGAATAAACAGATTCCACGTCTGAAGAGTGAGGGGATCTGAATTAAAGGCTGCTCATATGCTACCTCTGTTTTCATGTGATAGAATTTATCTTTTGTGACAGCAAGGGATATCTGTAAGGTTGTGATGGTATTTCATATGTTATATGTTATAGGATGAAATTTGATGATTCACATGATTCGCTTCTAAGAGGCAGGGTTTCTCACGGAAGAAAATTAACATTGCTCCCATTACCTGTCAATGCCATCATCCTACTTATATAATCTGTATAAAAATGAGCTAAACATGAGTTCTATGAAAGAGCATTAGGAATTCTTATGACAGAAAAAATCAAAGGTCATGTTACAATATTTCCTCACGGCCACAGGTATTCTTTAAGATGGTTGAAGGCAGTGTTGGAAAATCACAATATGTAACAGAAACCCAGCAGAAAATCATTCAAGAGACTAGAAGAAAACAGGAACAAAAGAAAATCGCACTGTGAAAATAAAATTAGACATGAAAAACATTATGACTGCATAAAAGTCTGTTCCTTGACCCACATACATTGATAATGGCTAGGAGAACAACCTAAATAATAGACATATTCTCTATATATACAAGATGGAAAGTATTTTTTGGACACAAGTAACCTCAGTTTATAGAAACTTTTAATATTATTAGAGGAACCCCTCTTATAGAAGCTTCGGCTGTTTGATGACAATCCTTTTAGTAGGGTGTGTGCATTAAGTTTTGATGGCTTCTTTAAGTAATTGTTACTAAGTGCTTTGGTTAATATGTCTGCCACTATGTCGTTTTACTTCCAATGCACAAGCTGTAGTTTCCCATCTTGAATATTCTCTATGTTTAAGTAATGATGCACTTCTAAGTTCTATATGCTTTGTTCTAGCAAAAAGAGGATTTTCTCAAGCTCAATGCAACTTTGTTTATCATAGAAACTATTATGTTCCTTTTGTTGTATGCCAGTGTCCTCTAGAATTCTTCTCAGCCAAATATTCTCCCATACCTTGTTGGCTCTTGCTCTATATTCAGATTCTATAATGATAACAGCACTGTAGCTTACTTTTTGCTGCACCATGGTGCTGTTCTTGATTCTGAGTTGAATATGTAGCTAGATGTAGACCTACCATGTCAGCATCACCTGCCTAATATAAACATGTACAACACAGAAGTTCAAAGTTGGCATATTTACCACCTTAATTGAATTATATTCTGCAAAGTAGATTCCACATCTCTCAGGATTCTTTTTCCGCAGCTTTTCAATGTGATTATTTAGGATTAAACATGAATTGTCTCTTTGCTTCCAATAATATGTGAAGTATCAGTTATCATGTTATGTAAATAGATAGGGTTGCCAACTAATTGTTGACATTGTATTATTTATTACAGGATAATTAACTAATTATTTGGCCTCCTCTTATTCAGAATGTCAACTCTTCTGGCTGCCATCTAGCAATTTCTATTAAAATTGACTTAAACCAGATAATGATGTTATATATGTCCTTGATATTTTTCAATTAATGAAAGCAACTTCAGGATTTTCTTGTGCTACTATGTTGAATGATCCTAATTGTGCTTCTCCTTTCAGATTTTTATTGTTATCTTCAGGTATTGTGTATGTTTATTATGCTCTTGTGTTGAAAGTTGACGAGGAAGAATTTGGGGGCATAGTACACTTCTTCAAGAAGGAATGTTTGCATCCATCACCCTTTTCTTGGTAAGGTCTCATACATGCCATTAGTACTTTTAGGCCCTTTTAAAGTTGCTTGAATTCTATACCCAGAGCGAACTAGATGCATTGTGGTGCCATCTGCATTTGTTACTGAAAATTTTAGGAAAGGCTTTTTTTTCAATCTTTGCAGAAGATTCTGTGCTTTTATGTCTGTCATTCTCTTGAAAGCGTTCTCATGCTTCATCTGACTTTGTGCAGCTTTCTTGGATAATGGCATACAGCCTACTTCATTTTTGATTGATGGGTTTATTCACAGAGGCCTAGAGAAAGATTAATGAACTGTGTAAACATGAAAATTGGCACATTGAAGTTAAGAATACTTCAGTGAAGTTTTGGTGCCGAATCAATAATCTTGTCCCTTCATATCTGTTGGTCAATGCATGTTAGTTCCATTTGTAACTTTTAATTTTGTGTTCCTGCCTTTTTTGTTCAGATTCTACATCATGTGAAGAAATAAACCACAGCTTTAATGCTGACATTCGTTTCTACCAAATGGTAAGGAAATTTAATGTTTGATAAGATCACATGGGCATGTTTGAAAGCTTACACTTTAATTGTCTATTTTTATTGCACTGGTTACTATTTCTTTGACACAAGTATATGATTTTTTTTTAATAAAACAAACCTTCCAATGTGATCAGGAAATTATCAGTTAAGGCATCCCCATTCGTATAAAATTTGATATAATTTTACATACATGAAATATTCAGGGTCTCTTGTAGAAAGGAATGGCTATTCTATTTGAAAAATACACGAATTTCATGCTTGTAAAACATCATAATGAATACCAATAAATGAGAATGAAATGGATAGTACATTCTTATTCTTATATGATTACATTGTTGGACAGTGGTACTGGGGACATACTGAAGTTTAACTATTTGTATTAATTAAACACTAAGAGGTACCTAGTATAATAAAGTTGTACGAAATGTTATATTTTAATCACTTTGCAACAAAATGGAAGCCACCATATTACACCCAAGCCTATTGGGTATTGTTGCCATCGGTCAGGTGTGGCATCTGAAATTGTGTTTTGATTTGCTACATTCTGTTGAAATGCATCATGTCCATTTACGTATCTGCAGACACCCCAACCAAAGTTAGATCACGTATAAATCTGGAAATATTGTATGCATGAATCGAAGAGGTTAATGTTCTTTATTCTCAGTTATGTCTCTGTCAATTTAGTATGGCAGAACAGGATTCTGTAATTTTGTAATCATTCACGTTTATTAATAGAAAGCCTTGTTATTATTAAAAACCAACTTGGCTCTTTATACTCCTCTAGACAGACTATAACACGTTTATTCAAACTAATGCCTTTGCTAATGGCTAATGAGTTAAAAGCAATAACTTGCAGGGCCGGATGTGTAGAGCAACTTTGTAAGATGGCTGTTTGAGTAGTAATAATAATGGGATATAGGACTCTATTTAGAGAGGAGCTTGAATCGAGTTACTTTTTACATGTTAGTAGTAACGGGACAGAGCAGTGCATTTTTATGGACTATGCAGTACTTCGATTTTTTGAGATTATTTGTTTTATTTTGGAAGCATATACCTGGAAACCACTTGTGTAGTATTTACTTATTTTTCTCGACAGTTTCTCCTAAACCCGTATTGAGGAAAAAGAATATTGAAAATCTGCGTTTTTTCATTGAGTATATAGTGTTCTTAATCAGGGTAATTTTTCTAGTTTTAAGAATGTACGTGTGCTGGATGGTGTGTTATGGAAAGACATACATTTTAGTCTTGGCAGCAGTGTAATCAAAATGTCCATGATAAGCCACGCCTTCACACACAAAATCACGAATAGCAAGCAAATCTTAAATGGAAGAATAGTTGAGACGAAACTCTTCAGATCCAAGGCCTGCAGAGGTGTCTTAGATGCACAAGCACAAGCACCTTGGGGTTTGGTTATCCCCTCTCTAAGGCAATTCACAGCGTACGCAACATTCAGCCCAAAACTTGTAATTTATGCAAGATAACACTACAGTAGCTTTGTATCTCGCAAATTTCCTCTTATGAATAACAAAACATCAACATATTGGGCTCCACATGTACTACAAGACCAGTAAATCATCAATGGAGTCCTTATCCTTTTACCGAATGACTCCTTAGTATTCTAGGGCCAGCAGTGGTCAAGGAAGCTAAAACCATTGGAATGGAAGCAATCCTTGCAACCATTCATTGTTGTAACTGATTGTAATACTAGCAATCGCATGTGCACAATGCAATGTGAATGCCGAAAGGTATATGTTATTTGATTTAGAGGGATAGTTATTACTTTTGTAGTTAATGTTGATAAGGGGTGTGATTGATTTTGTAAGTGTAAGAATATAGATGAAGCATTACATTAAAGGTTTTATCTCTACATTTCAAATTTGTTACAAATTCGTACATATATACTTGCAAATCGTATATCATGAGTGGTAGTGTTTTGCAGGCTATTTTATTTGAACTAAACATGAATACAAACCCAATAAGCATAGTATTCTCTGCGTATATGACATATTGAAGAATCATTTTTGAAAGTGCAACTTGGTTACATGAACAAAGTGTCATGTTCTGGATTGAAGTTATTTGTTCTGGTTGGAGCACTAGACGATACGCACATAAACACTTGAGGAATTTGAGGTTTTCGATAATCTCTGATTGGAGTTAAGCAAATCGGTATGCTGATGGAGCTAGATATAATAGAATTTTTATATTATCTATGTTTTTGAGGATTAGAAATTTCTTTTTTGGGATAAATTTATGATATTTTTTGGTTTTAAAATGTCAAGCTTGAATAAACAGAGAAGTTCTTGAGAGTGTGATAGATGGAGCAGCAACAAATTTTGGTAAAAAATGTCTTAAAAGTGTTGATAGAAAGTCCACATGTTGAAATCACTTTTAGATCATGATAAGTTTGAATTTAGTTGCCTAGACAACCATATGATGTTCCCAAGTTGTAAATAATTTGTTGTTCTTGGATGAGATACACCCCTCCAAAGATGTTGACAACTATATGATGCTTGAACTATTAAATAATGTACTGCTCACAGTCTGATTTAGTCCTTCCTATTGGTGCCCGACTTATATTGTCAAATCCAATGCACTATGCATATGTGAACTGCAGTGAAATCCCAATATGGCATAGCATTTTATTCCTCACCCAATACATACAATGATTGCTATCCAATTTGGTGTTGCAATGCAATGTTGTCTACATCAGCACATTAAATCGAAACCTCCCAATCCCATTCCAATAGAGAGCATGCCTATTGGCACAATAAGCACCATGTGTGCATAACTAAGATTCTAGACATCAGAAGTTTCATGGTAACTTCCAGTCATCAGTACCAGTACTAGTGAGGCTGGAACCCCACATAGGTTGAACCACATGAATGTCCAACTCCAATAGTGGATTTGTTAGCACCCAAATGTGCATATTTTGAATCTCCCATACATAAGCATGTAGAGTTACCTTATCTGTTAAATAATTCAATTTCCTCACATTAATGCTTAACCATGTTTATTTTATATTATTATTTTGGTGAGATTTTACGTGTGTTTTAAGTCATTCTTATTTTGTCATACAATTAGTCTGCATTGGAGAGCAGTTAACATCACAACCATAGACACATCTCCGGTAACTAAAATATAATGCTTGGCCTTCCATCTCAATTGTCAAGCATCAAACATATGCACTTTACATTATGATTACTTTTTCTGCCATCTACTTTGTTTTCTTTCGTAAAAGATCAACATTATTAAATTGATAGAAATTAGCAATGGCATAATGCACCATTTTAAGTTTTTAACCATGCCAAAGTACAACAAAAGTGCTGTTATTTTCAAAAACGCTTTGGGAGAGCAAAAATTTATGGTGGACCAAACTGAAAATCTGGACCGGAATCATTAGATTTTAATAATACAATATCCAAACACTAATTTTTAGTCTTGTAGGTAGTTAGGTTATATTATATATATCCAAATCTGACATTTATTATCAATTTATGTATTTTTCTACCTTCCCCTAACTGATGCTTAGTTGGCATAAATTCTTTCCTCTGTTCCTTGTTGCTCAAAGTCTCAAACTATAGGACGACAACTCTCGAAACAAGATACACTCAAAAAGTTATGAAAAAAAAGTTGACAAAATACCAAGGGCTTAACTTACCATAAAAGTTGCATAATTTAAAGAAAAACTATTTGATGACAGAAATGAAGCGATGCACATTTTCCATGGATACCTTGTGCAACCATAGGCATTGTAGAAATAAGTAGTTGTCACATGGAAGAATGCAGTTAAGCAAGATTTCGAGTTCAAACTGAAAGGTAGGGGTTTTTTCAATATAGATTTTCAAGATAGCAGTGATTTCTTCTACCTTTTACTTAAGAATCATGGAGCCTTCTCCAACAAAGAGATAGTCTGGTATAGGAGAGTGATCCTTCCCAGTGGTTTAGTGCCCCTCTTCTCTCTCAAACAACTTTTCCCAAAGTGAGAACACAATCATTGCTTGTTGTTCACCAGAAAGCCATAAACCTCCCCTTTTCTTCCCCATGGTAGTCCTTGAAGTTTCCTTGAGCCCATGCATTTGTAATGTTACATTCCAAATCCCATATCAAGGGCACTTGACCCTGTTTTGGGGTAGAGACAGATTACTTGTGTCTCACAAGGACATGCAAGCTTGTATATGAGTAGGGCATAGCCTATGCAGACCAACAAAAACACTTCATTGAGAGACTCATAGCAAGACTGATACACACTTGTAGGAGGGAATTTGCAGCATTGATGAAATGCATTTAGTTGGCTGCATAGACTGGTATTTGAAACTTGTGTATTAAGGTCAAAACACTTATGATTTTATCTTTCACCCAATTTTCAACAGAAAAGAGAAATTAAACTATTTTGTAACTTTTGCTTCAAATTTCACATGAAATGATAGTAAATTCAAATCATCTTAAATATACATATATGATGAACATGACCTTTGCTTTGATTATTAAAAAAACAATATAGTGCATATATGTGAAATATTCTGCCCCTATATATTTCTTTATATTGCTTGGTAAAACCAGATCTCAAATGCCATGTCATTTAACAGAGGGTGAACATGCTGCTAGGAAAAGGCAGAAATTGCCCCAACATCTGATTCAAATAATAAACTCCAAGAATATCTAGCCTCCAACATTCTATATTAGTATATACATGTCTTATCGCACGTAGACTGCAATTTCATTAGATTTGAACCTGTCAAGACTGTGACACAAGTCTGCCTTATAAAATGCGAAGATTATATACTGCAAAACTGGTTTCCTAACAATTATATGATGCAAAGCAACTTTTCATGAAAGCAGTTCTCCACTTAGCTCATAAACGAGTTGAATAATTCTATGTGAGCAATTGACTGTGTATTAAAGCAAAAAATGATTATATTCAGAAAGAAGGCATATATTTCTGCATCTTGGGGTGGAGTGAGACACAGAGGCTAGCCAATTTTGTTGCTTTCATTCAAACACATTGTCAAGTCAAAAGCCACTTACATCTAAGAAATTAAAATGCTCCATCTTATGCTTTTAGAATAAGTGAATTTAAATCATTACAGAAAACACTAAAATCTTGAAATTTGTGCTAATTCGCATCTAAACATTCCAACATCTTGAAAGGAGCAATTATTGTATTATACACTAAAAATTCAGCAATAGTTAAATGTCTGCCAACATCTTAGGCATAAACCCTAACCCTATTCAAGCAACTTACTAATGCGCGACTCAATGTGCGTCTCATGGTCCTCCAGGCGCCCTGTAATGGGTCCATCTTTCCAGCGGGCAAGAGTAGGTAAACCCTTCAATTTAAACCATTCGTCTACCCTCCATGGGTGGCTAGGATTCGCCACATGGGCTAGTTCCCGACAAAAGCCCTGAGGAGAATTACATCCTTCTCATGCTTTTCCAGGGTTTTGTAAATCACTGGCTCTGCCCTAACACAATCTGCGTAAAGAAAACTAGGGGGTGCAGTCCTACCATCAAATTCTAAAAACTTAGTTATTAAGATTTTGGATTTGCCTTCAATTTCTGTGGATAATACTTCTAGGGTGTCAATTGCTGCTCAATTGTTTTCAGAGTTTGTGCAAACAAATGGAGGCTATTAAAAAGAAGAAATAAGAACCTCGACACCAGTTAAGGCCTGAAGAAGGATCTTTGTCGGCCAAAAAGAGCGAGAATAAAAGGCGAGCTTTGTAACCAATGCAAAGACACAACAAAAAAGAAAAAACAACTATTAAAAATACCATGAAAATGGGAAAACGTCCAAACGACCATCAAACTATCAAATTTAGGATAGTCTTAGAAACGTCCGGAAGGGCCTTTCCCATAGGGGAATGCCTTCGGCATAATTATATTCTTCCTCATCTACTCTATGTTGGACACATGAAGGGCATGAGAATATTGGCTAACATGGACTCTACACATTCTCAAAGGTGTACAATTTTCTCATAATTTGGCTCACGCTAGTAACATAACTTAGGATTCTAAGGTCTATCCCATGCACAATAGTATTCTTTTAAACACTACATTTGAGCTACATAGAGATGCTTGTTTGCAAAGTGTTTTTGTGACATTTATAAAAAGCTAGCATTTATAGGCATATTGTGGCACATAGGAGTCATTGTTTGCCACTTGGCATCCAAAAAAATTTGATGGTTGTGACCCACATACATGTTGCAAATTGCAATAAAATTGAGATTGGGATGAAATAGGGGCAATCGTGACACTTACAATCCTATTTTTTTCTTGTTTTTACTTTACATCACAAAGTTTGGGACATTTTTACCAAGAGTGGCAAATTATAGGTCACCTATAGTGTTTTTCAACCTAGCTTAAAAGTAAAGAAAAGACACAAAGAAGAAAACACTCTGCACTCGGTGTAAAACTAGAGTTGGCTCTACTAAGGTTTTAATTGTTATTGTGAAAAACTTGTCTCTGTCATCTGCGGCCTTTTTGGGCTCTGCAAGAATTTATTGTTATAGTTTCTCCTAGGGTTTCTCGCCCTTTGGGCATCCCCTATAAAATGACCTTGCCATTTTCAAACCCGGTTGTTAAAACCATGGCTGGAGATAGTGGAACTTTGAGCAATTGCACCGTCGGTGAAACAACCCAAAAAGTTCGTTCGAAAGTATTCCACAAGGTAATGTTTCTCCTTCTGATGTGGTTTTGCCCATTCCAGAATTTAATGTTGTTTGTCAATGGTTAGAGCAATTTTGTCTCATTGGATATTTTGTGGGTGCATCCCCTCTGAAAGCATGCTCAAATCCTGGGTCAATACAGTTTAGACTCCCATGGAGTCAGACTGGAAAGCGTTCAAAACATGACCAAGGGTTTTTTTCTTTTCGCTTTTCTGATCCTGCCAATGCCCCCAATATTTTGGCTAAGCAAGCCACTTGGTATGTTCACAACTCTTTACTTGTTTTAACCCCATGACACAAGGATTTCGTGGTATCTGAATATACCGCCCTTAAAGTGCCGTCTGGGTTGAATTCCCTGGCCTACCTTTGCCATGTGTGCTTTTTTATCACAGATTGCCACTTCTCTTGGCCGAGTGATCTGCCTTGAAGTAGATAGGTTTTACCATGCTCACCCGCAAAAGCGTGTTTGTGTTGAAGTTGATCTCTCTCAAGATCTGAAAGAATTTGTAGACATTCAGATGGGAGACAAACACTATTCTCAGTGGGTCATGTATATCAACTTGCCTAACACTTGTTTTCGTTGCAGGCCTCTAATCATAAGATCAAAGATTGTCCTCTTTATGTCCCCTCACAACTGCCATGTGGCCAAAGCAGCTCCCGAACCAATCAAACCCTAGCAGGAGGAAGGTTGGACAAGTTTGGGGGTCGAGAGAAACAAGAACAAAGCCCAACAATCTAAGGCCTTTGGTTCCAATGGCCAATGAGAGCCACCTGTTAAGGAAGAACCCCATAGCACTCACACTAAAGAGCCAACTGTTGTTGCTAAAGAACCAACTGTCATTGCCAACTCGGCTATCCAGTTGCCAAAATATTCTAGCACACCCCAAGCGGCTTCGGTTCTCATGGACCAGACAAATTCCGTTTACAATGCTACCATCCCACAATCCTTGTCGCTACTCTTGCCAAGTAATTCACAAGGGCCCTCCAAAATCCCTAAAGCCCTTCCCGCATCTCTCGGGACCATAGCTCGGCTCGCAGCATGGATTCAACTAAAGCAGAGTACAACATCGAATATGCAGAACGGAAAAAAATTGAGTTGTCAGGATTTTTTGCAACATAATACTGCTCAATTCTCTGCAAAACCAATATGATGCCCTTGATGGCTTAGAGGATGGCGACATGGCTCTTGACCATCGTTTCCCATGAATTGTCTATCTTGGAATGTTGGGGTCTTATAGACTCCTGTCGTAAATATGTTGTTCGTGAAATTCGGCAAAGATTTGCAAATTTGGATGTTTTGTTTTTGCAGAAGTAAAAATTACTGGTTTTCAGTTATAGATGGTTTGTAAATCCATCGCTCGACAACACTTGGCTTTTGTAGTAATCATGAAGCAAGGTGGGGGTTTAATTTCACTTTTGCACCCAAATGACGGCCCTTGTTAATTGACCATGGCATTGACCCCACCAACCGTGCCATATGGGTCCTATTTAATGTTGATGGCCACCCTTTTGGCCTCATTAATATTTATGCCTCTAATGATGCGGTCAAAAGGGACGATCTGTGGCGGTGGATCGCCAACTCAATTCTTGATGCATATTGGGTCATAAGTGGAGATTTTAATATGGTTGAGTCACCCACTAATAAATGTGGCCACTTGCCGATGAGGTGGACACTTGGCGAAAGGGAGGCGTGGTTTTTATGCGTAATAAGTTTGGGTTTTATGACCCTAACGCCTCTCGCTTTCCCACATCAGAAGCATGGTATACTTGGTCCAATATTCGAGGAGGGAACATATCACGTACTTAAACGACTCGATAGAGCTATTTTGTCACTCAAGATTATTTTGAGTTTGATAGCATTTATTCCATGCCAGTGGAGGTCATGCCTAACTTTGTCCTTTCGGATCACTCTCCAATACGATTTTGTATCAATTGGCATGATACACACACTTTTTGTCATAAAGGCCAATTCTTTCTTAATATTGCCTTGATGCAAAGCATGGGCCCACAGTCAATCATATCAAGCGTGTGTGGAATTTAATTCCTTGGCCTAGTCATTGCCAATGTTACCATCCACCTATGCAAACTAGTTGGATTCAATGGTGGGAGGACATGATGACTCGGACAACTAGATTCCTTAGAATCTATGGCAAACAACTAGCCAAAATTTGGCGCCGCTCATACTCCGCTAACACCTCAACTCTTAGTCGAGTAGTGGTGGTGCTTCAAGGTGATCCCTTCTCTGAAACTATGTAACTTCATGTTGCAAAGCTTCGCCAACAAATTCAAATTGTTGACAATTACAATGCAAAGGAGCACAAATCCGAGCCCGAATGCACTGGCTCAAAATTGGCGATCGAGTCTCGAAAGAATTTTTCTTTCCCTCAGAGCCAAGAAACCTTCTCAGAAAATTTAGGACATCATGGATGGCGGCATTTGGGTTACCGATCCTCAACTTATGTTGCAAGCCTTTGTGCACCACTACAAGCTTGTGTTTCAAGCTCAACAACCTTCTCTGCACTCGTCAAGTTGCTCTTGATCAATGTTTGGGTGTTGTGCCATGCAAGTTTTCCGAGGCTTAGAAGGTGATATGCGACCGAATGCTCACCATTGAGGACCTCCATGATGCTACCATGTAGATGGCCAATGATAAAGCTTTAGGATGTGATGGATTCCCTATGAATTCTACAAAACCCTTTGGGATTCGGTCAGTCACGACCTTTTTCAAGACCGACCTTTTTCAAGTTTATCTCGAGGGGTTTCAAAACCAGTCTTTAGGACCATGAATCAACAAGGGGAACATCAAATTCATCCCTAAGCAAGGAGACCCTAGAGAAAATTACTTGGTGGCCGATCACCCTATTGAATGTCTCCTACAAAATCATTGCTAAAGCCTTGGCTATGCGGCTTCACAATATCCTTTCGGATGTTATTCAGCCAGAATAAACAAGATTCATACAGGATGATACATCCTAGATAACATCATTGTTGTTTGGGAGGGCATGGAATGGGCTCGCTCGATCCAATCAGTCTGCCATGTTCATAAAAATTGATTTTGAGAAAGCTTATGATCGGATTGAATGGTCGTTTATTCTTTCCATGCTTCAAGCCCTTGGCTTTGGCCCCATCTTTATTCAATTTGTTAGTATGATTTTTGTAGATAATGCCTTTGCTCAGCTCACTATCAATGGCATCAACTCGGAACCCTTTGGGATTTTTCGCTCTATTCACCAAGGCTGCCCTTTGGCTCTGCACTTTATGTGCTAGTTGCCGAAGGATTTGGATACTTATTAGCCCACGCCAAATCTCAGGGGCTTGTTAGGGAATCTCACTACCTTCTACGCCCAATTCTCAAATGCTAAATGGTCATTTTGTAGATGATTCCTTTCTTATGCTCATTGAAGATGAAGCCAACATTCACAATGTCATGCAATGCTTGGATACTTTTTTGCTTAGCATTTGGATCCTCTATTCAATGGCAAAAAACCCAATGCTATCGGCAATCCTTCCTTCATGTGCTGATTGGCTCGCCACTTTTGAATGGAAGGTTCTAGCTCATGGCAAAAATTTAAGTTCTGGGTATTCCTTTTTCTTTTCAAGCCACCAATGAACGCAATATGTTATTCAACGGGTGGCCAAAAAATTGGAGTATTGGCTTACCAGACCTTTATCATTGGCTAGGAAATTCAAATTGTTCCAAAGTTCTTACGGCCACACACATGTACTATTCATCGTGTTGGGTTCCTTCCAAAGCCTCTATTCAAAAGCTGGAAAAGCTGCTCAAAGCCTTTTTATGGGCTAATGCCGCTACTAGCAGAGGATTTCATCGTGTGGCTTGGGAGATATGTTGCCTTCCCCGCAATTCTAGGGGGCTTGGCCTTATTGACATTCAACGTCAAGGGTGGGCACTTTGCGTGAAATGGATTGTTAGAAGTATCACTGGCCAAGAAGCTTGGAAAGTTCTCATACGACACGGTATTGAAGAAGGCTCACCTTGACCACCCTGCATGGAAAGGATTGGGGTTTATCAATCTGCTCATAACCCAATGCTGTAAAGTAATTGGCACTTTTGTGCTTAAGAGCATTTGGAAAGCATGGGAATGCATCAAACCTTAACTCCTATGGAAAGGTGACGACTTTCGTAATGGGATTTTGTTAATCATCAATCCATCGGTGGTCACCGATTTTTCAAGCGCAGGATAAGTGTTTGGTAGAAGCTCCGGGAATCTCCGTGCTAAATTTTTTAAACGCAAAATTCACACCATTGAAGACTTATTCTACAAACATGCGCAATCCTAGCTCCCTTGGTTGGAAATTAAAACTCATTTTTGGCTCTCCAACCAAGACCAAGATACTTATAATGTTGTGATCAGCTCGGTCCCTGACCACATGTTGCACAAAATTGTTGTGCATTCCTCTCCCTTGGTGGACGGATTGGAAATGGTATGCAGATACTCCATTTCGCAATTACTCAACCAATAAAGGCTACCATTGGCTTTCACCTCATCTGCCCATGGTGGATAAACTCAACACGCAATGTGATGGGAATTCATTCCACTCTGTTTGCCTAGAGTAGGTGATTTGCATCTGTTTGGACTATCTCTGTGGAGCCCAAGATTGCCCACTTCCTCTGGTGCATTTTGCACCAAGGTCTCCTATCGGAGCTCGTCTTGTTCAAATTGGAGTCTTGGCTCCCAAATGCCCATTTTGCGGCCATTTGGAATTTTTGCACGCATTTTTTGGTTTTTCAAACTTGCTTGGAACTAGATTCATTCATTTTTCTTTCGTTAAGACCACATTGCTTTACCTGACAACATATCCTTTTGGGAGACAATCCCAAGCTTCTGCCTATGTTCACCCAGATTTGGCATGTTTTCAGAGGGGAAATTCTTTTTGGATATGGAAAGAAAGAAATGCTTTTTTCTTTGCTAATTCTGCAGTTGATCAATATTTTTCCGTTTATAACAAATCTATGGTGATATCGAATGTGTTGTTGCAGATACAAGTCCAGGAAAACAAAGTTGCGCTAGAGGTGGACCACCTCCAGGACCTTGCTACGCCACTGGGGGGAAGCCCTATGTAACGTTTCCCACATACCACCATCTCCTACTAGGCACTCCCCCCTCCACGGCCATGGTGGTCAGTGTAGTCATTCGCAACGATGTGCTTTTAGTTAGGCTCGGCCTTCGCCAGCCCTCTTCACCAAATAAGTTACTCTCCAACTTGCCAACGTGGCGTGGGGTTGCCACGACCTCACCAACGTAGGAGTCCTTCACCATCTCTCCAGCGTAGGGTTGGGGTCATCGGCACACCGGCTTGGGTGGGGCTCTCCTGCCGCCGCCGCTCAACACACTGCCGATGGATGGAATCTGTTGCCACCATCGTCTTCAAAAAAATTCCTCATCTTAGCCTCGTCATCCCCACTTGTGGAGAGGCAAACCAGGAAAGAAGAAAATCCTACTGGTTGGGATCTCCCGAATGCTGGCAAGGATTTACAGCTCGGCTAGTCGTCGATGATCATGATCCGCCCGCTTCGGGCATGTTTGTTGCTTATGACTTGACATGATTTTTTTTGCTTTTAGGCGTTGCCTAGCTTTTGTGTTCTCTAGGCTCGACCTAGTTTGTTTCTTGTTCTCCTAGGCTCGACCTAGCTTTGTTTGTGGTTTTGGGGCGTGCTCTCATACCGCCGCTTTTTTGTTGAAAGTTATCTTGTATCGTATTGAATTAATATAATATAAGATCTTTATTTAATTACGTTGCAATACAACAACTTCAACTATTAGTTGTCTAATGATAAGGAGGAACCATACAACTTTGAAACCAAAGTGTATATAAGGAGGAACCATACAACTTGGAAACCAAGTGTATTAAAAAATATTTGTAGTTTAATTGTAAGGGTTTGATTAAAAATAACGAGTACATGAATGGAGCAATTCATTACCACAACATTTGTTTAGGCAATGTAAGAAAATTTATAAGGTTTTTTTCAAATTGTGAATTAATGAGGTTAATTTTCTATATTTGATACTTAATTGTGTTTATTGTTTTGATAAAGAAACCCAAATACTTGGCTCATAGAGGAGATAGTAAATCAAAGAAATTTGTAGGTGATGATGTTCTTGTTGAACCTGGATTTTTAAACAAGGTTGATTTCAATTGAAAAATACATCTTGAGAGGGGATAATTTTTACGATTCTTGATATTATTCGACCAACTTGAATTTGATGTACATTCACTTTAACAAGAGAGAATCAAGATTTGTGACTAATCGTTCATTGAAAAACATGTAAATCTTTGTTCAAGGGTTCAAATACTTGTCTTTTGTTAGCCATTTTGTTGTTAATGAACCATAATGTCATGATTGGTGAATCAAATACATTTCCTTGTAACATTTTAATGGTATTGTACCAATTTATGATGTTATAAATTACATAAAAGCTTTGAATATAATTGTTAAATTTAATTATATACAATTTTCCACTTTTGTAATTGTAAATGTGCTTGCTTGAATAGATTAGTAGCCGATTAGTTTTATCTAAACCAAATATTTTGCCTTGCATGTATGATAATAAACAAAGGACAAGGATGGACTATACAATATGTGAGTCGTAACGATTGCATTAGAACATAAAAGCTTTAAATAAAATTGTTAAGTTTAATTATATACTAACACACATATGTGTAAAAGACGTTGAAAAATATCATTCTTGAAGTGCCTGTATTGGATTTGTTACAAGAAATAGGCTCCTTGTGAATAATCTCCTAGCATCTTTTACATAGATTCATTGAAGATATATATTGATATGAAATTGAAGAGCCGAATGCAAAGAATACACGGGAAAATCAATTTAATCTCATAATATTATATTTCATTCTATATTATTTCATACGAGAATGATTACATATATATATGAAATGTCTTTCCTATAAAAAAGGAGGTTGTCCAACAACTCTCCCCATAATTCTCTCCACAAACTCCTATATTCATGAGTTGGTTGTTTAACCAAATCTCACGTATAAACAATATTAGTTATAGTTGTTTAATATAACAACTTATAACAACCTACTAACTTACTAACATTCACTATAATAATAATTACCAATGTAATTATTATTCACACACATACAAATGTGGAGCACTAACATATTGATTTCCTAACATTCCCCCTTAGTGCAAACATGGGGAAAACATGCCTTATACTTGCACTTGCTCATGATCTGGTGATTTTCATAGGATGATCACAAACCTCAAGGATGTTTTTGCAAACAGTTGACCAAAAACCGAGAACAGTGTTTTTGCAATTGGTTTACCACAAACCACAAAGTGATGGTTTTATGAATGGTTTACCAACAACCAAGAATGGTCATTTTGCAATTGTTTTACCTCAACCACATCATGATGTGCCAAGTACTATTATTAGCCCTCATCACATTTCACCATGAGGGAATAATATAGGAAAATATGTTGCTCATACACACAAAGCTGGCGGAAATAGAATTGTTATCCATATTTCGCCCCGTGCAAAGTATTGGATCACCACGACCCATACGAAAAAAACTAGAGAAAACATGTTTAAATCTTGTAAATAGGTCGTGAAGGACTCAATAATGGAGTGGCGGGGCCTGTGAAAGATTAAACGACCATATGCAAAAAGGGAAAGAGAAGAAACGATGAAGATTCGAAGTCTTCGGGCTCAAAAGCAGATTCAGAGCGAGTCTAAAAATCGACTAAGTATGGAGGAGACAGTGGAGAGAGCCACGTGTCAGCACAACACTTCTCCAAAGTTGAATCCAAAAAGGGAGGTTCGAACAAGCGTCGGGTCCCCACGTGTCCCAGGCCTGAAACGAAGGCAGAGTCAAAGCTAAAAGTCAAAGGCAGACAGGGCGGGCCTCAAAAAGGCTAAGTATAAAAGTGCTAGCGGAGGCAGCCACGTGTCAGCTCTGCGCGCCTCCAAGGGTAAATCCAAAAGCGGGGACTCAAACGAGCGCCAACTCGCCACGTAGCCCAAGGTCCGAAAAGGTAAGAGGGGCCGTTGAAAAGTCTAAGAGTCTGTGGAGGTTTCCACGTGTCGATCTAACGCTTCTTTAGAGGTAAAATCCTAAGGGTTTCTAAGTGAGTGCGCAGAGCCTCCACATGTCCCGTTTCAAAAGGGGACAGGGTCGGGTTGAATAGTCAAGCACTGAGACAGACCAGCGGAGGGTGCCAAGTGTCAACACGGTGCCAACTCAAGAGCAAAATAAAGGGAAAGTTTTTCAAACAAGTGCCAAGACCTCGCATGTCCCCGGTCATATATATGACCCTGCCGAACAAAAGACTTAGCCAAAAACATAAAGAAATCGAGCAGGTCACAGAAGAAGCCACATGTCGGCCCCGCGCCACTCCAAAGGTAAAATATAGAGGCTGCCCTCGAGACGTGAGCCAACCCTCCACGTGTCCGGCCTCAAAAGGGGGCCCATTTTCGAACTATTTTTTCCCCTATTTTATACAGACCCAATCTAAATTTCAAATGGTCATATCTTTCGACTCGGGGCTCAAAATCCAGCAAATCTGGCACCACTGGAAAGATCTCGGCCTCGTCTACGCCATGAAGATCTGAAACTTTAAGTTTGAAGTAGTTAGGTGGGTAGAAAATGGAGAAACATCTTCGAGCCTTTAATACAGCATCTTTTACCCCAACAACCAAATCAGATTTGATCTAATCTGTTGTTTCCTCCTCCTTCGAGGCGCCAAACCAATAATGGATGCAGTTAAGACATATTTGGGGTGAATTTTTTGGCAGGAGGCATTGATGGCAGTGGTTGAGCTTCATAATGGTTTTCCCGCTTCTCTCTCCTTCTTCTCTCTGTGTTGAAACTATAAAAGCGGAGTTCAAGATTCATTGTAAAGGGTTGGACATTCTTTTGTTTTGCAGGTTCCCCTTTTCTTTTTGGCAAAGGAATTCATGGAGTTTCAAACCTTCCATTAGATTGCAACACATTTTCTTCATTCGGTCATTTGTAATGCATTGTATCGATCTACGAGCAATAAAACACGTTTGTGATTGATTTTAGATTCTTTCTTGTCTCCATTGCTCTCATCGGTCTTCCATTACAAATCAAGTTATCGTGCTTGATTATTGTATGCATTTTGTTGGTTTGTGTCTATCGGAAAAACTAATGTCCATCATTCCTTCGGTGCATCACCTTGTAGCTTAGTTTTGATTTCTTGTATCCCTTTTTCTCCCTGTCTCCTTGGTAAAACTTAGATTAGGTTTAGGAATAGATCATTTGCAAGTTTTCATGCATGCACCTAAACAAAGGAATAAAAACCAACCTTTAATCCGGAAAGTTTTCCCATCTGCAAAGTCCCACACTTTGGGGAAAACTCAATGTTATGTGGGTCACACCAAATGAATCGCCTTAGAAAAGAAGATCGACAACTCATTTGGGGGTCTTTGTGATTTTGCACTAACGGGAACATTGGATCATGTTCCCTCCTCAATGTGAAATTTCCACTTATTGAAAACTGGAACACTTGAACATAACGAGAAAGCACACCGCAAAAACTGAAAGCAAATTGCACACATATGTCACCAAACCTTTGTGTGGCCCCATCGTTGGCGACTGACAAGAGGTTGTTGATTGAACTCCAACCTCCGTCCTACGATATCATGTTGCTAGCTCAACAAATTTAGCTTTTGAGGATCAATGGTTTCCAGGATGTCGGGTAACACCGAAAATGCATCCGTAAGGCAATTTTTTTATTTTCACAATTTTGACAACTTGACTCTTTTGACTAGACAATAAACAAATATTCTAAAATCACCTATTTGATTAACTTGACACTTTGATGGACAAAAATGACTATTTTTACAATATTTTGACACTAGACACAATGCATTTTGATAATAACAATAAGAGATAACAATTTATTATTGGACAATTTTTACTAAATGCTAAACACATACCATTTACAATAAAGAAACTAAATACATTTAGACACAAGCTAAACAACCTATGGGAAATAAAGTCATACTAGACTCAATGACTTTAAATAACCATGTCTAGACATACACATGACATGCACGGTGCTAAAGAAAATGGAATTGAAATATTGACCTGGTCTATGGATAGTCGATGTGGTAATGATTGTATGATGGAATCAATGCAACATATCAAGGAGGAGAGATGTGGAGAAATACGGTGAGACGGGGGTGAACCGCCGAATTAGATTTCAAGCAGAGCATTCAATGCATAAAAAGCCAAGTACATCACTCTGATGCCAACGCAGATTTGGGAACGTAGGTATCAATGTTGAATGCATATTTGGGAGCGGATCTGGCCGTGGGGACACTATCGATGCAATATTCCACTACTTCAAAGGAGATTTTGACCAAGGCAGAAATGGTGGTATGCCTGGTATTGGGAGACTGGAACGCAAGCACAGGGAGTCAGTTGTTGCAATGTGGCGAGTGTAATGCCGAGTTGATCCCAATGCAATTAAAAATAAAATATGTGCTAGTATGCGTTCACGCCATGTTCGAGCTGAGAGAATTTCAGTCATGGAAAGATCTTTGGAGGGTGCAATACAACGATCTACCGTTGCAAAACACCTCTGTTGAATTCGATCTTACCAGTCCACCTCTAATCCTGAGAGAGCAGTTAATTGTTCCAAACAAGAACGGATTTGATCAATTAATGAATTCACTCATAGGCTTATATAGATTAGTTAAATGCACAATGACAGATGGCATAGAACAAATAGACGATCAACAGACTTAGGATCTGCGCATGGAAATTGAGACGTTCATACAAAATTCCCAACCAATGAATTCAAAGGCGCCAAGGAAGCTTGTACCACCACGAAACTAATCTGCACAGAATCGATAGGACGCAACGCTGGTACAACCAAGACTGCATGCTAAAACTAGTTTAGCTTACTCTATACTAAAACAATTAAATCAAACAGCTTCTATACTTATTGATCTCCTCATAAATCAGGACAACCAAAGTTAATATAGTTGTCCCTGTTCACAACTTATTCTTCCATCATGTAGAGGATCGGACACTGCTCTGATACCACTGATATAAAATTGAAGAGCCGAATGCAAAGAGTACACAGGAAAATCAATTTAATCTCATAATATTATATTTCATTTTATATTTTTCATACGAAAATGATTACATATACATAGAAAATGTCTTTCCTATAAACAAGGAGGTTGTCCAACAACTCTCCACTAACTCTCTCCACAAACTCCTATATTCGTGAGTTGGTTGTTTAACCAAATCTTAGGTATAAACAATATTAATTATAGTTGTTTAATATAAGTTGTTAATATAACAACTTATAACAACCTACTAACTTACTAACATTCATTATAATAATAATTATCAATGTAGTTATTATTCACACACATACAAATGTGGAGCACTAACATATTGATTTCTTAACATATATATTAGTGTCGACGGGCCCTTGGTCTATTGGTGTGATGTATGGCTTTCAATGAGCCCACCAGGGATTAAGTCTTGTTGAGTGCAAGGCCTAAAGACACCCGACACAAAGAGTCAAACAGTTGAGGCCAAGATGGTGCCCTGAGTGATTTTGACGGCGTGGATGCCCCTTTCTGCTTAGCTAAAGGTGATCACTATTTTAAATTCTTCGCTTACTTTGCATTGTTGAATTTATATGTTCCCTTTGGAACTTAGATATAATATGCCATTAAACTATGTAATCCAATGCCCAATTGTAACACCCTTAGAGGTGCTCAATAAACAAATTGATATATATGCTAGTTATATTTGCTTTGAAACATCCATCATTTGAAAAAAGTTTGAATTTATTAATCATTTTTGTTCAATCGCATATAATAATATTATTAATTATATATTCAAAATTTTCTAATAATAATAATAATATTAACATTTATTGGTTTGTCACAAATAAATATATATATATATATATACCTACTTTCCACATTTTTTTAAAAAAATGTTTGGTTTAAAATTATAACAATCTTAATTTAATTTCAATGCTTATCTAATCTTATTAACAATATATTTATACTCCATTAATCAAAAATAATAATTTTATGGCATATAATAAACTATTTTTGTATTTTAAATTAGATAATATAAAATAAAAATCTCTTTTATATTAAATACATTAAATGTCAATATTTAAATAAATTTTAAATATTGTGGGGAGAGATGTTTTTCTTTAATAAATTTGATAGTATAGACATAATAAGAAGAAAAAACAAAAACCTTAATTTTATTAATTTTCCATAACCATAAAATAAAAATCTTTTAAGTCTTTTAAAATAGCTAAATAGGTTAGATGTATTGGATCTCACTATTTAAATGAATATGTTAAAAGTAGATTAATCAAATAGATATTACAATATGTTAAAAAGTGTTCTATTTTTATGGTAATATGTTTTTAAGTGTAATATTTTTTTACTTGCGTGTTCTTCTAAATTAAAAAAGTTGTATAAAAGTATTTTAATATATTATGAAATTTTAATGAAGCATCAAATAGTGTTTGATTCAATGGTGAAAGATGTTTGGCTCTTAAAGAGCCTACCAGGGTTCAATTCTCATTGAAAGCAAAGTCAGGAGATACCATAATAAGGGATGAGTTTGGTATTTAGCGAAGAAGTCTGCCTACCTCAACCATGAGATATGGTAGTCTATGACCTATCAGGTTTCAAATAAACAAAATAATAATAATGAAGCCAAATCTAATTTAGTAGGCCTCATATAAATAAAACTTTTAATAATGAGAATATTTTAATTAATATAAATATCTAAAATATATTTATTAAAAAATGTTGAGAGATATAAATCTCAACACTAAATAATTTAAAATTAACCTCTCAATATTTTTAATTAAAATATTTAAAATATCTATATATTTTTTTATTATTGGTAAATAGTTTTTTGAAAGGGACTATACCCTTGTATACAAAAAGGGGGGCCTAGAAGCTAGAATAGGAGTGAAAAACATAACAAGAAGGATCAAGATCTAGATAAGACGTAAAAACCAGTGTAACCAAGTATATGTTACCACAAAATAGCCAACAGACATTCGAAAGCGCAAAAAGCAAGTGAGAAAAGCAGCAAGCAATAATACAAAGATAAACTACGACAAAATTCAAGCAAGAACAACGCAGATCCACAATTATTTCTTGGCGGCTTTGGCAATTTTGGATTTGATATTCTGCCAGGAGGTGAACATAGCCAATGTCGTCATGTGAGCAGGGTCAGTAGTATCCAGCTGTTGGATGGTTTGTTTGCTTTCTTTTTCCGTTCCCCAAAGAGTAGTTGGTATGCCACTGAGATTAGAGACACAACAAACGTGTTGTTCAATAAATTCCTCAATTGCATTAAAAATAGCCATATTATAATCATGGCGAGTCTTAGTTTTTCCAAGTTTGCTATCCAGGGAATAAAGTTTTTGTATATGTCTTCCAACTGATTGTTGTCAATATCGGCCTCCTCTTCCTTCAATCGCTTACCTTTTTGTTTAGGCATCTGTTTTACTTCATCTTTCGTGAACATCATGTCGACTTCCAAAGTGCTTCTAGCCTTTTAATGGAGCTCTCAAGCATGAGTCTCCCGAGAACCCGTACTACGAATGTGGAGAGAGCTGTGGGCAACTTCCACGTCCGAGGCACATTCCCAAACAGGGGTTTCAGTTGTTCACCTTTTAGAGGATCGGTTCTAGGCCTGCTCGAGATGAAGGTGAAAGGGGTGGGGGCAAAGGTGGGGGGATGGCGGGGGGAGCCGAGAAGGACGGTGAAGGGGAAGCGCCCCGGTGAAGGGTATGGAAGGAGTGGTAGCCGCGTCGGTGATGGGAACAAGAGAACAGAGTGGGGGAGACGGGGAAGCGGGAAGCTTGGAAAGCCACAGTTTATGAATCAAGAAAATAAGCCCCTGATGCAACGGGACCGCTCGAGCATGCTTTTGAAACTCCAAAATAGAGCATTCAAGAGAGTTGAGTAAGTAATGAGGGAAACATACCGTGAAGTTCCTGCGGAAGTGGTTGAGAAACACGAGATGCTTAGAATTTCTGCGGAAGTGGGCACGAGATGCTTAGTCATCACAAATCTCCCTTCAAGAGAAATATATTTCACCATAATACGGGTTACCTCGTCGAAAGGTGGAGGAATAGAGTTGACTTGTAGACCTGCCAGTGACAAAAACCAAGTTCTCATTGTCCTCCACAAATTTCCTCTCCTCATTTTCATCTGTCAATTCTTTTATTTAAAATATCTATATTATTTATTTATTATTCTTAATTAAAATTTACAAATAAAACAACTTATAACTTTTACCGTATATCACGGTTCAAAATACTATTATTATTTATTGAAATAACTTACTCTATCTTTTCTTACACTCCTATCCAAGATAGTACTAATATTAACTTCAAAGAATGAGTAAATGACTATTCTTTTATTTCAAGTCACTATTTAAGAGAGTATCAAAATTATTGTAAAATTTGTATACTTGAATCTAAAATGATAGATTACCTAAAACATAAATGTATAATAAATTCTAGGTATATATTTGTACATTCTCACATTAAGTCCCAAAATGAACAATCTAATTAATGTTGTAAGTGATATCATAGTCTTTGGGTATTCATAATTTTCAATTTTAAATAATTATAAATTATAAATTAGAAAATTTAAAATTATAAGTTAGTCTATAGAGGAGGATTCAAATTTTGAAGGTTTATCAAGTATTTCCTCTAGAGATTCATAATTCGATATTTTTGTAGCATTTTTATTGTTTAGTACATTTGTTATCGAGCTAGAGTTTTTGCTTGAGAACAAAAATAAAATTTTAGTTCATATTCTTTTCGTTCTTTTCTAAATATGTAAAGACAAAATCCTAATGTTTTTGTTTCCTTTGCCTTTTGGGTACATGAATAAAACCTTCGTATATTTTTGCCAACCATTAAACTATATAGTGATTGTGGAGTTTGCAAAAGAAAAATTCATTTTCAAAAGCTATAATGGTAAGGTTTGCAATTGTAAGCATTGTTTTGGAAGACAATCATAATTATTAGCACTAATAAACATTGTGAATACAAATACCGAGATCAATCTATCTCTTGTGACTAAGAGCTTGGCTATTGTGGGGTTTGGTTCTTTTCACTTTCCTTTGTTACTCTAATTTGTATTGTTTGAATGTAATTTTTTTAACATCTTTCATTTTTCTTAAGTGTTGTTGACCCTAAATCTCGACAACAGTGTGAGACTTAGGAAGTTTGACCTATTATTAGTGATGTACATGGGAAAAGTAAACTATTCTAATTTGTGAATAGAAAGAATGTAAAATGCATAACACAATTTGTTCCAAATCATCAATTCTCATTCATATTTCAATATTCATTACATTAGTCTCATCCTTATACAATTCTTCTCTTATCCTCTCATATCTCTTTGGTGATGCTCACATACATTTCTTGTGGCACACACATATACAATGGATTAATTACAATAAATATACAAAATATGAAATGTTTCAAGAGTCGCTTCTTTTGATGCGCGCCTCTATCGGCTTTTGCCTCGTACTATTTTGACTTGTCTTCATTCCATGACTCTTTTCGGCTTTTGCAGCTTATTATAGTATTTGCGGCTTCTTTTAGTATATCACGGCTTTTTCAAGTATTTCACTTGCTTTCTCCTATATATCACGGCTTTCCTAATGTACGCGACTTTGTCACCATCCTACGGCTTGTTCCAATCTTCGTGGCTTCTTCTTGACTTGAGGGTTATCTCCTTATCCTCGCGGCTATCTCAAAATGTGATAAAGAACCCTAGCAACATCATCCCCGACTTAAACCTTGTCTCATCCTCGAGACAACAACTGATGAAGAACCATGTCCTTTGCTCCAAAAATTTATCCCAAAAATGTTATGTAGGCATAAACCCCAGGCCTTTTAAGTTCATATTTGGTACCAGAGCAAGGTTTGGGTCTTTTAAGTTCATATTTTATTGAACTTGGTCTTAAAACAACTTACATAACTTTACTATATTTTTCCTTGTGCCCATATCCAAAATACTACTAATACTAACTTCAATGAATAAATAAATGTCTATTCTTTTATTTCAAGTTAGTACTTAACAAAGAATCAACATTATTTTAAAATTTGTGTACTTAAATCTAAAACGACAGGTTACCTAAAACAAAAATGTATGATAAAGTCGAGGTATATATTTGTACATTATCACATTAATTCCTAATTAAAAAAGTGAAAAGTCTAACTAATGTTGTAAGTGATATCATAGTCTTTGGGTATTCATAATTTTCAACTTTATTAAATACTATAAATTAGAAAATTTAAAATTATAAGTTAATATATAGAGGAGGATTCAAATTTTGAAGGTTTATCGAGTATTTCCTCTAGAGACTCGTTATTTTGTTGTTCTTTGTAATTGTTGTCATGCAAAATGACTAGCCTAAAAATTCAAACTTTCAAGCATGACAACTAAGCCCATAATGCAAAATTTTGCTTTTGATAACACCGAGCCCTCCTCCTAGCCAACCTATCTCCAACGGCAACATCATACGGCTCTGAAGAAGGTACTAAGGATGTTTTCAATCACACTTCAGTGTTTAAGGAATTTTGATGAAGTTCATGGATTGATTCAACAAAGTTTAGTGAAGGACTAATCTTGCTCGAAGCCTAGAATGGCAAATTTTGGCCATTTAGGGCATGTGTGCATCCTATGGGAGATTTCTAATAAGCTCATAAACATCTTGAGGTGGTATTTTAGAGTATTGAATGTGTTGGAATAAATTTAGGTAGATTTAGGAAATATTTGGTGGTTTTGTGATAGTTTGTGCAAAAGTGGGTTTTCATGTGTAAGGAATGAACAATCAAAGTATCAACCTAAACTTGTCAGGATGATTTTGGGAGCTCCATAGGGAGTTAGAATGAAAACAAATATGAAATGGAAAGCTGAAAGAATCCTCTACATGATGGTAAAATCAATTTTTTTCAAATACTTGATTATTTCTCAAGGCAATTCAACTTTTGCAGGTGTACCTACCTATCCCGAAAAAAAAGGGGAGTTTTTTGGAGTTTCAGGAATAATCAAGATATGAAACCTATTCCATTGATATTATAAGGTCTCTTAGAGACATATTCATATAAAAATTCACCTCTAAATACCATTCCAAGCTCCAAGAGTGAAAATTTCAAGTTCTCACTGGTGAAGAGTGTGAAGGCTCCATACTTAGCCAAAATTTTCATCTGCCAAGTATCACCACCTTAATCCAAGGTGTCATTTTCTATCACTGATTTCCATTTGAACCAATGGGGAGAAGAGGGGAAAAATGGACACCCATGAGTAAGCCTCTAGTCCTTGGACCTCATGTGACCCTCTCTCAAGCTCCTCCAAAGTGCATTTTTAAGCCTCTTGCATCCATACTTAGCCACATTTATTATCTGCCATGTATCACCACCTTGCTCTAAGGTGTAATTTTTATCCATGATGTACCTTTGCACAAAGGGGGACAAAAGGTACAAAAAGGGCACCCATGAGTGAACCCCAACCCCCCTGTACCTCATATGACCTATTCCAACTCCACATGGTGCTTGCTTGGCTCCTTGATCTCACTCACACTTGCTCTTGTGCTGAAACTTGTCATGATATTGCTCCATGGTTCCCCTTTCTACCCATTTTCCCCCTTTCCCTTTTCACCATTAAAATATGAAATTTTAACTTCATACAAACTCACATCCAACTCGGGGTCAAACCATCGTCAGCGAGTAAGCAAGAAAGTGGAATTCAACTCATTTTTAACTTGCTCATTTTGTGCATTTTTCTATTCCAACATTTTTATTGTTGTTAAACCTTAAAAAAACATCATTTTACAATAGAGGTGTTTCCACATGTTTCGAACAATCGTGGCCATGAAAGCCAAGTTTTACACATAGCTCTCCATCCGGAAGGCAGATTTCCATGAGATTTTTCCACTTGTTTCCTCTCTAGAATGCCTTTGGGATGACTATGCCAACAATTTCATCGATTCCATAGATTGGTCATAGTAATAATATGATATTTTGATGCATATTTGAGTACTAACTCAGTCCATTCAACAAGTTCAATAAAGTCTAATAACAACTCTTCACTATACCCCGCAATAGAGGATCATGCCAAGCCCAAAGAAGCTTACAACCTGCAATATTTGGTCTTATTCCCTACAAATGGCCTCCAAAAAATCATGCCTCTACCCCTATCCTACATATAACCTTACTTCATGCCAATAAACTCATCTTTATGGGAGCATGTTGTCCTGGGTTTTTGCAGGGGAAAAAATTCAATAGAGGGCAGGACAACGATACCCTTGTGTCAAAAATTTCAAGTCTTTCCTTTTCAAGACACCCCAGGTCTACCCATTCTTAACACCAAGCCTTAATCATTACGTGTCAATTTTATGTCCATCCAATCCCCTAGGTGATTTAGGAAATCAAATTCAGTCCCCCTAGGTGATTTTAGGAGCTTTTGGAGAATGCCAATTTTTAGCATTTTTGGGAAGGGCTACCACTTGGCCTTCTCGGGACTAATGCACCCCCCTGGAGTGGAAAAAAGAAGAAAAAATCAACATGTAGTTAATTTCAAATGCCAAGAACATATGTGAAATTTTTTTGGGAGATTTTGGAAATATCTAGAGGTTTTGGAGTCGATTCAACAAAAGTGGGTTTTCGAGCCTAAAGGAGCAAACACCGCAAAGGAGTACCTGAGCTTCAAGAAAATATTATGGGAGCTTTGTGAATATTCAAGAGCCCAAAAATTACCTATGTAAATTATTTTCCATGCCCTAAATGGTGGAAAAAATGAGACATCATGAAACATCATGCACTTCCCTAGGCAACTCATTCTTCTAGCGTGCAACTAGCGTCCCAAGAAATAATGGATCAATTTAGAGGTGATTAATTGAAAAATTAAGCTTTAAAACATCATAATTCAACCCATTGTTTTGTTTACAATTAATTTCATATAAAATTTCACCTCAAAACTCATTCGGGAGCTTAAGATATCATTGTTGCAAGTCGACTCAAGATAAGAGTTCTCACAATTAGTCATTTCTTCAAGAGGACACATGTCACACCAGAGACCGGCAGGATTTCATTTCCCTTTCATCCCTTTAGAAAAGGGACATAGGGGACACAAAAATTTCCCAGCAATTTTTACCCCCAAAATACCAATGTGACCTCTCATTTTCCAATTAAGCCCCAAGAGCTAAGTTGGAGCCTTCCCTCTCCTTGCACGGATGATCGCTAAGTGTTGTGATGAGGCACAAAGTGGAAATTGATTTTCATTTCATCCCTTTAGAAAAGATACATAGGGGACACAAAAATCCCCTAGCCCAATTAAGCCATGTGGTTCCTCATGTGCCCAAAAGTCAGCTCCCAAGTGCTTCTCTCAAGCCCCCTCACTCAAATGCACACCCAACCAAATCTTGACAAGTGTCGCAACCAGCGTAAAGGGGAATTTCACATCCCTTTCATCCATTTAGCAAAGGGACATATGGGACACAAAAATTTCCCAGCCCCTATGCTTTCTCTTTGTGGATGAATATATGCGACAACTTAACCATTTCTCCATTTCGGTTTATCGCCCCACATCTCCATACCTGCGCCGAACTCTAACAAATTTCTTCCAGACATTCCAACCTCCATTGCTGCACTCAAACAGCTCCAAAATGGATCCCTCACACTGAAAACATAGTGATATTAAAATAAAATTGAATCAAAGTGACGAAGAACGGAGAGAAAACAAAGATCTTCCTCCGAAAAAAACCCTCATGGTGAAAACAAAGAAATCCTCATATCTCACAATCCGGAGCACGGATTGAGATGAATTTTTTTGCAGACCTCCTCATTTTTAAGGATATCACGATGTAATAGATGGATGGTCAAATGATGCTCCAGATCATTTTTACAAAAAAACTCATTTTGGTGCCCTAACTCTCATTCGTTGGATTTCCCACCAATCTAACAATTGATCGAACTAAAAACTTGCACACATAATCCAAATGAAAAACCTATCACAATGGAGTTAATTTCATCACAATCAGAGGTAAAAAAAAATAGACCTGCAAATTTTGAGCTCCATTAATGGCCGACGTGCCATGTTTGTTGTCAGTGAAAAAAATTAAATTTTAAAATCTCACAAACCGGTGATCAAGTAGATCCAAAATTTCAAAGGGTTGATATTAGGAAAAAACCCATATCAAAAATATTCATCCCATCATGATCCAATCACCAGAAGCATACTTACTAAAAATAGCAAGCCTTCCTACATGGGAGACTACTATTTCGGAGTAAGTTGCCATCCTGGAGAGAAGTTACGAAGAAGGCAACGAACATAGAGGAAGTATCGCAAGAGAAAAACATCAAAAAGGTCATCTCAGCCCACAATTGAAACTTACTAAAAATAGTAAGTGGTTCCACAAAAAGCGCTATAAATGGCAAGTTGGCTTAGAAGACGAGAGGAAACACAGTGAAGAAGAAGAAGGAATTCAAGTTGTCATAGCCAACTGAGGTTTGAAAAAGTTGAATTTTACACTTACTAAAAATAGCAAGTTGTCTCATCGACACCTACTAAAAATAGAAAGTCATTCCAGAGAGTGGTCAAAATGAAGGCAAGTGTACACAAGAATAACTAAGGAAGTCGACCTCATCAAGATAGTTGAGAAAGGAAAATTTCATCACTTACTAAAGATAGTAAGTCTCCCATTTTGGCACTCGCTATCAATAGTAAGTCACATTCAAGGAGAAATGTTGGCAACAAAGGACAAAGAATACCAATCATGCAAGGGTCCAAGAAGATGAGTTCTCACACTTACTAAAAAACCCAAAGTTGTGCTCTCTAAATATAGTAAGTGTCAAGAGACGACAAGATTCAAGTTTACAAAATGGGCATTGTCATTGTTGCCAAATATTTCCCTCACTAGGATTCATTTCCTATCTCCTCAATATACCATCTTCATCGAAGGTCATAACATTGTCACAAGGAGCATCTTTGGCATCTCTCGTAGATATTTTAGAGCTCATCTCGGGAGACCCCGACAATGTCTTTTGACACTCACTACATGGTTCGGGTCATAGGTATATCATGTGCAGGGTGGAAGTTACGGTCATCAGTGAAACAATTCATTCAACTTGACAGGATCGGTTTTGAGCTCCTATCTCTTCAGAAAGGATCTTTATGAGTCAGTGTTCGTGGTCATCAGTGAATTCATTTAACAAGTGTTTTTGAACACTTAACCCAAGGTGTCCTTGAACCATCCAAAGGAGCTTCTCGGGGTGCAAATAGTTCAGGGATTCAAATATTGTCACATTGGGACATTCCATCGAGCCATCTGGAAGGAGCTATGGACTTCATCGAGGAGATCTTTCATCGTCAACATCATTCTTCCCCTCCTTCTTTCTTTCTCTCTCTCTCCTCTCTTCCCCCAAATTTATCTCTCTTCAAATGTTATAATTCTTCGTTGGGGTTTGCACTTTTTGATATGCCTTTAAGTTATTTGAAAAACAACTTTAGAAACATAATGTAAATTAAGTCACCTTGATTATATAAAAGGGACTTAATATTTTCTTAGGAATATCAAGAGTCTAAAGTTATAAAAAGGCATATGAAGTGTCATTAGGAAGATGAAGAGGCATCTCTCTTCTATAAATTGTATTGAGCCCCTCATTTGGGCTTCTTCTTAGTTGGTTGTCAATTTGTAATCTCATGAGAGAGTAATGCTTGTGAAGGAACAAAGAGATAGTTGATTTTCTTTTGTTTTCTCTACCTCACATTTCTTCCATTCTTCACTATGTACAATTGTGATTTTTCAAGCTAATAAAGGAAGAATTTTATGTTTTCCAAGGCATACAAATGTGTACGTATGGTTTCCTCTAGCTAGTAGCTCAAAAAATCATGTTGTTTTCTTCTTAAAAATGCATGTGTAAAGTTTTCTAACTAGTGTGTGCAGGGCTCTAAAATTCTACCTGCAACATTAGTTCCCCTACCTCTTATTCTCACTCCCTTTCCCACTCTCTTGACAAAGTCCTCTCTAGCAAGCAATTGCTATCTTTTCCGCAGGTCATTGGCATGCCCCTATTGGATCCTCACCGCAAGGCCACCAGAAAATCCACCTTTTTGTGCATGCAAATATGGAAGTTACACCATCTAAGTATAGGGACTTCAACTCCAGAGCGTTGGCAAAAAACCCATAAATTTTTCCACCGACAAAATTTTATCACCAACACACCCAATGAAGGCAACCATAGATCTCACCAATCTCTCCCATCGCCAACTTCTTACCTTACTAACTCTTAGCCCCAAATTTCTAATCTATGGTTTTTAAGGACCTTTCTAAGCTCTGTAGTTCATCTCCCCTTCTTATAAACTTGGAGTCAAGGTCATGACCACCCCTAAATGATTCAACACCATGGAGCATCAAGCTTTGACTAGGATTTACAAAAATGTCAACTAGAGATTATAACTTCAAAATCCTGGTTTGGTTATGGTTGTAAGTGCTTCAAGAACACTTGGTTCAAGATGAAATTATATTTAGGACCCATTCATCATCAACATTCAATATACCAAGCTTCAAAGGCCAATTCCTTGAATTGCTTTCTCGATCTCACTTTACTCCTTAGTATATTTTCACTTTCCGAGGATTCAAGGCTAAAAGAATGCTTTTCCAACCACCCATTAGGGAATCCTTGGGGTCTGTGAAGTTACAAGTTTGAACTCCAAAGCTAGAGTGTACTCCCTTTGTTAGTGCACCTTTCAAATTAGGCTTCTGACTCTATTTTGTCACCTCCTCCTAGTCTGTCAAGGAATTAGAAGGTTTCAACCCTGGGATCATCAAATTTCCTCTTGTATCTCTTTCTTAGGGCTGTGTAGATGTTATCTTGAAAGTTTTGAAGTCAAATTACTTGGTTTGGGCCTTTAAAAGAGAAACCCTAGCTATATTTCTAGGAAACCCTCCAAGGAGCATGAGAACCTTCGAGTTTCACATCTTTTCACTCGAATGGACTTAAGACTCAAAATATTGGATTTAATTCTACCTCCCCTTCTTCTTCAACATTATTTTACCAATGAGGGGCTTCTAATATGTTTTGATCAGTTTCCATGAGCTCAAATGCCTAATATATGTGATTAAGATAGGGTATATAACCCTTGTTATCATATTTGAAGAGTCTTCTTGTGTGTTCAAGGAGCGATGAGTTAAGTCTCAATACATACATATTTTTCACCTTATAATGTAAATGGTTACCTCATACATATGTCCCATTATCTAGAAACCCAAGCTCTCTATTCATACTATGTGTAAGCCCATACTCATTGTATAGAAGGTTTGAACATGGAACATATAAGGGATAAGCACTTTCTTCTTGTCAATGACACAATGTACTCAACCACCCTGCAACATGAAAATGTATAATAAAGGGACTTAATACTCCCATTCACAGATTGCATTCATAACTTGCCAAGGCTCGGAGTCATAGTCTTCTACACTCACGGTATCTTAACATGCATGCACTATCTTCATCTCAAGTACCTAACTTTGAATATCAAACCCCATTTTTTTACTTCCATGTGGAATGAGCATAAAGGGAATTGATTTTCCAAACCATTGGCTTCCAAGATATTTGAACCTCACCATAGACATATAAACAAACTATGCATTCTTACTTATGCAAGAAAACAAAGTATGCTCAAGTAACCTAAGGCTATTCTATTGGAGTTCTCTTTTAAGTTTTTCACACATATGTTCTAAGTATATTTACACACCAACATAGGAGTCCCACAATCCCAAAAGATAATACTTTCACAAGAAACAACACAACTCAGTTCCATTACAGTGTGGGTAATCATTCTATGCTAAACCGAGTCCTAGATCTTCATCAACTAGAACACTCCAATTCGCTAAGCAGAGAATTGCAATAAACATTTTCTAGATCATCCAAGTATCATAATAAATAAATATCATTCCTAAATGTAAACTCAAAATATTCATAAGAAGGAAAGATATACACATTCCAACCGAACTTGTATTCATGTATCACTGGATTTATTTACATATTTGAGTTTTCCTATGCTTCCACTTTCTTCTTATCCTCCTACGCAAGGAATGAATCCCCAAAACTGATTTCTTACTTCCCCTTATTCGAATTCCTCCAAAATAGCTAAATTTATAACCTTAGGTCTAACTAGACCCCACCTATCAATCAAATTCCCTGAGTTTAATGGACTAATATAGAGTTATCTCACAATTAAAAACTTAAGAACCCTAAGATGGGCTAATTACACCTTTAATAAAACATATTTAATACTCCTAGACACATATCACTCATACACAAGCCAAGATTAGCTATAAGGTGATAATACCATACTTTGAAATTTGAATTAGACTTTTGGAAGGAAATGCTATAAAGGCACAAATTCAAATCTTTAAGACTTATAATTTCTCTCAACCTAACATACCAGCCATTCTACGCCCTCCATACATGTTCATGATGAATTTGGATAGGAAGGAAGGTTGACATTTTATGATCTCGCATCATACTCTCAAGGTGGAGAAGAAGAGTCCTTGTACTTGATTTGCATAGCTTGGCTTGAACCGAGTCTTCATCATTTTGCTTATTTTTTACGGTCCTTCATTCTCACTGTGTGTTTTCCTTGTTTATGTCCTCCGGGTTCCATAACTTATTTTTTTTCCTTGCATTTTCTTTGGCATTGATTCTTGAATTGCATCTTTATCTCCATTATCTTCATGTTGCCATCCATCATACCTGTACACACAAACATAAAAATAAAAATATATATTTTTCTTCATCCTTTATCACCTCTTTCATCCATTTATAGTGCATCTCCTTCATGTAATCATAATGTTTTTTTCCAAAGTATGCACTTTCTTGAATTTTTACTTCCTCCCTATCATTATTCACCACTTAAGATGCCCTAAACCTGCACCTTCTTCTTCTTTGTTCTTATTTTCCCAAGAAATCATTTTTCTCTCATCTTTAACTTCCCTTTTCTCTTCATTTTCCATTACACTAGTCAAATTTGGAAATAGTTCATCTATTTTACTCATGCAAAACTGATCATCATGCTTCTTAAGTTCATCATTCCCAGCCATCCACTCACTCTTGCTTGTTCCATGCTTCTCAAATGCACTAGTAGAGTACTTTGGCACAATTTCTAGTAACTCACACAATTTTCATTATCAAGCAACAAATCATCAAATACAATTACCTTGTCTTCACTCTTGTCTTGTATACCTTTTGGAGAGTTAAGGATCTCTTCTATCATGCACATTTATTCTCTTAACATGAGAATGTCTTCTTCATCCATGGCCTCATCAAACTTAGGGCTGTCATGTTCATCCTCTTTGGCACAATCTTCACTTTCCCTACATGTTTGTTCTTCATTTTTGTAGGAGCATTCACCAACTTCCCATGTAGCTTCTCTACTCACTTATTTGAAGGCTATGCATTTATCTTTCCTTGCTTCATTTATTGGTCTCAAGTTACCATAATCAAGTACATCATCAAATCTTTCACAAACCACTTTCATACCTTGAAGTTTGCCTTGACCTTCTTCTTAAATTTGTGCATTCTTCGTAAAATGCTTGGTTGCCATGCTTGGACTGATTTTTCCATCCCATCTTGTTCTTTCAAACTAGTATTCACTTCATTTTTCATGCTTTTTTTTATATGCTTACTTCATTCTTGGTCTTGGCTACCCATTTCTTGCTTTCCATATGCTTGGGTTGAGTTCTAGTCTTTATTCAGCTGATTGCTTGTATTTGTAGCTTGAACTTGGTCCTATATCAGCTCTATCTTCTACATTAGCTTGTATATTTGACTTGGAATCTTGGTAAACCTACTCTTTACTTGCATTATACTTAGGCTTCATTGTTTTTCATTGCTTTTAAGCCATATAGGCATAATATAGTCATGATTTATGATCTCCCTTGAATGAGAAACTTGATGTTTACTCTTAGTACATTCCTTCTTTTGCTTGAATTCATTAGGAGGGACTTTCATACCTCTTTATTCTTCTTTTCCAACCTGCAAAATATTATTCACCTCCCATATTCTATTGTTAGCATTCATTTCTTGCTCACTAGCACTTTTCTTTTCTTCCAAATAGCTTTCCCATGCCTCATAGAATGGCATTTGGTCTTCATAGTCTTCTTGATCAAGTTTAGACCTTCCATTTTTTCTTATTTTCCTTGTACCAGTTGTACTTTTCCTATATCAGCTTCATATTCTTCCAAATGTGCTTCATTTGACCTTGTTCTCATCCATTTTGAAGTCTTTTCTTTCACTTTCATCATTGTTATCTTCATACCTGCAAATACCCACTCAAACATATAGTTAGATAACAAAAATAGAGCCCATAAGGCCCACATGAGATTTTTCTTCATCTTCACTTCTTTTTCTCTCTTTTCTCATTCTCTTCTTCACATGACACCACATTTTCCTTCACTCTTTCATGAGTTTCTTTCACTATTTATTTCTCTAAAGCCATCATCTTTTACTTCTTATCTTCTTCATAAGTAGCTTGATAGGCCACTTCACCTTCTTCTTCAACTTCCACTCAAATCTTTGGTCTTTCATTCCCATCATGGTCTTGATCATTGTCTCTAACTTCTCAAACTTTTCTATTGGTCTCCTTAGGTCCTCACCTAGGTCTTTTGTACCCTAGTCTTTTAGACAACTTTCTCTCTTAGCTTCTCAACATTTACACCATTCAATTCTTCACCACTGTTAGGTACATGTATGCCTCAAATCTTCCTCAAAATTGATTAATAAACAATGTTATAGAAAGATTCAAGCATCAAAGCATTAAAAATATCAATAAATTTTCAAACATTAAGGTTCATTAATTAAAACTTATCATGTTTCATTGGAATTTTAAGAAATATTCACTCTTCAAGGCTCACATCTAATTATTTATTCTTTAGAAATATTTGGTCACTTACAATTACATATCTACGAGACAAATATCAGTACCAAAATCATTTACAATCGCCCTAAACAATTTCTTCCTCACCTCTTTCTTCCACAAACTTGATTTCTTTACTCCTACAACTCAACCACCTCAACATTAGTACAAAATATGAACTTAAAATACCTAAAACTTTATTTGATACCAAATGATGCAGATCTCGAACACTAACTTAGTCCATTCAACAAGTTCAATAAGGTCCAATAACAACTCTTCACTATAACCTCGCAACAAGGGATCATACTGAGCCCAAAGAAGCTTACAACCTGTAATATTTGATATTATTACCTACAAATGTCCTCCACACAAGCATGCCTCAGCCCCTATCTTACATATAACCTTAATTCATGCAAATAAACTCATCTTCCTTGGACCTAATGAAAGCAACCATAGATCTCACCAATCTCTCCCTTTGGCCAACTTCTCACCTTGATAACTCATATCCCCAAATTTCCAATATATGGTTTTGAAGGACCTTTCTAAGTTTTGTAGTTCATATCCACCTGCTTATACAAATGGATTCAAGGTCATGACCACTCGTAAATGATTCAACACCATGGAGCATCAAGCTTTGACCAAGTATTTACAAAGCTGTCACAACTAGAGATCATATCTTCAAAATCCTAGTTTGGTTATGGTTGGAATTGCTTCAAGAACACTTGCTTCAAGGCCATACTTAGAACCAACATCAAGGAAAAACATATCCTAACTAGCATCAACAAGCCATAATGGGTTTTCCAACACAAGGTTCACAAACTGAAAATGTGGTTCAAACACAAATACCAGCACAACCAATGGCTAATCCCAAAAACAAACAAACAACCCCTATCTACGAAATAGAGCAAGAAAAACTAGTTGATCTTAATGCCATGGATTGTAAGGATATTCAAACAAGATCTGGAAAAATAATTAATAGTCCACCTATTATAATTACTAAGATGACAAAAGAAACTAAAACCCTAGTTTAGTTATTCCTAAAAAGGATGAAAAAGAAAAAGAGAAGCGGTAGATAGAAACTCTCTTTGAAACTCCATTTCCAAAAAGATTTAAGGAAGTTATTGAGACCAAGGAATCTAAATTAGTGCAAGAATTAAGGAAACTAAATATTGAAATACCATTGTTGCAAGCAATCAAGGACATTCCTGAATTAAACAAATTAATCAAAATGTTATGTTTGAAGGAAAGACGGTACCAAGGATTATTAAGGTAATGGGAAACTTGTTGATTTATTAGGAAAACTCTTACTTCCCAAATATGGGGATCTTGGAGCCTTGTTATTTCTATCTCTATAGGAAATAAACATATACATAATGTTTTGGTTGATTTGGGAATAGCTATAAATGTGATGGCGGTGGACACTTTGAAAACATTACCATTAATAGGTGTATACAACTTACTAGCACCATAGTGCGAGATGGTAGATCATCGGTAGCAAAACGAGAAGGGATCATTGAATATGTGGTAATTATGGTGGAGCCACGGGAGTATCCTAGTGGACTTCCTTATATTATGGCCAAAAGTAAAACACTAGGTTATCCCATTATTTTGGGCGAGACCATGGTTAACTACGGTTGTTGCCTTAATTGATTGCAGAAAGCGGGTGATATGAATATCTCAAATGGTAAGAATTCTAATAAAATTTCCTTATACCCTTCTCGCACGACCTTTTATTGATAATCAAGAACAATTATGGGTTGATGATCCCGATAGTAATAATTAAAATGTCTTCTTTGGCTATGATAACATTAAAGGATCATGTATGGGAGGTGGAGGATATGATTAATCACCAATTGTCTTTGGAACAATCAAGGATAGTTCTAGAACCTTTGGACTTAGTTTGGGAACCTTTGGACTTAGTTTTGGAACCTTCGGACTTAGTTTGAGAACCTTTAGACTTATATCCAAAGCCACAACAATTCCATACATATGTAAATAATTTCACTCTGAAGGAATGTGATTTCTCTTCGGGAGGGGCAGAAATAGCTATGGAATCAGTAGCTTTAGTCTCAAAGATATCAAGGAACAGTGAGGAATGTTTGGAAAATAGCAGTGATGAGGAGTTTGACCAACGACAAGATAAGTATCATAACTCGCCTATTGTTCTTGATAGAGTAGGTATTTACCTTAGCTCATGTTCACCTAGGTACTTTATTTACCTTTATTGTATTTATCCTCACCCACTTACTTGTGTGGATATTTCTTTTATTTTTTTAGATATTAGGGGGATATTATTTAGTTGTTAAGTATAGTTCTTTCCTTGATCTATGGAATTGACTAGTTCTTTCCTTGATCTATTGTATTGACTAGATCCTTAATGTCTAGTTCTCTCATAAATCTATGGACTTAACTAGTTCTTTGATGACTAGTTATTTCCATGATTTATGGCTCAATCTACGACCTTGACCGGTTCTTAGACCCATTGAAATTCTTAGCCCTTGGTCATATGGTATGGTCATATGAGGGCTTAAATCTTGTGATTCCTACTAGTAGGTGCTTAACTCCAACCCCTTTCATTTTATTTGTGTGGTGAAGGCAAGAGCATTTTATTTTATTTTAGTGGCAACTAAAATAAATTGAAAATCTTGTATCTTTTGATTAGTAACTTGGTTTTGAGTATCGTTTTTTTGCAAAAGTGTTTTTTTTTGTGCTCTTTCCATTGGAAATATTTATTTTGATAATTTCACTATAATTTTAAAGTGCCATATTGTAACACACACTCATTATAAAGTGCCAAATATGGAGGAGTGTTGTAATCAATTGTGGATGTAATTTTGGTTGAGCCCGACGTCCTAAAATTTTGGGAGTTGCATTCTTGTATCTATCATGGATTATGAGAATGATATGCTTTTCTCTGAAGTGTGTGGACTTCAAGAGGATATTGTAAAATTTGTGGAAGAAAATAGATCGCTCAAGAAGCGAATTTCTCTTCTATAATCACTCATTCAAGATAAGGATACACTAATACACTCCTTGCAACAAACACTTGCTAGCCTACAACATCGCCATCATATTTTGGACAACCATATCCATGCTTCTAGTCTACTTGTAGTTGTTGCTCTTATACCTATTAACATTGATATGCCAGTCTTTGAGCCTATTATTGCTCTTGATGCTCCTAAGCCTGTGAGGCTTGTTACTACATGTTCTTCCACATCTGTGCCTATTCCAAAGAACACATGTTGTGTATCCTACTTCCACTCATATGTATGGCGATTTTGAGAAGCATACCACTACATTCAATTCTTACATGCTCCATTATATGGGTTTCATCAAGTGAGGTATTAGTAGACATTCACATGGTATTGTTTCCTCTATTCCACATGTTAAGTGGAATTCTCGCCATGACATTGATTTCGATAAGATACTTCATTGAGATCAAACATTTATAGAGCTCCTTTTTGTTCGCTTACCTCTTTCGAGGATCATGAGAAACAAATGAGTTTTGAACCTTCACTCAGCTTGAGAAACCGATATTTCAACTATCAAACATGATCAACCCGACACACATGTTGATTTTCCTTTACATGCACCCATTGTGCATTTTACACAAGTCATATGCAGCCATCTTCTTCATCCATCTATATTGATTTGGGGTGGATATTTGATCACTCGTGGTGGTGACATAGGCATTCGTTGAGAGGACTCTAAAGGCATGGCTCCTCCACCATTCAGCCTCTTGCTCCACTTTCTATACCTTTTGTATTGTAATGCTTCTTGTTTTGAGCATTTTTCTTTAGCAGGTCTAGTGTATCTCTCTTGTTTGTTGAGAGATTTTGTATCTATATTTTTGACACTTTTGACATGTTGTGAGTCTCTCTTGTGGAGAGCTATTCAGTGAAGCCTAGTTTTATTTTTTTAGTGTTTGAGAATTTGATTTTGGGCAACTCATACGGATCGTGGTGTCACTCCACCCATTTAGTAGTATGGGAGGGTGTGGTGATGATCTTGCTTCTTTGGGTTTTGTGTCTTTGCCTTGTTACCTTAGATTTTCTTGGATCATGACACTCTAGATTTTGTGTCCTTGCCTTGTTGATTTGGTTATTGTTCTTGGATTGTGGCACACCTATTTGCAGCAGTTGATCGAATTATGTTTGGTGTTTTTTCTTGCACTTTCAACATCACTTTGTTAATGTCTTCTTGTATGGAGCTATTCTAGTGAAGCCCAGTGTCAGTTGTTTTTGAGTTTTGTGATCGAGCAGTGGATTCAAACCATAGTGCACACCAAACTTCTTCAGCATTGTATTTTTTTTTTTGAGCCGAGCTTCTTGGGATGCCTTGCAGCGGGTTTTTACTCTTTACTTTATTGTTACTTGTTTTGGGTACCTTGCGGTGTCCTTTTTCCCAGTTATTGTACATGAGTACCTCATCTAGGCCTAGTTGTTGGGAATCATATTGTGGACATGCCACTTCTATTTTGGCCCCTAGCTTTACTTGAGGGGGTGTTAGAGTAGGTATTTACCTTAGCTCATGTTCACCTAGGTACTTTATTTACCTTTATTGTATTTATCCTCACCCACTTATGTGTGTGGATATATATTTTATTTTATTTAGATATTAGGGGGATATTATCTAGTTGTTAGGTATAGTTCTTTCCTTGATCTATGGTATTGACTAGATCCTTGATGTCTAGTTCTCTCATAAATCTATGGACTTAACTAGTTCTTTGATGACTAGTTCTTTCCATGATTTATGGCTCGATCTACGACCTTGAATGGTTCTTAGATTGTTATTCCTTGCCTATATAAGCAAGGCCCATTCTCATTGTATTTCATTGAGTTCCATCATAATATATGCTCATTTTTTGCAAAGGTTCTATGTAAATTTATTTTTTCGAATTGCTTTCATCTTATTGATCATGGTGTTTAATTAGCATTTATGTTTTTGGCTTGGTACGATCCGGTTATCATTCCTTTTTAGTCCTTTGTTCAAGTATTCTTTCTCAAGGGAACTTTAGAGACATTATTACATATCATATGTTTTACCACATTCATGTCCACTAAACACCCTAATGGAACCTTTTCAACAAATCAGTTCATCACACACTAGAACCAAACAAATTGAGATTCAACCAGGTAAAACTTTGAACATTAACAGCTGGTTGGAAAACGATCAAGAAGCTAGATTGTTTGGTGTCTTGAAAGGTCTTACTAGAGATTTTTCTTGGGACTATAAATACATGAAAGGAATCCATCCAAGTATTTTTACCCATCACATTTATACTAAAAATGTTAAACCAGTTAAGTAACCTCAGAGAAGGATCAACCCAGCCTTAAAGGACATAGTCAAGTAGGAAATTGAAAAGCTATTGCAAGTAGGCTTTATCTACCCTATCTCAGATAGTCAATGGGTGTCTCCTCTTATGATTGTGCCTAATAAGAATGGAAAATGAAGAATTTTTTTATTATAGGGAATTGAACAAAGCTACTCTTAGAGATTATTTTCCCTTACCATTCATAGATCATGTTTTATACAACCTTTCACGTAAAACAAGTAATTTTCGTTCTGGATGACTTTAGTGGATATAATCAAATCGGGGTGGCTGCTGAGGATTAAGAAAAAACTACTTTTACTTATCCATGGGGTACCTTTTCCTATAGGGTATTTCCATTTAGACTATGTAATGCTCCAACAACCTTCCAAAGGGTTATACTAGCAATTTTTGAGATCTAACCAATAATTGTGTGAAAGTATACATGGATGATTTTATTGTGCATGTAGAAACATTTGATGATGCCTTGAAAATTTTGGATAGAATATTAACAAGATGTGAGCAACACCATTTGTCTCTTAGTCATGATAAATGCTTGTTGATGGTTGATGAGGGGATTGTACTAGGACATCACATATCAAAAGAGGAATTCAAGTTGACCAAAACAAAAGCAAGATTATTTCAGACTTACATGTTCCTTACACCCCATGGATATCAAGTCATTCTTATGACATGATAGATACTATAGGTGTTTTATCAAATATTTTAGTAAAAAAATTCCCCCATGTTTGGTTTACTTACCAAGGATTGTGAATTTCGTTGGGATGAAAAGTGTCAACATGCTTTTGAAGAGATTAAAGAAAAATTAATCACTACCCCAATATTAAGAGGACCTAATTGGGAGAAACCTTTTCACATCTAAACAGATGCCTCAAATAACTCAATTGGTGCATTTTTGGGATAGAAAGATGAATAAGGGAAAATGTATGCTATTTACTACCTTAGTAAAAATCTTACTCCCACTGAAAGAAATTACACCACCACTGAAAAATAATTTCTTGCTATGATTTATGCAATTAATAAGTTCAGACATTATATTATAGGGTACAAAATATTTGTACATATAGATCACTCAACAATTAGATACTTAATGAACAAACCAGTGGTTGGAGGTAGGATAATTAGATGGTTATTACTTTTACAAGAATTTTATATTACCATTATGGATAATCTAGGAAAATATAATGTGGTAGTTGATTTCTTGTCAATATTAACCACTACATGGGAGCAAGATCCAGTTAAGGACAACTTTCCAAATGAACAATTATTTTCTATTTCAGTTGATACACCATGGTTTTTTGATATGGAAAATTATCTTACAATAGGGAAGTTTCCCCTTCTTTTACTAAGAAACAAATGAAAAGATTAATCAAAACCAGTGCACAATTTAAATGGTTAAATGGAATGTTATTTAAATGTGGTCCTGATTTGGTTTTATGTAGGTGTGTGAGAGAAGATGAAATATTTGACATACTCAAGGCATGTCATGATGAACCAAGTGGAGGACACTTTTCAGTGAGAAGAACAACCCAAAAAATACTTGGTACTGACTATTATTGGCCATCTCTATATAAATATGTGAAGAAATTCATCAAGTAGTGTGATCCCTATTAAAGGATGGGATAACCAACTTTCACCAGTGAAATGCCTCTACAACCTTAAGTTGATTGAACCATTTAAAAGGTGAGTGATGGAATTTTTGGCCTTTTTAGTCCTCCTTCACAAGGAAAAGAGTACATTCTTGTATGTATCAATTATGTGACAAAGTGGGTAGAGGTACATGCTTTAACAAATGTTAATGAAGATGCAGTTGCTAATTTCCTTTGGCACAAAATTATGATTAAGTTTGGTGGACCAAGAAGTATAGTTTTAGACCAAGGTCCACAGTTCATGTCCAATATGATCTAGACCTTCATAATGTACTATTAGATCAATCATAGGAAGTCATCTCCCTATCACCCACAATCAAATGGGAAAACATAAGTGACAAATAGAGAATTGGAAAACATTCTCACCAAAACAGTTGAAGCGGGTAGAAGAGATTAAGTGAAGAGGTTACCTGAGGTTTTCTGGGCTTATAACACAACTTGGAAGACTACAACATGATTCTCACCATATGAGTTAGTCTATGGGAAAAATCCCTTTGCAACCCATTGAATTTGAACTAAAAACATTGAGGACAACAACTAAATTGGGTATTGAATTGGATGCAACACAAAAGGAAAGAATTATATAACTCAATGAGTTAGATGAGCTAAGATTGGAAGCATTTCAACAGATAGAGATAATTCAAGACCAAAGGAAGTAGTGGAATGATACACATATCAAGGAAAGACAATTCAATATAGGAGATTGGGCATTACTTGTTTGATTCCAAGTACTAGCAGTTCAAAGGCAAGTTGAGAACCAGGTGGTTAGGACCTTATCAGATTGAGTAGATATATGACAATGGATCTATTCAACTACTTCCCATTGATGGTAGTAGAAGGACACTTTTGGTCAATGGACACAAGCTAAAACTTTATAGGAAGCCTCCTACCAAGGATGAATTCTTGAAGAAAATTGAAGCAGACAAGGAATTTGATCATATGGAAGAACCTAGTTCTTCCAAAATGATCAAGTAATCAGATGCAAGGATCCAAAATAAAGGGAAGGGAATGAAAACCAAAAATGGCATTCTCTTCCCCAATTTTTTTTTAAAGATGAAAATAAATTGAAATAAAAAAAACAAACAAAGAAAGAAAAGGGAAGGGAATGAAAACCAGTAAATGGCATTCTCTTCCCCAAAAAAATTCTCTCAAAGACCAATTAAAAACTAGAAATGACGGTTGGTCTCCTCAATAAATTGTTAATTCAAATAAAAGGAACTTCTTTGGAATTCTAGTTGTCTTTTCTAACCGTTTTTCTTTTTCACTTTTTTAGGAATGAAAAGTCATCAAGGCAGAGGGATTAAAGCAAGACGGTAATTACGTCTTGATCTTATTAAAGTTTAAATTAAAAGTTTACATGTGTGATTAGACTTTATTTAAGTAGGCGGTATAATGAGTCACTTATTGCACAATGATTAAAAAAATTAATCATGAGGGTGAAGACTAAATAAGTAAAAGTGGCGGTGTATTAATGATGAACTACCATTTGGGCGAAATAAATGAAATTAAGAGAAGTTTAAGAAAAATTCAAGGAAGAAGCAATAGAATCATATTTGAAATTTCGTAGCTGAATCTAGCAGTTCCATAGCCAAATCTAATAGTTCGCAACCAAATCCAATAGTTCCACAGCTATCTTCTTGACAGAGTAAGGATTTGAAATAAGAAAGAATTTGAATCATCCTCTTTTCCATGGGTATCAAAAAGAAGTCAAAGCCAGAAGATGATACGTAACTTCTTGCAGATGGAGAAGTAGTAGCCATTTTTGAACAAGCAGGTTGGCTGGAGTTTCTAAAGAAATTATCAAAGTAAAATGACGAACTAGTAAGGGAATTTGTTGTAAATTTAGAGCAGTCCAAAACTAAGGTTAAAAGCATTGTAATTCCATTTCTTTGTTAATACAATGAGCAATGTATCTGGGGTACCAATTGTACATGTTCCAAATCCTGTAAAGGGGACCCTAAAAGAACTGGTGGAAACCTTAAGACAAGAGGGTGAATCTAAACCCCAGTATATTTATAATACTAAGAAGATCATCAAGGGGGTCAGAAGAGCTAGCCTACCCAAACCCTTTGATAGAGTAGCATTTTGGGTAGTTAAGTACCTAACTTGCGATGGCCAATATGGAATTGTGGGAAGAGAGGTCCTTAAAATGCTAATATATCTTAGGTATGAGGCTACAAAACAAGATTATATAGTAAACCTTCCTAGTTTCCTCTTTGACTCCATCCAGACAATGGCTCAGAGGTATTCTTGGGGAGTTGGGACAATTAGACACCATGGATTAGTCCATTGGTCTTTCAACGCCATTTTCTCTTAAATAAAAATGGAGAAGAAGCATGGGAAAAATTCCTCAATAAGTTCAGACAAATCCCTGATATTATCAAAAGGGAATACCAACCCCTTTCTCCCCTAAAATTAACTTGGAGATTGATCCCCCTGAAGAGAAAAAGAAAGAAATAAGTGAGGTTAAAGTGCCAAAGAGGAGGAGATCTAAAAGGATGATCAAAGCTGTAAAACCTGCCATGTCTTCAAAAGAAACTCCTTCCTCTACAACAATACCAAAAGAACTAATACCTATCTCTGATAGTGACAATTCACCCAAAGTTGGACCATGAAGTAAAAATCAGAAGAAGTTCAAGGAGAAAGCCCACTTTAGGAAATTTTGAAGCTCCTCAAAGGAAAAGAGTTCATAAGAAGTCTAGGGAAACTCCAGTGGATATTGAAGTAAAGGAGGGTTTGGAGAAATAAATTGTTGATATTTTGGGTAGTATGGTAATGTCTCCTCCTCTACCAAGTCAAACTGGGGAATTAGAGAAAGAAGATGAAAGATTTGAAGAGCATACTTTTTAGGAGATGGGGGACTCAACAACGTTGTCACATGAGGAAGAGGAATTTGCATCTTTGAAATAAAAAAGGAAATTCCCTCTGGTGGAAGAGCCATGCTCATTCCCTAAGGAACTTTTAGAAAAAGAGGAGAAATAACAAGTTAGCAGGATTTGCTCTTGTAGAGCATAACTTATCATTAGGGAGAAGGATGAGGAATTAAACTTCCTCAAAAACAAATTGGAGCATAGGGAAATGCTCATTGAACAACTGAAAACTCAGCTCATAGATAGGAATGAAGAATTGACATTGGTCAAACAACAAATGGTGTAAAAAGAAAAAGAATGTCAATTGGTTAGTAAACAAAGTGCTATGACAAATATATCTTCAATGGATCAAATTGTAGAAACTAAGTGAACTTACTGGCCACTTAAGCAGTTGTGGGATGATACTTGCAGAAATCTTAATGAATTTAAAATATAAAATGAGGAACTAAGAAGCAAGATGGAAGAGGAGAAGAAGGAAAGGAAAGAGTGGGAAGAAAAATTCTACAAAATGGAGGAAGAGAAATTTAAATGTTTGGTAAAGACACAAATAGTTTGTATAATGAGTGAAAGATTACTCACATGTAAGAGACCTTCTCCTGCATATAGTGTTTTTCTATAAGAGTAATTTATCGTTGACAACTATCAAGGATTGCATGTGGTATTCCACATGAAATAAAGGATGAATCATAATTCATGATAGCATATTCCTCAGTCAGTGTAGAGCAAAAAAATATTCTCTATGAATTCTATCTTTGTAACTTTATGCTGGAAAAGAATACAAGCTTCATGATCAATTTGTATGTAGGGGAAAGCCAGTTGAATGCATTTGTTTCTGTACTCCAAAATTAGATAGCTTGGAAAGAGAGGGATACTGAACATTTATTAAAGGCTAGTTCATCTGGCCTCTGCATGAGAGCTCACTATGGAAAACCATCTACCTTTGTTATACATTTCAGATCCCATGCCTTTGACAATTGATTCAAGGCACATTATATTGCCAGTCTGTAGAAAATTATTGATGCCTTCACCTCTTATGAGGAGAAAAACTTTGAAGATATTTATGATGGATTCTTGAAGAGATGGGAGTTTCTCACTGTTGCATTAAGAAGAAGAGAAGTGATATCTCCCACGAACTTAATATGGAGTCTGGAAAGAGCTAGAGCTTTGTGTACACTAATCCCTCAAGTCGGTGAAAACACAGGGGCATGTGGATGGGGATGAGAACAAGGCATCCTCTCCTTCTCACTCCCATGTCTCCATGGAAAAATAGAGAGCCTTAGGATCCCACTCACTTTGAGGAGTGACAGAAAAAGATAGAGGAGGGATCAGGATACAATACTTCGAACTAAAGCACTGGGATATTTAGTTTCAACCATTTGACCTTAGCAGTCAATTGGAATGCAAAATTCACAATCCTAGTTTTGAAAAGTAGAGTTTGTAAGAGAACTTACAAACAAGTAAGTGTGGGGTAGATGATAAGGCCAAAATATACCTCATCAATGTGTAATAAATGATCTTATTTTACTCTCCTTTTAATCAAGTTTGACTTGCATTTTTGGCTTTTGTCTGATCTAGTATAATTTAGGATGTAATTGTCCATATTTTTTTTTTTTTTAGTTCTAACATCTAAAAACTCTGTAATTCCTAACAAAGTGTGTGGAAATTTAATTTTTGGAATAAAACAGGTCACATTCGGTCAGATAAGAAAAGTATGAAGCAACCAACACCTTTTTGAGAACATTGGCTTCAATGTGGCTTAGCTTCGGAACCTTCAGGCTTAGTTCCATAACTCCATCACTCAGCTAAGGAACTCTATCGCTTAGTTCTAGAACCTTCAAACTTAGTTCTGGAACTCCAGCACTTAGTTCCAGAACTCCTGTGCTTAGCTCTGGAACTTTTGCAGTTAGTTCCAAAATGTTTCCCTTTGGTTCGGAACTTCTCCAAAGTTTTGGAATCAATGGGAATCTATTTATTTTGACAAAATCTGGTGATAGAGCAATTAATGGGCCCTCTAATCAGGAACATATCAATGAATTTTTGATTCTTCATACTCCATAAATACTTATGTAGGACCAAACAATTGTATGTCTAGCAAGGTTTCTAAATTCCACATCTACTTTGAGCACTATTTTGTTTCACTAGAACCTATAGATGGATGGACAGCTATTGAGCACTTATGATTGTAAATGCATCTTTAGATGATGAAATATATATATAAAGACCTGTAGATAGATTAGATATGATAGAGATATGATATAGATATACAGTGAAGTTTTGTAAGACAAAACATTTCAGTAATAAGATAACCATTTCATTTTGAGAGAATCATACTTTGTCAACTCCTGATTCAAGGTGGAGCAAGGGCCCACTCTCTCAAGAAACATGATCCTTTATTTTATTGGTATTTATATTTTTAAGCAATTCGTGTAAATCTGTTAAGTCTTAATTTTGTAAGTGCTTTTGTTCTTCAGTTGAAATTTGTTACATAATTGTTCCTGCAGGTGTTATAGATTAAACTCTTATTTCTTTGCAAAAATTTTCAACAACATTTTCAAACGTGTGTTTATTTCCAAGCAGTGTGTTTAATTCTGCAATGTACATTTATTTCCAACAATTTGTTTCATTATGCAAAAGTGTGTTTATTTCCAGTAATTTGTTTCATTTTGCAAGAGTGTGTTTATTTCTAGTAACACGTTCAATTCGGAAGATTTATTTATTTTAGCAATGAGTGTTTATTTCAGCAAGTTTCTTAGAGTTTATCTTTAATAAGGATTTGGCTAGGAAATCTAAAGACACTTTAAAACCCCCAAAAATGAAAATAATAAATACCTACAATCAATTACTAGATCACTAAGATTCTTCTTCTTGCATATAGCTTCAGACACACCCCTAGTTTGAATATGACATCAACCAAGAGTTGATTAAATTAAGGGAATAATGACACCCATCAAACACATGAGTGGTCCCTCAACCCCAAAAGATAAGACTTGCACAAGAAATAACACAACTCGGTTCCATTACAATCTGGGTAATCATTTTATGCTAAACCGAGTCCTAGATCTTCATCATCCGAACAATCAATCCCAAAAGTATCTGCAAGTAGAGACTTATCAATAAACATTTTCTAGATCCATCCAAGTATCATAATAAAGCACTATCATTCCTAAATGTAAACTCAGAATCTTCATAAGAAGCAAGATATACACATTCCAACTAAACTTGTAATCACGTATCACCTTTGGATTTCTTCACATATTTGAGTTTTCTTGCACTTCCACCTTCTTCCTATCCTCCTACCGAGGAATGAATCCTCAAAACTAATTTCTCACTTACCCTTATTTGAATTCCTTCAAAATAACTAACTTTATAACCTTAGGCCTAACTATACCCCACCTATCAATCAACTTCCTTGAGTTTAATGGACTAATATGGAGTTATCTCATAATTACAAAACTCAAGAACCCAAGATGGGATAATTACACCTTTAATCAAACATATTTCATACTCCTAGATACCCATCACTCATACACAAGCCAAGATTGGATAGAAGGTGATAATACCACAATTTGAAATTTGAATTATATTTTTGGAGGGAAATGCTATAAAGGCACAAATTCAAATCTTTAAGACTTCTAATTGCTCTCAACCTCACATACCAACCATTCTAAGCCCTCCATACATGCTCATGATGAATTTTGATAAGAAGGAAGGTTGACATCTGATGCTCTTGCATCATCTTCCAAGATCCGAGATTTTCCTTGTTGATTTCCATGAGTTCTAAGAGACGAAAAATGGTGAAAATTGAAGCACGAGATCTCGATGTGAAGTTGAACACAAATTGAGCTCATATTTCTAACACATTTGGTCACTTTGATTAAAAAATTCATCACACCTTCTAAAATCCATTAATTACTTCCACGGTACAATATCAAAAGGACAACATCATTCTTCTTCTTCTCTCGAAGATTCGATGGGTAAAATCACTTGAAAATTAGAGCAAACAATCCTCGAAAAATCTAGTTTCATGCAAGCCATTTTTGTGCAATGAAGTAGCTGATTTTTAGGGATATTGAGGAATGTGTTTCTTGTCATCATTCTTCCATCCTCAAATAATTTTTCACTTTCCCAAAGATTCGGTGGGTGAAAGGCTCAAACATGGAGTGAGGATCCTCAAAAATCTAGTTTTGTTTGAGACATTTCTTGCACCGTGGGGATTCTAATTTTTCAAGATACTGAGGACTGAGTTTTTCTCAGTATTCAAACCACTTTGATTAAAAACTCATTTTACTTCCAATATGGATGAAGGAATCATCCAAAAATTGGAGTAGGAAATATTAGAATAAAACCAAGAATTTCAAAATTGTTTTCGTTGCGTTTAATCGACACATGTAGAGAAGTTACTAAAAATAACATGTGTTCATGGTATGACATGTCTAAAAATGGTAATTTTTCAAAAGAGGTGAATTCTTAACATTTTCACTCCCTAAACGATCAAGAACATCCTGAAATGTTGAGAAACAACAAACAAGGTAAATCGGACAACTTTCCAAAAATAGCAGTTTGGAAAAAGTAATTGTCACAAAATATAAACTTTCTAAAAATAGAAAATCATCATCAATGGAAGTATTCTAAGTTCATTAGGATCTTCAGAGAACAAGGTTTCTACGAAAAATAAAATTTCCCAAAATAATGTACTCGTAACCCCCCCCGCCAAAAATAGAAAGTTTTTGACTCTAGTGCGAGAAAATTGTTGTTGGCTCCGTTTTCACTCATATCATTGATTTTTTCCATCATCGCATGGTCATAAGTTTTTTTGCTGGCTCAAAAATAAATAAACCCCTACTTAAACTCTCAAAGCATCATTTCTGAGAGGCACAACTTGATGCAAGAAGTTGGAATGATGAGAAAAGATCATCCTAAATGATACTAGCAATCATCTCAAGATCACCAACAATACATATCTCCCGAGATTGTTTCTAAAAACTTAATCAAGACTTGGTGATGAGTTCAATGCAATTTGAAAGGTAAAATAGGTGACTCTTCCTCAAGTTCCATTCATAGGTCAATCCTTCCATCTGGAGAAAGAAGTATGTTTTTGAAGAGAAAATTGAACAATGTTGTAAGCATGTTTTCCACTCAAGTGAGATCTTGGTCAAAGAAATGAATTGTGAAGTGAAATAAGGTGTCACCATGTTCAAAATTGAAATGGTAAACTCATGAAGCAAGTCAAAGTGAGCTAGTCAAGTCATCAAAGTATTCAAGCCATCATATGTGAAGAATCAAGGAATCATGTTTTCCAATGGGAAACATATGAGCAAGAAGGTACATAAGCTTCCCCAAATTTTAATTCATTCAGAAGTGATTTGGATTCAAAAATATAAATGGGTTATCTTTGTGTGAATCATCATTTATACGAGGATGTGAAACCACCTCGGTTCCACTTGATGTCACTTTCACAATAGTGTTCTTAAATACTCAATCAAACACCTATCGAGGTGATTACACTTCAAAGAAAGAAACATTATAACCAAGCCTCCTTTCGGGCAACAAAGAGCCAAGGATAAATAATTTCTGAAAGAAAAGATAATGAAAAGAAGGTTCACATGGTTTCTCTATTCTAGAAAGGTTCATAAGAAGGTGAGAATCATCATGAATCCCATAAGGTATCTTGAGCCATGTAAGATGGATCCATCACAACCCCTACTCTTTATCAACATCCAAATGTGTCTTTCTTGGTGGTGAAACCTTCTCATAAGAGGCATATAAGAAAGATAGTGCATGAGCATTCTAAGGATGATTCCATTCAAAGAATATTTTGGAGCTAGGAAAGGTAAGAAGGAGGGACATCTCCATCACTTCATTCCATTCCAACATGTGGACACGTGTCGGAATTCCATTCAAGGTAATCCTTTCACCCACATGATGAAGACTCGTCTCGTAAAGAGAATAAAAAGTATTAAAAATTTCACCAATCATGAAGTTTTCCTTATGATCATTGGGGTCAATTGTGAAATTCTAAGATGTAAAAAAGTGATCCTCACTCTCACTGTGAGATCAAGAAAGAATCATCATGAGGGATTCCCATAGTCATCTCAAGCTTGCTTTGTAAATCCTCACAACAAGGTTCCTAAATGCTCTTTCAAAGTGGTCTATAGTAGTGTTTGTGCATATTGTAAAAGAAGGAATTTGTGAGCATCATGCTTTAAATTAACAAATTCTCTATGAACAAAGCTTCTCTTCATTGGATTGGTCAACTCCTTCTCTCCCCCTTCCTTTCTCTCTAATGTTCTAATTCTTTGTTGGGAAGGGACTTTTCACATTTTTTCTTATTCATTTAAATGTGACCTATATTCAAACATTGTAATGAGTTCCATTTAATTAATAAAAAAGAGATTCACTTTTCTTTCCTAGGAATATGAAAGGTCACAAGTTGTAAGGGTAAGTGAAAAGTCATGTGAGGGGTAGAAAAGGATACATATTTGTAATGCTATAAATTGGAATGGATTCTCCATTCCAAGGGGTTGGAAATTATTGATTAAATGTATGTTGTTGAGATTACCACTTCTACATCAAGCAATAAAAGTTGCAATTCTTCTATTTCTTGTCTTATGTTCCTCTACTCCCTCTCTCTAACTTTGCATACATGATAATCTTGTAAAACCAAGAAAGGTGTCTACGCCTTTGATAAATGAGTCATGGAAGTTTGTGCCTATGATTTGTTGGTCTTATCATTGTTTTCATTGTTGTGTTCTTCTAGTTGAAAGTGGACCCACTCTAATTATTGTATGTGAACTCTATTGGTGCCTACTCACAACAGTAAACATCTCTCTTCTCATTTCCCTAACTCCCCTTTACCTCTCCTCACTATAAATTCCTCCCTTGTCCCTTGTACAAGTATTTTCCACAGTTTTATATGAGTAATCATATGTGATCCTCGAGCTAACAACCACCCACAACTTTAGGTTAGTTTACATTCAATAATGGGATCCTCCCATATCAAAGGAGGGGCTTAGCCCCATACCATTGGTGAAAACTAAATAATTTACAACATGAAAAATTATTTCACCAATAGTTTTTGGGGACTCATTGGGAGATATATGTCCTGTGCACTTTAAAGATCTCTAAAATTTTAGAAAAAAACAATATATTTTAAAAAAAAAAAAATCAGGTTTCAAAGTAAAAATCAGATTTTGAAGGTGACTCTATCAAGGAATGAATCTATGTCACATTCATTTCCCGCATCACAATGATGAAGTTTCGAGATTGGTGTTTCAGAACCAATAAGTGACAACAATAATGAAGAAGAATATGACCACCAAGATCTGCAAATTTTTGATCAGCCATCATTTTGGACTAACTCTTGCAAAGGTAAGGATTCTAGCACAACGAAGGATTCTCTTTCTTCAAACAAAAATATTCAACCAACAAAGGGAAAGAAGGTTAGTAATATTTATACAATACTTATGAAAATAATGTCTTGAATAGATAAAAACAAATATTACTTGTGAAGATCCTATCATCAAATCTTGGTGGCTTCAATTCAAATGGATTTCTTGCTAGAGGAAAGAAAATGGGAATTACACCTATTGATGATAAAGAATCCAAGAGCTTGATGAGAAAGATACAAAAGAGATATGAAATGTTGTATGAAGGGAATGACGATGAATAATATATTGAAGGTAATGTTTTTAACTTCACGCATAAATGACTAAGAAACTCAAAGCTTTGTCTTTTATCTCTCTTCCTTTGGATGATTTTCTTACATATGGAGATGAAGAAATGATAGCCTTGAAAAGAGAGTTTGTGCAAAGAATTTTGAGTGTTGGAGAAGGAAATTTTGATCCCAAAACCAATCTTGAGATTCTGAATTATGCTAAGGCTATGTAAGAAAGGTATGAGAATCTTGAAGCACTTCATAATGTTGAGGAAGAAGAGATTCATCCTTGAAGTAGATTATGATGATTCTCCATATTATGAGGTGTTTGTTCCTAAAATACTCCTATGTGTTTCTCATGATTTCCCTGTTCTTGAGCCTTCCAATGAAATTCAACTCAGAACCTTAGAGGATAATGAAGATAGCATGAAATTTGAACCTCCATTCATAAATTCATTTTGTCTCGAGGCACAACCCCTTTAGAGGAATAATGTGTATGAGAGATGAAGATTCTTATTTTATGACAGATTATCCAATGTTTAACAAGGAATCCATGAACCATGATCCATCTTTACCTAGCTCAAGTTATTCAAGAAGATGAATTTGAGGTAATCATTGATGGTTTTCTTTCCAATTTTGGATCTCCTTTCAATTCACAAATACCCAATGATGAAATGGATAAAATGGAAGAATCATGTTCCCTTCATGAAACAATTATCGATGAACAAATGGAGCACAACCTCTTTGAAAATTTAATTTCCTTTTCATCACCAAAAGAGTGTAATGCTAATCACCAAAACAAGTATGGAGTCTCCTTTTTCCCCATGAAGAATAAGACTCTATAGGATATTTTCAGAGTGGAGAAGAAGATTATTTGCATGTTACATCCATGATGTTGTACTCTCCCACATGTCATGAGGATTATTTGATGAATCTTGAATTGAAAGGTCTACCATTCCCATGTAGCATGGATCTCTTCTCTCTGTCCAAAAATGATGAAAACCAAGTATGTCCAAGCTTACAAGAAGGAAACCTCTGGATGACAAGAAATATGAATCAAGAGGAGGAATATTTTTCAAATGAGTTCTGGTCATATGAAGATCAGATTTTCAGCCATCTCCTTGAAGACCAATGCGAATATTTTTCAAATGAAGGTAAAAATGAGTATGTGGCAGATTTGAAGGAGTAATTTGTGAAAGACATCTTGAAGATTGCGGAAGAAATTGAAGACCCTCAACTTAGTCTTGAGACCTTTACATATACCATGATGTGCAAGATAAGTTTGATTTTAGTTGTGATCCTTATTTTTATGCACAAATTCTCAACAATGATATGGAACAAACATGCAAGATCAATGTTCTCCTCGAAGCCTCAAGTATATGAGTATAAATGTGAAGGTGAGTCTTCCCTTTCCCATTTTGTGAAGAAGAATGCATCCATGATGAATTGAAGGGAAAGGAAATTATTGAATCTCTTGTGGATGTCTTCAGTCATGAAGATAGTACCTCCACCATAGAAAGTGATATCAAGGTCAAGTGATGAGTTGATTAGCACAGAAAGAACCATTTGGAACAAATGAATGATAATGTGCAAGAGTCTTGTGAATGGAATCAAAGCCAACTTGTTCTCACCATCTCCAATTTCCTCACTAATTTTGGAAATGATCCCATGCTACAAAACTCACTCAAAAGTGAGGAATGCCTTCATGTCAAAATCAAAGACTCCATTTTTGAAAACATGAGAGATTTACTTCTTATATTCACAAAGCATCAAGATGAGACTACAAAAAGCAAGACTTTCAAACCTTTTACAAAGTGTTCATTGAATGTAAGAGTGTTTTATGTGCAATATCAGTATGAGGATGGAATCTTGCTCTCTCTCTCCTTCTTCTCAAACCATGCAGATCTATTATTAGGGCATGACATGATCAAATGGCTATCTTTGAGCTTTGGAAGTTTGAATTCAACCCTCTGTTCCATGATGGTACATACTTCTCTCAATCCGTTGTTGGGTGTGTGTACATTATTCTCTCGCCTCAATAAATTTTTCTCCCATGTAAAATAGTTTCCCTTTCTATTGTGTGTTTGATTTCCAATTTTGTGTGTTTCCCCTTTCTGCATTGCGTGTTTTCGTTGCTTGTGTTAGTAGTGAGGAACTGACTCTATTGCTTGATTTGATAAAGCACTAGTTTTCTCACCCACAAGAGTTATGATATTCTCCATTTCTCTTTATAGTGTAAGGTCCCGAGCTAGAGCCATTTATTGTCATGTAAAATGACTAGCCTAAAAATTCAAACTTTCAAAGCATGACAACTAAGCCCATAATGTAAACTTTTGCTTTTCGGTCACACCAACCCCTCCCTGGCCAACCTATCTATATAACAACAACATCATCACGAGATAAAAATAAGGTACTAATTATTTTTTCAAGCATGCTTTCGTGTGTGATGAAATGTGATGAAGTTCATGGATTGATTCAAAGAAAGTTTAATGAAGGCCTAGTCTTGCTTGAAGCCTATAATGGCCAATTTTGGCCATTTCGAGGCATGTGTGCATCCTCAAGGAGGGTTCCGATAAGATCATAAACATATGGAGGTTTTATCATAGATAATTTAATATGTTAGAAGAATTTTAGGGATAAATTTAGGAAATACTTTGTGGTTTTGGGATTGTTATCGTGCAAAAGCATGTTTTTAGGTGTAAGGAATAAACAATCAAATTATGAACCTGAACTTGTCCGGATGATTTTGAGAGCTCCATAAGGATTTATAATGTAAAAAATTAGGAAATGGAAATATGGAATAATCCTCTACATGGTGGTAAAATCAAATTTGATCCAAGACTTGATGATTTCTCAAGACAGTTCAACTTTTATAGGTGTACCTCGTTGTCCCGATTAAAAAAGGGGCATTTTTTGGAGTTGCAGAAAGAATAAAGATTTGAAACTTATTCCATTGATCTTATAAGTTCTCATGGAGTCATATTAATATAAATTTTCACCTTTAAATACCATTCCAAGCTCGGGAGATAATATTTCAAGTCCTCACTTTGGTGAAGAGTGTGTAGCTCCATACTTAGCCAAAGTTTTCGTCCGCCACATGTCACCACCTTGCTCCAAGGCACCATTTTTGTCCCTGATATCCCTTTGCACCAATAGGGATAAGAGGGATAAAAAGAGCATCAATGAGTAAGCCCCCAACCCCTAGACCTCATATGACCCTTTCCAACTCTTTGGTACATTTTTAAGCCCATGCATTCGTACTTAGCCAAATTTTTCATCGCCACGTGTCACCACCTTGCTCCAAGGCACCATTTTTTGTCCCTGATATCCCTTTGCACCAATGGGGATAAGAGGATAAAAAATAGCATCAATGAGTAAGCCCCCAACCCCTAGACCCCTCTTGGTACATTTTTAAGCCCATGCATTCCTTAGCCAAATTTTTCATCGCCACATGTCACCACCTTGCTCCAAGGCACCATTTTTCATATCCCTTTGCACCAATGGGGATAAGAGGGATAAAAAACATCAATGAGTAAGCCCTGACCCCAGACCTCATATGACCCTTTCCAACTCTTGGTACATTTTTAAGCCCATGCATTCGTACTTAGCCAAATTTTTCATCTCGCCACATGTCACCACCTTGCTCCAAGGGGAAATTTTCTATACCTAATGTACCTTTACACCAAGGTGGATAAGAGGAAAAAACATGGCACATGTGAGCAAGCCCCAACCCTTGTATCTCTTGTGACCTCTTAGGCTCCACAGGTGCTTGCTTGCTCCTTGATCTCACTCATACTTGCTCATGTGCTGACACTTATCATAATCTTGCTCCATGGTTATTTTTACCTCTCATGTTGTCTCCTTTTTCCATTTTCACCATTAAAATCTGAAATTTTAACTTCATACAAACACACGTCCAACCCAAGGTCAAACCATGGTCAACATGTAAGCAAGAAAGTATAACTCAACTCATTTTAAGTCATTCCTTATGCACACTTTACTATTCCAGCATTTTTGTTGTTTTTAAACCTTCAAAAAACATAATATTATAATATAGGTTCTACCCACAAGTTTCCATAATATCCATGGCCATGAAAACCAAGTTTTGCACACAGCTCTCCATCCAGAAGTTTGGTTTCCATGATATTTTGCCAATTGTTTCCTCTCCAAAATACCTTTGGGATGAATGTGCCAACAAGTTCATCAATGTCATAGATTTTTCAAAACAATAATTTTATCTTCCAATCTCTAAAAATTTCCTTGTTGATTTCAAGGGTTCTAGCAAATGAAAAATGGTGAAAATTGAAGCACGAGATCTCGATGTCGAACTGAACACAAATTGAGCTCATATTTCTAATACATTTGGTCACTTTGATGAAATTTATGTTATCACACCTTCAAACCTCTATTAATGGATTCCATGAAATAGAATTGAAAGGAAAAAACCATCCTTCTTCATCTCCCAAAGATTCGGCGGGCAAAATCACTTGAAAATTGGAGCAAACAATACTTGAAAAATCTAGTTTCGCAATGCAAGCCAATTTTTGTGCAATGAAGTAGATGATTTTTTTAGATATTAAGGACTATGTTTATTTTTATAATTTTTCCCTCCTTGAAATTTTTTTCACTTTCCCAAATATATTGGTGAGCGAAAGGCTCACGAAAATTGGAGCAGAGGATCCTAAAAAAATCTAGTTTCGTCTGAGACATTTCTTGCATGGTGGAGTTGTTGATTTTTTAAGATATGGAGGACTGATTTTTTCTCAGTATTCTTCCCCCTTTGATGAAAAACTCATTTTCCCACTCATCTAGATGAAGGAATCATCCAAAAATTGGAGTAGGGAATCTTGGAATAAAACCCATAATTTCAAAATTATTTTCGTTGCAATCCGACACTGTTGAGCACTTACTAAAAATAAGCATATGTTCATAGCGAGGCATGTCTAAAAATAGTAAGTTTTCAAAATAGGATAATTATTAACATTTTTTCCCCTGAATAGTCAAGAAAATCTTGGAATTTTGAGAAACAACAAACAAGGTTAATCAGAAACTTTCCAAAAATAATAGGTCCGAGAAAAAGTAACTATCCCAAAATAGAAATTTTCTAAAAATAGAAAATCATCATCAATGGTAGTATGCTAATTGCATTAGGAGCTTCAGAGAACAAGGTTTTTAAAGAAAGATAAATTTCCCAAAATTGCAGCTCTTAACCCCACCTAGAAAAAATAGAAAGTTTCGGACTCTATTGCAGAAAGTTGTCATTGGCTCCATTTCATTCATGTCATTAATTTTTTCCATTATCACATGGTCAAAAGGTTTTTTTATGTTAGCATGTGTATGGTGAGTTTTTAATTGATGAAATAGACACATTAATAACAAAGTATGATGTAGAAGAGCTAGAGGGGGATTGGAAGGCTTAAGAACACATATTTAAGTATTGACTTCTTGAGTAGCTAGTGACTAGTACAGGTATGGTGATGATGTGAGAACATACCAAGATGATGTCATACATGGTCTATAAGGTATATGATGTTGAAACAAGGTCAGGATGATGAACACAAGAACACATGAGTTGAATCAATAAGACTATCTCATTTAAACAAGCATAATCCACAGGCCTAGTTAGCAAGATGACCTAGAATGGAAAAGTGAAGACATGAAATATATGTAAAATCATGGTATATGAATTATACACATGATAGTACATGTTTAAGGGCCTGCATGATGAGGAACAAGACATACATCATGAGTTACAGAGTAAATTAGCTCATTTAGGCCTAGTAAGGTGTATACAAAAAAATTAGACAATTTCAAGAAAATACAAGCATGGGAGGTGTATAGGGACATTACAAAGAGTTCTTATATGATTCTATAGGTTTTAATTCATAATTTGGATGCATGTTTAGGGTCAATTCTATGACTTTCCTTGAGGACAAGTAGGTTTAGCATGCCCAAATGAGATGGGTTGGAAGTTCTAGGGTGAACCATGATAAATTAGCCATTGGAGATCATGAAGGAGGTATTCATGAAGGTTTGGACAAAATTTGAGGACTAGAGGATGAGTTTTGTGCAAGATATTGAAGTTTTGTCAAAATCGAGCTAAGCAAGGTATGCCAAAATAGTGCCTTGACTTCTTAGCATTTGATCTAAATTGACAAGAATTGTTAAGATAAATCATAAGAGAAATTTTTGAAGAGAATAGAGAGAAAAATATTATGCAAAAATTATGAAGTCAAAAGGATGAAGGATAAGAAAGTTCTATCCATTTTTCTAGCACTATTTAAAACCCTCCTAAACCCTAGTTGAAAGTAGTATGGAGAAAATTGCTTGGTTAGGTGCCAAATTAGAATTGTTTTGCCTAGGTAATGATTTTATATTGAATATAATTCCTCATATCATCTTTCCATGGTGGTTTGAGATCATGAAACATGGTGGACCCCATAAGAAAACAAGCTTTTTGTAGAGATTTCAATATATAGAGCTCAAACGATGGAGTCACAATGAAAAGTGAAGTGTTGCATAAACCTTATGATGTATTGTTAATGAATAATTAATAATACAGGGTGGTTATGTGAAGATAATTGATGATACAAGAGTTTCTCTCAGACCTACTGCTAAGAAAGCTAGTATACAAAGCTAGTGATGGTGAAATGGAGGTGCTCATGATGAAATGAACATTGTTGATGTTGCTTCTAGTCTTGATCAACTTGAGAGTGTTGTAAATGAGATTTGAGCATTCTTGGATCAGTTTGGTGAAGTTATTTCATGATCTAGTACAAATGATTCAAATTGTCGTGATAGGACAGTTAAGAAGGACTAGAGAGAGACCTTGAAAAATATGTTTTTCTCCATGTAACTCTTGCAATAAAAGGCCTAAGGTTGTTGTAGATGTTCTCTGATAAGTGTGTCATGCATTGGTACATCATGAAAGTTAAAGTTTTAGTGGTTAGAGCCATGAAAACCAAAACTAGTTTTTGTGTCCTGAAACCCACTTAAGTAGTCCTTGAAATGCTTATTTGTTTGAACCATATACATTTAAATGGTGAAATATATTGGTTTTATGAGATTCCCAAGGATCATATCCTTCCATAAATAAGACTTATAAGTCATGAACAAGAGGATAAGTGAGTGATCTAACTCACTTCATGTAGACTATTTTTATGTGCATGGAAAATCGCAAGTACCTTGATCAAAAAAAGTATTTCATAACATGAATGTAGAAATTGATGGTGTGTCTAAGCCTTGAAGGTGGACTAGAGATCAAAGACAACTCTCCCCAAGCATTGATGGATCTTGAACCTACACAAATCAATGTTAAAGGATCATGTTCCATGACTATAATTTTAGTCCTCCATGACCAAGTATGAAGCTCAAATGAAGAATGAAGAAGAAATGGTGAGTATACAAGGATTCAAGGAATTATAAAGTTAAATGAGGAGTATTATAATGTGTGTGCATGCTTAAGACACTCAACACAATTCCTAGAAGAGATAGAATATAAAATGAACTCTCCAAGAGGAAGAAGGCAAAATTGAAAGGGAAGTTACACAAGAGAATGTCAGATGTCAGCTTGTAAGAATAATATATTTAGATGGTTTAGGTGTTGAGCAAGTTTAGGAGTTTATTTTGGTCCCTTTCAGGTATTAGAATAGTTATGGAGACTCAAAGAAGGCTTGAATATGTGACTAACATGTCTGAAATTGTAATGATTGCAAAGTAATTAGTTTTGTTTGTTGACATTCCTCCTTTCCTATTTGAATTGATGAGTTGAAGTGGAAGAGTTTCTTTGTAAGGTGAAGTGAAAGAGTCATTTGAGAAGGTTTTCCTTGATTATATAAGCATATTTTTGTGCATGTAGATATGTTGATGAAAGAAGATTACAAGGTATGAAGACCGTCTTATTGAAGTAAAGGTGTATGCAAGAGTGTGTATGATCATATTTGGTTGATGGTCATGTTTGTGAAGGAGCTTAGGAAAATTAAAATTCAGGTGTAATGCCTTTATGATAGAGCTTGTTGTAGCAGTATGAACCCATGAGAGTGTTATTGGTTGAGAGGCTGATTCAAGGAGAGACTCATGTCAAGAATGAATGTGTAAAAGTAGCCTCGTATGACAAAGCATTGCAGTGCGAGATGAAAAGGATGAGAAAAGAGTTGAAGAGAAGATGTTGGAGCTGATTTAGTGGTCACAACTTGTTGTATTAATACAACTAATTAAGAGTGATCAAAACATTGGAGAAGACTAAGTGGTGTCTTAGAAATTAGGAGTTGAAGCTTCCTTGTAAGTGGCATCTTAGATAACATCAAGTAAAAGCTTGATTGAAGTGTTTGATTTGAAGCTTCCATGAAACTAGAAGCTTGCTAAAGGTCAAGTGGCAACTTGACTAAATTTTGGAGTTGTAGCTTCAAGTTGAGTGGATGCTCAATAATGAAATCTTTGTAACATTTATAGGACATTTTTTTCCAAGTTAGTTCATTGGTTTTAGTGGGTTTTTCTCCTTCAAGGGTTTCCCACATTAAATATTGTCTCTCTATGTGTTCTCTTGTTGATTTCTTGTGAATGGTGTTGTGGTTTCATCATAACAAAGTAAAGAAAATTGAATTATCATTCAAATTTTGAATAAGCATTGATTCACCCCCTCATTTTCTAGAATTTCCAACACATTTTGTGGCTCAAACAAGAAATAAATCCTCGAACTCTCAAAGAATCATTTCTAAGAGGTATAACTTGATGTAAGAATCTAGAATGATGAGAAAATTTCATCGCATGTGAGACTAGAAATCATCTTAGGACCACCAACAATGTATACCTTATGAGAGTGTTTACAAACACTTAATCAAGCCTTGGTGATGAGCTCGGTGCAATTTGAAGGGAAAAACAAGTGACTCTTCCTCAAGTTCCATTTAGAGGTCAATCCTTCCATCTGGAGAAAGAATCCATTTTCATGAAGAGAAAATTGAACAATGTTGTAAGCATGATTTCCACGCAAGTGATATTTTGGTCAAAGAAATGAATTGTGAAGTTAAATAAGGTGTCACAATGTTCAAAATTGAAATGGTAAACTCATGAAGCAAGTAAAAGTGAGCTAGTCAAGTCATCAAAGTATTCAAGCCATCATATGTGAAGAATTGATGAAATGTGTTTTCCAATGGAAAACATATTAAGAAGAAGGTACGTAAGCTTCCCCAAATTTGATTTCATTCAAGAAGCGTTTTGGAGTCAATAAAGGTAAATAGGTTATCTTCATGTGAATCATCATGTATGCGAGGATGTGAAACCACCTTGGTTCTACTTAATGTCACTTACACAATAGTATTTTTAAACACTCAATCAAACACCTTGTGAGGTGATTGCACCTCAAAGAAAGAAAAATTATAACCAAGCCTCCTTTCAGTGAAACCAAGATCCATTGAGAAAGAATTTATTAAATAAAAGATAATGAAAAGAAGGTTCGCAAGGTTTCTCTATTCTAGAAAGTTTCATAAGAAGGTGAGAATCATCATGAATCCCATAAGGTATCTTGAACTGTGTAAGATGGATCCATCACAGCCCCTTTCTCTTCATTGGCATCCAAATGTGTCTTTCTCGGTCATTAAACCTTCTCATAAGAGGCATCTAAGAAAGATAGTGCATAAGCATTCTAAGGACGATTCCATTCAAATAATATTATGTAGCCAAGAAAGGTAAGAAGGAGGGACATCTCCATTACTTCATCCCATTCCAACAGGTGGCCACATGTTAGGAATTCCATTCGGGGTAATCCTTTCACCTGCATGATGAAGACTCATCTAAGAAAGAGAAGGAAAAACATCAAAAAAATCATCAATCATGAAGTTGTCCTTGTGATCATTGGGGTCAATTGTGAAATTCTAAGATACAAGAAAGTGATCCTCACTCTCACTGGGAGATCAAGAAAGAACCATCATGAGCGATGCACACGGTCATCCCAGGATCGCATTGTAATGTCTCACAATAGTGCTCGTAAACACTTTTTCAGTAGTCTAGAGTGTTTGTGCATCTTATAGAAGAAGGAATTTGTGAGCACCATGCTTCAAATCAAAAAATTCTCCATCAACGAAGCTTCTCTTCATCGGATCGTCAACTCCTCTCCACCTTCATTTCTCTCTCATGTTCTAATTCTCCATTGGGAAGATAATTTTCACTTTTTTTCTTATTCATTTAAATGTGACCTATAGTCAAACATTGTAATGAGTTCCCTTTAATTAATAAAAATGGAATCACTTTTATTTCCTAGGAATATGAAAGGTCACAAGTTGTAAGGGTAAGTGAAAATTCATGTGGGGGTAGACAAAGAGACATATTTGTAATGTTATAAATTGGAATGGATTCTCCATTCCAAAGGGTTAGAAATTTTTGATTGAATGTATGTTGTGTTGTCGGCCCCAAAATTCCCCTCTTTTGAAGTCAAGTTTAAAAAAATTGAGTCTGTGCCTTGGAGTGTCGAATTGCATCGAGGCTAGCATTGTTTGTAGTTTTCTGTTCATGGAGAATAATTTGAAAGTTAGCGAGGATATAGCTAGATAAAATGCAAATGTGTGGGATGGAATTCAGAACTTCCCCTTCCTATGCAATGTATGCAGAGTAACAACCCAAAAATGCAGTTTGTTTGATAATATGTGGATATGTTTGCCCTTTAGAATTGCCCACCCATATAATGATATGTATGTTGTGTATATATATGGATCTCTTGTTTGATTTTTTACACTAGTGACACAACATACCGACTAGGACCTCAAGATAGGAGTAAGAAAACTGAAAAGGCCGACCACAAATGTCAAAAAATGTGAAAAAGAACAAAGAGGACATGAGCGCCCAGGGTGGACAAGAGCGCTCGGGCCCAAAGCATCCAAACTTGTCACATCCCGCAGTTTACCCCATTCTATTTTCAACCAATGTTAATTGAAATTAACAATTTAAATCCTTTTTGGCGGTTTACGATACGCTTACATCTATAAGTAACCTAAGTTACTTATGAATGCAAGCGTATCGTGTGTTGTTTTTGTGAAATTGAACCCTATTGGAGATGCCTAATAGGTGTATGGGAATGTGTGTTGACATGTATAAACGTATTATCTATACACTAGCTCAGCAGAATACGTGAGCTCGTATATAGGCGAGATCGCCTATAAGTGCCGACAAGCACACTGCATGTTGGTTAGACGTGGCCAACAACATTGGACTTGCACCAAGTCATCTAGTTTTTAACCCGAACTCTGCCTCCATGTAGGGTGGGCATACTATATGGTCTAGAGACCAAGTGTATATATATATATATATACTTATGCATAGTGATGACTCCTTTGTTTGGCATATGTTATGATTTTGTGAGGTATTGGGGGACTTAGTTAAATAATTATTACCTTAGACCATGTGGTCTGCCCCAAGGTGATTATTTTGTTTGGTTGACTTGTTAAAAGTTTAAATGATTGCAAAAATAATAATAATAGGGAGGGGACCTCACGACCCCTCCACCCTCACCATGATGGGAATCCCCATGCATGCATCCCCAAATCTCGAGAGGGGGCAGGTGGCTTCATCCAATGGTGGCATTGATCAAGCCCACATGGGCTAGCAGAGGTTAGGGTTAAGTAAAACATTTCCATTCGAGCTGGGAGGGAAATGAGGAGAAAATGGGGGTGAAGCCTTGCCAAAATTAATACAGAGTCATTAATCATGGCCTACATGCCAAATAAATCACATTTCCAGTAGACTTGGCACTTTGTGGATTGCTTAAAAATGGAAGGGTTTCTCTGGGTTGGTTTTGTAGCGAGCAACTGGAGGAGAAAGGGTTGGAAAATTTGGAAAAATAATTGCAGCTTGGAAGTTTCATACAACTATCACAGGCATGGTTTCTTCTCCCTATGTTTTTCTCTTCTTTATGATAATACGTAGCTACTAGGTAGATGGAATAATGGTTAATCTAGGTATGTATATCTGGAATCAATATGTGTTTCTTATTTGAAAGTTTGACTGTAGAAATCGATGTGATCTTCTGTAACAAAAATGGTTTCCTGAAATCATTGTGTTATTCTTTATTTTTAAAAATGGTTGCCTGAAATCATTGTGTTATTCCTTATTAAAAAATGGTGCCTAAAATCGATGTGTGCTTCTATCTTTGATTGTTGGACTGTAAATGGTTGTTGGTCTCTACGAAAATTATCTATTTGATACCCTTAATAAACTTGGGTATATAAATAAATTTATTGAAAACCCATTTTTTTAAACTAGTAATCAGGAAGGGTTGTTGTCTGGGTGTATATTCTCCATAATCATTCTACCATTAGTAGGTAGACGTCTGCTCTAGCAGAGACTCAAGAGAATAATTATTTTTCTTCTGGCGTGTTGATAAATTTGCTCATTGACTTGCAATAAAACTTGGGCAGTAGGATTTTATTTAATGGAGTTGATTTTATTCAATGGGGGTGAAGTTCAGTTAAAATTTGAACTTCGTTTGATTCATTGAATCAAACAACTCGGGGTTTTATTTTTATGAACTCCGGGAATTATTTTAATTAGGTTTTAATGCCTATTTTAGACTTATTATAATGGTGTAGAAATGGTAGCCATTGTTGATGTGGGGTGTCTCACAGTCACACCGGTAACTCTTGGCCTCGTTGGTTTTTGTTTGGCTCTGGACTACATTGATGGGATAGAAGCGTTAGAGTCTTCTTGGGAGTATATGGAGTCTACAACTGTTATATGAATGTTTAAATGTTGTTGATACTTACTTCTTGAGTGAATAAAGGATTGTTTTATCCTACAATTGTTATATGAATGTTGAATGTTGTTGATACTTACTTCTTGAGTGAACAAAGGATTATTTTATCCTACAACTGTTATATGAATGTTTGAATGTTGTTGATACTTACTTCTTGAGTGAACAGATACCATTGTTATTGTGTTGGATTTGGGATTAAACATTATTGATGATGGGAAACTGTTTGAAAATGGTTCATATACCACAATGCATAGATAGCTCTGTGCCAATCTGGGCAGTTGGATGTTGTAGATATTTCCATCTTAATTAGATGTAAAATGTTAGTCTCTTTATGGAACATTGTTTGGAAAGAAAGTTGATTCATGGAAGTTTATTTCCTTTTGGTTTGTTAAAAATGTGATAATTAGAATTGATGATATTATTTTCTGTAATAGTTCAATTCTTGTAATCAGGATAATGGGATTTGTTAGATTTATTTCAATCTCTTTTATATCCTGAAATTTGTAAAATTTTATAGGCCATTGAATGTATGGAATGGCACAATGCGCCATTCCATACATTCATACCAACCAATTACTAATATTGACCTATCATAAGTAGGTAGAAGCCATGCCAGTATAGTGAATACTGACCCATTGCATCTACAGGTACACGATGAGGAATTGGTAAGAAGGTGGAGATGGAAATTACTAACTACTTGATTTAGGAGTTTTGATTCCCAAATTACAAGTGTGGAATTTAGTTTTCTTTGTGATTTGTAATTGAAAGACAATTTTGTTAATAAAAGGAAAGGAGTCCTTCCTTTGGATTATTTAATAATGATGAAAGGTGCTTATCTATTTTTTGGCTAAATAATAATTGCCATTGGTTGATTTCTGTTGTATGTCTGATTATGCTGATGTGATGTTGGAAGAAATATAATGTGGACAAGATGTTGTTTATTTTACTTAAAAATCTGTTGTGTTGTAAGAAACAAAGAATATAGGACAAGTAAGAACTCTTGTCTAGGAACGAATCTTATCAGTCTAAAAATATAGTTGTCTTACGAAAGATAATAGAATTGATCTATTTATGGTTAAGACTCAAAAGTTGATAGTGGAGTATGTGAAATTAAATTGGAAGATGTTTTAATTAAATCAGCAAGTTATTGTTCTTTCATTAAGGATAGGAATATTCATCTCATTTGATCTTACTTGAGTCAATGGGGAAACTTATGTTTAACCAATGGATGTGTTGACTTCATATAAATTCCTAAAGGATGTAATCTTTTTATTTTATGAATGCAAGTCATAATTTTTTTAAACATATGACATCTAAACAATCGAACCTAGTCTTGGTTATGCCTTGTTAGAGTTTTTCATCCACATCTCTTAAGGGGATTCGGATTGACCGACTCTTGTGAACCATTGTCAAGATGGCATTATGGTTATGAATGGATGGCATTTCTGAAATCCAAGTTGAAATGCAATTAATGACGTTGAAAGAAATTGTGAATATAAGAATAAACATGTGAGGGTCAAACTATATAAGTTAAGTATGGTGCATGTCTAATGATGAGAAAATACCTTAGCAAAACTTAACGTGCTTAAATCATGACCCATTGGTTCGGTTAACTCAATATAATTTCGGAATAAAGGAGTTAGATCTTCACTCATCATGAATAAGTTAAGGATAGGGTGGGTAGTTGTACACCGTACTATATGAGTACGTGTAAATTGGTTTCCAATTCGTAGGTATGCATATAGTATGGTGTACAATTACCCACCCTATCCTTAACTTATTCGTGATGAGTGAATATCTAACTCCTTTATTCCCGAAGTCATATTGAGTTAACCAAACCAATGGGTCATGATTTAAGCACGTTAAGTTTTTCTAAGGTATTTTCTCATCATTAGAAATGCACCATTTCGAATGGTGGACTGCGCTAATCCAAGAAATGAACCAAGGATCGATAATTAGGCATGTCCATCTTAATCTCGGTGTAAGCTTGAGATGAACCCTTAGCCTCCTAAACCTGCCATATTGTACTAATGTGTGGACATATCTGTCTTGGCTCGCAGATAAGCCCGTAAATTAATACAATAGGTAGGTATAAGATGTTAAGAGAGCATCTTTGGCTTCTGCGGAAGTTAGGGTCATACCATCAACATAACCTTAATGAATTTAGCATAAGATGGAATTTATGGGAGCTGAGATATATCATGTTGTGACTATGGATAGACTCTTATAGTTTGTGCAGACTTAAGAGTTAGCTTGAACACAAGCTGGAAACTTTGGCCAAAATGATGCAATGGTGATTGTGTCATTTTTCACTAATTTTGGAGTGTGGTTTGGTCGAGAACCGATTAAAGATTACCCAGATTCTAAGGTGGGTAGCACACGTGAAGGAATTTAATCACAAGGTTTCTCAACTACTGAAAGGTAGTAAAAGACTAAATGCTAAAGATTACATTTAAGCATTCATAAGAATGCAAAGGTGGATCAGGAGATCACGACAAGCCTTCTCAGTTGCACAAGTCTTGCTCATGGCCTAAATCGAGTCATCACAGGGAATCTAGGGAGGAGTAAATGATTACTCGAGTCCTAGATGGTCTTCTCGTAATGATAAATTATGTTTTTAAAGTTTAAGGATAATCCTTTTTAAATGAAATTACTACCTTTAGGGAGCCCCAAAAACCGGGTCTTACAAAACTAGGTGTTGGTGTCCTGGGATAACTAATGAAAAATGTGAAAAGACAAACGAGACATGGATCCTCGTGACTGACTAGAGGCCCAGGTACAAAAGTGAGCAGATGTGAGAGAGAGAGAGACAATAAAACAACCAAAGCAAGAGAGAGAGAGACTAGGGAGTGTGTCACCGGTGAATACTTTTCTTACTCAAGATCCATGCATATAACAACATACTTTTTTAGATAGTTTAACACTTTTGATTGGAGCTTATAACCGGGGTTCTTGGGTCCCCTCCCTTAACTATGTCCACATACCAAATATTACAATTTTAGCATAAACCCGGATGATGCAAGCCAATCCAAGACCAGCCGTTAAACCTGTCATCTTGGCCAACAACCGCGCTAAGCCAAGACAACCACCACCAGAGAAGAGAAACCAGACTCCACCACCAACGATACTAATACCACCACCACCGTGAAGAACTGCCGCTAAGCCAACTCACCGATGCAAACACAACCAAGACTAGTCGTCGAGCCACCATCCTAGCCACCAATAGCCACTAGCCTAGTCCACCACCGCCGAGAGAAGAGCACAAGTCGCAACCATCGGTGTTGCAAAAACCAACCACCACCTGGTAACCACCCCCAAAGGGGATCACACCTAGTAGGGTTTGAACTTGGGTGGATCCAAACCCAACCGCTTGTCTTAATCGATCCGCCCAAACCCTAATGGCATATAACAACATACTTGGTGGTATAGTAAAATAGTAATATATGCATTATTTTGTGTCTACAAGGTGACATAATCAAGGATCATCATGGTTGCATTGTGTGGAAGGCATGATGATGTTTTAGGGATCTGTTGGTTAGAAAATTTGTTGTTGTTGTACAAGAAATCAATAGTTTAGGGAATGGGAGTCCATCCTCTTTAATGGGGAGGTTCCCTTATTGAGCCAAAAATTAGAACTCTAAATTATTAACAAATATAGACTAATTAATTTGTGATGGGGATATTGGTGAACATGAATGACCCCATGATTCCCAATCTGAGAAGATAAAGAAATAACTAGGAGTGGAGGAATTACAAAATCAATATTATGATAAAACAAGTTGATCGAGAGAAACACGATTCATAACTAACCAACCAATCAAGGATATGCAAATTCTCCTTGGTTTTTCAATATTATCGCTTGACTATAAAAATGAAGGAAAGAAGAAACAACACTTTCAAATAAGAAGATTACATATCTTTATCCTACTCATGCATGCAAATGAAATTAAAGAACATATGTGTTTGCATAAATGGAAACTCCACAACACATAAAATGTAGATTGAATCAAATTTCAACACATTTTACTCCATGAATTAGAATACAAAGCTTTAGATTCAGATAAAACAAACAACATATTAACAAGATCAAGAAAGAGAGTTTGGAAGAATAAGAACTTGTTAGCATAATTTAGCATAGGCATATTTATTGCATTTTATTGCATTGTCTTTTATTTAATAATGTGCAACATGTGCACTCTAGTCTAGTGATTTGCATTCAATATTGTTATGTTGGATAACATTCAATATTGGTATTAGTAGTAATTACATGTGCATGTGAGATGGGTCTTATCATCTCGTAGTTGGTGTCTGCTAGGGTGTCATGTCTATCCATATGAGGCTGTCTAATATCTATAAATATTACAGCTCTTACATTGTAATGTAATCTGATTTCATGATCAATAATATTTGTGAGGCTTCCGTCCCTCTTTGGTCATTGCAATCTTATTCTATTCTATCATTTGGTATCTAAGCTATACCATTATTATCATTTGGTATCAGAGCAGGTTCTATCCAAGCAAGGTTGAAGAGGAGCACTATTGGAGAGGATCCATTGGAGAAGAAGATCTGCATCAAAGGAGAGCCATTGAAGCATCCCGCAGCCTCCATTCCTCCCAAGCATCCATCAACTAAAATTTGACCTATCCACTTATTTGGAAGGTAAATTTTTTTTTATTAGTCATTGGCATAGCCAATTGATCTAACATATTGGCGGAATATTTCAGATTTGGAGATCTTTAAAAAAAAAAGGAGAAAGATCTTGAAAAAATTGCAGATCTAAAAAAAAAAAAAAGATTTGTGAAAAAAAAAAAAAGAGATCTTAAAAAAAAAAAAAAAAAAAAGGAGAGAGATCTTGAAAAAAAATTGCAGATCAAAAAAAAAAAAAAAAAGATCAGATCTAAAAAAAAAAAAAAATCAGATCTGAAAGTGGAGGTGTGAAGAATTCGGGAGCAAAGGTTGAAGCAGTCCCGTCAACAAAATTCCAGCAGATAGCTCTTAGAAAAAAGGACGTAACTTTTTCATACAATGTCGGATTGATGTGCCATTTTTTTTTCTAGAAAGATAAGAAGGAGGCGCACAACTTTTCAGTTTACATCATCTTCAGATTCGGCCTCTACATGTGACGAAAAGTCTATACAAGTCGGATCATTTTTTTCTAAAAAAATCAGATCTAGCTGGTAAATTGGTAAGATCTCAAAAATAAGATTCGATTCTTCTAAAATTTTGTGGGTTTCAAGAAAAATATTGTATGATGTTGTTGTCAAAATTTTAGAAAAACCCAGATCACGGTTTGTGAGAAAAGGTGAAAACAATATTCAGATTGTTTGTTTGGATCTTGGGAACAAACAGGTCAATGGTTCAATTCCCACTCTCTCCATATTTTTTCTTAAATTATTTTTTTGGAAAATTTGGAGAAATTAATAAATTTTGGGAGATTTCCAAATTTAGAAGCTCACCAAACACATTTAGAGCCACCGCTAAATTTAGCGGAAAAACACCTATTGGGGGTAAAAATATTTTTGGCCTAAATTGTGTATTTTGTGATTCTAGACCCTTTTTTGTAAAGAGGGGGGACACAAAAACTTCATTTTGATGTACTTTTGGAGCATTTTGTACTAATCTTGGTGCATAAAGTGAAAAAAAAAAAGGGTACAAATTTTTTATTTTATGTTTGGTTCTATCACACGAGATCTTTGATCTCATAAAGAATGCTCAGTATATACGGTGCCTCTGGGAAGCGCTTACGGGTGATGCCGTCGCGACTACTACTGCACTTAACGCCTAACACAACTGCCTAAACGTCATCTAGGCATCGACCCTATAAAATCGACGGGGAGTAATAAGGACACAATACACACACATTTGAGCCCTCCCATCCGTTTGTGCTTGCACAAACCCCTCTCCGTACTGTCTAAGTACCACGTACTAAATTCTTTCACGTGCGTTAACACCTCTTTCCGTACTGACGGGTATATTGAAAGGGTGATCTTCTTCCACGTACCGATGGGTATATCGGAAGGGAGCGTATATAGAAAGGTTTGGTATATCGGCCTGACGGTATATTGAGAGGGAGACCATAAACCTGGAGTGATAAGAGCCTTACCCTTTGTCAGAAATTCAGAGTTTCAGAAATTCAGATTGTAGAAATGGGTGCACAAGCACCAAAGTTCTTCTTGCCAGATTCACAACTGCTTAGAGGAGACAACTATGCTGCATGGAAACCGAAGATCAAGATGTTACTTGAGTTTGAAGACCTATGGACAGTTGTAGATGGACAAACAACAAGATCACTTGATGATGGAAGACAACAAGTTCAATTTGACAGGGCCAATCAAAAGGCCAAGTTGATCATCTTGTTTAGTGTAACAGACGATGTGCAACCCCACATTAGAGATGCCACATCAGCCAAGGATGCATGGGATAAGTTGAGCACAGTCTATGAGGCAAAGAACAAGAATGCCATCCTCAACCTACTATCACAACTGCATACTCTCAAGTTCAAGCACAATGAGAAGGTTGAAGTTTTTTTGAGACGAGTTGCTACTTTGAGGGCATCTCTATTGGCATTGGGAAAAGAGATAAGTGATGAAGACCTCGTACCAATTGTGTTATGAGCACTTCCTCCTTCCTATAGAATCTTTGTGACAACTATCAATATGAGTGAACACACAATCACCTTTGAGAAGTTGGTCAATCTACTCCAACAAGAAGAGGCAATGAACAACAAAGATCATGAAGATGAGCAAGCACTATCTTCCAATCATAAAGGAAAGGGGAAATTTCAGTCCAATCACAAGAAGTCCCAACAAAACCAAAGTCAACGAGACAACACCAAGAAGTGTCCCATTTGCAATAGAGGGGGACATGACATCAAAGATTGTTGGTACAATTCCTACAAAAAGGGTTCATCAAGCAATTCAAAACCCAATAACCAACAGGGTAACAATAATTCAAATAAAGGGAAGTCCAACAACAACAACAATCAAGGGCAGAAAAATGGTAATTGGCAAAGAAAACCCAAACAACAAGGGTACATTGCCGAACATGAGGATGATTCAGATGAAGGACACCACATGTATTCTGCTCAATTTGATGAAGAAACCAAGTCCACACAAGATATCTGGTATGTTGACTCGGGTGCAACTCGACACATGACTGGACGCAAGGATTGGTTCTACACACTACGTGACTCACCTAACAAGAACCATGTGTCATTAGGTGATGACTCATCATACAGTGTCAAGGGGATTGGAAACATTTCACTACCTCTTGGAAAGCATGACTGCAAAATCACAAATGTATTATATGTACCTGGGTTGACCAAGAATTTGCTATCAGTTAGTCAACTCCTTGATCACAACTTGAAGTTGGATTTTGACAATAATAATGGAGAAAAAGTGTGCTTGATAAGAGATAAGTCAAGAGGTTCCAAGATTGTAGCAAGAGCCTCCAATGTGGGACGCATGTTCCAACTTGATTTTGTCCACAAGGATGATCAAGCTCTAGTGGCCAAAGACACACAATCTGCAGAACTATGGCATCGCAGATATGGTCACATCAGTTTTGGCTATCTCCAAACACTTCAAAAGGGCAACATGGTGAAAGGATTGCCTACACTCAAGCACAACACTGACAAGTGTCACAATTGCCTAGCTGGAAAGCAACACAGAGTACCCTTCCAGAAGAACACATATAGAGCTAAGGGAAAGCTTGATTTGGTGCACACCGATCTTTGGGCCCATGCAACCAAGTCATTCTGGATGTCAATACTTCATGCTTTGTGTTGATGACTACTCAAGAAAGATGTGGATATATTGTCTAAGAAACAAGAGTCAAGCCTTTGAGACATTTCAGAAGTTCAAAGCACTTGTTGAGAATGAAGTTGGTCGCAAGATCAAAACTCTCCGCTCAGATCGAGGGGGGGAATTCACAAGCAATGAGTTCAAGACTTACCTGGAAGCTCATGGGATTCATCGACAAATGCCTCCTACTCACACACCACAACAGAATGGTATAGTTGAGAGAAGGAATCGTACTATCATGGAAATGGTGTGATGTATGATTGATGACTCAGGTTTAACAAAGACATTTTGGGCAGAAGCTGCAAGAACTGCAGTCTATTTGTTGAACAGAGTGCCCACAAAGTAGCTCTTAAAGGAGTGACACCTCAAGAAGCATGGTCAAATCGAAACCATCAATTGCACACCTAAGAGTATTTGGGTGTAAAAGCTAAGCATGCACATACCAAGAAGAAGAACAGAACAAGTTGGATATGAAAGCCGAGAAACCGATATTCATTGGATACAATGAAGAAGCACTTGGGTACAAATTATGGGATCCGAAAGCAAAGAAAGTATACACAAGTAGGGATGTTGAGTTCTTTGAGAAGAAACAAGCAGATGCTCCACTCAACGACTCAACAAACATGCAGAATACACCTCTTGTGAAGACAAAATTTGATGTTCCCACTGAAGATGACAAGTGATGAATCGATGATGGTGAAAACTTGGATCCACCACAAGCCAATGGAACAGCTAAGAAGTTACCTAAATGGTATACTCAATTAATAAGAGATGCAAATTTGGATGAAGCACCTAGCACATCATCCAATCCTAGACCTAGAACTCGCAGTCAAGCTCGTGAAGAGGTCAATTATGCCCTAATGAGCAGAGTTGTTGAAACAGTTGAGCCATCTACAGTTCAGAAGCCCTACAATCAAAAGCTTGGAAAGATGCCATGGATTCAGAGTATCAGTCAGTGATGAAGAACAACACATGGCAACTTGTCGACCTTCCACCAGGAAGAAACCCATCGATGCAGATGGATATTCAAGACTAAGTACAAATCAGATGGGACTATTGACAAGTATAAAGCAAGGCTTGTAGCAAAGGGGTATGCACAACAAGAAGGCATTGATTATGAGGAGACATTTGCTCCCACAACCAAGATCAAGACAATCAGGATGATCTTTGCTCTAGCTGCACAATTTGGTTGGAAAGTCCACCAAATGGATGTGAAAAGTGCCTTTCTTAATGGAGATTTGCAAGAAGAAGTCTATATGACTCAGCCAGAGGGTTATGTAATACCAGGAAAAGAGATGATGGTATGCAGACTCATAAAATCTCTATATGGCCTAAAACAGCACCCCGGCATGGTACATCAAAATTGATGAGCATCTCATAAGTCATGGATTCGAAAGGAATCCTTATGACCCCAATCTCTACCTCAAAAAGCAAGGGGGGGAGATTGTCATTGTGGTTGTTTATGTCGACGATCTAGTCATTACAGGAAGTTCTGTGAAGATGATCGATGCAACAAAGAAGGATTTTAATCGATCATTCGACATGACAGATCTCGGGCTCATGCACTATTGTCTTGGGTTGGAAGTATGGCAAAAAGAGAATCATATCTTTGTGTCACAGTTGAAATACACCAAGACAACGCTCGAGAAATTCAGGATGATGGACTACACTCCTATTGCTACACCTATGGAAGCGAGACTTCAGTTATCTCGTTCCGATCCATCACCACCGGTGAATGCAACTCTCTATCGGCAGTTGATCGGGAGTCTCATTTACCTGACATATACTAGACCAGATATCAGCTTTGTAGTCAGCTATTTATCACGCTTCATGCAAGAACCGAAAATATGTCATTGGAAAGCAGCAAAGAGAATACTAAGATATCTAAAGGGTACATTTGACCTTGGTCTAGAGTACAAGAAGAATGACAATTTCTTCTTGACAGGATATTCAGATTCAGATCATGCAGGAAACATGGATGATAGGAAGTCAACATCAGGCTTCGTCTTCTTTATGGGATCTGGACCGATATCATGGGGAAGCAAGAAACAAAACTTTGTTTCTCGCTCTTCTACAGAAGTAGAGTATCGAGCTGCAGGTGAAGCTGTTTGTGAAGCAATATGGCTACGCCGAATACTGGAAGGAATTGGTCTACCACAACAGAAATCTACTCCAATATATGTTGATAATGAAGGAGTTCTAAAGCTTGTTCGCAATCCAATATTTCATGAGAGAACCAAGCATATTGAAGTACAGGTTCATTTCATACGCGAGCATGTCTTGAAGCACAACATACAGCTCCATTTTTGTCCTACAGCTGAACAGAAGGCAGATGTTTTCACTAAGTCACTTGCACGTGACAAATTCACACTGTTCAGAGAGTTCCTCTCCACTTCATTGGAAACTATGCAAAATTAAGGGGGGGAATGTTAGCATAATTTAGCATAGGCATATTTATTGCATTTTATTGCATTGTCTTTTATTTAATAATGTGCAACATGTGCACTCTAGTCTAGTGACTTGCATTCAATATTGTTATGTTAGATAACATTCAATATTGGTATTAGTAGTAATTACATGTGCATGTGAGATGGGTCTTATCATCTCGTAGTTGGTGTCTGCTAGGGTGTCATGTCTATCCATATGAGGTTGTCTAATATCTATAAATATTACAGCTCTTGCATTGTAATGTAATCTGATTTCATGATCAATAATATTTGTGAGGCTTCCGTCCCTCTTTGGTCATTGCAATCTTATTCTATTCTATCATTTGGTATCAAAGCTATACCATTATTCAATTGAGTTTCTCTTAGATGTATTATCCTTGAATAATTGACAATAGGGGATTGCAAATCTATAAAAGATTTTAGCTTTCGGTGATTCCCCCTTTTGGACTACATTCTTCAATTCAATGGCAACTTCCTCAAGTACTTTGATTCTCCACTCCACACTAAAATTCCATGTTCTAGATAAATTACTTTTAGAATCATCAAAAATATTCTCGAAAGAAGGATTTTTTCATCTGTGAGCATCATGATTCTAAGATTCGAACAACATAAGCCCAAATCTTGAGCTCTTTATCAATACCATCAATTCCTGAATTGATTTGATTTTGGGTTGAGATGATGTTGTCATAAATTTTACATGCCTCATCAATAAATTGCATCCCATAAACAAGATTTCTTCAATCTAGACCTATGAAGCCGAAAGAGGGATTCACGAGAACCGATGTCGAAAACAATGCACCACAACAAAGTTGCACTCCAATGGTAACGTCAAGCTCCAATGTAATAAGCAAGATTCGAACAATGGAAAGAATATACAAATAAGAAAATAGGTCTGCTCATCCTCATAGATCGAAAAAAGGAAGTACAAATAGGGGTGTTGTGTAACCCCCATGCCTAAACAAGGAAAGAATATTAATGATGCCATTGATGCATATGACGCCACTAAAGGAGGAGTTACAATTCCAAATAAGGAATGTAACTCCTATATGACACATTGACGTAAATGACAATGATAGATTCTATGACAAAATCTGACACTTGTCATTTGACTTCCTAAGACCTATGACTCTCGCAAGGCAAGATGACTCACCAGGTGATGTGGACGATGACTAGGAATGTCACACACACCAACACCCCCCTTCATCAAAGTCGAGGAAGAGGTCAAGGTAAGCCAGAATAGAAAAGAAGACTCCCCTAGATAACTAAGAAAGATGTGTCAATGGGGCCCGGCAACTAAAGGCCTGATAAGGTGCCCATATACAAACAACATCTTTCTGGAAAGAAGAAGAAGAGGAGAAGAAGGGGACTATATAGCCTGAAGAAGATAGGTAGCTGCAGTAGACCTCACCCTAAGAAGAGACCGCAAGTGAAGAAATTTCACCTCAGTGAAGGGTTTGGTGAATATGTCTGCAACCTGATCAGTTGTCTGAACATACTATATGTCGATGATGTTTTCATGTATCAAATCCCATATGAAGTGCATGTGAATCTCAATGTGCTTCATCCGCTAATACTGAACTGGATTTCTACAAATCGAGATAGTGCTCATGTTATCACAGTAGATAATGGTAGGCCACCGAAAGTGGATGCCAAACTTTGTCAAGATACCTTGTAACCAAACAACTTCTGTGGCAGCGTTAACTACTCCTCTGTACTCTACTTTTGTTGATGATATGGCAATGGCATTCTACTTCTTGTTGGACCAACTGACAGGACCTGAACCAAGAGTGAAATTGTAGCTTGAGGTAGACTTCGATGATCTAGATCACCGGCCCAATCTGAGTCTGTAAATCCAACCAAGTCAATCTCAATCCCTCCTAAGTAATGAATACCATCTATGTGAGTGCCACGAACATAGTGAAGGATCTGCTTTGCTGATTTTAAATGCAACTCATGAGGATCTTGCATAAATCTGGACACGATCCCGACAACATACAAAAGATTTGGCCGAGTGTGAGTAAGGTAGATCAAGCTCCCCACCAACTGCCGATAAAGGGTACCATTAACCAAGGGGTAAGAGCAATAATAAACAAACTTGACCTCGAAAAGAAAAGGAGTAGGTGAGGACTTGTAATCAGACATGTGAAACCGAGCAAGAAAATCAAGAGAGTACTTAGGCTGCGAGATCATAATTCCGAGTCAGATTGTGAAATCTAGATCCCAAGAAAGTAATGAAACAATCCTAAGTCAGACATGGAGAACTTATTGGCCAAGGAGATCTTCACATAATTAATGATAGAGGAAGAGCTACCCGTGATCAACAAGTCATCAACATAGAGAACAAGAATAAGCATGGAGTCATCCTACCACAAAATATACACATTTGGGTTAGAGTGACACCGAGTGAACCTTGATGCAAGTAAAAAGGAGTCCATCTTGGCATACCAAGCCCGAGGGGCTTGTTTAAGGCCGTAGAGAGACTTCTTTAACTTGCAAACAAGGGATGGATCATGGACATAACTTGGAGGTTGTTCCATATAGATCTCTTCCTCTAGGTCCCCATGAAGGAAGGCACTCTTAATGTCCATCTGGTGGACTTCCCATTTGTTAGCGGCAATGATGGCAAGGGTCATTCAAATGGAATTCATCTTCGCAACCAGAGAAAAGGTTTCGAGTAATCAACCCCAACTACCTAGGAGAAACCCTTAGCTACAAGTCGCGCACTTTATACTTCTCAACTTCTCCATTGGCTCCATACTTTGTTCGATATATCCACCTACACCGAATGAATTTTCTTCCTTTTAGAAGAGGGGTAAGATCCCAAGTGTCATTCTTTATGAGTGAGGAATACTCCTCATCCATAGTAGAATCCCACTCAGGAATCCCAGAAGCTTCCTGGAAAGATGGTGGATCAGAAGTAGAGGTGAAGAAGGAGTGGGGTCCAACAAAACTTGAGCAAGTACGTCTCTCATCTGAAGGATCTCCAACTAAATCTCCAACACTTTGTAAATTTTTCCTGGCCCAAAGAGGTCCCGAAGGTTCAAGCTCAAAGTCGAAAGATTATTCACTCGAGTGAGAAGGGACATAGTCCTCATCATCACTACTGTTAGAATCAGAAGACTCAGAAGTTTGAGGATCGGGAGGAGTAGGGAGAGGAGGAACTCACTTAACAACATCATCATCGATGATTCAGAATCGGAATCGGTGGGCAAAAGAACCTCGGTGAAAGTAAAAGTCAAGGATAACTCATCAAACTTCACACTCCTCTCAATATAGAGTTCATGGGTAGTAGGGTTCAACAATCGACATCCCTTCACGCCATCGGGATACCAAACAAAGATACAAAGTTTGGATTGTGGATCCAATGCCTTACGTTTCTTCTTGGGAATTTGAACCATAGCTTTGGATCGAAGACTCAAAAGTGCTCAACATCAAGCTTGTGTCCAAACCGGGCTTTGAAGGGTGTCATCCCTCTTACTTCCTTGTGTGGAACACAATTCTGAATGTAACAAGCACAATTCACTTGCTTCACCCAATACTGCGGAGGAAGGGACTTCAAGTGAACCATACAAGTGGCCATCTCCTTTAAAGTTTGGTTCTTTCTTTCTGCAACTCCATTTTGGGAAGGGTTGTAAGCAACTATACGCTACAAAGCAATCCCCTCAGAAGTGCAGAAATCCTCAAACCTATTGCTCACATACTCGCCTCCATTTTTGGTTCAAAGAACCTTGATAGACTATTCCACTTGTTTCTTAGCAAGAGCCTTAAAGTTTTGAAAATGCTCAAAGACTTCAGACTTAAGCTTAAGAAAATATACCCAAGTATAACGCGAAAATTCATCAATGAAGGTTAGTATATATAGAGCTCTAGTGAAAGAAGGAGATGGAAAGGGGCCATAAACATCACTATGAACAAGATCCAAGGGATGAGTAGCTCTCCAGGATTTTCCCTTATCAATTTTTTTTCAGGTCCCCTCACAAATACCTTGAGAAAACTTAACTCTGGTTAACCCGTTGACCATTTTGTTTTGGCTTAATTGTTCAAGGCAACGATAATTTAGATGCCCAAAATGCTCATGCCATAGCTTGGTAACCTCTTTCACATGAGTGAGCAAGGCATTGGCGTCAAATCGAAGAGAAGTGGGAAAAGGTATACAATCATGAAGCAAGTGATCCGCCTTTCCCACAACCACAATGCGGTCAGAGTTAAGCTGACGAATGATCACCGAGTTAGGACCAAATTCCACTCACATTCTTTCACCAAGGTGGGTGATTTGGTAAACCGATAGGAGATTTATAAAGAGATTGGGAACACTCAACACTTGGTTAAATGTTCCACCTTCTATCTCTACCGATCCACTACCGAAAACCGACACATGAGTGTCATCACCCAACATGATTTGGGACATGCCACATGGTTCAATGCTAGAGAATTCAACCTATGAATAATCCATGTGGTGCGAAGCACTGAAATCGATAATCCAAGTTGATGATGGAGTTGATCTAGCTACGAGGGCCTTACCTTTCTTATTTTCATTTTTAGACTCCTTTGCTTTAGAAGACTCGCCCTTCTGAGTGTTTTGTTTAACGGATTCAGGAACACTTATTTTATTCTTCTCCAGCAAATGAGTTAAGTGATCAATTTGTTTTTCAAAACAATGATGCTCATCATGGCGTAATTCTTACAATAGGAGCATTTAAACTTTTCCTTCTTCATTTTAGGCTTAGAAGTTGAAGTGTCAGTGTTGGGCTTAGCTGGGGGTTGGTTGGTCTTGGTTTCTTTCTTAGGTTGGTCCTTTGTTTCTTTCTTCTTTTCATTTTTCTTACCCTTATTTACCACAAGGGCATGTGACTTGGATTTTAGAGTCCCCATTTGAATGCGTTTGTCCTATTCTCAAATGACTTAGCATGAAAAACTGTCAAAGAAGGGCATTTTCCAAGCATTGCCCAAGGTGGCTTTTGTGGCATGGAAAGTTGAAATGAAGACAAAGTATTCAGGACCTAATTTAGAAAGAATCGACAAGATCAATTAAGAGTCTTTCTTTTCCACTTTACATTCCTTTAGAAGCAGTCTAGTGTGGACAAACTTTGAGAAGAAGGCCTACAAGTTTTCAAAGTCACTAGGATTTAACCCTAGTAGTTCATTCTCCAACTCATGCGCTCTCATGTCATCTTACTTCCCAAACATATTGTCGAGCATTTTCCACGTTCCATCAAGAGTCGAGGAAGTTTCAATGTGGAAGAGCAAGTCGAGAGAGACAGACATACAGAGAAGACCTAAGGCTTCATCATAATGGTTGAACCACTTAGATTTTTCGGGTTCATCATTAGGTTTGGTCTCTAACCCCATGGTGACACTGGTATAACCCTTTACTTCACAAAACCAATATAATTTTAGATTTCCATTCGAAGAAATTAAAAGGTGTGAGCACCGGTACTTTAGAGATATCCATAATGAAGAGATAGAACCAACGAAGGAAGAAGGAAGGAGAGAGAAAGGAAACAACCACCCCAAAACAATATCACACCCCCGAGTTAGGCACTTTATAGTTTAGTGCGTTGATTACAATCAGATGTGACTGTGTGCTAAGAACCATTATGTCACTCACCTTGCAATCAACATAATAACATATAAGAGTGGAGACAACAATCAAGGTTTGTTGGGCGCAACAGTTTGACACCGTAAGCAAGCACAAGAACGAGTGAAAACAAGAAGGGGAAGAGAAAGCCTTGTGAGAAATAGCATCTCACATCGCATGAAAGAATCCCTTTGTTGTAAGACTATGGCAGACACGCTCACAAGTCCACAAGCAATAAAAGGGATAGAACAAAGCTCAAGATGATTCGAAATGAGCTAAATTAAGTAATACAAAGACACCCCCCAGAATGTGGCACTTTATAAAATAGTGCATTTACAAAACTGATAATCCCATCATCTAGAGTGTAAAAAAAACATGTAACTTTGACTAAAGAAGTGCTCAAAACCGAGCAACGAGTCAAAATTTATAGCAAAAAACAATTCCGCAACTGATGGAAAAATGCTAATAAGCCTACAAATGGATTAAAAAAGTGCCCTAAATGCATGCAAAGGGTGTCGTATGTATGCTTGTTAGAAACAACATCAAATTTTAGATAGGGTTTGTTTTAATTGCGAGGGGGGATTAGCCTCCTACCAACCCCGGACCTCACCCTCCTATCTTCGACACTCGAAGGAAGGTTGAATAAAACAAGCAAAATACCCAAAAAAATATCTAAAAAGAAATGCCAATAATTTTTTTTTTAACCTAAAAACTTTTAAAAGGTGATAGATTTACTAATAATCAATTTTGAAAAGGATGGATACGGGTGGCTCGAAGAGTGGAGCTGGTTGGATGTGAAATGCACTGAGTTAGTCGGTCAACACGTGAGTTGTCAAGCTGAAATCTCACCAAGGTAGAGGTGGTGTAGGTCGAGCCGAGTCGACACGTGGAGGAGACGGTGCCTTGTCACAATGGTCAAATGTAGCAAAGATTCTAGGCAAAGCGAGAATAGGAGCATAGTGAACTTAAATGACAAAGAAGATGGCGAGATCTTGGAAATGACCGTATGGGAGCCCGAGTCGATTAGTGCAAGTCCGAGTTCGTGAGCAAGCATGAGTGGCCAAAGGCAAGGTAGAGAACCAAGTAGAAGTTGGATGTGCAAAGCGAGAGGAAGCGGTGTAGGTTAGAAAAGGCCGAGTCGATCTCAAACATGAAGATCTCAAGTCAATCACTATACGTTCGGGTTTCAATGCAAGCACGAGGAGATTAGAAACACAAGTCTGGAGACCAAGGCATGAGTAGACTTCAAACTACTACAAACTGAGCCCTTAGTTGGGGTGAAAACATGATGTAAAATCTTGAAAATCCAATGTAACCACATTCAAACTGAGCACATGAGACATGTGAAACCAGTGCCGATAGTGCTAAAAATAAGCATAGAGATCAGAGGTGAGAGGTATCAATACCCAATGCACAACAAAGTAATGCACAAGCAAACCAAAAACAAGCCTCCAAATCCAAAAAATGTGCCCGAGCAGTGGGTTCACCAATGTAAACGAGTTAACAGGTAGAAAACGTCCATGCAATGGTGACCTCGAGAAAACAATGAACCACTAGGTCCACGCCAGAGTAAAAACGAGCTCACAAGAATAGAAGCAATCCCAAACAAACTCAACAACCATGATAAAGCAAACCAACCAAATACTCTCAAACTTGCAACTACTGAAACCTCAATACGAGGTGAGCAATACAATTCCAAAATAATAATCGAAAAAACTTGCACGAGGAAATAAGAAGAAACCAGAAGTAATAAACAACTTGATAAATGAAGAGTGCATGTTTTACCGAAACCAGCTCTGATACCATGAAAGAGGGATTCGCGAGAACCGATGTCGAAAATAATGCACCACAACGAAGTTGCACTCCGATGGTAATGTCAAGCTCCAACACAATAAGAAAGATTCAAACAATGGAAAGAATATGCAAATAAGAAAACAGGTCTACTCATCCTCATAGATCGAAAAAAGGAAGTACAAATAGGGGTGTTGTGTAACCCCCATGCCTAAACAAGGAAAGAATATCAATGATGCCACTGACGCATATGACGTGATGGACGATATGATGCCACTAAAGGAGGAGTTACAATTCCAAATAAGGAATGTAACTCCTATGACGCACTGACGTAAATGATAATGACAAATTCTATGACAGAATCTGACACTTTTCATTTGACTTCCTAAGACCTATGACTCTCGCAAGGCGAGATGACTCACTAGGTGATGTGGATGATGACTAGGCATGTCACACACACCAACATAAGCCTTACCAAAAGTGGAATTCTTGTGAATCTCTGTGATTGCTTTCAAATCAATCCCAATAGTGGCAACAGTGGGTGGAAGTGTGGAGAAGGGTGTTGGATCAAGAGGAGCCTTGTCCGATGAAAGGAATGACTTGACGAAACTAACAAGTACTTGCACTTGTTCCTCTAGGTACTCCTAAGTCGGTTTCCCCTTTTCAACCCTTTCAATGACCATATAAATGGTTTCTATAAGGTTTTTAACTTCACCCTCACGAGTTGATTCACCCAGTGAGATCGAGATCGATCTATATTTTTCACTCTTGTCCTCGTTTGGTTTAACAATTTCTAAGAATTGTTGCCTTGTTGAGTCAGAAACCATACGAGAAGTTATTTTGACTTTCTTTAGAGGAGGAAGGAAAGGGCTAAGGAGGGAAGCCACTTTGCATACAATTATGGAACTTTTACCCTGGATTAAGCTTTCCTCTTCTTACTATCAACCATGAGATGAACCCATGTGAATTAATATCTAGAAGATGTTGTTAGAGGAGGAAATGCAAGAGCAATTTGGGAACTTGGAACTTGAGAAGCAGAAACCTCAACAGTGGAAGTTACAATAGAAGAGGAGGAAGGCCTTCTAACATCCAACTTAGGCCTTGAAACATTTGTATTTCTGAATCCGGTGCAATTATTTCAACCACATCCTCTTCTTCATCATCTTCTCTAGATTCTTCTTCTTCTCCTTGTTCATATTAATTTTTCTTAGCTACTTCTTCTTCAATAAGTCATGTGGTGTCTTTCAGAACTACCTCACTTCCCGATTCTTGTGTTTTCCATTGCTCACTTCTTGCTAGATGTCTCTACTTTCTTCTAAACCTCTTTGGCCTTATCTTTCTTCATGTAAACCTTGGTTCCTGGATCAAAGGAGAGGAAAAGGGAGTTTTCGAGTAGGAACATCCTTTTGTGAAGAGGAAGCCTCTTGAGAAGAAGATGTCTTTTGAGATTCCTTAAATATTTTGTTGAACCAATGCTTTGTTCTCGTGGAGTACTGGAGTATTCAGATCATTAGGGTTATCTTTCTCCTTCTGGGACCAATCAATGGTGGGTAGAGGAGTGTTGAATAGATATTATGTACTCTATAATGACAAGATCAAAATCATCATCAACCATCCCTTCTGGAACTATATACAATTTGAAATTTTTGATCTGCTGCAATGACAAGCTACAAAACATTATTTTCCTAACCTCATATTCATTAGCAAAGTCATCCCAACAATCCTCAAATGCTAGCAAATGATAACATGTCATCCTTTTGCAATGAAGCCCTTGTTGTCAAAAGAAGCCCTTTTCTGATATGAGTGGAAATTTAACTCAGAGGTGGTTCTTTCAACATTCTGAGCATCCAGGGCTGACCTACAAGTATAATTTCCCAAATTGATGGAAAATTGAATGCTTGAGATTTTCTTATCTCTACGAGTTAAGTGGATAACATCCAGCTACCTATAAAGCTTGACCAAAACTATCTTATCATTGAAACAAATTGGCAATTTGTATGGTGCTCCTTTAAACCCAACTATTTGAATGTATGAAAACTTCCTAAAGCTGTATAAATAGGTGGTATATGTGGAAATCAATTGTCTAGCCTTCGAGAATACCTATTAATCACATTTCCTTTAAGTAATCTAACCAAGAACATGGTGAAGGAATCATTAACTCTCCTATGTAGACTCTTATTGTTTGGCTATGTGAGTTGAGTGTAAAAATCATATATTGTTAAGTTTTGTTTGTTGTCTCGACCTGTTAATCCAATCCATATTTTGTACCTTGCTATAGTATACATTAGATATGAGGTCATATAGAATGTTTTGCTCTGGTGAACATGGGTAAGTTGATGAGTCAGATTCTCACAAATTATCTCTGCCCAGTTCAGGTGTTGTGTGCCTTCACAAATTATGTTGATATACATGCACATCTAGTTCTAAAACTCATTAGTTGATGACAGACCCATTACCCTTGCAAACAATGTTATTATATTAGAAAGTTCCTCTGAGAAGTAAATTCTATAGAGGGTTTTGGGTAATTTGGAAGGCCCCTTTCTTTTAATTTTTAGCCATGTCTTAGCAATCATTGTCTTGTATTTGTGCGGTTAAATAATCTTTGGGCTTCTATCCTAGCTAAGACATTAAAGTATTCAAAAGTGATAATTCCCAAGGCCACGTTGATATGGTGGGCATTAAGTTGAGCAAATGACTTGTTCTTGTAAGTATTTCAATTCTTTTGTTTGTGGATCAAAATTGGATGCACAAGCTAAGATTGTGTCGGTGCATTGGACTGAGGTGGGGAAACCAACAACATGGGCCAAACCACTATCTCTAACACATTGGGCCAATGGGGTTGGGTTATCATCTCTTATCCTAGCCCAAAAATCATCTAGATTCATATGTTTAACATCATTGTCACCAATATCAGGCACAAAGGTTTCTAGGGAAGAAATATGCTCGTATCCAACATATTGGAACTTCATGATGACAAGTTTAGGAAGAACTTAGGGAAAAAAGGCTTAATAGTGAATTTCGAGGAGGATATGAAGGGGAGGGCTAAGAACTCAAATAACTACCAAAATAGATAAAAGTAAGATAAAACCACTCACCTTTTGGATGAAAAAGATGACACCTTCACAACGGTCTTGATGCACTTGGAATTTTTGAATTTGGATAAAAATTGAGGAAGTTACAAGCCAAAACGTGTTTTCACTTGCGGGAGGAGGGATGGACACACCACTATAAAAACCAAGTAGTTTACAAATGTGAAAACAAATTGAGTATGGGAAGGTTTATATAGGGCTTGAGGTCGATTTATCCAATTTAACATATAAAATAGTGAATCAGATATTTGGAGGCCCGCAAGAACACTTTTTAAATACAATTTCACTCTTTTGCTATTAAATTGGTCATGACAAACTTGTAGAGAATGGCTAAAACAAATGTACAATCTCAACTCTTTGATGAGGGTGTATTGGAGATGTAGAGAACTTGAAGTCGGTTGAACTTGTTCCAAGTGTTCCCACAGTTCCCGCAATCACTGATGGGACTGAAGGGAAGGAGATTTTGGGGGATGTTTTTACATGAAACTAAGAAGATTTAGCAAAAAGAATGAGGTGGTTTGATCGTCACATTTTTATGAACGATCGTTAAGAAGATAAGTTTCTTTGAAACCCTAGCTAAACCCTAGCTCAAAGTGAATTGGAGAAGATTGCTTGTACCAACCTAGTTTTGATTGGTTTTGAAAAAGTGACAATTTTATGTTATAGAGGACTCCTCCAGATTTCCAGAAAGGTATATTAGAGCATGTGACCATATGTGGGACCCACTGAAAAATGTTTGTTTTTGAACAAGTTCAGTTTAAGGAAAGATTGTCCAAAGGAGTTGCAAAATAAATTGACATTTGTTTTATCCCTAGAGTTTTTCTACATGTCCATGATAGTTTTAGATCATGGTTGAGGTGAAAAAGGGCAAAGTGTGCCCTATTTATGAAGATTGATTTTTGGGGCAGTTTGGAGCAACTTGTGGTAAAAGTGGAATTGCAGGAGCTACAAGAAGAGTTAGGACTCCATTCAAGTTGTGTTGTGATCCTGATTTTTATATATTTCCATTGGAATATCAAACTTGTGGTTTTGATTTGGGATGAAGAAGTTATGACATGTTCTTTGAGGGTAAAATCTGGAGGATGTTTAGTTTGACATGGCGTGGAGAAGCTCCACGAGGTAAGATGATAGTCATGAGCTGTTCATGATTAGTAAAGGTTGTTGAGTGCTTATACATTATGTATAAGGGTGTTCCATGCTTTGGTTAAGCTTGGAAGTGATTTTGAGGTGATGGAGCAAGTTGAGCTCAAGCTTAGTTCTTGAGTCCTAGAAGGATAAAGGAGCAGTTTCAAAGATGGACCTGGTTGAAGGCCTTACACTTGGAGTTGGAAGGAAATGTAAGATGTAATAGAAATAAGATTCACAAGGTTTTCCAATGGTATATGTTATATCTCTTTATGAGGAGATTTGATAGTTCATTCAACTAAGTTTGTGAAGAAGAAGGTTTCTTGGTTTTCGGGACAAGATTGCTCAGTGGAAGAATGAGGTAAATGTTGCATGTTTTGGATTGGATGATGTTTGATATCAGTTGGAGAGTGAAAGGGGATTAATTTTTTTATATTAAAGGATTTGGAGGTCTTAAAAGTGGTAGAAAGGGTGCAATTAGTTTAGTTTGAAAAATTGCTTCCTAGGCAACTTAATTTAGTGAAGAGGAAAGTTGGTATGGTTTGCACATATGAATGCTTAATGAGCTGTAACATGCATGGATGTGATCTACATATACCTAGGATTACATTGCATGGCTATATGCTATAGTTGAGTTGTTCTTGGGTGGCATTGATGCCAAAAGGTGAAGACAGGGTCGTGGAAATAACTATTTTGAGAAGAATATGAGCCTTCTTGAGTTAGTTATGATAAATTTGATTGGTACAAGCTAATTAACAACCATGGATGGTGTTGTTATGTCATATTTTACATGTTTTGTGCATTTGGAAGCTTAAAAATCATGGTTATAGTATTTGTAGTTTTAGCTCATCCAGGCGATGGGGTTTTGAGTTATTTTTGAGCTAGTTTGGTGCATTTGGGCATAACCGACCTATATGGGTCCATTATGAACGTTTTAATGATTTTATTGATTTTTTTTAGTTATACTAGTCGAGATAAATGACTAGGACCGACCTCCTTGTGATTATGAAATGAAATGCATATAAAAGAGAGTTTAGAATTCAAATTTGACCTAGTCCTCGGTGAGGGAAAAACGTGACTTGCTTCGAGGGTGTGTAAGATCTTCTAATGCATGGATTTTGAGCTAAGGATGTTGGAAAAAGTATGAGGAAGGATAGAGAACATGTGAGCAAGGGTTTGAAACCAAGACAAGTCCAAGAAGAATAAGAAAAAGTGAATTGAAGAAATGAGGGTTTGAAGAAAGTGTATGAGCTGAATTAGTGATCTCCATTAGTTGTGGCGGCAACAAATTTTTTTAGAGATCTTCATCTTCATATGGTTGAGTTGGTGCTTGATCATCTCGGGGTTTTATCCTCCTTGTGGAGTGGGTGCTTCACTAAATTAGGGGTTGGTGCTCCTTGTAGAGTTGGTGCTCTACTAAACTAGGGGTTGTTGCTCCTTATGGGTTTTGTGCCTCACTAAATTTGAAACATGGCAATATAAAGTTTGTGTTTCAGTGAGTTTTATTCTCCATGAGGGTTTCCCACTTAAATCTTGTGTCTATGTATTCTCTCTCACATGTTATGATTATTTGAATGTATTTCACACTCCCGATAAGCAATTGTTGAATATAGATGGATGGATGTATGTTAATGAATGTTGCAATTAATGGTAAATGAAATAACAAATTTGTAGGACTGATTCACCGCCCTCAATTCATTGTGCTTCCAACAATTGGTATCAGAGTAGGTCCTTGAGAAGTAAGTTTAATCACTTGAAGGAGATCCTAGAAGCACAAGCAATGGGAAAGTCTTCAGATGTTGAAGCAACCCTAAGGAAGAAGTATGAGATTGTTGAGTCCCTAATCCACAAGTTGTAAGATCAAATCAATTGCATGGAGAATGATCATGGTCAAGCCATCAAAAGGCTAGAATCTCAAGTTGAAAGCATGTCTAAAGATTGGACATAGATTAAACATAACATGTGTAAGAGATCGAATATTATCAACAAAACAATTTGATGTGCTTTTTTTGTATGTTTTTGAAGATTGGACATAGATTGGACCTACTTGAATCATGCATAATGATTTGCAATGTAACCCATTAACTATCTATGTAAATATACATATGCAATGATATTTTTGTGTTTTTAAAAATCTTTTACCATGTTTGTTGTGGTTTGTTATTTACTACATTCACAGTCATATACTAAGAAAGCACGGCTCATAGCCTTAGTGAGGTTGTAAAACCTCACCGTAATGAAACACAACTCATTGATTTGAAAAACCCGCCATTTTGAAAGATTAATAAACAAAACCAACTATTCTCGTGTTTAAAAACACTAGAGGTAGACAATAGATTGAAATGACCCCCTTGAAGTGTTGTTCTCACACTTTGGCTCTACAAACCAGAGTCCCCAAACGATGACACAAACAACTCTCCAAGCCCACACATCACAATACAACTTTGAAGCCCACACATCACAATACAACTTCTAAACATCAAAATGACATTGTATTCCTCCACCGAGGATTGACTACATCTCACAACCAAAACATATCATGCAACCTTGGCAAGAAAATGAGTCAGAAATGCTAGAACGAGCTTTTGCGAATGGCGGAATGGCTCTTACGAATGACAAAAATGGCTCTTGCAAATGGTTGTATGGGCCATTGCGTATGGAGTAATGGGCTCCTTCATATTATTATTGGGAGTGAATACACGTCGGTGGCGTGTTTGAGCGAGAATACCCACAAACAATTATGCACTACGTGCCACATGGTGGCTATTAAGGTTGACATAAATGTCAACCAATAGCTCCCTACACATCCAATATTAGGGATTCGATCACTTTGCATAGGGCAAGTAATTTTTTGGGATTTTTATGGTGGTGCCCACATAAATGGTGATTGGGCATCCACTTTACAACGTCAAAACATCTAAAATTAAAGTTAAACAACTAACATTATACTGACTTATCCTCAAAATTTTGGTCGATGACGTGGCTCTATATCCTGTCCACAACGACGCCAAGTTAGGGTGCCCAATATAGGGCACCCCTCCCCTTCGAGTTAATTGATGGAAGTTCAAATCACACACCACAATCCCGAAGTCCATATATATTTGGATACCCAATTAATACTAAATGAACAATTCAGTGTAAGGTTTGAAATTAATGCAACGCTCGCCTCGAGGGCGACTCTCCGAAAATTTCAGAAGTGGCGCCATTTTTTGAGATTATATCGTTAGTACACTTGAACGGAGCACAAGGCTAAAGAAGAGGGAGCCATGAACAGCCACGAAGATGATCTGGATCTGCTTCTTTCCCTTAATGAGGACCAGGATCATGTTGCAGAGACTCCTCCTCGTTCTCATGCCTCAGGTATAACTCATTCTTTCACTGAAGTTTGGATCGTTTCTGCAACTCTTTCATTTCGCATGTGCCCGCTTTTGCAGGTTACTTGTCCGATGAAGACGTGCGGAGGCCCGGGAAGCCCCTGGGTATGGCAGCCTTCAAAGACGTTGTCAAGGATTCAATACAAGAAGAAGATACCAAGATAAAAATACCTGTAACTTCTCGCCCCGAGAAAACCTAAACAACACTTCGAAACCCAACTCGAGTAATGATGTTGAAGTTGAAAGATATTCCGGCTTGCGAATACGGTTAGTATTTTTGAAATGGTTAGTGCGTGTTTTTATTAAATTGAGTTTAAAGTCTGTAACAGCAGTGGTGGGTGCATTATCAGAGGTGGTCAGGCGCAACCCTATAATACGCTCTTAGGTTCGTTTATACATAATGTGAAAATGAGGGTTTGCTTTGCCCCTGCTAATTGGAGGGCCTCGGGCTGTCTGTTTTCTGGGAAAATAGCTTAGAACCTGCTCTCGAGGGTTTGCATTTACTTTTGTTCAGTAAATTTTCAAATTCTTATGCCCACTAGGGAGTACACTATCAAGTATAGAATACCGAGCTGCATTGAGATGAAATGAATAAAATGATTTAAATTATGTTCACGAGAGCCAATAGTCTATGGGATGACAAGTTGTTACAGCTGTCTCAACCACTCATAATGCGGAAATTGAGGGACGAGTTGTTTTTTTAAAGAAAGTTGTTCCTTTTCCTATTGATTTGAATCAGTAGTTGCCGTAACACTTTTATCCTTGTTTCTTCAAATCGTTCAATCTTGCTCCCAATGTTTCTGTCTATCTGACACGGGGTTCATACCTAGCAGTGCTTATACTTGCGTCATCATGGCAACTGCTTCACCTTCTTACAATTGTTGAATCACTTTTGAGAGTTTTCTGCCTTTTTACTAGGCAAGAATTTTATTTATTTATTATTATTTTGTTATGAGCATTGGTTTGGTTTCAAATGTAATGCTTTGACAAAACCTTGAGCATTTGAACTCAAGCTGGCATACAAACAAGTGCCACCATATGTTTTGGATGCATCATGATAGAAGCAGACCGACCCTCTATCAGGGGTAACTTATGACTTCTCTGTAGATAAACGGAAGCCCACACCTTAACGTGGGGTTTGCATCCAGAATCTAAGTCTTGAATCCATATTTGTCAAACAAGTAAGACATTCACATCAATATAACTACAACAGTATGTTATTGTTTTGTCATCAAAAGTGATAACACCGAAGAAAATAAATCCTTCACAGAAGGCGACTTGCAGATAACAAAAGCAAATTAAAAGCAAGCGGGGATGCTACCAATGAGCTGTTGATGCTACAATTATAATGAAACGTAAATGGGATATCAAGAAAGATGCATTTTCATTGTGCAGCCATCTAACTTTTTGGACTTCAATACATTTTTAAGGTCTTCAAAAAGAAGGGGATGAGACAGTTGGAACTGGGATGTATATGGTATATACAACCTTTGCTTTAAAGTGTTTCACAACAGTGGGGTTTCTCAATCACCAGGAAACTCCAGTTTAGGGATGGGGACCCATTCTTGTCCCTGTAGCCACATCTTTTGGTGAATGATACTAATATATGATATAGCCGTGCTCTTATTTAATTTACTCATGAACTCTAATTTGGCATGATGTCTCCATTCCCGTCCCTGTCTACATACCAATAACTCCACTTCTCCAGGTGACTGTGTTTTCTCCTTTACTGGAGCTCCTCCAAAGTTTTTAAAATGCAGTGAAAAGCTTTAGTATATCATGGTTTGCAAAATCCTTCTATAAATGCTGTTGAGCAGTTCTTAAAAAAGCTAAATTTTAACAAGTTTTGAGAAAAGTGCCAATCAGGAGGAGTAATGACACCTTCCTGGATACCATTTAAATTTTGATGCTAGTAAATCTACCTGAACTGTATCGATAATTTTCAGTTTTTGTTAAAGTCCAGGAATGAAGTCTTCTTTTTGGAAATAAATTTCAACTTGTTTTGAAGCATCTCTTCATCTCATATCTCATCTTTTAGCTTTTCTCATGGCATCATAAAGACATGAAAGACTGTTCCTCTGTCAGGAAAATATTAGCTCAGCTCTAATTTGTGCACTCTACTTTTGAAAAAACATAAATTTGGACGTGGAAAAGAACCCTTGTCCTCCTAAGTATCCGGTGAAATTCCATCCACTCATGTTGGGATTCAACACGTTTCTTGTATGTACTCTTACATGGCTAGTAATCAATTATCAAGGCTAATTTGTAATAAATCTTTCCAGACAGTGTTTGTCTGTAATTTAAGTAATGGCTACTCATAATATGAGGTTTTGCAGAAATAGAATGGTGTCAACTATGAGCATGACGACTCGATTCTCTGATCTCAGATTCATCCGCATGCAGGCAATTAGGTAATGTGTATTTTAATTGATTTTCATAGCCTTGGAAGTGGTATTTTCTTTTCTTAGGTTGATGTCAAATTAAATATTGATTTTGAACAGAACCGCAATGATGGGTGATAAAATTACGGGCTCTTGGGCAACAGTCGGTGTCCTAACTGAAAAAGGCAATCCCAGATTAAGTAGCACTGGGAAGAATTTTACCATCTGGAAACTATCATCACTTGATGCAACTACTATTTCTCTCTTCCTATTTGGTGATGCATATCCTTGTCATTGGAAGGAAGCACCTGGAAGCATTTTATCAATTTTTAATGCCAAAGTCCGCCGTGAGGACAAGGTTAGTTGCTATCAATACGACTCTTGTTCGGTATTTTGGGATATAGTTCTGCACGTTTTTGATTTATAGGTAGTAATCATGAAGTTGTGGTTGTAATTTCATATCAGACCAAAAGCACTCTTCTTGTAGCAATGATACAGCCATTTATATAGAGGCAAATGTGATTGAGTACAGGAAATTTGAGTATCATTCACCTAGAGAGTGTCTTTCCGTCTGGTCTTAATGTTATTATAGTAATTCACTACTGACCTTGTAACTATGTATACTGTTTACCCAATTGAAATCTCAACCTAAATTATTGTGGTAAAGGTGCCTCACATTCTGCAGCATATTGGCATTCAGGCAATTGAGCCTGGTCTTTGTGTGGGAAGCCAATGGATTTATTTTATGTCACTCACTTTGCTGATCCTTTGTGAAAAGTAATATTTATGGTTTGTTTCTGCCTTTGTTGCTTTTCTGTGCCATACTTCTGATAATTAGCACATGTATAGCTTTGGCACAAGTGCTGTAATCAAGTGTTACAAAAGCAATGTGGTTATACACTATTTTGTTTTATTGATATTGTATTATATGCTTGCTTGGATTTCAAATCCAGGTCTCAGAGCCCTGCCCAACTTTTATTTGCAGGGAAATGAATTTTCTCTGAGTGTATTTGCAGTTGACCAAATTGTAAAATTGGGAACTTCTGTTGATTATGGACTTTGCAAGGGGAAAGCGAAAAGATGGAAAGGCATGCACAATGGTTATAAACAAGTATGTTTTGAATTGCATTCTGACTGAAGTAGTCTTTTGGATACGAAACAATTTAATCTTTGTTGAATGCTTTTGTTGCAAATTTATTTCCATGTTTTTAGAAGTTATAATTTTCTATACATCCGTTGTTAGAAATACAAAAGAAGTAAAGAACCGTATTAACAGCTATGATCTGTCAATTTCTGCTCAGTTCTCTGTCTGACTATTATGGTAGTTATGACCGTAGTTACCAAATCTGGTTGGATCAGGATTTTTCAGCTGGCCCAGATAAATTCGGTTTGTGTCGGCCCTGTTTTTTCCTAATTAAAAAAAAGTTTTATTGCAATAGGAAGACACTCAACACCCTTATATATTATTTAATATTAAATATATTAACATTTTATATTATGTTATTAATGTTTTTCTCTGTATTTGTCAATTTTTGCATATTTATAAATTATGCTCATATAAAACATGCAAAGAGTTCCAGATTTTGAATTTTTTTGCCCTCTCGAATTGATCTGGATTTCCGGACATGGTATCTATGGTTATGACAGTGGCTTGTTTGTCTTGTTGTTTCTGTTCTTGATTTCCACACTTGTAACTATTTCTCCTAATGGTTATTTCATAATGTTGGGAAGAAGGTTGAAGATGCTTTATAATTTTAAAGGGCAGAAGTCTTGTGGAGGAACATTAAAATCTATAGTATATTGTTTTAGGAGAATTATTTTGAATTATTTTGATGGAACGTCTGTTATAATTAAATCTCAGCTCCTTTTTCTTAGCAATTTTGCAGATCTCGGGGTCATATTGTCAATATCATGTAAACGTAAGTATTGGGCCATGGACTTTGGTCAATGTGATTTGTGTGGAAGATTTAAATCAACCTTGAAATGTTTCTGCGTTCTTTTTTAATGTAGGCAACACGCCAAAAATATACCACCAAACGTGCAGAACTAAGTGGTGGGTAAGTATATGCAGATGACTTTTAACTTGGTTTTGTTTGCTGTTAGTTTGTTTGCTGCAATTTTAATTGTATTTGATATTGTGCTTTACAGAAATCTGTCAACGGCATTTGAAAGCCTCCCAAATTAGAAGGGATATATATGGTTGATCCGTCAGTAGAAAGTTCTAATAAGAATAAACGTAGCAGACCTATGAAAGTCATGACTGCAGATGATTTGAGAAAGACTCTCAGGCAAGTTAGCCCCCTTCTTAGTAGAGTAGCTGAGAAAATTTTGTGTTTTGTTCCTTGATATAAAGCTACTAATGCAATTCAAGTGTCACATGGTTGGAATGTCTTTTCACATTGGCAGCAATTTAGACAAGGTGACAACTAAACACCAGTCGCAGGGAATCAGGTTCCTAACAAGAGTGGCAAATGCAGGTATTGAATGTTTTACTTGGACATTTTTTTGTTATTAGTATCTGCAATCAATAACAAGCCTGCTTTGATCTTTGTTATTTGACACAGAGAATATGGACCCAAAGGCTAATGCCTGTAAATCAGATATTCAAATGAAGAAAGTCGAACAATATGAGGATTATCTTAAGAGAAGGTTAATATGCTATTCTAAATTGCTTTTTCTGTGAGATCAAAATAATAGATCAAACTACCATTAGTGTAAGGGTTATCTCATTTTGAAACCGTTTTCTTGTTTTCAGTTACAAGTCTTCCTCAACTGTAAAGCCAATGAGAGTTTTAGGAAAGCAAGTACCTGATGCTAAACGGAAGAAGACCCTACAAAATCCCAATGATTTGATTGAGTTAGATATTGATGTTTAAAATTATGTAATGGTGCATGATTGTGCATCTTTGTGTAAGTGAGAATGAGAGTCTGATTTTCATAGAGCTTTATCATAACAGCATTCCCCCATGCTAATCTTGTATATACCTGCTATTGTCCTGTTTAAACCTATATTCAAGAAAGCTATCATATATTTTTAACTTTGTGTTGCTGATTCTTTTAAGTTTTCATGTTTTATAGGCAGAATATTGTTATGACCAAATTATGCTCCTAATTGTGAAGGGCAACGTCCTAGAGACATCCCCCTCCCGAATAGTTGCGTAAAGTTGGGGCACGTCCTTTCACATGTGACCTATTCATATATTCTTATTTCATATCTCAGATTATACATTTCATTTCATATTTCAATGTTTTAATATAACAGATTTACCTAATGTACCTTGTAGATGTGTAACAGATAAGGTGAATGAATATTATATCATGTTGTCAATGAGTTTGTGTCATCAGAACAAAATCTATAGTTTTAAGAATACTCAGTGATTCGTCTCATGGCATAACTGTTTGCTATTGCAGGAAATGGAGAATTGAGAACCCACCTCAATTTAAGATGCTAAGGGGCTCTATTTTTAGTTAAAATTTGTAGGATGCCTATGAATTTCTAGTTTTGTAGGTGTGGGCTTCTTGTTCAAGATATTGATATTTCATATGGACTGGATGAGCGATTGTTTGTTCAAATTTGTAATTGATTCATTTAAGAACAACAAAACTATAAAAAAGGGCAGGTAAAAATTGTTGTGCTGAAGTTTCTTTGGAGTTCCAGTAAGAAATGTAGTTATCCTTTAGTACTGAGTTGTTATAAGTGGCGGTAGGCTTCAACAGGATAGGGCATTAGTTTTTGGAAGGGTAGATTTGGCCCTGGATTGTATTGATCACTTCAAATTAGGATAGCTCTCAGCTGTAATTGGCATATCATTGTTCTTTCTGATTTGAGTTAAATAATTTAAAGCCAAAGAAAATTGTCAAAAGATTTTTTCATATCGTTGCTGTTTATATTCAATCTTTTTGGCAACTATATGTTAAATGCAGGAGACCGAACATGCTTTATTAGAGGACGGCTTCTGTATGTCATGTCATACGGTTTGAAAGTGTTTTAAACACTTTTAATTCTCAGTATATTAGTGTGCTAAATGGTAATTGAATTTGATTTATTTTAATTTAAAGAAGTGAAACACAAGTTTTTCCCTATCTGAAAAAGATTATAACAAAATCTGCAATTCTACTATTTACATTCGATCACACACATAAATCCTTATTCTGCAATTATTTTACATAAAACATTTGAAATAAAGAACTATACATGTCTAAATTCTGCAAAACCTATTAACTTCATCCAATTGCATACATTAATTCTGATTTTGGTTTATTTTATGAAAGATTAATAAAATTACATATATATAAATTATGTGATTCTTTGTTTGTATAAAACAATTACATAATCATCAATTTACAGAATACAACAAATAGAATACTTTCACATGTATATTTATTAGAATTAACAAAAGATTTAACTTTTTCTAGATAATCAAAGAAACTCTTAATTTCTTGTACATCTTTGGGTGTATCCCAATCTTGTACTGCCTTTACTTTAGAAGGATCATGTGCAATTTCTTTTTCAGAGATAATGTGACCTAGATATGAGACTTCAATTTTAACAAATTCACATTTACTGAGCTTACCATACAATTGACGTTTTCTTAAAGTTTTAAGCACTAACCTAACATGCTTCTCATATTTTTTTTTATTCTTGGAATATATTAAAATATCATCTAGAAATATAATCACAAATACATCTAAGAAAGGTCTAAAAACATCATGCATCAATGTCATAAATGTGGTTGGAGCATTTGTTAACCCAAAAGGCATAACAACAAATTCATAATGTTCATATTTAGTTCTAAAAATAGTTTTTGCAATGTTAGCATATTTTATTCTAATATGATGATAACCAGAATGTAAATCAATTTTAGAAAAACATTTAGCACCATTCAATTGGTCTAACAAATCATCAATTCTAGGAAAAGGATATTTATTCTTAATAGTTAGCTTATTTAATTGTCTATAATCAATACACAATCTCATAGTACCATATTTCTTCTTGACAAATAATATTGGTGCACCCCAAGGAGAAACACTAGGTCTAATTTTTTCTTGTTTTAATAATTCAGTCAATTGTATTTTAAGCTCAACTAATTCAGGTATAGATTGTCTATAAGGTGCTTTTGACTGGTTTAACTCTAGGAATAAGATCAATATCATATTTTGATTTCCTAGGTGGCAACTCTTTAATATAAGAAGGAAAGACATCCATAAATTCTTCGACTATTGGGTGAACATCTACATCTACTTGTAGCTTATCATTTTGAGTAATCAAAACACAAAAACTTTACATTTTTCTTTAAGACTCCTTTTAAGTTGAACAACAAAAATAGTTTTCAAAGTTAGTTGTCTTTTAGTTCCTTGCAAAATATGAGTAACCTCAAATTGATCTTGAATACACACTTGTTTATTTTCACAATTAATAAGGGCATGATTCTTTTCTAACCAGGTCATTCCTAAAATAACATCATATTGACCTAAGTTCAACACATGAAAAGATTCACTAGATACAATGTTGTAAATCTGAAGTTCCTATTTGCCTTATTATCCCCATTAGCCATTTCTACAGCTATTGGTTCAATTTTTTTGGAAAACAAATTCAATTTTTCAACTAAGTTAGGAGATATAAAACTATGACTACTACCAAAATCAATCAAGAAAACAAGGGTTGCATTTTTAATAGACCCTTTTACTTCAATCAGAGACACTTGCTTATGTACAATACCGTATCAACAACATAATTTTTCATATTTTGGTTACCTTCTTTAGACTTATCATCAATGTTCTGATTTCTATTCTTATCCCAATTTTTCTTTTTGAGGACAACCCCTAGCATAATGGTTATCTCCACAATTCCAACATTTAACTTCTTTTGGTTTAGATTTAACAAACTCTTGTTTCTTTTGTTGATTTCTAATTTGAGTATTTTTGCACTTAACAATTTCACTAAATGGTCTTTTTCTATCTTTAAAATGAAAATTAGAATTCTTTTTCTTGTAATCTTCTTTATTTTGATGAACCACAATCTTATATTTTTCAAATTGTTCTGCAATTTGGGCAACCTCATCTACTGAAGTAGGTTTTCCACACCAAACACTAGCCTTATATTCTTCTCTTAGACCATTAATAAATCTAACTACTTTGTCTAGTTCTAGAAATGAAAGGCACAAATCTATTTAAATTCTCAAAATCTTGTTTGTGCTCATTAACAATTTTTAAACATTGTTTCAAATCAAAGAATTCATTTTACCTTTGTTGTAAGAAATGTTCAGATAAATACTTCTTTTTAAAAAAATTCTTAATTTTTTTCCATGAGACCGTATGTGCTTTTAAGTTTTGAGATCTTAAGGTATTTGCTTTATTAGAAATAGAATCATCATCAAAAGAAGAGTATTTTCTCTTTCTTATTTTCTTTCTAGACTTAGAGCATTTCCTTTCTGATTTAGTAATTTTATCCGATTTAGCGAGACATATCAATTTTATCAATCATGGCTTCGCAAATTAGATTTTGAAGTTTCTAATTGCTCGTAAAGGTAGTTTAATTCCTTGCCCAATTGTTGGTTTTGGCGCTCCAATTCATTGTAATCCATGTTGTTCTGCAAATCCATTCCATTCAAATTTGATTTGAATTCCATTCAATGTACAATTTTATCCTTGTGAGAAAAACCACCATAATCTATTATTGATATCACTTTATAGTATTAATTACTTTCCTTTTACCAATTTTGTCTAAGAATAATATATTTGCATCCTTTGAAAATTTTTGCATATTTCCCGATCCGGGAATCCTTAACAAACTAATTTTATCACTGAAGATTTAATTAAACCCTATATTATTTGTATTATTTAATTTAAATGTATCTAAGGCTAAGTCAAATTACAAATATATCTAATTAATATTATGTATTTATATAGAACAAAATATATAACTAAAGGTTAAGGTTAACAGTGATTAATTAAGGCTTTAACTAACACGGCACAAGATAGCGAAAAGTGGCATGATTACGTGACTTTTCTCAACGATTCCACTTCATGGAAACCAGCTCACGGAATTAACCACAACATAAACAAATTCGGTCCGAATGGTCACGAGTCAAAAACAAAGGACATGCGGCGAAGATCGGTGGTCGAGAGGACAAGGACAAGTGTTGAGATCTCAACGACTATGGAAGGCTACGTGTTGAAATTTTGGAGAGTTGAAGGTGTTTTGGGGTTTGATGACCGTAGAACCTTGGAATCAATCGGATTCTAAGAAACTTTTGGGTCATGCAACAAAGGCAAGACACGTTGACGGAGAGCAGAGACACATGGACTAAACCGAGGGCGACACTTGGCGCAACGATCAAACAAGCGAAGGTAGATACGTGGTAGAATTCCGCCAAGTTTTCGAGAGATGGCTCGGGTGGATGTGAAGTCCCGGAATGAGCCGGATTTAAATGAGTTTCAGGGCCAACAATCAAATAAGGAAGGGACATGCGTCAACCTCACACCAAAAAGGTATTCCGTGGACTTAAATTAGCATAATCAACTGAAATTTAAACAAGGTTGGCATCGCGGAGAGACACAAGGAAAACAATTAGAGCAAAAACACGAAGGCACACAATGTTGAATAAGAGGGTGTCACATCACCTCCCAAAATAAGCTGTAAAACAAAGATACATACACAACAAAATCTTTTCAAATGAGGATAATTTGCTCGATACCAAATGAAACCTAATTTTTTCCCTATTTGAAAAATACTATAACAAAATCTGTAATTCTACTATTTACATTCGATCACACACATAAATCCTTCTTCGCAATTACTTTACATAAAACATTTGAAATAAAAAGCTGTACATGTCTAAATTCCGCATAACCTATTAAGTACATTCAATTGCATACATTAATTTTGATTTTGGTTTACTTTTTATGAAAAATTAATAAAATTACATATACATAAATTATGCGATTCTCTGTTTGCATAAAACAATTACATAATCATCAATTTACAAAATACAAAAATTACTTTCACATGCATATTTATTAGAATAAACAAAAGAATTAACTTCTTTCCATTAACTTTCAACAAGGATTACATAGTTTACAGAGAGAATTTATTTGAGAATATGATAAGGAATTCTAATACAAAATTCCAATGCACCCCCAAGTTAACAAACACTAGACTATGGCCGCACTATGAGAGGAAATGTTATACACCTAGTGTATTTTCACCATCTGAACAAGAACCATTCGAGGTTGTAATTTGTACCTGGTTAGGACACCGTTGGTGCCCCTCGATGCGGGAACATCACTCCACTATGTAAATATGTCTTGGGTCATCATATTTTGGCTTGAAGGTGTCAATGTATGTTCTAGGAGTCATATGTGGTCATCTAGTGGGTTGATTTTGGGTTAAGCCTTTGCAAATTTTGAATATGAATTTTCCCTCCAAAAATAATTTAAATTTGTACAAGGCATTTTTGGTTTGTTTTGAAGTGTTAAGGGTCCTTGGAGCATTCATACATAAGTTAAGGGTGTGGAAAGCCTATTAAGTACTAGAAACCTTGGGCATGGAGTGATAACTTAGACCTTTAAGTCCTAGGCTTAGTAGGAGACTATTAGGTGATGAACTAAAGGTAATGTATACTTTGAGGAACTTGAAAAAGACGGTAATTTGGTGGCAAACCGAAAGAGAGGGAAAGATTGATTGTAACAATTTGTTATCATAATTGGATTTGATAACAATATCTTAACATGAAAACCAAGTGCACATTTTAAAAATAAATATGCAAGATACAAAGAAAAAGCCAAACAAAATATTATTCAAACTGCTTGTATTCTCTCATCCGAGAACACACAATATATAGTGTTTTACAAGACTAATCCTTACCCAAATAATATGAATGAAACACTAAACAAAGGAAGCCAAACAAAATATTATTCAAAGCTGCTTGTATTCTCTCATTCGAGAACACACAATATAAGTGTTTTACAAGAATAATCCTTACCCAGATAATATGAATGAAACACTAAACAAAGTAGATTAAAACATCTCCATAAATCAAGGAGTGGAGGTGATATCTCAACAACTCCAATAAGTTACGGGAGACAAATAATATATCACAAATAAAATAGAAAAATAAAAATTAACCTATGCTCTCAAATGAGCTTATTTAAGGTGCAAAATATCTAGTTCACAAAGACAAGTGTGAACGCATTTACACCAACACCCTCCCATAAGCGAATGCAAGGGAGCAAAAAGAAAGGGTCTGAATACTATGCCAAATAAGGTACCCGATACAAACAAGAGAAAAGAAGAAGGAAATAAGGGACTTCATGTTGAATTCCCCTTGAGTACAACTTCCTTGACTCCAAGATTTTCTCGTAGAAGAAGATATCGAGGAGAAGCAAGTGGTTTAGTGAAGATATCCGCTATCTGATCAGCTGTAGATACAAAATTCAAGTCAACGACATCATCCTGAATCAATTTCCTGATGAAGTGCATATGAATTTCAATGTGTTTTGTACGCTGTTGATGTTCAATAGGATTACGTGTAATTTGAATAACACTCTGATTATCACACCATATGACGAAGGAGATTCTTGTGGAAATCCAAACTCATCAAGTATTTGGCGAAGCCAAAGAACTTCTTGACCTGCTTTTACCGCACCTCTGTACTCAACTTCAGTGGATGACAAAGCAATTGCATTTTGTTTTTTACATGCCCATGCTATTGGACCAGAGCCAAGGTGAAAAAAGAAACCAGAAGTAGATTGTCGTGTATCTCAACAACCTCCCCAATCTGAGTCTGTATAGCCTTCAATTTCACAAGATCCATGTGGTGAATAATGTATGCCAAAATTCAATGTCCCTTTTATGTATCTCAAAATTCTCTTTGTGGCTTTCAGTGACTCTCATGAGGCTCATGTGAAAAACAAGACATAAGGTTAACAAAAAGGTGATATCGGGACGAGTATGTGTCAGAAACAAAAGACTCCCAACCAATTTTCTATACAAAGAGACATCAACAAGGTTAGACTTGCAATTAATGTCAATTCAATACCTGATTGAAATGGAGTGGGAGATGGCTTACAATCAACCATGTGGAACTTTTGCAACAAATTGGAAGCATACTTCCTCTGTCCAATAGAGATTCCTTCAGAAGACTAAGAAACCTGAAGACCAAGGAAATAGTGCAACAATCCCAAATTTTTCATGTCAAAGTTTGCACTCAATTTGTTTTGAATGTCTGAATCATAGAAGTTGAGCTGCCAAGTGAGGATGAGATCGTCAACATACAAAACCAATATTAACAATTCATCATCACGTTTCAGAACATATACAATATGATCAGTTTCACACCGATGAAAACCTAGTAGACAACAAAAACTCATCCATTTTCTCATACCAAGCTCGAGGAGCTTGTTTGAGACCATATAGAGAACAGACGAAGTCTACAAACTAGTGAAGAATCTGCACAAAACTAGGGGGTTGCTCCATATAAATTTCCTCATGGAGATCACCATGCAAAAAGGCACTCTTCATGTCCATTTGATACATTGACCACCTATGAGAAGCAAGCAAGGGAAAGAACAAGGCGAACAAAATCCATCTTTTCTACAGGAGCAAAAGTCTCAGAGTAATCCACCCCTTCGACTTGAGAAAATCCCTTAGCGACAAGATGAGCCTTATAATTTTCTACAAATCCATCAGTTGCATACTTAGTCTTAAAGACCCATTTACATTTTACCACTTTCCTTCCCTTAGGAAGAGGAACCAATTCCCATGTATTATTTTTCATCAAAGAGGAGTATTCTTCTTTCATAGCTTCATCCCATTCAAAGTTTCCACAAGCTTCAGAAAAAGTAACAAGATCAGAGGAGATAGCTTCACTTACAAGAGCCATTCCTGAAGGCATAGACTGAGTATGACGATAAGCAATATCATCTGAAGTCTCAGATCTTGTGCGTTGAGGATCACTCGGATCTCCTACCAAGTTACCAACTCCTGCAGAGTAGATTGAAGCCATTTTGGATGTCATTGTGCTAGAGAAGGAGGGGAAGGAGGAGGTGGAGGAGCAACCTCTTCTTTAGAAGCATCATCAGAAGAATCATTAATAAGCATGTCATCCATGTCAGTGAAGGAGGTATTAGAGATAGATGTTGATCTTCATCAGAAGTCTCAACTGGAGTTGTCTCATCAACACGAACATCCCTTTGAAAATGAACTTCTAGAGTAGAAGTATCCAAAAGGTGGTATGCCTTCACGTGTTCACAATGGCCAACAAAAATGAGTTCCTTACTCTTTGGTTGCATGGACTTCTTTTTTCATTAGGAACATGAGCCCAAGTGGACTTCCAAAGACTCAAAAATCAAAAACATCAGGCTTCTCTCCAGACCATGCTTCCTCAGGTGTAATCCCTTGAACAACTTTATGGGGAATCCGATTCTGGATATAGTTGGCGCAATTCATGGCTTCAGCCCAAAACTCAGGTGCAAGGTTCTTTGACTGAAGCATGCAATTTTCCATCTCCTTAAGTGTCATATTTTTCCATTCCGCAACACCATTCTGTTGAGGAGTGTAAGGCATTGTATACTGATGTAGAATTCCATGGTTAGTACAAAAATCCTTGAATGCATTACTAATATACTCCCCCATTATCAGTGCGAAGCTTTTTGATGGAATGAGATGATTGTTTTTCAACAAAAGCCTTAAATTCTTTAAAACCATTGAAAACATCACTCTTATACTGAAGAAAATACACCCATGTTCTCCTGAGAAATCATCAATAAAAGTTAATACATATTTGCAACCAGAAAAAGAACGAGAAGGAAGAGTCATCAAATAACGTGTACTAACTCGAGAGGAGCCTTAGCTCTCTTAGCCAATCCTTTGGGAAATGGATCTTGATGTTGTTTACCTAACATACAACCTGGACAAACACCATCAATAGAAGAAATTTTAGGAAGTCCAGTTACCATGTTCTGAGAAGATAGCTATTGCAGATATCTATAATTTAGATGGCCGAATCTCTCATGCCACAACTTGCTAACAGAATCTGAGTGAGAAATAAGAGAATATCCCTACGAAGTCTCGAACTTGTCAAAGAGATATAATCTAGAATTTGTATCCACAACACCTGTAGCTACAATATCATTAGGATCATTCAATTCTCTTATTACAACTTTATCAGGTGAGAATTCAATAGTCTTTCCTTTCCCTGAATTACAAATTTGATAAACAGACAATAAATTGTTAGAAATGCGGGGAACATGTAGAAACATCATGCACTAAACCATTTGGCATATTAACAATCCCTACACCCATTACTTTTAACGAAGTAGAGTTTCCCACCATAATCTGAGAAACGTTGCAAGGAGAAACTGAACTTAGTAAATTCTTTGAATGTGTGATGTGATGTGTGGCACCTGAATCAAAAACCCATCTATCATCCAATGGAGTGAAGGCCCAAGCTGAAAGGGCTTTCCCTTTACCAGAATTGGAAGAGGTTGAAGGTGCAGGAACAAAAAGCTTATGTTGTTTCAACATCTTCTCAAGTGCTTCAATTCTCACAAAACACCGTGATTTTGGATGGTTTGTTTTTGATATAGAAAGGACAAGGATCATACACCTTTCTTTTGACATTATTTTTCCCTTTTCCAAGACTAGAAGGTTTAGGGACTTTAGAACTTTTATCAGTGGTAGTAGAAGAGGGTTTAGGAGATTCTGAAATCTTAGGTCCTGGCTTCGACTTAGGTTTCCCTTTACCCTTAGGAGAATTTGCTAAAAGTGCCTGGTTTGAGGTTGGAAAGGCATCAAGTGCCATTAACTTAGTTTGTTCACGAGATAACCTCTCACAAAACACCTCAAATGTTGGCAATTTAAACGCATCCCCTAGAGCATCCATAGTTGAAAAGAAAGTAGAAGTGAACACAGAAAATGGACCTTTCAATTTTGACAAAATCAACAAAATGCATTCAGGATCCTTTTTTTCTTTACCACCATCATTTAATTTACTTCTGAGTTCTTTGAATTTAGTCAAGAAATCTTCTATGAGAGGAAAATCAGAAGGTGATAGAGTTGTAAACTCCATTTCCAGTTGTAGTAACTTGAACTCATTAATTTTACCAAACAATTTTTCAAAAATCTCCCATACCTCTTTAGGAGATTTGGTAGCTAAAATATGAAACTAAAGGTTATCCGCTACATTGAGCGAAATAAGTCCTGGGCCTCATCTTGCTTGCATGCATAACTATACTTGTCCTTCTCATTAGTAAAGGCAGACACTGAATCTTGAAAAACATGCCACAGACCACGGGATTTGAGCAAGCTGTTCCATTTTGGCTTCCAAACATGATAGTTGGATGAATTTAATGGTTCAAATAGGCGTAGATCCATGATGTTTGCGGGCACAGACGAAGAAGGCAAACTTCTTGACATGGCGGAAAATGACCAATTCTCCCCCGAAAATGGTACTTCCTTGGATGGTACTAAAAATTGAACCAATAGAATGGGGTCGAAAAAACATGCACTTTTGCAAAAAAATGACACTCGATTTGAGTTACCGGGAAAAAGTTATTAAGCTTTCAAATTCCTGTAAAATAGGCCAATTTTAATTTAAAAGGACCCACTGATTAAAAAATTAGACCAATCAGAGGCAAAGGTGGTCGTGTGACCACTCGTTGGAATCTAGGAGAAGATGTAGATTCTAAGTATGCCTTCCGTTTATAAACAACCCTCAAAAAATATTAATTTAACCCAAAATAGGATTATTAGCCCCCGCCCATTATCCCAAAAATTATTTAAGCAAAACTTTAGAAAAAATTTTTTCAAAAGTATAGTTTTGCAAAGAATAATTTAATTGGCCAATCAACATTGGTTGTGCATGCAACAAATTATTGAATGAAATAAACTCACGACACATTTTAAAGCCAAAACCAACATTTTTTTTAGCTGAATATAATCTCCACGTGGCCTAAGCTGAGAGAAATTGCACACATGAGGCGGTTTTGAAGGTGGTTTTGTGCGGCTGGAAAGCATTTTTTTCAACCAATTTTTTTAATGCTTTGATTTTCTACCGTTGGAAGTGCATAACTACTCACACAAGAGCATATCTATCTAGCAAAGGAGATAATCTGAAGGCAACTCCAAAAAAATGATTTCCAGAAACCAGAAACCTTACTTGGCGCCTTCAATCCCAAATGTTCTCTTTGCTGCAAAGAATATATTTAAAACCTCCAACAAAAAATGATAAGCAGCCAATGAAGAGCCATCAATCACCAAAGTGCAACAACAGATAACCAAGCAGGCAGGCACAACTAGTATGCAACACAAGGCCAAAGAAACTCCACATAGTAGTAACAAAAAAGGCAACTCCAATAAGAAAGCAAGAATAGAAAAACTCGGCAACACAATTGCATAGAACTGGGACAAGGATTTATGCAACAACCAAATGCTCTGAAACCAAATTGGATTTGATAACTAGATCTTAGCATGAAAACCAAGTACACAACTTAAAAATAAATATGCAAGATGCAGAGAAAAAGCCAAACAAAATATTATTCAACTGCTTGTATTCTCTCATCTGAGAACACACAATATATAGTGTTTTACAAGACTAATCCTTACCCAAATAATAGGAAGGAAACACTAAACAAAGGAGATTAAAACATCTCCATAAATCAAGGAGTGGAGGCGATAGCTCAACAACTCCAATAAGTTATGGGAGACAAATAATATCCCACAAATAAAATAGAAAAATAAAAATTAACTTATGCTCTCAAATGAGCTTATTTAAGGTGCAAAATATCTAGTTCACAAAGACAAGTGTAAACTCATTTACACAACAATCATTCCCATTCGAATGGAAATCAAGAAGGAAATATAGTGTTTGTGTATGCATTTGGTGACTCTGTAAGCTGTTTGAATGTCACTATGTTTGTTGAATGTTCATAGAGATCTCATGAATGATTAGATAAGAAGTTATAAGCTCTTATCTTGTGCATGGCATTTGTATTAAGTCTTGTTTGAATAGTATTGCATGTGTACATTGGTGTATGTGAGACCAAAGCTGTGAGTTTTAGTTATTTTACAAACAAATAAAGGGATGTTGAAACATTTTGGGCGATTCCCGTGCTAAGAAGTGGATGATGTTGATAGAGTTTTCTTTGTCCCTATCCAGATTAATGAGCTAGATAACAAAGAAATCAAACAACCTCGAATGATGGAGGGTTTAAGGTACCTCAGATGCGATATGGTGGATATGGGCACTAAAGGTGATTGATCTTTGCTACAAGTTGGATAGACTTGCAAAACAAAGGCAACTAAGAAGAAAACATATTAGATGGTATATGCGGGGTTGCCCGACGAAGTCGGCTTCAAGAAGAACGAGCTTCCTTATGTGGATGTCAACCCCATTTGATAAGATAAAATGATATGAAAGATAGATGGATAACACATAGAAACTGATAAATAACAGAACTTGAAAATGCCAATGTACAGAGGAGCTACCGATCTGATCAAAGTGAATGCAAAGCAAACCAAGCTAAGAGAACCACAAAGGCATGATGATGATATTATGGTGATTCAAGTGGCATTACAAGGGCACTATGATGATATTATGACAAGCGAGGGGATATAATGTCAGAGGTTTTCTATCACTCTTAACTTGTTGAAAAAGGGGGAAGGCTTGTATTTATAGCTTGGAGATGGGGTTAGTTTAGGGGTTATTAGGTAACTTTGGTTTGACAAAGTAACCCTGATTAAGTGAGTGGGGGGGACATGATTTGAATGATTAGGTGAAATAATGGATTTGATAAGGATTATTTTGCATTATTTAAATCATGAGTGGGGTTCATGATTTGAATGATTTTTGAGTGATATGACTTAATTTGGAATATTTGGATAATGAGGTTTAGGTATTTAAAAGGGATCAATTAATCAATTAAGATTGATTAATTGAACATGTATTTTGGTGGGAAATGGGATTTATTTCAAATTTGAGGGGGAAAATGGATTCGAATGGGTAAGCCTAACAAAAGCGGGCAAGCGCGAGGAAAAGGGGAGGAATGATACCAAATGGTGTCTACATTTTCCCCTTTTTGATGAGTGGTTTGTGTTGGGCAAGCCGCGAGACAAAAATGATGAAAATATTATTGATTGAGTGTTCCCCTCAACCTTGGGATCGATGATCTAAGGGACGTTGATCACAAATTTGAAAGAGATTGATGTTAAAGTTTGGTAGGGTAAAGAAAAATGATAATGCAAGGAAAGATGCCCGAGTAAAAAGAATCACAATAACATTAAAAACCATGGTGGTGAATCGATATCACGTGGGTAGGGGACAAAGGGTGGTCTCAATGGAGATGGCAACAATGTTCTCTAGGCCGGGAGTGGGAAAAAATAAGCTGCAATATGGATGCAAACCGTGATGACCAATGGGTCATAGGTAAACATAAAAGTATGCACAACTAAATATGAAAGGTATGCAAAATCCTTCGTATGTGAGGAATCGAGTGAAAAATAATGCGTCCGTAAAAAGGATGAGGATGAAAATAATGATGTCCAAGCATAGGGCATGAAAATAACCAACAAGACAAAGTGGAAGATGGATTGGCTAAATAAAATTTCCGAAGGGGGAATGAGTAGGGTCACAAATGCATACATGAAGGGTCGATTGGATAGAAGTGTGATATTAAATGCCCCAAAAGGGGGGTACATATTTATTTTAATACATGTGTCATAAGAAAGGTTCTCTGTTGACGGAAGATGAGTAAACAAAGAAAAGACAAAGCAATCCTTTTTCTCCAATGAAGAGGGAAGAATTCAATCTACTTTTGTAAAGAAAAAGGTAGAGAAAATGTCATTTAGGAAGAATAGAAGGTGATAAATGATGACCATTATGGTATCCTCCAAGACAAAAATGCCAAGGGAAGATGTGATGAGGGATATATGTGATGATGTTCCTATGAGAGGGGTGACGAGAATAGAAGAGACAACACCTCTCTCGGAAAGGAAGAGAGGGAAATTTTATAGAGAGGAGGACGAGGAGGGGGTGTAATAGAATGGAGAAGTTGTTGTCTGCAAACAAGGAGGAGTTTGAATTGGTCGGGACTATGAAGGAAAGAGGAGGAAGAGAATAATAGAGAAGGATGATAGGAGAAGAGAGAAGATATCAAAGTAGAGGGTGAAAACATAGAAGAGGGAAAGAGATGTGCAATATGAAGGTAGCGAGAAAAGATAAAGGGAGGGAGGTAGGAAAGAGACAATAAAACAAAGAAAAGAAAGAAAGTAGGAGGAGAAGGATGCAATGGGCTTGGAAAAAAAGAAAATAGAGAAAAATGAAAGGAGAAGAAAGGAATGAGGAAGGACAAATAAGAAGGAGAAGACATGATGCAAAGAGATGAGGGGGAAGGATGACAGGAAAAATGAAGAAAGTGATAAGGGAAATGGGGGATGGTAGAGGCTATGCCAGTTAAGGAATGTTAAGGGAAGACCAACAATAATTGGAAGATGATGATGATGTCGGGTGAAGAGGAAACCAATCATACAAGGATGGAGAAATAGAAACAAGGAATGAAAGAGGCAAAAATGGATAAGATGATAGAAGAAGGGAATGAAGAAGATGGAAAAAGAGGAAGAGATAAGGATGATGGGAGGAAAAGTGAAGGGATGAATGGCACACAAATAAGGAAAAGTAAAAGGGAAAGAGAAGAGAAAATATGACAAAGTAGATGTGAAAATATGGGAGAGATGTGCAAAATGAAAGCAGTAGAAACCGAGAAAAAAGGACAACATGGAGAATGATGTAGAAGATGATGGAGAGAAATGACGAAAAAGAGAGGGAGATGAGTTAGATGAGTGTAAGGAAGAGAAAAGAGATGATAGAGAGGAGAAAATAAGGAAACTATGGTGGAGGAGGGAGGGACAGAGAAGAGTAGACAAAGGAATGGAAATTGGGATGTAACGATTGAGAGTGGAAAGATAACATAGGAATGGACATGAGTGTAGACACAAAATTTGGGTCTTACGACTCCTGTACCTCGTATCTCGTCCCCAACCTAACCCTACCTCACCACCTAAAACATTACACACTTAATTATTTATTAATTACCTTATAATTAATAAATCCACATCTCCAACCTTGCCACCTCACCTCGCCAACTCACTATGACCTAGCTCTAACCCTAAACTAACTTAATTAAGACCTATGACTTGGTCCAGACCCACACCCACGACTCATCACCCCTCAAAAAGAACCTAATAATGACTTGACCAAGCCCACAACTGACCCCTTGGGAGAAAAAGAGGGAAAGTTGGCTATTTTACTAAAAATAGCCAACTTTGACCTAACCGACATCGGTCCCTATGCGGCTGGCGTCGATTAGGCAACCGCCATCGGTTCCCTGTAAATGACCTCCCCCAACCAAAATGCGGGGGCGATTCATTTGCGAAAAGGAGACAAGTGAGAAGGAGAAAAGAGTTTGCAGAGAGGAGCATAGAGGACAAGACTGTAACTGATCAACGAGATCACGGTCACACTCATCCAAGCATTGGGAGAGTCAGAAGATAGCTTCATCAGCTCACTTTCAATTGTCGATCATCCCACCAGAGCTTTTCCTTCGTCACTGCAATCCTCGGACCTACATCCTCGTCAGAAAGTAGTAAGTAGTATCTTGTGTGCTTCTAGGCTTCACTTCGTGAACCTTTGATTGATAGTAATTATAAACTCACCCCTGGATCTAACCCCCGGCAGCACCCTGCACCTAACCTTCATTTATCCATCCCTATATTGCTCCAGAAGACAACTTTCTCACTCTCTGAGTCTTCTCCATTGCCTTATTATTCCCCCTTAACCATCTACCAACCTTAAAACCCTATAATCAACATCTACCCAGAAGCCCCTGAATCACTGCCCCTACCGATATCGGTTATCCCCTACCGGTAGCGAGTTTTATAACCGCGGTCGGTTATCCGATGACCGGCGTCATCCACTATGACTTATACCAAAACCAACCTTTCACCTATTTATCCCCTAATAACCTCAGATTCAGCCTGGTCTATCCCTATAACTTGATCTAAACGTATCAATAACAAGTGACCAAACAAACAGAATGACGTTTTATTATGGGTAGTTTAGTCTCTATTGCTTTTAGTAACGAGGTACCTAAATCATGATTTCGCAATAGCTTCTTCATTATCATTTGCAATAATTTATATTAAAAGGGAACTGACCACCTTCGAAAGGAAGTTTAGTATTTCCTGGGCCCAAGGCAGTTCCCTTACTTATTGTCTAACTAAAATCTGGTGGTCTTGCATTCTTATTTATAGGTAGTCCTTCCCAGACAAAAAGGAGTTCTTCACAATCGGTCTGATCTCTCTATGGTACGTGCACACCCTCCCAACACTTAACAGGTACTCTTCCTAGCCCTAACCCCTTATTTATTTCTCAAGAGAATGAACAGATAGAAGTAACTCTATTCTGGAACTAGAAATTCTGCGTGAAACATTTTGGCACGCTCGGTGGGAGAATATTAGGGTTTCTTTCTTTCTTGCTTGTTTTCATACAGGGAGCACACTTGCTGTTTCTTTCTTCTAAAATATTCACACAATATTTTGTCATTTTGGTAAAAGAAGTTGTCTTTCTTTCGCATCTTTGCATTAGTGAAAGTCATCTTCTTTGATTCATCGAATATCATTTTCGATTTGGGTTTAAAACACGTGCATCACATTCTTGCTTGCTGTTTTTAATTCTAGTGAACATAGATTAAGTAATAGGTCGTACACGTGGGGGTGATATCCATGGTATTGATGAGAAATTAATCTTACTCTCATTGCACATCACATACCAAATCACATCATAATCTACACAACATCTCAAACATCCCCCTTTTCCCGCGGTATTCCTCCGCCCGATTGAGGTAGCCTTACAAGTCAAAATAAAATTGACATATCCCTTAGGTATTTTGTTTAGGATTGACATCATCGGCGTCTAAGGCATAAGCCCCAAAAGTGATTAAAACTAATCCTAGGTTTAGTCTCTTGATTTACTTGTGCATCTTGCTTGTTTCTATTTTTCTTTCAGTTCTGTTTCTCTGTTATACCCTGTCTCAGTTATCACTTCAGATAGTTTGGTGGGTATACTCAGCCTTGTTATCCCCAAACCAGCAGCCTCTTATATTCTCTCTTTTCCTTCACAGTGACTGGCACCGGTCCTATTCTACCGACATCGATTACACGATCGACAGCAAGTTATAGTTTTGACCGACATCGATTCTTATACCGATATCGATTCTGTGTGTTTTATAGTTCCTGACAAACCAGTAACCTACCAATTCTAACGTTTTGTTGCGTTTTCTATTCCTGATTGACTAATCCTCTATTGTATCCTCTTTTCCATGGTTGTTATCACCCGGCAACAAGCCGCAACCATGGTTTCACATGCTTGTTCCATGTCTTTGCCTGAGTCACCCCCTTCGCATCCTATGGGGAATCCTACAGACACGAATGCTTTTCCCAAGATCTCTGTTGGAGATCTGGATTTTGCTAAATTTTTGGATGCTAATCTTGGGTGTTGTACAATATTATTTGTCTCATACCCCGACCGTACACCCCCGACGGTCAACTCCTCTTGGGTATGCCTATTAGTATAGCCGCCCATCTAGCTCTTTCCCACCTAATAACTCCACCTCACCGTCTTTCATCCTTAGCCCCGTCTCCCGGCTCGGTGGATTCGATGGTCCATACTTGCACCAATTGGCTTTCCTCTGCGGTTTAACTGGGACCCCACATATCACTACCGTCCACTGCCATTACCTCATCTCTCTCGCAGTTGCCTCTTTTGTAACTTGTTCTCTACCACCTATTCACACGAGCTTTCCCTCTCAGGCTCCGCCCACCTTTTCATTTCCGCAACCTCATCCGGTGGCCTCAACATCTTATATAGGACATCCTTATTCGGTCGCCCCAACACATTCATCATTGATACCTTATCAACATTTAATCCCACCATTGTCTAGTAGCGGATCTTGGCCTAATCCTCCTCCGTTTATAACGACAACACCATCATCTAACCCAACCAATGATTTAATTAAACAGATGATGGACAAGATGCAAAATCTTGAGGCTTCTATTTCAGGAAACCGTAACACCCTGACATACGAGCAAGTTTTCGGGAGCCTATTCACCCTTCTGTCCCCCTTCATACATATCCTCCTCAATGGGAATTACCGAAATTTACTCGCTTTAATAGTAAGGAGGACCCTCAACAACACTTGCAATCATTTAGACATGCCTGCTATCTGATTGCTCATGACGATGCCTTACTACTCCGTACCTTCCCCATGTCCTTATCAGGACCTGCCTTGGAGTGGTACAATGCTTTAGCCCAGCACTCAATCTTCTCCTTTAACCAGTTGGCCCAATCTTTCTTGGATCACTTCTCCATCAATATTGCCAAGAAAGTATCCATTACCGACCTCTATGCCATCCGACAATTTGAAGATGAGTCTATCGCAGATTTCGTTGGACGATGGTGGGGCCTCATCAACCAACTTACTTATGCCTTACCTCAGGCCGAGCTCATCGAACTCTTTACGCGGGCCTGCGCTAAACACATTTCTCCCACCCTCCAAATTCAAACTTTCCAGTACCTTTGATGAGGCCTTTACTATGGCTCGGAAACTAGAGGTTCGGGCCTTAGAGGAGGAGAAATTGAAGTTGCGCAACAAAAACTCAAATTTCGAACCCAGGACTCCACGAACAAACCCAACACCACCAACTCTCACGTATCGACGGCTTCGAAATCAAAAGGAGCTGTACACGCAGTAACGGTCAAATATCAAGCACCATCTTATACCCAGCCGAAATCCACCTATAAGTATAAAGCTGAGCCCATCCAGTACACTCCCTTGGGAGAAACTTATGAAGTGATCTTGGACAAATTACTTAAAGCAGGAGCTATCACCTTGCCTCCTGTTAAACCTCACTCCGGGTTTGATTCCACCCACGCTATACCTTCTTGGTATAAAGAGAATGATTTCTGTAACTTCCATCGCGTGAAGGGACACAACCACGAAAACTGCAAGATGTTGAAAAACATAGTGCAGGAAATGGTTGATACAGGGGATATAACCCTCAATAATCCTAATGCCCCTACTAATCGAAACTTAAAAATCTTCAACAAACCATTTCCAAATCATTCCTCTAACAGTAACACAAACCAAGAAACCTTAGCCGAGGAAAAGAGTGTGCATGAGATCCACGTGGTTTTCAACTCCCAACCAAGGGCTTCCATCGAAGAAATTCTGAATCGAGCCTCTTCACCGACGCAAGAGTCCTCGCCCCCTTCTCCTTCATTAGGACAAGAGGATAGCCCCGCTATTCCTTTACCCATAAAGAAACCAACCGCCCAGAGTTCTCTTCTCACAGAAGAGCCTTCTTACACCACCTCCCTGCAAGACTGTGAGCAGATGTTATCTAACTTATCTATTGCCCAAACATCTCCTTCCACCACTCTTGCTGCAAAAGAAGAAGGATCGCCACTTTTTCTGTCATCCTTAGAAGAGAAACCCCTCGAGCCTACATCACCAAATTCCTTAATCATGACAGATCCTCTAGAACATGCCCTCCTCCCTATCAGTTCTTCATTGCCTAAATCTTTCCAGTGACCGGTTGACCCCTTAACACCCATTGATACAACACCTCATTCACCCCCTGTATCACACCCCCAGTGGACTGGAATCACAACCCACTTTTCTTCCATATCAAAATTCATGTCCATACGTGAAGATTGTCATCCCCCAGAAGATAGATGACTCTTATGGGCACGTTGGAGAACACCATGCTCTACTCAAATGCAAATGACTAATCCGGACACCTCTACCATATACCCGAAGTTTTTACAAAAGCTCAAAATGCCTATATTCTCACCTCCACTCCCCTCATCTCCACCGAATACCTCATCAACCTCTATCAACCTACCCAAACCTTCCCCTACGCTTGGGACTTTACCAATACCCAGCCTGACGCACCCACCTAAACGGTTAGACTTATCCAAAAATAAAGTCGTCGATCCACCTAGGAGACAGGCCCCATCTCCTCGAGTCCAATCTATGCCTCTGCCACACCTAAAACCCTCACCCCCGATCACACCAGTACAATAGGCACGACTTCAACCCTCGCCGTCACACCTACCTTCTATATTGGGGCCTCACCCCTCCACCTTGCCTCAATACACCATGCCTCCCACGTCTTCTTTAGCATGACCAACACCTTCTGCACCCATATAGAAATCCACAGGCATCTCAACACCATCGCCCCAAGTATCTTTCCTACCTACCAACCCTAAGCAAACTTGATCATCGAAGGACTTGTTTGCTGCCGCTCCTCTTTCCCTGTGGTTGTTTCCTGCCACCACATCATCTGTGGCCTCATCATCTAATCAACTCAACATGAATTCTGCGCAGAAGAAGCCATGCATGGTTAAAACTAATCATCAAAATCCCTTGCCTAAACCACCACCCGTACAAACCACTCATACCCAACCATTACCAAAACAATCAATAATCTCACCCACTCAATCAATAGCCTCATTCGACCCACTCAAAGGATCTTACGCCAAGATCCTTGATATGCTGATAGAGGATGCGACCATTTCCCTACCCCCACTCAGACCCTATGATCCATCTAAACCTTGACCTATAGGTTATGATGAATCTAAAATCTATGCCTACCACCGCACACCAGGACACAATGTAGAAGAATGCAAAGCTTTGAAAGCCATCCTTCGCGGTCGCCTATCTCGATAGAAGATGAATTACGGAAGAAAAAGCCCCTAGCTTCGATCCCTTTTCCTATACCACCTGTCCCCACCTCACCAAAATCTATCATCATTTGCAACCCCGCCTCTTGAGAACAATGAATTATCCTTGCCATCTTCCTCCTCTCGTATTCACGAGATCAACATGATTAGCATTGCTACTCGAGGTCAGAAAAACAATGGAAAAGTCAAAGAAAGCACACCTGCGGCATCTCTTTCTTCTTCCGCCATCCCGATCGCACCACCACATAAAGTGGTTATTCATGGACCTGCCTATCCAGTCTCTGATGGATTTTCCCATCGTACCATGATCAAACAACTTCACCAATCTCCTGTAAAAATGACACTTTATGATCTCATTCAAACATCTGAATCTCATCGACAAGCTCTGATTGAGATCCTCCAAGGGATAGAGGTCCTACCTAACAAAACCTTACCCGTTGCCTCCATCTTCACACCCAACCATGTTGCCTCTCTCACCAAACAACCTACCTCCACAACCACCTCTGTCCCTACACAGCAAGCCACTGTTGTCAGTTTTTTGAAGAAGAAATTTTCATCTTTGGTGCAGAAGATCTTGACCCTGCTCTTTTCATCTCGGCTTACGTCGGGACATCCGGGTACGTCGTGTTATGATCGATGGGGGCGCTAGCCTAAACATCATCTCTTCCAAAGCCTTCCAACAGATGAATATCCCTCCTAGCTGCATGTGTGCTAACCCCACCATGTTGCGTTCATTCAACGATGCTATTACTTCTACCCTAGGCACCGTGATCCTTAATATTTGTGTAGGGCCACGTACCTTACCCGAACTCTTCTATGTCCTTGAGGGAGAATTCCAATACAACATGTTGTTAGGCCGCCCTTGGATCCGGGCTATGGGATGCGTTCCCTCCACCTTACATAGATGCATAAAATTCGAGTATGAGGGGAAGTCATACACCGTCACAGCTGATGCTTCCCCCTTCAAAACCTGTAATATGTTATACCGCCCTAATGATATGCTTGTACCAGTTAAGACACCCATTGATCCAACCCAACCATCTACTTCGACCACGCCTCAACCATCCACCTTAGCCGCACCCACACCTTCGACCCATGCAACCACCGATGCGAATACCTCTTCCTTACCCGCGGACAACATCCCAACCTCGGATCCCTTGGTAGATGTTTTTCAATGCCTTATGCTGGGGGAGTACTACCTATACAACGTTAGCACCTTCCATACCCCACAAGAGTATGGACAGTTACATGCGCATCCTACTTACGACCATCGTGTGGGGGAGGTGATCTCCTATGGACCACCTAATTGCCGCACCAACCTAACATATGGGGGTGTCGAAGCACCCTCTGTCACCCCTGAACCTCCCCTTGGTGTGGTTCCCTTCCAATCTGATTTTCAATATCTAACCAACCATCGTTTCGCCCTCACCTTCCTGACGCGTTGTGCTTGGAAAGGTTTTGGTTTCGGTATTTATGAGCAAGGATGACATACGGTTATTCCCATAACAACACGCAAACACAAAGATCGTAGTGGTCTTGGGTTTTCTGAACTCTATACAATGAAGAAAGCTCGTGTTAATTGTATCCAGGAAGACGACAAAGTCACCCATTTTGAACAATCATCGCCCATTTTACCATCTTCACCCACGGAGTCGATAGACCCGGAATCTATCCCTCCTAACTTTTTTTTTTCGTGAATGCTATCTTCCTAGGTCCTCTCACTTATCAACACGATGGTGAGGACCCATCTTCTCTCCCCCTTTTACATCCAGACATGATCGAAGAAGACCTTCCTTCGATTAATGTTGTGGAGTGCCAGGATGATGACTCCATCCTCACCTACCTTGGTGCGGATGACTCTTATATTCAACGTGCCTTACCATCTGACACCCAAACCATGTTGAATGAGTCGACTATAGAAATCAACATCCACACGGAGGATGATCCTCACATTGTAAAGATCGGACAATCTCTTGATGCATCAGAACAAGCCGCCTTCACTACCTTTCTCCGTGCCCGCAATCAAGCTTTCGCTTGGTCCTACACCGACATGCCAGGAATCGATCCTGACATTGCTGTCCATAACATCACTCTGAAACCAGACTCCAAACCAGTTAAACAGAAGATGAGAAAAATGCATCCACGCATTGCTCTCTTGGTTAAAGAAGAGCTTCAACGAATCCTTTCTGTCTCTTTCATCCTACCTATTGACTATCCGCAATGGATTTCTAATGTTGTACCTGTCACTAAAGCGACGGGGGGACTTCGGATATGTATGGATTTTCGGGATCTTAACCTCACTCGCCCAAAGGATGACTTCCCCTACCTAGTATTGATCAACTTGTCGATCTCACTGCGGGCCATGAGATGCTTTCTCTCATGGATGGTTTCTCGGGATATAATCAAATTTTAGTAGCCCTAGCCGATCAACATAAAACCGCCTTCATTACCCCCTGGGGGACCTTCTGCTATCGTGTCATGCCATTTGGCCTTAAGAATGCTGGTGCAACCTATCAACGGGCTATGAATTACATTTTTCATGACATTATGCACACTATCCTTGAGGATTATGTCGATGATCTTCTTGGAAAATCCAAACATCGCAGTGAACATCTTGATGTTTTAACCATTATTTTCGACCATTGTTACAATACTGTGTTCGTCTTCAGCCAAAGAAATGTGTCTTTGACATCCTTTCAGAAAACTACTTGGCTTTATCGTCTCTTTGCGTGGCATTGAGGTCGACCCCGCTAAAGTCAAAGATATTTTAGAAATGCCCCCACCCAATAACCTAAAACAATTACGTAGTTTGCAGGGCAAACTCCAATCTATCTGTCGTTTCATCTCACAACTCTCGGATCGATGTCAACCTTTCCATCATCTCCTTAAAAAAGACATTGTCTTTCTATGGAGCGAGGAGTGCCACAAAGCCTTTGAAGCTCTTAAAACTTATCTCTTGTAGCCACCCGTGCTTATCCCACCTCAGGACGATCGCCCTTTCTACCTTTACCTTTCTGCCACCAACCATGCGCTGTAGGAGCTATGCTCACACATCGTGACTCGAGTATCGAGAACAAGCATTTTATTACATAATCCATACTCTCGTGGATTATGAAACTAGGTATACACATGTTGAAAAGTTGTGCCTAGCCCTATCATTCGTGGCCACCAAACTCCGACATTACCTCCTGAATCACAAAACTTTTGTCATCACCAACGCTGACCCCATACATTATATGTATGCCAAACCTCATCTAAACCAACGCATCGCCCACTGACTTATGCTCCTCACCAACCTCGACCTTGAGTTCATACACCAGAAATTAGTCAAAGGACAAACTATCGCAGACCAACTCGCGGAAGCCCCTTTACTTGGGGAACAATTTACCAATTTTACTTTCCCTGATGAACTCATCGCAACTCTTTCACTCAATGATGCATCTTATCCGATGACTCTCTTCTTCGATGGATCTAAATGCCAATGTGGTGGAGGGGCGGGCGTTGTTCTCATTCCTCTTGAAGGTGAACCTATGCCTCTTTCATTCAGGCTCGATTTCCCCTGCACTAACAATATAGCGGAATACGAGGCCCTTGTTTTGGGTCTCCATGTTGCGTTACACTTAGGTGTGAAGTCTATTCACATTTTCGGTGACTCTCAATTGGTAGTAAATCAAGTCACTAGCATCTACCAATGTAAAAATGAGGAACTTCAAAAGTACAAATGTTACGTAGATTCACTTTTGACCTTATTTACCCATTATACTATCCAAACCGTTCCACGCTCAACTAATAAATTTACGGATACTATGGCTTTCTTAGCCTTGCAAATTCCTACATCACCATCTGATTCTGACATATTTGTCTTGGTCCAACAACTCTTTGCCCCATCTTACTTAGTCCCGGATGTTTGTATGGTAAATAATGCATCTGCTGACTCGCAGGATACCTGGTATCACCAATTTCACGACTACCTTACAAACTCTGTTCTCCCACCTAACCTTAATAGTAATGGCAAACACACTTTTCTTAAAGGTGTTTCTCGTTATGTCGTCATGGGGGGACTCCTCTATAAACGTGGCTTCGATGGTATCCTCCTTCGATGTCTAACCAACGCTGAAGTCACTCATACCATCCAACAAGTCCATGACGGAATTTGTGGTGGGCACTTTAGTGGCTTTGCCATGGCCAAGCGGATCCTTCACCTAGGATATTATTGGCCTACTCTTAATAAAGACTACTGCAAATATGTTAAGTGTTGTGTTATGTGTCAACAGCATGCCAACCTTCAACATACTCCCAGCCATCCGCTATAGGTCGCACGAGATCTTTGGCCTTTCTCACAATGGGGTTTGGACCTTATTGGTGAGATTCATCCACCTTCTTCACAATGTCACCGTTGGATCATCACGGCAACCGAATATTACACTAAATGGGTGGAGGCCGTTCCACTCATTTTAACCAAAAAGGAGAAAATTGTTAAATTCATCAATCATCACATTATTTTCCGTTTCGGTGTTCCTCATCTCTCTATAACCAATAATGGAAAATCTTTCAAAAATAAGCTATTGTGAGCCCTTTGTGACAACTTTGGTATCAAACTTAGCTTCTTGTCACCCTACTATCCACAAGCAAATGGTCAAGCTAAATCTTCTAACAAAACCTTAACCAAAATTCTCATGAAAGTCGTTAACGATTCTGGTCAAAATTGGCATGATCACATCCCCTTTGCCCTTTGGGCTTATCGTACAAGCATTCATACCTCCACTAATGCCACACCATTATATTTTTTTATGGTATAGAGGGCTGTCTTTCCTCTTGAAATATAAATCCCTTCCCTCAGAATATCTCTCCAGGATATTCTCACCAATGATGACTTCCGCAAGATCGGTTAGCCCAATTGGAGCTTCTTGACGAGCGTCATCTTACCGCTCTTGACCACCTTCAAATTTATCAAAAGCGCATCAAGCGCGCTTATGATAAGTGAATTCATGAGCGTACCTTTAAAATTGGTGATCTTGTCCTCAAAGAGAATCAACATGTAACCAAACTAGAAAAGAGCAAACATGGAAAATTTGCTCCTAATTGGATTGGGCCTTACATTATCACTCACACTTACGGATCAGGTACTTATCGTTTAGCTTCGCTTAATGGTAAACTCCGAGCTGAACCCTAATGCCTTGCATCTCGACCATTCTCTTTGTTGAATTTAGTATTATATCACTTCTTATCTACCTTGCGCTCGTCCCTTGAGCTCATTTACCACCTCATACACCTTTTTTTTGTCGTGCATTTCAAAGTAAAATCAAACCCACGTAGTTTGATCATCACCTCCTCTTAAAGATGCATTTTCCTTTTTAGTCTAGTCCCTGACTTAAAAGTATCAAAATAACAAGTTCTCAATAATATAATTCTGGGATATTCTTGAGTCAAACTTCCTGCAAAACTAGATGCTTCATGTCAAACAGACATCTAGACCTCTAAGATATAAACTAGACTGTTCCCTCGAAGGACAGCTATGTGTAAAGCCGCATCTGCTACTATAACTAGACTACTCCCTCGAAGGACAGCTATGTGCAAAGCCGCATCTGCTACTATAACTAGACTACTCCCTCGAAGGACAGCTATGTGTAATGCCGCGTCTGCTACTATGAGTAGATTGTTCCCTCAAAGGATAGCTATACAAAGTCAGCCTCTATCAGAAGCTTCTCGCATTGATTAGCTTCGTGAAGACCTCAAGAACAACAAAATTCATATCCCATGTAGACTTCCCACATCGATCAGTCTATATCTAGAAACATCAAAGCAGTATTCAAAAGTACTTTTGAGTCATGGACTTGTCTATTTTGGTTTGGTTCTCTTTCGTCAGAATAATCACCTTCTACCAAGTTCTCTACGCCTCAGCTATCCCATCCACCTCTCCTCACCATTCTTCACAATAACAAAACTCAAGGGACGTGCGTATATCGATATATTGTGATTATACAACTCTTTTCACCTATCGACATTCTCACCTATGCAAGGTACCTAGGGATTCAAGCTCATCCTACGATAATACGTGGTTTGTTCAGCTCTTTCCAACTATGGGACACTTTTGTCTCTTTTACCCGAATCTAAGATTGTGTGTTGATCTTAATTAGGACACGAGTTTCTTATGCTTGGGTAAACTAACCCTCACTTCACCTATACCCACACCAACACCAACAACATTACTCTACCAACATCAAACTTTTACCAACCAACAAATTGCCTAACCATAACCAAATTACTAAATTCACCTCTCCCTGGTCCTAAGGGAGAACTACATCGTCTGAGGCCCCTCCTTGCTTTGTGCAATGGGATATGTAGGCAACACTTAGGAGACATGGGGTCTCCCAAGGTTAGCTCGACCATCCCCAACCATCACTTATCATGTGTTGTGTTTTACTTAAAAATATAAATATTTTCACATATTTATATTGATAACATTCACCTTTGTCCTTTTTCAATCCAAACATTCAAAACAAAAACATTCTTATAATTATCACAAACTCAAATCAACATACATATTTCATTTTATTTAGATGTTAAACAAATACATCTTCCCTATCATCGACGCGCAAGTCGGAATCTTTATTCTTCTACCCCTATGTATGAAACTCACTTAGACCCCCGCGCCTCGTCCCGAACCAGGAAGTGATGGTGATCATCGACGCCGCTCACTGGACTCTCCATACTTAAAGGTACCACTGCTATTGGTTCCTCCCACTGATCCACCAATCTCTCCTGTAACATACGAATCTGCCCTCTCGCGTGGCAGACTCTTGCCTCTAGTCTCTCCACTCGAGACTGCGAAGCCTCTAACAATCCTGTGGTCTCGTTCAACTATGTTTGAAGCTGGTGAAATAAACCTTGCAGGCGGTTTCTCTCCGCATGGTAATCACAGCTATGTCAGGATGATCAGCCCTCTCATGTGTATCTCGCAGCTCTGCTGCCCACCATAATCTATAAGACTCTGTCACTCCTGCATCCATTACCCTGCGATCAAGCTGCTATCTCTTCTGGTCCTTCTGGAAGTGTCGGCCGTGGAGGTGAGAATGGTGCCTCGGCATCAATCCTCCTGTATGGTCTATGAGCCATGGGTATATCTTGAACAAATCCAAATTGTCACCGCACGTGATCTAGAGGAATCCTCTCGTACTCACCTGGCCTGTGTCCCACGATCCACCTCAATCGCTCTACACCCCTCAAATCCTCGGCTATGTTCACCGTCACCATATAGTTCCCGTAAGGCCTCCAATGGATATCTACAATCGTCACCATCTCCCACATCTACCTATAATACTCGACGTCATCTGTCATGACCTCGGATCTCGCCTCTTGCTGTCCGGACCCATTGCACGAATCCCAACCTTTGCACTCCTGTCTCTCCTGCCTAGATGGGTCGGCCTATTGGTCGCACACACACAATGTGCTCATAGGCCCAACAATGTAATAAGACTGTACAATCCAGTGTAGTCCTGTGATTTCACCTGCATGCCCATAAACCCCTGTATAGCTCCGCCAGATATGCGGGTGCCCATGCGAAAGTCACGCTCCCTTCTATCATTTCCCAAATAATACACATCAATGATTTTAGAAATCTTCCCCTGTCCGCTCTAGGTAATGCATAATACCCCACCGCTATCATTAATACCACGGCCAACCTTGTTGCCTCAGGGTGTGCTGCAAACATTATACCATAAGTGAATGTCAAACCTCGTTGTGTCGAATCTCGTGTAATTTGGATCAAATCGCCATTATCATTTGCACATGCCACATTAGGCCTGCACGATATACACTGGTCTTCCTATAATTGGAAGTCTCAAAATTTGAAACACATCTTCTAACGTCACTGTCATCTCCTGTTGGTAGATAGAAGGTATTCTTTTCAGGATTCCATCTCTCAATCAGCACCTGCAACATGGCATGATTACGTGTGATTCGTGAATAATAGCGGATTCCGCTTAACCCCACATGGTTTATTAATGCCCACTCAGCTGGTGTTACATCTGCTCGGACTCATGACAACAAGGCTGGTACCCTATCATTCATCCTCAACCCTGCTTGTGCCTGCACACATCAAACCAACAAACAACAAATAAATTCCCACATTTTTTTATCACAATCCGTAACTTTACACAGTAACCGATATCGGTTATACATAACCGATACCAGTTACCTAACCGATACCGGTTATTCCTAAATGATATCGGTCACTGTCAATTCCATCTACCCTACTCAAAAACACCACCTATAATAACTTATTCGACATTCGTGCCTCTCTATACCTAAAAACATCCTCTGAAACCCCTGATTACCTACCCATTAACACTCACCCCATCCCAAAACTTTGCCTATCACCTTTCTTTTTCATCTCTACCCACTTACCTTCCCACATTATATTCATATGCATGCAAAAATTTAATTCCAACCAAAAATCATATATACCTCCTGGGATGCAGTAGTTTGAGGTGGAACCTGTCTTCCCTCTCCTCTCTACCCATTTGGATGCTTCTCCTTGTTCAGCCATGTTCACCACCCTCTTCACTATTACTTACCTTTACACCTTCTTACTCCGAGCTCATGATCAATTTACTGTCTTTTTCTCCTTATTACTCAATTCTCCCATGCAACTTACCTGTATGGACGACAATAGCCTCGCATCCTCGTATTTAACATGTTGCATGGCTCTAAAAATAAGAATCTAAAATTGCCTCCCCAGCTTTTCTATTTTTAGAAAAGCTTGTTTTAACATAACCGATGTCGGTTATGTAACCGGTATCGGTCAATAGTGACCGACATCGGTTATCTAACCGATATCGGTCAACCTATACCTATTTTGATTATATCCAGGCCTTCTCTTTGTTTTTTTACAAAATTTTGGCGGCGCCCGCCTCTTTTCCCTGCATAATGACATCACTATCAACATCCATTATCTTAATAAACATCAATATTTTAAAACATATGCATATCATCAACACATCATCAACATCATTTATATATACATCACAAACATTCCAATACCATCGACAAAACACATAAAAAATATAATATATGCAATCAATGAAACATTATACACACCATGTGGATCCAACTCATCATCTATATATATCCTCAAATCAATGTCAACATATACAAATTGTCCGCATGGGGCCTCTACCATACAAAAATACAAAGTCGGCACGCAGCAGCTGTCTCTGTCAAAATCTTGACTCGGCTCGTAGGCCGGTATCAACTATACAAAATGTACTCGGCTCATGCAGACCGATATATACAACAACAATACATACATAAATCCTATGAGGGCACGCATGCCTCTATATACACACTCGGTTCACAGACCAGTGTCTCTATCAACAAAAACCTCTATCAAGTCAACAAAACTCATCTGCGCTCCGGGATGACTTAGCTCTCCACCGCCCTTGCCCCATCCCTCGGTGGCCCCTGTGCGATTTCACCTCCTACCTGTAACCAACCCATCGTATGTGGCTACGGCCCCCTGTGACTCGTGACTCGGACGTCGTGGCTCGTGAGCTGCGCATATGGTTGATAGTCGTCCCAGTACCATCTAGGACGTCCTGATAATAGCGGGCCTCGCTCTCGCCTCCATGTATCGGACCCGTGCCATCATGGCTGGTGGGGCTGGTCCCTCGGCTCCTAATATAAGTGGGCCTTGCCCTACCTATACACCCGACGACCCTGCACCTGTACCTGTGGTGGCGATGGAGCTGCCATCGGAGCACTCGAACAGGGACTGTACGTGTGCTGAAGCAGGGGATATGGCCCCGAGGCCTGCACTCGTGCTCGTGCCGTGCCTGCCCCTATGCTCGGGCCAACCGCCCTGTAGCACTCGATCTCGTGCATGTGCGTAGCAAGCTACCCCTGTAATAACTACACCTGACCCAAGAGATGGTCCCTCTCTGCTATAACAGCCGCCAAATCTGGTTGTGCGGGCTGTGCTCTCATGGCTGCCCTCTGCCTTGCCCACCAAACCAAAAATGAACCTGTAACTCCGGCGTCGTCCACCGTATCATTGGCGGTCTCTCTGCTACCCAGACTGGGTCCAATGGCTGCGGTAGAGGCAGTGGTGCCTCTACATCCTCCCTCTGATACTGTGGGAAGGGAGGTGGCTCATCCTACCATAGGCCCAACTGTCGTCGTACCCTCTCTAAGGGAATCCACTCATGCTCCCTAGGTCTCCGTCCAGCTATCCAGAAGATGTACTGGATCCATCGCAGCTATGCTCGGGCTCCTCCATAGGGCTGATGGCCTCTGTATGGCCTCCATATAATATCTAGTGCGTCAGGCCCTCTAACATATGCCTGTAATACGTGACATCTCGCCCTGCGATAACCACTCGTGGCTGGCCCACGACCCCCAACCACCTCTGAAACCCATACCTATACACTACTGTGGCCCTGGCTGCTGGGGAAACCCTACTGGTCGTAAACACACGATATGCTCATAGGCCCAGTAGTGTAACAAGAATGTCGAACATATCCCGAATCACCTCATACGGTGATAGCCCCAAAGCTCTGATAGCCATTTGCACCAAATACACCGGTGCCCATGCGCCGCAGGTATGCTCCTCTACTAATCAAACTCTACCTCCTAATCTCTGGGGCCTACCAATAATTCAATACCTCACTCAACTAGTGCCAACTCAGCCCACAAACTCAACCCAATCAATTCAAAACTCAGACAAGAAAAAGGTTGGCACTCAAATTGACAATGTGACAATGACATGCCGTATTTTTTCTTTTTATAGGTTTTGACCTCTAGCGATAACGGTTAGGGCGAGCCCTAGAAAATCGATATCGGTCTTCTACCCGATACCGGTCACTACTAACCGATATCGGTTACCTACCTTATTTACCCTAACTCTTGCCCTTATCCACCGAACTCTATTTTTCACCACATCGCCTACCCCCGGCCTTTGCTAAATAGCCTTATTTTGAATTCATTGGCCCAACCCAAGGCCGTAACCACCCAATCGGCCCGACCCAAGGCCACAACCAACCAATCGGCCGACCCAAGGCCGCAACCACCCAATCGGCCCAACCCAAGGCGCAACCAACCAATCGGCGACCCAAGGCCACAACCACCCAATGGCCCAACCCAAGGCCGCAATCAACCAATCAGCCCGACTCCAAGGCAAGAACCACCCAATCGGCCCGACCAAAGGCGCAACCAACCCATCGCCCGACCCGAGGCCGTAACCTCCCAATCGGCCCAACCCAAGGCTATAATCAATCAATTGGCCCGACCAAGGCGCGCAACCAACCAATCGGCTCGACCCAAGGCGCACGCCACCCAATCGCCCAACCTAAGGCTGCCATCAACAATCGACCCGACCCAAGGCCGCACCAATTAAGTACCTCGACCGAGGCCCGTAAATTATGATTCTATCCACCCATCATGTAGCTATTTGTTCAATCGAGCTCACCTGTTCGTGTTTTAGCATGACTAGGATACTTGAATTGATCAGACCAGCTTTGCCTAGACCGAGACCGTGATGTTTATCTCAACCAAACCAACCATTTGGTACTGCCGAACATGCCTAAACGTTCCGGTACCTTACCCGTTATATCCCCTAGAGCTACTTCCTATGCCTTGGATACTAGGATTATATCAACCTTGTTTGGATAAACTATCGACCTTTGCCTATGAATTGCTTGTTTGCTCTTCAAATCGTGTACTTTGGTTACGCTACTTCTTGCATTTCAACGTGCGTCTGTTTCCTTGAACTTACTCCACCATCTTACCACCATCTCATCATCATTCACCCTTTATCAACCCTATCCCTGATTTCACGTCGCCTCAATCTATGATAGATTTGAGGGGGATTACCTATACCCTTAACTGGGGCAACCACTTCTTATTATTGTCGGTCTGACTTTACGAGATAAGCTACACGACAATAAGGGGAAAATGTAGACACCAAATTTGGGTGTTACGACTCCTGTACCACCGTATCTCATCCCACAACCTAACCCTACCTCACCACCTAAAACCTTACACACTTAATTATTTATTAATTACCTTATAATTAATAAATCCACATCTCCAACCCTACCACCTCACCGCCACCTCACTATGACCTAGCTCCAACCCTAAACTAACTTAATTAGGACCTATGACTTGGTCCAGACCCACACCCACGACTCATCACCCCTCACCTACATCAAAACGAACCTAATAATGACTTGACCAAGCCCACAATTGATCCCTTGGGAGAAAAAGAGGGAAAGTTGGCTATTTTACTAAAAATAGCCAACTTTGACCTAATCGACATCGGTCCCTATGCGGTTTGCATCAGTTAGGCAACCACCATCGGTTCCCTGTAAATGACCTCCCCCAACCAAAATGCAGGGGCCAGATTCATTTGTGAAAAGGAGACAAGTGAGAAGGAGAAAAGAGTTTGCGAGAGAGGAGCATAGAGGACAAGAATGTAACTGATCAACGAGATCATGGTCACACTCATCCAAGAATTGGGAAAGTCGAGAAGATAGCCTCATCGGCTCAATTTCGATTGTCGATCATCCCACGAGCTTTGCCTTCGTCCACCTGCAATCCTCGGACCTACATCCTCGTCGGAAAGTAGTAAGTAGTATCTTGTGTGCTTCTAGGCTTCACTTCGTGAACCTTTGATTAATAGTAATTATAAACTCACCCCTGGATCTAACCCTGGCAGCGGCACTCGCACCTAACCTTCATTTATCCATCCCTATAATGCTCAGAAGACAACTTTCTCACTCTACGAGTCTTCTCCATTGCCTTATTATTCCCCCTTAACCATCTACCAACCTTAAAACCCTATAATCAACATCTACCCGAAGCCCCCGAATCACCGCCCTTACGATATCGGTTATCCCCTACCGGGTAGCGGTTTTATAACGCGATCGGTTATCCGATGACCGACGTCATCCACTATGACTTATACCAAAACCAACCTTTCACCTATTTATCCCCTAATAACCTTAGATTCAGCCTGGTCTATCCCTGTAACTTGATCTGAACGTATCAATAACAAGTGACCAAACAAACAAAATGATGTTTTATTATGGGTAGTTTAGTCTCTATTGATTTTAGTAATGAGGTGCCTAAATCGTGATTTCGCAATAGCTTCTTCATTATCATTTGCAATAATTTATATTAAAAAGGAACTGACCACCTTCGAAAGGAAGTTTAGTATTTCTGGGCCCAAGGTAGTTCCCTTACTTATTTTCTAACTAAAATCTGGTGGTCTTGCATTCTTATTTACAGGTAGTCCTTCCCAGACAAAAAGGAGTTCTTCACAATCGGCCCGATCTCGCTACGATACGCACACACCCCCCAACTCTTAATGGGTACTCTTCCTAGCCCTAACCCCTTATTTGTTTCTCAAGAGAATGAAGAGATAGAAGTAACTCTATTTTGGAAATAGAAATTGCGTGAAACAAAGGAAACTATGGTGGAGGAGGGAGGGGCGGAGAAGAGTAGACAAAGGAATGGAAATTGGGATGTAATGATTGAGAGTGGAAAGATAACATAGGAATGGACATGAGTAGTGGTTGATTATGAGAAGAGCAAGAAAAATTAAAGGTGAAGAAGACAAAGGTATGGGATAGAGCAGACAGAGACAGAGGAGGAGAAAAAGGAATGAAAGAGGTAGAAGAGAATAAGAGAGAGGGATGATAGGGGAAGAGGGAAATGATGAAGGAAAAACAAGAAGAAGACAAGAAAATGACAGAGCAGAGGGTGAAATTAAGAAAAAGGGAGAGAGAGGGTCAAAATGAAGGGAGTGACGAAGGGTGAAGGGGATGAAGGGAGAGAAATGATGGAAAATGAAAGAGACGATAGAAATGAACTATAGAAGTTGGAGGTGAAGAAAACAAGAATAGGTAGAAGAGAATAATAGAGAAGGATGATAGGAGAAGAGAATGAGGAAAGATGAACAAGAAGATGAGATGAGAGTAGGGGGTAAAATCAGGAAAAAGGGAGAGAAGGATGGAAAAAGGAAGGAGATGAGGATGATGAAGAATGTAAAGAAGATGAAAGAGGAGGTAGAATAGAGAAAAGAAAGAAACAATGAGGGACCAAGAATATGTGGAGAAAAATGAAGAATAGAAGAGAAATTGGCACATAATGATTGAAAAGGTGGGGGTGAGAGAAAAGGAAAGGGGATGGTAGTGGGAAGGTGAAAATGATAGGGAAAGAAGAGATGACAAAGTGGATACGTGGAGAAGATTGAAGGAACCAGGTTATCAAGAGGAAAACCAAGGTAAATAATATAGAACAAACTACATGGAGATGCATGTGGAGGGTGGGATGATAAAAAATATGGGATAACCCTGAAGAGCCAGGTTATCAAGGGGAAGTAAGAAGGAAGCGCGAGGGAAAAAAGGGAAGAAGATGATACAGATGAAGTGAAGAAATACGAGGAGTAGAAAGGAGGAGAGGACAACAAGGAAAATGATGTAGAAGAAAGGAAACTAAGGACGAGAGATGTGCGGTGAAGAGTGAGAAGAAAAACGAGAGGAATGACATGGATTGGAAAAGATGTGGAGATGCATGAAATGATGATAAGAGGATGACGAGAAAATAGAGAGAGGGTGTATGATGAAGATAGTAGAGATATTAAAGAGGGCGAAGGGAATATGGAGAGGTGGGGAAGAAGCGACAAGAAAGTGTAGGAGTGGAGAAAAGGGAGGTGAGGGAAGAGAGAATGGGGGATGGAAGAAGCAATGCTAGTTAAGGGATGTTAGGAGGAGCCCACCAATAATTAGTGGTGGGGAAGGATGAAGATGAAGAGGCGGAGAGGAAACAGGAGAATGGATGATGTAGGAAACAATTCCAATGATGGGACATTAGGAGAAGCCCACCGATAATGATTGGTGTGCACAGGGGAAGGAAGGAATGAAGATAGAATGGAGGAGGTCAAAAAGAGTGAATATGGTTGTGCATAATGGGGATGAGTGAATTTTAGGAGAATTACACCAATAATTATTAGCGCATAAATGGAAGATGATGATGAAAGAATTTTAGGGAAGACCATCAATAATGGCGGTTAGACATGGGGGTGGATATGTGGGAGAACTCGAGAAGATGGAGTGGAAAGAGTAAAGAAAGGAGGGATAATGATTTTTGATAAGATGAAGGTGAGGAGAGGATGCAGTGGATGAGAATGAATGAGGGAAAGATGAAGAAACAAGACACAAAAATAATGGCAAGAGATGGTATGAAGGATGATGGATCAAGAAGTAGAAAATGGGGGAAAAGAATATGGTTACAGGGGAAAGTAGTAGATGTATTCTATAAGAGGATAGGTTGAGAAAGGATAATGGTAGGAGGAAAATGTGGTTGGTAAGGAAGACCAGGAGGAAGAAAAAATCAATGGAGGGAATGAAGAATGAGGCGAGGGAGAAGTCCAAAATGACGAGTTCAACTTAAGGAGGACCCTTAAGTAAGACTATCATGAGACGGAAGTGGTTAAGTAATATTGCCAAGTGAGGGATGATGGAGATGAAAAGTGGGAAAATAGGAGGTGGTATTTGTGAGAATGGAAGAGGAGGTGAGAGGATGTGATGATGGGGAATGATGAGAAAATTTGGATGGTGAGGATGTGGAGTGATGGGGAGTGCAAGATGACAAATCATCCTTAAGAGGGACTCTTAAGTAAGATCACCATGCTGCAGGAGTGGTTAAGTAAGATCACCAAACCAGTAGTGACAATATGGAAGGTGAAAGGTATGAATATATTAGGTACAAGGGTGGAATGGTTGGTTGCAGAGATGATTATGACGAGAGGTAGGAAAAATAAGATGAGGGAAATTTTATGTAATGGGGAAGGCCAGATGGAAGATCAACCTTAAGAGGGACTCTTAAGTAAGATTGCCATGCAATGGAAATGGTTAAGTAGGATTGCCAAGCCAAAGAAGAAGAAGAATGATGAGAAGAAGTGATTGACAGAGTTGATGAAAAGATGGACTGAAGGGGAACCCTCAAGTGAATTTTCCATACTACGAGAGTGTGTAAGTAAGATTACCAAGCAGAAGACAAATACTAGGAAGGATGAGAAAAGAGTGAGTGGTGTATGCCAAAGTGGAACAAGAGGTGAGAGGAGGTGATAACAAGGAAAGAAGGAAACAAAGGAGTGTAACATGAATGGATGGAGGAATATATGCGGTGTAGGATGGAGAGTGTGAGGGGAATCCTTAATTGGGATGCCCATGTGGTGAGAGTGATGAAGTAGAAGTGATAAGTGGAAGAGGTGGAGTGGAAAGATGTGTGTGGTGGTGATTGTTTGTCTGATGAAAGAGGAGATGGTGGAGAAGTTTCTACAATGGGAAGATCTTAGGAAGAGGGTGTATCTCAACCAAGATGTCCACGCAGAAGGGGTGATTAAGTAAGATTGTCAAGCTGGAAGCAGATGAGTAGAAATTAGGAGTGAGGATGAATGGATCAAATACATGGTGACCATGGTGGGGGATGAGGAGTTGTTGGATAACAAATGCTACTTGAGAAATATCCTCAAGTAGGATTCACAAACTGCAACAGAGATCAAGTAGAATTCCCAAACTGAAAAGTGTATGAGCGAGAGAATTCATAGATAATAACATAATTCATGGGATTATGGATGATGGTAAGATATGCCATCCTTGAAGGTAAACATATAGATATAGAATTCATGGTTTGAAATTTGACATGGAAGAATGTGATTTTGATAAACGGTGACCTTAATGAGGAAAAGACACATAATCATAGCAAGGGTATACAAGGAAACCATGCTTCAAGCCATATTGGAGGTAAACAAGAAAGGATACCACTTAAGGCATTGCACTTGTAGCCAATAACAAGTGTTAATACATAACCAATGATAGTTAGTTATACCAAAAGACCATGAGGGAAAAAATGGATGCAATAATCTCATAAACCTAATGTCAACACGATAAAGGGGTTTGAGATGTAACTTGTATGTGGGAAGAGGATTATCCATAGGCGGTTGTTCCTAGGACTATGCCCCAACTCTGGGAAGGGGAAGATGCAAACTGATCAATGCGGGAAGTCTATAATGTATATGAGAAAGATGATCAATGTGGAAAGCTTTCTTAGGATGCTATGATATATAGAAGACTGATCAATGCGGGAAGCCTTTGTTGCCATGATATAATAGAGTAGCCATCCTTCGAGGGTATAATATGCTTTTTGCTTTTTCTTTTGGATTTTTGACTGTTTGCGAGGATAAGATATGCATGATAGATTTCCTTCTACGGATCAATCTACTTTCATTATATGCCTTTTATGAACAACTATCCTTCAAGGGATCAGTCTATTGTAAGATAGCATGAGATAAGAGCATCCATAATTGTGACTTTAGTTTTGATGGGGAAGAGATGAGTATAGCTAGGTAGACTACCTAGGAGGGGATGATGATTACACAAGTGACACCCTTGGACCCTTAGCGTGGTTCCAATAGGTAAACAAGAAGGTGATGGGTGTAATGATCGCAAAGTTCTCACCAAAAAGGGAGAACCTATCCATAAGGAAAATGTTATGGGTAGAGTCATGGTACCCATATTTAAGGTCATGTCGAGGAAGTGACGGTAGACCACATAGTTCCATATCATTACAATGATATATGGAAGGGGATGATGATGGAGGAATGATATAAAGATATGACTATCTGCTCATGGGTATATATGTTAACAATAGAATGGCCGTAAGTGCAATGCATTAAGAGGTTCAATCTCTAGTTTACCATCAAGGGAAGCCAAACGATAGGCCCCATACCCATACTTATGCGTGATAATGTATGGTCTAATCTAGTTGGGAGAAAACTTTCCCGTTGGCTCCTTTCTAAAGTAGTGACATTATGATTTTATTTTAAGATAAGGTCACCTATTTTGAAGTCGCATTCTTTGAGATGCTTGTTATAAGCATGTTGGACACGCTCTTGATAAACATGATGATGCTCAAGAACAATGAGACGGTGCTAGTCTAACAACTTGAGTTGTGCTTAGGTGCTCTTGGTGATAATATTCATCGAAATGAAGTCATGAAGAGACACATGTAAGGATGGAATTTTAACTTCGAGGGAAGAATGACTTCAGAACCATATACGAGAGAAAAGGGGTAGTCCTGTGGAGGTATGAATGCTGGTCCGGTAAGCCCAAAGAGCAAAGGGAAGTTGAAGATGCCAATCACAACCTAATTTATTGATGGTTTTAACAAGGATATTATGTAAGGTTTTGTTGGTTGCTTTGGCCTGGCCATTAGCTTGAGGATAATAAGGAGATGAGAAACTAAGTTTGATATTGAATTAGTTGTAGATAGTTTCCTAACATATTTGTTTTTGAAGTACTTCTGTTATGCGTGACAATCTTGCGAGGAATCTTTGAAAGCGACAAAGTATGTGTTAGTTGATGAAGTTAACGATCTGATTGGCTTTAGTTAAGGTGAGTGGAATAGCTTCCACCCACTTGGTGAAATATTTAGTTACAATGATAATAGAATGATGATAATGCTGAGAAGAATGAGGATTGATAGTACCAATGAGATCAAGGCCCCACTAAAAAAGGGGTCCTGAAAGTGGTTGTAAGGCTTGGCTAGGAATGCAGATAAGATTGGAATGTTGCTGACATTTGAAACATTTCTTAACATATTTGCAGCAGTCCTGATTGAGAGAAGGCCAATAATAGCTAAGGAAAAGGATGCGTTTAGTGATAGCTAAGCCACTAAAATTTACACCGAAAATGCCGTCGTGGACTTCTTGAATAACGCGAGTAGATTCAGAGGAGTTGAGGCATTGAAGGAGAATAGCGTCAAACCCCTATTTATAGAGGATGCCTCCAAGAATGACATAGTGGTTAACACGTTGAAGACATTAATTTCTACCATTCTTAGAGAGGTATGAGGGAATGATGGATTTTGATAGATAATCGAATATTTGAGAGTACCAAAGATCCGATGAGTCGGGTTCAACAACATTAACATGAGGTAACCCATGGATGTGAGATGGTTGATCATGACAATGAACAACCACCAAAATTTTGGATTCATTAGTTGTCCATGGGATGAGAGATGCAAGGGAAGCCATCATGTCAACAAAATAATTGGATGAGTGAGGGATGACTTGAATAGTATAAGAATCAAAGGATTCAAGGAGAAATAGGATGATATCTCGATATTTTTGTAGAATGTCATTTTTACATTGATAATTTCCTGTAATTTGTTTGATAATGAGATCTGAATCCCCATAGATGTCAAGGATTTGAAAACCAAAAGGAAAACAGTTTCAAGACCTAAAATAAGGGCTTCATACTCTACCATATTGTTTGTGCAGTCAAAGTCAATTTTTTGGGCAATAGGCATGGGAGTGTCCCAAGGAGGAATGAGAATGATGCCAGCACCTCCCCTTGACGACATTTAGATCCGTCAAAGAAGAGAGTCATACGAAGAGGAAAAGACTCATAATGAATATTGTTAATGGATTCATCAAGAAATTGTTCATGAGGAAGATGAGTGGTAGGAAGAGGGGCTTCAACTAATTGGTCTGCGATCGCTTGGCCTTTAATAGAATTTTGAGAGATGAAATCTAGGTCAAACTCTGTCATGAGCATGAGCCATCGAGTGATGCAGTCATTGTGGTAAGGTTTAGAATGTATGGTTTTGAGAAGATGAAAGCTAGTGACTACATACATTTTGTGATTGAGAAGATAATGACAGAGCTTGGAAGTGGCGAAGAAAAGGGCACAACACATCTTTTCAACTTTAGTGTAGTGAGTTTCATACTCGTGTAGGGTACAACTGATGTAATAGAAAACCTGTTCTCTACCTTGGCCATCACGATGTGCCAACATGGAACCTAATGCATGATCAATAGTAGAGACATATAGGTAAAAAGACTCCCCTCATGTGGAGGTGTAAGAACAGGTGGAGATAGGAGATACTACTTAAGATCATTGAAGGCTTTTTGGTAATTATCATCCCAATGGAAGTTAATGTCTTTATGAAGAAGATGATGAAAGGGTTGGCAACGGTCTGAAAGTTGTGAAATGAAGTGGTGGATGAAGCCGACCTTGAAAACTGTGAATTTGTTTAATATTGGAAGGAGGAGACATCTCTAGGATAACCTTGATTTTGGTGGGGTCAACCTCAATACCCTTGATAGAAATGATGAAGCCAAGGAGTTTTCCAGTTAATACACCAAAACACACTTGGCTGGATTAAGGTGAAGGAAGAAACAAATGAGACACTTGAAAAGGATTTTAAGGACAAAGAGGTGATCACATCGATGTTTGGATTTTCCCAAGAGGTCATCAACATAGTCTTCTATGGTCTTATGTATGAGATTGTGAAAGATATAGGTCATGGCTCGTTGATAAGTGGCCCCAGCATTTTTCAAACCGAAGGGCATGACACGATAGAAAAAGGTCCCCATGGGGTGATGAAGGAGGTCTTATGTTGATCTTCTGGTGTGATGAGGATTTGATTATAGCCAGAAAAACCATCCATAAGAGAAAACATCTCATGTCCTGCGGTAAGGTCCATAAGTTGATCGATGTTGGGAAGAGGAAATTCATCTTTAGGGCAAGCAAGATTAAGATCTCAAAAGTCGGTGCATATACAAAGCTTTCTTGACACTTTGACGATAGAGTACGATGTTAGAAACCCATTGGGGATAGTCAATGGGGATGATGAAATTGGTTGAAAGAAGACATTGCAACTCTTCTTTAACAAGGAGAGCAACTCAAGGATGCATTCGACGAAGCTTCTGCCTAACCGGTTTAGCGTTGGGGATGGTGACAATGTTATGGAAAATGATGGAGGGTCAAGACCTGACATGTTAGAGTACGACCATGCAAAGGCCTGACTATGTGTGGATAAGAAAGAGGTGAAGGCTTCAAGTTCTTGTGGCTCTCAGAGATTGGCCCACCTTAAGGATGCGAGGCTTTTGAGGAGTCCCGATATTAATGTCGATAGTGGACTCATTTAAGAGAGTGGAAGTGTCAGGGGGAAGGGAATTTTGGATATGAGAATCCTCGGCCCCCATGTAAGAAAGAATGGAATTATCATCGCTACATTGAAGAATGTCAATGGTAGGGGAATCTTCCTCTACCATCTCTGGATGCTTGAGAGGAAAGGACCGGGTTTCATTTCCAACCTGATAAGTGACTGGTCCGAGGGAAATGGTGGAAATTAATTTTTAGGGGAATAGATTCAGTATCATCGGGATCGGTGAGATAGTCGGATGGAGAGGAGGGAGGTGAATCAACGTTGATGGGAGAGGATGTAGAAGTTCCCGAAGGGGGATGGAGGGATCTTTTTATCCCAAGCCAAACTTTTCACATGGTTCGTGGGTTTGTTTGAAGACATGGCTATGATGACCTTGTTCATAACACCCCATACCAAACCCCTTCCATGCACAATGATGGAGGTATGTGTAGGCAAAGGATGGTTTACCAAGGAAGATGAAACCACCAACATATGGTTTGGTGTGTGGGTGATATCGACATGAGAACAAGGGTGATCAAGGCCACTATATACAAGATGAGTTTGAAGAAAAGAGGGGCCAAATGAGATGATTTCCCCAAGCTGTTATACCCTTAATTATATATCTTACATGGGATGGATATAGCCAACTTGTGGCTATCATAACTTCTTATCATGATGTATCTATTTCATATATGATCTATTATCATTGGTTGGTCGGCCTTGTTGATGGCCATATCATAGGAATAGTATAAATAGGGGTTATAGGTAGTGGATGATCATTATGTTGAGTATTTGAGTCTTATTATATGTTTTGGAGGTTTCCCCCTCGAAGTGGCCAAGCTATTCTACTTTCATATTGAGAGAACTTATTTGCAATATTGTGTTATTTTGTGTTCTATTGTTGGTGATAATCATAATTAATCAAGTAATTTCATTACAAGTGGTATCAGAGCTTGATCTCGGCTAGGACGATGTCAAACCCTAATTTTGAAGGTTTGGCTATATCTCAAGATTGGTAGTGAATTTTTATGCAATTTGTTTTTGTGGTGTGGTGAAATAAGTCAAGTAAGCTTCTCTCCAAATTTGAATAAGTTTTGACTTGTTTTGAAAATGTTATTACGCTTCTATATTTATTCATAATTTGGCTCCCTAGGGCGTAATTTTTTTTCGAATATTTTCAAATTTCTTATATTTTCGGAAACCCCTCAAAAAAATAACTAGGGTTTCTTTTTTATAAATTCCTATATTCGGCCAAAAAAATTACGAAACCCTAAACCCTAAAATTATGCCCTATTAAGTCTACCCCTAGGCCCAAACCCTTCGTCATGGCTGGTAGATCTACCCAAGGCCAAGGAAAAGGACAAGAAACTCTAGGAATGACCCCAAATAAGGAAGATATTGCTTCAGAGTCTATTGGTTCGAGAGTATCTGAGGTGGTCATCCAACTTCAGGAAAGGGTAAACAATATGGTGAGTAAGGATGACCTTAATGTTGAGCTTCATCAACTGAAAGGTAGCCTTAGGAGTGAGATTCAAAATTATTTTCATGCAATGCAAGTAGGAGTTGTTGCATATTATTTCAAATACAACTTCTAATGCAGTCATATGGGTTCCACTAGAAATGGTCACACAGATCCAAATCACTCCAATCAGGGAGGATCCTTTAATCATTCAAGTGGATCTTCTCACCAATGGAGGGGCATGATTCCAAAATTTTAAATCCGTAAATTTGATGGAAAGGATCCACTTAATTGGATTACCCAAATGGAAAATTTCTTTGATCTCCATCGAGATCCCGGGAGGGCAAAAGGTAAGCGTGGCATCTTTATACCTAGAACATGATCAATTTGTTTGGTATCGTTGGTTATGTTGTCAAAGGCGTAAGAATGGCCTAAATGTCACTTGGAAAATTTTCACTAAAGAGCTTCAATTACACTATAGTTCTAGTGTTTCTAAGAATTACTTAAGCCAATTAGAAAATTTACACCAAAGCGGTTCGATTAAGGAGTATCTCCATCAATTCCAAACTTTGTCCTTGCGTGTGGAGGATATTACGAGAAGAGTATTTGAATGACCTATTTCTGGGGGGTATTAAGGACCACATTGAGCATGAGGTACGCATGTTTAACCCACTCAAGGTTGCTGATTCTATTATCATTACACGTCGAGCGAGGAAAAATTTCTTTCCAAGAGTAGAAGCGGTTCTTTTCTAGCATAAAAGATCGTAACACCTTGTCTCCTTTACCCGGCCAATTCGGTTGACACCTCAACAAATTGAAGAAAAAAGAGCCAAAGGGTTATGCTTTAACTGTGATAGAAAATATGGACCAAATCATAAATGTTTTGAGAAAAAAATGTTCTACATTGAAGGATCTGGTGATGAGGAAGAATATGAGGCAACATCAACAGAGGAAGTGGAAAAATTAGGGAAGAATCTGGAGATCCTCAACCCACTATTTCATGTCATGCTCTATCAGGTATTAGTACTCCACAAACCCTTCAAGTTGTGGGTTATATTAAGAAGCAGAAGGTAACAGTCTTGATTGATTCAAGGAGCACACATAATTTCATCAATCATAAGTTGGAAACAAGACTAAATTGTTTCATCTACCCAACACCTGAATTTTGAATAATGATTACAGATGGTGGCACAGTCCAATGTTCAGGTAAATTCCATAAAGTCAAAATCATGATGGGTGATTACACATTAGAATCTATGATGTTTTCTATTCCCATGGGAGGAGCTGATATTGTCTTAGGTGTTTAGTGGCTCACTACTTTGGGCACCATAGAGATAAATTTCTAGGAATTGTTCATGCGCTTTCATTCTGAGGGTAAAAATTTTAACTTTGAGGTCTATAAGCTAAAGATCCTCTAGTGGTAAGTTCTCACCAAATGCATAAGATTCTTAAAAAGGGGTCTGAAGGTTTTGTAGCTCAATTATTCTCTATAGAAGTCCAACCACAAATGAAGGTATTGCATCCTGATCTTCAAAAGGTTATTAATCAACATGTAGTTGTCTTCAAGGAACCAAGAGGATTGCCACCTGAAAGAGAGCATGATCATGCTATTCAGTTGATTCCAGGAAGCTAACCCCCAACCTCAGGCCTTATAGATATCCATATGTGAAAAAGAGCGAGATCGAGAAGATGGTGGAAGAAATGTTGGAAATGGGTATTATTCATCATAGTTAGAGTGCCTATTCTGCTCCCGTGGTGATGGTGTGTCGCAAGGATGGAAGATGGTGCATGTGTCTAGATTATAAAGAGCTTAACAAGTTCACTATCAAATATAAGTTTCCTATTCCCGTCATTGATGATTTATTAGATGAGTTGCATGGTGCCATTTATTTTACAAAACTAGATCTGTGTTCTGGGTATCACCAAATTAGAGTCAAGCAAGAAGATATTCATAAGATGACCTTGAGAACTTATCAAGGCCATTATGAATTCCTAGTAATGCCATTTGGTCTTACCAATGCTCCCTCCACATTTCAAAGCTTAATGAATTTAGTATTTAGACCATTCTTAAGAAAGTTTGTCTTAGTATTTTATGATGATATACTCATCTACAACAAATCATGGGAGAAACACTTACATCACGTCAATACTGTCTTAGAAGTCTTAGAGAAACATCAACTTTATGCCAAGCCTTGAAGTGTTCTTTTGGGGTACAGGAAATGGAATACTTGGGCCATATTGTTTCTCATGAAGGTGTTAAGGTGGACCCTCACAAGAGCCAGGCCATGGTGGAATGGGAAACCCCAAGAACCCTCAACCAATTACGAGGTTTCTTAGGTCTCACAGGGTATTATCACAAATTTGTCAAAAACTATGGCAGTATAGTAGCACCACTCACAAAATTATTAAAGAAGGACTCCTTTCAGTGGAATGAGGAAGCATCTAGGGCATTTGAAAAATTGAAGGCAGCTATGTGCACCACTCCAAAGATAAGAACCCCGATTTCTCCAAAAATTTTGTAGTTGAGTGCGATGCTTCAAGAAATGGAATTGGAGCAGTACTAATGCAAGAAGGACACCCCATTGCTTTTGAGAGCCGACAAATAAAAGGAAAGAAGTTTTTAAAGCCCACCTATGAAAAGGAAATGATGGCAATACTACATGCAGTCAAACAATGGAGACCATACTTGATGGGTAGACATTTTAAGGTAAAAACTGATCATGATAGTTTGAAATATTTCTTAGAGCAATGTCTATCTTCAGAAGAACAACAAAAATGGGTCACTAAGATGTTGGGATATGAATTTGAGATTGTTTATAAGAAAGGAAAGGAAAATTTGGTCACCGATGCTGCTCGTCAGGAGGGACGAGTCTGTCGAAGATTTGTTATGTGCCATATCTATACTAAATGCAGATTTGGTAGATCAAGCACACGAAGAATGTAAGAAATATGCAACCACACATACTCTCATTCAAAATCTTTAGGTAGATCCAACCATATCAGCTCAATTTATATGGAAGGGGGATACATTATGGTATAAAGATCGGTTATATCTATGTAAAAACTCTACTCTTAAACACCATGTTCTTTCGAGCTACATTCTTCTCCAATAAGTGGCCATGCCTGGGTCCTAAAAACATATCATAGAGTTAATAAGGATTTCTTTTGGGAGGGGTTGAAAGTAGATGTTCAAAATTTTGTGATGAGAATGTTTGGTTTGCCAAAAAAATAAGGGCGAGACCATTAAGACACCTGGTCTTCTCCAACCTCTGTCTATTCCTAGTGAGAGATGGGAAGAGGTATCAATGGATTTCATCACAGGATTACCTAAATCAGAAGGGAAAAGTGTCATCATGGTCGTGGTAGATAGACTTACCAAATATGCTCATTTTTGTGCCATGGCTCATCCTTTCATAGCTAGTACATTGCCATCTCTTTTATGGATATAGTTCAAAAGCTCCATGGCACACCAAAAATTATAGTAAGTGATCGTGATCCAATATTTACAAGTAACTTTTGGACTGATTTGTTCTCTTGTCTAGGTACCCAACTAGCCTAGAGTTCCTCTTATCATCCTCAAACAAATGGGAAAAATAAGGTGGTAAATAAATGTTTAGAGGGATATCTTCGATGTTTTAATTTAGATAAACAAGAACATTGGGTGTAATGGTTGCCACTGGTAGAATGGTGGTACAATACTTCATTTCATACCTCCTCCAAAATGTCTCCATTTCTAGCAATTTATGGGTACCATCCTCCATCACTCATATCTAGCTTGAAGGTCAAACCAAAGGTGAGAGCAGTTGAAGATCACATTCAACATCAGCATGAGGTACTCTCTAGTCTTAGAGAAAATTTGGCACGGGCACAAAACCGTATGAAGCAACATGCTGATCAACATAGAAGTGAGCGACACTTTGAAGAGGGAGAACTTTTTTTTTGTAAGGTTACAACCATATAAGCAGTTATCCTTAAAACAACAGCAAAAGGATAATAAGCTTGCTCCTAAATACTATGGTCCTTACCGAGTTTTGCAGAAAATTGGTAGTGTGGCATATAAGCTAGAGCTCCCTCCAGGAAGTAGAATACATCTAGTCTTCCATGTTTCTTACTTAAAGAAAGTTATTGGGAAGCACATTTCCACCCAATCAGTGCTTCCAAAACTAGACGAGGAAGGAAGGATCATATTGGAACTTGAAGGCATTCTTCAGACATGCACTAAAAGACTAAGGACCAGAGTCATTACTGAGTACCTGATCAAGTGTAAGAATATGCATATTGAGGATGCATCATGGGAAGATGAAGCATTCATATAACAACATCCAGGGCTTCCCAACATTGGGGACAATGTTGCTTTGAAGGGGAGGGACATGTTACACCCTTAATTATATATCTTACATGGGATGGATATAGCCGACTTGTGGCTATCATAACTTCTTATCATGATGTATCTCTTTCATATATGATCTATTATCATTGGTTGGTTGGCCTTGTTGATGGCCATATCATAGGAATAGTATAAATAGGGGTTATAGGTAGGGGATGATCATTAGGTTGAGTATTTGAGTCTTATTATATGTTTTGGAGGTTGCCCCCTCGAAGTGGCCAAGCTATTATACTTTCATATTGAGAGAACTTATCTACAATATTGTGTTATTTGGTGTTCTATTACTGGTGATAATCATAATTAATCAAGTAATTTCATTACACCAACATTCGAGTGATACATAGGGGCCTTATTAGGGTGACCGAGGTGGTTGGGAGAAGGAAGATAATTAAGAGTGAGGAGTTGATATTCTCCTAAGGCAAGGTGCTGCATTCACAGCATCGACATATCCATCATGGGGTAATGTAGATGTAGGCACATAAGAACTAGTGGATGTGCTAGAAGAAGGGTTGGATTTGGGGACAAACACGTCTTTAGGTCGATAAATCATATGACATGTCTTGAAAAGAGGAACATTGGTGGGGAGAGTACAAATGGTCCCTTCATGTTCATATTTAATGCAATGATGGAGGGTAGATGGGACATAGTGCATGGCACGAATCCAAGGACATCCAAGTAGAAGATTATACTAAAATTATCCTTCTATAATGTAGAAGATCTCATGGAGGAGTTTATGGCCGACATGAATGGGAAGGAAAATTGTACCCAATGGAGGGGTTACAACATCGTTAAAACCACAGGGATGGTAGGAGATTCAATAACAATGGTGTTAGGTAGTTTGAGTTGGTCGAAGGTGTGAGAAGAAATTATATTGATACTAGCACCATTATCAATCATAGTCCGTCGAGATCGATGTATGTCGTTGATGCTGAGACCATGACGAAGAAATGAAGATTGTGTTCTTCAAGTGGCATGTTGGGGATTTATTAATCCTTGAAGGACATGGTAGTGATATCTGCAAGAGAATCATCTAAAGGCTGCGAGGGGTTGAGGCTCATCAGATGATACCAAGATCCTTTGTAAAGCTTCGATAAGATCCTGTTTATGGTTAGGAGAGATTTGGATAAGCTCATAAAGTTACATTTTAACCTGGGCTTGGTGAAGTTGTTTAAAAATGGTCTATTTGATGGAATTGGGAGTAAGAGTAGCCAAAAACAGATACCTTGGCCTTAGAGGAAGATGGAGGGGTTGATAGGGGATGAGTGGTGGGAGAAATGATGACAACTTTAGGTTATGATGGGGGTGTGGATGAGGTAAGCTCCCAGGAGGATGGATAACAACAAAGGTCTTTAGCTTAGGTTGTGTGATGGAGTTAGGGTTATGTGGTCCAGAATGGGTGGTTATCCAAACAACATTGATCAAAAGAGGGGAAAATCCCTAGGATCATCCTCTTTTGGTGGCGGGTTGGTGATGTCCTTGGATGTATATTATTTTGGTGGTGCAAGAAAGAATCGAACGATAATGGAAGAACTTGCTCAACAGAAACAAAGCTTGCACATAGAGGAAAGACAATAGAGTGTCTTAGCATGCTCATAAATGAATAATAAATGGGTACATATAGGGTGCTGAGTAACCCTAGTGCATGACACACATGAAACCATAAACCTAACCCTAAACCTAACCCATGTGAGATGACCCTGCAATATGAGAGGAGGACACATAGGATAACTCACACTAACACCCCCCTTCATCAAAGCTGGGGTAGTGGCTATGATGAGTAGATGGAAAGAGAAGACACTCCTAAACAACTAAGAAAGATGTGTCAATGGGGCCCTGACAACTAAAGGCCTGATAAGGTGCCCATATACAAACACAATCTTCCTAGAAGAAGAAAAAGAAAAGAAGGACTACATAGCCCAAAGAAGAAGAAAAGAAGGAATACATAGCACGAAGAAGAAGAAAAGAAGGACTACATAGCCCGAAGAAGATGAGTAGCTGTAGAAGACCTCACCCCAAGAAGAGACCATAAGTGAAGAAACTTCATCTCAGTGAAGGGCTTGGTGAATAAATATGTAATCTGATCAGTTGTCTGAATGTACTGAATGTCGATGATACCATCATGAATAAGCTCCCGTATGAAGTGCATATGGATCTCAATGTGCTTCATCCGCTGATGCTGAACTGGATTTCTGTAAATAGAGATAGTGCTCATGTTATCATAGTAGATAATGGTAGGCCACCAAAAGTGGATGCCAAACTCTGTCAGAATACCCTGTAGCCAAATAACTTTTGTGGTAGTGTTAACTGCTCCTCTTGTATTCTACCTCTGTAGATGATATCGCAATTGCATTTTGCTTCTTGCTAGACCAACTAATGGGACCCGAACTAAGAGAGAAACTATAGCCAGAAGTAGATTTCTGATGATCTAAGTCACCGCCCAATCAAAATCTATGAACCCAATCAAGTCAATATCTACCCCTCCATGATAGTGAATGCCATCAAGCATAAGTTCCATAAACATAATGAAGGATCATTTAGCTACTTTCCAATGCAGCTCATGTGGCTCCTGCATGAATCTAGACATGATCCCAACAACATACGATAAATCTAGTCGAGTGTGAGTCAAGTAAATCAAGCTCCCCACCAACTGTCGATAAAGAGTACCATCAACCAAGGGAGTAGAGAAATTTGAAACCAACTTAACCTCGAAAGAAAAGGAGTAGGAGAAGACTTGCAATCGGACATCTGAAAATGAGCTAGCAAATCAAGAGCATACTTAGGTTGTGAAATCAAGATTCCCGAGTCAGATTGTGAAATCTGGATCCCAAGGAAGTAATGAAGTAGACCTAAGTCAGTCATGGAAAACTTGTTGGCTAAGGCGATCTTCACATAATCAATAATAGAGGAAGAGCTGCCTGTGATCAACAAGTCATCAACATATAGAACAAGAATGAGTATGGAGTCATCTTTCCGTAGAATATAAACATTTGGATCAGAGTGACACCTAGTAAACCCTGATGTAAGTAAAAAGGAGTCCATCTTGGCATACCAAGCCCGAGGGGCTTGTTTAAGGCCATAAAGAGACTTATTTAACTTACAAACGAGGGAGGGATCTTGGACATAACCAGAGGTTGTTCCATATAGATCTCTTCCTCTAGGTTCACCATGAAGGAAGGCACTCTTAATGTCCATTTGATGGAATTTCCATCTGTTTGCTACGGAAATGGCTAGGGTTAGTCGAATGGAAGTCATCTTCACAACCAGAGCAAAGGTTTCTATATAATCAACCCCAGATATCTGGGAGAAACCCTTAACTACTAATCATGCTTTAAATTTTTCGACATCTCCATCTACTCCATACTTTGTTCACAACACCCACTTACACCGAACGATTTTTCTTCCTTTCGGAAGAGTGGTGAGATCCCAAGTATCATTCTTCATGAGAGAGGAATACTCCTCATCCATGGTAGAATCCCACTCAGGAATACTAGAAGCCTCCCGAAAATACTGTGGATCAGAAGCAGAGGCGAAGAAAGAGTGGGGTCCAATGAAATCTAAGCGAGTACGTCTCATATCCAAAGTATCTCCAACTAAATCTCCAACACTTTGCAAAGTTTTCCTAGCCCAAAGGGGACCAGGAGGATCAGGCTCAGAGTCGAAAGATTCTTCACTTGAGTGAGAAGGGACATAGTCCTCATCATCACTACTATCAAAATTAGAAGACTCAAAGGTCTGATGGTGGGAGGATCAGGAAGAGGAGCACGCTCAACAACATCATCATCTGATGAGTCAAAATCTGAATTAGTGAGATGAAGAACCTCAATAGGTGGAGAAGTAGAAGTCAAAGAAGACTCATCGAACTTAACACTTCTCTCAATATACAACTCATGAGAAGTAGGATTCATCAATTGATATCCCTTCATGCCATTAGGATACCCTACAAAGATACAAGGTTTGGATTGTGGTTCCAAGGCCTTGCATTTCTTCTTGGGAATCTGAGCCATAGCCTTGGATCCGAAGACTCGAAAGTGCCCAACATCAGGATTGCATCCAAACTAGGCTTCAAAAGGTGTCATCCCTCTTACTACCTTGTGTGGAACATGGTTCTGAATGTAATTTGCACAATTCACTGCTTCGGCCCAATACTGCGAAGGAAGAGACTTCGAGTGAATCATACAAGTGGCCATCTCCTTTAGAGTATGGTTCTTTCTTTCTATGACTCCATTCTGCGAAGGGCTGTAAAAAATTGTATGCTGCAAATAGGTCCCTTCATAAGTATAGAAATCCATGAAACTATTGTTTACATATTCACCTCCATTGTCAGTTTGAAGAACCTTGATAAACCGTTCGCCTGTTTCTCAGCAAGAGCCTTAAAGTCCTGAAAATGTTCAAAAAGACTTAAGCTTAAGAAAATATACCCAAGTATATCGTGAATAGTCATCAATGAAGGTTAGCACATAAAGAGCTCTAGTAAATGAAGGAGAAGGAAATGGACCAGAAACATTGCTATGAACAAGATCCAAAGGACGAGTGGCTCTCAGGCTTTTCCTTTGTCAAATTTCTTTTCAGGATGCTTTCTAAGGGTACAACCCTCACAAAGACCCTTAGAAAACTTGACACGAGGCAACCTATTGACCATTTCATTTTGGCTCAATTGTTTAAGGTAGTGATAATTTAGATGTCCGAAATGCTCATGCCATAGCTTACTAACCTCATTTGCATGAGTGAGCATAGAATCAAAAGTAAAGTGGGAGAAGGTGTATAACCATGAACGGTGATCTGCCTTTCCCTTAGCCACTGTAGTGTCATTGTTAAGCTCACGAATAATCACCGAGTTAGGACCAAATTCCACTCGCATTCCTTCACCAAGGTGAGTAATTTGGTAAACCGATAGGAGATTGGTAGAGAGATCAGGAACACTCAATACTTGGTTAAATGCTCCCCATCCATCTCTACCAATCCACTACGAAACCGACACTGTCGTGTCATTACCCATCGTGATTTGGGACATTCCACAAGGTTCGATGTTGGAAAAATCAACATGTGAAGAACCCATGTGGTGCGAGGCACCAGAATCTATAATCCATGTCGATGAAGGAGCAACTCTGGCTACAAGGGCCTTTCCTTTCTTCTTATCATTTTTAGCACCTTTTGCAGTAGAAGACTCGGCCTTCGGAGCACTTTGTTTTATGGATTCAGGAACACTTATTTTATTCTTCTCAAGTAAATGAGATAAGTGATCAATCTGTTTCTAAAAATAGTGTTGCTCGTCATGACCAGACTTCTTGCAATAGGAACACAAATACTTGCTTTTCTGTGCCTTAGGCTCAGAAGTTGAAGTGTTTGTGTCATTTTTAGGTTTGGTCTTGGTTTCTTTCTTAGGTTGATCCTTTGTTTCTTTCTTCTTTTTAGTCTTCTTTCCTTGCTAGTACTTACTACAAGGGTATGTGACTTGGACTTGAGAGACCCCATTTGAATGAGTTTTGTCCTATACTCGAATGAGTTGGGACAAAAAACATCAAAGGAGGGCATAGTCCAAGTATCACCCAAAGTAGCTTTTGTAGCGTAGAAAGTTGACACGAAGATAGAATATTTGGGACCTAGCTTAGAGAGAATCGACAAGATCAGTTGAGAATATTTCTTTTCTACTTGACATCCTTTTAACAACAATCTAATGTGGACAAATTTTGAGAAGAAGGCTTGTAGGTTTTCAAAGTCACTAGGATTTAACCCTAGTAGTTCATTTTCCAACTCATGCGCTCTCATGTCATCTAGTTGTCCAAACATCACATCCAATGTTTTCCACGTAGATTTAGGTGTTTTAGGATGCCTCAATGTGGAAGAGCAAGTCAGGAGAAATAGACATGCAAAGAAGACCTAAAGCTTCATCACTACGGTTTAACCACTTAGATTTTTTAGGTTCGTCATCTGGTTCAGTCTCAGTTCCCATGGTGATGCAGAATAACCCTTTACCCCTTAGTTTCATTATTATTTTTGATCTCCATTCGAAAAAGTTGAACAACGTAAGCAAAGGAATTGAAAGAGCATCCATAGTGAGAGAGAGAGAGAAAGAAATGTAGAAAAGAAACACAACCACCCAGGACAATAACAACCCCCCTGCTTTCGGCACTTTATAGTTTAGTGTATTGATTACAATCGAGTATGTGCATGTGGTTGGAAACACTTGGTAACTTGTCTTGTAATCAGCGTAATAACGCACAAGAGAGGAGACCACAACAATGTTTCGTGGAGCGCAACAAATAGGACACCGTAAACAAGCACAAGCAAAAAACAAGAAAGGAGGTGAAATCCAACCCTGGTGGTGAGAAAAAACGTCTCACGTCATAAAAGGAAACCCCCTTGCTGCAGACTGTGGTGGACGCGCTCACTAGTCACAAGCAATAATAAGGGTGAAATACAAGGTTTTAAATGAACTCAAGGAGTTTAGAGAATCGTAACGCCGAAAAAGTGCTCGGAAGGAAAAGAGGTGCATAAAGTGTCATTGCACACTTGAGCACATGATTAGTGAAAAAAAAAATTGACAAGAACGCCTAAATTTTACCATTTGGAAACGCCCAATTTTGCTATTTTTAGAGCTATTGGAGTTAAAAAAATGACAAGAAGGGTTATTGAAGGAACGATTTTTAATTTACTATAGATCGTAAATGAGATAGGTTATTTTGTAATTAATAAAAATAGATTTAATCAAATTAAATCTAATTAATTACAAAAACTAATTAAGATCTAAATCCTAATTAAATTAAATAGAAAAAGTACTTTCCCTCTTTTTGGTTAAAAAAACAATTTTTAAATTAAAAGAAAGGAATCTAAAAAATGTGAACCATTCTAATTTAAAACTTTTGTTTGTTTGGAATTAGAAATAAAAATTAAAAAAGCTTGATATTTTTGTTTTTAAAAAATTAAGTAATACCAAAACTTACCAAAAACACACTGACCATAAAGTATTTTAAAAGGCTTTGAGATTAAGAAAGAATGTATTTTTTTAAAAAGAATGTACGTTTCAAAAAGGAATGAGTTTTTAAAAACACTTACAAAAAAACTTACCTAGCTTGCGTAGGCCATGTGAAGGGTTTTGTGAAGGGCCATGAGGGACAGTGTGAAGTGTTGAAGGATAGTGTGCGATCTGCAGCGGGAGTAAAGACAATGTGTTGTGAAAAAATGTAGGTTTTTAATTTGTTGCAACATACGTGGGAGCGGCAGCCGTGGTAGGGACGTGGGAGGGAGTAGTCGTGGGAAGGGCCGTGGCGGGAAAACCCTACGAGCGGTAAAAAAATGGCAGCAACAACTAAAAACTAGCTCCCACTCAACAAAAAAAAGCGCCACAAAGAAACACAACAACATGGATCCACGTTTCAAACAAGCATGAGCCACGAGATCGTGCAAAAGCCAAAAAAACTTCATACAACAATCCAATCAGTGAGCCAAAGATCCACCAACACAGGCCAGAGAGGAGAGAAGGCTCGGGACAGAGCCCAAACCCCAAATTTTTTTACCTGAATCTGCAAAAAAAACATAGAGAAAACCAAAAACAAAGATAAAAAATTCCAGTTTTTAAAAAATTAAAAAACTAGAAAATACTCTATTTTGGATTTAGCTGCAGCTAGCTAAAAATGGTGGCAAAACCCTTGATTGCTCAAGGTATGATGAAAACCTACACATGCACAAAAAAGGCACAAAAACCGACACAACTTTCTGAGAAAGCTTGTTAGAGAGATTAGCAAAATAATTCTAGAAAATAGTGATAAAAAAACTTGCATGCAGAGTAAAAGAACGAAACCAAGAAAGAGTAATCACAACTAAAAAATAACGAGTGCATGTTTACCCGATCTCAGCTCTGATACCATGAAAAGAGTTTGCAAGAATCAAATCAAAACGATGCACCACAAAGTAGTTGCACTCCAATGGAATCGTGATAGCTCCAGTGTAATTACAAGAAAGAATCAAACAAGTAATGGAAGAACTTGCTCAACAGTAAACAAAGCTTGCACACGAGAGGAAAGACATCGCATGTCTTGGCATGCTCATAAATGAATAGTAAATGGGTACATATAGGGTGTTGAGTAACCCTAGTGCATGACACACATGAAACCCTAAACCTAACCCTAAACCTAACCCATGTGATATGACCCTCCAATATGAGAGGAGGACACATAGGATAACTCACACTAACGGTGGGTTAGTGGCAAGATTCCTCGATGAAAGGGGTGGCTTAGATGTTGGAAGATGCATGTTGGGGTGAGGGAGCTGATTGGGTTAGTGGAAGAGTTGGTTCTCCCTCATCAAGGAGATCATTCTCATTGATAAGGTTGTGTATGATGGTTTGAAGGGCTCTACAATGTTTAGTGTCATGCCCTAGTGCACGGTGGTATGCAAAAATAAGGTTAGAGTAAAACCATGAGGGTCTTGGAGCACTTGAATCGAAGGGTTTAATTGGTGGTAGGATGATTTTGAGGCCTGGAGCAATTGGTAAACCATTATAGTGTAATATCCTGAGAAAATAGGTGATGATGTGGTTATAGGTGAAGGGTTTTTTGATGGTTTGATGTGAGGTGGTGTAATGGGAGCCTTTGGTACTATCTTAAATTTAGAAGAGGATGGGGCCGAATGTGTTTGTTTTGGAATATTGGTTGATGATGTGGACGTCCTAAACTCAATTTTGGGAGGTGGTTTAGAAAGAGGTCATCGTTGTGCTATTTTAAAATAGCGGAGGTTTTCAATGAAGGGGATGATATCAAAATAGAAGAAGATGATGAAGGGAGTGGTCCAAAAATAGAAGAAGATGATGAAGGGAGTGGTCCCAAAATATAAGAAGATGATGTGGGGAGGGGTCCCAAAATAGAAGATGATGACTTGGCTTTAGGAGGATTAGTCTTAGGGAAGGAAGCTCTACCTTTTTGTGAGGATGTGAAGCAGGACGTTGAGGAAATTTTTCCAAGGGGTCTAGATCTTGTTTGTGAAGAGGCACCCTTGGGAGGAATGAAAACAATATCTATTGGAGGGTCCAAATATGGTATTGTGGTTGATACAAGCGGATGGAGTAGTCTTTACATGATGATGTCAAAAGGAAGTGAAGATTGGTTTGATGTGAAGGTGTTTGATTGTGTAGAAGAGATGGGAGGATCACTTGAAGTTATTACAAGTTGAAGTGCTTTCCAAAATTCTTCAAGTGATGTAGAAGAAGAAGGTGATGTAGATGTGGTCACAATAGTTGATGTAGTGGGTGTGGGTAAGAGCACGAAAGTGGAACTAGGACTGATGCTAAGGATGGTACAATGGGTAAAGGTGGAATGGATGCGGATAAGGTAGTCAAACCTAACGAAGTGGATGTGAAAAGTGATGAAGTAGGAGTGATAGATAAAGGAGTCGATATAGGTGTTGGATCAATGGTGGGTGTAGAATGAGATGGGGATGGTTGTTTTATAAATTATTCAAGGGGCATCATTGATATACTTGTGAATGGGGAAGATGTGATATGTGTGAAAGTAGGTATGGGTGTGGGAATAGATGTTGAGATAGATGTAGGTATGATTGGTGTGGATATGGGAATAAGTGTTGATGAACTTGTGGATGTAGGAAAATGTCTAGAGAGGTGGATGTGATGGTTGATGAAGATGATGAATCTGTGGATGAGATAAGATATTAATCTACAATATGCGAGTGTTTATAGTATGAGCGTTAGGTGCTTGAGATGTAGAAGAAGTTGTGGCTTGACTTGTTGGTGCATGGTTGGGGAATGGTTTTTTAAAGATGTCAAGTGGTTGGTTAGGGGATGCATTAGGATTTTCCACTTAAAGATCACCTTGATCAATGAGTCTTTGGACTAGATCTTTGAAGGTTTGACACCTCTTTATATCATGTCCTCGAGACTTGGTGATATTTACAGTAATGATCTTCATGATACCACATAGGTTTTGGTCTTGATTCATCAAGTGGCTGGATAGGAGGAAGAGTGATAAGGTTAACCACCATCATTTTGTCAAATATTGAACTATACGATTCTCTAAGGGGAGTATAGTTGGGCGTTGGTCTAAGGGATCTTTGTTGAGGCCACGCACTAGAAGTAGGTAAGATGATTTAACGATCACAACATTGGTCTGTTACCTTTGATTTGTCATTTTTCATGGAGGACTTGGTAAATTCATGTTTAGGTTTATTTGATTTTAATTTTAAATGACCCTGCTCAAGGGTGCGTGTTTCAAGTTTGTGGGCCATGGTGAAGGCTTTGTCAAAGGTTCGAAATGATTGGATTTATAAAGTGGAAGATATATGCTTCACACATGAACGTGAGAAGAGCTCAATGAGATCAGTTTGCGGAAGAGGGAAGGATAACTAGTTTATAATGCCATGCCAACATGTGACAAAATATGTGATGGATTCGTCCTCAAACTTCCGAATGACATATAGATCATTGATAGTTATTTTACACACGATGTTAATCGAAAAGTGTTCTAAAAATAGTTGCGCGAGTAGGGTGAATGAGAATATAGAATATTGTGGGATATTATTATACTAGTCTAACGTGGGACCAACCAAGGACATGGGGAAGGTGCAAAGCATTAAGTCCTGATCATGTGTAATAAGGTAGCACACATGTATGAATGTAAGAAGATGTTGTTGTGGATCTTATTTGTTGTTAAACTTGAAAAAAATTTGGCAGTTCCCAATGCAAAGGATATAATTTAATTGGTACAGATGGGTGAATAGGCTTATTACAGATTTGTTCATATGATAATGAAGATTTGGATACTAAAGTAGCAACTTCAAGGTTGGCTATCCTATTCACAAGAGCATGCATGGGATCATTCGGAAGAGTCTGTTGGGGGAGGAGAGGTGGTGGTTACATGTAAGAAGTGGCTAGATGAGTTTGTTGCTGGATTTTTGGATGCGTGGGTGTTTGAGGAATTTGATAGGGGTGAGTGTGAATCATGGGCTGTGATTGAAGGGGTGGTTGTTGAAATAATTGTTGTTGAGAAATGGGGACATGGTATGATTGTTGGGATTGGGTTGGTTGTTGCGGAAATTGTTGAGTGGGGATGTGGGCATAGATAGGTTGATGGAATGGGTGAGACACTTTGAATAATGCAAAGGACCCATAAAAGGGGTTGGGAAAGAAATAACATGCATGTGTGATGTGAGAGGAACCTGCTGTTCGGATAGGGGATGTGATGTGTGGGCATGTTGGATGGGGGCACTAGTAATAATTATGGCCAAAGAGGTGATATGAACGATAGTTACAATGGTTGTATTGATTGGAGGAATAGGTGTGACTAATTGAGTAGTTTGGTGGGATGGTGGATTGGTAGAAGATAAAGTGAGGTCATGTTGGGATGTAAGAAGTTCGTTTACGATAAGTTGGGTGTTTTTAGGATTGGTCTGATAAGAGTAAATCTGCTGAAGTGGTGGACCATCTGGAGGAATATGAATGGATTTTCTAAGGAGATAATCTTGGAGAGCCACCAGATTGGCATCAAGAAGTTGTTGGAACTCTACATCGCTGCGAGGGACAATAGGAAGACCAAAAGGCTCCGATCTAACAGATGGTGGGGTGGTTGGCCTAGATGGGATAGATTGATGGTATAAGAAAGAATTGGTCTCATCTAAGGTTGAAGTGTGAACAAGGGGTCCTTGGTGAGAAATGTTGATGAGGGGTTGAGTGCCCATGAAAGAGGTAATCAAGGGCACGAGATGAGGTAGTTATTGCGGTGGATGTTCGTTGGGATGAAGAATTATTTGAAGCAAATTTGTGTTCCATTTTCTTAGTGGATGATTACAGGCATTAAACAAAAGTAACTTTTACACTAACCAAACCAAGCAAGTCAGACAAATTTTTTTTTAATTTTTTGATTAAGAACAAGTGTGAAAAGAAAAAGAAGATGGCTGTAAGAGGACCTAGAAGAAGGAAAACTATGTTTGGTTTTGGGTTAGTTATGGCTAGGAAGTGTCTGAAATGGTTTCCTGTTGGGTGATCAAATCTTAATCAGTGAACCAAGTGAAAGGAATGTTTCGATGTGTTAATTGGTTTGTGAAGTTTTAGGTAGTGTTTGGAAAAATATGTGATGTAGAAGATTTAACCTCCTACTTGAGCTATGTGAACAACCAGGATGAGAAATGAAGGTTCTTTGTTAACCCAAATCCAAATGTTATATTTCGATGAGGACACACACATGAAAAGGAGTTGAGATGCAGAAGGAGCAAATAGAGAAAATGAAGAATACATGTATAGCGATTTTCCTTTTTATCTACTAGCAAGTTGAGGCAAGCAAAGAGTAGGCTCCAAGAAATCCTTTCGCAAGCAAGCCAATAATGTAGACTATCTGCACAGTTAGCGCAACAAAAATACCAGAGAGAATATGGAGATATTAATGTGAGTATGTTGATCTTTTTTTAAAAAATGACAAACTAATATGCGGCAACGATCCTACGAAAGGGGTTAGTAGCCTTCTACGATAAGACAATGATGTAGGATACCAAAATCACATTTATGATTCTCAGGATTGCTTTTGACAAACAATGATGCGACCTAGAATTTTCTTTAGGGTTTTTGTAGCAGGATGTTAGCGTGATGAAGGAAGAAACATATAGATCCATAACTAATCCATCATTCTACAATGCATGCCATATTCAGATCTAGGAAAGAACAAGCTTAAACAATAATCATGATTGAATCAAGAACATGCACTACTCAATTACACATAGGAATGACACTTAGATTCAACCAATATCTTCCATCTATTAATAAACATAGAAGCTCCTTACAATAATGGCAATCTATACCGATGCGCACATGGATCTGATACAATAATCCAGTCATATGCACATATCTCTTTATGCTTACCTCTTACGCTCTACATATACCTATATATATCAACTACTATGTGATTCACATCATATATATAGGGTGGGGACTTTCCCTTCACCACTTATCTATTCCAAAAATAGGCCGCATGCTACTAATAGCCCACGCCGTTTATAGGCATAACCACACATGCAAGTGTGCTATCTATAGACCTCTTATAGTTAACTAAAGTGATAATCCTATTCTTAGCTCATCTCCATGCAAAACGCTTCGATCCGATCCTCTAAAGATAGACAATGCGTGGCGCACATGTCTCTGCCTCGTTTATGTGCTTTGCACATGCCATCTTCTAAAAATAGGTCTTCATGCTCAAAATCAGCTAAGTCTTGAAAGCTGAAATTTCCCTCCATGTGTGGTTCTTCTTGTCCCTCTGCACCCTTGATCTGGCCTTCTCTCCCACGTGGACTTCTTGTGTGATCTCTAACAAGTATTCTCTGATCAACATTACCCCACACTAATCTCATTGTCATCCCGACAATGGTTATCTCCAAAACTGAAGTAAAGAATGTTGAATGGAAAGAATAAGAAAGAATGTAGATGAATAAAGAATGTTTTATGAGGCAGCCTCCTCTGTATCAGTTTGAAGGATCAACTCTGGATACTCCTCCTTTATTTTGGCCTCCAAGGCTTGCCACTCGGTGAATGATTTTTTCTACTGCTCGGTATGTCCACAATAATAGACTCCAGTTCATCTTGGGTAACTTCACCTTTTTCATTTACGTAATACCAACATAATGCTGGACATTGTAGTATGTTTTCCTTCAATGCATCCATCTTTTGTGTGATGAGTTTCCCAAGCTCATCTAATATTTCCTTGTGTGGCTCTTGTCTTTGCTACTAGGGCCTCGCACTTTTGCTTTATGAGTGTTAACCATTCTGCGTGGCCCAAGGTATCATCCTTCATAGCCTTCTAGACTGCATTATCTTCTTCTAGAGTCTTTACCTTGATCAGCGCCTCTGGAGCTATGCATATATTTAAGGCATGATCCACCTTTTTCAATTCTTCTTGGAGTGCTTGCAGTAGGCCTTCATATGATGCAATCTTTTTGACTACTGCAGCCTTAGCCCTTTCCGCCTTTTTCAGATTCTTTGGTTTTGGCATTCTGATTGTGTCCTCTTCCAATACCAAGTCCACCAAAGCTCTAACATAATGCATTGCTGAGGGGAATTGTTCTGGTACCTTAGATTTCAGATGCGGGTGCTTTCATCACATGATCTCCAATGGCCTCTGCCATGCCAATTAACGCACTATTCTTTTTCTACTCCAAGTCCTTCTCTTGGGTTAGGCACACTATCACTACATCCTTCATCTTCAACTCCTCGCACATGATGCTTTGATTGTTGTGCCTTGTCCATGTTTCTTCTTGCAACCTCAGTAGAAACCTTTACCAGTGCATTGCTAACCTGTTCATCTGACATAATAGTAGGTTTAACTATGTTATGTGCCTGGCTTGAGGTGTCTTCTTCATTCATCTTGACATGCATGACTCCTCGCATACATCAAAATCAGGCTCATCCATGTGGGTGTGCATTGACCATGAGAGTTTGCTTTCTAGTGCAAATGGTTGCCATATCCCCATCCATTAATTCCCAGCCAAATAAATCCTTTTGTTCTACAGTGCTTTGGAAACGGGCGCAAATGATTTTCCAAAGTGTCCTCTGCATAGCCCATGAGTGGTGCACTATGTTCCCCACTCATCCTCTTTGATCTAGGACCCTTGGGAATTGTAGCTTCAAGGTTAGGAGTTTGTCCCATTACACCTTGAGTAGTCACATGTGGATCTAGAGGTTTCCTTCTCTCTTTCTTCTCTCATCCTTCATCTCTTCATCTTTTTCTCTTCCTTGTTCTATGGCTCATCTTCTTGCTCGAGTGGGGTAGGAGATGCATGCTCGCTCTCCCTTGATTCCTCCACTTCTTCATCCAACTTCAAATTTCTTCTCCTCTTTGGCTCAATGGTCTCCTTGTGTGGAGAGAGATGAGGTGATTTCCTTATTGTTTGTGGGGTTCCACCTTGAGTCCTTGTGTCTGAATACTTTCTTAAATATGTGCTCCCCCTTCAACCTCCGTATCTTCCTCTTCATCCTGTCCCTGAGGTGGAGTGGTCATGCTGTGACTCTTCTCTATCATATGGTTGCTTTCTTCTATTCTCCAAGCCTCCACTATCTTCACGCTCCTCTTCTTCATCCTCTACTTCAAAATTTTGTGGGCCTTTACGCCGATATGTTTTCCATTGTGTGCTTACCCTTTGGTGGCCCGGGAGTGGAATTCATTCTCCACATACTTATTGTTCTCCATCTTGGGCTTCAGCTGAAGATACACTAATGCTGCCCCTATATCTGCTATAACTAGACTTATTGGCTTAATATTCAACACCTCCGAAATGAGCCTCTCGACATAGGCACTTCTTCCTGGATACACATACTTCTTCCTCAACGTGTGGTAGTTGCAGTATACCTTATCTGCATTGAATACCAGTCATCGCGTGTCTATGAATATATGAACAGATGCTTGGAAATACCTTACAGTGAATGCGTAAGGCAATTTACACCAAGGGCTCCAAACTCCATCTCTCATTGGGAAGCGTGATGTAGAAAATGTTGATATACAACAAACTAGACTTGTTTCCCCACTACTGATGGTAGGTCCTTGGGATGTGCCACTCTTCTTCAAATGCCATGCGAGATCTTGTCGTACCATTTCTCACCCTTTGCTTGACGTCATTTGTCATGGACCCTTTACATAGGTACTTGCTGAACCTTTCAGTTAGTGACTTATTCTCCATGGGGTATTCCCATACCTTTTCCTTGGCCTATCTGGTACTCCAATTTCCATGAATACCAAGTGATAATAAAATAGCCCCAAAGCTGATCTTCCCTCCTGTGCGTGCTTCCTCGACTATTTTCTCTGTAATGTAGCCTACAATATTGTAGAATACTCCTTATGACATCTTACACACAACATGTAACCACATAGTATTTACCTGTGACCACCGCTCCTAATCGTTCAACTTTGTAACAAGGTGTGTTGTTTACTTACTTGCACAATAAGACAAGTTCTTAAACTTGTTCTATATCCATACCGCGTGGACCCTTTGGTACCCCAACTCCTGTCTGGTCTTTAAGATCATGCAGCTTTATCTATGAGATCATTCTTTATATCCTCTCCTGTGGCCTTCAAACTGTCACCATTGAGATAAGCATGGATGAGATTCTAACTCTGTCCTACAAAGTAGAAGAAGTCCTCATGCACTCTGCTCATGAGCCACTGGTACAAGGGCTCATACTTCCCAAAATATGGAAGCTCATATAATTGGTAGACCCCAATTTTCTTTAGAAGCTTCTCACCTGCATCATCATAAACCGGCATGTCATCTATCCATACATTTGTTCATCCTCGTAGTGAGCAAGGAATTGAGCTCCTTCTTGTTCTCGAGGTCCTATGATTGTATTCGCTTACTTTTCTCTTTTTGATGTGTGAATCCCATTCTGGCCGATGATGACTCCTTCTGGATATTGCATTTCTAAAAAAATTGCTTTGGGTGCCATCTCTTCCTCCTCGATGACCACCTTCTTCTTTCCTTTTTCTCCTACTTGTAGTTTGCCTTCTTGGGTGCCATTTTTACCTTGCAATCATCTCCTCTTTAACTCTACAATTTTGTGAATCAAACCCTAGCTCGATTCAATCATGCCCTAGGTGGAAACTTTGTGCCCTAACTCCTCTTTGTCACCTTGCTTCACTCAAACCCTTCACCACCAGGGATGCAAGCTTCTTTTCACATAGATCTGTTTGTCATGCTTGGTTTCACACCCTTCGCACCTTAACCCGATCACTCGGCTCTTTGCACTTAGCTCTTTCCTCAAATACTCTTAGTCGCAATGGTAAAAATGAATTTGCATCCCATCCTTATATAGTTTTTCAAATTTTGATGCATTTATTTCTCCTTCACCTACCAAATATCCTCTCATTCATTGACCAAATTCATTTCATTCCGTGTGGTACATCTTTCACCCCAACTATAACCTTCTAGCATGCCTTCCTACCCTCTGGTCACAGACTTCTCTTTAGCGTGTGCCCTTGTGCCCAAGTACCTCATCATTGTACCTTCTCTGGTAGTTATCATGGCCTCTGCTTACCTCATGTTATCTTTGTCCTTTCATTCATCTCCATCCTTGGTCACTTTTGAGAAGCAATCTTCTTTTGACTTAAAGCACACCCGTAGCAACTTATTCCTTTCACCTTTCAATTCCCATAGTCTTTTACTTGGATAACTACAACCACCCCACACTAAAAGTATGTGCAGTCCTCTGCATAAACATTCTTCACATAGTAATTAGCTTCATGCGTGCAAGCATGCTTATTACACAAGAAACAACTAAATTGACAAAGCATAACGACAATGAAGGAAATACATTAAGGAAATAAAAATTGAAAACCTAATCTAAATGGAAATATTGCCTTATTACAAACACCAAGAAGACTTATTTATAGTAGGGCTTTAGCCTACTCGTTAAAGTAACCGGTAGCCATGTGTTCCATCAAGTGCTTCTAGCTGGAAAGCACACGATTCAAGTATGTAAGTGATGACATATACGCCCCAACCAATGTACTTTGAGCTTCCTGGATGGTGTAAGAACTTAGAGTCATAAAGAAGTACCATTTGTCCAACCACCAACTTCTTATCCTTTATATTTTGTCATGCCATGCTTTCTGCCTGGCCTTTTCTTACTTCTGACTCCAACGTGCTATGGCTTGTCGCTCATCCAACTGAATCATCTTTTCAATCCACTCTTCTAAAGCATGCTCATCAGCTAGACCTCTAGTGCGCGTAATGCACAAAGAAGGTAACATGAATTCTATAGGAAGAATGACTTCGATGCCAAACACCAACTAAAATGGTGTGGCCTTGTTCAATCTCTTATAAGTGGTTCTATATGCCCAAAGAACAAGCTGACACTTTATCATCCCAATCCTTTCTTCCAACATCACAAATTTTTGTCAATGTCGGCTCAAAATCTTGTTGAAAGCCTCAGCAATTCCATTTTCCTGAGGGTGGTAAGGTGTAGTCTTATGGTGGGAAACCATAAACTCATCTAATAGGATCCTTATGGTTTCATTTAAAAAGTGTGTACCCCTATCACTTGTCAAACTTAAAGGACATCCATATCTTGTAAGAACATTCTCCCATAGAAACCTAGTTGTTGTAGCTGTTATACAGTCCTTCGTAGGTGTTTCTTCTGCCCATTGTGTGAGATAATCTATGTAAGTAATGATATAGCGTGATCCAGTCCTGTGCGCTGGTGAAATAGGTCCTACAAAATCAATGGCCCATTTCTCAAATGGTTTTCACTAATAATAGGTCTCAGTGGCATTTCATCTCTTTTTCCTAGTTTTCCTAGGATGTTGACAATGGTCACATGCCTTACAATATTCTTTACAATCTTTATACAATGTCTCCCACCATAATCCAGCAAGTAGGATTTTACGTGTTGTAGCATCACCTGCATAGTGGCCACCTGCAATACCACCATGTGCCTCATCCATTATATCCTTGCGCTCATGCTCTAATACACAATGACGTAATACTTCATCTCTGCCTAACTTGTAGAGGTCACCACTGATTAACATAAATGGTGCCAGCGCATGTATGGCAAGCTATTTCTTTTCTAATGCCTTCATTCCTTCTTGGTGCCACACCAGTCTGTAGAAAGACAACAATGTCTTCTAATTTTGATGGTGCATGTTGTAACCTATATAATTGTGCATCTGGCATGGTTTCTTCAATTTTTGTGCTTCTTCTCCTGAGTGAATTCTAGATAAGTGGTCTGGTCCAGAGTTACTTTTCCCTAGCTTCACCACAACTGTGAAGTCAAACTCTTGAAATAGGAGTACCCATCTGCATATGCCCTTGTAAGATGGGTTTGTTCACCAAATACTTCAATGCCATGTGATATGTATAAAACACAAATGGTGTTGCTAAAAAATATTGTCAAAACTTGTGTAATGCATAGATCATTGACAAAGCTTCACGCTCTATAGTTGTATAATTTTGTTCAAGCAGGAGTCAACTTCCTACTAAAAGAAAATTAGGATGATCTACAATACCTTCTCTAGGTTGAGCTAACACAAATGCCAATGGCCATGTCAGAGGCATCCACATGCACATGAAATGGTTTATCCCATGAAGGAAAGCGCAAGAATGGGCACGGTAGTAAGTTTCTCCTTCAATGTTTCAAATGCGTCTTTGCTGCGATTCTCCCCAAATAGAATGTACCTTTTCCTTTCAATAATTCTCTCCAAGGGTATGACAATTTTTGCATATCCCTTGATGAATTTTCTATAATATCTGTGTGACCTAAAAAAATTCGCACACCTCTCACTTTGATGGTAGGTAGGCACTTCCAACCCTAAAATGACTATGCAACCTTAGCTGGATCAACAAACAATCCTTCCTTGCAGATTATGTGTCCCAACAAAGTATTCCAAAAGGTGTAGCAAATATGCACTTCTTGATGTTTAGAGAGATACTCAACTGCTGCATCGTTCAAACATTAAGCATAGATTGTCACAGTGATCCTTAACAAGCCCATATATTGTCCAATCATCGAGGTAGACCTGTAAGAAGTTGTGAATAAAATCTTTGAATGCCTGAATAACTATGCGTGAGAATACAACAAGCATGTTTTTCAATCCAAAAGGCATCACAATATAGGAAAAGCTACCCCATTCAGTAGTAAAAGTTGTCTTTTCTTGATCCTCTTGGGAAATTCAAACCTGATGATACCCGGAAAACCCATCTATAAAGGAATAGATTTCATGCCCTACTACTCCTTCCAGTATTTCCTCAGTGAATGGTGTAGGAAAGGGATCTGTGACACATGCTGCATTTAGCTCCCTGTAATCAACACAAATTCAAATTCTACCATCCTTTTTGATACTGATCACCATAGGACTAACCCATTTTGACTCATCCAAAGGTCGAATGATTCCAAACTTCAACATTTTATCAATTTCTTCTTTTACCTTTTCACGTAAATTAGGATTCATTCTGTAAGGTCTCTTTCTCACTAGACACACACCTTCCTTAAGTTTTATCTTCATTTCCCCAAGTGATTCATGCACGCCTTTAAGTTCATGATACCCTCGAGGGAATAAGTCTTGGTAATCTGTAGTAACTCAATAATCTTTTCCACCTCGAGTCTGACCAGTAGTCTCCAATTATGGCCTCCTTAGGCTTAACCTCCGATCCTATATTGACCTTATTTGTCTTCATTGGTTCATGGTATGCACGCGTATCCTTATCTGCACTATCCAAGACCTCACGCCCCCTTGTGAATGGTCAATATCTAGGTTTTCAACTTCCTCATCATCCACGATGTACACCATCTTTCCTTTTTCTTTCTCAAGGCAAGCACGTTCAAGCAATATGGAGTCTTCTCTTCTTCTTCAAAATGCATGCCTGATTCTGTCTCACCAAATAATTCTGTATGAGTTCCTCCGCCTTTGCACTATCTCCCATGGTTAACCGCTTGACAAATTTTAATGCCTCTTCTATTGGAGGTTGGGAAGAAAAGTAGTCAAAGGTATGGATCATTCCTATAGTCAAATTTTTTCCATTTCAGTCTCTCGATGTAGTTTTGTGTATACATACCAAGCACGTGTGCACCCTTGTAGAGTGGAATACAATTTATGCACCCAGAGTGAAGGTGGTAATGCTTCTTGTCCTGCTATCCAAAGTCTCTCACACTGCTGTTGAATGTGGTGTTGAACAGGTTGATCACCATTATAAGTGCAAATCTATGTAGGTGCATTGCTTCTTAAAAACTGGTAGATAGGGTGATTCTGATCTCCTTCCACTCCATAAGATTATCTCTATGAACTACCCACCAGCACGCTGCTGTCCCACGTAAGGTATATACTAACATGTCTCTTCTCTGACCTAGTCTATCCATTGTGCCTCCATGGCTTGTAAGAATACATAGGAAGATCTTTTGCTCTTGTATACCAAGGCACTGTGCTACCTATCCATCGAACAGAATGAAGTCCATTCTTGCGCACAACCGTGCTTTTTACCTCGTGCCCTACTAGTTCATATGTACCATGAGCCCAATTGTCACAAGCAATACTCATAGTATCACTAATAGAGTGAGAATCCTCCCACTATAGGATGCCTTCCTTTGATGGCTCATTGACCTTGGGTCTGAATAGCATGTACATAGATTTTGTTTAAGTCCTCCTCACTTAGAGGCTCAACATATGGTGTAGAATTCCCATCTATCAAAGGTATCACAACCCTTTCCTCCTTTGTTCTCAAAGTTGATATACCCCTTATTGAATCTCAAGTCAACATTATTCGCATAACACCAAGGGCATCCAAGCAAGGCTAGAAAACTATCTGCTTTTATAAGTGCTAATACCTCAAAATCCCCAATGAATTTGGCCCCTTGTATGGTTATAGATGCATCCTTCAAAACTCCTATGGGAGTGGCCTTAGTCCTATTTTCCATAAACAACACATTAGATGATGGTTGTAATGGAGGTCTCCCCATTTGTACCCATGCATCTAAAGTAAGCACATTGACTTCCACACTGTATCAATCAAAATATTGCTCAACAACCATCCATCTACAACAACATTCAGAGTGATCTCTTTATCATAGTCAATGCTATCAGGGGGAATATTTGCATGTAGGATCATTGTTCATTCTCAGTGCTTTCACATGGAGTGTTCCCCTTCAACCAATTCCCTAATAATGGAATAATATTCTCTGGCAACATTTTACACACCTCTCTAATGTCATCAATATTAGAGGGGACCTTCCCTACTTCTTTCTTCTTCCATCTTTCTGGACTGCTCTTTTAAACATTGTATTTTTCCTTGAAGATTTCTGAGGACCTCCATGGTCTCTTGATAGACTTCCTTCTGATGGGTAGGATCTGGGTACCTTGCATGTAGAACCTCCTCCTTAGTGATTGTAGGCTTCTGGTATGATGCCTCTCTTGTGCGTGCCACTTCAGCACATGTGGTAATATTCATAGTTAAGGCCTCAGGTTCTGGTGCTATCTTGGGCATCCACTAATTTTCCTCTACGCGTTGGATCCTAACCATCCTGTGCCTTTTTTTTCCTACTTATGTTGTTTATTGAGATGCTCATATAAGTCTCAGGCACTCCTCATAGCTATGATTCTTTCCATAGAAAGAACATGTAACATTCTGGGGACATTCATGCACCTATAATGATTAGGGGATCCGCATGTATAACACGTTCCACGAGGAAACTCACTTCTTCCTCCACCACACCTCATCCTCCATATCCACCTCGATATCCACATCCTCTTCCATGACCTCCTTCAAAATGGCCCTCATTCCTGTCATAGCGTGGTTGATTATGATCCCAATCCTGGTGCTCATTCTTGTTCTTAGAGTTATCCATTACACTTTTTTGTCATACCCCAATGTCTATAGCATCATGGATCTGACCAATCAATGACAATCCTCAGTATCATGGGTGTGGACCTACAAATCTTGCAAAATTAGGATACATTCTTCCTTATCATGTTTGTAACAAAGGACAATGACTAGCATCATGATTCAAATGACATATTTCATAGTCTAACAACAATGAACGTATAGATCTGTGAGGGAAACTATCCTTGGTGTGACCTTCCACTTCACAATCTGTACACCAAATCCCTGAGTGCGTTTCATGAGCTGAATTTGCCGATAATTTTTCTAGCTACTTTTCCATGGCTCTAAATGTGCCTCTAAGAATGGACTAACACCAGTGTCAATGCTCCCAACTACCTCAAAGCACGTAGGGCTGCCTCTAATGCTTCACGTGGATCAGTGTATGTCTTATGCAACAATTCCCTTCTAAATGGTGTAATCAATCCTCCAACAAACCATTGTGCATGCTGGCTGGCATGAATATCATAAGACAACTTAGATAGAAGTGTCTTAAAGTGGGCATCATACTCACGTACACTCTCAGTAGTGCCTTGTTTGATATCTTTGAGCGCGTTGATACTTTTCTGCTCAAAAACTCGGGATATAGAACTCTTTTAAGAAATCATCCTTCAATGCTACATAATCCACACAAGTTTGATCAGGGTCAAACTTCCTATACCATTATGTGTGTACATCCTGTAAGGTAGTAGCAAATTGACTTGCCTTACACTCAAAAGCCATGATCCCTTTTGCGTGCCATAAGATTTCACACATATGCACATGTTTGGAAGCATCCTCTATACCTCTATACTCGGGAGATGAAGAGACATCTCCATATAGATATTCTGTGGTTGTTGCTGTGGGCCTTGACCACCTGATCCAAAACCTCCTGTGTTTCCTCTACCTCAGAACCACCAAATCCACTGGAACTAGAACCACCTATACCTCCTGATCCTCCACCTGTAGTTGGAATAGGACATGTAGATGTACTCCCATGTGCTCCGATAGTAGTACTATACTAAACCCCTATAGTCTGTGAGGTAGTTCCACTTCAGAGGTGAATCCAACATTTGTGTGCTCATATTCTATGCGGATGATGTGCCTGAAAATGTTCCTCCAAATAACATTGAAGTCATTTGTCCTGCCATTGATGTAATTTGCTCTCTGACTTACTCTGGTTCTCCTATTTCCCAAATTCACTTGTTGATTACTTATCATACTAGATACTGGAAAACCAAGCACAAGGGCTAGGTCACTAGGTGGATTAAGATGCGTGCTCATGGCCCAAGTAGTCTTTGTTGGCACACTTCTATGTGAAGCCAAGGGGGATCTCTGTCATGCTTTCCAAGATGGGGAGTTCTTGATGCTTTGGCTCCACATCTTCTACGTGAGCTTCAAATCCTTCACGAGCCATCTCTCTCCTCAACGCCATACTTTCTGCAATGGTACGCTGCTTCTCTATCTCCCTCTCGTGCACCTCATTATACTTAAGCCACCTTTCCTCTCTCTACCTTTCTACCGCTAGGTCTGCCATCTTTCACCAAACCTGTTCCTACCCTCGCACATGGTGAGGTTTAGTTAGCCATCGGTTTACTCTCCAGGTTCAAATTTACCATCAAGATCTTGATCGCTAGTGGAATACCTTGTAGATATGCTCCTCTAGGATACCCAAAAACTAGAATTTAGCTACCTCCGGGAAAGAATACGTCAAAATTGAATATTCCAGAATATAACTATTTAGAACACCATGAAACCACGTATCCACAATGAGTCTAGATCAGATCAACATCATAAAGGGCCTAAAATTCTTCTGTGTCTAGACAAGTGCGTGATACCTCCAATTCTGCTTAGATGCATAAGCAATCAGCCACTCGTATAATTCTACTTGGAAAGATGGCAAAAAATCTCATATAAGTTGTCATATAGATTTTGTTCTACCCAACTACGTGTGTTAAACTCTAGATCTAATGTTGAACCGTCATGCATATTCTTCCTCCAGATCATGTATCCACTCCTCAATACTTGCTAGAGTTAACCAATATGTCTTCATCGTGAACCATCCTGAAAACAACTAAAAAAGAGGTCCCAGAAATAGAACCAATGATGCAGCCTAGAATTTACTAGATAACACCCTAGACACATTGGCACATCACTCAGCCTAGACTGAGCACTCACCCAAAGCGTGCAAAGGTACCAGGTCCCTCTTTAGGGTTGTTGTAGTAGGATGTTAGCATGATGAAGGAAGAAACATATAGATCCATAACTAATCCATCATTCTACAATGCATGCCATATTCAGATCTATGAAAGAACAAGCTTAAACAATAATCATGATTGAATCAAGAACATGCACTACTCAATTACACACAGGAATGAAACTTAGATTTAGCCAATATCTTCCATCTATTAATAAACACAAAAGCTCCTTACAATAATGGCAATCTATACCAATGCATGCGCATGGATCTGATACAATAATCTAGTCATATGCACATATCTCTTTATGCTTACCTCTTACGCTCTGCATATACCTATATATATCAACTACTATGTGATTCACATCATATATATAGGGTGGGGACTTTCCCTTCACCACTTATCTATTCCAAAAATAGGTCACATGCTACTAATAGCCACGTGCCGTTTACAAGCATAGCCACACATGTAAGTGTGCTATCTATAGACCTCTTATAGTTAACTGAAGTGACAATCCTATTCTTAGCTTGTCTCCATGAAAATGCTTTGATCCAATCCTCTAAAGATAGACAATGCGTGGTGCACACGTCTCTGCCTCATTTATGTGCTCTGCATGCCATCTTCTAAAAATAGGTCTTCATGCTCAAAATTGGCTAAGTCCCGAAAGTTGAACTTGCCCTCCGCGCATGGGTTCTTCCTGTCCCTCCACGCCCTTGATCCTGGCCTTCTCTCCCACGTGGAATTCTTGTGTGATCTCTAATAATTATTCTCCGATCAACAAACACAAGAGAAGAGCATACAAGTGATGGGTTATAATTAACTTCTCAAAAAAAGAAAAAGAAAATGACAAGAATGTGTAGATGAAAGGTACCAAGAGGGGGTTAGATGACAACGTGAGTAAATAATAACGATGCATTGTAAAGTGATATGCGGTATCTTAAAATGACGAAATATGCTAAAGAAGTACTAATCACGATGAGCGGTATTGTTGGAGATCTCAACAAAATGTAGTGGAGTTGTGTAAACGTTATAAAAATATGTCTTTGACACCTTTTGGAGATGAATACGTAAGACAATTATAATCAATAAAATAACGAGAATACCACCACCTCGGTGGACACCTGAATCTGCGTTGAAGCCAACACGTATCCACCTTTTGCTACTTAACCGCGCACACACCCTAAAATAACACAAAGAAACAACACTTCCCACAATGTCAACGTTAAACACAACATACCATATGAAATGGAAAATGAAACTACAACAACAAACACTAACATGAAAATGATAGATAAAGCAACGAGTTGCAAAACTACCGACAATAACTCCGGGAAGGTCCCACGGCGTGTCGAATGTTGATCAAGTTTTCTTCATTTTGTTCCAGATTAATGAGCTAGATAACAAAGAAATCAAATAACCTCAAATGATGGAGGGTTTAAGGTACCTTAGATGCGATATGGTGGATACGAGTGCTAAAGGTGACTGATCTTTGCTGCGAGTTGGATAGACCTGCAAAACAAAGGCAACTAAGAAGAAAAAAATTAGATGATATATGTTGGGTCTTCCCGACGAAGTCGGCTCCAAGAAGCACACACTTCCTTATGTGGATGTCAACCCCCATTTGATAAGATAAAATGATATAAATGAAAAATAGATGGATAACATGTAGAAATTGATAAATAAAAAACTCAAGAAGCCAATGTACGTGAGGAGATACCAATCGATCAAAATGATTGCAAAGAAAATCAAGCTAAGAGAACCACAAAGGCTGATGATGATATTATGGTGATTCAAGTGGAATTACAAGGGCACTATGATGATATTATGACAAGTGAGGGGGTATAATATTAGAGGATTTCTATCAGTATTAACTTGTTTGAAAGAGGGGGAAGGCCTGCATTTATAGCATGGATATGAGGTTAGTTTAGGGGTTATCGGGTAACTTGGTTTCGACAACGTAACCCTGATTAAGTGAGTGGGGGGACATGATTTGAGTGATTAGGTGAAATAATGGATATGATAAGGATTATTTTACATTATTTAAATCACTAGTGGGGTTCATGATTTGAATGATTTTTGAGTGATATGAATTAATTTGGAATATTTGGATAACGAGGTTTAGGAATTTAAAAGGGGATCAATTAATCAATTAACATTGATTAATTGAACATGTATTTTTGGTGGGAAATGAGATTTATTTCAAATTGAGGGGGAAAATGGATTCGAATGGGTAATCCTAATAAAGGTGGGCAAATGCGGGGTGAAGGGGAGGAACGATACCAAAAACTAGTGTCTATAGATGAATGAATACATACCGATCTAAATGATATTATATACTTAAGAGAATGAACCCTTGTTGAAGGAATAACATAAATCTTTTATGCTCTGTTTGATCTTAAGATAACTAGGAATGTGAATTACATCTATAAGATATTAAAACTTGATAAGATATTAGTACTTAGGTTGTGATGGGTTACATTACATCCAACTTAGGAGGAGAATGCATTTTTTGGAGATCTATGGCTTAATCGTGGACTGCATAATGCTACAAGTGGAGGAAGTAAACAATGAATAATTTCTAAGGAGGATTGAGATCATGAAACATGACCGGTAAGAAAATATTCTAGAGGGTGTTGAAATAAACACATGTATCAATTTTCAAGTCTTAACTTTATGATTTAAATAAGTTATAGCTAATTAACCCTTTCCTGTAAGCTTGGAGGGTTTCCATAGGTTCAAGCTAGGGTATGAGATTTAGGGTAGAAAATGAAGGAGATTTGGCATAAAACTTGGAACTAAAAATGGCAAGTAAGCATATTACATGTTAAAAATATTTTTTTCTTTTTAAGGTTTATCTTTTGAGATCTACCTAACAGATTTAGAAGAAAAGAGGGCAAACTCAATCACATGACTAATACGAAGGGGTCATTAAAAAGGAACTATACGTTTCCTTGGAGTTAACTAATATAACTTCAAGGGAACAATGAAAGACTTACTGAGTGCACTAAAATCCCCTTACTTTGCATGGAATCCTTCTATAAATAGAGATATTGCTAACAATTGGTTTAAGAAGACCTAGTGAGGGTTCAAAGACAAGATTTGCAAAAGTGAAGTATATGGAGTTGTATGTGAATTTGAACCATGAGATTTTAGGATCATGTTGGAATAGCCTACGGTGAACCAAGGAAGCTTTCAGAGCCTTCTAGGTACTTGTAGAACTATGAATGCATGGTTAGAGAAAGTAACCTTGGCTTAAGGGGTTGTAAGGAAGTTTTGGTAATGGAAGAGTAACATGAAGTTTTGAGGTTTTGGATACATTTCTTGTTCTTTCTAACTATGGTGTGAGTGTGTGAAAAAGATAATGAAGGTTCAGATAGGTAAATGAATTAAAATAAGGCAATGTTACCTAATTGGGAGTAAATACCAAGAATCTATAAGATGAGAAATGGAAGTAAAACAAGGTAGGTAAAGACTTTTCAAGATTCTCGAGTGTTTTGAACAAATGAATGGGCATGAGTACATGTTGATAAGATAGGGCATGAGGTTTTTGGAATAATATTTTGCTTGAAAGACCAATTTTTGTTAATTTGAACCATTATAGAACCTAGGTCAATAACTCTAAAAATTGAAAATTGGATAAAAACATGAATACTTAGATTGTTGTACATGATTTAATGCCAACAAATGCGATGGAGCATTGCATTAGAATGGTATAAGATCAGTTAATGAGTTTGAATGACAATATTTATTGAAGCTAAAAATTTTGTTTGCAAGTGTTGATGAAGGATATGCAGGTCAAGAGCATGAAAATTCAAGAGGATATTTATGAATTGGCTAATGAGCTTGGTTATGTGGTGCCAAGTGGCTCAACAAGATGAATGAGAAGAATATGAAAAGAAATGCTAAGAGAACTAAAGAAGAAAGGTTGAAGGAAAATATGGGAGAAGGTAATGAGGAGTTATTGAAGCAAATGAGGACTTTGACCAGTCATTGAAAGAAAGAAAAGGAGGAAAGAGAAAAGAAAAAAAGAAGAGAGATAGAGAGGAAATGAGAGAAGTGTATGGAGGAATAAGTTAGAGCACTTAAGAGAGATGTGGATCAAGTATCCATGTTGATAAAATAATGGATGGGACCATAAATATAAGAAAGAGGTATTGTGATGACTAAAAGAGTGAAGTGGCCCATTAAACTACTTATAGAGAAAAGAAAAACGATGCAACTGAGAAGGTGGATAAAAGAGGAAGAAATAAGGATAAGAAGAACGAGGAGAATAAGAAGAGGATTCAAGAGAGTTATCCTAGAAGTGGATAAGGAAAAGGATGAAGAATAAGTTATAGAGGGATTTTGACATCTCTTAGAGAGCGTGAAGATGCCAACTTGTTGAAAAGGAAGGTGAAGAGTTTGAGTAAATAAGAAGAAGAAGAGCTCATTCATAGAGATTCTAAAGGGGCTATATGGGCTCAATGTTTTCCTTCTAATATTGTATCTTTATGTGCAAATGTAGGTAAATAGAATAAAGACATGAATGCCTTGGAAAGTTTCTTGAAGAAGGACCTAGAAGTCCTAAAGAATCAAGAAGAACCAAAATTTGAAGAGGAAGGTGAATATTTAGCTAAAGAAGCATTGTTGTGGTAGGAAATCATGCAAGGACTTGAGATACTAGATTCCTTGGAAGATGAAGCAGACTATAAGAAAGAAGAGGCCGAGTTCATGAAAAATTTCAATAAAGGAATAGAGATCAAAGAAATTGAAGACCAGATGGATGAACAAAAGGAGGAAGATGCTCAAGTGGACATGGATTTCCACATTGAAGAATTTAAATTTGAAGAAAAAGAAGAGGATAAAAGGTCAACTGAAGATAAAGATCTAAAAGGAGAAGTAGTGAAAGGATTTGAGTCATTTGGACTCCAAAATCATCAAAGAAAGATTGAAGTTGATTTTGGAAATGTAAAATGTATAGGTGAAATCAAGAGGGCATTTGAAGAAGCCCCAAACAAAGAAGAGAAGCAAAAGTTAATAACAATGGTGGAGGAGGCAATGAAGCCTCATGATTTTAAAACTAATCATGTTTCTAGTTGTGAATGTGCAGGTGTGACAAAGAATGAGGAGGATGATTCATTTCAAGACTCATAATGAAGAAGGTGAATCCAAATAAGCTCTCAAAGGAACAAAGCAAGGAAGAGGAAACTAAAACTAAGTCTATGAGACTCTTGGAGAAGAAAAAAGAAACAAAGAGAAATGCGGAAAGGAAGCATAAAATGAAGACAAAATAATTAGAAAAAGAATAAGAAAAGGAAACAACATAGCTTAAACTTTCTTACCTCGGAGTATGATGCAGGAGCATCACTCAACTATGTAAATATGTCTTGAGTCATCATATTTTGGCTTCAAGGTGTCAACATATGTTATAGGAGCCATTTGTGGTCATCTAGTGGGTTGATTTTGGGTTAAGCCTTTACAAATTTTGAATATGATTTTTCCTCCAAAAACAATTTAAATTTGTACAAGGAATTTTTGGTTTGTTTTGAAGTGTTAAGGGTTATTGGAGCATTCATACATAAGTTAAGGGTGTAGAAAGCCTATTAAGTACTAGAAACCTTGGGCATGGAGTGATAACTTATAATTTTAAGTCCTAGGCTTAGTAGGAGACTATTAGGTGATGAACTAAAGGTAATGTATACTTTGAAGACCTTGAAAAAGGTGGTAATTCAGTGGAAAAATTGAAGGAGAGGGTATAAAAGCATAATCAGAACTATTTGTTATCATTCCCGTTTGAATGGAAATCAAGAAAGAGCTTCAAGAAGGAAATATAGTGTTTGTGTATGCATTTGGTTACTCTATAATTGTATGAATATCACCGTGATTGTTGAATGTTCATAGAGAAGTCATCAATGATTAGATAAGAAGCTATAATTGTACTATGCAATGCATTTGTATCAAGTCTTGTTTGAATAGTATTGTGTGTGTACATTGGTGTATGTGAGACCAAACTATGAGATTCCAATTAAACTGTGAGTTTTAGTTATTTTACAAACCAAGAAAGGGATGTTGAAACATTTTGGGTGATTCTCTGTGCTAAGAAGTGGATGAATGAATACATACCGATCTAGATGAGATTATATACTCAAGAGAATGAACCCTTGTTGAAGGAATAAAATAAATCTTGTATACTCTGTTTGATCTTAAGATAACTAGGATTGTACATTGAATCTATAAGATATTGAAACTTGACAAGCTATTAGTAATCAGGTTATGATGGGTTACATTACAGCCAACTCGGGAGGAGAATGTCTTTGTTGGAGATCTATGGCTTAACCGTGACCGTACAATGCTGCTGGTGGAGGAAGTGAAGAATGCACAATTCCCAAGGAGTATTGAGCTCATAAAATGTGACTGGTAATAAAATATTCTAGAGGGTGTTGAAATAAACTTATGTATCAAGTTTCAAGTCTTAACTCGATGATTTAAAGAAGTTATAGCTAATTAACCTTTCTTGGTTTACAGGGTTTCAAGCTTCAAGCTATGGTATGAGATTTATGGTAGCAAATGAAGGATATTTGGCATAAAACTGGGAACTAAAAATGAAAAGTAAGTATATTACATGATTACAAAGTAATTTTTTATTTTTAGGGTTATCTTTTGACATCTACCCGACAGTTTCAAGAAGAGAGGGAAAACTTCGGTTATAGGACTAATAAGGGGTCATTAACAAAGGAACTATACTTTTCCTTGGAGTTAACTAATAAAAATTGCAGGAATAATGAAAGGCTTAATGGGTTCCCTAAATGACCCTTACTTTGTATGGAAGCCTTCTACAAATAGAGATATTGCTAACAATTGGTTTAAGAAGACCTAGTGAGGGTTCAAAGACAAGATTTGCAAAAGTGAAGTATAGGGAGTTGTATGTGGATTTGAACCATGATATTTTAGGAGAATTTTGGAATAGCTTAAGTTGAACCAAGGAAGCTTTCAAAGCCTTCTCTCGGGTACTTTTAGAAGTATGAATGCATGGTTAGAGCAAGCAACCTTGGCTTACAAGGTTGTAAGGGGCGATTTTGGTAAAGGAAGAGTAACATGAAGTTTTGAGGTTTGGATACATTTCTTGTTCTTTCTAACTGTGTTGTGAGTTTGTGAAGTAGGGAATGGAGGTTCAGAGAGGTCAATGAATGAAAAGAAGGCAATTTTACCTAATTGAGAGAAAATACCAAGAATCTAGAAGATGAGAAATGGAGGTAAAACAAGGTAGGTAAAGACTTTTCAAGATTTTGAGTGTTTTGAACAGATGAATGGGCATGAGTACATATTGATAAGACATGGCATGTGGTTTGTGTAATATTATTTTGTTTGAAAGACCAAATTTTGTTAATTTGAGCCATTAGAGAACCTAGGTCGAGAACTCTAAAACTCGAGAATTGGATCAAAAACATGAATTAGATTGTTGTATAGAGATGAATGCCTACAAATGTGATGGAGCACCGCATTACCTCTCTCTTGCCCACTACCTTCATGTAACATGGTCAACCTTAGAATTACTTCCATAGACTAAATTCACAAAGTCCTTAAGACACTTTTACAATTATCTCTATCTCATAATGATTCATTTAGAATTCATTCAATTCTTGTTCATGTTCATTTTCATATTCTCTCTTACATCTCTTTTTATAATACATCATATGTGGTTACGAACCAACACAATGGTTTCCATAGCTTTTCATTTTTAACTAAGCATCTTTAATCAAATGCTCGGGATATTCATTCCCATATTACATCAATAGCTTAATACAAAGACTTTTTTACAAATAATCTCAAGTCAAACTTGTCTTTAGCAATCTAACAAGTCTTTAATCAAACTTTTCTTTAACAATCCAACAAGTCTTTAATGCTTTAAAAGCTTCGGGAATTCAGTCATATAACAAGAAGAAAGAAGATAATATGAGTAATCTTCAGGTTGTGTTCAAGAAAATTTAGTGTCAAGCACAAGTAATTTGATAGAAGTTGTTTCTTACCACTTAGAGATCACTTGTGGCTGATAAGATTTCAACTCATTTGATGCGGATGATCGCAAGACTTAGTTGTTTGTTTATTCATTACAAAACATATGGGATTTGACAAGGCCTCGATGGAGGCCTTTATATATCCCAACCGGAAGTCGTTGGTTTGAAAATAAAGGAGATTTAAGTGTGCTGCTTTCCCCTATACTTGGTCATATTCCTAAAATGGTCGCATGTGTGAATTTATCATTAATGTATTTCTCCTCGTAAACTTGATCTTATTCTAAGCATGTGATGTCACATTCCAAGAAATACCGTATCAACTCCTAAAAAGGCTTTCCATAATACAATTAGCAATAATCTAAGATAAAATACACATACCTTTCACATTGGATCTTGCTTTAAATTGAGGCTTGAATACTCTTAAGGATATAATTATCTTAAGTTTTGAATGTCCTATGACCTGTCCCTTTGGCCTTTCAATAAAGACATTTTTTTGTGCTAGAAATAACTAGAGGACTCCAAGCATGCTCTAAGCCTCGCTTCTAAAATTTCCCAAGTGGAGCTAGACAGGGAAAAGTTAGACCATTGTTGTGGGTAAATTGTGCACCATTCTCTTCCAAGACTCTTAAAGGGCATTCATGTGATTTTATGGTTAAAATTGTAGTAAATTATTTTTTTAGTTATTAAGTTACATTAGAATTAGAAAATAATGATCATAACACTTGCAAGATAGGGACTACTATTATTTCAAGGTGATCATAGCTCTAATGGCATGGACCATTACGACTAAAATTAAGGAACCACAATTACAAAATCATCGGGATTTTGTATGGTCTTCTTTCGTTTAGCTTCAAAATAAGGACTACCATGATCTTACTTAGCATAGAATGGTGATGTAATAGAATAAACCCCATAAGACAAACGATGAATATTTGACTACCAATGAGGATCAAACAATAAGGCGACCACCTTCTTTGCCTAGTTATGTAGTCATTTTTAAAATTTAATTTGAAATCATATCTCATGTTTTGTTGAAGTTAATACTTCACTTATTTCTTAAAATAATTTGATTGCTTCTCAAGTTCCTAACATATTCTACTTGCATTTTCTTAATGTATTAAAATCTCTCAAAATGTTTATCAAATTCCATCTATTTCTCAAAATGCTTGCCAATTTGATTCTTTGTATAATTCTTCTATTATCACTACTCTTTTATCTATTAAAATGATTACAATGATGAACATTATGCGTGGTTTGTAAAATAAAATTAAGGTGTAACCCCAAGGACTCAAAATCAATGTAATACGGTAAAATCCAATGATATTTTCTCAGTAACTCTTTGGCTTATGAAGTGCTTACTTACACCTTATTAGGAATGTAGCTCCAAAATTTGAGTTATATAATGGTAATAAGGATTCTTCTCACCATCTTAGGTCATTCTATGCTTCTTGCCTAACTTTTGTGCACAATAACAAATTATTGATGAAGTAATTTCTAAGAAGTTTTAAGTGCACTTGATTGGCCTTATGCTTTGTGAAAATTTCCCAAATGAGACAAGGTGCCAATGCAACTATTAGGGGTATGTGCTTAGCTTCAATATTATGTTTACAAAGACAAATACAATATTCCTTAAAAATGAAATTCAAAGATTCTTTGCTCAAAGGTTTCTTATACCTATCAACTACAATAATTTTCAATACTTACCAATATTTTAGTGAGCTTTGTCACATGGTTAGGAATGTTGAGATCAAGCGTTTAGAGGCCAACATGTTTAAATATGGGACCAATGCCCCTATGTCTACAGGAGAAAAATTCTAATCCAAGGCAAAATTTAATGCTGAAATTAATGCTAATATTTTCCAATTGAAAATTTAGGTCAAGAATGTGGTTATATTGGAGAGCAATCATACAACACACTAGTATTACCTCGACATGTAGGAATTGCAAGGTTGAGTGAAATTCCAAAATGTGTTACAAAGATTGATTGATTGCAATATAATTACTTTATCTTTTTTAAAGAATTGGATTAAATAAGGGAATTTCCTAAGAACTATGACACTAGTGTGTACCATGATTATCATAGTCTTAGATCATTCTTCAAACAAATGCATGAAATTGAAACATAAAATCCAAGACCTTGTTGAAAGCAATCAAATACAAGTGTAAGGGACTAACAATATTTTGAATGACTCATCGGCTCAACAAAAGAAAAAATTGAGATGTTCACAAATCTTTTCCATAACATGGTTCCCAATCACATGATCAAATCCATGTTCATATACTAGATCAAAGGGAACTAATACAAAATTCTAACTCACATTCACTTAATAGACTTATTGGTGTGGTTACTATTATTCTAACTAAGTGGGAGCACTATATCGTGTTTTATGAAAGTAAAAATGCAAATGATAGTTCTTATAATGGACCACTATTCATAGGAGCTCTTATAAGCATATATCCACAAAAAAGAGAGTTATGATTGATAATGGCTCAAGCACCAATGTGTGCACTCAAATATTATAGAATAAATAAAACTGATATCACAACAATTATTAAGGGATATGATGGATAGTCCGTCAGAAATATAATGTTTATATTATAGTTTGATATTTACCAAAAGGTAAATAATAATGTTATTTATTAACCGTACGTATGATTAATACGGTAAAAATTGTTAATATTATATTATTAGAAATAACAATATAATATCGCATATTATTTTCTATTATATTGTATGTGAGTTAGTTGGATTAATAAAATGTATATTTTGTTGTGCAAACTCTGAGTCAAACTTTACATTTGGTATAGAGCGACGCAGTTTGATCCAACATCATGGAATTCTAATTGATTATTGGAATGTTCTGATTATTTCCAACGTGACTGGGAAGTGCAAACAGAAAATGCAAGACATCTGAGTGCAGAAACTGTGGAGGATGTTAGATATCACTCAAGTCATTTATGCCATGCGTTAGTACATGATCGGGCCGTATGAATAGTGCATTTTCTTGGTAGGTGTTTTGACTATCATTGAATCTTAGCGAATGGAAATAGAGAACAATTGTCATCTCCACGCAATAGAATCATTGTAGTTTTTTTTTTCCTGTCTTGTAAAGATGCATTTGGCCTGTGCACAGTCTATATCTTCGGCATCCTCAGAACGATTAGATATTTAGTATCTTGACAAGTATATGATAAGTTCCATTTAACAGATGAGTGCAGTAAAAATTTGCATGTCATTTTGACCTGCGAATGCAAGCCAGATCAAGTGAAAGGTGATTCCATGAATTATCTTCAAAGAAAGGTTTAGTTCCACCATTCAGATAAGAGATTTCTGTTTTGTGCACTCTAAGCAGGCTGCAAATCTCATTTTAGTTCTTATATCTGTGATAGAGGGCCCACGTTGGAAGATTAAGACTCTATTTTGCTGGGTTTACAAGATCTACATGCAAGTCGTCCCACTCTCATAAGTATATGGAAGATGAAACTGGATTAAAGGCATCCATTGAATGCATACGAGTCAGTTTTGGTGTCTTTGTTTATTGTCTTTCTACCACAAACGTTGCAGATCTGGACGCGGTGCATTATTTAGACAGTTGTCCACTCTTCAAACGCCACATATGAGTTTGCATGCAGATAGTCTTTGGCTCGATTTTCATGAGTAATGTTACAATATTCCACTCTTCATAAGTCTTTTAGGAAAAATAGTTTTAGTTTTATATGTTATTACGTTGAATAGGTTTATAATAAAAGGTCGATTCATGTAGAAATAATTTTGTTGTTTATATTATAGATTGTTGTTAGGAGTCTATATATTTCCATGTTGAGTATGAGGGTATAGTCCATATGTCTAGTATTATTTAAAAAGTAATAAAAAGATTATTTTAAAAATATTTTAGTGATTTTTGTCACAGTCAAAATTTTGTATATTGTCATTATCAAAGTCATTTTCATTTATAAAGTTATTTTCAATTGAGTCCTCTTGTCTGAGTCAAAAGTTTCATTTTTAAGGTTGTGAGTTGTCGTTAAAAGTTGTATCCTTGTAAAAAGTATGGAAAATAAAAAAATTGTCTTACGGACACATTTTCGGTGTTACCCAACATCCGAAAAATAAAGTGTTTCACATTACGAGAGGGAAGAAAAGAATAATCACAATGTGGAAACAATTGAGCTTCATATCCAAATTCGACCGAGTTAGCAACATGACATTGGAGGATGGAGGCACCAGAGGTTGGAGGAAAACCAGCGACCTCTCGTCAGTTGCCAACGACGGGGCCGCTTCACTGATTTGGTGGCACATGCGTGAGTGGTGTGCCCTGCTTTAGCATGCAAAGTGTGTTTGTCTTCAAGTTTTTGGCATTTCGGTGTGGTGTAAAAATAAGAACAAATGTGGTATGTTCTTGTTCACCTGGTATGTGGCTATTCCTATTTCCCTATGCAAAAACATAGTGAAGAGGAAATAGCACAATGAAATGCAACATCATGAGCCTCAAGAGGTTGAATAGTCAAATGTGTTCATGTTCATACCTAGGTTTGTGGTTAGCCTCTCGGAAAACCATCAAGGTTGTTCGGATGTGTTATTTTAAGTTCCCACACCGCTAGGTCAGATGTGTTCCCTAGAGTGTCTGGTTGATAAGTAGATGATTCCTGAGTGTGTTCCCATCCTCGCGACTGGACGTGTTCCCAATAGTACACGGTCAATAAGAAGTTGATGTGTTCCTTCTTCTACCTTCAGTTCGAGTGTGTGCCAAGATCATGAACAAGCACGGGCGGAAAGCTACAGAGGAAGTGTGAAAATTCTTTTACTACCATGTAAACATTAAGGGGGAATGTTAGTAAATATAATGTTTACATTATAGTTTGATATTTACCAAAAGGTAAATAATAATGTTAGTTGTTAACCGTATGGTTAATACGGTAAAGATTGTTAATATTATATTGTTAGAAATAACAATATAATATCGCATATAGTTTTCTATTATATTGTATGTGAGTATAGTTGTTGAACTAACTCACGAATATAGGAGAATATGAGATATTGTAGGAATTTGGTTTTCCTATTTGGATGGCTATATAATAGCCCTCCATACATTGTAATATTAACACAATGGATTAATAAAATATATTTTTTGTTGTGTAAACTTTGAGTCAAACTTTACATTGTCTAGAAACTTACTTGGTTAGTTATGATTGTATACCACAACGGGTCCTAAGTTTATTTAGCATAGTTTCATGTGGAATATGAAAATATATCTTATGAGGTGTAAAATATTTGGACATACTTTGGGATTATCAGAATAACCAAGATAAACAAGTAAATAGTTGAAAAATGTGTACAACTAAAAACCGTATGTGTGGAGCTCGTGGATCCACTTCATGATCAATAAAAATAATAGATGTTGGGGATATTAGTCGATTACATTGTCTTATGTCAAAAATGCAAGATTTCATCATATGACTACTACTAAACTATAAAAACTAGTAGTAGATGCTAAAATTAACCAAAGGTATGTTGAACCATGTGCATTGATGTTGTCGTTGATGTCCTAGGAAAGTGATGGAAAAGTGTGTTGTAGTGTCTTTATGTTGTCATGATGTGTATGTTGTGCTTTGTGATTGTCATTCAATGTGCTCAATGAGTCCTTGTGCATGGTCAAACACATAGGTGGTGTGTATGCTCCTTAGGGGTGCTCATGATGTCATGCATGATCATAAGTGTTATGCAGAGTAGTCAATACATTTATCATGTTATCTTGGTTAGATAAATGTGTTTCAAAGTGTTTGCCTTGTGTCTCCAAAGGCTAGTATGTGCATTGTCTTGGTGAGTGTAGTTGGTACCTTGAGAAGTCAAGTCACGTCTTGAGGGCTTGAGTGCTTCAGACTTGTCTTGTGGTGTTTGGTATGAACCAAATTGTGTATTACATGTTCTAGGAGGTGTCTCAAATATGTAAATATGTTTCCATGAATGAGTACATGTCGACTTGGTGCTCTATGGTGGAAAAATAACAAATTGGGTCTAGTTTGAAGGCCTATTCCTAGTAGGTCTTAGTTTATGATGGTTTGCAGGACTAATAAGGGTATTCTAAGTTGGTGATGCGTGGATTAGAATTATACATACCATATGAAGGTGCCAAAGATCATAAATAATGGATTTGGAGCTTGAAGGATGTGTAGACGGATGAAGTCTTGAGAACATGCCTAGTACTCATAAGCAAGTGAAATAGGACAAGAAAATGCAAAGTGACCCATGACAAAAATAACATGGGAGATGTTGCAGGTATGAGTTCTCATGGTATAGCAAAATTTTAGGGCCAAGTAAGTGAAAATCAAGCATGTGGAGTCAAATTCTTCAAAACCGGTCTTTCGAGGAGTGCAAACTCAAAGCACCTCAACTTCTTAGAATTGGTTCTAAATTGAAAGATATTATTAGATTAAATCATAAGATACTTTTTTGGAGGAAATTGGGAGAAAAATCTAATACAACAGGTCCAAGATCAAATGGTTGTGAAATAAAAGAGTTCTACTCATTTTACTGACCTGGTTTCAAACCCTCCAAAACCCTCACCAAGAGCGATAGGAGAAATAAGAAGTTATGGGAATGGGCACAAAGTGAATTGGAAAAGCTCATTTAATGTCTTAAGAATGTAAAGGATTATCCAGGCCTTAAGAAAATCAAATTGTTCACTACATGTATGATTCAGTATGGTACATGCAAGTACCAGTTTTGATGAAATTTACAGGTACTGGTGTGTGCTAGCTATTTCATGAAGAAATCCTTATTGTTCCAAATAGCTCATGGAGTCCTCTAAATTCTCACAAAGTGTTATGCACAAGTTGTGTGAGAAAATTTGAAGTGTAGATGCATTTATAATTCCTACCGCTAGATGCCTATGCATGCAATAATCAGTCATGGTGTGTTGGAAGAGTCCTTGAGTTAATTCTAGTGACCAAGGTGTAAGAAGTATATGGACACTCTTTACAAACCTAATAAAAATGTTGGATCTCCTAGGTTGGCTTGGTGGTGTGTTGGTATAGCTAGAACCTATTGGCCTAGTGTGCCCAAATAGGTCTCTCAAGAAGGTGGTTTGAACCTGATGTGCAAATGGAGTTTTATATGAATAACCTAGGCATGTGAGTGTTTGAGATGGTGTATCTAGTTGATCCTGAGATGTTCCAAGTGATGGAAATTTTTAAAGATGTTTTTGGTGAATGGAGGCATGTTAGACCAAGACTAGTTTTCGGGGTTTGCACACGAATTAGGACATTGTACTAATCAATGAAATGCAAAAGTGTTCTAGGCATGCGTTGGTGATCTATCTTCATAATGGTAACCCATGGGTTATTTAATTCATCCTCCATGAGAAAATAATCTTTAGATGTGCTTGTATGTATTGATGATGAAGCTTTGGTGAGACTAGGTTTTGGTGAAGCCACGACTTTGCAAGTCTAGGTGAAAATTAGTGTTTGCATGAATCCTCTGCCATAACCTACAATACCAAAAGTATATGAAGAGTTCATAGAATTCTTTATCCATGATATCACCTATTTTGGAAGCATGATAAAGTCTAAAAATGTGTGCTTCAACTCCAAGTTGTAACCTGTATTTTCAAGGTCCTAATTCTAGTTTTCCTAAGAACTCAAATGGAGACTTGGGATCAAAATGGAAAGTCACAAGGATTTATAAGATGATGGAAGATAATAAGTGATGTCTTGTAAAATTATTTCATGCTTGATACATATGGTGTAAGGTCAAAAGTGACTAGAAAACAAAATATGCTTGCCACACTAAAAGACAAAACTAGTGTAACTGTTACTTCAGACATATGCAAAGTTCTAATTTGGATTCAATGAGTTGGTAACTGATTTTCAGAGGTTTTAAACAATTTTTATGTTCCCCTTAGGTATGTAAGGGTGTATGAAAATTGATGTAACAAAGGGAGATGGAATATGACACGATAGAGGTAATGATTTCCTTCTATGGCTAGTTTGTGTCTTGTCTTTTGGTCTCCTTCATTTGAATTGAAAGGAGAGGGAAATCATATAGGTGAGAAATTGAAGTGTAAAGGACATGAAAGAGATGTAGCTTTGGTTATATATATATATGCTCCATGGTGTATGAAATTTTTTTGCCACATAGAGAGGAATGAAAGAATGTTGAATTGTTTATCTAGGAAGGAAATAGGAGCAAATAAAGGGAAGGGTTGAAATAGTGATCACAATGTGTTGATGTAAGAAAATAAGTTGATGAAGGTGATAAAAATTTCTGATAAAAGTCTAAGTTGTTGCTCAACAATTTGGGAGTGGGTGCTTCCTTGCAAGCATGTTCTTGCAAAACAATCAAGTGGGTGGGTGCTTGGAGTTGAGTGGGGGGCTCAATATATGGTGAAATCATTTTAATTTTTGTAGGACATTGTTCCTGATAGTGCACTAATTTTGGTGGGTTTTCTCCCTTAATGGGTTTCCCACAATAACTGTAGTGTCCTCATGTGTTTGTTTTTATCTCTCTCTATGATAGCATGGTTTGTTTAGTTCATTGTTTGAAAGGATGATGAATGAATGTTATGTTGATAATTGAGTTCAATTTTTTTATAAATTTTAAGAAGCATCGATTCACCCCTCCCCTCTTAGTTCTTGTGTGGTTAAAAATTGGTATCATAGCAGGTCCTTTTGGAGGAAGTTTAACCACTTCAAGGAGATCCTTTTCACACAAATCATGGACAACAATCAAGCACAAAGTGGTCTCTCCATGACCAGGTCACCTCTTTTAGTGGAACTAACTATCCCTTTTGGAGTATCATGATGAGGACATACCTTCAGTCTCTTGGATATGATATATGGGAAGTGGTTGAGCATGGCTACACCATTCCTAACACACATATCACCTCACTAACTTACAAGCAAGCTAATGAGAACAACTCAAGAGATATGAATGACATCCTTTGTGGGATATCTGAGACAAAGTTTGTGAAGGTCATGCAATGTAAAAAAACCAAGGATATTTGGGACAAACTAAAGAACATATATGAGGGAGATGAAAAAGTAAAACTTGCCAAATTGCAGACCTATAAAACACAATTTGAAAGCCTAAAAATGAAGGAGGATGAGAGCATTTCTTCTTATCTGCAAAGAGTGGATGAAGTGACAAATATGATAAGAGGGCTAGGTGAAAAGAAAGAGGAATCAATGATTGTTCAAAAGTACTAAGGTCCCTGACATCCAAATATGATGCAAAGGTCTCAGTTGTGGAGGAAGCAAAGGACATGACTAAGCTAAAATTGGATGAGCTTCATGACATCTTAGGTGCATATGAATTGAGAACTATTGGAGTAAAATCAGTTAAGAAATAATTTGCAATTCAAAGTTGAAAAGGAACTACACCCAAAGAAAAATAATGAGAAATTTGATGTGGAGGTGGATGATGAGAAGATAGAAGCTATGTTTGTGAGAAGACTCAGGAAAGGCTTAGGTAAGTATAAGGGAAAATTTCCTTTAAGTGTTTTCAATTGTAACCAAGTAGGTCATTTTGCATCTAAGTGTCCTCACAAGAACAAAGAGGAGAAAGATGAACATGAAGAAAAGAAAAGATACATATCAAGCATAAAAATCTTCAAGAGAGAAGGTAAGAGAAAATTATTCAAAAATAAAAGAAACTTCTACACCAAAGAGGATTCAATTCATCTGAATCAAGTGATATCAACAGTTTTGAAAGTGATAATGATGAAGCTTATAATAAAACCTTATTCATGGCCTTTTAAACATCACATGAAAGCATCTCTAAAGGCAATAATCGTGTTGAAAATGAATACTTAGATGAAGAAGGTGTTGTGGTAGACCTTAAAGTTGAATTGGTAAATGATCTTGAGGAGTTGCAACTATCAAGAAAGAAGAAACACAAGTTGAGATCCAATTTGAAGGACCATGAGGAGAAAATCAATATTTATGAGAAGAGACTTAATATGAAGGAGAGAGAGGATGAAGATGAGTTCAAGGAACTTGAAGCTCAACTAGAGATGATATCACAAGTCCTTCACATATAAAGAGGAAGAGTGTCTAAGACTCAAATCAGAAATGGAACTCCTAAATACTGAGTTGGATAAAATGTCAAGAAAAGTGAAACTGTTTGAGTGGTTTGTAACAAAAAAACACATGATCTACTGACCTTCTAAGAAACCAAAGAGATGTAAGTGACAAGACATGTTTAGGATCAAGTAGGAAAACAAGGATGTTGGAACAACATATAAGAAGAATAGAAATAATGCTCTAGAATCATCTTATACCACCAACAAGAAGATCAAAAATTATGCCAAGAGATGGACCAATCCATTGAGACACTCCCATGTAATTAGGTACACTCACTGATTTCTATGATTATTTTTCTCATGCAACATGTTTGGTCATAAAGCTATAAATAGTAGGAAAAATGCAAAAGGTCATGAAAGACATTATAATTCACAAAATATGAGAAGAGACAAGGGTGTAGTTTCTATACAATTTCCAAAAGGTTGGACACATAAGTAAAATTTGCAATTAATCCCTTAAGAAAAATAAAGAAGTATATAGTAGTAAAATATGATCCTACTAAGAAGGAAAAACAAAATATGATAGCACAAACAAATTTCATGTTCAAGATGAGGGTAGGATATGATATCTTGATAGTGGCTTCTCAAGTCATATGATAGGTGATAAGAATAAGTTCATCTCCTTGACAAGAATGCCTCAGAGAGCTATCATATTTGGAGACAAAACTCAACTAAGATTGTTGGTAAGGGCTCATTAAGCCTTGATAATGGAAAATCAGTCACTGAAAATGTATTATATGTAGAAGGTCTTAAGAAAAATCCTAAGTGTTAGCCTAAATGTGTAAGCAAGGGTACACATTAGTTTTCCATGACAAGGGATGTGATATTAGAGAAAGAAAATTAGAAAGAAGGTTGGAAAAGCAAAGAGAACCAAGAATAATATGTATGTGCTAAAGGAAGTCCACAAAGAAAAGTGTTTTACAACTAAGGAGGATTATAGTTGGCTTTGGCATAGGAGGCTAGGGCACTTAAATTTTGATAACCTTGTCAAAATAAGCTCAAAAGGATGTGTTAAAAACATGCCAAGAATCATCAAACCAGATGATACACTTTGTAAAGCTTGCTTACATGGGAAAAAACTAGAAGATTTCAATTCAAAGGAATATTCCACATCAAGGCCATTAGAATTAATACACACTGATCTTGTTGGACCCATAAGAACTAAAACATCAAGGAGATGAGTATTTTATGTTTTTGATTGATGACTATACTAGGATGACTTGGGTTGCATGCCTAAAAGAAAAATAGAAGCATTAGAAAGATTCAAGGAATTCAAATCCTTAGTGGAGAATGAAAAGAATAAAAATATCAAATGCTTGAGATAGATAGGGGAGGTTAGTTTTGGTCTAATGAGTTTGATGACTTCTGTGAAGAACATGGAATAAGGAGGCAATTTTATTAGCAACAAGAACACCTCAAAAAAATGGGGTGGTTGAGAGAAAGAATAGGAGAATTCAAGAGATGATGGTTAAAGTCAAAATTTCATATGGTTATTGAAAGAGTACAGGTAGTGTATATCTTGTATATATCTTGAATAGGCAATAAAAGTAAATAAAATAAGACACCATATGATATTTGGAAAGGAAGGCCAACAAATGTAAAACATCTTAGGGTGTTTGGGAGTAAATGCTACATCAAGAGAGATGAGGACGATCTAGAAAGTTTATTCTAGATGTGATGAAGGAATATTTCTAGGATACTCTTAGTAAGTGCAACATATAGGTGCTATAATAAAAGGATCCAAAAGATAGTTGAAAGTACTAATGTCAAGTTTGATGAGTCCTATCCTTTGAAGACCAAAACTTAGCCCAAAAATAATGAAGAAGATGTAGAAGATAAACCTCCATGCATAGAAATCCAAGAAGATGGTGAAGAGGAAGAAAGTACTCATGAAGAAGAAAATGAAGAACAAGAGAGACCAAACATAAAATAACCTTCAAGGTAGGTTAAGAAATACCATCTAGCTGATTAGATTATCATAAACAATATGCATGCATACTCACAAGAAGAAGGTTGAAAAACTTGAAAACTCATGAGAACACAACCTCCTATCCATGGTAGAACCCAAGAATGTTGAAGAAGCCAACAAGATCAACATTGGGTGGATGCAATGAATGAATAATTAGATCAAATAGAGAAAAATGAAACTTGGGAGTTAGTGCCTAGACCCAAGGACAAGAATGTGATTGGAACAAAGTGGGTTTTTAGAAATAAACTAAATGAAAAAGGTGAAGTAACTAGAAACAAGGAAAGATTAGTATGCAAAGGGTATGCCCAAATGGAAGGAATTGATTTTGATGAAACTTTTGCACCAATTGTGCAAGGATGGAAGAACTATCAGATTATTCTTGGCCTATGTAGCACACAAGAGGTTCAAAATATACCAAATGGATGTTAAGTCAACATTTCTGAATGGTCACCTAAATGAAGAAGTTTATATTGAACAACCAGATGTTTTTCTCTCACTAGAAGACAAATACTATGTATGCAAGTTGAAGAAGGATTTGTATGGTCTTAAACAAGCTCCTAGAGCTTGGTATAGCATGGTTAGAAAGTATCTAGTTGAACAAGGCTTCAGGAAAGGGGTAGCTGATAATAACCTATACATAAAGGAAGAAGAAGGCCACTTGCTAATTTTTTTTGTTGTATATGTGGATGACATAATCTTTGGAGGAGACAATGAGAGGATGACACATGAGTTTTTTGAAGTCATGAAGGAAGAATTTGAGATGTCAATTATTAGAGACCTATCCTTCTTCTTGGGACTACAAATCAACCAATAGAGAAAGGAATATTCATATCTCAAACCAAGTATGTTAAGGAGATGCTCAAGAGGTTTAACATGGAAAATTACAGACCAGTAGGGACACCAATGATCATGGGATGCAAGCTTAGTAAGGAGGAAAACTCACCAAAAGTTAATCAAGCCTTGTATAGATCCATGATTGGAAGCCTATTATACTCTACTACTTCTAGACCAAACATAATGCAAGTTTTGGGTTAGTTGGAATATTTCAAGAAGAACCTCAAGAAATTCACCTTCAAGCAATTAAAAGGATCTTCAAATATCTCATGGGGCCCTGGAATATTGCCTTTGGTATCCAAGGAGCAAGGAGTTCAACATAAATGCATTCACAGATGTTGATTGGAAAAGGAGTATTGATGATAGAAAGAGACACAAGTGGAGGGTCATTCTTTGTTGGTAAGTGTCTTGTATCATGGCTAAGTAAAAGCAATCATTAGTGGCCCTTTCAACATGTGAAGCTGAGTATGTAGTAGCTGCAATTTGTTGCACTCAAGTACTTTAGATGAGGAAAACCTTGGAGGACTACAAAATCAGATTTGATGAACCAAAACCACTATATTGTGACATCACAAGTGCCATAAGTGTATCTAAGAACCCTGTTCTACACTCTAAAACTAAGCATATCCCAATAAAATACCACTTCTTGAGAGAACAAGTGAATGACAAGAAAATCAGATTGGAACATGTGAGTACTAAGGAAGAGATGGCTGACATTATGACAAAGCCACTTCCTAAATCCACCTTTGAGAATATAATGGAAGAATTGGGGTCATTACTAATCCTAACAGCTACTAAAATCCTAAAGACAACTTAAGGGATCATGTCAAGTATCAAATCTACTCCTAAAAAGATCCAAGTGTCAAAGAAAATATTCATAAGTCTAGGGGGAGCTCTTTGAGGTATGTCTATGTTGTATTTATGTGGTTTGTTTATCTCTCGTGTTACAAAAAACTTTTTCATAGATGTAAAATGGGGAGATTTGTGTTTGAAATAAGAAAGGTGTTGTGATGGTGATGGGTTGAGTGTTTTCCATCAAGGTTTTGGATTGTGTTGACATCAATGATAAAGGGGGAGATTGTTGAACCCTGTGAATTGATGTTTTCATTGATGTCATAAGACAATGATGGAAAATTGGAAAAGTGTGTTGTAGTGTCTTTATGTTATCATGATGTGTATGTTGTGTTGTGATTGTCATTCAATGTGCTCAATGAGTCCTTGTGCATGGTCAAGCACATATTTGGTGTGTATGCTCCTTAGGGGTACTCATGATGTCATACATGATCAGAAGTGTTATGAACATTAGTCAATACATTTATCATGTTATCTTGGTTAGATAAATGTGTTTCAGTGTTTACCTTGTGTCTCCAAAGGTCAGTATGTGCTTTGTCTTGGTGAGTGTAGTTGGTACCTTGAGAAGTCAAGTCATAGTCTTGAGGGTTTGAGTGCTTGTACTATCTTGTGGTGTTTGGTATGAACCAAATTATGTCTTACATGCACTAGGAGGTGTCTCAGATATGTAAATATGTTTCCATGAAGGTGTACAGGTCATACTTGGTGCTCTATGGTGGAAACTAGCTAAACTAGGTCTAGTTTGAAGGCATATTCCTAGCAGGTCTTGGTGTATGATGGTTTGTAGGACTAATAATAGCATTCCAAAGTGAGTAATGTATGAAGTAGCATTATACATTCCATGTGAAGGTGCCAAAGATCATAAATTAGGGATTTGGAGCTTGAAGGAGGTCTAGTGTAAATGAAGTCTTGAGAACATGCCTAGTACTCATAGGCAAATGAGATGGGACAAGAAATTGTGGAGTGCCCCATGAAAAAATAACCATGGGAGATGTTGAAGGTATGAGTTATCATGGTGTGAGAAAAATTTCAGGGTTAAGAAGTGAAAATCAAGCATGTGGAGTCAAATTATTCAAAACTGGGTCTTTCGAGGAGTGCAAACTGAGCACCTCAACTTCTTAGCATTGGTTCTAAATTGACAGGGATTATTAGGATAAATCATAAGATACTTTTTTGGAGGAAATTGGGATAAAAATCTAATGTAAAAGGTCTAATATCAAATGGTTGTGAAATAAAAGAGTTCTATCCATTTTATTGACATGGTTTCAAACCCTCACCTAGAGCGATAGGAGAAATAAGCAAGGTATGGGAACAAAATGCATTGGAAAAGCTCATTTAATGTCTTAGGCATGTAAAGGACTCTCGTGCCTCAAGAAAATTAAATTGTGCAACCATAGGTATGACTTTACGATACCTGGAAATCACTAGTTTTGGTGAAATTTACATGTATAGGTGTGTGTTGGGTGTTTTATGAAGAAAGCCTTATTGTTACAAATAGCTCATGGTGTCCTCTAAATTCTCACAAAGTGTTATGAGAAAGTTGTGTGAGAAAATTTGAAGTGTAGATGCATTTCTCCTTCCTACCGCTAGAAGCCTATGCATGCAATAACCAATAATGGTGTGTTTGAAGAGTCCTTGAATGAATGCTTGTGCCTGAGGTGTAAGAAGTGTATGGACACTCTTTAAATACATAATAAAACATGTTGAAGCTCCTAGGTTGGCTTTGTGGTGTGTTGGTATCGCTGGAACCTATTGGCTTAGTGTGCCCAAATAGGTCTCTCAAGAAGGTGGTCTGAAAATGATGTGGAAATGGAGTTTTCCCTAAATAACATAGGCATGTGAGTGTTTAAGATGGTGTATCTAGTTGGTCCTAAAATGTTCCAAGTGATGGAAAAGTTTGAAATATGTTTTTGGTGAATGGAGGCATATTAGACCAAGACTAGTTTTCTGGGTTTGTATACTGAATTAGGACACTTTCCTAATCAATATCATGTAAGGGGTTGAAGGGGTGTGTTGGTGCTCTATCTTCATGATGGTAACATATGAGTTATGTAATTCATCTTCCATGAGAAAAGAAGCTTCAAATGTACATGTATGTATTGATGATAGAGCTTTAGTGAGACTAGCTTTTGGTGAAACCATGAGCGTGTAGGTCTAGGTGCAAAGTATTGTGTGCGTGAAGCCTCTTTCCATAACTTGCAATACCATTTATGAGGCAGGTTTGAGGATTTCTAGAGAGGAAGGTATTTGGGTGCAAATTATAAAGATGAAATACTTGCAGAATATAGGCAGAATGGAATCCTTCTTTAATCAAAATAATCTCCCTAGGGGTCTCCTTTTTGGAATTATTTTGTGGCCTCCAAAGAAATCTTAACCAAAGGTACTATATGGGAGATTGGAAAGGGTTCTAGAATCAGTTTTTGGTATGATAATTGGATTGAGGATTCCCCCTTAGCTAACTTGAAAATTTGGAAAGGAGTTGCACAGTTCTACAAGGAAACATGATTTTTTTGATTTGGGACTTTTGGATCCAGGAAGATTCTGTCAGATGGGAAACCATTGAACCTCCTCCGGATTTTGATGGTGACATCCAACCATTTTGGGATCTCAATAATAAATTAAGGGATTTCCACATCCCCATGTTCCAAACCAAGGAGGATTCCATCAAATGGAAAGAAGAAGAATCTGGAATTTTCTCGAGTTAAATCAGCCTACATGTTAAATTTCAAGACTGATTTGCACAAGGACTATTGGGGTAAACTCTGGGTGAAGGATCTTACCCCAAAGGTTAATATTTTTTCTTTCTGGTAGCATAAAATAAAATCTTGACTGTGGACAATATCAGGAAAAGGGGAATGAAGATTCCCAATAGATGTTCTCTTTGTAGGAAGGAGGAGGAAACTGTCAACCATCTCCTCCTTCATTGCTCCTTCTCCCATGATGTCTTTGCTTCCATTCTGGATCTGTTCAATATCCAATGGACCTTTCCCTTGATGATTGAAGACTATTGTTTTCAATGGGAGAGTCCTTTCTATTTTCCCATTTTGATCTGGGCTTGGAATATTGCCCTCCCTCATTTTTTTGGGTTTATGGAAGGCTAGGAATGATGGTATCTTCTGGGATCAAAAATATCTTCTCTTGAAAGTTAGAAGAAATTTTTTGGCTGCCATTAAGGAAAACATTAAACTCTTTAAAGGAAAAGTCAAGAAACCCTGCCCAAAAAGTGAGTAGAAAGTTCTTGATAAGTTCACCCTTGGACCGGTGGAATTACACAAACCAAAAAAGAATTCCAGATGGATTAGGCTTGTGGAAAATGTTGTTAAGTTAAATTTCGATGGAGCTTCAAAAGGGAATCGGGTCTTGCTGGGGGAGGGGGAATTTTAAGAAACAATGAAGGAGATTGGTTGTTTGCTTATGTGGGTCCGTTAGGTCGGAAAACCAACAACATGGCAAAAGCTAGAGCTCTTCTTTGGGGGTTTTGTTGGCTAAAGAAAAAGGCTTCAAGGACATCCAGATTGAAGGTGATTCTCTCATAATTAATGCCCTCAATAATCAAGGTTCCATTAATTGGGCCATAAGAAATATCCTCAATGATGTTAAGGAAACTTCAATTTTTTGTAAGGGTTTCTTATAATCATACCTTGCGTCAAGGGAACAAATGTGCGGATAAGATGGCTAATTATAGAGCCATTAGTAATGATTACAAGATTTGGTGTAAAGATGATGAATTACCCACGGACATTAATGAAACCATTAGTAGAGATAGAGGGCACTAAGTTTGATGATGTTGGCACGAGTGAGCTCCGGGGCTGTGAAAACTTACTTAATATCTTGTTTTCCACAATTTCTGTTAGTGTGAAAGGGGGTCTGTTTTTTGAAGTAGTAGAAAATAGAGGAAGTTCATACTCATGAAGATGGGGGTGATAGGATTAGAGTTGAACCTGCTAGCCAAAGCATTGAAGCTTTTAATCAACATCTGTGGAACAAGCTTAAGATTGGGGGTTTCAGTAATTTCATAGCCAAATTACACGGTCATAACCCCTCCCTGTCAAAGGATTTTGGAAAATCTTGGAAAGAGGGTAAGTTTGAGGTCAAAGGTATGGAAATTGAGGTTTCTAAGTCCACCATTGCCCTAGTGACGAACATGAAAATGGACGGGCTTAAAATTTTTAAGGACAAAACCCGTAGAGAACATGAAATTGAGTTGTTCTTTGTGGGTAAGGAAAGGTTCTCTTTCTTTACAGATGGTATTGAAATTTCATGTATTATAGGAATATAGAGAGATATGTGCCTTTAAATCATTAAGTATATCACTTTGAAAGAAAAATATCAAAAAATATCTACCCACCATATGACCCTTTTGAACATGTTCCGCTATAAGGTCATGGTGAGCATCCCCTTCTTCCTGTTTATGTCTCTGACTAACTCTTTGATGGCTTTCCAAAGAGGAGAAAGCTGAGATTCCTTTGCATGAAGGGCTCATCCTTATCTTTGTTTGAAAATGGGAAACTTGTTCTGTCCTCTTCTTTGAAAGATAAGGCAGAAGAGGATGACCTCACTCTCATGGAATGCCTTACTAAGATGAAGGCTAGGAAATGCAAAAATGTGGGGGACAATTTAGGTAAAGATATGAGTGAGGAAGGTCATGGGGAAGCAAGCACCTTGAGAAAAAGAAATTGGGATGGTAATTTGAAGGGTTTCTAGGATTTGAGTAGAAAGGTTCAGTACTTAGAGGGGGTGCTTTAGGAGATGGAGGAAACCAATGTTGGTCAAAGGGAAACTATGTTGGATGTCAATAATGCTTCTAAGCAAATTGTCTCTGCTTAGGTGAAGTCCAAACAGAAGTTTTGGAGTTGGAGTACCAGGTCAAAAAGTTGAGTGACAGGTTGGAAGGGATGGAGGAGGACACAAAAAGAAGGAACTTTAACTTGCGCATCAGTAGCTCCGAGGATGAGCTGGAGGAAGATATAAATGTCAAGGGCACTGAGGGTGCCGAGATCAAAGACATTCATGATGGTAGCAGTGAAGGATCTCCAAAAATTAGCTAGTGTTTCTGGATTATTGGTAGAATTTTGGCAAACTTCTATTATTTTGTAGTTTTGGAGACTGTTTCTCTTTCTCTCTGTTTTTCTCTCTTTGGTACAAAGTCCTATTCTTCAATGTAAGAGTTAAGCATGTTTAACTCCTTTCTTGGAATTTTTGTTTCCTTCTTGTTCGTGGGTTTCGTTCCTCATTTTGTAATGGCCCCTGGGAGCCGATCCCTATTTTTACCTTATCTAATAAAAAAATAACTTGCAATACCAAAAGTATCTAAAGATTTAATACACTTCTTGATCCATGCTCTTACATGTTTTGGAAGCATGATAATTTCTAAAAAATTCTCTCTAGTTCCAAGTCGCAACCTATATTTTGAAGGTCCCAATTCTAGTTTTCCTAGGAACTCAAATGGAGACTTGGGATCAAAATGGTGAGTCATGCGGCTTGATAAGGTGATGGAAGAAAAAAGGGATGTCTTGTAACGTTCTTGCATGCTTGAGACATTTTTGTAAGGTCAGAAGTGACTAGAAGAAAAAAATATTCTCGCCACACTAGAAGACAAAAATAGTGTAACTTTACTTGAGACTTATGTAGATTTTTGATTTGGATTAATTAAGTTGATAATGATTTTTAGAGGTTTGAAATGAGTTTTATATTCCACTTAGGTATGTCAGGGTGTATGACAAGTGATGTAACAAAGGGAGATGGAATCTGACATGGTAAAGGTAATGATTGCCTTCTATGTTAGTTTGTGTCTTGTCTTTTGGTCTCCTTGGTTCAAGTTGAAAGGAGAGGGAAGTCATATAGGTGAGAATGTGAAGTGTAAAGGACATGAAAGAGAGGTAGCTTTGTGTATATATATATGCTCCATGGTTTATGAAATGTTTCTTATTACAGAGAGAGGAATGAAAGAGTGTTGAATTGTGTATCTAGGAAGGAAATATTAGTAAATAAAGAGAAGGGTTGAAACAATGATCACAATGTGTTGATGTAAGAAAATAAGTTGATGAATGTGATAAAAAATTCTTTAATAAAAGTCTAAGTTATTTCTTAGCAATTTGGGAGTGGGTTCTTCCTTGCAATTAGGTTCTTGCAAAACAATCAAGTGGGTGCTTCAAGTTGAGTGGGTGCTCAACATATGGTGAAATCATTGTAATTGTTATAGGAAATTTGTCCTTGATAGTGCACTGATTTTAGTGGGTTTTCTCCCTTAATGGGTTTCCCACCATAAATTTGGTGTCCTCATGTGTTTGTTCTTTTTCTCTCTATGATAAAATGTTTTGTTTAGTTCATTATTTGAAAGGATGATGAATGAATGTTATGTTAATAACCGAGTTCAATGTTTACAAATTTTAAGAGGAACTGATTCTCCCCTACCCTCTCAAGTGCTTGTGTGTTTAACAAGGTGAGTAAAGAACACAAAACAACCCTTGAATGAAAAAAATATCACACCACATTTTCCCCATAATATTGATTGGGTGGAGTGGAGGAAAATATATGTATAAGTGGAGTGAATTCATTACTTGATCATTGCATAATGAAAAAGGATGATTCAACACTTGCCATAGAAGGAAAATTTGTTCTAAAGGATGAGAACTACTTTTTACTAAAAATTGAGGTCAATTGTATAATTTTATTTCTTTTAATGATTTTCTAAGTGGCCTAGAATTAACTCGAATAAAAATGTGTGCTAATTTGACTAAAGTACTCAAAATAGATTTGGAATAATTAGGGTAGGAAGTATTTGATTTGTAGGCTTGCTCAAATACTTAGAATCAGAACCAAACAATTGTTTTAGGCCACCAACTATAGACGATTCCATTGTACTCATAGTTGCATTATCCCATTTTTGAGGTATGTAAAGAGTAACTTCCCAGGTTAACCACTTCGTGGTGCACCATATAATCAAACATTCTAATAGATTCCTATGACAAAATTTAAAAAATATAGACATTTCTTATATATTGTGAGACACATGCAAGCTAAATTATGTATACAATGATGTTGAAGGCCTTGGTATTGTGGGAATTCCCCTTACTTTATGGATAATAACGAGTTTGCTTTGCACAAGTAATGATTTTTTAATACATTTTAAACTATTGGAACATAGTTTCTAACTTAAACGAGTTTTACAAAAGAACAATTTCAATCTCAAATACCCTATTATATTCACTAATTTTAATCAACTAATATCCATAATGGATGAGGTGAGAACATAATATTAGGTATTTGCAGAGAACATTAAAATTGTGCATAAAATTCAACATGGAGGAAAAATTAAGACCATGTTAAAATATTGAATATGTTCCAAGATTGCTATAACGACCAAGATAAACACCCACATGAATGTATAGTATAAAATTATAAAAAAATTAATAAAAAATACACAAATTTATCCAAGTAACATTACTACTCTTTTAGATTAAGGAATTTTTAATAGAATGCAAACACTAATAGTAACTCTTTATTACATGAACATTTTTATCACCAATCCTCTGTTTTCTTATAAAGATACAAAAATAATATTATATTTGGAGAGTAATTACTTGTAGAGTCAGTTTTGTTAAAGAATGCTTTAAAGTAGGCTTTACTATTGATAACCTAAGATAACTTAATTTATTAATTGATACACACATGTGCCTATCCATATAACTACTTTAAAGTACATCTTAAAACCATACAAAAGTGTATAGTTATTAAATATACATAGAGATTGGTTTGCTTAGATCAAATTCTTAGAAGACACATAGTTTATTCATGTTTGAATATTACTTCCCATACATAGTTTCTTTTTAAAAATTATTTCATTTTTTTCTTCCATTACTTCTTCACTACACAATTTTTATTGGAGCACATCTTATATTAAATAAACATATAGATAGTTAGAATAAAAATGTGGTCTAGAAAGAATCAATAGACCCATCACCAAGCTAAGACAACCCAACAAAAATCTCAAGGAACTAGAGCCTCACGAGGTGAAATAAATAAACAATGCAAATAAGTCTTAACAATTTTTTTGAAGAATGCAAACAAGGGCTATATGTACAATCATCAAAAAGAGTTGAATTGGAACCCTATGGATAAAAATAAAATCCCTTGGAATCAACGTGAAATTGGTTTTTTCTAGGATCCATAATTGGACCAAAACCTTGATGCTCACGCATTGAGGGTAAAAACACTAAAGGAACATCAAGTGTTTCGATGCATTTTGTCTGCAGTCATACTCCCACCCCTTCTTTTTATCATAGACCAATCACCAAGGATAGGAATCATAACTAGTAGTAGGTCAAATTTGTGAAGATTAATCAAAGATTGTTCCTTATCAAACTCAAAATTTTTAGATTCATGGGCTCTCTTCATCCCTCTACCTGGACCTACATTCACACTTATTTCTCTTGAGAAGAGATAAACCATTTCATCTTCAAGAACCTTTGAAGAAAGATAATATCTTCCTCCTTGAATACTATGCCATAATTATGATCTGTTTCCCCCTTTGATTTATGAAAAACTTCAATATTTTGTGTTTTGGTTCTTCAAAATGAGGGATAGGGTGGTTGCCAAATTTTAGGCTTAAAAGGTTTCCCCTTTTGCATTTGAGGATGCCAAAATGCTTGAGGAAAAGAATATTCAAGATGCCCTATTTCATGATAATGCCAATTGTTAACACTCAAAACTAGCACCCGTGAATAGTCACAAATGAACATCAATACTTTTGGTGTAGCATGAGATGATATCAACAATGTGGGACTTGAAAACTGAGATCAACCTCCAGAGAAGGCTGGTTCCTTCTATTCTAGTCCACCACAAACTAGCCTACAACTTCAAAATACACCTAAACTAAAACTAAAAATACAATTTCACGGGGTTTAGGGTTGAGAGAAAGAAAAAAGGTTGCAAACTAAAAGAAGGTGATGCACCAAAACTAAAATAGGGTTCAAATCTGACCTGTAGAGACACATATAATACTATCATGCAAGAATCCAATGGGAACACAATGTTTTTACAAGAAACAAGTGAATAAATTCAAAGAGGGACAAGAGGTCCAAATATTCACATTAAATACAAAACGTATGAGGGAAAAGACCAAAAATGCATATCGTTACACATTATCACTTGAATTTATAGAAACAAAGGTTTGAGAATAACTTACAAGGTAAGTTTATAGAGTGTGAAGGCATGTAAAGTGTAAAAATATAAAACAGATCTCCAAATTCCGTATAAAGGAACCCCCTAAAATGTGCTTACGCACTTACATTTATAGAACATAGGAACAAGAGAAAGAGGAAATATGGGAGGGAAAGAAATTGGATTTGATTTTTGAATTTGTGATGAGTAGAACTGAATTTGTGACCCACGGGACTTGTTTCCATTAAATCCATGAGACAAACAACCATCTTCGTCTACAACATGCTATCATAGCCTGTAAGTAGGGCATGGGAACCGCCTAAGATTTTAATTTGTGTAGGTGGTTAGTAGGATGATTAATTGATTGGAACTGTGCTTTCCTCCACTCATTACCGTGTTTTTATGTTTGAACCTCCAAAATTCACTAAAACATGATTTTTTTGACTTCAAAAATAAGTTCTTGAGGAGAGCTTTCCAACGCCACAAATTTTATGTAATTTGGACATCCACTATGAAAGATATGACCAAAAAACATTACCACTTTGTCCTGTAGGTTTCCTATGATTCACGTGATATTTATTTGGTAGGAAATTTTTTTGAATGGTTTTAGAACTCTAACGCTCAATGAATTTTACTGAATGGGCCACGACCTTCTAAATCTGAACATCTATATGGATTGAGAAATCGTGAGACATTAACTCTTGCGCACCCATGAGGCTCATAATTTCCTCCTCCACAAGATGTGGAGGCCTAACTCTTTACTTTGTAGCCCTTGTAAAATTCCCACAATCCTTTGTTTCACGTGTTTCAAATTGGCACTCCTTTTCTCCATTTCGCGAGTTTGAGAAAACCCATAAAACACTAGTTCACACATCCTATGGAACACAATGTTTCCATGTTCTATGGCTATCCTTCATGAATTTCGCTTAAGTCTGCAACTCTAATCTTTTCATTCTCGTGGGTTCTAGAAAACCCTTGGAGCATTTTATGCTCAAGAAACCCATGGAACACTAAGATAGTGTTCGTGGCTTCGCCTTTAGCCACCCTAAATCAAACTTTTGGCTCCTTCACGACATCATGTCTTCACCATCCTTGGATCGCAACATCCGAGGAAAAAAACCCATGTTTTTTCTTCTTAATTTGGCTAGCTCCCTACAAGATTTTCCTAAGTCTCCTTAAGTGTAAATTTCCCCTTTATTCCATGGGTTTGAGAAAATCTATGGAACACTACTTTCCGGAGTCCAGAAGACTAAGTCACAATGTTACTTGGATTTTGAACAAGTTTTTCTAATTCGAAGTTGAGTTTCTAGGTTTCCAAAATATCCCGTGGGTATTTTGGATAATAATTTGGTGATTTAATAGGGAAATATCTTTGCTAGAGATATGATCAATTGCCTTCTTGTAATCCATTGGGCATGGAGTCAGCTCTCAAACTTAAAAATTTGATCATAGAAGTTAAAATTTCACCATTGAACTTGCATGAGCTTTAAAAACTGACTGTAGGTTCTCCCGAAGACCGATCCTTTGGGATTTAGAGACAAAAATTGTAATTTTCCCCAAAATCTCAATTCGGTAGCCAAAAAGAGAGGATGCGAGAACTTATAAATGCATTTGATAGATTTCAGATCCGTTTAAAAAATGTTGAAGATTACCCCAAAATACCTCATTCCAACTATGAAAACCACTATGAAATGAAAATTTAACCACAACCAAGGGCACAAAAATACGTAAAAAGAAAAGATCATACACATCCAAATGGAACATGCAGAGTGTGCATAAGGCACTAATTGCAAAACAAACTAGAACTACTAATTGAACACGTGCTCAACAAAACTTGAAGGAATTAAAACTAAACTAATATATACAAGGTGGAACCTTTACTTAAAAAATAATGCTTTAAATAGATCCCATTAATTGATATCATACATTATTATCCATCCAAATTTGATAATTTGAAAGCGTTGCTTGATTTGCACTAGAGATCACATAAGGACCACTTGACATTGTGTTAAATTTCAAATGCTTACTTGGTTTAGATATGTCTTGATCCCACTTAAGCATAAGGTCTCCTTCTGAAAATTCCTAACTAGTGCTTTCTTATCAATTCATGTATTTACATACACCGATTCAGCTCCATTTCTTGCATGACTTGGTTTTCGAATTCTTCAAGCTCTATGAGATCTGCATATCTAATTTCCATTATTCCAAACTCAAACATTTCTATTTGTTTGATGAAATATAATGTAGGTAACTTGAGAGATATTGAGAGCCTTTCTTCCTTACCATAAACCAACTTGTACAAAGTGAGATTCTTGTGGATCTTTTGGGGGTGTTCTTATCGGCCCATAAAGCTAATTTTAGTTTAGTGTTCCATGTCCTTCATTTTTCATCTAAGGTCCTTCTTATGATCCTTAAAGGGTTCTTGTTGGTATACTCAAATTACGCATTGCCTTGGGGATACCAGTTAGAGGAAGTGCTTAAGTAGATTCCTTTCTTGATGGCCCAATCAAAGATCTTTGTGCCAAAAAATGACAAAGAATTATCATAAGTGATTGTAAAAGGAACACCAAACTTGGTCACAATGCCTTTATAAAAGTATATGATGTTGGTTTAATTTTCTTCCTTCAATATAAATACCTCTGCGTTCACTTGGTGAAAAAAATTGTGGCTGTTAAAATCCACTTGTGTCCCAAAATAGAGTGTGGATTAATCACTCCAATAAAATCTAGCCCTCATTGTATGAATGGATAATTCAATGAAATGGGATTATTGGTGAAACAATTTGTCGTATGATGAATTATGGGTTTCACCAATGCTCACGAGGCTACGCCCTCCTTCTTGTGTATGGGGAGGCTCCCATTATTTAATGTAATATCCTAATTCTATCTAACTACGTGTGGTGGCCAAATAGGTGGGGATCACACATGAACACTTCACTGAACCTATGGAAAAGTGCTTGTATGGAGTACAAGGGAGGAATTTGTAGCAATGAGGGATAAAGGAGAGGAATTAGGAGAGGGGGTTATCGTTTTGAGTAGACAAGTGCAAAGTTCACACCCAATAACCGAAGTAGTTCAACATTCAATTGGAGGAAAACAACAATGCAATTAGTGAGACTGAAAAACTAGAGACACACAATTCTTCAAGTTCATCTATCAAAGACACCAAGTTCCTTCTTGATCACCATATTTGTAAAGTTGTAGAAAAGAGAGAGTAGAGGAAAACATGAGAATTTTTTTGAAGAATGTAGCTTTTATTCCTTATGTAGTGATGAAATACAAAGCATCAATCAATCTACCACAATTCACAATTACTACCAAGAACTAAAATTTAGGATCTTTTGGAATGGAGAATCCATCCCAATTTATAGCCTTGTGAATTGACCTTTCATCTCCCCCACATGACTCTTCATGTTCCTATTCCACTTGTGACCTTTCAATTTCCCCTAGAAGAGAAAAATTTAGTATCTCTCTTATAATTTTGAGAGAATAATTTTACAAATTACAAATATTGTCACTTAAGTGAATAGAAAAAATATAATGATTGTGTATAATGAAGAATTAGAAGAAAGGGAGAGAAGAGAAGAAGGGAAGGGGATTGATTGAACTTGTTGAAGAAGCTCCTTCTGATGGAGGAATTTTGATGATGATCACAATATCCTCCTTTTGCATGATGCATCAGACACCTCAGTGCTATTGAATGAGTGTTTAGAAACATTATTGAGAGATCCCCGATGTGAGCTCAAGATGACCATAGGAATTACTCATGATGATCCCCTTGATGCTTGATTGATAAAATCCCTTAGCTCATTGATCGATCGATCGAGCTTATTGATCTTAATCCAACCAGCTCATCGAGCTTGCTAAATCTCATTTGGTTTAGCAACTCATTTCACAACAACTCGAAAAAATCACCCAAATTTCTTGAACTAGATCACTTGCATAGGATCTTCATGAAAAAGGACAAGTTCTTGAATAGATCAACGCTGCAACCAGCCCAACTCAAACTCACCGCAACCATCTCACTTCAATCCACCTTGCTCACCAAGCTCAACTCACTCGGCTCACTGAGCTTACTTCAACTAGCTCACTGAGAGATGATGATGGTTCTAACTTGACCAATGAGTTATGATGACCTATTTTGATGAATCAATGGAGTCCTTGACACCCATCACATATTTTACAGTTCCTTAGTGATCCAAAATTTTCTCCGTTATGCTTCACCTTGCTCTCCTGTGCACAACAATGATTAAGAAGATGCTTCCAAGACCATTATGGAGGTTTCATTTCTCTGTTTGAGCTATGAGATCATCCTACAACCTTGTGAAGATGTCAAATTTTTTAAATATGAGTGAAAATGGAGCCAATTGCAACTTTCTGCATCCAAAATGGAGACTTTCTATTTTTAGCAGGTAGGACCAGACCTGTTATTTAGGGACATATCACCTATTTTTCTCAAATATGACCTTATGAAACTTTTTTCACACTTCATACTCTTCCATTGATGACACATTGTTATTTTTTAACAACTTTCTATTTTTAGTGGGTCACTTTTTCTAGACCTACTATTTTAGAAAAATCGCCAATTTTGCCCTGCCTTCCATTTTTCACCGTTTTTGACTATTCTGGGTGATACAAACTTAAAATATTATGTGACTTACTATTTTTATTATGCAAAGGTGTAACATACTTTAGAAAAAGTTAGTCCTCTACATATCGAAAAATAAGCAACTTTATTGTGCAAAAACTAGTTTAAATGAAATTGGATTTTTCAAAGATCATCCCTTGAATTTGGATGATTTCACTTATCGATATTCAGAAATTGAAAATTTATTTGAGGAGGGAATAATTTTGATGAAAAAATTACTCCATATCCCTAAAAATTAGAGACTTCATGGCACGAAAACTAGTTCACGTGAAACTAGATTTTTCAAGGATCGTTTCCTTCAATTTTTGTGTGATTCCGCCCACTGGAACCTCGGGAAGTGAAGCTGAGCCTAAATTCCATTCACTTATATATCATGGCAGACATTAATTGTGTCATTGATCTTCATTAATCATTGGGATTCCTCGAGAAGAAAATTTATCCCAAAATCTTGGTACGATCAATTTCTTTGTTCGTCGGTAGTGAAAAATCTTCATCCTTACAACCATGGATGCTTTGAGAGAAATTTGACATGGTGTCTAAAAAATTTATAGGTTTAATGGAGTTTATCACTGATAAATCATGGAGTTCATGAGAAAATATGAAGTGGGCAGAATTTATTTCATGTTTTGGAACTTCCAGGCAGCATTGTGTGAAGAAGAAATGGGAAGAAGCAAGGTATGAACAATTAGTCATTTTTTTAGTTTTCAACCAAATGGGGGTGGGGTGGATTTTGTTGTCCCCATTGTCCCAAATTTCCTTGAGATAATTGGGAAAGTTGGGGTAGAAAAATTACCCCCTTCCCTAGGCTTGACAAGTGGTAGGAACTGAGCGGAGAGCTGGGAGGATGAGAGAGAAAGGTTTAAGCACCCAGTGTGACAAAGTTTGTGGTCACATGAAGAACATGTGAAAGGGATAATCATGGGTGAATTTTTCTGTCCCAAATATCCCAGGGGGATGGGCCAAATGGGACAAAAAGTGCACCCTCACCTGGGAGTGACAAGTGGCACTTTGTGATTACACGACGAGAAGGGCTAGGATTAGGTGAGAAGGGGCTTATCTTGCATCATTAGACTTCAAAAGGTCATGTGGTAGACTAGGGGGCTTAACTGGGAATGGTAAAAATTTTGTGTCCCAAATTTCCCAAGGGGATGGGATATATGGGACACAAAAGTGCACCTTCACTTGGTGATGACATGTGTCCACCCTTGAAATTGACTAAGTCCCAAAAGCTTACCTTGGAGAGAGACTTGAAGATGAAGTTTCCAGAGATCCAAGAGGAATTTTTGGGAGATTATTTATATGAAATTGAATCAATTTTTTTAAAGAAGAATGGCATGGGTCCCATGATCCAATTCTTCATGCAACTCCCTGAAAAATATCATTTTTTCTTGGGACTATAGGTGTACTACTCGCTAAAAATAGACTGGAAAGAATCTCTTTGGTCTTGTGAAAAATATGAAAGCACCATAATTTATAGAATTGAATCAAATTTTCAATGGTATATTTTTTGACCTATAAATATTTACATATCTACCAAAACCATCTTTCAAAGTTGAGGGACTATTTTGAACTGCAAGCTCCTTCACCTTCAAAAATATGCTTTCACTAAACTTGTCCCTAAACCTTCAAATCTTCCCTAAACTTTCCTAAATAACTTGAAATATGATATTATCTCCTTAATACCACTTACCGATGAATTTGGGATTTAAACTCTACTCCGGGAGGTGCACACCTACCTTAGAAAGACTAAAAATATCCATTTCTAAGTCTACTAAGAAATTTTCCTTTATAAGCAAATTGCATTGGAATGGAATGAGTCACCTTGTCTCAACATTTTAAACACTTGGTAAGGTATGTAAAACATATATTAATAATTTTAGGGATAGTATAGACACCACATAGGGTGTAGAATAATCCGAGAGGGTTTAGGAAGGCTTAGGAGCAAAATTTTTGACACTTGGGTCCATTATCACGCTTGAAAATTTGAAATTTTCAGGTTACACATTTACATGACAAAAAATGGCTCTAGCTTGGGGACTTGTTATGGATAAAATGAAGTGATTACTTGATAAACATGAAATCTAGAATATTAATACATAGTGTGGCCCAATACCTTATCCATTAGGATATACAGAGTCACCACATAGATATACAACATAAATTCCTTTATTGAACACACCCACGCGACAAGAAACAAACACACAAGACAAGAAAGGAAACATACCAAACAAGATACATATGAACCAAGAAATAAAACACAAAAAATAAAATTATAACAACCTAAATCACCTATGTACATGTGGGGGGCAACCCACTTTCATTAAATCTCTTAATTGAACTGAGTGTCTACCTGAAAATGGGTATCCCTAGATTCCTTTCTTTCGCAAATCCGTTGGCAGGTTCACTAAAGTATGAACCTCTCCTCATCTTCTTGATAGATATATCATGATTCCTAGTTCAATTAAGGATCCACCTATTTAATTTATTACCTTTATCACTTTTGAACTTTATTTATGGCCTCTCCTTGATTCTTAGGTTTATTCCACTGCTAACTTTTTGCTACGGCCATGAATATGATTCTTGATTATAATTGACTTATCATTTTCATACCAAGCCATTTGTTCTTCATTGTGTATCTGCTTCATGACCACCACTTCCATGGGTTGATTCTCATGTGATTTCGAAACCTCATCATTGTCACTAACCTTTTTATTTTCTCAGTTTCTCAATTAGATCAAGAAATCATCTTCCTCATGATCCAGATCTCTCACAATATGCTGCCCTATTTAGTGTGACACATGCATTGCATCATCCCATTGAAAAGAGAAAGAGATCAAGATTGGGCATACAACATGGAAATTGTCATCTTCTTCTCTTTGTCCATTTTGGGCTTTGTCATCCATTTTTATGTTGAGAGCATCCTTCTCTTGGGTAGAGTGAGCATTGAAAGGTTGAATTTTATTGAGAATGTTTCCATTTTGAAAAAATAAGCCTTAAGACCAAGCAACATTCCATCTCTCCATTTTTCATCAAGAATGTTTCCATCCTCATGAAAAGGGAATGAGCACAACATTAGAGATGAAATGTTGTCATTATTGTTTTCCCGATCTTGATCACCAAGAACCAAGAAATCCATTTCGTGATGAAATCATCATCTCCTTGAATAGGTTCACGTTTGAGAGGTAGAAACATGTTTCCATTTTTGCATTTATTTTCATCTTCTTCCAACGAGAAAGAGAAGCTTTCAAGTTCACCAACATACTCATCACATGGAAACTCATATTGAGCCTCAAGAACATGATTAAAAACATTGAAGTTACTTGTCAAGAAGTTGTTGAGCATTAATCCTTCTTGATCCATGTTTCTCATCACTTCAAGATTGCTTTGTTGCAAATCAAGGTCCTCATCACCATCATCAACATCTAATGGAGCAAATTCATTTATTCTCTCATCCCATGAGAAGTACACACTCTCAAAATCTGATTTCATCAAATCATCATGATTTTATTTGATCAGCTCCATGATGCTCGAGACATTCCTCCACCAACATGGGAAACTTGAGATCATCCTCAAAGTTCATGAAAAAGTTGTAAGATTTAGAATTTTGACATAGAATATCTACTATTAGGTCACTCGGTTTTGCACAAGTATACTTCATTTTTCTGATGGGAAGTAGTTTCTTTGTTTTACCATTGACTAGGATGGTGGTGTGTGACCAATCTAGCTACATATCTCCTTCGACATCTCGATAGAAGCTTTGGCCAAAAACATACCGTAAGAGAGGAGGCACATATGCTACAAGGATTCTCATTGTGATTTTCTTGTCAAGAAAATATTCCAATGCTACCTCAACATCCTTGATATGACCCATAAGGGGAACTTATTTCATTTCCATGGAGAGAAACTGACCAGAGGTAGGGGAAAGGGAGAGGCCAAGGGATTTAGAAAATTTTGTAGGCATGATGTTGTCGAGGCACCAAAGTCAATGATGCAATTGTTTAGTTTATACTTGTTGACTAACAAGGCTATGTAGAAATTTTCTACCTTCCTAGAGGTGGAGGGTGTGGAGGAAAGATAGTTCTAGAGATGGATTGGATTGAGATACACAAGGTGGTTCTTTGGTGGTGGAATCTTTAGAAACATAGCTACTTCCTTTGATATGTTGCACAAGTTTCTCAAGTTACTTGGGATGAGTTCTCAAGTACTCAAATTCGGAAATTTAGACTTTGGATATTTTGAAATGGTCAATGATGTCAAAAGATGAGGAAGTGGTAGGAACATCAGGGGTTGTGGAATCTTTGACATGGACATTCTTAGGATTTGTAGAAATTGATTTTTAAGAGAAGTTGAAGGAGGCTTACTTGAAGAAGCAAAAGGATTCTTGGTTGGAGTGATCTCATGCTTCTTCTTAGATAACCCTGCTAAACCAGACTTCATGATCCTCCTTTCATTTTTTTTTTTCATAGAGTCACCATTTGAGGATTAAATTTCTTATCTTGGGTAGTAGAAGAAGGGCCTTCTTTCTCCTTTTGTGATCGAGTGAACACCACATATGAGTAACTATCTATGGATTCTTCATCATCAAGTGTGCATTCATAAAAAATGATCTAAGAACATTCTTCTTCTCCTTCATCTTCAAATTTTGATTCAAAAATATCTCCATATTCATTGATCTCACATATTGCGTTGACGGTGGAGCCTCCAAGGCAAGCCTTTGGGGTGCTCCTATAATCTAGTTCCTATTTTGGTTTGGATGAGGTGTTCGTTGAGAAACCTCCCTTTTCAACATTGTCAATTCATTTACTAACTTCTATAACATTGGATCAATTCTCTCATCTTTGGAACCTTGGGACCTATCCTTCATTGAAGGATTCTTGATCTTACCTAACAAGATGAGGTCATCTTCCACCTCAATAGTAATTTCTTGAGCATTATCCAAGTCTCTTGGTTGAACTCTCTATAGTATTAATCTTACTTTAGGCAGTTGATTATTCACAAAGAACATCTTCAAGTAATCTATAATGGGAAGAGAAACGATGGGAATTTTGTGTTATGAATAAAAATTAGCTTAATTCATCATTAGTTGATATTTGAATAAATGTAATAAGTTACAGTATTTAATTAAATACTTTAAACTTATGTCAATAGATATTAGTTGTACTTAGTTGTTAGTTAACTAAGTGATAGTGTTATCATCCCAATGTTTGTGGGATCATGTTCTATATTTTACATATTTTGTTCCTGGATGATTTCCATGAGGGGCAATAGGGGAAGTTAGGGGCAATATGCTATTTCTGCATATTTGCTTAGATTAGATGATTTGTTTCCATATATTGTGGATGAGATAGAAGTTGTCCAATATCTATAAATATTGTAGCTCTCTCATTTTTCTATAATGCTTGATTTTGATATTAATAAAATACACAAGCACCATCTTGTTTATGTGCAAAGCTTCTGTGTCAATATTATTTTCAAGTATTCATTGTCAAGATTTGGTATCAGAGCAGTATTCTGATCTAGAGAGGAGTGTAGGAAGTTTTAGGGAAGTTTAGGGAGATCTGGAGAAATTACAGAGCTAGGAGGAGCCATAGATGCCCCCACCATTTCACAGCCCCTACCCGGCTCCACACCCTGAATCATGGTTGATTTGTAGTTGAAGAACACCTGGAGCGCAATCATAGGCCTTTGCAAACTTGGATGCTAATCTGTTGTAAAAGGTGACATTGTTTCATTCTCTGGTATTTAAAAAAATTACTTGTACGTGCATTTTTTAAAATTGGAAGCATTTAAAAATATATATATACAATATTTTTGATCTGTGGGTACCCAAGATTTTCAAGCTCCCCACATTACTTGTTCTTCCTCTTCTCTGTACTTTTTATTCTTCTTCCTCTTCTCTGTATTTGAGCATTTAAAAAAAAGGAGATCCAATCAAACGTGGAAGGTTCTCTGTGAACCTACATCTGCTAGAGGAGTAGAAGATCACATATTTGAATGATTTGTAACATGCCTGCATCCAAAACGAAGACTACAAATTGAACGGGGAGAATATTTGCAACCTGTAACAAAAAGAGCTGCGTTGGAAGAAGGAAGAACAAGTTGCCTCCAAGCAAAAGAAATACCTGCGTACAAAGAGAAACAATAAAAGAAAAGTGCGGCCAAGGGTTATTATAACGCATATGCAAAGCGGATGAACTGCAGTTGTGCCTAAAATACACTGTGCATGCATGTAATTCGTTACATACGTTCGGTTTTTTTAAAAATTGATTTTAAAAAAATTCCTTTTTGGACGTTGTGAAAAAAATTAGAAGGAATTTTTATTTTCCATTTTGGAAAGGGGCCCAGGAAAGATATTAAAATTGCAATTTAAAAAAGGCATAACTTTCAACTGGTACCTCGGATTGAGGTGCCATTTTTTTGAAAGTGTGTGTTTTTGTGAGCTCTACATTTTGGTCTAGTTTTTAATCAGATTTGGAAAATATTTATCTTGTAAAAATAAGATTTTTGTATTTGAAAAGAGACCAAAGAGTCCAAATTTTTATTTTTTTCAAATTGGCCAAGAGTGCCATTTTATTTTTGCAAATCGCCACAGAGCCAAATTTGTAATAGGGCCAATAGTGCCAAAAATTCATTGTACACGGCCGAAAAGGAGCCCAAAAATAAATAAAATAATATTTTTGGGGGTGTGTATGCTTTAAGGGGGAAATTGTTCAATTCTTCTTCTTTCATTATTTAGTTTTCACAATGGCCGCAATTACGGCACCAAAGTTCTTTTGCCAGATTCTCAACTTTTGCGTTCTGATAATTATCCAGCATGGAAAAAAATTCACACACAACTTGATTTCAAAATCTATGGACCATTGTTTCGGTACATTAACAAGATCTGTGATGATGATGTTACACAACAAGCTGCATTTGATCATGCAAATCAAAAAGAAAATTTAATAATCTTGTTTAGTGTTTCAGATGAGGTACAACCTCATATTCGTGAGTCCACAACAACAAAAGAATCTTGTGACAATTTAAAAATAGTATATGAGTCAAAAAATAAGAACACGATACTTCATCTCCAAAGTCAACTATTAAAATTGAAAATGTAACCAACTAAGAAAGTTGAAATGTTTTTTAGAAGAGTGGTAACTGCGTGCATCACTTCAAGCTTTGGAAGAAGAAGTAACTGACACATCACTCATGCCTATAATATTGAGAGCTCTTCCTCCTTATAGAATTTTTGTGACCACGTTAAACATAACTGGTCAAACAACAAGTTTTGAAGAGTTAGTGAATATGCTCCAACAAGAAGAATCTATTCACTCAACTATTGAAATTGAAGAGCAGGAACTTGCTTCTAATCAAAAAGGGAAAAAATAGGTGAAGTCTAGTAAACAACCTTAGAAGCAAGGTAATTCTCAACAAGGCCAAAAAGACCAACAAAAATGTCTTATTTGTGGTCGAAAAGGACATGAGTTAAAAAATTGTTGGTACAACACATTCCAACAAGGATCATCAAGTGGTAAAAAGACTAATTACCAACAAACAAAATCAGGCCAACAACAGAGTAAATAGGGACAAAATTATCAAAAGTGGAAGAAGAAACCAACTCAACAAGGAAATGTAGCCGAACAGGAAGATCAATTTGATGATGATGACTTCCTCTATTCTGCATAATCAAATGAAGTATCCAATTCTACAAATGAAATTTGGTATGTCAACTCGGGTGCAACTCGACACATGACAAGAAAGAAAGATTGGTTCTTCACAATGAGTAAAACACCCACCAAAAATCATGTCTCTTTGGGTGATGATACATCATACAAAGTGTTGAAGGCATTGGTTCCATTTCACTACTACTTGGGCAACATAATTGTAAAATTACAGATGTTCTTTATGTCCCTGGTTTAACAAAAAAATTGTTATACGTGAGTCAATTATTAGATCACAATCTCAAAATTGACTTTGATTGTAAAGGCGATAAAAAGATGTGCCTAATTAGAGATAAGTCACAAAGCTCAAAAATTGTTGCAAAATCTTCAAATGTTGGAAGAATGTTTCAGTTGGATTTTGTTCAACAAAATGATCAAGCACTTTTAGCCAAGGATACATCATTAGCTCAACTATGGCATTGAAGACTTGGACATGTGAGTTTTGGCTATCTTGACACACTTCGTCGATACAACATGGTTAGGGGTTTACCACCTCTAAAAAAGGGTATAGATAAATGTCAACATTGTTTGGCAGAAAACAAAATAGAGCACCATTCAAACATAGTACATTTCGAGCTAAGGAAAAATTTGACTTGGTGCATAACGATTTGTGTGGACCAATGAGACCTAACCACTCTGGGTTTCAATATTTCATGATCTTTGTTGATGATTTTTCAAGAAAATGTGAATATCTTGTCTTTCTACGAAAGAACAAGCTTTTGAAACTTTCAAGAAGTTTAAAGCCCATGTTGAAACAGCAGTCCTGGTAGGAAAATAAAAACACTCGCTCAAATCAAGGGAGAGAATACACCAAAGAATGAGTTCAATGTTTTTTGAAAACACATGGCATTCATCATCAAATGGCTTCTCTTCACACATGGCAACAAAATGGTGTTATTGAAAGGTGAAATCATACTATCATGGATATGGTGTGATGTATGATTGATGATGCAGTTTATCAAAAACATTTTGGGTCAAAGCGGCTAAAAAACAAAAGTGTATTTACTAAATAGAGTTCCCACGCTGCACTCTTGATGGAGTAACACCACAGAAGCATGGTCGGGGCATAAGCCATCTAATTCACACCTTAGAGTTTTGGATGTAAAACAATTATGCACATTTCTAAGAAATAAAGAACTAAGCTTGATATGAAATCAGAAAAACTTATCTTGTTGGGATACAGTGATGAAGCACTTGGCTATAGACTTATGAATCCAATAACAAGAAGGGTATATACTAGTCAAGATGTTGAGTTCTTTGATAAGAAAGAATAATATGCTCCTTCCATACACTCACATGATGAAAAAATCATCCCTACAAGTAAAAGCAGAGGATGGTAATCACTTGACGACGATAAGCGGTGATGATGGGGAAGATGATGAAATTCAACCTCCCACAAGAACCACAAAAAGTATGCCTAAATGGTATACAAGTATGATTAGAGATGCAAAATTGGATAGTGTCCTGAAACATCTACCACTGGAATGAGGACTCGCAGTATGGCTCGAAATGAGGTCAATTTGGCCTTAATGAGTAAAGTTGTTGAAACTATTGAGCCATCCTCAGTTTCAAAAGCCCTACAGTCTAAACCTTGGAAAGATGCTATGGATGCAGAATATAAGTCACTTATGAAAAATAATACATGGCAACTTACAGATCTTCCACCAGGTAAAAAGCCGATTGGATGTAGATGGATCTTCAAAACAAAGTACAAAGCAGACGAAAAAATTGATAAACACAAGGCTAGACTAGTTGCTAAGGGATATGCTCAAAAAGAAGGCATTGATTATGAAGAGACTTTTGCTCCCACAGCTAAGATAAAAATTTCAGGTTAATATTCACTCTAGCTACACAATTTGGTTGGAAAATACACCAAATGGATGTGAAAAGTTCCTTTCTTAATGGTGATTTATAGGAAGAAGTTTACATGACTCAACCAGAAGGTTTTTTCATACTAGGTAAAGAGGAAAAGGTATGTAAACTAATAAAATCACTATATGGTCTAAAGTAGTCTCCCAGGGCATGGTACATAAAAATCGACAAGAATATCATTCAACATGGATTCAACAAGAGTCCATACGATCCTAATCTCTATCTCAAAAATCAAGGGGGAGATAGTGATCATTGTAGTATATGTCGATGATCTAGTCATCACTGGAGGATCAATGAGGATGATTGAGTCAACAAAGAAAGATCTAACATGATCATTCGACATGACCGATCTTGAGATTTTGCATTATTGTCTTGGACTTGAAGTTTGACAAAGATAAAATCATATCTTTGTGTCACAATTGAAATACACTAAGACAATGCTCAAGAAATTAAATATGATGGATTGTAAGCTATTTTCCTCACCTATGGAGACAAGACTTCAACTGTCTCAAAAAAATCCATCACCACAAGTAAATGCAACTCTCTATTAGCAGTTGATCGGGAGTCTCATCTACTTGACTTACACTAGGCCATATATCAGCTATCTTTCATGGTTCATGCAAGAACCAAGGGTTTCTCACTGGAAAGTAGAAAAGTAGATACTAAGGTACATTAGAGGAACTATGGACTATGGCCTAGAATACAAGAAGAATAATAACTTCTTCTTGACAAGATATTTAGATTCAGATCATGCAAGAAACATAGATGATAGAAAATCCACTTTAGGATTTGTATTATTTTTGGGATCTAGACCGATATCATGGGGAGTAAGAAGCAGACTTGTGTTTCAAGATCCTCCATAGAATTAGAATATCGTGCAGCAGGTGGAGCTATCTGTGAAGCGATATGGCTTCGACGTATACTTGAAGGATTGGGAATACCATAGAAAGATCCAACTATCCTACATGTTGATAACAAAGGAGTAGTAAAACTTGTTTGGAATCCAATTTTTCATGAGCACACCAAACACATTGAGGTGCAGTACATTTCATTTGTGAACATGTTCAGAACAACAACATCCAACTCCAATATTTCCCAATAGATATGCAACGTGCAGATGTCTTCACAAAGTCACTTGCTCAAGGTAAATTTGAGGGTTTTAGAGAATTTCTCTCCTGTTCACTTGAGACCATGCTGAATTAAGGGGGAATATTATGAATAAAACTTCGATTATTTCATCATTAGTTGATATTTGAATAAATGTAATAAGTTAAAGTATTTAATTAAATACTTTAAACTTATGTCAATAGATATTAGTTGTCCTTAGTTGTTAGTTAACTAAGTGATAGTGTTATCATCCCAATGTTTGTGGGATCATGTTCTATCTTTTACATATTTTGTTCTCGGATGATTTCCATGAGGGGCAATAGGGGTAGTTAGGGGAAATATGCTATTTCGCATATTTTCTCAGATTAGATGATTTGTTTCCATATATTGTGGATGAGATAGAAGTTGTCCAATATCTATAAATATTGCAGCTCTCTCATTTGTCTGTAATGCTTGATTTTGATATTAATAAAATACACAAGCACCATCTTGTTTCTGTGCAAAGCTTCTATGTCAATATTGTTTTCAAGTATTCATTGTCAATATTTTTTGATCAAATTATTGAATTTTTCCATGAAGTCTCTCATGGACTCTTATGACTCTTTCTTCATTTGATTAAGCCAAGCCGGGAGAGCATGAGCATCTTCAAAAATCTTGAAACTCTATTAGAACTTATTTTTGATGTCACCCTAATTGGAGATTGAGCATGATGGTAGGTAGAAGAACCAATCTACCATCACATCTGCAATGTTTCCATAAACAACCACACAACAACATCTTCATGTTGCACTCCAAGGATACCACAGGCATGTGATAAAGGATATGATGTGATCTTTAGGATGTTGCTTGCCATCTCCATAGAAATTCATAAAGTTATTTCTTAATCCTTTTGGAAGCTCATGAAGTGGTGGATTCAAATCCAATGGACTAGTGCTTTGTCCCCATGGTACATGTGCTTGTGCTACCATTTATTCTTCTCTTTATTCTTCCTGTGGAATGAAGACTAGTGGTTATGTAACTTGATCTTTAGTATGGATTTTAAGAGGATTTTTAGGAACTTTTCTTCTTACTAGTATAAGGGGAAGTCTACAATCAACCCTTTTTGTTCCTTGAATGCGGGGTTAACAATGCCACATGCATAATCAACTTGGGTGTACCTTCTTTCGCCAATTTTTCTCAAGTTCTTAGGAAGGAAGGAAACTTGAAGAGTGCAGATTTCTCAAAAGTATTGCAAAGAGGATTTTTGAATTTTTTTGTATTTTCAGAGATCTATACAGGTGCATGACGGTATATCTCTCCCCAGCGAAGTTTCCAAAAATGTTGGTGAAACAATTTTTCGTATGACGAATTATGGGTTTCCACCAATGCTAACAAGGTTACACCCCTCCTTATTATTTATGGGGAGGTTCCAATTATTGAATGTAACTATCTAAATTCTATCTAACTATTATGGGGTGGCCAAATAGGCTGAGGATCACACATGCACACTTCACTGAACCTGTGGAAAAGTGCTTGTATGGGGTACAAGGGAGGAATTTTTATAAATGATGGATAAAGGAGAGGAATATGGGGAGGGAGGTTATCGTTGCGATTAGACAAACACAGAGTTCACACCAAATAACCAGAGTAGTTCAAAATTCAATTGGAGGAAAAATATGCAATTAGTGAGACCGATAAACTAGAGGCACACAATTATTGAAGTTCATCTATCAAAGACACCAAGTTCCTTATTGATCACCATATTTATAAAGTTACAGAAAAGAGAGAGTAGAGGAAAACATGAGAAAAAATGGAAGAATGTAGATTTTATTCCTTGTGTAGTGATGAAATACAAAGCATCAATCAATCTACCACAATTGCTACCAAGAACTAAAATTTGGGATCTTTTAGAATGAAGAAGCCATCCCAATTTATAGCCTTGTGAATTGAGATTTCATCTCCCCACGACTCTTCATGTTCCTATTCCACTTATGACCTTTCAATTGCCCCTAGAAGAGAAAAATTTAGTATCTCTCTTATAATTTTGAGAGAATAATTTTACAAGTTACAAATATTGTCACTTAAGTGAATAGGACAAAATAAAATGAAGAAAATGAAGAAAGGGAGAGAAGAGAAGAAGGGAAGGAGATTGATTGATCTTGTTGAAGAAGATACTTGTGATGGAGGAATTGTTGATGATGATCACAATCTCCTCCTTTTTTATGATGGACAAACACCTCGAGGCTTCGGAATGAGTTCTTAGAAACACTTTTGAGAGATCCCGTGATGTGAGCTCAAGATGACCGCATACATTACTCACGATGATCCCCTTAATTCTTGATTTATTAACTCCCTTATCTTATTAAGCTTAGTGAGTTTATTGAGCTCACTCCAACCAGCTCATCGATATTTCTAAAGCTCATTTGGTTTACCAAATCATTTCACTACAACTCAACCAACTCACACAACTTGTTTGACTGGATCACCTGCATAGGCTCTTTATGAAAAAAGGGTGAGTTCTTGACTAGCTTGTCGCCGCAACCATCCCAAATTAAAATCACCATAACCAACTCAATTCAATCCACCAAGCTCACCGACCTACCCACTTCACCGAGATCAACTCACTCGGCTCATTGAGCTTACTTCAACCAACTCAGTGAGAGATGATGATGGTTCCAACTTGACCAATGAGCTATGATGACCTACTTTGATGAATCAATAGAGTCCTTGACACTCTTTGAATATTTTTCAGTTGCTAAGTGATCTAAACTTTTATCCGTTATGCTTCACCATGCTCCCGGCACAACGGTTGTAGACACACAATCACGTACTTTGGGTAATTATCTAGTCAAGATTACATACTACTATTCATGTGATTCCTAAGTAAGAAAAGTACTAATTAACCCATGTGTTTGTCCACATTTCTTTACTTTCTATTCCTACTTTTATTCTTGCACCCTTAATTTCTCAGTCTTCATTTAAAATCTATGGCATTCGTCATTTTGGAAAGCAAAGTGCTAGTCACGACACTAGTGTTAGGCGCCCTCATCCCCTCTAGGTGCTCTTATCCCCTTTGTACTTTACTCTCACTTTTTGGGTCCTTTCTAGCCATTTGAGAATCTTATATTTTTGGTAGTTGGCATTTTTAGGGTTAGTTATGAAATTCAAGCAAAGGAATCATATAACTGTAAATGTATTTGATCATAATAAAGGACCAAACACTAAACACTATCTATCACCACCTAAGGTTGCATCCATCAAGGAATATAAGAGCTCTATTAGATCCATCTAAATCCATCACAAGGGACAAGAGGGCTGGTGTTCTGCATCACACTTCATAGGAGGGAAGTCCATTCTATTCCATGCACACATTTACTACATTCTACATCTAGCTACTTACTCGCTATCCAAGTGCGACACGCACAAGAGCAACCTAGGGCACAATTCTACACACACACATAACTACATTAGATCTGAGATGTAGTACAATGCTTAGTTATAAGTACATCATTATGGTATATGAGGATAGTCTGACCCCTCGTTTTGTATCTTTCTTTTTTCGGATTTGATGTCTATTTGAGGGTTTTATAGGTCTATTCTTTATTACAAGTTTCCAGCGACCTCGGTGATCTTAGTGTGATCTCAAAGCGATAAAAGACAACTAAAGATGAACACCTTACGACACCTCATAAGAGGTTTTCGAGATTTTTCATAGACCCGGGCACCCAAAAACAAGTCTAGGGTGGCCATAAGTTCCCTGTGTCTCTCTCAAGGCACCCCACCCAACCTATCTCCTCGGATTTGCATTTTTTTGTGCTCCAAAGGTGACGGATCTCAGTGCTTCACATTTTCTAGTTTTCTAACTTTGTGCATTCTCCAGAACTTTGTGAACCAACTAAGGACTTATAACCTCTCTTTTCAATTATGGTTTCATTATTTATTACTTAATTTCTTAGATCTATTTCAATACTTTATTATTCATTTATTTATTGCAACCTTGCATTCATATTAGGCTCATATATTTACATATTTAGCTTAATAAACAAGCGATCAAGAAGATGCTTCCAAGACCCTTATGGAGGTTTCATTTCTCTATTTTAGCTATGATATCATCCTAAAACCACATGAATATGTAAAAAAACATAAATATGAGTGAAAATGGAGCCAACTAAAACTTTCTGCATCCAAAATGAAGACTTTCTATTTTTAGCAGGTAGGACCGAAACCTACTATTTTGGGACATATCACATATTTTCTCAAACATAACCTTATGAACCTTCTAGCACACTCCATCCTCTTCCATTATAGATGCATTGACATTTTTAACAACTTACGATTTTTAGTAGGTTACTTTTTTCTAGACCTGCTATTTTGGGAAAATTGCCTATTTTGTGTTGCCTTCAATTTTGCACCGTTTCGACTATTTTGGGTGATAAAAACTTGAAATATTATGTGAATTACTATTTTTATTATGTAAAGGGGTAACATACCAAGAAAAATCAGTCCTTGACATCTCAAAAATAAGTAACTTTATCGTGGAAAACTAGTTGTTTCACCGCAAATGTAGAGATAAAACAGATAAGGGTAAGGTCAAAGAGGAATACATGTTGATAGTAAAAGATGGTGTGTGCATGTATAATGTTGACCAAGCTGATTATAAGAGCTTCCTTTTGGCTAAGAGGAACGACCTGTAAGAAACACAACAAGACCACAAAATAACATTAACAATATAGGTTAGTGGACTGCCTAGCGAGAGCTAGATCCGGGAAGCGAGGTGCTTCCTAGAAGGCTGTCAATCCATTTTCAAATACAATTTAATGCAACAAATAACATGAAATAAGGAAATCCTACTGTAATTGTATGATTTAGGTGTCTCGTGCTAATACAATAAGTAAATCTAATCTAACAGGAAAAGTTAAGATTTGATCCCGAGGGCTAGTAGGTGTGTCTCGAGTTTGCAGGTCCTATAGAGGTTATAGGTGAGGTCTGGGTCAAGTTTGGTAAGGTTTTGGGTTATTTGGGAGAAGTTATGAGCTCTTTGGTTTTGGATGTTTTACCGGTCAAAAAGATCGGTATCAATTAGGCGACCGATGCCGATTCTAGAAATAGACTAACGCCGGTTGGGTGATCGGTGCCTGTAGGGGAGATTTGGTAAGAATATTAAAAATAAGGTTTTAAGAGCTCTCGTGATTGTACAGAGAGAGTGGGAGACTTGGGTGAGGTTGTGGGAATTTTATGAAGACTCAACAAAAGTGTTGGAGGTGATTAAGTGAGCATAATGGTGGGTTGGTAGAATATTAGGTAAATGGGACCCGAGAAGTATTCGAGTAGAGAGGAAATAAAGAGAACTAACTAAAGTAGATCTATAACATGTAGACACCCCAAATTTACATTCATGTTTCCACTTGTTCCCAATATTATTCTAATACACCCTATTATTCACCCATTTGCAATTAATTAATTAAATTCGATTAATACACATTGTACCCCTTTGGATTAATTAAATTAATCCCATGTACCCTTTCAGTACCTTCTCTCGGCTATATTAATTATTATTTATTAATTAAATAATTAATTAATTAAGTGTGTGCAAATCCTAGTCATCTACCACTTGATCAAACTCCACTTTGACTACCCTAGTTAACTCGCACTTCTATAATCCTATAAAGGCGGGGCAATTAAATTACACGTACAACCACCTTTCCAGATGAAACTTTTTGTAATTAATTTCATTATTGCCCCCGACACTATTACAACTATCCATAATGCTATTTTTAGCATGTTTATTTATCTCGTGTAACCAATTCCAACTACCTTCTGTTTCTATAAATTACAAGCTTACCTTCCTTCCAATCCCTCTTGATTTTGAAGTACAAAAACTTTGTTAAAATTCTTGTGTCTGTAGCATTTTCCTTCAAAGCTTGGAGAGCACTCAAGAGCACCCATAAAACACTTCTAACATTATTTCTGCAAGGTTTCACAGGAGACCCTTATATGAGGTTTGCACAAAAGATTCTTTGAGAGGTTTACATGGGTTGTTTATCTTTCATTTACGGTAATTTTATTTGTTTACATTTTGGCACGCCGGTGGGACCCGCACCCCATTTCGTTTCGTTTTTATTTTTATTTCTTATTCTTGTGTTTTATTTGTTTCATAAAAATCTTCTTGTTTGTGTGCAGCTTTCACAGGTGAATTGGGAAGTTACCATTGTTTAATGTTTTACTTTTGTAGGCATTATTTACTGTTTTATTTTTACAGCAAGAGTTGTTTTACTTTTTAAAATTGTCCCTAACAATGTCTGTCTTCGCAGGTTGTGTTAACATTGGCTTCCCTTCTAGTTTCTCCATTTCTCTATTGTGGATACGTTTTTGATTTCTTTTCTGCACCACCTACTAAAAAAATAAAAAAATTACAGTTAGCTTTTGGTTTTATTGAATAAAACTAATCTTATTGAGAAAATTGCTATTTTCCAAAAAAAATAAACTTGTTAGTTTTTCCTGTACATCTAATATTGGTTTTAATATATCATTTTACAATTTTAAACATTAAAAAAAAATTCAAAACTACCCTCCCCTCTTCCTACCCGACTCGTCCCGGCTTGGCCGAGCCACCTTCCGTTCCCTTCCCGACCCATTCCTAAGCTACCGAGACCATTCCCTCACCGGCTTCACCGCTCACACCGTCCCGCTTCCCACCGCCCGACCCCTACCATCCTATCTACCCATCTCACCTCGAGCCCTCACTCACTCCCACCTCCCACACATACCCCTTTCCCATGCCGACTCGATCCCCGAGCCTCGCTCACCCAATGTTCCCTGTCCCATTCCTTACCTCCGCCAAACCCCGTTTGGCCCACTCCGTCAGATCACCCGTAGACCAAGTCACTAAACCCTTCTCAACCTACCCGCTTGGCCCACGTGCGAGACCAACATGCCAAGCCCTTCTCCAACCACACCCTCCGAGTCCCAACCCGAGTCCTCCACGAGCTCCTCCACAAGCTTCCCCTGCACACACATACACACATATAAAAAAATTAGGTATTTTTCATCCTTATAAACTATAGTCTTAGTTTTAGGTTTAAGTTTTTAGTTCATTTATTTTATTTCTAATTTCCATTTCAAATTAATTTATTTCTAGATTCTTTTCCTTTTCACTTAGTTTCTTTATTTCTGTCTATTGGAATAATCAAAAGGCAGTTGCCAATTTAGTGTTACTTGGCTTTTGAATCAATTTTCGTCACTCATAATTTTTGTCACCTTTTTAAATTCCTTGTGCACACGTCTCATTGTTTTTGTTTCACAGATAACGATTTCTAACATGTTTTGTGTGCTTCTTGCTTGTCATTTTTTGTTGTTTTTCATCAACTAACACGAATCAGCCACGCATATGCTCTTCCCTCACGATTTTTAAAGTGATTTTGGGAATAAAAAATGTGGTCGTTTCTTTCTTTTTCATTTTTGGGGAATTAACGTTTCACTTAACCAAAGCCACCCACATGTATGCTCTTTCCTCATGTTTTTTAAAGAATCTTGGAAATCAGAAACGTGGGTTCGCTTTTGTCGTCTTGTTCATTTGTTTTGTTATTTTTACCTCATTCCGGAAAAATTTTCTAATCATTGTTTGCAGGACCCACTCTCACACAAGGTGGTTAAAACATTGAAAACTACTAACTACAGGTTGCCAAAGGAGTTCAACCAAACCACACCTAAATCAAAGATAAAAAAACACCACATTCAAAACACTTGATTTGCAAGTTTGGTTAAGAGCTACGGCTTGACCGCTTAACTAGAACATAACCCCCTTGGCATAAGCCTTAAGCTACAACAAAGGGGGTGGTTCTAGGAACCCCAAAGTAGTCCACACCTTGAGGGAACTGGTGGATGAAATGGGAACCTTTTTATCCTACCTGACTAGTAAAGCCTTTGTGAGTTAGAGTCACAAAATATCCTTAGTGGTGGCCCTAGTGCGATTCATTTTGAGCAAGATATTTTCTCATGGTTTCAAAGAGGGTTAAGTAAAGCCATCCGCTAGTAATAGCGTTGCGCCGCTTGGATATTTTGCTGACACCTAGTTGAGAGAGCCACCTAGGAAGCCACACACTTTCCAAGCCAATCTAAGGTAGAGGCGAAAACAAACATTCAAACAAAAACTTATTTTTTGATTTTCTTCTTTTGTTTTTCTTTCTTTTTGTAGTAGTGTTCCACACTCACTTTTTCCCAAATACTCCTTGTTTGGGATCCATCTTTCACTTTTCTTATCTTTTCATCTTTTTTCCAAACTATCCTTGTTTGGATTCTACTTTCATCCTCATTTCATCTGTTCTCGTTTCCTTTTCTTCTCATCATCAGTCATTCACTAACCTTCATTTTACTTTCAATTTTCCCCTTTTCGGAACTTTCATCTTTTTTTTTCATCCTCATTGTCTTCTCCATTTGAGCTTCTTTCACTCATTTGGATTTTTTATTCACTTATTTGATTCTTCCCTTTTGTGATTATCAAATCCTTCTATTTTTCATATTCATCTCCTCAATTTCATCTCCCATTTCATTCAACACTTAAACATTTTGATTACATTTCCTAAAGTTTAATTTTTCATCCTCTTTTCGACATCAAGTCTTGAGTTACAGATATCAACATCCTCACTCTGGACACTTTCATCTTACAACTCGCATCTTATCAAGTGTTGTGTTTCACTTTACCACTACTTATTTCATCACATTTCATCCTTTAGTTTGAAAACATCATTGTTAAACTAAATACGTTTGATTTCTTCACGTCTCTAACTTGACAACATATTTGTTGCATTCTAGACACTTCATCATATCTTATTTTCAACGCTCCATTGTCGTATTTGAGTCTTATCTCTTCATTAGCCTCTTCCTTCTTAACTAATTCTTGTTAAGGGTTGAGCACATTACATACAATTTGGCTCCTTTTTCCCGCCATCTTCCCATTTAGCATTCATTTTTGCTAGGTGGTAGAGTGCATTTTACAATCAATCTATCCTCACTTCTTCGCTCTAGAATTCAAATTGTTAGAGGTTGAACACATTTGGACTTTTATCACTATAACCCTCCTTCATTCTAGCATTCACTTTGTTAGAGGATAGGAACCTTCATCACATCATGCCACTCTTCCATCTTGGAATTCACGTTGTCAAGGGTCGAGTTTATCAAACACTCTCGCATGCTTCCATCTTGACATTCACTTTGTTAAGGGCTGCATCACTCATATCTTCCAAACCTCTTTCCCATCTTAGCATTCACTTTGTTAAGGGACAATTTATTATCAAACTTAATCACACACCTCTCTTCCATCATCACATTCACTTTGCTATGGGTTGAGTTATCTTTTGCATATCTCTTTTTCTCCCTCCCTCTTTTAAAAATGGTGAGAACATGACACAGAGATTATAGTCCTTTTGGAAGGGGTGAACGGAATAATTTTGGAAATTTTGATAGTGATAATGACCAAAAATATGAGGATGATCAGAATGACATATCACTCGAAGAACAATCCCACTTGAAAATATTTTACGTATGAATAAAGACCAATTTCGCTTCATCTCCTTGAGATGGGAGCAAAATTACCCTCTGACTTCGATGAAGCTAGTTTACAAACATTACTTGGAAAACCACCACCTAACAAGGGTGAACCTTTCATTTCGATAAACAATGACGATGAGGCAGGACCTAGTCACATGAATAATGATGATCGAAACAAGTCCACCTCAAACAACGCCAAAGGAAATGAATCAAACAAAGAAAAATTTGACAAAGGAAAAAGGAAAATCAATTGATTCGGCCACTGATCCTATTCAAGTCCTCATGAATAAAATTAATGACATGGCTAAACAACTTGCTATTTTAAATTCCAAAGTCACCAACGAATCCCATGACAAGGAGGCACCAAATAAATCTAGTGATGCTTAATTTAAGAGTCATACCACACACACCAAATATAATAACTCTACAAGTGATGGCTCCTTATCTTTCTTACATAATAACTCACCATTTGCCCAAGAAAGGAAAATGATGAAGGATACAATCTCTATTATGAAACGTCAAGGAAAAAAAATCAGCTTTGAAGATTGTGTCCTTACCCATTCGATAAGGATATTTTGTATGTTCCTTTTCCAAAATATTTTGAGATTGCAAACTTTGACAAATAAAGGGGAAATAGTGACCCTAGAGAGCATATCAAGGAGTTTTATATGGCTTCCCAAGAGGTGGCCTATAGTGATGTCTTCTTAATGTGTCTTTTTCCATGAAGTCTAGGAAGACAAGCCTTGGACTGGTTCCTACTCCTTCCTAAGGGCTCTATGTAAAATTTCATGGACCTCTAAGAGAAGTTCATCAAACATTTCTCATTCAACATAGAGTCAAAAATTACAATGACAAACTTGTGTAATGCCAAACAATGAACAAATGAAACCTTCACACAATTCCTACAAAGATGTCGTGGGATTGCTAACCATTTCCCATGCTCACTCGAGAAGTAACTCATGAGAATATTTGTACCCAATCTCAACAGTGAGATATCATTTCACATGCAAATGCATTGGCTTAACACTTTCTAAGAAGTTATTGAGAAAGGATCGCAAATTGAAAAATACCTTATCACAAAAGGTTTGATTAAACCTCATTCAAAAGACAACGGAAACATAGTAACCATTCTAATAGCTCTCACCAAGACAAATCTAAACATGTTAACCGCAATCGTAATATGGTCAATGATGGTATTACAGACAACCACAATGTCCACAATGTCCAAAACATTGAGACTAGACCAAACAAAGGTAAACAACCTCTTGTTGTTTCTAGCAAAGAGGTTTCATCCTCTCTTGATTCTAAACAACATCGTTTCACTCCTTTGGGAGAACCTCTATCAACTATCCTTCAACAACTCGTTAATGCAAACATAGTTACTTATCACATCACTAGACCTTGGGTTGAGGGAGAACCCAAGCCTACTTGGTACAAGGCTGATACTTATTGTGATTTACATCACATTGACAATCACCCGATTGATTGATGATTTCACTTACGTCACTTTGTCCAAGATCTCCTTTATAGTGGTGATATCATTTTTGAAAAATCATCACCAAATAAGACACCCAACGACAATCTTAAGGTGTTCTCAAACCCATTTCCCAAACATAGCGGTGATAATAAAAATGTTGACAAAGGTCCTTCTACTAATAACACTGATTTTAGTTCAATTATTTCATTTATTAAAGAAGTACCATCTACAATGGCGACCTTTAAATTCACACCTTCAAGTAATGTTGTGACCACACACCAATGGAATATATGGGTTCCTGTGGAAAACCAACCTTCTACATCTTCTATAGAACCTCAAACATCCAAACCAACAACTCCTTCAAATCAAAAGTCAAATTCTAATGCCAAATATTCCACTCCATGTCAGTATGAATTCATCAAACAATTAAGCAACCACGCCAGACGTATCTCTCTCATGGAACTACTAAAAGAGTCACCTAGCTTTCAAGATATTCTCACTCGTGCTCTAAATGAATCACGTGTTCCTCATACTCTCAATGTTCAACAATTTTAGGATATGATTGTGAACCTTACACCTGAAAATCCTATCCTATCTTTTGGCCCTCAAGATATGTTGAACCCAAATTTGATTAACAACAACTCCTTATACATCAAAGCCTATGTTACCAATCATAAAGTCAAGAGAGTTCTTATCGACAATGGAGTGGCTCTTAACATATGTTCTATAAAAATGATCTATTTCCTTGGTCATACAATAGATGACTTAGATGCTAACATCATTACCATTCATGGTTATGATAATACCGAGTGCCAGTCTTGTGGCACAATCACTCTTCCCATACAAGTAGGCCCACAGCCTCCTCGACACTATGTGTCATGTAGTTGATGAGACACATCATATAAATTTATTTTGGGTAGACCTTAGATACATGTGATGCACACCATACGTTCCACTTTCCATCAATGCATAAAAATTCCACATAACGACAGAGAGTTCACCTCTGCATGGCGATATCGACCCCTTTGAATACCGTAAGTTTTTGAAGGTACAAAAGGAAAACTATTGTCCATCTCGTGGCTGATAGCACAACCAAACCTAGCCCAACTCATATTGTTACCAACCGTATTGACCCGGATATGCTATTAAGCCCTCATGCTTCCACGCCTTCCTCTCAAGCGTTTACATCTAATGTTTCACCTGAGGTTACATTCTCTCATAAAGGTTTAGGCGAGTACGCACTTGATAATACATTCCTTGTTGGAAAACTCCCATTATCGCCTCATAGCTATGGGTGTCCTAACACTCCTCATATACAAGAACATCCAACTTACTATCTTGGAAAAACTCTTTGGAGATGATATGGATATCTAGAAGATGAACATATTCCAGTCTACGACGACTCTTGGCTATACGATGACATGATGGCAGAATGCTATGAATCCACCGATTACACCAAGGGCCATAAAATGATGAAAAACATGAACTGGAAAGGAAGAAGCCTTGACCCACAAGGGCATGGTGTTCTTGAACCTATGAATATCAAGTCTAACCTTTACACATATGGTCTAGGATATGAGACATATGAGAAGAGGCCGATCGTCTTTGAGGTATTATCTAATGATGTGGACTCAGATTCTGAAATTGAGACCAGTTCCACACATAACATCTTTGAAGACCTAGCCGAAATTACACTTTTTTAGACTACTTATCCATTCAAACCCTTGACATTGTTTATCCTTCCCTCATTGATCAGGACCAACAGTGTCATATTTCCATGGATCTCTTTCAAAATGATGAGGCCATCCAGGAGTTCCTCGCGGCTCGAGACCCTTTCCCCTTGTCAAATCACAAGAATGGTTTCGATATAAACCTTGATGATACCGCTTAATTTGGAAAAGAAATTATAATCTCTAGTCTTAAAGAAAAATAAATTAAACACAGAAAAAAGACAAATTATATCTTACATAGTGAAAACCTTTCCGAGGCATTATACAAGAAGCAAAAAATGAAAAAGAAAAAGAAGAAAAGGACGCATCTCCTAGTGAAAACCTTTAAAAGGCACTAGAGAAAGGAGATTTGGATCCAAAATATCTTACAATCTACACAAGCCTCCAACATCATTTCAAGATAATGACACTTCTATTTGTTGGTAGAAGAGATGACAACCATTAACATTAGAATTGAAGACCAACCAAAATTGTTACAACTAGGTGCCAGTTTATCGAAACTGAAATCAAAGCCTTCACAACACTTCTAACAGAGTTTTAGGATGTATTTGTTTGGTATTATAAAGATATGCCTAGGTTTGATCCTTCTCTTGTGGTTCATCACCTTGTGGTGTACCCGGATGCTAAACCTTTCAAGTAGAAATGACGTAAGATGCATCCTAAGGTTGCATTGATTGTTAAGGAAGAACTGTAAAAATAATTGGATGCAAGCTTCATACGGTGCATTGATTACTCGTGAGTGGATATCTAATATGGTACCGGTTATGAAGAAGACCTCGTAATCCATATTTGTACAAATTTTTGTGACATTAACAAGGCATGTCCTAAGGATGATTTCCCTTTGTCTAATATTGACATGATTGTCAATTCTACTATGGGCCTTGAGATGTTATCCCTTATGGATGGATTTTTGGGTATAACCAAATTAAAATTGCTGAAGAAGACCAACATAAAACAACTTTTACAATCCCATGGGGGACATTTTGTTACAAGGTCATTCCTTTTGGCCTTAAAATGTTGGTGTAACTTATCAACGTGCCATGAATGTTATTTTCCATGACCCTCTTCATGACATAATGGAAGATTATGTCGATGATATTCTTGATAAATCAAAGACTAGGGTAGATCATCTAACAATTATTAGGTGTATATTTGAGTGGTTAAGGAGTACAAGGTTTTCTTTAATCAAAAAAATGTTTCTTTGGTGTCATTTTAGGGAAACTTCTTGGATTCATTGTCTCACGAAGAGGAATTGAAGTGGACCCTACCAAGGTAAAAGCTATAATATATATGCCACCCCTTAGAACCTTCAATAATTAAGGGGCCTACAAGGAAAAATATAGTCTATTCATCACTTCATATCCCAATTGGTAGATAAGTGCCATCAATTCAACCAGATTTCTTAAAAAGGATGTCCGATTAAATGGACATAAGAATGTCAAGACGGCTTTGCAAAATTGAAAGAATACCTGACATCTCCATCGGTACTCATGCCACTTATATAGGATAAGCCTATGTTGTTGTATACATCTACAACAGAACATGCCATTGGGGCATTATTGGCACAACACAATGATAAGGGTCAGGAACAAGTTGTGTATTACTTGAGCAAAAATCTCCTTGAACATGAGACCAAGTACTCACAAGTTGAAAAGGCTTATTTAGCAGTTGCTTATACTTTTGGCAAGTTGCAAAAATATCTCCTAAATCATACCACCAAGATAATTTCACGGGCTGATCCTCTTAAGTACATACTTTCGAGACCAGGTCATAACAGACACATGTCTAGCTAGATTGCGCTACTTAGTGAATTTAACATTAAAATTATCAATCAAAAGGTTATCAAAGGTCAATCACTTATAGATCAATTGGCTGCAACACCATTACTGTGTTCACAACCGCTAAATTTTGAATTTCCAGATGAAGACTTGTTGTACATAGAATCAACGACCTTATGGAAATTATTCTTTTATGGATCTTACAATATCCATGGTTCGGAGCAAGAATTGTCTCTTGCACACACTGGATGGAGACCTTATACCTAAATCTTATCGTATAAACTTCCTCGCACAAATAACATAATAGAGTATGAAGCACCGATAGCAGGGCTTAGGATTTGCTATCTTATGGTGCGTGTAAGAATTAATAGTTCTTGGTGATTCTCTTCTAGTCATTATTCAAGTTAATGAGAGAATATAACGTAAAAGATGAAAAGATCTTACCTTATAAAAGAATGGTTGATAGCCGTAGAGGGTATTTTCGGATTATCAATTTTGAACAAATTCCTTGCATACAAAACAAAGTCGCGGATGCCATGGAAACTATCACTTCCTTATTTCATTTGACACTAATTAAACTCACAACGAGTTCCTTTTCAAACATCTTTTAGTGCCCGCATACGAATTTCCGAGTCCACCATCGCTTGTGAGATTTTTGGTCCCGATCATCCCCGGTACCACGATATATACACCTTCATTAAAACTAAAGCCTATCCTCCTAATTTTAATTCAGCTAATAAAAGAGCCTTAGCATAACATGCTTCACGCTATACCCTTCTTTCGACACCTTGTATCGAAGAGGCTATTACGGGACTCTCTTAAGATGTCTCAATCAAGATGAAGCTAATCGACGCTAGTCAAGTACATTAGAGTATTTGCATAAAGGCTGCCCATACCAAGTGACATAGTCCTTGTAAAAATATTTTACGTATTGGATACCATCGCCCACAATAGAGGAATATGCATGCAACTTTGTGAAGAAATGTCGCTTACAAAAACATGGTAATCTCATTCATACACCATCCCAAGCCTTACAACCTATTACTTCACCTTGGCCTTTTTCAAAATGGGGACTTGATTTAATTAGAAAAATAAAGCCCACGTCTTCTAATGGCCACACTTTTATTATAACCGCCACTGAGTATTTCACCAAGTGGGTTGAGGATATGCCTCTTACTAATGTTACTGGGTGCAATATTTCTAAATTCATCTTTAACCATATTATCTGTTGTTTTGGCATCTCCATTTCTATTTTCACTGATAATGGTGGTTCTTTCAAAAATAAGGATCTCAAGGCCCTAGCTAAGAATAATATCTGCCTAAAATGGGATACACCCTACTATCCGTAATGCAATGGCATATCCGAAGCATCAAACAAAACTATCGAGTATATTCTAGAAAAGACTATTAATAAACATAGATGCAATTGGCATAAATAGTTATATTCTACCCTCTGGGCCTACCACACTTCCTTCCATACACCTACATGAGCTACTCCTTTTTCCCTAGTATATGGCTCTGAAGCCATATTACCTATGAAGTTGAGCTACCTTCACTTCATGTATCCCTCCAACATCTCATTCATGAAGATGATTACCATGTTGCACACCTTACAGAGCTAGAATTACCGGACGAGAGAGCATTCGTGCCTTAGACCATATGCAGTATATCGAATAGATCGCACCATAATTATAATTGCAAGATCAAACCTCGATAGTTTGAAATCGGTGATTTGGTCCTAAAGGAAAATCAAAAGAACACAAAAAACATGAGAAAAATAGGGAAAATTTGAGCCTAATTGGTTGGGTCCTTATGTTATAACTGCTAAATTTGGATATGGTGCATAAAAAATGTCTACCAAGGATGGAAAAGAGTTCAAGGATCCTATGAATGTCATTCATCTAAAGAAGTTATACTCCTAAGTCTCTCGAATAAGTAACCCTTGTCTTGGGGGCATGTCAGTGCATCCACCTGTTTTGTCATTTCACTTTGTTTCCCACTTGTAAATGTTCACCTCGCCGTGTGTCACATGTTCTCCTTGGTAGGTTTTCGTGCCCATTTTCTACCACCATTGTTCACCTTCCATTTAGCATGTCGGTTTTGACTTGAGAATTTCCTTTCCCTCTTCTTTGGTGTGTGGTTCAAAATTCCAAAAAAAAAAACAAAAATATTCAAAAAATGTCTCAAAAAAACTACAAAAACAATATAAAATTGTTTAGACGATAAAAAATAACATACAATCACCATGACGTTCACCATTTTTCTTCACCTGAATGTTCCCAATCATCTTTTCCAATAAATCAAGCCACTCTTTGCAATTTAACTTTGCATAGGGACATCACTTGGCTTTGGATTTCTCTTGGGGGAAACTTGATATATGTATATATTCATTTCTTTATTAGAACTTTTACATTAGTGTGTTTTTGTTCACTAGCTTGTTTGTTTGTTTAACATTTGTACATATGGAATTTTGTATTGTTTATTCTTGGCTTAGTTTCTTATGTGTGATAGTTCAAATAAAAAGTATTATGTGTATCTGGAATGCACTTATGGACCAATTGCAAGAAATTTATTCACATCCTAGTTCACATATAACTTTGGTGTGGTTCTTTCCTCGTTCATATTGGGTTTATTTCTCTTACTTCTTTTATATCTTTTTGTCATTTCGCATGTATTGTGTTTTCCTCCTAGTTTATTTAAGCCATGGAATTTCTTCATTTTTTGTTTGCATTTGTATTTCCAAACTTGAAAAAATCCAAAAAATCAAATATTTCAAAAATCCAAAAAAATCACAAAAATTCAAACAAACATTCACTTCGCATTTAATTCATACAATTAGAAAACCCTCAAGTAAATCGCTCAAAATCTCAATACAATCTTGATAAACGTCATACTTTTATCTATTACTCTAGTTCGCATACCAATATTACAACTATCACTTTCTTCCTTTGTATGATATGCTAACTCGCTTGGGGAAAGTCACACAAATTATTTTTCCTTCGTGATATAACTTCACCTGGGGTAATTTCAACTTTGATCATTTACACAATGGATTCAACAAGAGTGTCATAAGGAGTCACTTTAACTCCACTCTTCCAGTTTGATCCTATTCCCATTTGGGAGCATTTGTATCTACTTAACCATCATTGTGGCACACATTAGGGCATAACCGATCGTCTTCTTTTCGAGTTTGTGTTGCATTGTTGATGTTTATTCTTTTGGACCACTTATAAGTAGTGTGATCACATCTTGGTTCCTTTATAACCATGATGCCGAAACCTACTTTGTATATTGGGTTTGTTTTCCTTTTTATCTTTTCTTTTCTGTGTGTGCTTATTTACACGCATCCTGGATTAACCATCTTGCTTTTTTCATAATCATGGTGACAAATCTATTGTGCAACAACAAAAATTAGGTTTCTCTAAAAAATTACTCTCCAAATAACACTCATGCTATGGTCACATTCCTTTCCCATCCTTGTTTTAATCCCTTGCTTTCTTCCTATCAAGCATTTGTCGCCACCTTGCACACGTCATCCATCCCCTTAAGGGGGCATTCCTCTATCATCTTGCTTCTTGCTAGGGCATCCCAATTCTTCACAATTTTCTGCTTCACCGATTTGCATATGTCTATTATCTTTAAAGCACTATTACTCGTAATAGTACTTTAAAGAGGGAAATAATGTAGACACCCCAAATTTACATTCATGTTTCCACTTGTTCCCAACATTATGCAAATACACCCTATTATTCACCCATTTACAATTAATTAATTAATTTGATTAATTAATACACATTTGTACCCCTTTGGATTAATTAAATTAATCCCATGTACTCTTTTTGTACCCCTTTGGCTAAATTAATTATTAATTAATTAATGGAATTAATTAAGTGTGTGCACATCCTAGTCATCTTCCACCTAATCAAACTCCACTTAGAATCCACTTTGACTACCCTAGTTAATTGCACTTCTAGAATCCCGTAAAGGTGGGGGCATTTAAATTACACGTACAACCACCTTTCTGAATGTAGATTTTTGTAATTAATTTCATTTTTGCCCCTAACACTATTGCATCTGTCCATAATGCTATTTTTATCATGTTCATTTATTTGTGTAACCAATTCCAACTACCTTCTTCTGTTTCTATAAATTACAAGATTACCTTCCTTCCAACCCCTCTTGATTTTGAAGTACAAAAACTCGTTAAAATTCTTGTGTCTATAACATTTGCCTTCAAAGCTTGGAGAGCTCTCAAGAGCACCCACAAAACTCTTCTGACATTCTTTCTGCAAGGTTTACAGGAGACCCTTATCTGAGGTTTACACAAAAGATTGTTGAGAGGTTTGCATGGTTTGTTTATATTTCATTTACGGTAATTTCCTCTATTTACATAACAAAGTAAATGAAGACAAATAACATATTATACAATTACTTACTTAGATCTAAATGCTGGTGAGAGGTGAGTACACACCTGGATGTGTGTAGAGAGTCGACCATGTTCTAGTACATCATGCGGTAGTATGGATGTGGAGCTTCTTGTATAAATGGTTGTTGGAGATTAGATGTCAAGAGGGTGCATGTGATCCGGTGCATTGTTTAATTGCTTGGATGATTAACGGTTTAGAATGAAAGACTACGAGAATCAAAAGTTTAGGAACCCGGGTAAAATATTGGAAATCCTTATTTAAGATAACCGACGGTGGTTAGGTGACCAATGCTGGATGAGGAATAACCGGCGCCAGTTAAGGGGAATAGGTCATATCTACTAAAAATAGCCCGATTCTTCCTAAATTTGGTGTGATTGAGATTTTGGTTATGGGTCACAAGTGTGGAATAATGGTAAATGGAGTTAGAAAGTGGTTAGAGGGATAATAGGTCATTAAGATTAGGGTTAGACTAAGTCCTAGTTGGTTAGGATAAGTGGGGACTTAGTCTAGGGTAATAAATGGAGTTGGAATGGGTCTAGGGTGAGGTGGAAGGTGAGGTAGGTAATTAACTTAATTTTGGTAATTAAGTTAATTAAAATGTGTGCAAGTGGGCATGGTGGGGGAATAATATTGAATTAATTAATCAAAGGGAGTTTAGAGGGTTGTGACCCAATTTTGGGTGTCTACATTTTCCCCTTTTTATCGCGTAGGTTGTATTGATAAGCGATGTTGAAAAAAACAAGAGTGGTTGCCCCAGGTATGGGTTGAGGTTAAGTTACCCTAGGTATGGGTGGAGGTGATCCCCTAAAACCTAGATATGATGAAGGAGTAGTTTGCATTGGTGATGTGTTTGATAAAATGGTAGGTGATGAACAATAAGGTAGGGTACGTGTGCACAATGCTGATTTTGGGTGTAGGTAATAGGCGAGGGAATTAAAACACACACACACACGTGTAGAATGTGATAAGGCACTAGGTTGAAGAGCTCATAAACTCTACATCATCAAAGGTCAATAGTTTATCTAAACAAGGTTGATGTGGTTCAGGTATCCAAGGTATATGATACGGTCTTGAAACACAACTAGGCTAGGTGTAGGAACATGCATTAGGAGGTTCCAAAGCACCAAAAGGTTTGGGTTGGTCAAGATAAACATCACAACATTAGGCAAGGAAAGGTTGGTAGGATAAACAACATGAGTAACTTCGTCATAAGGTACAATGAGTAAGTGAATTCGAGTGTCAAATGGGTGGGTTTGGGTTGGGTGTATAGGCGAGGCCGTGGGTAAGGCCGAGGTGTAGGCAAAAAACATGCCCCTAAGTAAAATTAGGGAGATGAACAAGCTAGGAAGGCTACTAGGTGAGCTTTCTAGGTGATGTTAAGGCTTTGACGACAAGAAAAATGGTATCGTGCAGCAAAATTTTTGACAAATTAGGTTATAGTGGCATTGCAGGTGACCGATACCGGTTAAAGGGGGAACCGATGCGAGACAGATGTAATCGATGCCGGTTGAATAGGGCACGAATTGACCGACATCATTTGGGTCAATTTGGGGGTAAAAAGGGTAAAAATCCACGTGAAACATATTGATTTGTGCATTTCCATATTTGGAAAATGACAAGAGAGAGTGGTTTTGATGAGAAAATGACAGAGAGGACTACAAGGCTGAGTTAAGGAGTGGGTAGCGGTTGATAAGAGGAGAATCGATGGGCCCCATGAGATCTATACAAGTGATTTGATTGGTTGATAGGTGAGAGGTTGATTATGTCATAGATGAGGTAGGAGAGGGAGCCATAGGACCACTAGTTTAGAGATCGGACATCCTACCGTGGAGATGGAGCCGAGTATAGGTAGGGTTTGAGCTCCACTAGTGTTTTGGTTGAAATGAAGGTAGACAAATGAAAATTTTGGGTTTTGAAATTGATTTGAAATTTTGTTTAAATGTGGGTGAAATGGGGTATGGGGAGGGCAAAAACTAGTTTAATTAGGTGGGAAAATGAATTGAGAAGTGATTTGGGATGGATTGGATCGGTAGTTTAGGTGGTTTTGTTAAATTTTTGAAAATGGGGATGTGGGGGTTTGTCCCTAGGGCCGAACCAAAGTGACCGATCTTTGGTCGGGTGTCGGCTGGTGTCGGTGGGTCTACCGTGGTCGGTGGGGTGAAAAGAGGACCGGTATTGGTCGGGGTGACCGCCGGTCATTGTTTAAAATGACTTAGGCTTAAAAAGAATTGGTAAAAATGGTTAAAATTTGAAGGGAAGGATGGGTGAGGGTATAGTGAGGTAGGAATAGGTGAGTTAGGTGTAAGTAAAGTAGAATGAGTGGGTTAGGGGTCAATTAGGGTAGAACTTGAGGAAAGGTAGGTATAAATGGGTGGGTTAGGGTTAAGTTAGGTAGAAATGAATTGATTAGGATTAAATGAGGTAGGTATGGGTGGGGTAGAAATGGAACAAAGAAAGTGTAGATGAGTAGGCTAGATAGAATATACATCAGGTAAATAGGTTAGGTAAAAGGTGGGAAGGCTAGGAAAGGCAGAAATAGGTATTGGGTTGGGTAAGGTTAAATAGATGAGTAAAAGGGGTAATTGATTAACAGTGTGATCGGTGATGTTACAAGCTAGGAAATAGTTGACCATGAGAGATAGGCTGCCACCACTGTTGGTGCATATGATACCACATGTGATAGAGGATGAATGGGAGCATATGAAAATTATTGGGATGGGCACCAGTAGGCGATATAGGTGTATTGTGAGGGATCACAGTATGATGGCTGTTCTCATCGTTAGATGGGATTCAATGACCAATATTTCCATCTGCCGACTGGGGAGATGACAATCATGTTGGAGGATGTCTACCATATTTTGAGGCTACCGATTGTTGGAGAGAGGATCTATCGAATTCCTTCAGATGAGGTGTTTGAGCCTATGGTTGTGGTTTTTGGAGAGGATATGGAAGATGTATCCTATCATAGTGCAACCATAAGCTACGAAGATATGTGTGCGCACATCCAGATGAGACACAATTGTCAGTGTTGATGATGGTAGTAGTTGAGTGTTATGTGCTTCCTGACTTAGAGGGTAGGAGATACCCACAAGAATTGATGGGGGTTTTGTAGGATATGATTGAGGAGCGAGTTTTCTTTGCTTGGGCATCATATTTTTTAGTACAATTGTATAAGGATTTATGGGCATATCGAGGATTCAGAGATTTGGTGTGTGTTACACATATCTACTTCATTGTTGGCCCTATGCACATAACATGTTTACGTCCTACCTACCTACCATGATAGGACTGGTTTAGAGGTGTATACAGAGTAGGTTTTAGGAGGTGAGTGCCGGTAGGAGCACATCCAAGGGGGATGAGGCATCGCGAGATGTGACCTACTATAAGCGAATGTTAGAGTGCCTATCAGGACTAGATATTTTATGGTGGCCTTATGTTGATTTCCCTTCCTATGGAGGCATGGAAAATGAGTGGATGGGTTATAGCTAGTTAGGTGGATACATGGACAGATGCCTAGAGAGCAAGAGATGATACTGTAGACCTGTGTTAGATGACAGATTTGGGCTTCGAAAAAATGTGCCTCCATCATTTCCATAATACTGCATGGATGATTTGGAGAGACCATTATCTCCACCACATCCAGCAGATCCTACAAGGCATGAGGAGCAGGTGATTAATAGATGGATTGATGACGCGGGTATTACCGATGGTTACAAGCGCTAGTGGTTAGCCTAGATACAAGCAACACCACTAAGGCTAGCAAGACTTGGCCACCGTGATATTGCAAAGGGATCGGTTACATGGGAAGGTGATAACCTCACAATTGCAACTAGCTCAGCCATAGGCACAAGTGGCCATGCTCCAGTGGAAAACTAGCATAGGCTCAGTTCACACACATGCACTAGCATGGGATGAAGGGAAGGTGGCAGATGTACGCCCGGAAAAGCGATAAGCGAGCATGGGAATCTATAGGTAACTCTTCCGCACCGACCTTCCCGAGGTCGTGCCGAGACAGCCGGTGGGGATGGAATATGCATGGGATGCAGACAAACTAGTTAGGCAATCTAATGTCTTCAATACGCACTAGTGGAATTTGCAAATCTAAGGCAAAGAAGGCCCTTCTAACCTGAACTGGTGTGATAGATCGATCGGCAAGGATGACTACTCGAAGGCTCTAATCAATATCGAGCTTTGGCGTGATTCGATCTATGGGTTGTGGAATACGTGGAAAATGACCTGGGATAGTTTCGTGTATGTCTCCAGATAAGGTCATATGGTGGGTAATGAATACAATTGACTCTACGGATGATTCTCTGGCCTAGTCCAGAATTCTCTAGCTTTGTTAGCCACTATATCTAGTAAGGATAATCTGTTCGACGATGGTGGGTGGAAGTGGGGTAGATCGAATACTAATATGCATAGGCCGTTGTCTATATCGATTGACTTATGGATTCGTTAGGTTGCGGGATTTGTGGATCACAACCGTAGACTCTTGGTTGTTGCGGTCCTGCTATGGTCATGTACGAAATCAAGTCCTAATCCCTAGTATCCAATAATCATATGCTTTCTCAGCTTCTATATTTAGGATTAATAACTGCGCGATCTTCTCAGAGTACCTCACAGGCATTCTTGCAACCTGGATTCTTAGGCTGGTATCTATATCTAGAAGAGTGTCTCCCCGCATCCGGTCATTTGTGGGACCAAAGGATCACAACCAAAGGTTTTTCTCTTCGAACCCTTCTACAGTCATGTGTATGTTTACCTAGGGTAATATGTAGTTGGTTGATTTGACCAAAATGTGTGTGCTTGGTCGTCTTCTATATTTAATCCCCTCAACTGAGAGCTGATCTGTCGTAAATCTGTTGTTGTTTGGAAGATTTGTATTCTAAGGTTCTGGTCTATGTCAACTATTGCCGTGACGAGATTGGGTTGAGGCACAATTGGCTCAAATACGTATTCCCTGGGCTCCCTGGGTCCCGTGATTGTCATACAAAACAATAATGTAAATCTAACTGCAACAAAGCAAATTTTAACTACGTGGAATAAATCTAGAACATATATATAATTTCTATTTTTGTATTTTCTGAGAAACTTTTAAGAATTTAAGAAAGCAGCTATTTAAACGTATCTAGAATTTGACAACTAAGATAAAACTTAAAACAAACAAAATAACCGAGTGTAGTTATTTGTCTATGCAATTTGTAGATCTATTCTAAATAATGAAATAACTTGCTTAATCTATTTTCCAGACTCTCGATCCTACCTCAGAAGTGAGGAATGAATCATAGTTTCTTAGAAACTATCAATCCCCCACACTTCCCTGGCAATATCAAAAGTAAACTTAACTGAAAAGAAGTGATTATCTACTCTATTTGATATATTTCTAACTTTAGAACTTTGAAAGCTAGAACTTGGATTTTTCAGAATAGTGGCGAATCCAATGGTGTGTGTGATCTTGTCCCCTCAGTATGATCTCCTCGTTCCTTTGTGTTCACGTGAATCCAGAAAAGTGTGTAATGCTAGCATCAGAAGTAGATTTTGGGACAAAGGCAGCTCAGAATGCAGACTGAATATAATGCGAGTAGGAGAGGGATAGCGCAAGAGTACAGAGCTTGGCTTATGCAATTCCTAGCGGGATTTATTACGGGTCATGCAACATAAAGCGTCCAGAACCTGAAACTATCCTATTTTGAAGAGCAAAACCTGCAACTTTAATGGCTTCCTAAGCTATTCCACTCCAATGGATTGGGTGAAATAACAACACCGCCCGCACAATATGGATATGTGGCTTACCAACACAATTTGAACAATGCTAACTAAGCATGCAAAGAATTGAAACTATGGCTTCTAAGCAAGATAACAGATGAACCATTGAAAATGAGAGTATGAGAAGTGAATGAGAGGTCGACCATTTGTTTGTGCACAAACCATTTATTTATAGCTTTTCATTCACCTAAAGATCAAAACCAAACCGAACTCAAACTATAAACAATGGCCAAACACTATTCTAGGGACCAAAAACATAAATGCAAGCCCAAGTTAAAAAAAAAAAAAAAAAAAGTGGTGAATCGTTGATTTTTACGCGATTCGCGTTAAAACGCTCGGAAAACACGTAAAGGACCACCACTCGAGCAGGTGCGAAGCATGAGACCGCGCCCATGCGCAGGTGGCGGTTTCGCCATCGAAGAGCAAAAGGCCAAGAGAAGAGGGGAAAAGGGAACAATAAAGCACGCGGGGCTAAGCGAGGCATGCAGGATGTTAACGTACACTTGGAGATCTTTTCAGATTCCGAACACCTTGCGAGGAGACTCGTATCATCATTGGGGCACTTTTTACGTTGTTCCGTAATACAAGACCTTACAATTTTGGTACGTACATATTTCCCCCTCGGAGAAACGTTTTAGTCATGAAGAGGCGTAAAACGGTGGGTCCGAGTATGGCAGTCCCGAAATGGGAAGTTAGAAGTTATACCTGATACGTCCGTGTGTTGAAATGACACCATCCAAAATTCCTGCTACCTGCAAAATGAAAAGAGAACTCAAGTGCAGATAGATATAATAGTTTGAAAAATAAATGCTAAGAATAACAGGGAATGATAACGTACCATTTGTGTGGGGATAGGAACTTACCTCCATCAACGCTCCAAACCTGTGAAAAAGTCATTTTAAAATGAAACACAGTGTTATATATATGAAAGTGGGCCCATTTTCCTATTCATTTACACGAGTCGATTTGGTTGATTTTGAGCTCTGGGACCCACGGTGACGGTTTCTTGCATGAGTAGAGTCGAAACGTTCGCAGTGAGATAGTGATCATGCCTCCACGTGTGGAACATCGACCTCAGTGATCACAGGTTAGTTTCCTTCAATTTATTGTTTTTCCCATCTTAAATTTGAAATGCTAAATACTCTGCAATGGGGGGGTCATTTTTGAAAATGCTAGTGTTAAAAGGTCCACCTAGGGGGCACGTAGGGATTGAGAGGCCACTTGGCTCTCGTAGATTTTGTTTTATATATTCTTTTGTATATCACGGGCTCTTTGAGTGTTTTGACCATGCTTAGTGCATGATGGCATTGTATATAAACGTTGATCATTTATATATATGTATTTATTTTGGATCAAAATCTTGGCACTCATGGTTTCCTTTCTATTTCCAGTTTCCCTATGTATACTACGATGTATGTTTATATGCTTTTTAGAATGTATGCAATGGAGAACAAATGATGCAAATGTTTGTTTCCTTTTGTGTATTTCATGATGCTGATATATGGTGATGTAGATATAATGTGATTTTGAATCTTAGCTTCTGTAAGCAATTTTGGATACCTCATGTTTGTTTTGCAAAGTGATGAATACAAACCAGTACGATGAACAGATAAACTTGCCCCACTCCTAACTCCACGCAACTAGTAAGATGCGAGGGCTCATCACCGAGAGCTAGAAAGGGCACAAGTTGCGAGGTGTAGCTGAAATGATAGTGATGAAAGACAGACAAAGCTTTGGTGGAACCAAATTGGAAGCTACAAGCTTACTCTACCCGAGTGACTTCATAGTTTAGAATGCAACTTACTTTGCGGTTTATCTAGACTTAGATCCGTAGATGGCCACATAGTAGACAAAATCTGGGTTTTTAGGATTTTAACTCTCTTGGAATTTTGAACATCTGATTCATTTATTTTTGACTCAAAGTTTCAAAGTTTGAATTGTTTGTGTATGACCATTTGCATTTATTTGTCAAGAGGACTCCCTACACTTTTCCCCATGCTACTAGTAAGAAGCGTGGGTTTAACACCGTGGGCAAAGCATAGGTGAGTAAGGGCATTTCCATCCTTTCCCAACCCTACGTCACTAGTAAGAGACGCAAGCTCATCACCGAAGGTTGGTGGGGCAAGGAAATGTGTAAAATTAAAATTTTCTGTTTGATCAACGTTTGACTTGTTTTCTTGAGTAAAACGTCAGTATGTGCTTATTTCCAAAGAGATATACATATGGGATAGATGTGACACCATGAAGCTTCTAGAATAGACCATAGGCAAGACACCTACCCTAAGAAGAAATCAAAGCGAGAATAAACTTGCAGATCTTGGTATGGTTACCGTTAAGACTTTGTCATATCTAGCTTTATTTGATAAAATGATTCCGAGATAATTTGATGACATCATGAAAATGGAGAGGTATGATTAAAGAGTTTATGCCAACAACATCATGAGTTTGTAATGAATTGCTTTGAGAATAGATTCCTTGATCACAATTTATGTAAGAAACAAGTGGACAAAATGATCCTAATCTGTATGAAAATGCAATGTAGATAGTTATATAAGTAGTGCTAGCTGCTTATGCGTAGAACCGCTTGAGGTGCAGGGAATTGACTATTTCACCAAATTCCTCACCTTCTAGCGTACATAAGAGGTATGCACCATTTCCGTAGTCCTTCATGACTCGGTATGGGCCCAACCACTTGGGCCGGAACTTTCTTCCTTCGCCGGTCTTCTTGTCGATCCGGCTATCTAGCCTTAGAACTAGATCACCTTCGTATATGTCACATTCATAGACCTTCTTGTTATACTGCCGGCACATCCGGTCAGCATAGATTCTATGTCGCTGTTCAGCATCTAACCTAGTTTCATCTAGGCTTTCTAGTTGGGAAAGACGTGCTTCTCTATAAGCGTCTTCATCCAGAATCCCTTGTAATGAAATGCAGAGACTGGGGATTTTGACCTCAAGTGGGAGAACTGCCTCCGCCCCAAATACTAGTGAGAAAGGAGTTGCTCCCGTTGGTGTTCTTATTGAGGTTCGGTGGGCCCATAAGGCCGGATATAACTTCAAATGCCAATCTCGTTTGTTTTCTTTCACTTTTAAGGAGAATGGCTTTCAGTGTCTTGTTCGCTTCGCCAGCATGTCCGTTGGCTTGAGGGTAATACAAGGAAGCCGTATGATGGCTTATCTTAAATTTATTGCATAGTTCGCGAACCTCTTCATTCTTAAAAGAAGTTCCATTATCGGAGATAATGATTTGCAGGATACCGTACTCTACAAATGATTTGGTTTAAAATGAACTTGGCGATTACAGAACCAGGTACAGTAGTAAGAGGCATAGCCTCTACCCATTTGGTAAAATATTCAGTGGCCGTGATTATAAAATTATGGCCATCTGTGGATGAGGGAGAGAATTTCCCTATTAAGTCTAGACCCCATGTAGAAAAGGGCCATGGAGTAGCGATTGGTTGTAGAGCTTGTGCTGGCATGTGGATCTCATGGGAGAATTCTTGGCACTTATGACACCTGCGTACAAACTCTATTGCATCATGTTCTAGAGTGGGCCAGAAATAGCCCATTCGATGTATTTTTCGAGCGGTGGCATGGCCACCGAAGTGGCCTCCACATATTCCACTATGGGATTCATGGAGAATCTTCTTGGATTCTTCTATGTCGACACATCTTAGGAGCATTCCATCGAACACTTTTCGATAGAGCACTTGCTCTATAATCACGTATTTAGCTACGATAATACGTAACCGCCTTCTTTGTTGTGGTGTAGCTCCTTCTGGATACGTATGGTCCATGATATAGTTAATGATATTAGCGTACCAAGGACACTTAGAGATAGAGGGTCAAGTTTCGATGTAGTATACGCACTCATCCGGAAAATATAAATCTACTAGATCATCTCCATCTAATGGGTTATCACCTAACCAATCGCAATGATTTGTCCCTTAACCGACTTCGATTTATAAACGTTAATTCGAATTCTCCCATTAAGGTTATAAAACGTCCAGCCTTTTTAGACAAGGACCCTTGTGTGAGGAAATTTCGTAAGTGGTCCATTTTTACCATGACCCTTGTTTCTTGGTTTAGCATATAATGTCGTAGGTTTTTGGTTGCAAAGACTATGGTGAGACATTCTCGTTCTGCTTGTGTATAGCGTGTTTCATAGTTGAGTAGTGTTCGGCTGATGAAATAAATCGCACGTTCTCTCTTGTCATCGTCCTCTTGGGCCAACATACAAGCTAACGAGACATTGGTAGCTCGTGAATATAAAATTAACGGGCGATCTAGCTTAGGCGGCATTAGCGTAGGTGGTGACAACAAGAAACACTTAACCGCATCAAAAGCTTCATTACAGCACTTCTTGACCCAATCAATGCTATAGTCTTTCTTGAGTAAATTGTTGATTGGATGAATGGCGAAGCTCAAGTCCGGGATGAATCTTTGTATTGCACCCAGCTTTTCCGAGAAATGACCTGATTCCAGATTCATCCGAAGGTGGAACCATTTTGAGGACAGCCCAAATTTTGGTTGGATCAACATCTATCCCTCGTGACGATATGATGTAACCTAGGAGCTTCCCTCCCGTTACACCAAAGATGCATTTTTCCAGATTTAGCGTGACTCCGTATTCTATCAGACGTGAGAGAATGACACGGAGTACTTCTGGATGGTCACAACGCTTCTTGGCCTTAGCCAACAAGTCATCTACGTAGGATTCCACGATTTTATGGATTAGATCATGAAATATATATGTCATAGCCCGCTGGTATGTAGCACCAGTGTTTTTGAGACCGAATGGCATAACAACATAGCAATAGGTTCCCCAAGGAGTTATAAACGTGGTTTTAGCTTGATCTTGCTCAGATATTTTAATTTGATTATATCCCGAGAATCCATCCATGAGAGACAAAAGTTCAAACCCAGCTGTTGCATCAACAATGACATCAATAGATGGCAACGGGAAGTCGTCCTTAGGACATGCTTTGTTGATGTCTCAGAAATCTATGCAGATGCGTATCTTTCCATTCTTCTTGAGAACGGGAACGATGTTAGATACCCATTGGGAGTAGTCGACTGGTTTGATGAATCCTACCTGGAGGAGTTTTATTACCTCCTCCTTTACCATGAGAGCTACCTTGGGTTTCATGGGTCTTGATTTTTGTTTAACTGGCTTTGCATCAGATTTAGTGATGAGGTTGTGTACCATGATGTGGGGTGCGACTCCTATCATCTCCTTATAATTAAATGCAAATGCCTTCTGATGTTCTTTGAGGATCCGAGTGTGTATTTCTACTTCTTCTGAGGTTAACGAGGACCCTAATTTCAATATTCTTGGTTCATCTTCTGTCCCGATGTTGACATCGATTGTTTCTTCGATCAAAGAGGCGTTACCCTCTTCAAACTCAGGCGGTGCTGGAGGTAAATCCAAATCATCCCCATTTTCTACTGCGTATATGCTAGGTTCCATTTGTGAGGGAAGATCCATCATGGGATTTCCGAAGTAGGAAGACGAATGTGGAATTAAGGACAAATCTAGCATATGATAGGAGAGATGTAGTGCTGCATAGGCGTTTAAGTAATCCAAAGTAGCCACATCACTATTAACCTGATCCAGGATGGTAGATTCACTTATTTAAAAGGGGATTTGTCATTGTTTTTATCAATGGTTCATCACGAATGGATACCGTGAAATGGGTATCCTCTAACTCATTGCTTGGAGTAAAACGTGATGCTGAAGTTGCTATTGAATCAGAGAGAAGATTTTTCTCTCGTGGGATTGCTTCAATGGATATAAAGTTAAATGCTTTGCTTAAATCTAATACAGCTTTTTTGTAAAGCTGCAAGTGTATGGATTTGTTTTCGTATACTTCAGAAACTTGGTTTGTCACTAATTGCGAGTCTCCTAAGACTCTGATGTTATCAACACCAATTATTTTGGCTAAGGTGACGCCAAGGAGGAGGGCTTCGTACTCAGCGCCGTTGTTTTTGCATTCAAAATTTAGCTTAAAGGTGAATGGCAGGACTTTCTCTTCGGGCGAAGTAAGAATTATACCTGCCCCTGCCCCGTAACGGCATCTAGCCCCATCAAAATGGAGAGTCCAATACTTAGCTGGGAGTATAGATGTTGGGGTATCTGCTGCATTTGCGCACTCCACTTCTACCATGCAGAGATCCTCTGACTGGAAGGGAACCAACACCTAGGGAATATCCTATGCCTACTGAATCAAATGGTAAGAACATTGGTAAATCTTGTTCTATTAACTCAACGATTTTTGTAGTAGTCCCTAATGATACCATTTCTATAGTGTTAGCCTTATCTTTGGGGGTTGGGGTTGTTTTGGCTATGCTGATAGTTTCAAGATCCGTTGTAGGTACCAACTTCTCCTCTGGTTTTGCGTCAGTGGGTTTATTAAGTTGGTTTGTTGGAAGTTCAAATTCCGAGTGCACACCTGGTCTTTTCTTTAAGTCAGCTAGGTGTATATCGAAAGGTTTTGGATCACCTTTGGCTACAAATACCTTTCCTAGATGCAAGAATCTTACTTCTTGGAATAACGTAGAAGGGATTGCCTTCATTCGGTGTATCCATGGCCGGCTGAGGATCATATTATAATTAGTTTCCCGATCTATAATATAAAACTCAGTCAAAATGGTTTTGGGTCCTAAGGTGACTGGTAGTATTATAGTTCCAATCGAAGTGGCTTTAAGGCTATCATAGCCTCTCAATGTATTTTGAGTGGTGGAACAGTTTGTTTCCCCATATCCTAGTTTTTGAAGGAAAGAGAAGGGGACTATGTTAACTGCGGCCCCATCGTCAACCATTGCTCATTTTATGTAGTTATTATAAACCCATACTTGTAAGTGTAAGGCTAGATCACCTCGGCGTGTAATCTCAACATCTGTAGGCATTTTACTTATTTCGAATATGAATTCGACATCCTTATCCGGCTCCCCGGAGGGTGGATATCAAAGTCTACATGGTTTACTTGTGTTTCAGGAGGTGGAGTGATATTAATTAGATGACCTAAACCTAATGCCTCTAGAAGAGCAGCCCTGTGGGCAGGAGAATTCTTCAGTAAGTCCAAAAATGAAATGTGTGAGAAGGTTTTTGTTAGGTCACTAATTAAATCATAGGCACCTACGGGTTTTTCTACTATTTGTTGGCTCTTATCTATTTCTGGCAGGTGACTTGGGCTTGGTTGAGAGAAATACTCTCGTGTTCTTGTTATAGCTTTGATAGGTAGTTCAGCGTCTAGTTCTACTAAACTGACTATCTTGGGTCTTGGCTGACTCCCTAATTGTGGCACAACTAATGGACTTAGTGAAGTCGAGGCTTCATGATCATTGTTTCCGTCATTGCACCCTTGTTCGTCCTGGGCTGGACTTAGTCTGTTATTATCATGATTTGGGAGTGGATCGTTAAAGATCTTGAGGGGAGCATTCTGAGGGGAAACTGCCCCTGCGAGCGTGCTTGGTGGTGGTGACACGGGATCTGCCAAAAACAAATCTGTGAAGAACTGTCTTTGTTCTTCTGGAAAATGTTGCATGAATTTATTGTAGTCACGGCACGTTCTAGTATCATGACCTCAAATTTTGTGGAAACCACAATATGAATTGGGATTGTAATTCCTGGTTTGTTGGTTTGGTGTATATTGTGGCCTAAAACTCTGATCAAACTGTTGCCTATTAGGATTAAAATTTTGCATTTGTTATTTCTGGCTTTGATTTTGGTTTTGATAACCAAATGAGTTTTGGCTTAGACCCTGTGTGGGATTTCGCTGTTGTTGTTGTTGTTGTGGATGGTTAAAATCCACTGTATTGATTGTCGGGGTAAAGTTGTTGTTTCGTTGGTTGTTTGTTTGTGATGGAGTATTGACAACATTTACCTTTTAGGCTGATCAGTTACTCCATCTGTTGTTACCCCACGATTTTTGTTAAGGATTTTAGGTCCTTGATTGACGTTCGTGGTAGTTGTAGTGTTCTGGCTGGAGGTGATTAACCTCCGTTTGTTCCATATGTCTTACGACCACTATCTATCGCTGCTTGATCTATTCGAAGAGCGCTCTCAAGTACTTCATCGTAAGTTCTTAGTGGGAACTTCTGGACTTCTTCCTTCACCTCTCTGCTGAGAGAATGAAGGAATAAATCGCATAGTTCCATCTGATCCATATTTGGAGCACTTGCCGAAGAATAAAGAACTGTACGCCATCTCTGGATGAAATGGGTGACAGATTCATTGTGTTCTTGTTTAATGTGCAAGAATTCCCTGATTCCTGTTCTTAATAGTTTGTTCATGTCAAATGCCTTAATGAACTCTGATATGAGTTGTTTAAATGAATGGATGGAAGCCTCAGGTATTCTATAATACCAATCAAGAGCGATGCCTTCCAAAGTTTTGGGGAATATTTTAGCAACAACCCCATCCCAAGGGAGTAGTTCTCGTATAGCTGTGGCGTAAGCCTTGATATGTGCATTTGGATCTCCCTCACCTTTGTACTTAGGTAAATCAGGAAGAGGTCTTGGAAGCATGACGCTTCGTATGGTGAAGTCTAAGGGCTCTTTCAAATATTCTGAATAAGTCCCTATCGCATAGGTTTCAACCATTGATGGTGGTTGTTGAGGGAGTGGTGGTGGGATGGGTTGTTGATATGGCATAGCGTATGCGTTGGTAGGGGCATAAGGAAACACCTGTGTTTGAGCAAGCATGCCGGGAGAGGAGAACATATCTCCTTGTGGTGATTTGGAGTACATGTTTAAGTATGACGGGGTATTGTCCAGGAAGGGATTGTTTTATACTAGACCGGGAAGAACAGTGTTAGAGATGGTGGGTCTAGTTGGCGTTTGTTGTGAATACTGAGGAGGCATGCCTAACGTGCCTACTCCTATGAGGAGATCTACTTGGCTAGGATGGTGTGGAGGATTGGAACCCCCTGTTTGTATGAATTGCGAATTTTGACTTGCTTGGGCAAGTTCTAACCCTCTAACCTTTTCTATTAGAGTTGAAATGACTTCACTTGGTGAAGTCACGATATTCTGCCTTGGTGGCGTTTGTTGTATACCATGGTTTTGTATAGGCATTTGATATCCTGCTATGAACTGATCACTGTCCTACCAAGTTTCTCCAAGAGTATTTCCTATATGCAATGGCATAGAGGTATTTTCTTGAAAAGAGACCTCGGGTTGCGTTTGTAAACCCCCTACAAGTGGGTATATACCTTGAGAGCGTTGTTCACTCCTAGGATAACGTATTGACTGTTCATCATCTAAGACCAGGTATGGGTCTGATTGTCTACTAATTTGTGGTCTAAGTAGCATCTGAGGAGACGAACTAGATTCTCCGGTAAACGTCATATTATTCGAGCCTGAAGGCTCTGTTTGTTGTTTTCGAGGGGGTTGATCTAACTCCTCAGTTTGAAAAGATGAATTATATCTGATTCTTGGAGTTTGTGTTGACAACTGATTAGTTGAGTAGTTGTCCCCCATACTGAGAGTGAGGGTGATGATTGTCTATTCTGTTGGGCATAGTATGCCTCAAGACCTAAGAGGGGTTTTCCATATGCATCGAATCCCAACATATTCGGGGGGTATATGAATACCCGCAGAATAATGGGAGAGAGCGAAAATGATTCGTGAAAGCTAATGAGGCGGAGAAGATGAAAAGTATACTAAACTTGGAAGAACACGTGATACTATGACTCCAAATTAGAAAGTAGGAAGTTTACGTCAGCTTCACTAATTTTGTTTGTTTCACGTCAGTTCACCAATTTTGTTGGTGAAGTGATGTGAAGGCTAATGAGGTATAGAAGGTGAAACAGTTGTTTGTTTCACGTCGGGTTCACCAATTTTGTACGTCGGAAAAGTGACAAGCGAGCGTGGGAATCTACAGGTAACTCTTCCGCGTACCCGACCTCCCGAGGTCGTGCCGAGATAGCCGGTGGGGATGGAATATGCGTGGGATGTAGACAAACTAGTTAGGCAATCTAATGTCTTCAATACACACTAGTGGAATTTGCGAATCTAAGGCAAAGAAGGCCCTTCTAACTTGAACTGGTGTGATAGATCGATCGGCAAGGATGACTGCTCGAAGGCTCCAATCAATATCGAGCTCTGGCGTGATTCGATCTATGGGTTGTGGAATACGTGGAAAATGACCTGGGATAGTTTCGTGTATGTCTCCAGATAAGGTCATATGGTGGGTAATGAATACAATCGACTCTACGGACGATTCTCTGGCCTAGTCCAGAATTCTCTAGCTTTGTTAGCCGCTATATCTAGTAAGGATAACTGTTCGACGATGGTGGGTGGAAGTGGGGTAGATCTGAATACTAATATGCGTAGGCCAGTGTCTATATCTGATTGACTTATGGATTCGTTAGGTTGCGGGATTTGTGGATCACAACCGTAGACTCTTGGTTGTTGCGGTCCTGCTATGGTCATGTACGAAATCAAGTCCTAATCCCTAGTATCCAATAATCATATGCTTTCTCAGCTTCTATATTTAGGATTAATAACTGCGCGATCTTCTCAGAGTACCTCACAGGTGTTCTTGCAACCTGGATTCTTAGGCCGGTATCTATATCTAGAAGAGTGTCTCTTGCATCTGGCGGTGGGACCAAAGGATCACAACCAAAGGTTTGTTCTCTTTTGAACCCTTCTACAGTCATGTGTATGTTTGCCTAGGGTAATCTATAGTTCGGTTGATTTGACCAAAACGTGTGTGCTTGGTCGTCTTCTATATTTAATCCCCTCAACTGAGAGCTGATCTGTCGTAAATCTGTTGTTGTTTGGAAGATTTGTATTCTAAGGTTCTGGTCTATTGCAACTATTGCCATGACAAGATTAGGTTGAGGCACAATTGGCTCAAATACGTATTCCCTAGGCTCCCTGGGTCTCGTGATTGTCATACAAAACAATAATGTAAATCTAACTGCAACAAAGAAAATTTTAACTACGTGGAATAAATCTAGAACATATATATATAATTTCTATTTTTGTATTTTTTGAGAAACTTTTAAGAATTTAAGAAAGCAGCTATTTAAACGTATCTAGAATTTGACAACTAAGATAAAACTTAAAACAAACAAAATAACCGAGTGTAGTTATTTGTCTGTGTAATTTGTAGATCTATTCTAAATAATGAAATAACTTGCTTAATCTATTTTCCAGACTCTCGATCCTACCTCAGAAGTGAGGAATGAATCATAGTTTCTCAGAAACTATCAATCCCCACAGCTTCCTTGGAAATATCGAAAGTAAACTTAACTGAAAAGAAGTGATTATCTACTCTATTTGATATATTTCTAACTTTAGAACTTTGAAAGCTAGAACCTGGATTCTGCAGAACAGTGGCGAATCCAATGGTGTGTGTGATCTTGTCCCCTCAGTGTGATCTCCTCGTTCCTTTGTGTTCACGTGAATCCAGAAAAGCGTGTAATGCTAGCATCAACAGAAGTAGATTTTGGGACAAAGGCAGCTCAGAATGCAGACTGAATATAATGCGAGTAGGAGAGGGATAGCGCAAGAGTACAGAGCTTGGCTTATGCAATTCCTAGCGGGATTTATTGCGGGTCATGCAACATAAAGCGTCCAGAACCTGAAACTATCCTGTTTTGAGGAGCAAAACCTGCAACTTTAATGGCTTCCTAAGCTATTCTACTCCAATGGATTGGGTGAAATAATAGCACTGCCTGCACAAGATGGATATGTGGCTTACCAACAGCTGAACAATGCTAACTAAGCATGCAAAGAATTGAAACTATGGCTTCTAAGCAAGATAACAGACTGAACTATTGAAAATGAGAGTATGAGAAGTGAATGAGGGGCCAGATCATTTGTTTGTGCACAAACCATTTATTTATAGCTTTTCATTCACCCAAAGATCAAAACCAAACTGAACTCTAAAACTATAAACAATGGCCAAACACTATTCCAGGGGACCAAAAACATAAATGCAAGCCCAAGTCGGCAAAAAAAAGCTGGTGAATCGTTGATTTTTACGCGAGTCGTGTTAAAATGATTTCTGGAAAACGCGTAAAGGACCACCGCTCTAAGCAGGCGAATGGTTACAGGACCGCCGCCCGATCGTAGGGGGTGGTCACGAGACCGCCCCCACCAGGGGCGGCGGTTTTCCACCGAAGAGCAAAAGGCTAAGAAAAGAGGGGAAAAGGGAAAAACAAAGCACGCGGGGGCTAAACGGGGCATGCGGGATGTTAACGCAAACTTGGAGATCTTTTCTAGATTCTCGAACACCTTGCGAGGAGACCTGTATCATCATTGGGGCACTTGTTACGTTGTTCCGGCAGTACAGTACCTTACAATTTTTAGTACGCATGTTGCCCTTGCAGCTCATGTTGCTACATTACAAGAATAAGTTTCCACTTTACAAGGCCAATTGGCATAGGAACAGGAATAGGTGCAGGCACAAGTACAGTTCAGGCATAAGGCCCACCTCCAGAGGCATAAGAACAAGCACTAGTATAGGTTCAGGCACAGGGCCCACCTCCACGAGCACTGGGATAGGGGCCAATTTTGTTGGGACAGTGGTCCATAGAGAGGTGACACCTATGTAGTTTATATTCATGGAAAGATACAAAGATATTGTGAATGAGGCTGGTATTATCGGGATCAACTTTCGGATGTTGATATACATGTTTTTTCGTATACCGAGAGCACGAGCACAATAAGCGGCCAATGTGAGGATGAGTTCACGGACTCATAGTTCCATTAGCTCAAAGATCCACCATTCTCATAGGCAGGGTGAGTGGGAGGTGACCAACTCACAAAGACATAGACCCGGATGAGGGTGCATGAGAGAGCAACAGAGGTGTGGGCCCTCCCGACGATGATATAGGGGTATGGTTATGTGGATGTCGTAGTTTTTATTTTTGATAGATATACCGATATATAGACATTCTAATATATAGATGGATGATGATATTTATATGGTGTGTTTGGTTTTCATTTCCATTGTATTGTTATCATGGAAAGTAGATATAGGCATGGTTTGATTTGATTTCCAAGTTAATGATTTTATGGAAACTAGATGTGTAGGCATGATTGAGTTACGATTATGTGATTGAATGGTTTAATTTCTAATGTATTGATGTTATAGAAACTAGACGATTAGGAATGGTTGAGTTTGATTTGTTTCATTTGAATTTTGCAAGTTATTGATATTATGGAAACTAAATGTTTAGACATGGTTTAGTTGATGTTATTTGTGAAATGAAATGATGTTGTGTGGAATAGTTTAATTTCCAATGTATTGATATTATGGAAACTTGATAGTTAGGCATTGTTTTATTATGGTTATTTTATTGAATGGTTTAATTTCCAATGTATTGATGCTATGGAAAATTTATAGCTAGGCATGGTTGGGTTTAATTTCCAAGTTACTAATTTTATGGAAAATAAATGATGATGTAGGGTTTTTATCGAGTTAATTTCAGACTTGTTGTTTTTATGGAAATTAACTAACTCGAGTGTTTATTTGATGGGGAAATGATGATTTAGAAAAGTGTGGCTGAGCTAATTATCAATGTAAAATCATAGCACCCCAAATGAGCTCTAAAAATCTAATTTTCTAGGGCATACTCATTTTATGTGATTGCATAACATTGGATCATTCCCCAAGCTATGGGACTTGCAAATGGGAATGATCCTCCAGAGAAGGTTGGTTCCTCTTCCTAATCCTAGCACTAAACTACTCCTATGGAAGGAAATACAACTATCTACTCCTAATCTAACAATTCCAAGGGACCAAGGAGAGAGAGAGAGAGAGAGAGAGAGAGAGAGAGAGAGAGAGAGCATGAAAATAAAGAAATCCTACACTACAGAGAGTGATAGCACCAAGAAAAGGGAACTACCGATCACAAACCCAACTACCTGAAATGGAGAGAGGTGAGTAATGGAGAGGATGGACAGATGCATCATAGGCCAAGGATAAAGTTCACACGTGAGAACACCATTTCAAATCCCTTAAACATAGCTCCCAAAGCCTGCAATGGACATCAGAGATATGCACAATATACCCTGCAATGGTGAGAGGTGAGAAGAGACAACAAAATGAGCAAAGAATGGACAAAACGCATCATGAAACATATTTTATTGCTCCAGGAGTTCACACAGTACACCATTAATGGGAAAGAGGCAAGAAAATGCCATTATAAATCCAAGGGATGAGGATTAAACTCCACATTCGACTCGGAGAAGAAAGAGAGAGGGGGACAGGAAGAATAATGAACAACCCTTTACAATGAATCCTACCCCCTGTATTTATAGATTTGATGGGAGAGAGAGAGAGAGAGAGAGCGCAGAAAAGAAGGTCGAAACTCAACCACTTTGTTGGTAATGCTGATGATAAAATCTGCCCCAAATCCATCTTTAATGCATCAATCATTGGCTCGGAACCTTGAAGGAAGAGGAAATGACGAAATAGATCAAATCTGATCTGGTTGTTGAGGCAAGAAGATTGCACATTGAAATCTTGAAGAAGTTTTCTCCATTTTCTTCACCTAACCTCCTCAAAAATAAAGTCTCAGACCTCCATGGCATAGGTGAGGCCAAGATCTTTCCAACGGCATCAGATTTGCAATATTTTGAGCCCTGAGTCGAAAGATATGCCCCTTCAAAGTTTGTATTGAGTCCGTACAAATGGACGGGAATTTTTTTTGAAAAATGGGTCCCCTTTTGATATGGCACACGTGGCAGCCAAATTAGAGCAAAAATCAGGCTCGTGGGTCCATAATTTACCCTTTACCCTTTCGTGAAATGAAAACTTAGAAAACCCCTACGGCCCCGAAGCTCTGCCTTTTGACTCGCTTGACCATTTTCCCTTGCCTCCATTTCATCCTGATACACGTGGAGATGTGACACTTGTTTAAGCTTCTCTTTTTTGGATTCACCTTTGGAGGAACGCTATTAGGACACGTGGTTCCCTCTGCTGGCTCTTCCATACTTAGTTAATTTTGGATTCTTTCCTGAATGGTTTTAATCCTAAGGGCTTTGAATCTTCGTCATTTCTTCCCCTTCTTGCTCCCGGGTTTCTCGTGACATCTTTGCTCCTTCATTTTTGAGCCCACGTGTAATCTGTTTGTCATCCTAGAATGTGATCTCACGGGTCTGAGTCATTTTCTTCATAATTTCCTTATGTGCAGGAGTTGTCTTGACCAAATTTTCTGGGGGGCAAATTTGGGATAACATTAACCTCAAAGGGCTCCATTCCCTACAAGTGTTGCCTACATAGCCCTTTCTAAAGGGACCTCAGGCCGATGTAGTTATCCCATAAACCAGGGAAGAATGAGATTGGGTTAGGTCAGATGAATAGGTAGGTTGGATTGATAGGTTGGTTGGGTAAGGCATGCTTGATAAAATAGGCAAGGTCAAATGTTGAATAGGTAATAGGAAAGGTGAATTAGGCATAGGCATAGATGTAGATGTAGATGTATAGGTCATTCAGTTTCGATGATCTTGTCCTGTTGAACAAAAAATAAGGTAGGCAGAGGTGAAATGAAAAGAATCAAAATTCCCCAAGTTGGAAAAGACCATAAATGTCATACCCTTAGACTTATTGAACGTAAGTCCCTAGATACATTGCATGATGTGATAGGTCTATAGGTGAAAGAAGTGGCGTGATCACTATGTGTAAAGTACATATGTCGTCCCTTGAATTGAGGTAGGAGATAATAAATAGAGGGTAAGGTGGAAGAGGTTTTTTAGCGTAACCTTGTTGTGGGACAACATGCCCCTTCTGCAAGATACCCAAAACTAGAATAGGAAAGTCCATGACCAAAAGTTTGTATTTTTCATGATTTTTTCTTTTCTTTTTGCTTGTATAGAATGATCGATGTGGGAAGTCTATAATGGAATAAATATGTTCTTCTTGAGGTCTTCGTGAAGTTGATCGATGCGGGAAGCTCCTAAATTATTTTATTTGAGAGATACATGTTAGTTTCCTTTTTGGATAGACTAATTACAATAAGTGGTTGGCTTTGTATAGTTGTCCTTCAAGTGAGCAGTCTAATTATAACAACAAGAAAGAGAGGTAGATTTCCTTTTGAGGGAATCATCTATTTACAAGAAGTTTGAATCAAGGAGTAGAGTTTTGGTCATCCCGTGTGTATTTTTGCATTTTTATTTTTGAAATGAAAGTCATGGACAAGACTATAAAGGAGTGTAGGCCTCTTTTATAAAGGCAAGACCATAACACAAAAAGGTTAGCTATGAAAGAGGGGTTTCAAGTGACGAATGACCATGGGATTCCATCTTGAAAAGAACAAAAATATCCATGAGAATCATGCCATGAGTAGAGTTTTGGTACTCATATTTAAGACAAGGATGAATGGTGATGGATAATTAAAAAATTCTAGTTTAGTCGTTGGTCCTTAAAATAGGTAGATGGAGGAAAGGTTTGTTAACGGGAGGACGATCATATAGGTGACATAAAGTGATGTAGTACTTTATTCAATAGTAGAATGGTCAAAGATGCAAGAAATTAAGGGGCTCAATTTCAGGTTTACCTTCAAGGGAAGATAAATGATAAGCACCTGATCCATAAGTATGGGTGAAAATGTAGGGTCAAGCCAATTATGAGCAAACTTTCCACGTTTGCTTTTCTCTTCTTTGGTTACGTGTTGATTTTTCTTTAGGATAATATCACCGATCTTAAAATTTCACTCATGAACACTTATGTCATAGAACGCTTCATGCTTGGTATAGTTGAATATGGTCTTGAGATTTTAAATGACATTCATCTAATAGCTCAAGTTATGCCAAATGTTCTTGGTGAAAATCATTGTCAGATAGCATATCTTTGAGTGATATATGAAGAGATGGAATTTGGACTTCAAGAGGCAAGATGACCTCTGTACCATAGACCAAATAAAAGGTGTAGCATTGGTAGAGGTACGAATGCTAGTATGGTAAGCTCATAAGGCAAAAGGAATGTGTGTGTGCCAATCCTTTTTAGTGTCATTGACAAATTTCATAAGAATTTTGTTGGAAGATTTGGCTTGGCCATTTGTTTTAGGATAATATGGTGAAGAGAAATTGATTTGAATACCAAATTTATCACAGAGTTTTCATAGGGTTTTATTTTTAAATTGTTTACCATTGTTAGTGATGAGGAGATGAGGAACACAAAAAATGACAAATGATGTGATGGTTGATGAATTCACATATTTTCTCAACTTTGGTAGAAATGAGAGGGATGACTTCCACCCATTTAGTGTAGTATTCAATTCTTTGTGATGATATATAGATGACGTTGACAAGAATTAGGGTTAATCTCTTCGATGGGATCCAAACCCCATTAAGAAAAGGGAAAAAGTATCCGGAAAATTATAAGGCGTGACTTAGGGTGTGATGAAGGTTAGCATGTTGTTGACATTTCACACAATGTTTTACATATTCACAATAATCTTGGTTAAGGGTTGGCTAGTAATAGCCAAGGAAAAGGATGCGCTTGGAAATAATGTGGCCACTAAAATGTCCACCACAAATCCCATCATGTATTTATTTAATGGTGTATGAAATTTCAGAACTAGTGAGGCACCTGAGTAGGATACTATCAAAGCCATGTTTGTAGAGAAGACCACCCATGATGATGTAACATGAGACCTTGTGGAGCAAGGCTCTCCACCATTACGAGTAAGGTCGGGGGTAGAATGGAAAGGGAGAGGTAATGTGTGAATTTATTATACCAAATGTCACCTGGGTTGGTTTCGATACGTCCCATAAAATTAACACCGGGAATGATGTAGGAAGGTGACTGCAACCATTGTACTGTGACAAAGAATTTTGAGTTGGAAGGTGAGGTAGGTATTTGTGAGGTGAGACAAGCCATGGTATCTGTGAATTTGTTGGTGGATCGCGGAGTAGTTTGAATGAGGTAATGGTCAAAGGTGGTCAAAAGTAAGTTGACATGGAACTTATACTTTTGAAGGACCTCATACGACACTGGTATAAACCATTGACTTGGTTCACAACCAGTTGGGAATCACCAAAGATATTAATAGTTTTAACATCTAAGGCTATGGCAGTTTGAAGGCCTAAGACAAGTGCTTCATACTCGACGATGTTATTGGTGTAGTCGAAGTCTAATTTTAAGTATAAACACATAGGCTTTCCATAAAGAGGAATGAGGATAACCCCCGCACCAACCCCAAATTAGCATTTAGAATCGTTGAAGAATAAGGTTGTTTGGTAAATGGTAGATCCATTGGGAAAATCATTGATGAAAAGGGTAGCAATAGATTCATCCCTGAAGTTAGAAGATTGATATCCAGAAGTGGATCATCCGCAAGTTGATCTGTAATGGTTTGGCCCTTAAAAAAACTTTTGATGAATGAATTCTAGGTCTAGGTCTGCGAGGAGCATAAGCCATTTCGAGGTGCATTGATTTTGGTAAGGTTTTACATACATATAATATAGGGGGGTGGTGTTAGTGACTATGAAGGTTTTATGGTTAAGTAGGTAGTGGCAAAGTTTGGTGGCTATGAAGACTAAGTCTAGGCAAAGCTTTTAAGCATGGGTATATCTAGTCTCGTAGTATAAAAGTGTATGGGTTATGTAATAAACTACTTTCTCCATGTGTTTCTCATTACGATGAGTGATCATGGTACCCAAGGAATGGTTAGTGGTAGAAATGTATAGGTAGAAAGGTTTGTCATCTTTAGGTGGGATGAGCATGGGTGGTTGAAGAAGGTATTTCTTTAACACTTCAAAGGCTTTATGGCACTCATCATTCCAATTGAAGGAGACATTCTTTTTAAGAAGATGATGAAAAGGGTGACATCGGTCAGAAATTTGGGAAATAAAGCATTGAATGGATTGTAATTTGCCTTGCAAAATATAGGAAGTCATCAAACGTTAGTAGGTGGGGCATCTATAAAATAGCCTTGATTTTGAGGGGATTGAATTTGATGCCCTGCAAAGAAATGATGAAACCAAGGATTTTTCCAGAGAGAACTGTAAAGATGCACTTCTTTGGTTGAAGGTGAACACATTATTTGATGAGATGGTCAAAGATGATTTTGAGAACTAGGAGGTGTTCAGCACGACCTTTGGAATTACCGAGAAGGTCGTCGACGTAGTCTTCCAATATTTCATGCATGATGTCATGGAATATATAGGTCATAACATGTTGATAAGTGGCACCAACATTTTTAAAGCCAAAGGGCATGACGTGATAATAGAAAGTCCCCCAAGGGGTGATGAAGGTGGTTTTGTGTTGATCCTCAGGTGCTAGTAATATTTGATTATAACCCAAGAACCCATCCATGAGATATAACATCTTATGGCCAATCGTAAGATCAACAAGTTCATCAATGCTAGGTAGAGGAAAGTCATCCTTAGGGAAGGTGAGGTTAAGGTCGTAGAAGTCCATGGAAATGTGGAGTCCCCTGTCATCTTAGTGACAGGAATAATGTTAGAAATCCATTGTGGATAGTTGATAGGTAGAATGAAAGAAACAGAAAGAAGGCACCGAAGTTCTTCTTTGAGAAGAAGGGCAATACATGGATGCCTTTTTCACATCTTTTGTTTCACATGTTTGGAATTAGGGATAGTAATGATATTGTGGACCACAATATTTGGGTCAATACCAAGCATATCAGCATAAGACCAAGCAAAAATGTTGCTATGATCTCGGAGGAAAGAGGTGAAGGATTCATGTTCAATAGAATCTAAAGATTGGCCTATCTTTAGAATGTGAGGGTCATCCTAAGTGTGAATGTTGATCTCTATGGTTGATTCATTTAGCATGGTTTGTGTCTTAGAAGGTAATGACTAGTGAATGTAAGAATCTTCTACACCTAAATAGGTGAGAATGGAATCATCATCCGACATTGAATGACATTGATAGAAGGTGTGTCTTCCTCCAACATGTCAGGATAAAGAAGAGGAAGGGAAGAGGGTGCCTCACCATCATGATGATAGGTTAGAGGTCCCAAAGAAATGGTGTTTACGAATTTTTTTAGGAGGAATGGATTCTGGATCCATGGAATTTATGGGTGAAGGTGGTGCTGATAGGCGAAGAAGATGAAGAAGGTGAAGAAGGTTGATCTTCCTCAACAAGGTCAATTCTTTCCCTCTTATGACTAGGTGGTTCAACAAATCCAATACCATAGTATTCCTTATGTTTGTGGGTAGTGCAAGGAATAACAATGTGTGACGACCTTGTTCGTAAAGACCAAATCCAAAGCCTTTCCAAGCACAACGATGAAGAAAGATGCGGGAGAAGTGACATTTAGTGAGGTAATGAAAGTCAGAGGAAAAAGGTTGTGTTTGAGTGGGTGTTTTAGGAGAATAAGAAGAGGTATCAAGTCCCCCGAATGTCAAGTTGGTGTGAAGGTGGGGATGACCATATGGAAAAACTTCTCCTATACAACGATCATAATGTGGGTGCAAATGAAGGTTTCGTACTCCCGAGGATTTGGAAAGTGTCGATGTTATAGAGGCAATACTCCCTAGGGCAAGGCATTGAAAATAAACTACCAAAGGGTTGGAATTCAATACTTGGGTGGCGGGAATGGATGAAATAAAAGGGTTGGTAGATGGGTTAAATTTGGAAGCAGAAGAACAATGGGGAGAGATGGGTGGTTGAGGAAGATGTAGAAGTAAAATTGGTAGATGAAAAAATGGAAGAAGATGAAGCGGAAATGGTAGTAGATGAGGTGGAAATGTAGTATATGAGGTAGAAGTGGTAGTAGATGAGGTGATAATGGTAGTAGATGAGGTAGAAGTGGTAGTAGATGCCTTAACTAGAATAAGGACATCATTGGGTCGATACAACATGTTGCAGGTTTTGAAAGGTGAAGGATCTGCTTGAATAGTGTAAGGGTGTCCTTCATATTCAAACTTGATGTAGTGGTGAAGATTCAAAGGTACACACCCCATGACATAGATCCAAGGTTAGCCAAGTAGCATGTTGTATTGGAATTCCCCTTTAAGAACATAGAACAGTTCAGGAATGGTGCAGGGACCCACACGGATGTGGAGGATGACGGTGCCGAGAGTAGAAGTCAGAGCATCGTTGAAAGAACATAACATAACTGGGTTATTATGCATACAATTAACAGGTATGCACATTTGTTTGTACACACGAGAGGATATAATATTAATAGTTGCACCTCCATCAATCATAATGTGTCAGACACAAGTATCTTTGATGTAGATGGAGATGAAGATGAAGAGGGTAGGATCATGATCCTCTCGAATAGTTAGGGGCAATCTTCGAGTTAAATAAACGATGGAAAAAACATGGTGAGTGACAGGAGAATAGAAATTTTAGGTGAAGTAGTGAGAGCATCCACATGATGAGGGGTGAATATGGAAGAAACAAGCATAAGGTCATTTGGTAGAACCTCAATAGTTTGCAAGATCTTAAGGAGGGCTGGTGATGAGACTCAGAGGTTTGGATGAGGTCATATAAAGAAATTTTTAGAGGATATTGATGAAGTTGTTTGATCATGGTGTGATGTGTGACTCCATCAGAAATTGGATAGGTTGGCCCACATATGGTTACCTTAGGGATGGGTGCAGGTGGAATGGTAGGTGTAGGTGCACTAGATGGGTTTCTAGCTTTCTCTTTTCCTTTTTCCTTTTGTGATCGAGTAGCTACTCAAACCATATTTATCTTGAAGACCGAAGGAGGAAAAGAGGGTTGTGGAGGTGGAGATGAAAGTCATTGAATAGATATAGGGTGAGGTGTGGAAGAAGGAGAAGGAGGAATGTAATTCTCCTCTAATTGGTCATCTTCTTCCAAGGGGATTTTTGAATTACAAAGCTGAAGGAGAATGTTTCTAAGGGCCTTACAATCCTCAATATCATGCCCTAGAGAGCAATTATATGCAAAAATCTTAGTATCGTCAAACCCTGCTGGTTTAGGTTTGAGTGGGTCATAAGGTTTAATGGGTGGTAATGTGATAACAGAGGTTTCTAGCAACCTAGCAAGGACATTGGAATAGGATCGCCAATGGATCAAAATGTAAATCTAGAGTGAGTTTTGGTGAAGGAAAAAGTGATTTTTGTGGAAGAAGTGTTGTAGGAGGTGGCGTAGATGGGGCTACCTTTTTGGTAAGTAGTGAAGATTTTTTATTTAGGTTGCACCTTCTTGGGTAAAGGTGCAGGTGGGGTATGTGAGGTAGAAGGAGCAGAAGATGAGGGAAATCTAAAAATCCAGGGTGAAAGTGGCGGTGTTAGTTGTGATATGGTGGTAGGTAACAAAGAAGATGTAGGCAAGGGAGGTGATGAAGGTATAGGTGTGGGTGCGGGCTGAAGAGGTGGTGAAGGTAAAGGTGTGGGAAAATGAGGTGATGAAGGTAGAGGTGTGGGTGTGGGATACCACACTTGGGATTTGTTTTTGTGAAGAGGTAAAGGTGTGGGAAAATGAGGTGGTGAAGGTGTGGATGTGGGTTTTCATACCTTGGACTTTCCTTGGTGAAGTGGTAACTTGACCAAGGTAGAAGGATGTGGGCCTAAGATCAATGGAAGGGGCGAGGGAGAATAAGGCCTAAGAGATTGTGTCTTCTTCTTAGGCACGGGAGTTGACTTTGTGATGGTGGTTGTTTAGTAGTTAGGTCTAATTTGACTACGGGATGTAGTAGACTAGGTGTAGGATGGACCCCCAATGTAGTGTTAAGTTTAGGTGTAGGTGGAGGTTTAGGTGTTGATGAAGGTTTGGGTGTAAGTGAAGGTTGAGGTGAAGGTGAGGCTGATGAAGAAGATGCTAATATGATTGGTTCAGGCATCGTGGTCTTAGTTGTTTGGAATATCTTTGGATAAATGGTTGAAGTATCTCGGGGTCAACATCTTCATTTGGGTAGGTATTGGGAGATGCAAGCACCCCTAGAGTGTAGTGTGGTCAACATACTCTAAGTGATCGGCCAAATGAGAGAATGACATAGAGGTAGAGGAAGATGGCGATGACATGGTGGTAATCCCTATGAAAAATCCGATGTACGTAAAACAAGGAATTTTTGGCTTCTAACTCGTATGTAGAAGTTATGCAAGAATATTAATAGGATCTTAGTAGACCCTGGGAGACACATCACTAACAGGAAGAGAGTATAAAAGTGACTCCTCTATGGGTCAAGGGGAAAGAAAGGTAGGTGATGTAGCCTCTTCCTTAGGTGGGGAAGAGGATGAAATAGGCTCTTCCATGGGTAAAAGCGTGGATAGTGCGGGCTCCTTGATAGGTGGAGGGATAAGTGGGATAATCTCTATAGTAGATGAAGGAGTAGGTGACATAGGTTGTTGGGTAGGTAAAATAGTGGGTAGGGTCAGATCTTCCATGGGTAGAAGAATAGGAAAGGTATGCTTATCCATGGGTAGAGGAGTAGGAAAAATAGGATCCTCTGTGGGTAGAATAACACACGTAAGAATTTCGTCAATAGATGGGATGAGAAGCAACTGAGAAAAATAAGTAGGTATGGTATCAAAGATGGCATGAACTTTGTGAACATTGGTGTCATAGGTCTCACTTGCTTGGTTTGATGAATGGGTATGGTTTGGAAAAGGTTTCTTAAAGATATGCAGGTTTTGATTTTTGGCACGTTGGGGTTATCCAGGATGAGATCTCCATTATCTAGCATTTCCTGGACGATGTTCTTAAAAGTTTTATAGTTGCCATTGTTATGGCCCCTAATGTGGTGATAGTTGTAGTAGTCATTCTCCTTATACCATGTTGGTACGAAAGGAAGGGTCAAAACCAGTATGTGGTTTGATTGGCAGAAGGGTGATAGTGCCTTCTTTTAACAAATTTTCCAATACAGAGGAGTAAGGTTCTCCTATGGGGTATAACATCTTTGTTCATACTTATACTAGAAATTCTGAACAAGGGACAAATTAGAAGGAGGTTTTAGTTGGTTTGATAGATGAGAAGGGCTAGATTTTAGAACCACCACGTTGGTGGATCCTTTTGCCTTAGATAAATTGATTTACTGATTTAGAAGAGGAAGAGGATTCATTTGATTTAAACAGAGCACTCTTGTTGCGTAGCTGAAGTTTATTCTCTTCAAGGGCATGGATTTCTAGCTTCCAAGCCATGGTGAATGCCTCATCAAACATTTAAAATGTTTTTACTCGAAGAGTTGGGTAAATGTGCCCGACAATAATCGCTAGTGAACAACTCTACCAACTCGGTTGTGGAAGTTGAAAGGAAAGATGATTTACGAGACCTCACCAATGTGTAACAAATTCAATGATAGACTCATCCTCGTACTAATGAATAGAGTATAAATTAGTCATGGAGACATTCTTGGAGATATTAATGGAGAAGTGGTCAAGGAAGGATTGGGCTAACTGATTGAAGGAGAAGATTGAGTGCTTTGGTAAAGCACTGTACTAATCTAAAGAAGGTCTTGTTAAGGACATGGGAAAAGTCCTTAAGAGTAAGGCGTCATTATGGGTAATCGATAACATGACATGTTTGAATGATTGCAAATGTTGTTTCAGACTTTCCTTGCTATTAAATTGATTGAACTTAGGCATATCCCAATGTGCAGTCTAAGGATGAATGGGTATAAATAGATGAATAGGCTCATTACAGATTTCATCATAAGTCAAGGCATTGTGAGATCTGAAAATAGATTCTTCGAGGGTCTACATCTTATCCATCATCATATTTATAAGATCATTTGTAGGATTTGATTGAGGGACGCCCCTGCGGTATAAGGGGGTGGATGAGGTAGATAAGTCATAGACGACACACTAGTGTATGGTGGTGCCAAATAATCAAACTGCAATGGGGGTATATAAGAGGGAATAGATGATGAAGGGATATACCCCGAATGAGAAACAAAGGTAACATGAATTTATTGAGGTAGTGTATAAGTAGGTGGAGCTTGTGTGGAGACCCTCGTAGTAATTGGTGGAAGAGTCTAGGGTATGGAAAGGACTAGGTTCTAGAAGGGGGTATGAGATGCCGAAGCGACTAGTGGCTAAGAAGTAATGGGTACATGAGGTGTTGATGATGTGGGTATCCCTACACTAAGAGATGGTTTTGGATGTTTTACCAATCATAAAAAGCGGTATTGGTTAGGCAACCGATGCCTTTGGTTTGCATCACTTCTTGAAATAGACCTATGCCGGTTGGGTGATCGGTGTTGGTAGGGGAAATTTAGGAAAAATATTAAAAATAAGGTTTTGGGAGCTCTCTGTGATTGCACAGAGAGTGTGGGATACTTGGGTAAGGTTGTGGGAATTTTATAAAGAATCAGCAAAGGTGTTGGAGGTCATTAAGTGAGAAAATGATGGGTTGATAGAATACTTTGGGTAAATGGGACCTAGGAAGTATTCGGGTAGAGAGGAAATAAAGAGAACTAACCATAGTAGATCTATAACCAAGTAAATGAAGACAAATAACAGGTTATATAAGTACTTAATAAGATCTAAATGCTAGTGAGAGTTGAGTAGATGGTTGGATGTGTGTAGAGATTTGGACCATGCTCTAGTACCACAACAATATGAATTTGAAGATTCTCATGCAAATGGATGTTGAAGATTGGATGCCAAGAGGGTACAGTGCTATGGTTCATTGTTTTATTGCTTGGATGCTTGAGAGTTTAGAATGTAATACTGTAAGAATCTAAAGTTTAAGAACCCAGGTAAAATATTGGAAATCCTTATTTAAGGTAACCGACGACGGTTAGGTGACCGGTGTCTTCGTACGAGGAATAACCAACGCCGGTTAAGGAGAATAGGTCATATATGCTAAAAATAGTTGATTCTTCCTAAATTTGGTGTGATTGAGATTTTGGTTCTGATTCACAAGTGTGGAATGGCACTAAATGGATTTGGAAAGTGGTTAGAGGGATAATAGGTCATTAAGATTAGGGTTAAAGTGAGTCATAGTTGGTTAGGATGAGTGGGGACTTAGTCTAGGGTGAGGTGGAGAGGTGAGGTGGTTAGGTGACGTGGGTAATTAGCTTAATTTGGGTAATTAAATTAATTAAAATTTGTGCAAGTGGGCATGGTGGAGGAATAATATTGAATTAATTAATCAAAGGGAGTTTAGAGGGTTACAACCCACTTTTGGGTGTCTACACTAGTTTCAATGAAACTAGATTTTTCGAAGATCCTTCCCTCCAAATTTTGGATGATTTTTCCTGCCAAATATTTGGAAAATTGAAAATTTCTTTAGGGAGGGAAAAATTCTAATGAAAATCACAATCTTTCATATCCCTAAAAAATATAGACTTCATGGCACAAAAACTAGTTCACGTGAAACTATATTTTTCAAGGATCATTTCCTCCAATTTTTGTAGGATTCCACCCACTGGAACCTTGGGAAGTGAATATGAGCCTCGTTGTCATTTCAATACTCCATCATGGAAGATATTAATGGAGTCAGTGTTCTTCCTTCATCATTGGGATGCTTTAGAGAAGAAAATTTAGCTCAAAACCTTGGTACGATCAATTTCTTTGTTTGTCGGCAGTGAAAAATATCCATCCTTACAACCATGGAAGATTTGAGAGAAATTAGCATGGCGTATGAAAAATTCACAGGTTTAATGGAGGATATTATTGAGAAATCATGGAGTTCATGAGGAAATATGAAGTGGGCATAGTTATTTCAAGTTTTGGAACTTTCGGCAAAGACTTTGTGTGAAGAAGAAATGGGAAGAAGCAAGGTATTGTTGACACAAAATCATGCAATTTGGGTAATTATACAATCTTAATCACATACTACTATTTGTTTGGTTCTTGAATAAGAAAATTAATTATTAACCCATGTCTTTGGCCATTTTTGTTGCTTTCTATTTCTACTTTCAGTCTTGCACCTTTACTAGCCCAATATGTCCTTTTACACTTCATTTTTACTCTTCTCGGACTGGAGTGCCTAGTTAGGATGCCACCGTCAAGCGCCGTCTTCCCCTCTGGGTGCCCTTGTCCTCTTTGTACTTTACTCACACTTTTTGGGTCCTTTATAGCCATTTGAGCATCTTATATTTTTGGTATTCAGCCTTTTTAGGGTTAATTACGAAATTTAAGCAAAGGAATCATATAAATATAAAGTTATGTGATCATAATAAGGGACCAAGAATTAATAACTACTTATCACCACCTAAGGTTGCATCCATCTAGATCCATCAAAAGGGACAAAGGCTAGTTCATCTACATCACACTTCATAGGAGGGGAGTTTATTCTATTCCATGGACACATTATTTACATTCTACATCTAGCTACTTGCTCACCACTTCAAGTGTGACATGCACTAGAATGACTTAGTCACAATTCTGCACACATACACACACATAACTACATTGGGTATGAGATGTAATGCAATGCTCAGTTATAATTCCATCATTTTGGAAGCCGAGGATAGTATAAACCCTTCATTTACATCTTTTTTTTTAGGGTTTGATGCTTTGTTTGGGGTTTTACAGGTGATTCATTCATTCTAGATCCACAATGACATTTGGTGGAATTCAGGGGACATACACGCGACAAAAGGTGAAAAAGTGTGAATCCCTAACAACCATATCAGGACCAAGTTCTAACCATTTCTATTGACCATTCTACCCATAACTGAGACTAGAGTGCCCCAGGTTCCCCTATCCTTCTCTAGGCACCTCGGTCACAGCTAAATATGTTAAATCTATAACTCTTTAGGATTCTGTGTGACGGTTCTCCATTTACATTCAACCAATCATCACTACGACATAGTCTCAAAACCTATTCAAATCAAATAAGGATATCCTAACCCTCTTTACATGTAGAATTTCATATTATGTTATTTAGTTTCCTGGGTATTATTTTTGTATTTCATTATTCATTTATTTCTTTGTAAAATTGCATTAGATTAGGCTATTATTTATATTTTAGCATAATAAGGTATGAACAGTTAGTCATTTTTCTAGTTTTACACCTATTTGGGGGTGGGGCACATTTTATTGTCTCCATTCTCCCCACTATCCCTAGGATAGTTGGGGCAGCAAAATGTACCTCCTTCCGTAGGCTTGAAAAGTGGTAGGAAGTGACTAGAGAGCTAGGATGATGAAAGAGAAAGGCTTAAGCACCCAGGTGACAAAGTTTGTGGTTGCATGAAGAACTTGTGAAAGGGTTGAGCATGGGTGAATTTTTATGTCCCAACTATCCCTAGGGATGGGACAGAAAAGTGTGCCCTCACCAGGAGTGACAAGTGGTACTTCGTAATCGCATGACGGGAAGCGATAGGATTAGGTGAGAAGGGGTTTATCTTGCATCATCGACTTCAATAAGGTCATGTGGTGGACCAGGGGGATTAATCGGGTATGGAAGAAATTTTATTTCCCAAATATCTCAAGGGTATGGGATGTAAGGGAAACAAAAGTGTGCCTTTACCTGGTGATGACATGTGTCCACCCTTGAAATTGACTAAGTCCCGAAAGCTTACCTTGGAGAGATACTCAAAGATGAAGTTTCTAGAGCTCTAAGAGGATGTTTTGGGAATTTATTTATATGAAATTAAATTAAAAAATCCATTTGAGAATAATGGGATGGGTCTAATTATCTAATTCTTCTTGAAAATCCATTAAAAAAATAGTCTTTTTTTCTCGGGACCGCAGGGCGTGCCTTCTAAAAATAGATCTGCAGAAAGAAGCTCTTTGGACTTGTGAAAAATATAAAAGAACCATCATTTAGATAATTGCATTAAATTTACAATGGTATATTGTTTCAACTCTAACTCTTTATAGATATCCCATAATCATCTTTCGAAGCTCTGCAATCGCTTTGAACTGCAAGCTCCTTCACCTTCAAAAACTCGCTTTCACTGAACTTGTCCCTAAACCTTCAAATATTCCCTAAAATTTCCTAAATCACTTGAAATATGATCTTATCTCCTTAATACCACTTCCCGATGAATTTGGGCCTTCAAATATACTCTAGGGGTGCACACCTGCCTTAGAAAGGATAAAAATAGACATTTCTAAGTCTACTAAGAAAGTTGCCTTTAGAAGCACTGCATCAGAATGACATGATTCACCCTGTCTCAAAATTTTGAACACTTGGGTAGGTATGTACGACACATATTAAGAATTTCAAGGATACGATAGACACCACAAAGGGGGAATATTGATCTAGAGAGGGTTTATGAAGGCTTAGGAGCAAAAATTTCGACACTTGGGTCCGTTGTCATGCTTGAAAATTTAAAAAAATTCAGGTTGCAGATTTTCATGACAACATAGATGAAGCAAAAGAGCTGCTAGAATTTATTTTCCGTGAATAAGGCACATTTATTACATTTTCTAGCTCATGCATGGCATTCTTTGAAGAGATTATTCCAATAATATCCACCCTTCATGATTCCGAGCATTTTTGTCCTTGGAGAAATATGCCCTCCCCCTCCCCATCATGAAACTCATGCCAAATTATGTCAACCTAGTTCACCTCAATGTACCTTAAGGGAACACCACTCACATATTTTCTAAACAAAATACAATAAATGAGCACATAAGGGATGGATTGGAGCCTAAAATACCTTTTATTGGTCTTAATCAAGTTTTGAGGACATTGGTCTATATGGAGAAAGTGCACAAGGTTGCAGTCTAGTAGTTGGTACACGAAGTATCTGCAGATTCCTCTTGGTCATCTTTGGAGTACCAAACTAGTTTGTTCTTCATATCGTGTCTCTGAAACTAGCTTCTCACAAAAACTTTTCCCCTTACCAACTTGGTAATATTTATGTATACATCGTACTCCATCACCTTGGTGATCCACCCAAACATTTTCTCATTCAAATATTTGTTCAAAAGGAAGTCTTTCACACTAGAATGTGATACCATAAGGTAAATCTTGTTGTTGGATACCAAATGCGTATTTTTTTCAAACTTCTTATGACTTTCGGGCGTGCTTCTTAATGAATGGGTATTTTATCTCATAATTTTCCAAACCTTGGCTAAATAATGCAATAGATGCTTCAAACCTTAATCATTCTACTATACTATCATGTAGAAATGGTACATGTGCCTCTAAATGCATATAAGGTGAAATATTTGGAGAAATTTGGATTAATGAGGGTAGGGGATTATTCTATTACTTTTTTGATGGACTCAAAACTACCCTTCATGGTCCATTTGAAAGACACAATCTTCTTTAGTATATATGTTAAAGGCTTGACATGGCTGGAAAAATCTAGAATGAAACACTTGATCAATTTAATCCTTCCTAGGAAATTTGCAATGCCTTCTTATGACTAGGAAATGAAAGTGATAGAATGACACTTACCCTTTTTATATCTATTGCAAGCCCTTTCTTTGAGATAATTTGGCCTAGGAGCTTACCTTCATGTGCTAGGAAAATTAATTTCTTGGGGTTGAGAGAAACCCCACAATGTCTACATTTTTCAAATACTTGCTTGAGATTAAAAAGGTGGTCATTCATGTTCTTGAAGAATACTATGATATCATCAAGGTTGACAAGAACACAACTATTAATTAGTCCCTGAATTCCATATCCATGGATCTTTGAAAATTTTATCCCACATTGGACAAACCAAAAGGTGAATTCTTGTAGGCATAGTTTCCCCATTTGATGGAAAAGGTGGTTTTGAATCGATCCTCTTCCTTCATCATAATATGATTATATCCCGAATAACAATCTAATAGGAAAATCTCTCGAACCTACTACCATTTGTAAAATTTGCACCATAGAAGGAAACCAATAATGTTCTTTCAAGGATGCCTTATTTAGATTTATGAAATTAACACATAGTCTGATTTCTCCATTTCTCTTCCACACTAGGACTAGATTTGTAACCCAAGTTGAATGATTGAAGGGGAAAATTATGTTTACCACAATCAACCTGTTCAATTCCTTCTTTATGAGAGGCTTAATTTGTGGATTGACAAACATCTATTTTTATCTAATGGGCTTAGCTACATGATCAAGCTCAATGATATATTATTCCAAATCAGAATTAAAAACTCTAAGGTATTCATATCTCTATTCAAAGACATCAACAAACTCTTGACAAAGTTCAACAAAAGCATCCTTTTCTTGAGGGGTGCATATTTTGTCAATATTGATTAACTTATCTCTTTAACCGATATGAGTTCATAGTCCTCATCTTTGATCTTGTGATATTATATTTTATCTTCTTAGCTATTCATCTAGATTGAAAATGGATTCCAAAGTGACTAATCCTTTGGGAATCTTATTTTATTTTAGTTGGACTATTTGATCTCTATACTACTACTCCAACTTGTTCTGGTTTCTTGAATATAACTAAACATATTCTTGAATAAAATTGATGATTTTTATATCAATTTCAAACACCAACCAGATTGGGTTTTTGCAGTACTGTTATCTAAATATCTCTCCTAGAAATTTAGATAACTTGCATACACTTTCTGGCTCTAAGTTATTCATTGCAGTGTTACGCGCGCTCAAGGTCACTTGGCACATTCCCTTGGTCGTAGTTTCCCTATGCGCCCCTTTCCTTTCTCTCCTTCCAATCCTCCCTTGCGCCCACCTTCTACGCATTCAACTTCTTCCTAATCGGTCCCTCGGCCCTCTAATGACCTCGCAACCATTACTTTGTAATAATTTCACCTTCACCATATGTCTCTCTACTCATCGCTTTGCCTCATTTCCCCGCACGCACGCACGCACCCCCTCTCGTGCCTTTCTCTTTTTTCTCTGTGTGCCCTTCCCTCGTGCCCCTTTGTGTCAGGTCATATTTTGACATGTTTGGGTGTGCTGCATGCAACCAGTCAAAGAGTGCCAACAGGGCATCGAATTCTTGCAAACAAATCAACAAGTGACACATGGCAAAAATAACAAATATTTACATAGTTGGCCATCATTTCAGCCAATCTATGTGTGCCATGTGTTTTGCATGTGCCAACAACTCTAAAATTTTTTACAGCCGTGCATCTTTACTACAAAGCTCAGATCGGTGTGCACCTAGACTTGTCAAAAAGCTACAGACATCGCCACAAAGCTAGAAATTCAAATTCAAATTCTTGGCGCTTTATTATGAGAAATGGGAAAACGTCTTTATGATAATTGATGAGCATATCTGATTACTCCAATCACCAGATTTGATATGATCTTGAGTAGGATTTATAGGCATTGAATGCTTCTTATTGGTGGTTGTGTTTCCAATTTAGGTTTTCCTCATTCCCTTCTTCCTCCATGGATTCATCTATATATGTAAGAGCAAGGCTCATTTGTTATGTTGGACACTCTGGATCCTTACGTATTCTACTAAGGACTTCATATTTTCTGTATTTTGAGTTGTAGATCTCTAGATATGGCTCTCACATGTGGATATCAGCCTCCTTCATCATTATAATGATTCGTGCATTTCGGAAGTAATAGAAGCATCATTTTATGACTATTCTTTGTCCTAATGTTTTTCATTTATTCTTCTTGCCTTTTCTTTTGCATTGTGTGTTGGTTGTGCTATTTCAGGTCCCTACAATTCCATATTTAGTTGTGTTCCATGAGAACAATCGGTGCCTAGCCTCCTTTCACGCATTTAATTTCATTTTCACTCAAAAGCAGATAGTGTTCATCCCTCTTTTTTGTGTTATCACCTTTTAGTGTAGTTTCTTTCATGTTATCCTTCTATCCCTGGTCCCTTAGCATCATTAGATTAGTTTTCCCTTCCAACACTAAGAGTAGTAGTACCAGTAGAAATAAATAGAGGAACTAACCTTCTATGGAGATCCATTCAAAGTGCGTAAGGTCCCACAACTTGGGGACAGTTCCATTGTGGTCTCAAACACCTCGGCCCTTCCGAGATCTAAGATGCGGGTGCATGTTTGAGAAACCAACAGTTTCTGGCACGCCTAGTGGGACCAGCATTGAAAGCTCAAATTTCATATCTCTAAGTTCTGGTGTGTGGACTTAGTGTTTCAACCTTTGGAGGCTCATTTAAACACATCTGGTGACTCCCAATATTTTAAGATCTTTGTTTCAGCAATCCTGAGCACCTTTCATGAGAAGAGTGCACACAAGAAGAAGTGCAACAGTTGAAGATTCTTTTGAATACCTCCAGCTATCCCCGAGAAGAGTTCATTCCAGAAATTCCACGTGCACATCTCCATCTCCAGCATGCCGCACCCATTCAAATCCTCCTCAAAATAAACAACATGCGTGCCTACAATGGTGCATCAACAACCTCCTCCATTAAGAAACTTTGCAAAGTTTACTGGAGGAAGTCCCTTGCTACTGGCTATGCAACATGATATGCCAAATGGAATGCTCAAGAGTATTCCATAATTTACTGGTGAGAATAAAGTCACCCCTCAAGAGCATATCCAAGATATAGCGAATGTATGTTCACTCTATCTGATCATACATGATGATGTAGCAATCAGGCTACTTGTAGCCTCTTTCAAAGAGAAAGCACTTCAATGGTACTGAGGCTTGAGACTTGGATCCATCACCACTTGGGATGAGCTAGGAACAACTCTTTCGCAACTACTTTGAAGACAAGTCGATCACCTATCCTGGTGGAGCAACTAACAACAACAAAGAGAGCTCCCAACGAGTAGATTACTAATTTAAACATTAGATTTCAGAAGACTTGGGATAGGATCCCTCTTGTGGTAAGACCTACATCTCAACATGCTTTCCTGTATTATCTGAAGGTGCTCAATAGCAATATCTCAGTCATGATCTAATCCATGGGAGGTAGGACCTTACCAGCTACTTATAGTATTGCAATAAGGGAAGAAAACAATATTATTTAGGTGGGAAAGTTGGCTCCTAGACCACCTATGCCCTTGTTCCCAGAAATTTCACAAGTACCCTAGCCTTCTATAGCCTCTATTCCCATTCCTGAGAAAAGTGCATAATTGGTTGCATCAACATCCTACTCCCAAAGGCAATGAAGGAAGATGAAGAGCTGAAGGCCTTGATTAGAAATTTATCAAAAAGGTCATATCATTAGAAAAGCAACAGCACAAACCTATAGAAGCAATTATAATTAGGTGCATGGGAAAATAAATCAGCCTCAGAGGAATCAGTATGGAAATCAAAGATATGCAGCCAACCAGCAGAATGCTAGATGACATCCCAATACATATCTTCCCTTGCAAGTTGTTCCTCCCATGCCTACTCTTCCAAAGACCCAAGACGATCGTCAGAACTTGTTCCAGCTTCAAAACAATTAGGAACAAGAGTCAGAATGGTGTTTCCCATGCAACATGCCTCATAGAAAATATCATTGTGCTAATGTTCCATGCGCCCAACCCTTCTTGATCTAGAATGCTTCAGCTTGCAAGCCTTCAACAATTTCCCTAAAGAAGATAACCTATAAATACTAGAAGCTCCTCCAGAGACAAATTTTATGTTCTTTGGTGTGGAGGACTTCTATGCAATCAATCAAGACATAGAAGATACAAACAGATCACATGCCCAAGTTGTGGACAACACAAGATACAAGAAAAGAATGTTAGAGTTAGGCATGCATATCACAATCCCAACAACACAAGAATATCCTCATAAGTAGAAAGATGTAGAAAAGGCATCTTGTAGTAAAAGTGCTAAAGTCCCTACGCAGGAGGGCCCATGCAAAGCTCCTTATGAAGAAGCCTACGCCCCTCCTTGGTAGGTCAACCCTCCTCTGGAAAAATTTCAGGCTTCCGCACTTGAACACTCAAGAAGGGATGTTGTTCCCCAAATGCTTAAAACTGGGGGCCTTCCATTTAGTGTTGTGGACCAAATAAAGAGAACAAACATAAATTTCATAATGTGGGATGCCCCGACCATTCCATCCCAAATGGGATCTATTGCATGAAGCTTTGATGTAACTCTTACGTGTTGATTTAGCTACGCAAAAGCCACACACTTCTATCAATGTCTACCAAGAAGAGGAGAAACAAGTAATTAAAATTGTTAAAATCCCTCCCTTCTATATGTCCTTGATCATAGGCACACACCTAGTGCATAATTGCATGATTGACTCAGGTGCTAGTACTTCTATTATGCCCAAGAAGATAGTTGATGTCCTAGGCCTTAGTTACAGCCCCTTGTCTAAAGGAGTCTTGTAACTTGATGGCTTGATTTTCACCACCTTAAGAGTCATCAAAGATCTTGAGTTAAACCTCCATGCATGCCCAAGCCTAACTATTACTCAATATGTGTTAATCATTGACCTACCTCCTTTGTTTTCCCTATGTCTATCAAGAGATTTCACTACTAAAGTGGGTGGTTACTTGTCTTCTAATTAGTCTCATATGTTACTCAAGACAAGGTATGGTACCCAGTTTACCATAAAAGATGACCCTATATTTTCCTATCATGTAGAGTCATATGTCCTATGCCCTCTCCAATCCAACCTGCACAATCCAAGAAGAACAAACTTTAGTTCTCTGAAGAATAGTCTCTTCCACCCTCTATTCTTGACCTAGTACTTGATGAATGGGCGGAAAGGCACCATAAATCTGTTCCCTATGATGAAGAAGCTGGAAGCTTATGAAACTGGGCTTGGTACTTATTGCATTCTAGAAGAAGACGTTATGCTTCCACGCGCACTCAAGAAAGACAAAGTTCAACCTGGTCTATGGAAGTTGTACTTTGATGGATCCAGAAGTAGAAATGGCATGAGATCATGAGTGGTTCTCATTTCCCCTAAGGATGAGAAATTCTTCTTTACGCACAAGCTGCAATTTGCATGTTCTAACAATGTGGCAGAGTATGAAGCGCTGGTGCATGGCTTGCTCATTGTTGAGAAGAAGAAAATTAAGGTGCTACAGATCTTTGGGGACACAAAATTGGTTATCCACCAAGTCACCAACAAGTGTCATACAAATAATAAGATTCTCAAAGCTTATAAGCATAGAGTATGGGACCTCCTTGAGAGATTTGATGCTCTAAATCTGCAGGTGGTGCCACGCAGAATGAACAAGGAAGCTGACCAGATGGCTACGCTTGGTTCACAATTTTCTTCTACTGAGGAATTTTTCAAAGGAAACACTCAACACATTAAGATGGTGATCATACCATCCATTCTAGAAAATAACACCAGCTAGAAAGTGTTTGATAGTGACGCATAGATCATCTATTTTATCCATAATGAAGCTAAATTTTCATCAAGTATGCAAGTTTACTTGCATGACAGTTATGGTGACCAAGTGATACAGCTGAAGACAAACAAGTTGGATAAAGGGTTGGTCACCTTAGAGAAAATGTTTAGCCCTGATGATGAGTTCAAGGGTGAAGAAAGGTAAATGTGTGCTACATAAGAAGATTGTTTATCCGTCACTATTACATGCAGGAAAGAGCCGCTTCTCAAACAGGACTTGTGCGCATGATGAAAAGTAGACCTTCATTTCTCTCTGTCAAGATTACATTGATATCTTCTCATGGGAATATGAAGACCTCAAAGGTTTTGATCCAAGTGTTTCTCAACACTCCATTGACCTTGATCTTGGTATCAAGCCTATCGGACAAAAGGAATTATCAAAAATCATTGAGGTAAAAATATTTTTCCTATCAAATAATCCACCCGGGTTGTAACTTTGGTTCTGTGTGTAAGAAGAATGGTGAAATCAGACTCTATGTTGATTTCAGAGATTTGAATAAGGAATCTCTAAAGGATCATTATCCTTTGCCTTCAATGGAGCAAATTTACAGACTGTGGCTGGTGCGCATACATTCTCCATGCTAGCTGGGTATTCAGGTTTCAACCATATCTTGGTCAAGGAAGAGGATCAATTCAAAAAAAAATTTACGACCAAGTTGGGATCATATGCATATCAAAAAATAGCCTTTGGTCTCGTTAAATGCAGGTGCCACATTTCAGCATGCCATGGATATTGCCTTCAAAGGATACATTAATGAGTTCATCCTAGTTTACCTTGATGATATAACTGTCTTCTCAAAGCAGAGCGTGGATCATATGGAGCACCTAGAAAAGGTCTTTGAGAGATGTAGAGAGTTTGGGGTGTCTCTTAACCCCAAGAAATAAAATTTTGCAATGGCACAGGAAAGATCTTGGGTCATGTGGTTTCAAAGGAAGGTATCGCAATTGATCCTAAGCACGTTTCAACTATCCCGATTCTCTCCCTGCTGGTGCACAAAAAGGCCCTACAATCCTTCCTTGGCAAGATCAATTTTGTTAGGCATTTTATCCCTAACTTTGTGGGATTGGTTCGGCCCATCACCTTGATGATCAAGAAAGACATAGCCTTTAAATGGCCCAGTTGGTGTTTTTTCTAGTACCTATTATCTAAATATCTTTCGTAGCAATTTGGATAACTTGCATACACTTTCTGGCTCTAAGTTATTCATTGCAATGTTATGCATTCTCAAGGTCACTTGGCACATTCCCTTGGTCATCATTTCCAAGCGTGCCCCTTTCCTTTCTCTCCTTCCACTCCTACCTTTTCCTACCTTCCACATATTCACCTTCCTCCTAATCAGTCCCGGCCCTCTCATGCACCGCGCCCATTACTTTGTAATAGTTGTGCCTTCACCATATGTTGTCTACTCATCAATTTGCCTCATTTCCTCATACACATCGTTCTCCCCCTCTACACCTTCCTCTGTTTTCTCCAGGTGCCCTTCCCTCCCACCCCTCTGTGTCAGGTCATCTTTTGACATGTTTGAGTGTGCCGTGTGTAACCAGTCAAAGTGCACCAACAGGTCTTTGAATCCTTGCAAATAAATCAATAAGTGATACGTGGCATAAATAAAAAATATTTGCACAATTAGCCATCATTTCAGCCAATCTGTGTGTGCCATGTGTTTTGCGTGCACCAAAAAATCTGATATTTTCTAAAACCGTATCTTTGCTATAGAGCTCGAGATCGTGTGTGTGCCTAGACTTGTCGAAAGCTGCAAACATTAGCTACAAAGTGCATAGAAATTTAAATTCAAATTCTTGGTAGTTTTGGTAGGTGAGAAATGGGAAAATGTCTTTCTAAGCATTGATGAGCATATCTAATTGCTCCAACCACTAGATTTGATATGATCTACCCTCCTTTCTTCTTCAACATGCCAAATAGGCATGGGGAAGCATATTTCATCAGATCTCCAAGAGGATTTACAGGCATTGAATGTATCTTGTTGGTGGTTGTGTTTCCAATTCAGGTTTTCCTCCTTCTTCCCTTCTTCCTCCATGGATTCATCTATAAATGTAAGAGAAAGTCTCATTTGTTATGTTGGACACTCGGATCCTTATTCATTCTACTAAGGACTTCATATTTTCTCGTATTTTGAGTTACAGACCTCTAGAGATCGGCTCTCGCATGTGGATATTGACCTCCTTCATCATTGTAATAGTTACGTGCATTTCTGGAAGTAATAGAAGTATTATTTTGTGACTATTCTTTGTCCTAATGTGTTTACATTTATTCTTCTTTCCTTTTCTTTTGCGTTATGTTGTCCCCTTAAAATTTTCCTTCTTTTCCCAAGTCTGGACTTAGAAATTTTTGAGTTGTCACCCTTTGAAAATGGTCAAGTCTGAGTATTTTGAAATTTGGCACTTCCCAAGGGATCAAGGATTCTTATAAACACCTTCATTAGATAGAGAATTCTTTCCCCTTTCCAGAAAGGTAAGGAAGTCCTCCTAACTCATATTTTTTTAGTTATGGCTCTAGCAGAGTTTGGAGGAGAAATTTTCTCTGGCGGGCCCACGGAGCTTGGGAGAGTTTTGTGCAGGGGAAGGATCAGTGGGCAAGGCAAATTTGGAAGATTTGCCAAGGAAATTGGTGGGTCGGCCGAGACAGGGACATAAATTTTTCACTTAGCCCTTTTGGGGTTAAAAGGCTTAAAGGAAAATTCTGGCCCGCAAGCCCGCAAAGGTGAAAGGAAAATAAATGGTTTAAGTCCTCATGTTTAATCACAAGGCACCATGTGTCCTCAAAGCAATAGGCCAGTGGAGGAAAGTTAGACTTCGAGACTTTTTGGTGAAAATAGTCGGTCAGATCACTCCACGTGTCCTCGCCAGATGGAGCAACGGGCCCAGAAGAAATCAAGATTTTGAGCCATTTTCCAAAAATGGTCAGAATGTTTAGAATTACATGGCAACCCAGTAGCTAGTCAAAGCACACCAAATGTCCTTACAGATTGGAGTGCGGTCCGCAGAGTTTTTGGGAAATTTTTCCAAAAGGAAAAATTTAAAGTTTGACCCGCCAACCCTAATTTTGACTCTGTATTTTGCCATTTTTCCCTAAATCTTCAGAGGGCCATATCTTTCGAACCAGAGCTTGGTTTTTCACGTTTTTGGTATCAATGGAAAGTTGTTGAAATTCTCTACACGATGGACACTTCAATTTTAAATTTTGATGGAGTTTTATGGGAGAAAATCAAGAAAACGTCTCTAGCATGTAAAAATGCAAAAAAATATCCCCGACTTTGCTCCAATGTTCTCTTGCCACGTGGATGGCCCAATTTCAAAGCAATTAGGGAAAAGGATCGAACAATTCATATGCAAACTGGAAAATTGAAATATGAAACGCATTTTTGCACATAGAAGCTCATTTTAGGCTCGTTAGAAGCATTTTCTTTCTTTGCAGAGGAATCTGGAAGAGGGGAAATGATCAAATTTGTTTGCAATGGCCCAAGATCCAAATGCATGGAGCAAATCGAACGTCTTATATTCAAACTAGCAAATCAGGTGTAACGTTTGCTCGCAGGATCTAGTTTTTGACACGACATGGGCATTTTTCTTTGCAAGGATGGAATTCAAGAGGCATGGATAATTTATAGGTTTGTAACCATTTGAATTTGGGAATATAATGACCCTTCAATGTCATTCGTGGGGCTAGCAATCAAATTTGAAAAACTCTGAAGCACGCTTTTGCAAACAGAGTACAAAAATGATTGTTAGTCTTCTTTTATTCTCCTCCTCTGAATTTTTCTTCTATTCCCATTCATTGTACAAGTTTCAACTCTGAGATCAATAAAAAAGGAAGGAATTTTATGTCCCCTCGATGGAAAAATCGATTAGTGTTTTGTGACCAATGTGTTTTATTTGCATCTTTTGCTCATAAGTTGCAGATTTGTCTTTCTTCTGTTAATGAATGCATGTAATGAAACTTCTAGTTGATGTGTGTGGGCATCTGACACTCTACCCACAACATTGATTTTCCCCTCCTTCATTCTCACTCCCTCCCCTTTCTCAGATCGATTTTTGCTATAGCAAGGAGTTGCTATTATTGCCATAGGGACAATGGAGTGTTCCTGTGGATCTCTAGTTGAAAAACCACCATAAATCCACTTAGGTTTTACATGCTAAACAATGGGAGATGCACCATTCAAATGTAGAGGGACTTAGATTCCCATAGCATTGGCCTGAAATCCATAAATTTGTCCACAAGAAAAATTTTCTCGCCAATAATTTTTGGTGCCCACTGTGGGGCAGAGTTTACAGCATCTGCACCCTAAAATGACCACAAGGTTTTAAAGTATTTTTTAAGTTTTGAAGTTTTAAGTTCCTTGTGATCCACATGAATACTAGTATGACTATTCTTGTAAATCCTCGTAGAGAACTTCTTCATTCTTTCATATCAAAGAAGATATCATTTCAGACCTGAGGAGGCTATTTGGCATAGTAGGCAGAGTGTAAAACATTACTCTGTTGCTACAAAGATTTTGGACTGAGAAGAAGAACCTAATTTTGAGTTGGAAGAGCAAAAATAGATTCCAACACCTTAGAGAATACAATAATCCTTCAAGCCGGTAGATAGAAGGTATACTCGCCAGCTGAGGCAAGGAGGATTGATTGACCCTACTTTTGAGGATTTGGAGAGAGAATAAGCAGAGGTTATAGCTTGGTTTGACAGAGAGAAAGAGATTAGAGCTCAACTTGAAGAAATTGCAATACTCCAAGCTGCAATAGAGGAAAGAGAAGCGATCGTAGCTCTTTGAAGAAGCCAGAAACAGAAAAAAAATGGCTGATAATGAACGTGAAGCACACACACCCAATGTACCATGGGGAAGAAATATTGGTCCACTTGCTCTCCCGCAAATACTTCATGATCTGCCAAGAGGTCCGAGAAATAATTTTCCAAAATTCAAAGGAGATGGCTCCAAACTCTCTGAAGAACATGTAGCAGCCTTCATCACTACTTGTGGTGTGTTAGGTGTTGAAGATGAAGATGTGTCAGTTAGACTTTTGTGGAGTCACTCCAAGAGAAAGTTATTGAATGGTTTTACATGCTTCCTGTAAGATCTATTACTGGTTGGGAAGATATCATAAAAGCATTTGAAAGCAAATTCAAGAGCACTAAAGATGGTCAAGAGCTTCTAGTGCAATTATTCCAAATAAAGAAAGAAAGCTCTGAATCCATGAGGGACTTTGTAGCAAGGTTTGATAGATTGATAAGAAGAGTCCCTGAAGATGTGCTACCTCCTGAGAACCACCTGAGAAGATTCTTCATCAGTGCCTTGCCATTAGAAGTTGGTTTCTTCCTCAGAAGAGCCCAACCAAACACACTGAGGGAAGCTCAAGACTTTTCCATTGAAACTAATGATGACTTAATCCTCTCTAGAAAGGTGAAAGGCCCAAATGGGAAGCAGAAGGGTAAGAGTTCGGCTTCAGTAACTACAGATCCTATGTTCTAGAAAATGGCAAATGATCTGGTTGCCTTGAAGAAACAACTATCCCAAATGACAACAAGAAATGCTCCAAGGAGGACAAACTTCCCTGATAGACAAATAATTACACCACCTCCTCACCAACTTTCCCTTGAAGCACCTCCTATCACTATTATCTGTGACACCAGAGAATCAATAGAGGATGCTAAAATTGATGAAATTGAAGGAGAAATAGAAGAGAATTACAAAGGCTACCTCGAAATTGAAGAAGTTGATATACACAATGGCTTGTTCAAGTTTGTGGATGATGGGGAAGAAGAAGAGGAAGCCCCAAGCTTCTCATGTGTTGTCTTCACTCGAGCTCAATCCAAGAAAGATGCTCTACCCTCTCGTGGCTCAAGAGGAAAAGAAAACTAAAGAAGATCCCACTCCAACAACCACACAAAAGAAGATCATCAGCAGAGGCTCACCATTACCACCCTCAATGGATTCAACCAAAATGAAACCAAGCCAAATGGCTGCTAGAGATCAAGTTGTTATATCTAGTAAGTCACCTTTTCCTTCTTCTAGCTCACAAGTTATTAAAAACACTCCTCCCTCCAATGAAGTCTATCCTAAGTCAGCCAAAGTTCCTTAAAGACCCTTACCATGTAAACCTTCCCTCACTCTAGGAACTTCCCCCTCATCCAACATTGTCCCATTTGATTTTGTGGAACATGCAAGTAAGACCAAAGTGCAGCTCTCAGAGATTGAATACTTGCAAACACACCCTGCTCAGTTTGATAGACTAATCAATGTTGTTCAACAACATTTCTATACCTTCAAGTTCAAATTATAAAGGTCTGATCCCAACACCATCTACACCACTTGCTCAAAACATGTTGGCCCTAAGTGCTTCTAAAATAGATAAGGTGGAACCCTTCTACTTGTCTCTTCTCATGAATGGTTTTGAGCTCAACAATTGCATCATTGACTCGAAGCTTCTGATAATGTAATGCCACTCAAAGTTTCCAATGCTCTTGGCTTGACACTAACCAGAGATAATGAAGCTTATTACTTGATGGAATCTAAGAAAGTACCAAAGTAGTAGGAAGGATAAAAGATGCACAAGTGGCTTTGGTTGAATACCCTGATAAGAAAGTACTTCTAACCATCTTAGTGGTAGACATTCCAACATCTTTTGGCATGCTCTTGAGTAGAAGTTTTTGTAGAGACCTTGGTGGAGAGATAAATATGGATTGGACCTCTACAACTATTCCAAGTAAAGGGTGAGATGAAGAAGTTGCTTCGGTAAGAAAAATGAAGTTTACAGTAAGAAGTTCTAGTGACCCAAGAGCTAATATCCTCTTTCAAGATTGTGGATTAGGAAACTATTTCCTTACTTCACAACGAGAAGAAGACTTGCCACTTTCCTCAGAATCAAAGAAATATCAGGTCTGGACTATGGATTTTGATGGAAGCCATTCCAAAGCAAAGCTCAGGGGCTGGTGTTGTGTTGCACTCTCCTTCCTATGTGATGCATCCTTTTACATACAAACTGCATGGTTTGACAATACCAACAATATATCATGATATGAAGCTCTCCTCTTGGGCATAAGTTTAGTGGAAGACATGGGAATCAAAAATCTGAGATTCCTTGGTGATGCAGAAGTGATAGTGAAGCAAATCCACCAGCAATACCAGGTGAAGAACCCAAGGCTCAGGCATTACAGGAATAGAGTGTGGGATTGCATTGAATTCTTTGATGCATTCTCTATTGAAGCCATCCCAAGATAGTAAAATGAAAGAGTTGATTCTCTTACAGTATCAGCATCCCTATTAACTCCTCATACTTCTTTTGGAAAGGACAAAATAACCATTGAGATGGTTTTCAGACCAAGTATACCTGATAACACAAATCACTGGCAAGTTTTCAATGACGACAATCAGATTTTAGCCTTCTTGGAGAAAAGAGACAACTTCAATAATCTCTTCTTTGAGGGAAGTGTTAATCCACATAGAGAATTTGTGGCTGAAGATGCATCAAATGAAATTGAAAGAGTGGATGATGAAGGCATGATCAGATTGAAAGGTAACAAGATCCCCAAAGGTCTAGTCTCTCTGGAGGACCTGTTTGACAAGCATGATAGATTTATTCGTGAAAAAGAAAAGCTATCTTCTCACTTTGTCCATATAATTTTGACAAGGAAAACATTGGGACTTTTGAAGATCCAAGGATGGTCAACATTGGAAAATTCTGCTCACCTGAAGAGAAAAGGAAGTTTGTTGCTTTGCTTAAAAAGTACTCTGATGTGCTGGCCTACTCTTATGATGAGCTCAAATCTTTTCAACCAAAGGAAATGCATCATTCCATTCCTCTGAAGCAGGATGCTAAGCCCTTCAGGAAGAAGCAAAGACCCTATAATCCAAATATTTTTGATGTTATCAAGGAAGAAGTGAACAAGATGTTGAATGCCATAATCATTTTCCCCATTCACCACTCAACATGGGTGGCCAACATTGTACCAGTCAGAAAGAAAAATGGGGAGATCAGAATATGTGTAGATTTCAAAAATCTGAATCAGGCATCTCTCAAGGACAATTACCCTCTTCCGATCATGGATCATATCCTACAAGCAGTTACTGGATCTGAGATGCTCTCTTTGCTTGATGGCTTCTTAGGGTATAATCAAATTAAAGTGGCCAAGAAGATTGTAGCAAGATGGCTTTCACAACTCCTTGGGGAACTTTTGCTTACAGTAAGATGCCTTTTGGCCTAATCAATGTGGGAGCCACCTTCCAAAGATCCATGGACCTAGCTTTCAAAGATCTCAAGCATTGCATTGTCATATACCTTGATGACTTAACCGTGTTTTCAAAGAAGAGAAGTGAGCATATCTTCCACTTGGAGCAGATTCTTGCAAGATGTAGAAAGCATGGCATTTCTCTAAATCCCAAGAAGTGTATCTTTGGAGTCACAGAAGGCAAGCTGTTGGGACACCTCGTGAATAGGATGGAACACATATTGACCCTGAGAGGGCAAATGCTATTCAAGCACTATCTCTTCCCACCAGCAAGAAAGGAGTGCACTCATTCTTTGGGAATGTAAATTTTCTTCGTCGCTTTGTCCCCAAATTTGCTGAACTAACAAAGCATATCACCTCTATGATGAAGCCTCAAACAAGTTTCAAATGGAGTAGTGAAGGAAAATCAACATTTGAAGAAATCAAGAAGGCCATTGCCAAAGCTCCAACGCTAGTATCTCTATATTTCAGCAAAGAATTCATCATGTACTATTATGCCTCGGAGCACACTCTTTTTGTTGTCCTAGTTCAAAAGAATGATGAAGGATTGGAAGCACCTATTGCTTTCATGAGCTGCCCTTTGAAGAAGCATGAAATAAATTACAGTCAATTGGAGAAGCATGCATACGCAGTGGTCAAGGCCGTGAAGAATTTCAGATTTTACATACTCAACTCTCACACTGTGGTGATGGTCCCCGAAGCACAATCAAGTCCATTCTGACACAACAAGATCCCAGAGCCAAAAGAGGAAATTGGATTGCAAGGACCCAAGAGTATGACCTAGAGATTAAGCCCTCTAATCTGGTTAGAGGAAATGGTTTGTGCAAGTTGATTGCTGAAGATGAATCTCTCAAAGTTTAGCTTGGAGAAAGAGATGACACTTGCCCAACCTGCTCAGAAGATTTCCCACAAGTTCTCTTTGTGAACACTACAGAGGAATGGTATGCAGACATCACTTTCTTTCTTACCTATGGGGACTTCCCTCCTCATTTAGATTACAAGCAAGTGAAGAACTCTCAGGATGAAAGCAGCCAAATATGTGATTTGGAATCATGCACTCTACAAGAAAGGGATAGATGGTTGTTTTCTCAAGTGTGTTGACAAAGAATAGCAAGAAAAACTCCTCAAAGCCTATCATGATCAAGCTTGTGGTGGACACTTTTCAGCCATGGTGACTACCCACAAAATTCTCAGAGGTAGATATTATTGGCCTTCTCTTTTTTGATACTCAGAGCTAGGTTTCTAAATGCAAAGCATGCCAGCAATTTGTTGGAAAACCACAGTTAGTTGCATTGCCTCTCAGGCCTGTGATTATTGAAGAACCATTTCAACAATGGGGGCTGGAATTCATTGGCATATTAAATCCTCATTCAAGTGTTGGGCATAATTATGTGCTCACTGCCACGAGACTACTTCACCAAATGGGTGGAAGCCATTCCAACCAAACAAGCTAGTTTGAAGTAGTTTGCAGTTTCATCAAAGAATACATCATTGTCCATTTTGGGGTGCCTCAAAAGATTGTGGATAATGCCACTTATTTCTCTTCAAGGAATTGACAGAATTCTATTATGGCTTTGGGATTTCTCTTGCTCATTATTTTGACTACTATCCTCAAGGGAATGGTCAAGCTAAGTCAAGCAACAAAAATATTGTGACCATTATCCGCAAGCTTGTTGATGAGAATAAGAAGAATTGGCACAAAAAATTATATGATGCATTGTGGGCTGATAGGATCACTCCTAAGAAGGCAATAGGCATGTCACCTTTTTAGCTGCTATATGGAGTTGAAGTAGAGATTCCTATTACAATTGAAATGCCAGCTCTCAAGCTGCTTCAAACAGTGGAAGATAGCCAATACAGAGATTCAATTGACAAGAGGATCCTTTTCCTTGAGAAGCTAGAAGAGAGTAGATCCCAGGTAGTGGATAGAATCAAAGAACATCAGCTAAAAGTGAAGAATCTCTTTGACAGAAGAGCCAAAGTAAGGGAGTTTAGAGCTGGAGATTTGGTCCTACTTTGGGATAAGAGGAGAGAGCCAAAGGGCAGTCATGGTAAGTTTGATTCTTTGTGGTTGGGTCCATTTCAAATTCAGGAAGCTTGTGGTGAGAATTCCTTTCTCTTATCATACTTGGATGGAACTCCATTGGGATTGCCTAGAAGTGGGCAATATTTGAAGTTGTACCATCAGTGAAAGTGAGTTGTCCCTCACCTTGTACCATAGTTTTTGTTGTTTCCCCTTTTCTATTGTGTGTGTTTTGGTTTTTTTTTTGTCTTGGTGTGGTTTTGGTTGGTGTGTTTCCTTCCTTCTTTCTTTCCTCAGAATTGTACATGACTCTGCAAGGCCCAATGGATAAGGCATTGGTCAACGTTATATGTTTTAAAACTTGAGATTCTAGATCCTCATGCCATGTTTTCTCCCTGTTCAATCCATGCCATGTCCCCAAGTTGTTAGAGTAGGTATTTACCTTAGCTCATGTTCACCTAGGTACATTATTTACCTTTATTGTATTTATCCTCAACCACTTATGTGTGTGGATATTTCTTTTATCTTATTTAGATATTAGGAGATATTATCTAGTTGTTAAGTATAGTTCTTTCCTTGATCTATGGTATTGACTAGTTCTTTCATTGATCTATGGTATTGACTAGATCATTGATGTCTAATTCTCTCCTAAATCTATGGTCTTGACTAATTCTTTGATGACTAGTTATTTCCTTGATTTATGGCTTGATCTACGACCTTGACTAGCATCTGTGTTCTTGGCTTGAGTACGATTTGGTTATCGCTCCTTTCATGGTATCGAGCAAGAGATTGTTGTTGACATCTGTCTGTAATTTTTTATTTTTCAAATAAATTATTTGTGTATTCATATATTTAGGATTTGGTCATATTTTGTTGTTTGCGTGCATTTTATGGAAAACAGGCTTCGTTGGATCCGAAAGGTGGGAAAACCCTAATATTGATTTGTAAACTCGGTCGTTTCTACATACAAGTCATTTTTGTGGTTTTTTAATTGTCTACACACCCAAACAGTAATTTTTACTAGAAGCGGCTGTTGGATGTGACTTTCTCGAAAACACACGACACACCCCAAAATAGTAAGTTGTGCAAACACCCATTGAAATCCTTAGCCCTGGTCATATGGTATGGTCATATGAGGGCTTAAAGCTTGTGATTCCTACTAGTAGGTGCTTAACCTCAGCCCCCTTTAGGTACTAAAATAAATAACATAGCAAAATATTAAAAATCTTGTATCTTTTGATCGGTAACTCGGTTTTGAGTGCCGTTTTTTGTAAAAGTGCTTGTTTTTTCATGCTCTTTCCATTGGAGTTATTTATTTTGAGACTTGCACTATAATTATAAAGTGCCAAATATGGAGGAGCATTGTAATCAATTATGGATTCAATTTCGATTGAGCATGACGCGTCCTAATTTTTTTGGGAGTTGCAGTTTGTACCTATCATGGATTCTAAGAATGATATGCTTTTCTCTGTAGTATGTGGACTTCAAGAGGATATTGTAAAATTTTTGGAAGAAAATAGATCGCTCAAGAAGTGAAATTCTCTTCTACAATCACTCATTCACGATAAGGATACAATAATAAACTCCCTGCAGAACAAACTTGCTAGCCTACAACATCACCATCATATTGTGGATAGACATATCCATGCTCCTAGTCCACTTACATCTATTGCTCTTGTGCCCAATGGCATTGATCTGCCAGTCTTTAAGCCTAAATCTATTTTTGATGCTTCTAAACCTGTGAGGCTTGTTACTGCATGCTCTTCCACATCTATGCCTATTACAGTACCACATGTTGTGTATCCTACTTTTGCTCGGCCTACATGGAATTTTTAGAAGCATACCACGCATTCCATTCTCACATGCTCTGTCTACATGGGTCTCACTAGCGGAGTCATTGGTAGACATTCACGATGTGGTATTGTTTCCTCTATTCCACATATTAAGTGGAATTCTTGTGATGACATTGATTTTCGAGTAGATACTTCATTGGGATCACACATTGACAGAGCTCCTTTTTTTTCACTCAACTCTTTCTGAGGATCGTGAGCAACACATGAGTTCTCGCACCTTCACTCGTGAGCTTGAGAAACTTGAGATTTCAGTTGTCGAGACATGACCAACCCGAAACACATTCTCGATGTTCTTTTGCATGCACCCATTGTGCATTTTACACCAAGTCACATGCGGGCATCTTCTTCATCCATCCGTGTTGATTTGGGGTGGATATCGATCACTCATGGTGGTGACATAGGCATTCATTGAGAGGACTCTGCTGGTGCATGGCTCCTCCACCATTAGGCCTCTTGTTCCACTTTCTATACCTTCGCATTGTGATGCTTCTTGTTTTGAGCATTTTTCTTTAAAAAATGATGTAGTGTATCTCTCTTGTTTGTTGAGAGATTTTGTCTCTGTATTTTCGACACTTTTGACATGTTGTGCATCTCTCTTATGGGGGAGCTATTATGGTGGATCCTAGTGTTAGTTTGTCAATGTTCGAGTAGTTGTTTTGACAACTCATACATATTTGTAGCGTCACTCCACCCATTCAGCAGTATGGGAGGGTGTGGTGTTGATCTTGCTTCTTCGGGTTTCATGTCCTTGCCTTGTTACCTTGGATTTTCTTGGATCGTGACACTCTGGAGTTTGTGTCCTTGCCTTGTTGCTTTGGTTATTATTCTTGGATCATGGCACACCTATTTACAGCAGTTGGTCGAATTATGTTTGGTATTTTTTTACACTTTCGACATCACTCCATTAACAGTCTCCTTGTATGGAGCTATTCTAAGAAGCCAAAGTGTCGCTTTTTTTTAGTTCTATGTTCGAGTAGTGGATTCAGACCACAGTACACCAAAATTCTTCAGCATTGTATGAGTTTTTGAGCCGAGCTTCTTGGGATGCCTTGGAGTGGGTCTTTACTCTCTTTACTTTGTTGTTACTAGTTTTGGGTACCTTGTGGTGTCCCTTTTTTCCCAGTTATTGTACATGAGTACCTCATCAGGCCTAGTTTTTGGGACTCATACTATGGACATGCCACTTCTATTTTGGCCCCTAGCTTCACTTGAGGGGGGGTGTTAGAGTAGGTATTTACCTTAGCTCATGTTCACCTAGGTACATTATTTACCTTTATTGTATTTATCCTCACCCACTTATGTGTGTGGATATTTCTTTTATCTTATTTATATATTAGGAGATATTATCTAGTTGTTAGGTATAGTTCTTTCCTTGATCTATGGTATTGACTAGATCCTTGATGTCTAGTTCTATCCTAAATCTATGGTCTTGACTAGTTCTTTGATGACTAGTTATTTCCTTGATTTATGGCTTGATCTACGACCTTGATGGTTCTTATATTGTTATTCCTTTCTTATTTAAGCAAGGCCCATACTCAATGTATTGCATTGAGTTCCATAATAATATATGATATTATTTCTCATTTGTTTGCAAAGGTTTTATGTAAAGTTATTCTGGCGAATTACTTTCATCTTATAGATCATGGTGTTTGATTAGCATCTGTTTTCTTGGCTTGGTACGATCGGTTATCGCTCCTTACACAAGCTAGAGCCATTGTTTTCCCCTCAAAATTTTCCTTCTTTTTCCCAAGTCTGGACTTAGAAATTTTTGAGTTGTCACCCTTTAAAAATGGTCCAGTATGAGTATTTTGAAATCTGGCACTTCCCGAGGGATCAAGGATTCTTAGAAACACCTCCATCAAATAGAGAATTCTTTCCCCTTTCAAGAAAGGTAAGGAAGTCCTCCTAACTCCTTGTATTTTTTGAGTTATGGCTCGATGGAGTTTGGAGGGGAAATTTTCTTTGGCAGGCCCATGGAGCTTGGGAGAGTTTTGTACTGGAAGGCTCGGGCTGGTGGGGCGGAGTTAGAAGATTTTCCAAGGAAATTGGCAGTTGGCACAGAGACAGGGACATAAATTTTACACTTAGCCATTTTGGGGTTAAAATGCTCAAAGGCAAATTTTGGCCCGCAAGCCCACAAAGGTGAAAGGAAAATAAATGGTTTAAGTCCCCGCATTTAATCACAAGGCGCCACGTGTCCTCGGAGCAATGGGCCGGTGGAGGAAAGTTAGACTTTGAGCCTTTTTGGTGAAAATGGTCACAATGTTCAAAGGTGAGCTGTGGACCGTGCAATTCAATCGAGATCATGCCACGTGTCCTCACCAAACTAGAATAGCGAGCCAGTAGAAGAAATCAAGATTTTGAGCCATTTTTCCAAAAATGGTCAGAATGTTCAGAATTACACGGCGACCCCGTATCTAATCAAAGCACGCCACGTGTCCTTGCTGATTGGAGCGCGGGCCCGTGGAGTTTTTGGGAAATTTTTCCAAAAGGGAAAAATTTAAAGTTTGACCCCGCCAACCCTAATTTTGACTCTATATTTTGCCATTTTTTCCCTAAATCTTCAGAGGGCCATATCTTTCGAACCAGAGCTCGATTTTCACATTTTTGGTATCAATGGAAAGATGTTGAAATTCTCTACATGATGGATACTTCAATTTTAAATTTTGATGGAGTTTTGTGGGAGAAAATTGAGAAAACGTCTTTGGCATGCAAAAATACAAAAAAATCCCCTAACTCTACTCCAATGTTCTCCTGCCATGTGGATGGCCTGATTTCAAATCAATTAGGGTAAAGGATTGAACAGTTCATATGCAAACTGGAAAATTGAAATATGAAACACATTTTTGCACACAGAAGCTCATTTTAGGCTCGTTAGAAGTGTTTTCTTTGCTACAGAGGAATATGGAAGAGGGGAAATGATCAAATTTGTTTGCAACGCCCAAGATCCAAACGCATGGAGCAAATCAAACATCTTATATTCAAATTGGAAAATCAGTGTAACATTTGCTTGCAGGATCTGGTTTTTGAAATGACATGGGCATTTTTATTTACAAGGATGGAATTCGAAGAGGCATGGATAATTTACAAGTTTGTAACCATTTGAATTTGGGAATATAATGACCCTTCAATGTCATTCGCGGGGCTGGCAATCGAATTTGAAAATGGAAGCACATTTTTGCGAACAGAGGACAAAAATGACTGTTAGTCTTCTTTTATTCTCCTCCTCTACATTTTTCTTCTATTCCCACTCATTGTACAAGTTTCAACTCTGAGATAAATAAAAAAGGAAGGAATTTTATGTCCCCTCGATGGAAAAATTGATTGGTGCTTTGTGACCAGTGTGTTTTATTTTGTCTTGTGCTCAGAAGTTACAGATTTGTCTTTCTTTTGTTAATGAATGCATGTAATGAAAATTCCAGTTGATGTGTGTGGGAATCTAACACTCTACCCACAACATTGATTTTTCCCTCCTTCATTCTCACTCCCTCCCCTTTCTCAGATCGATTTCTGCTATAGCAAGGAGTTGTTATTATTGCCATAGGGATAGTGGAGTGTTCCTGTGGATCTCTAGTTGAAAAACCACCATAAATCCACTTAGGTTTTACATGCTAAACAATGGGAGCTGCACCATTCAAATGTAGAGGGAATTATATTCCCATAGCATTGGCCTTAAATCCATAAATTTGTCCACAAGACAAATTTTCTCACCAACAGTTTTAGGTGCCCACCGTAAGGCGAGTTTGCAAAAGATCTCTGTACTCCTAAAATAACCACAAGGTTTTAAAGTATTTTTTTAAGTTTTTGAAGTCTGAAGTTCCTTGTGATCCACATGAATATGAGTATGACTATTCTTGCAAATCCTCCAAGAGACCTTCTTCATTCTTTCATATCAAAGAAGATATCATTTCAAACTTGAAGGAGGCTATTTGGCATAGTAGGTAGAGTGTAAAACATTACTTTGTTGCTAAAAAGATTTTGGACTGAGAAGAAGAACCTGCTTTTGAGTTAGAGGAGAAAAAACAAATTCCAGCACCTCCAGAGAAGACAATAAGCCTTCAAGTTGGCTGATAGAAGGTATACTCACCAGCTAAAGCAAGGAGGATTGATTGACCCTACTTTTGAGGAGTTGGAGAGAGAAGAAGCAGAGGTTATAGCTTGGTTTGACAGAGAGGAAGAGATTAGAGCTCAACTTGAAGAAATTGCAAGACTCCAAGCTACAACAGAGGAAAGAGAAGTAACCCTAGCTACTGAAGAAGCCAGAAATAGAAACAAAATGGCTGATAATGAACATGAAGCACGTACACCCAATGTACCATGGGGAAGAAATACTGGTCCACTTGCTCTCCCACAAATACTCCATGATCTGCCAAGAGGTTCGAGAAATAATTTTCCCAAATTCAAAGGAGATGGCTCCAAACTCCCTGAAGAACATGTAGCAGCCTTCATCACTACTTATGGTGCATTAGGTGTTGAAGAAGAAGATGTGTCGGTTAGAATTTTTGTGGAGTCACTTTAAGAGAAAGTTGTTGAATGGTTTTACATGCTTCCTGCAAGATCTATTACTGGTTGGGAAGATATTATAAAAGCATTTGAAAATAGATTCAAGAGCACTAAAGATGGTCAAGAGCTGCTGGTGTAATTAGTCCAAATAAAGAAAGAAAGATCTGAATCCATGAGGGAATTTGTAGCAAGGTTTGAAAGATTGAAAAGAAGAGTCCTTGAAGATGTGCTACCTCCTAAAAACCACCTGATAAGATTCTTCATCAGTGCCTTGCCATCAGAAGTTGGTTTCTTCCTCATAAGAGCCCAACCAAACACACTGAGGGAAGCTTAAGACTTTTCCATTGAAACTGATGATGACTTAATCCTCTCTAGAAAGGTGAAAGGCCCAAATGGGAAGCAGAAGGGTCAGATTTTGGCTTCAGTAACTACAGATCCTATGTTCTAGAAAATGGCAAATGATCTGGTTGCCTTGAAGAAACAACTGTCCCAAATGACAATGAGAAATGCTCCAAGGAGGCCAAACTTCCCTGATAGACAAAGAATTGCACCACCTCCTTGCCAACTTTCCCTTGAAGCACCTCCTGTCAATGCTATCTATGACACCAGAGAATCAAGAGAGGATGTTGAAATTGATGAACTTGAAGGAGAAATAGTAGAGGATTACGAAGGCTACCTCGAAATTGAAGAAGTTGATATGCACAATGGCTTGTTCAAGTTTGTGGATGATGGGGAAGAAGAAGAGGAAGCCCCAAGCTTCTCATGTGTTGTCTTCACTCGAGCTCAATCCAAGAAAGATGCTCTACCCTCCGTGGCTCAAGAGGAAAAGAAAACTAAAGAAGATCCCACTCCAAAGAACCACACAAAAGAAGATCATCAGCAGAGGCTCACCATTACCACCCTCAATGGATTCAACCAAAATGAAACTAGGCCAAATGGCTGCTAGAGATCAGGCTGTTATATCTAGTAAGTCACCTTTTCCTTCTTCTAGCTCACAAGTTATTAAAAACACTCCTCCCTCCAATGAAGTCTATCCTAAGTCAGCCAAAGTTCCTTAAATACCCTTACCATGTAAACCTTCCCTCACTCTAGGAGCCTCCCATTCATCCAAAATTATCCCATTTGATTTTGTGGAACATGCAAGTAAGACCAAAGTGCAGCTCTCAGAGATTGAATACTTGCAAACACACCTTACTCAGTTTGATAGACTAATCAATGTTGTTCGGAGCAGCAGTTCTATACCTTCAAGTTCAAATTATAAAGTTATGCTCCCGACACCATCTACACCACCTGCTAAAAAAATTTGGCCCTAAGTGCTTCCAAAATAGATAAGGTGGAACCCTTCTACTTGTCTCTTCTCATGAATGGTTTTGAGCTCAACAATTGCATCATTGACTCCGAAGCTTCTAACAATGTAATGCCACTCAAAGTTTCCAATGCTCTTGGCTTGACACTAACCAGAGATAATGAAGCTTATTACTTGATGGAATCTAAGAAAGTACCAGTGGTAGGAAGGATAAAAGATGCACAAATGGATTTGGTTGAATACCCTGATAAGAAAGTACTTGTAACCATCTTAATGGTAGACATTCCAACATATTTTGGCATGCTCTTGAGTAGAAGTTTTTGTAGAGACCTTGGTGGAGAGATAAATATGGATTGGACATCTACACCTATTCCAGTAAAGGGTGAGTTGAAAAAGTTGCTTCCGGTAAGAAAAATGAAGTTTACAATAAGAAGTTCTAGTGCCCCAAGAGCTAATATCCTCTTTCAAGATTGTGGATTAGGAAACTATTTCCTTACTTCATAATGAGAAGAAGACTTGCCGCTTTCCTCGAATCGAGAAATATCAAGTCCGAAATATGGAGTTTGATGGAATCCATTCCAAAGCAGGCTCAGGGGTTGGTGTTGTGGTGTACTCTCCTTCCAATGTGATGCATCCTTTTGCATACAAACTGTAGTTTGACAATACCAATAATACAACAGAATATGAAGCTCTCCTCTTGGGCATAAGTATAGCGGAAGACATGGGAATCAAAAAGTTGAGATGTCTCAGTGATGCAGAAATGATAGTGAAGCAAATCTGCTTTGGCAATACCAAGTGAAGAACCTAAGGATCAAGCATTACGGGAATAGAGTGTGGGATTGCATTGAATTCTTTGATGTATTCTCTAGTGAAGCCATCCCATGACAGCAAAATGAAATATTTGATTCTCTTGTAGTATCAGCATCCCTATTGACTCCTCATCCTTCTTTTGGCAAGGAAAAAATAACCATTGAGATGGTTTTCAGACCAAGTGTACCTGATAACGTAGATCACTGGCAAGTTTTCAATGATGACAATCAAATTTTAGCCTTCTTGGAGCAAAGAGACAACTTCAATAATCTCTTCTTTGAGGGAAGTGTTAATCCACATAGAGAATCGTGGCTGAAAATGCATCAGATGAAATTGAAAGAGTGGATGATGAAGGCATGATCAGATTGAAAGGTAACAAGATCCCTAAAGGTCTAGTCTCTCTGGAGAACTGTTTGACAAGCACAATATATTTATTCATGAAAAGAAAAGCTATCTTCTCACTGTCCATCTAATTTTGACAAGGAAAACATTGGGACTTTTGAAGATCCAAGGATGGTCAACATTGGCAAATGTTGCTCACCTGAAGAGAAAAGGAAGTTCGTTGCTTTGCTTAAAAAGTACTCTGATGTGCTAGCCTACTCTTATGATGAGCTCAAATATTTTCAACCGAAGGAAATGCATCATTCCATTCCTCTGAAGCAGGATGCTAAGCCCTTCAGGAAGAAGCAAAGACCCTATAATCCAAATATTTTTGATGTTATCAAGGAAGAAGTGAACAAGATGTTGAATGCCATAATCATTTTCCCCATTCACCACTCAACATGGGTGGCCAACATTGTACCAGTCATAAAGAAAAATGGGGAGATTAGAATATGTGTAGATTTCAGAAATCTTAATCAGGCATCTCTCAAGGAAAATTACCCTCTTTCAATCATGGATCATATCCTACAAGCAATTACTGGATCTGAGATGCTCTCTTTGCTTGATGGCTTCTCAGGGTATAATCAAATTAAAGTGGCCGAAGAAGATTGTAGCAAGACAAATTTCAAAACTTCTTGGGGCACTTTTGGTTACAGCAAGATGCCTTTTGGCCTAATCAATGCGGGAGCCACCTTCAAAAGAGCCATGGACCTGGCTTTCAAAGATCTAAAGCATTGCATTGTCATATACCTTGATGGCTTAACCATGTTTTCATAAAAGAGAAGTGAGCATATCTTCCACTTGGAGTAGATTCTTGCAAGATGTAGAAAGCATGGAATTTCTCTAAATCCCAAGAAGTGTATCTTTGGAGTCACAAAAGGAAATTTTTTGGGACATGTCGTGAATAGGATGGAGCACATATTGACCCTGAGAGGGTAAATGCTATTCAAGCACTATCTCTTCCCACCAGCAAGAAAGGAGTGCACTCATTCTTTGGGAAGGTAAATTTTCTACGTCGCTTTGTCCCCAAATTTGTTGAACTAACAAATAATAGCACCTCTATGATGAAGGCTCAAACAAGTTTCAAATGGAGTAGTGAAGGAAAATCAGCATTTGAATAAATCAAGAAGGCCATTGCTAAAGCTCTAACGCTAGTATCTCTAGATTTTAGCAAAGAATTCATCATGTACTATTATGCCTCGGAGCACACTCTTTCTACTATCCTAGTTTAGAAGAATGATGAAGGATTGGAAGCACCTATTACTTTCATGAGCTGCCCTTTGAAGAAGCATGAAATAAATTACATTCAATTGGAGAAGCATGCATACGTAGTGGTCAAGGCCGTGAAGAATTTCATATTTTACATACTCAACTCTCACACCGTGGTGATGGTCCTCGGAAGCACAATCAAGTCCATTCGACACAACAAGATCCGGAGCCAAAATATGAAATTGGATTGCAAGGACCCAAGATTATGACTTGGATATTAAGCCCTCTAATATGGTTAGAGGAAATGGTTTGTGCAAGTTGATTGCTGAAGATGAATCTCTCAAAGTTTAGCTTGGATAAAGAGATGACACTTGCCCAACTTTCTCAAAAGATTGCCCACAAGTTCTCTTTGTGAACACTATAGAGGAATGGTATGCAGACATTGCTTTCTTTCTTACCTATGGGGACTACCCTCTTCATTTATATTACAAGCAAAGTGAAGAACTCTCAAAGTGAAAGCACCAAATATGTGATTTGGAATCATGCACTCTACAAGAAAGGGATAGACGGTTGTTTTCTCAAGTGTGTTGATAAAGAACAGCAATAAAAACTCCTCAAAGCCTATCACGATCAAGCTTGTGGTGGACACTCTTTAATTTTTTTGTATGGGTCAAAACCATGACACCCAACTCCCTATTCATAAAGTAGTAAATATGGGGTACCTTTGTTAGGAATATTACTTGGATTAGTGCTCACATTATTTTTGTAATAGTTAAATGTAATATTCATATATTACATTAGTAAGTTAGAATTTTAGTAATATATTAATATTGTTATATTAATATCATATTTGTGTGAGAAAAATAAAAGATTGTAATATTATTAATAAGAGTCATAAAATAACTCATTATTAATAATATAGGATATTGTATTAGTTATGAGTTTGTTGAATAAACAACTCACGTAGATTATTGTGTGTGGATATATTGGTGGGATATATGAGAGAATAGTGGTGAGTGATCATAGGAGAGATTAGTGGGATGATATTGGTAAGCCTCATCTCCTTGTTTATAGGAAATGGAAAGGCTATATATTGTAAGCTCTCTCACCATGTAATTAGCTCCAAAATTATTCAATCAATAATATAGTGTGTTTATTATATATTTGTGCTCTAATTTTGTGTTTATGTTATTATCTTCATTCTGCAACATTGTCTCTTATTGATTTGTACAATTATATAATGTAATTTTTGCTTATTTATATTAGATAAGCTATCAATTTCACATCAACCTTCACTTTAAGTATCCGCTTCTTAGAGACTTGGGTGATCTACTTGATTAACAATGGTGTAATTTTCATTGAAGGGGCTAGGTGTATAAGGTTCTATGTGATATGCGGAAATAAGCTCAAATTATAGAAACCCTCATAGCATACGTAGTTTTTAAAATCATGTCAAACCAATTCACCGATAGGTATCCACTAATCTTGGCAATGAAATCCCATGAGAGGTACAAAAAAAAGAATTGGGTAAATAAATGATAAACACATCCCTGCAGAATTAAGAAGTTGGGACACGCGTGTAGTGTAATACTCAAGCCTCTTACCACTCCAATAGTTGCCACCATGATTCCAAAGCAAATTGCAGTAGTCCTTTAGAGATTGAATTATCCAAAGTATTTTACACACTTTGGATGTTCCAAAATTTATGTGAACATATTCCTTACGGAAGAGAATCGAGTCAAATTTCCAATGGATTTTGAACGGGTCAAATTAGACATCATATGCACCAGATATCGTCAACAATAATAATATAACTCCATTGAGTGAAGCAGGGCACAAGTAACACAATGAATGGATGTTAAAAAATGGAAAATTGGTTGACGTGGTGTCAACAAGTGGTTGGAGAAAAAAAGAGCCTTGTTTTTATGCAATCTTAGACAATCGAAAAAAAGGTTTTTCAACCGAGGTTCACTTTTATTTCGGAAGGAGATCTAATATCTTATCAAGCTAGGAGACTGAAATGGGTGAGCTCGTGACCGAGTTGAGGATTGATTTATAGAGAGCCAAATCACACTTGTTACCTTGCCATGTTAACATGTCATCTCTCCTATCGATTGGGCTATATTCTAACATTAGCAGGACAATCAACAACTCACCGACTCCATACTTAGCTCAATTAGCCAACACACATCAAAAACATAGCCCTCCACACCACCCATTTAATGTGGCATTCCAAACTTGGCAACCCACACACCAGCCTACTAGACGAGCCATACGTGGATGGAAAAACAAAGTATGCATGGTCTAAGCCATGTTAAAAGTGGGTAGTAGTAGGATTATTAAAGCCTTCAAAAATCCTTTGCCCCACAAATATGGGAATAAGTCCTCAAAATGGTGTAAAATGTGTCGATGATGTTTGGGGTGGTTTAAACCCCAACCAAGAAGCTCTAAAATTAATACCCTTCCTTTGGACCATGCGGGAATGATCAAGCCTATATAAGTGCTTATTGGAATTGATACAAACAAATTCGGATGACTGTGTATGAAGGCATAACATAGCCATTTTGTAAAACTGAAATTTTGAGACACTTAGGATACTTTTGGGGACTTGTAAACTGGAAAGTTTTCCAAAATTACAATACACTCTTTGTGGATAATGTAGAATGATTTCTACATTATTTTGGGGCTCTTCCATTTCTACTATCTTTTTTTTCTCCATCCCCTTTTTCCTTTTATGTTTTTTTTTTTTTTGGGACTCAATTTTTCCTATGTATGGAACTAGATGTGGAAGGGGAACATGTCCATTCGGCACATTTTGAAGAAAGAAAAAATAATCGAGAGCCTACAAGCAGCGAGAATTGACCACGTGGCTAAATCGCGGCAAGGTGTCCTAAATGGGATGAAAAGTAAAGATAAAGGAGAAGAACACATAGACCTCAACATGACACCTAAGCACAAATTTAAAAAGAGAGAGAAAACAAGAGGCCCCAAAACCATGTGAGGTCTCCATGTGTCATACAAGGCAGCTACCATCGTCGAAAGGACCAAACAAATAAGTAGATGACTCAAGGTTTAGCGAATTGAATGTGATCTTGTGTCCCAAAACATGCAATTGATATTTTCTCCTAGGGTCGAAGATCTCGTAGGTAGAAACTAAATGTGGATGGTGGAATTCTTGATTGGAGGTGTGTTAGAGCAAGATCCGTGGGGATCTATAAGAGAATGTTCGTGTGCTAATAAGAAGAGGGAAAAAGAACATTCCAGAGCTCTAGAGAAGATGATTTTAGGTTCAGTCCATTGTGTTCATTGACATTATCAAGGCTCTATTGTAAGGAAATACAATAATTTGTGTCATTCTAGCCTTATGTATTGTTTTCTCTATAAATCGAGTTCTTGCTCTGTACACTAAAAGTTTGCAATATTCTGTGTCATTTGTTTCTTCCTTTTTCTTTTAATTCAATTCTTGATAAATGTTTAAATATCTATCGTGTTGCATGCCCTTAGATCTTTTACATAAATCTGTTCATTGTGCATGTGATTATGTTTTAGTTTCATCTCACCTTTGATGGTCTGAAATATCTTCAAAATAGTTGATCATGCTCGATGCTCTTCAACTGATCTAATATTTATTTCAATAATGATCTCTATGTTGTTTTATTAAAATTTTGGTGCATCACCTTAGATACGATTTACATATTGTCTCATTTTCTCTCTAAAACCTTATCTCAATCCAAATCAGAGAAGATCTAGCTTCTATAAAACCTAGAGGTTATCTTAGGGATCAAGTACCACATCCCTGAGATTTGCCACAACTTTCAAGTGGTTCATCTGCGAATATAATCGTCAACAGCTTTTCTTAGCATTCTGGTGGGACCAAGTAAGCTTAATCAATAATCACATGAGTGCTTATTCAAGTGGGAATCAAAGCCACAAACTAGTTACGTGATCTCGGACTACGGTAAATCCTAGACTTTTGTTACATGCCCTTGGTATCAATTGTAAGAGGACCTCATCAAAATCCTAGCCGAGACACAAATGGCTCAATTACCTCCTCCAAGACAATTCATCTTATGGAATCAAGGAGTTATGCTCATCTTTCCAGTACCTTCGGCAACATGGAATCCCATCCTAGTAAATGCACTACCGGGATCAATTGGGAAATCTATTTTTAGAAGATTCAATGAAAAGGAGATAGATCTTCTTGTTAGGAAATATATCTTAGTGCTCCATTTGTATGTATGGGTGAATAATAATTACATGTGTAATTATTATTATGGTAAATTAGTGAAAGTACATTTACTATGTAAATGTAAATAGTAAATGTAAAATGTGGTTAGTATGTGGTAAGTTAGTAAGTTAGAATAATAAAACAATTAGTATTGTTTTATTATTATATTGGTGAGAGGTTGAAACCATATGGGTGTATGGTTGTATATGAAGACAAATGTTGTTGTAAGGATTGTTATTTTACATCTCCTATATAATGGAGTGTAATAATAATAAAAATATAATATAGAGTTGTTGATTTCAATTATTGTCTGTGTAGCTATTTCATGGATTCTTTGTATTAGATCAGATTAATTTCTACATTTGGTACCAGAGCAGGTTAAATCTGTCTCGAAGATGATCTTGTAACTTTTGTTTCGTGATCTGGGTTTCTCCAAAATTTTGTGCGTGGAACGATCTGTTATACAGGAAGCTACAAGAGAAATTTCAGCATAACCCAGTTCGTAGTTTGGGAGAAACATGCAATTTACTATACAGCACATTGATCACTTGTTGTTTTTGAAGAAATCAGAGAATCAAAGGTAATTCAAATCTACATTCAATTTTTTTTGGATATTTAGATTCAGTAAAATGGATACACCATTAGATAAATTTAATGGGCTGAACTTCCATACATGGAGGGTAAAAATCCAGATGCAGTTAATGAATAAAAATCTATGGAGGATAGTAGATGGAAAAGAAAAAAAACCTACAGATGTAAGCAAAATTGTAGAATGGGAAACTAGAGATGAAAAAATAACAGATAAAATTGACTATAACTATGAAGAATTTCTATACTAAGTGAAGTTCTTGGAGGAAGGAGGCACAGGAGGTTGGAGGTCATTCAGCGACCTCTCGTCAGTCACCAACGACGGGGCCGTATCAGCTATGGTGATTATTTTTTAATACAGTGTGTTCCTGTTGTTTCTTTGTATTTCTGGTAGAGTGTTTGGTTGCAGTGTTCCTATTGTGGTTTTTCAGAATAAATGAAATTTCACATTGAGGGGGGAACATGATCTCAATGTTCCATTTCTAGTTTTCTACATTTGTATTTTCTATATAAGCAGATTTTTAAATTTTCTATGTTATTCCCTTCAACTAAAGTGAGATGTGATGAGGGCTAATAATAATACTTGGCATATCATGATGTGGTTGTAGGTAAACCACTTGAAAACCTTCATTTTTGGTTTGTGGTACACCCTTTGTAAAACCACCATTTTCGGTTGTTGGTAAACCCTATGCAAAACCATCACCCTTTTGGTTTTTGTGGTACACCACTTGTAAAACCACCATTTTTCGGTTGTTGGCAAAACCCTATGCAAAACCATCACCTTTTTGGTTTGTGGGTAAACCAGGTTGCAAAACCATCATTTTCGGTTTATGGTCAACCCTTTGAAAAACCATCTATTAGGTTTATGATCATCCTGTAAAATCATCAGATCATGAGCGGTGGAAGTATAAGTTACCACCCTTTTCCCCATGTTCGCACTAAGGGGGAATGTTAGGAAATATATCTTAGTGCTCCATTTGATGTATGGGTGAATAATAATTACATGTGTAATTATTATTATGGTAAATTAGTGAAAGTACATTTACTTTGTAAATGTAAATAGTAAATGTAAAATGTGGTTAGTATGTGGTAAGTTAGTAAGTTAGAATAATAAAACAATTAGTATTGTTTTATTATTATACGTGAGAGGTTAAAACCATATGGGTGTATGGTTGTATATGAAGACAAATGTTGTTGTAAGGATTGTTATTTTACATCTCCTATATAATGGAGTGTAATAATAATAAAAATATAATATAGAGTTGTTGATTTCAATTATTGTCTATGTAGCTATTTCATGGATTCTTTTCAGATATAGATCGATTAATTTCTACACTTCTCTCCTATAACAACTTATCAATGTCAAGAAATCTCTGCAAGAGCCCATGACTGATTTCAATACCAGATTCCACAAGACATGGAAAAGGATTCTAGTTCTAGCTAGACCACCTGCAGGTATGGCTATTGTCTTTTATCTAAAATATCTAAACTTGGATATTTCATTATGATTCAGTTGTTAGGAGGATATTCTTTTGCCACAAGAATATGATATTTGCATTCCAGAGGAGATTAAATTAATAGATGTTGGGAAACTTCCCCGAAGCTCACTTTTCCAGTGTTTCCTGAGATAGCTCCCTTCCTCAAGACTAGACTTCAAGTTCTTTCCAAAATCCTACATCCATATATAGCTACCCATCCTCTCAAGGAGCCACCACCCCTACCGCAACACATCATTGTCTTCTTCTTGGAGATGGAGGAAGTAAAAAACATCCTTAGGAACTTCTCTAATGAGATAGTTAATCTTAAGAAGAATCAAAGCATGTACCCAAGACAATATTATCAAGGCTATCAAGGGGGTAGACCCGCTTATCCTCCATAATATCAAAAATTCCCCAGACCTAGCACCACCACAATCAGCCATCTAACCAAATTGTCCTAGTACCAACACCACTCCAGACCCTCCCACCCAATAGTGGGAGAGAGATGATTCAGGATAAAATAATTTAGCAAAAGATCCCAATGCTTGGTGTTTCCCTTGCAATACCCCTCATATGCCAAGAGATTTCCCCCAAGGGAATCTACAACTAAAGGTAGTAGAGAAAAGAGCGAGGGAAGGCTATGAGGTCAATGATTTGGACCTTACCAATCCTTGGGAATTCAAAACATGGCCTTAGTTGCACAAATGCAAGGGATGTCCATAAAAAAGAGGCAGAGATTGCACCTAAACATGCACTTTTCTCTTGGGTTGAAGGAGAAGAATTTGTATTCACAAACAAAGCATCCACTTCTAAGAATGGTACATTAAAATTACAATACTCGCTCCAAGGGATGGATGATGGAAGTTGTGATCCTTGTTCCTACAAAATAAATGGAGTAAGGAAATAATATCTGACATTCACTTCCCCTCCACCCATAGCTAGACAAGAGACTCTCAAAAGCCACTCAAAATCAAGGGACCTTCCATCCAGTTGAGAGGGTGAAATACCAACAATACTCCAAAGTGCAACCACTCGGGCCGATGAATGTAGTCGAGAAACTTAAAAGGGCACTACCAATGTATCCTTGTGGGATATCTTGGGCATTCTGGAACAAAAGGAGTTGCTTCAAGAAGCGTTGAAATCCAAGTGGGCAACTAACAATACATGGATCAGAAGGGGAAAAAGAAGCAACTTAGAATGACCCAAGCTCAAATAGAGTTAGTGTTGATGAACAAAGAAGAGGTAAATAAACCAAAGACCCAACCCTTCTTCATGACTCTTATAATTGGTAAAAAATGCTACATAACTCCATGATAGACTCTAGCACAAGCACTACAATGCCCAAATCAATTATGGATGCCTTGGGAGTTAAATATGAGCCCCTAAAGAGAGGATTCATGCAACTAGATGGGAAATCAGTTCAAACCATTGGTGTTATTAGAGGTCTCCCATTACAGCTCTATTCCTACCCAAACATAACCATTCCATAGGATATAGTGGTAATCAATGTTTTGCCAATTAGTCTTGGACTATGTCTATCCCATGATTTCATGGCTAAAATTGGAGGCTACATGTCCCTTGATTGGTCTCATCTGATTTTGTGGACTAAGTATGGATCCAAAATGAAGGTGATATCGAACCCTCTCCAAGGAACATATTATGGATCAAGTGGCCTCAGGTTTTGAGGCCTGCATGCCATGATCACTCGAGAGGAAGAGTCATATATGGATGATGGTGACCATCAAAGCGAAGACTATTTGGTTGACTGTCTGAGAGATCCCTTTGGAAATTTTGATTCCATTGGGTTAGGTACTTATGTGATCTTTGATGAGAATCCCAACATCCCAAATATTATGAGGGAAGATAGTAAAAATGAAAATAATCTCACAAAGGATTCCCTAATGTGGACTCTACATTTGATGGAGCTAAAAAGTAGAATGGCTCAGGAGCTGAAATATGCCTATCTTCACCAAGATGGAAGGAAGATACTCAAGGAATTTCACTTCCACTTCACTTGCACCAACAATGAGGTAAAGTATGAGGCTTTAGTGCATGGTTTGACATGGCACGAAAAAGAGGGCATACAAAACTGAGAGTCTTTGGGGACTCTAAATTAGTAGTGACACAAGTTAGAAGCACTTCCAAAAAAAAAATCCAAGGATGAGGTCCTATTGTCACAGGGTATGGGATCTTATTGAGGACTTTGAGGCCTTTAACATTAAGGTTATCCTCGGGAACCAAAACATAGAAGAAGATAGAATGGCCCAGATCGGATCACAATTTGACCCGACCCAAGATCTGATGACAAACAAAGACATGGTGAAATTGATCATCCACCCATCCATACCTGATAATATGGATCATTGGAAAGTCTTGAAAGTGACCAATAGATATTCTCTTCTTACAACAATCTGAAGAGTTTGTGGATCAATCCAACCCAAAATTGAAGAAGCATATGGAGATCAAGTCATCCAACTCAAAATGAACAAGCTTCCAAAAGGATTGATAATGTTGGAAAATATTTTCAACTCTGATGATGCTAATACAAATAGGGGAATTTTTGCGGTCAAGGAAGACTATGCCAAGCTAGAAGTAGCCAATGGGAAGAAGTTAAAGGTTGGGAAAATAGTCACTCAAAAAGAGAGAGAGAGACTTGTGGCTCTATGCCATAAGTATGATAAGGTAATAGCCTGGACTTATGAAGACCTACATGGTTATAATAAGGACATCATCCAACATACTATTGATCTAGAAAAAGGGAAAAACTTGTGCATTAGAAGCAGAGACTGTGAATCCAAAGATAGAGTCTCTCATGGCCGAAGAGCTCAGGAAGCTCCTAGAGGCTAAAATAATCTTCCCAATCAAGCACTCCACATGGGTGTCCAATCTATGGTATCGGTAAGGAAGAAAAATGGTGAAATCAAGACTCTGTGTGGATTTTAGAGATCTAAATAAAGTGTCCCTTAAGGATCACTACCCTTACCTTCCATGGAACAAATACTACAAAATAGTAGTGGGTTCGAAAGATTTTCTTTTCTTGATGGTTTTTTGGGCTACAACCAAATATGGCTTGTGAGAGGAAGACCAACATAAAACCACCTTTACAACAAAGTGGGGAACCTTTGCATATGTGAAGATGTCATTTGGACTCACCAATGTTGGGTCAAACTTTTCAAAGAGCCATGGATGTCGCATTTGGAGAGCTGATTAACAAGATAATCCTAATATACTTGGATGACCTCACAAGTGTTTACCAAAACAAGTGGAGGATCATTTTGATGCCCTAGAAGTTGTATTTAAGAAATGTCAAGAATTCAAAATCTTTGAATCAAGAAGTGTGTTTTTGGAGTACCGCAAGGAAAATTTCTGGGACACATTGTCTCAAAGGATGGGATCTCAATTGATCCAGAAAGAGTTAGGGCCATTTTGGAATTGTCTCTACCTATTAACAAAAGGTAGTACAATCTTTCCTAGGAAAGATTAACTTCATCAACAGATTCATTTCAGATTTTGTTGGAATGATCCACCCGATCACACTAATGCTAAAAAATAATCTAAGCTTCAAATGGACCACTGAAGGTCATCAAGCCTTCGAGGGATCAAAGAGAAATTACATCTTCTCTAGTGCTATGCAACCAGACTTCTCCAAATATTTCATTATGTACGTATATGGGAGTGAGCACAATGTAGCATCCATGCTGACACAAAAAGGAGAGGCACAAGGAGAGGACATCCAGTTGCTTTCTTTTGAAAACTCTCCATGATTATGAGACAAGGTACAACTTTGTGGAGAGATAGGCTTATGCCATTGTCAAAGGTCTAAAGAAATTCAGACACCTCTCATTACAATAGCAAGATCATGGTCTTGGTGGCACACTCCAAGTGTCAAAGAATACATCACAAAAGGTGAGATAAATAAAAAAAGGGCTAACTGGATCACTAAGATCTTAGAATATGACATTGAAATAAAGCCCATGAAGCTGGTAAGAGGAAGAGGTCTGTGCCAATATCTCACACAAGATCCAATGACCCCAAAAATGAAGAATCTGAGGTGGTGCTCCATATTCAAGAGAATGAATCCAAAAAACTGGGTATCGGATAAGATGCATTTCATGAGATGGGTGAGTATCCAAGTCACCTTCATCTTAAAAAGAGAAGATATTATAGACAAATAGGGATCTGAATTTTCATAATTGATAATTTCCTTTTTAAAAGGAACTTTGATGGGATCCTGCTTAGATGCCTAGAAAGGAGGAGGCCAAAAATTCTTACATGAGTTACATCATGGAAGCTCAGAGGCCACTTCTCGGCCAAAACCACAACCATAAAATTCCTATAGAAGGATACTTTTGGCCCAGTTTGTTTGTAGATTGCTATGTGATGGTGAGTAAATGCAAAATTTTCTAGTTCTACATGGGCTTATGGAGAAATGTCCACACTACCCCTTAACCCTATCCTAGTTGAGGAACCATTCACACAATGGGGTCTAGATTTCATCGAATGGTTAATCAGTTTCAAGCACAGGTCATAAGTGGATTCTCACCGCCACTGATTACTTCACTCGATGGATGGAGGTAGTTCCATTGAAGGAAGCCACAGAGAATATGATCCTGGAACTTCTCGAGATATCACTACCCACTTTGGATCCCCCGCACATGATCATATCAGATAATGCCAAGGATTTTCTAGGGGCCAAAGTGTTTGACTTCACAATGAGGCATGGAATCTATCTTAAGACATCTTCCAACTACTACCTGTAGGGTAATGGTTTGGCAGAATCAACCAACAAGAATCTAATCAAACTCATAAAAAGGATGGGGAGGAACATAAGAGATCATGGCATGAGCATGTCAAGATGACCTTATGGGTTGATCAAATCATGCCCAAAAAATCTTAAAGGCCTCACCATATGAATTGGTCTATGGTAAAAGCATCATAATGCCTATCATCATGATGGAGGTCCCAACCTTACATTTGTTGAAGAAAATTGAGATCGAGGAACATGGATCGATGCAGGTAAGACTTACATGGAGCTGATAGAGCTTCAAGAAAATGGGAGGCAGCCCATGAATCCATGATCAACCATCAGCAGGTTTTCAAGACTTGGTTTGATCAAAAGACTTCAGAACCCAAATTTTGAGTCGACACTTTAGTCTTAAAGTGGGACGTGAGGGCCGCTAAGCCCGAAAATCATGGAAAATTTGACCCTCTCTGGACAGGACCATTCAAGATCACTGCATGCAAACAACACAATGCTTTTGAGCTCGAGACTATGGAAGGTGAGCCCCTCAGTGATTCTAGTAAATGGGATCCACCTTAAACCTTTCCATTGAATCTTTTGAATATTGTAAATTTTGTACCATATGTATAGTCCCCCTTTCTTTTGTCTTTTGCCTTGTTTTTGGTGTGTGTCCCCTTTGAATAAGTGTCTTTGGACATGTGTCTCTCAATGGAGACCCTTTTGCCCCTTTTTGAAATTTTGAAAGGTATTGTACCTTCCTAATTTTCCCGAAGTAAATGATCCTAACGGTTTTTTGGAATAATTAATGAAAAGGATCAGATTGTTAATGAAAAATCTCTTGGGAAATGAAAAATTTGGTGCTAAGGGTCATTCAACGAAGTGTTGTTATATGATGTGACCAATGTATGTGTGAGCCTTTATTTCATGTGAGTTGAGGAGGCTATTTGAGGAAAGTTTTGAAGTCACCAAAGCTTCATTCTGAGTGCTAAGAGTCTTTGCCCTAAGTTCCCGAGTCCCTAGTTGAAGAACCAGAGCTTTCCCCAGTTTTAGAGTAGCCATGGTAAGCTTTGGTTCCCTACCTCAACCAAAATATTACACAAGACACCCATTTCCACATCGCTCTCTCAACCCAAGGATGAGATTCCCGATAAAGAAACACAATTAGTGACACTTCCATGGTCACAAATTTCATGGATGGGGTCTTTGATCCCATCCTCAACAAGAAACCAAAGGCTCTAGAGAGAGGCTACCCACACCATATAGATTCCTAATTTGGGGGATTCTAAGTCTTTTGGCTCTAGAATTTGGACCTCCACACTCACCCAATACATGGTGCCTCTTGTGCACCCATATCCAAGAGCTCGTGCAAATGTGTGCACATTGTTTTGACCCTGATTCCAACACCATCAAGGAAAAAAAACATGTAGGTGGATTACACCACAGGCCATCAGGGATATGTTGGCCCTACCCTATGAAAAATCAGCCAGTTTTTATGACATGGCCAAAACTCCAAGGCATCTGGGCTCAATGCCAGAATAAAGCCTCATTCATCAACAACAGAGAGTTACAAAAATCGATTCAAGTAGTTATGGAGACACCGAGATTCCCAATCCCACTAAAAATGTTCATGTCGATTCTCAAGATGCCTGCTCCATGTTGGCATTCATTTTTGGCCAAGACTTAGACATAAATGTCTATGAATGGAAAATTACGGCCTTTTTCAAGATGAGATCAATGAAGAAGGACCAGGTATATCAGTTTGACTTCTCTAAGGCCATAACAAGCTCTATTTGTGAGTAGTTGGCCTATTTCTCTATTAACTCCACTTTCAGGTACTCTTCCTTTTGTTCCACCTCATTTTATATAGAACACCTAGTTCTTTAGCCAATATATGACCCTAGAACTATGGGACATGGAGGTGAACCCTCAAAAGGTCATCCTAGTGTCTGCATGGACTCATGTGTTGTCCCGCTCCTCGAGCATATGAGTTCGCTAACCATTTTTTGCACCTCTCTACATGAATTTGACCTAGAAGGGGTCAATAATAGAATGAATGATTTAGTCGGGCCATCCTTATGGACCCCCTGCATCCCTGTGACTATTTCTTTGGGGAAACACATTCAATGATCCGGTTGCATGGATTCCGAGAGATGAATCCTTCATGCTCCCAAGGATCCTCACATCATGGGTGGTGGGTTTGGAGATAACTAGATAGTTGGTGCTCCTCAACACGTAGAGTATGGATCCAGCCATAAAAATAAGGCATTGTTTGACCTCCCTTGAGTAGGGGAGGGTTACTATAATTAAACACAAGGCAGAGCATATACTCATGCAAAATTTAGCTTTTACTATGGCTTCACCTTGATTCAAGATACATGGAGGTATGACCCGGATGGGTGGATGGCCACCACCCTATCCCGAAACAAAGTCTCAAACTCCTGTCAAGCATGAGCATAGGAAATTTTTTGAAGACATGAGGTCTCCCAGGTAGAGACTCCTAATATTTTTGTCAAACTGAGTGACATCCGACTCCACTATGGGATTCATTTCATCTAGTCTCATACAAGTATGACCCCACCATAACAATGACCAAAGGCTTGAGGGGTGGCCCTATGTAACAAGGAATGGAGCATAGAAAAATAAAGCCTATTGAAATATAGGTAGAAAATGGTAGAAACTACCCTCAATTTCAATTTTGAGGCCATGCCCACCGATGAGAAGTGGGAGGAATTTTGGGATGTTGAGCATGGGTTTGATTCAGACAATGAGGAGGTAGTGGAGGTCTCCAAAGAGTAGCTCACATGGAATATACGATGGAGTCCCTCGGCCCCTCACATGCACAAAAGTGCCACCATGGCCCCCTCCCTCCATTCCTCAAGCAAGATCCCTTGGGCTACACACCCATGGTTTGAGAACACTAGGCCTTGGGGTTTGGAGATAAGTAGCACAACCCGGTGTCGGACCCATCCCAAGGGCTCACCACCACAACACCATCATCTTCCTCTCGAAAACCAGTGAAGTGAAAGGCGCCACCCCCCAAAGCCCCTCCAAAGAAGAAGTTGAGGATGGTTGAGGTCTTCTTCTTCTCCACCCCCTCTTCCTCCTCTCATTCCTCCATCTCTTTCTCTCCACCTTTCATTTCCATAATGGGGTGCTCCCATTTTGGTCACCCCAACCCAGACTCTTCCTCCCCCAGCTCCCTTTCCTACCTCCACCACCCACCACCATTCCCACATTCTCTCCCCAAGTTTTGATGGGCCCTTCTTGGCTCTCGTGACTTTCTCACACCCCCCACAACAACTAATTATAATCCCCCTACTATCCCACTGTCACCAGGATTCCCATTTATAGGTGGGATAGTCCCTTCCCCTCAAAGTTTTTGAATCAAGCGAGATGGCCAAAGTGGCCCGAGATAAAAGAGGAGGGAAGAAGAAGAAGAAAAAAAATGGACAATAGGGAGATGAGAGGAGGTAGATGTGGTCATTATATGACCATCAAAGCTTCTTTGACCATCACCCAGATGGTCCCCAATGTCTCAAGCCCACAGAGAAAATGCAACTTGATGATTATTCCATCAATGTTGTTGTGGTGGACCTTACTCAGTTCTAGGCCTCAGGATAAGGTCAAACTGATGAGTGAAAAATAGTTATCATGGTCACCATGGACTATCTCAAGCTCAACAATAAGCTGAAGAAAATGGAGGCTAGCCTCCTACAGACACAAAATATTGTGGCCCACCTGAATGCCAAAATCAAAGGCAAAGGAAAAGAAATAGAACAACTCCACAAGGAGTTAAAAGAGGTGGTGTCACAAGAAGCTTCTTGTAACTTCTCAAGTGAAGACTAAAGCATTAGAATTTAAGTTATAGCAACATCCAAAACTATGTCCAATTCACTTGATCAGGAGAAAAAGCTCCTTCAACAAGAGATCAATTCCAAGAAAGTAGAGGTTACTACACTTCACTCCAAGTGAAGCACAGTGCCTCAAAAAAGAGAAAGGTATCTTGCAAATGAAGTGTAAGATAAAGGATGTGGTCAAGGATTTGACCCAAAACTAGCTCAACAACCCTAAAAAGGGGGATTGTCACATTGGTGCAGGGGTTATACACTTCCTACTGTAAAATAATTTCCACCATGGAAAAGACCTAGGGCCCACACTCATATTCATATTTGATGCACAAATCCTATGTGCCAACATGGAATCCTGGCCTCCACCATCAACAATCCATATCCACCAAGGTCCCTGAATCACAAATGTTGGTTCAAAAACTATATGACTCTTCAGACTCCACCTTGCAAGGGGCTAGTATTATAGATAGGTAGATGGTCACAACAAAGATTAGTGAGATTCTGAGTTGTAACAAGGAAGCTATCAAGTGCTAGAATCTCTTGACCCAGCTCCAACTAGGGATCAAAGAGAGGAAGCAACACATAGAGGAACTAGTTCAACTGGGCTTTCCCTCTCCCTTTCCTAATGACTCCACCATCCTATCAGAGGACCAGATCCAACAACTACTGATGGCCAAACAACAAGATAAGATTATCTTTAGTCTTTAAAGGATGACTCTAGTGTCACCGAGGTGGAGGCCATTTTGACCCCAATTGTAAAACTGGAGTTCCATCTACACACAATGGTGCAAGATCTCTAGACATTCTCTCATAAGGAGATAATTGAGCTAGATAGATCCTTTCAGGCTCTACAATGATGGACTTACCCGAAAAAGGTGAATGGGTTGGGTACCAAGTTACTTTAAAAAGCTCGAGTGGTGTCTCTTTGAGCCACATTTTGAAATTTTGTGGTAGGGAAGGATTGCCAGATTCTTCCATGACTGGGACATGGAGTCCCTTAGTGAGTCACCATAACTATAGAATGATTTCTACATTTTTTTGGGGCTCTTCCATTTCTTCTATCTTTTTATCACCCCGCCCCTTTTTCCTTTTGGTGTTCTTTTTTTTGTTTTTTTTGGGACTCAATTTTTCCTAAGTATGGAACTAGACGTTGAGAGGGTATCCATGTGTCCCTTTGGTGCATTTTGGAGAAAGCACAAAGAATCGGGAGCCTCAAGCAAGAGAATTGACCACGTGGCTAAAGCATGAAAAGGCAGCCCAAGTGGGCTGAAAATTCAAAGAGAAGAGAAGAAAATGCGTAGGCCTCCACGTGTCACCCAAGCGCAATTCAAAAAGAGAGAGAAAAGGAGAAGCCCCCAAAACCATGTGAGGTCTCCACGTGTCATACAAGGCAAGCTACCACCATCAAAAGGACCAACTAAAGAAGCAGAGGACTCGAGGTTTGGTGGATTGAATGTGATCTCGGGTCCCAAAGCATGTAGTTGAGATTTTCTCCCAAAGGTCAAAGATCACGTAGGTAGAAACTAAATGTGGATGGTGGAATTCTTGATTGGAGGTGTGTTGGAGCAAGAGAGATGTGGGGATCTATAAGAGAATGTTCTTGTGTCCAATAGTAAAAAGGAAAAATAAGTTCAGAGCTCTAGAGAAGAGAATTTTAGGTTCAGTCTATTGTGTTCATTGGCCTTAGCAAGGCTCTATTGTAAGGAAATGTTGTAATTTGTGCCATTCTAGCCTTATGTATTGTTTTTCTCTATAAATAAGAGTTCTTGTTCTATGCACTAAAATTTTGCAATACTGTGTCCTTTGTTTCTTCTTGTTTTCTTTTAATTCAGTTCTTGATGAATGTTTAAATATCTATCGTGTTGCATGCCCTTAGATATTTTACATAAATATGTTCATTATGTGCACGTGATTATGTTTTAGTTTCATCTCACCTTAGATGGTATGAAATATCTTTGAAATAGTTGATCATGCTCGATGCTCTTCAACTAATCTAGTAGTTATTTCAATAATGATCTCTGTGTTATTTTAGTAAAGATTTACATATTGTTTCATTTTCTCTGAAACCCATCACCTTAGATAGGATTTCACTATGACACCTTAGTAATCCCATCATATTTTGTAGACTTTGTGGCTTGATCTTCCATTTTGCAGTTTGCAATGTTTTGGAAGTACATGTTGTTTGCAGATAACTATGGGGAAATCCTTGAAGAGAGAAAGGATGGAAGAGCTTGAAATAATGAAAATGAGTATCATGAAGAGAATGATTTCCTGAGATGCAAGCTTTATTCCTTTGAAGAGAAAATTGATCAATTGAGATCTTAGATGGAAACGAAGGATGAGATCTTGATTAGATTATAGTGTGGTGAGGTGAAGAAGTATTTACCTTCTAATTTAGATGCAAAAACCATGCTGATGAGTGCACTATAAGTTCTTCACCATGTGATTCTTCTTCATCACATTCATATTCGATTCAAGTAATGATTTTGGTGATTTTTAAAACATACTAGAGGCATTGGATCTCGATTATTATTGAAAATGGGATTTTATGGAAGAGGCCTTGGTGTGAATGGCCAAGGTATAGCTAACCCAATAAGGGTCGAGGATCATCCTCATTTTGGAGGATTGGGTTATCTTGGTGCGAAATGGAAATTGGAGAGTGCTCCAAGCACGGCTGAATGGAGACAAGCTTCCGAAAATAACGTGAATAACCCACTAGTCCCGTAGAAAGACTCAAGTATAGAAAATTGGTGATTCTTCATCAAAGGATGGATTTGGTAATAAATTTCAAAGAAGAGGTAATGGGATTCCACCTCCGCATTCTTATTATAATCATACTAAAAATATGAATTGTTGTAAAAATTATGATCCTATCTTTCAATTTAAAAAATATGGCTATGATATTCAGAAAATGTGGTAAGTTTTTCCTTGCAATTTTTGTGGGTTAAGTAATTATTCGTTGTCGAACTATTGAAAGAGAAGGACATTTTTGAATAAGTTGATACCATTAGTCAAAAATAAGGAAAGGAGAAATACCAATCTCATCATTCAGAGGTGAGAAATGGTCGTAGGCACCCCAAAATCACTACCTCATTCCCAATATTATCCCAAAGTACATTTATTTGTCCATCCTCTTATGATTGATCGATTAAATTTATTAATCATGCACATTACACCCTTTGGATCTATCTTAATTATCATTTATTACATAGATGATTAATTAATTAGTTTACACATCATAGCTAATTAAATTAGCTATCTAATTAGGAAAGTACACCTATTTTCCTAGTCAATTACCACTTGGACTCCACTTCACCAATCCACTCAAATCCACTTGACCAATCCGGTCAACTCGGGTTCTAGAATCCTAAAAATGTGGGGAAATTAAATTACATGCATAACCACCTTTCGGATGCAACTTTTGCTAATTAAATCCATTTACTACCCCTCAATGGCATTTATCTTCCCTGAACTATTTAAATTCCCTCAAATTCTATTTTTAGCATGTGCATTCAACCACATGTAACCACTTCCCGACCACTACTTAGCCTTATAAAACACATGCTTATCCTATTTCAAATCCTCTTGGATTTCCTATACACTTACTCGTCCATTTTGTTTTCCAACTTCGTTATTTTGGAATTAATAATCCAAGCTAAATCTACTTATAGCATGGTCACATTCTCATTTGGAGATCACTTTTGAGAGCATCCACAATCTTCATTTCAAAAGGTTACACAAGTTTAAAGGCTTCATACTACATTATATGAGGTTTGCGAAAAGAAGAACTACGGGAAATTTTGCACATCTATTTTTTTGTATTCCATTTAGTTAGTTTTTCATTGTTTACATTCTAGCTTTGCCGGTGGGATTCCTCACACTATCTTCCTCTTAATTTCACTTTTTTTATTGTACAAACTAATTCTTAATTATTTGGTTAATATTTTCTATTTTCAGGTGTGTTTTGGTATTTGTCTTTGTTGTTTTCGGTTTTTTTGTGTTTTTCCGCATTTTGGAAGTATTGAGAGGGGGAAAATCAGATTTTGAAAAAAAAAATCTTTTCTTTCTTGTTTAGCAATTTAACAATTGTTTGTTAGTGTTTTTAGGAAGCAGGAACCATTTTGTAATATAATTTTTTTACCTTTAGTACTTTTGCCTCTAACTTTAGCAGAGTATTTAGTTATAGATAACTTTGTCTTGTATGTGCTAAAACTTGGGGATATTTTTCTTATGATCTATTTTTTTATTGTGAGCCCTTGCATAATTTCGTAATATCTGCAACAAAAAAAAAATTCAAAAAAATATTTAAATCAAAAATAATTTTAAAAAGAAGAAGAAAAACCTAGCCAAAACCTATTTTCCTAACCCCTACACTTGCCAGCTCGGACAAGCTAGTTACCCTCACCCCTAACTCTATCCTTCCCCCAAGCTATTCAAAGATCTACTCCCACCCCGAATCACCCTATTCCTAAATCCCGCTCACCACAACTTTGCAGAGCTACTGACCTCTCACATCCCTCACACGGACCATGAGATACCCTCCCCCAAGTGAATTTCCCCAACCTAACTACCTTGCCCCTACTCTTGGCCTGAATTTCTCGTGATTTGTTCAATTTGAGCCCTATCTACACATTCCCCATGCATCCCTCATTGAGCGTCCTCACCCACATCTTTCATCCCAAATTTGCCTCCTCTTTTGATTTATCCTAATCAAGCCCAACCCTTACCACTTGGTAAGGAGCCCAACCCCACAAGCCTTGCGCACCCTACCGAGATCTCACTCCAACTCACCATCATTGATCCTAATTTCTAGAACCCCAAACACCCTAAAAAAACTCTACTTATTGTCTACATGCTAGGGTACCAAGCTACTTCCTATTTTCACCGTTGTTTGTCCCCTACAAAACACATTCCCATCGAGCACACACACAAACATTAATTTTAGGGTTTAGGATATTTATGTTTATATGGTTTCACATTCACCCATTCTCCCTATATTTTAAACTAAGATTTCAGTATTATTTCATTATCTTCCATTTAACCTTAGGTATTACGTTTAATTAGTATTAGTTAACTTTTAGTTAACTATTTTGTTTTTAGCCTTTTACATTTCTTTTTTAATTAATTTTCTTAGATTTGTAATTTACTTAATTAGTTTATTTCTAATTAATTTTAATTAATTAATGTCAAATAGGTATTTTAAACTAATATTATGGCTTTTAGTTAAAAATAATTCGTCATTTTCCCTAAAAGAGAATAATCATAAAACTTGCATTTACAGGGTTATTGGACATTTATGTCCCTTTCACATCACTTTTTAGTGACTTTTTACAAACATTTAATCATTTTTGCACCTTACTAGCACTTTGTGGCATCTTTTTGCTCTAGTTTTCTTGTCATTTTTCATTTTTGTGAAGCTAGTCACAACACATTTCACGCATATGCTCTTCTCTCGCACTTGTTACAAGTGATCTTGAGAATCAGAAATGTGATTGTGTTGTTTTTTATTGTTTTCTCTTTGTTCACCTCAAGAAAACTACTAATGCTTATTTGCAGGACCGTATTATGAAGACCATTTCTCAAATATACTAACTGCAGGTTGCCTCGATCGTGTGCTAAGCAAACTACTAATACTTTGTGTGTAAGGAACCTCTTTAATCACGATAAAACAAACCATTCACATTGTATTTCAGGTGCGGTTAACAAGGCTATTTCCTAACTTCTATAAATGTAGGAATTTTTTTGGATTGAGCCATAAAAATCATCTGAGGAGTACCATAGGAACCCCAAAGTAGTCAAAAAATTAAGGGAACGGGTAGACGAAGCGGGTACCTTTTATCCCAATTGACTATTATTCCTTTGTGATAATATAGTCATGAATATCCTTAGTGGCGATCCTAATGCGATTCATTTGAGAAAAGTATTTTCTCATTTTTTTCAAAGGGGGTAAATTAAATCCAACAAGTAGCAATAATAGCATCATGCTCTCTCGGGTATACTACTAACACCTAGTTGAGAGAACCACCTAGGAAGCCACACCTTGATCAATCCAATCTAAGGCTGAGGCCAAATTAAACTACATCATTTTTCATTTTTCTTATGTGTTACATACTTGTGTTTCACTCTTTTCATTCACGTTTTCTCTCTCATCTACCTTGTTACTTTGTAAATGAGTCTAAGTCTTGAGTTGCAAACATCCATATCTGAAATTGAACATTGTCTTCCTATTCATCTAAGCCTTGACATCATGATACTTGCATTATCACGGCTAAGCACCCTCGCAATCACCATGATCTTTCATTTTCATGAGTCTTAAGTTTAACATTATCTTGTTGAAATTTAATCATTCCATACTCTTAAGCCATCACATCTCACATTCCCTTTATTGAATTTTCAACATATTCAATATTTCTTCACTTCCCTCTTTAAATCATTCCCTTTGCTTAATCTGATATCATTAATCAATCACATTCCCTTCATCTCTTATCTCTACTTTCGTGAGATTTGGACCTTCTCATCGTCATTTCTTCACTTCTTGTTTTGACATTCACTTTTTCATTCTTTAAGTGATCCCATTTCTTTGTTGTGTCTCATATTTTAACACACTTTTGTTAAGAGTTGGCATCCTTCATCGTCTTCTTAAGTCTCCTCTTTTAAACACCCATCTTGTTAAAAGTCAAGAAAATCATCATCTTTCTAAGTCTCTTCCTTCTTAACACTAATTTTGTTAAGAGTTGAGCATCTTTCATCATGTATCTAAGTCTCCTCTTGTCACACTCATTTTATCACAAGTTGAGTAGGATAACTTATTTCACTTCTTCCCTCTTTACATTCACTTTGTAAAGGGTCGTGAAGCCTTTCAAACCTCTTCATATTTCTTAGCACTCATTTTGCTAAGAGTCCTCTAAACTAACATTTCAATCTCTTCTTCCACCTTAACATCACTCATTTTTTAAGTGTTGTGAAGTCCCCCTTTTTCATTCCTCTTAACACTCATCTTGTTAAGAGTTAACATTTCACACCCTTTTCATTCCTCTTAACACTCATATTGTTAAGAGTTAACCTTTTCGATCTTTTCATCACTCTTATCACTCATTTTGTTAAGATTTGATCACGTTCACCTTATAAAATTATTCCACCTTAACATCACTTATTTTTTAAACTGTTGTGAAGTCACCCATTTCATTATTCTTAAAACTCATCTTGTTAAGAGTTAACCTTTTCGCATCTTTTCATCACTCTTATCACTCATTAAGAGTTGATCACATTCACCTTATCAAGTCTCTTCTCCCTTAACATCCATTTTTGTTACAGAGTAGAGCACATATAACCCCTTTTAGTCCCTTTTCTCTTAACTCTCATTTTGTTAAGATTCAAACAATCAACTAACCCCTTTTCACCTTCTCTCTCTTAGTACTCATTTTATTAGGATCAATCTTTCTCTTCTCCCCTCTTCCATCCTAGCATTCACTTTGCTAAGGGTTGAGTTTTCTATCGCATCCCTCTTCTTGTTCCTCCCAACTTTCAAAAATGATGGGAACATGACGTCGCGATTATAGTCCCTTTGATGGAAGGAAAAATATCCATTTCACATTAGTTCAGATGAAGAGGACTAAGACTAAATTGAAAATATTTCCATAAACATGACTTTATGAAAAAAAAAAAGACCAATTCCTTCTTCGTCTCCTTGCAATGGGAGAAATATTTCCCTCGAGAATTTGATGAGGATGATTTGAAAACCTTACGATGACAACCTGAATCCCCTAAGGTTCCTGAACGAGTCAAAAACATGATGACGTAGGACCAAGTAAAACAAAAATCGATGATAAAGGAAAATATAATGCTTCATCCCCTAATTCCAACCAAGCCTATCTTGATAAAATCAATAAAAAGGTGAAAAAATGGCTTTCCTATCCTTTATAGTCACTAACAATGATGCCAAAGGTACCGAACACAAAAATAAAAGTGACTCCACCTTCAAAAATCATTTTGATAATAATAAGAACAAAAATCATAATAATTATAATCCATCATTTATTCCACAAATCAATTCACCATTTTCTCAAGAGTGGAAAATGATGAAGGAAACAATTTGTGTATGCAAAAACAACGCAAAAAAATCGATTTTGATGAATTGTGTCTATACCCTTTCGATGTGGACATCTTACACATACCCTTCCCAAACTCTTTTGAGACACCCAAATTTGAAAAATACAAGGGAAAAATTGATCCTAGAGAGCATGACAAAGAATTCATTATGGAATTCCAATTAGTGGCTTATAACGATATATTTCTATTATGCATCTTTCCTATGAGTCTAGGAGGGCAAGATTTGGAATGGTTTTTACACCTTCCAAAGGGCTCTATCTCTACCTTTGTGGACCTCTCAGAGAAGTTCGTCAAAAACTTCTCTTTCAATCTTCACTCCAAATTCACCCTGATGGATTTTTGAAATGCCAAAAAATGACCAAATGAGATATTTCACAATTCTTACAACGATGGCGAGGAATCGCAAGTTGGTTCCCATGTTCAATCGCTGAAAAATAAATGTTTCTCATTTTCATCCCAAACCTTACAACAAGTTTTCCTTTCACATACAGATGCATTGCCTTAACAAATTTGAGGAAGTTATCAAAAAGGGAACTCAAATTTAAAAAGCCCTCATTTATAAAGGCTTGATCAAACCTCATTATAAAGACAATGGGTATAATCATAATAATACTAACAAAAACCCTAGAAAATTCTCACGATAAACCTAGGTACATTAAGCACAATTGTAACATTATCAATGATGATTTCATGGATAGTCGCAACATGCACAACTTACGTAACAACCAATCTAAAGGACTAAGTCTAAACCATTTGTCACTATTCGAGAAGAGAAACTCCTCCTCCTCGTGACTATAGATGACGACAATATACATTTTTGGGGGAATATCTTTCAAGCATCTTGAAATAACTGGCAAGTGCTAATATGGTCACTTACCCTATTATGCAAACCTTCCCTAAAGGAGAACCTAAGCCAAATTGGTATAGACCTAACACATATTGTGATTTTCATTGCATTGATGGTCATCAAATGGATAGATGCAAACAACTTCATAATTACATCCAAGACCTCATTAACAATAGAGACATAGTGGCCGAAGACCTACCATCTACCAAAACACCCAACGATAATCTAAAGGTGTTTTCTAATCCATTTCCTAACCATGGTACAAAGGGAAAATCTCACGAACATGGTGAATCCTCAAACAATGTCAATTATAAATCAATTATATCATGTATAATAGACACTACTCCACACACCATTAAACATAAGTTTGCATTGCTTGGAGAGAGCTTATCTAGTGTATTTCAACGATTAATAAAAGCTAACATCATTGAATATCCACCTACATGACTCTTTCCTAATAGAGAATCCATGTTTTAACAATGCCACTAAATAGAGTCAATAATATAGGTTAGTGGATTGCCTAGCACAAGCTAGATCCAAGGAAGCTAAGTGCTTCCTCAAAAGGTTGTCAATCCACTTTCAATATATAATTTAATGTAAATAAATAACAAGAAGTGAAAGGTCATATTGTAGTAACATGATTTAGGTATCTCATATACTAACAATAAACTAGATTTAAGATAAATATTAAATATGTATTTAAATCTAGAAAAAGGTTGGGGGTGGTCAAGGTAGACAAGTGTGGTAGAGGTTGTTAAGAGATCTAGGTGAGATTGGGTTAGGTTTTGGGTGATTTTGAGTGAGTTATGGGCTTTCTAGTCTGGGGGAAATTACTAGACACAATGACTGGTATCGTTTGGGCGACCAATGTCGGTACTTGGTAATAGAATTTGACACCGGTTGGGTGGACCTGATGCTGGTAGGGGAAATTAGATAAAAATATTAAAATGGGCTGGTTGGGAGCTCTTTTGATTGCATAGAGAGTTGGGAAGGCTTAGGCTAGGTGTTAGGATTTATGTGAAGACTCAAAGATGGTAAAATAGGTGGTTAGGGGGACAAAGAGGTTCAAACGGGAAGGTTTTGGGTAGGTGGGTGTAGGAGGTATCCAGGAGGGAAGTAATCTAGAAAATAAATGATTTAATACCAAAAGCTAATGAAACTTAACAACCAGATTAAAGTACTTACTTGGAGATTGGAGGTTGATAGACGATGGTTGTTGGTAGGTGCTTGGAGAAGAAACAGGTCTAGATCCACTGTAGCAAAGCAATGAAGGCTCGGTGCCTCCCTGTGTGAATGATTCATAGCTCTAGAACAACGAGACTTATTAGTGATGAAGAATGTGAGTGCTCAGGTACTGTGTTGGTCGTTGGAATCTTGTTTTGAATGCCTGGATGCAAGAGCTAAGAATTCCATAACTCAAAAATCCAAGATGGAGGAACCCGGGAAAAGGGTTGGAATTTCCTATTTAAGGAACTGACAATGGTTAGGTGACCGCCGAATTGTTGGTTAGGGAGAAAAGTTCATATTTGCTAAAAATAGCCTTTTCTCTCCATTTTTGGTGGTGGTCAAGATTTTTTATGGACTAGGAGTGTGGGTTGTCACTAAATGAAGTGGGAAATAGGTGGGAGAAGTGTAGAAGAAGTCATAGTTAGGTTTAGAAGAAGTCATAGTTAGTTAGGGAAGTAAATGACTTAGTCTAGGTTAATAAATAGGCTTGGAATGGGTCCATGGTGAGGTGGAGAGGTGAGGTGGAGGGGTGAGGGAATTATTAACTTAATATGGGTAATTAAATTAATAATAATGTGTGGAGGGGTCATGGTAAGAGGTATGTTAGTCGAAGGGGGCCTAGAGGGTTGCAACCTAATTTTGGGTGTCTACATTTCCCCCTTTTGTCACGTAGCTTGTATTGATAAGCAACGATGACAAAAATAGGAGGGGTTGCCCCGGTATGGGTGGAGGTGATCCCCCTCAAACCAAGAACTGATGAAGGAGTAGGAAAAATTAGTGATGGGTTTGATAAAGTGGTAGGTGATGAAAAATGAAGTAAGGTGTGGGTATAGGCAAGGGTGATATTGGTGTGGGTAATAGGTGGGTCATTCAAATGCACACACATGTATAGAATGTGAAAAGGCACTAGGTTGAAGAGCTCACAAACTCTACATCGTCAAAAGTCGATAGTTTATCCAAAAGAAAATTATATGGTCCAAGTATCCAAGGTATAGGAAGTGCTCCTGGAAACATAACAAGGATAGGTACAAGAATGGGTATAGGTGTTTTCTAAAGCACCAAAAGGGTTGGTCTAGTTGATATAAACATATGGGCATAAGGAAAGGCAAGGTCGGTGTTAGGAATTAGAGAAAAAATATGCAGAAACAATTCCTCAAACCATAGCAAGAGGGAAACTATATAGCGAGAATTATAATTGTAGAAATAAAACAAAGCATAAATAAATAATGCACAAAAGAAGACAAGACAAGATTTAACGTGGTTCACCCAATGTGGGCTACATCCACCAAGAACTTGCTCAGATTTTATTATCAACAAGAGTAAAACAAATCTCACAGTCTTCTCTCAGTTATGAACTCACAATAGAATTCTAAAGATGTTAAACCACATCTAAACCACAATTGACACCCAATTGCATAACCTTGATCACTCTTGATCACCTCTTGATCATTAAGACTCAAGACCTCTTGAACACTCAAGATATCTTCAAGATACCCTAACACCTCTATTTATAGGATTAAAATCCTCTTAAGAAGTCCTAAAGCCAACCCTAGAAGTTTGAAAGTCACGATCTTTCAACTTCCCACGGCTAGAAAAATAGTCCCAACGTTAACAGCCAATTAACAGCATGTTAACAGCAATGTTGCAGCAACAACACAGATTCTTTGCATAAAGAACATCACAAAGGAAACAATTGTAGAATGATCCTGAAGTCTCCAAACTTAACCGTTCGAGCTCCAGAACTTCAACATTGATTCAAGAAGACCAAAAAATAGGATCCACACCCCAACAACAGCCGGTGAGAGGCTAAATAACATGAGTAGAATCATCACAAGGTACAATGATTAAGTGAATTTGAGTGTCAAATGGGTGAGGTTGGTGTGGATGTATAGGTAAGGCCAAGGTGTAGGCAAAAATGTGCCCCTAAGTATAATTAGGGAGGTGACTAGGCTAGTAGGGCTATTAGGTGAGCTTGTAGGGTGGTGGTAAGGTAGAATGGATTTCGGGAAAGTAGGTTGGGAAAAGGTGTGTAGGTAGGTATTGGGCTAGGTACGATTGAATAAATAGTAAGGCAAGGTAGAATGTAAATCCAGGTAGGCAAGGGTAAATGATTAACTAGTGTGAATGTTGATGATGTAGGCACAAAATTAGTTGATGATGAGAGATAGACTGCCACCCCTATTAGTGCGAGATGAGACCTAGCGTCACAGAGGACGAGTGGGATCACATGAGGGATGTCGGGTTGGGAATGGTTAGATGGTATAGGTGGATATTTTGAGATCATAGCATGATGGTCTCCCTCATCGATAGATGGGACCGGTGACCAACACATTCCACCTACCTACCCAGGGAGATGACTATCACCCTAGAGGACATCTACAAGATCTGAGGCTACCTATTGTTGGGGATCCATTGTATTAGATCTCTTCGGATGATTCGTTTGATCCTATGATTACGGTATTTATAGAGGCTATGATAGATTTCACTTATCACATTACAAGCATTAGCTATAGTGATATGTATGTCACATATCCATGGGAGACCGACTTATGGTGTTGATGATGGTGGGGATTGGTTGTTATGTGCTCCCAGAATCAGAGGGTGGGATATTTCCATGGGCACTGATGGGAGTATTGGAGGACATGATTAAGGATAGGGTCTACTTTGCATGGGCGCTAGCTTTCCTAGTGCATTTATACATGGAGCTATGGGCATATAGGAGGATTCAGCGGTTTGGTTTGTGTTGCACCTATCTTTTGCATTGTTAGGATTATAAGCATATAGTATACATACGTCCATCCGGCCTACCACAATAGGATTGGTACAGGGGTGTCTATAGAGAAGGGTTCAGGAGGTGGACTCGAGATAGGGCGCGTGTGAGGGTGGACGTGGCATCACAGGATGTGACATATTACAAGCGTGTGTTAGATGGCATATCAATAGTTGATATTGTATGGAGGTCGTATGCTTGGTTACTCATCATTTGGAGGTATGGAGGAGGATTTGGTAGGTTTACAACTGGTACGATGGATACAGGGGCATAGACCCAGAGATCATGAGATGATACCAGCCGATTGATCGGATCAATCACAACAGCGATTCGAGCTATGACGGGATGTGCCTTCACCCTTCCCACAATACCACAAGGATGATGTGGAGAGAAAATTATCCCCACCACATTTGGTAGATATAATGGGGGTGGAGGAGTAGGTTTCCAATAGAGGATTGATGATGTAGGTTATATAGATGGATATAGGTAGTGGTGGATATCCCAACTACAGGCAGCACCTCGAGGCCAGGACAACCTGATTTGGCTATTATTATTACTGTTGAGAGGGATAGATTACGGGAATGGGTAGCTACCCTATAATCCCATGTCAAAGATTATAGGGGTAGCTAGCATGGGCTTAGGTATAGGTGGCTACCTTATAGGGTTAACTAGTTGTAGAACAGCGGTGGTGTAGGTGGGTGATGGGGGGCAAGTTTTAGGATTGCAGGCCCAGAGTTACTACGTTATAGGTACAGGTGGCCACATTATATTTACGTAGCAGTAGAAGTAGCACAAAAATAGGACCATACATAGGAACAGCACTAATGGGATAGGTGCGAGCACCGGGACAAGGTCCACAAGCTGCCAGCAGTACATGCACAAGTCCACTATTATTGGGACAAGGTCCACAAACAAGAGTTAGAGCAATGATGCAGCTCCGGGTGATATCTATGGATAGATACGAGAGATATTGTGGACCGAGGATAGGTACTATGAGGATTGACTAACATATATATGTATCTCCTTTATTAGCTATGCCACTTATAGATCCCAATAGGTAGCGAGTGAGAGGTCCAATTCACGGACCCATAGTACTAGTAGTTCAAGGAGCCACTAGTCACATGGGCAGGGTCATCAAGAGGTGACTAGTTCACAAAGGACAGAGGCTAGATGAGGGGACAAGAAAGAGCAATAGAGGTGTTGGGCCCTCCCAGGGATGATATGGAGATGGATATGTTAGTTATTTTTTATTTTTGACTTATATATATACGTACCAATGTATCGAAGATGTGATATGTACATAAGAGTTTTTGAGATACTTGTATTTATATCTATAAATTCAGTGTATTGATATACATACTTTCCAATATATAGATGGATGATGATATTTATATATGTTGTGTTTTGTTTTCATTTCCATTATATTTTATCATGGAAACTAGATGTGTAGGCATGGTTGAGTTTGATGTATGTTGTGAATGATTCATTTAATTTCCATTATATAGATGTCATGGAAACTATATGTAGTTATGGTTGTATAATTTGATTTCATTTCCATTATATTGATGTCATGGAAACTAGATGATTTAAGCATGTATTGATGTTATGGAAATTAGATGATTAGGCATGGTTTGGTTGTTGTTGTTGTGGTATGAGATGATGTAATTTTATTTCCATTGTATTAATGTCATGAAAACTACAATTAGTTATGGTTGTGTTTAATTTGGATTTCCATTATATGGATGGTATGGAAATTAGATGTGGACATATTTGGTTGTGTTTGTTTGATTTAATTTTCAATTCATTGGTATTATGAAAGTAAATGATGATGAGGTGTATGGGTGATGTATGGTTTATTTTGGGTTAATTTCCAATTTATTGTTTTTATGGAAACTAACTAAATAGGTTTTTTTATGGGGGAAATGGTAGAGGAAAATAATGGTCAAGCTAACCTCGAAGGCCTCGTGCCCTCGGAGTGCTGCCTACATAGCCCTTTTGAAAGCTGAAGTAGTTCTCCCTTAAACCGGGGAAGAATGAGATTTGGTTTGGTAAGTTGAGTAAGTAGGTTGAGTAGGTAAGGTGGTTGGGTAAGGCATGTTTTAAAGTATGATAAGTTGATAGTTGAATAGGTAATAGGAAAGGTGTGTTAGGTGTTGGAATAGATGAAGGTGTTATAGCTGATTCAATTTCGATGGTCTTGTCATGTTGAATAAACAACAAGTAAATAGAGGTGAACTGGAAAGAAGCAATATGTTCCATATTTGTAAGGACCATAATTTTCATACAAATAGGCTTATGAACATAAGCCCATAGATACTTTGAATGATCAATAGATCTAGAAGTGAAAGAAGTTATGTGATCACAATGTGTAGAATGCATGCCATGTCCCTTGAGTTGATTTAGAAGATAATAAACAGAAGGTAGGGTGGAGTGGTTTGTTTTAGTGTATCCTTATTGTGGGATAGCATGCCCCTTCTGCAAGATACCCAAAACCAAAAAGGCAAGTCCATGACCAAAATTTTGTATTTTTCTTGATTTTTTTTTTTTTTTATTTGTATATATTGATCGATGCGGGAAATCTATAATGGGATAAATATAATCTCCTTGAGGTCTTCATGAAGCTGATCGATGTGGGAAGCTCCAAGATAATTTTTTTTTTGACAAATAGAGATTAGTCTTCTTTTTTGATAGACTAATTACAGTAGGTGGCTAGATTTTATAGATATCCTTCGAGGGATCATTCTAATTATAGCATCAAGAGAGAAACATAGATGTCCTTTTGAGGGAATCATCCATTTGCAAGAAATTTGACTCAAGGAGTAAAGTTTTTTTATCCTAGATTTTTTTGCATTATTTTTATACTTGAAGTCATGGAAAGACTATAAATGAGTATAGGTCTTTTTATGAAGGAAAAACCATAGCACTAAAAAAATGTTAACTATGAAAAATGGGTTTCAAGTGATGAATGACCATGGGATTCCATCTAAAAGGATAAAAAGTATCCATGAGAATCATGACATGAGTAGAGATGTACTCATATTTAAGACAAGGTTGAATGGTGATGGATAATCACATAATTATAGTTAGTCATTGGTCCTTAAAAGAGGTAGGTTGAAGGAAAGGCATGCTTAAGGGACAAGCATATAATGACATAAAGTGATGTAGTACTTTATTCAGCAATAGAATGGTCGAAGATGCAAGGCATTAAGGGGCTCAGGTTTAGGTTTACCCTCGAGAGAAGATAAATGATAAGTTCCTAATCCATAGGTAAGGGTAATGATGTAAGGTCCAAGCCAATTAGGAGGAAACTTGCCTCGTTTATTTTTCTCCGCTTTGGTCACATGTTGGTTTTCCTTCAAGACAAGGTCACCGATCTTGAAATTTCACTCATGGACATGTTTTTTTCATAGGCACGCTTGATGTTTTTTAGTATATTTGGAGATGGTATAGAGCATGTAGATGAAGTTCTTCAATAGCTCAAGTTGTGCCAAACATTCTTGCGAAAAAATTGTCATCAAAGAGCATATCTTTGAGTGATATATGAAGAGATGGAATTTGGACTTCGAGAGGTAGGAAAAAATTTGTACTATAGAACAAAGAGAAAGGTGTGGCATTGGTAGAGGTGTGAATACTGGTATGATAAGCCCATAAGGCAAAAGGAATGTGTGTGTGCCAATCCTTACCAATATCGTCGATGAATTTCATAAGAATTTTTTTGAGGGTTTTGTTAGAAGATTCACTTGACCATTTTCCTATGGGTAATAGGGTGAAGAGAAACTGAGTTGAATGCCAAAGTTGTCACACAATTTGTGGAGGGTTTTTTTTTGAATTATTTTTCCATTGTCAATGATAAGGTGATGAGGAACACAAAGAGAAAATGATATGGTGGTTGATGAACTTGACTATTTTTTGGCTTTGGTAGAAATGAGAGGGATGACTTCCACCCATTTGGTGTAATATTAAGTTTTTTGATGATCCATTGATGACATTGAGAGGAATGAGGGTTAATCTCTCCAACGAGATCCAAACCCCATTGAGAGAAGGGCCAAAAGTCTCTATGGTGACTTGTAAGGCATGACTAGGGGTGTGGTGAAGGTTAGTATGTTGCTGACACTTCACATAATGTTTGACATAATCATAGCATTCTTGGTTAAGGGTGGGCCAGTAAGAGCCGAGGTGAAGGATTCGTTTTGCAATGGCAAGGCCATTGAAATGTCCACCAAAATTCCATCATGGATTTATTTAATGGTGTGCAGAATTTTAAAAATGGTGAGGGAAGGAGGATGCCTTCAAATCCACATTTTTAGAGAAAACCCCCATGATGACATAACAGAGAGACACTTTTTAGGAAGGCTTGTCATCCATTATGAGTGAGATCTGGAGGCAAAATTGAAAGGGAGAGGTAGTCAGCGAACTGCTTATACCAAATGTCATGTGGGTTGTTTTGATTCTTCCCATAAAATTAATGTTGCAGATAATATAAGAGGGTGACTATAACCATTATATTGTGACAAAGATTTTGGAGTCTAAAGGTGAGGTAGGTATTTGTGAGGCGAGACAAGCCATGGTATCTACATGAATTTGTTAGTGGATCATGGAGTGGTTTGAATGAGGAAGTGGTCAAACATGGTCAAAAGTATGTCAACATGATGTTTATACTTTTGAAGTTCCTCGTTATGACACTGGTACAAACCATTGACTTGGTTCACAACTAGTTGAGAGTCACTAAATATATTAATGGATTTAACATCTAGGGCAATGGAAGTTTGAAAACCCTAACACAAGTGTTTCATATTCAGCCATGTTATTAGTATGTAGTCGAAGTCAATTTTGAAGGATAAAGGCATAGGCTTCCATCAAGAGGAATGAGGATGACCCCTGCACCACCCCCATGTTGACATTTGGAACCATCGAAGAATAAGGTCATTTGGTAAATGTTGTCATTAAGGGAGAGAGTGACGATAGATTTTTTGGGAAAATCAAAGTTAGAAGATTGATTTCTAGGAAGAGGAGTGTCCACAAGCTGATCTACAATGGTTTGTCCCTTGACATGACTTTTGATGAATGAATTCCAGGTCTAGGTCTGCAAGGAGCATGAACCAATGCGCGATGCATTGGTGTTGATAAGGTTTAGCATACATGTAATGTAGAGGGTCGGTGTTGGTGATGGTGAAATTTTTGTGGTTAAGTAGGTAGTGGTAAATTTTGGTGGCCATGAAGACCAAGGCTAGAAAATATTTTCAGTGTGAGTATACCTAGTCTCATAGTCTAAAAGAGTATGGCTTATATAATAAATTGTTTTCTCCCTATGTTGCTTGTCACGATGAGTGAGCATGGCACCCAAGGAATGGTCAGTGGTAGAAATGTAGAGGTAAAAAGGTTTGTCATCTTTAGGTGGGATGAGCACAGGTGGCTGAAGAAGGTATTTCTTCAATGCTTCAAAGGCTTTGTGGAACTCATCATTCCAATTGAAGGAGACATCCTTTTTAAGGAGATGATGAAAAGGGTGACATCAGTTAGAAAGTTGGGAAATAAAGCATCGAATGGATTGCATTTTCCTTGTAAACTATGAAGTTGTTGAAGGTTAGTAGGTGGAGGCATCTCAAGAATAGCCTTGATTTTGTGGGATCGACTTCAATGCCCCACAAAGAGACATGATGAAACTAAGGATTTTTTTGGAGATAATAACAAAGATGAACTTCTTTGGTTGAAGGAAAACGTAGTATTGGATGAGATGATCAAAGATGACTTTAAGAACTACGAGGTGTTCGACATGAATTTTAGACTTACCGAGAAGGTCATCGACATAATCTTCTAATATTTCATGCATGATATCATGGAAGATATAGGTCATAGCACGTTGATAGGTGGCACCAATGTTTTTCAATTCAAAGGGCATGACGTGATAATAGAAGGTCCCCAAGGGGTGATGAAGGTATTTTTGTGTTGATCTTGGAGTGAGTAATATTTGATTATTAACCCGAGAATCTTCATCCATAAGAGATAGCATCTCATGGTTGGTTGTAAGATCAACGATTTGTTCGATGCTAGGTAGAGGAAGTCATCCTTAGGGAAGGAAAGGTTAAGGTTATAGAAGTTCGTGTAGATGTGGAGTCCCCCTATCACTTTGGTGACAAGAACAATGTTAGAAATCCATTATGGATAGTCAATGGGTAGAATGAAGGAAACAAAAAGAAGGTGTTGGATTTCTTCTTTCACAAGAAGGGAAATGTGTGGATGCATTTTTCAGCTTTTGTTTCATAGGTTTTGGCATCGGGGATAGTCATGATATTGTGGACCATGATATTAGGGTCAATACCAAGCATATCGGCATAAGACCAAACAAAAGTGTTGTTATGATCTCGAAGGAAAGAGGTGAAGGCTTCCTATTCGGTAGAATCTAAATATTGGCCTATCTTTAGAATTCAAGGGTCATCCTAAGTGTGAATGTTGATCTCTATGGTTGATTCATTCAACATGGTTTGTGTCTTAGAAGGTAACAACCGGTGAATGTAAGAATCATTTGCACCTAAATAGGTGAGAATAGAATCATCATCCGACATTAAATGACATTGATAGAAGGTGTGTCATCATCTAACATGTCAAGATAAAGAAGAGGAAGGGAAGAGGGTGCCTCACCATCATGATGATAGGTCAAGGTCCTAAAGAAATGGTGTTCACAAAAAAAAGTTAGGAGGGATGGATTCTAGATCCATGGACTCGTGGGTGAAGGTGGTGCGATAGGCAAGGATGGTGGGGAAGGCTTATCTTCTTCGACGAGGGTAATGAGAGCCTTCTTGGGAGGAGGTTATGAAGAAAACCAAGTCCACAATGATCTTTGTGTTTTGAGTGGTCCAGGCAAGTATGACTGTGTGATGACCTTTCTCATAAAGACCAAAGCCAAAGCCCTTCCAAGCACATCGATGAAGAAAAGTGTGGGTGAAGTAGTGGTTGGTGAGGTATTGGAAGTTAGATGAGAAAGGTCAGGTTTGGGTAGGTGGTTTAGGAGAATATGAATAAGTTTCAAGTCCCCCATATGTCAAGTTAGTGCGAAGGTGGGGAGGACCATATGGAAAAACCTCTCTACACGATGGTTGTAATGTGGGTGTTGGTGAAGGCTTCCATACTCTTGAGGAGTAAGGAAAGTGTTTATGTTGTATAGGAAATATTCCCCCAAGGAGAGGCGTTGAAAACACCTACCAAGGGATCAGAGGTCGGTACTTGGATAGCAGGGATGGATGAGCTATTCAAAGCCTGAGAAGGTGTGGTGTTAGTTACTGGTGAAATAGGCGGGTTGGTAGATGGGCTAACTATGGAAGTTGTGGAAGCAGATGGGGATAGACGGGCTAGATATGGAAGTTATGGCAGTAAAGGGGATAGACGGGCTAGTTGTGGAAGGTATAGTGGCAAAAGTGGTAGATGAAGTAGCGAAGAAGATGAAGCTGGTAGGGGTGGTAGATACCTTAAATGGAATAAGGACATCATTTGGTCGGTAAAGCATGTTACAGGTTTTAAAAGGTGAAGGATCCACCTGAATGGTGTAGGGGTTCCCTTCATATTCAAATTTTAGGAAATGGTGAAGGGTTGAAGGTACACACCCCATGGCATAAATCCAAGTCATCCAAGTAGCATGTTATATATAAATTCCCCTCAATAACATATAATAGTTGGGACTGGTGCGGGGACCCACACGGATGTGGAGGATGATAGTACAAGGGTAGAAGTCATGGAATATCATTGAAAGAATACAACATAATAGGGTTATTATGCATTTTGTGTGGGTATGCATAATTTTTCATATGCATGGGAAGAAATGATATTAATGTTAGCACCTCCATCAATCATAACATGTCGAACGTGAGTATCATTGATGTAGGTGGTGATGAAGAGGGTAGGATCAAGATCATCTGATTGTAGAGGGGAAATCTTTGAATCATTTAAAACTAATAGCGAAACCTAAGGAGAGGTAATGGGGGTATAAGTTTGAGGTGAAGTGGTGAGGGTGACCATGATGAGGGGTAAAGATGGCGGCCACGGTGTAGGATCATTTGGTGGAACCTTGATAGATTGCAGGACCTCAATGAGGGCCTAACGATGAGACTCAAAGGTTTGAATTAGATCATACAAGGAAATATTCAGAGGAGATTGATGAAGTTGTTTAATCATAGAGCGATGTGTAACTCCATCAGAAATAGGATAATTCGGCCCATGGATGGTTATCTTGGGGGCAAGTGTAGGTGGAATGGTGGGTAAAGGTGTACTAGATGGGCTACAATTTTCTCTTTTCCTTTATCTTTTTACGATTGAGTGGCTACTCAAACCATATTTATTTCAAAGATCAAAGGAGGAAAAGAGGGTTGTGGAGATGTAGGTAAAAGGTCTTTGAATACATATAGGGCTAGGCCGCATGGTGGTGGTGAAGGAAGGAATGTAATTCTCCTCCAACAAGTCATCTTCATCAAAAATACCATCCAAAGTACAAAGTTAAGAATAATTTTTTGAGGTCCTTACAACCTTTGACATCATGCCCTAGTGAGTGATGATATGCGCAGATTTTGTGTCATCAAACCCTATTGGTTTGGGTTTGATCGGGTCATAAGGCTTAATAGGAGCATTAAGATATAGAAGTTTCTAACAACCTAGCGAGGATGTTATAATAGGATCATGCCAATGGATCATAGTGATAATTCAGAGTTGGCTTGGATGAAGGTGCGGGTGATTTTTGGGAGAGGTGTTATTGGAAGTGGTGTAAGTGTGACTACATTTCTGGTAAGTAGTCAAGGTTTTGGTTTTAGTTTAGGTTGTACCTTCTTGGGTAAAGTTCTAGGATGGGTGCATAAGGTAGAAGGATATGTAGAAGGTGGGGGTTCTCTAGAAATCCAAGGTAAGAGCAATGGTGTTGGCAATAGTGTGGTTATAGGTAATAGAGAAGATGTAGGTAGAAAAGGTGATGAAGACGAAGGTGTGGGAAAAAGAGAAGGTAAAGGTGTGGGTGCGGGTTTTCACACCTTGGATTTACCTTGGTGAAGAGGTAACTTGACAAGGTGAAAGGGTGTGGCCTAAAATTGAAGGTAGATGGTGAAGGTGAAAGAGAAGGCATGGGAGAAACCAAGGTGTGAGGCCTAGGATGTTGGGTCTTCCTCTCGGGTGGGAGATTTAGCTTTGTAATAGGTGTTGGTTGAGTAGACAAGTCTAGTTTCACTACATGATATAGTAGGCTAGGTGTTGGTAAGACCCTAAGGAAGTGGTAGGTTTAGGTGTGGATAGGGGTTTGGGTGAAGGAAAGGCTGAAGAAGAAGGGGCTGATATGATCGGCTTAGGTGTCATGGTTTTAGTTTCCTTGAATACCTTAGGATAGATAGTTGAGGTATCTAGGGACAACATTTGCATTTGGGTGGATACTAGGATTTTGAAAAAGAGTTCCCCCATAGTGTGGAGTAATCAACATACTCTAATCGGTCCACCAAACGTGAGAATAGTGTTGGTTTAGAAGATGAAGAACCAGTGGTGAGACCCATCCAGAAATCTAAGTCTTGTGATATAGGGAAGGTTTTCACCTCTGATTCAATAGGTAGGAGTGATGTAAGAAGGTTGACAGGATCTTGGAAGGCCCTAGGAGAAGCATTGCCTATAGGAAGAGGAGATAAGAGTGGCTTCTTTATGGGTCAAGAGAGAGGAAAAACAAGAAATGTGGACTCCTCTTTAGGTGGAGAGGTGGATAGGGTTAGCTCCTCCTTAGGTAGAGGAACGGGTGAGATAGGATCAGTGGTAGGTAGATAAATAGGTGGGGTAGGCTCTCAGTGGTAGGTAGATAAATAGGTGGGGTATTATCATACGTGGGTAGAGGAGTAGGTGTGATAGGCTCCTCATGGATAGAGGAATAGGTGTGATAGGCTCCTCGTGGGTAGAGGAGTTCATGCAAGAATTTCCTCGATAGATGCTATGGGAGGAAACTGGATAGATGGAATAGGTACTATGTCAAAAATAGCATGAACCTCGTGCACATTGGTGTCACTAGTAGAGGTCTCTAAATCCTAGTTTGATGAGGGTGTATGATTAGGAAACGGTTTCTTAAACACACCCATATTAGTATTGGCAAGTGATTTAGGGTTTTCCAGGATGAGATCGCCATTATCTAGCATTCCTTGGACAATGTTCTTGAAAGGTTTTATAATTGATGTTGTTGTGTCCCCTAACTCGAGTGATAGTTATTTGAAGTCATTTTCTTTATACCACAATGGTGTAGGAAGAAGGATCAAAACCAATGTTTGGTTTGATAGGTGGAAGGGTGATGGCTCCATCTTTTAAAATATTTTCCAACACAAAATAATATGGTTCTCTAATAGGAGTGTAAGCCCTTTGTTCATATTTGTATTGAATTTTTCAACAGAGAGAGGTTGGTAGGTGGTTTTGGTTGATTAGATGGATGAGAGGGGACTAATTTTAGAATCACCACGTTGGCATATCCTTTGGCCTTAGAATAGTTATTAGAATGGTTGTTTGGTAGTTTAGAAGAAGATTCATTCGATTTGAAGGTAGTCATTCTTGTTACACAACTTAAGTTTCTCTTATTCAAGGGCACGGATCTCAATTTTCGGGCCATGGTGAAGGCTTCGTCAAATGTGTGAAACGTTTGAACCTAAAGAGTCGGGGAAATGTGTCTAGCACATGCTTGTGAAAAATTCTATGAGCTCCACTTGTGGTAGCTAGAAGGTGAGTTGATTGATGAGGCCCCGCTAACGTGTGATGAAATATGTGATAGATTCATCCTCGTATTGGTGAATAGAATAGAGATTAGTCATGGAGACCTTCTTAGAGATATTGATCAATAAATGATCGAGGAAGGTTTGGGCCAACTGATTGAAAGAGAAGATTGAGTGCCTAGGTAAGGCACTATACCAATCTAGTGGGTTCTAACGATAGTGACATGGGGAAATTTCTAAGGAGCAAGGCATCGTTATGGGTGATCAAATAACACACGTGTTTGAATGATCGTAAATTTTGTTGAGGGTCTTCCTTGCTATTGAAATGGTTGAACTTGGGTAACTCCCATTACACGGGATAAGGGTGGATAGGTATGGATGGGTGAATGGGCTTGTTACAAATTTCATCATAAGTGAGGACATTACAAGATCTAAAATGGAGGCCTCAAGTATTTGCATCTTATCCATCATCATCTTGATAAGATCCATGGTAAGATTAGATTGAGGAGTGCCCCCTGTAGTATAAGGGGTGGATGAGATGAATAGGTCATAGACAACATACCAGTGTATGGTGGTGCCTGAATATGTGAAATGAGAAGTGGGTACGTAGGCAAGAATAGATGATGAGGGCATATACCCTAGATACGAGGTGGATGTTATAGGTGGGGTGTAGGTAGGAGGGGCTTGTGTAAAGGCCCTTGTAGTGATGGGTGGAAGAGTTTTGGGGGACCAAATTCTGAAAGGGGTATAGGATGTCAACTGAAATTGATGGTTTTGAAGTAATAGGTACTGATGATGTGGGGATCCCTATACTAGGAGTCATGGATGAGGATATGGAAGGTGTTGAAGCATCGGCAGAGGTCAAGTGATTGACATATGTTGAAGGTGTGACAGACGCCAAAGGTGTGATGGATGTCGAGGGTGTAGCAGGTGGTTTTGACGTGAGATTAGGTAATGCTACATTAACATTCACATATATGGCAGGGGGCATGGAGGTAGGCATACCAAAAATGGCTAACCCGATGAGTCACATGGGTAGAAGAGTGGATAAGGTAATGTTGTAAGGTTATAACATTATGATCAAGGAATTTAGCAAAATTCCTCATCACCTGTAGGTATAGTTACATGAATTTTTGGGTCCATTGGTGAAGTAAATAGACAACGATGAAGGCGAAGTAGGTAACGTATGTGACTAGAATGAAAGGAAAAAGCTTGTGTGTGGTGAGTCTAAACCATAAGAAAGCTAGTAGATAGGTATTCTAGGCTCTGCCGATGACAAAACTTAGAAACAAATGATTTTGAGTGGATTCTGGAGGGTAGAAATAGGTTTTGTTTTTGATAAAAATAAAAACACAGAGACAAACGTCGGTCAGTAAATTGGTGTCGTTAGGTAGAAAGAGTGATGTGGTGACTCTTGATAATGACTTGGAATTGATAAAAATTAAATTTGAATGGGTAAGAAAAGTGTAAAATGGGTATTCTGGGCTCTGTTAAGGGTGATAGAGACTTAGAAACTAGTTAATTTGAAAGAATCAGAAACACAAAAAGACAGTCTGTAAGAATAGATTGTTTTTTGATAGAAAATAAAAAACCAGAGAGATCGATATTGTTCGATTAACTAGTTTCAGTATGATGAAAGAACTAATGTCGGTCATTGGACCGATGCCGATTACTGATAAAAATTGGGAAGTGAAGAAATTAAGATTGTTTGAGTTAAATTTGATGAAAAGAAGCCCCAAAAGAGGTTGTGGATGAAAAAATGATTTAACACACTTAGGAAAAACTAGAATTAACTAGTTATGATTGTTGAGTGCTAAAAAGAAAGAAAGAGTGGTGAATACATCCTCACAACTCAAACTATAGAAGACAAGAAAGAAAGTGACAATCGAACAAGAAAAACTAAATAAACATGTTATCCTAGGATCATATTTTTAGTGTTTAATTGGCTTATGCTTATTCCTTAATGTGAATGAAATAGAATGTTTGGATAATGAAGGTACCTAGAAATCAATCTATGGATGGTTTTAGGTTTTATTTTGGTGAAGGAGTCCTTGATATACCCTTGGTACGTGAGGTTTGAGCTCTGATATGATAAACCATCCAGAACACTGGGCGAGGCCCACCATCAACGGGTTTTAAATCCTTGATGGCTTCTTCCTGGAAGGGAATGTTTAAGAAGTTTGTAGATTGTGTTAAGTGATTTGAAAAAGGAGTGTGTGCACAAATGTGAACTATGCTTTATTAATCAATCACAAAATGGTCATGACCTCCATCGTATGATTTTACTTAACTATGTGAGCTAAATATGCAGACATACAAGGATGAAATGCAAGTGTTTTAAACCCCAAATCAAAATATGATATTCGATGTAAACAAGAGTGAATAGGAAGAAGGATGAATTTCACTAATGCAAGAACATAAGAAAGAAGAAGGATTCTTTTTAAATGCACCAAAAGAAGTGTTTCATTTAGAGAAATTAGAAATAAGGAGCAGATTACCAAAGAAGAAGATTTAGTGAATAATGATTTAGAAAGGAAACACACAAGATGCAACCTATATGAATAGAAAGGAACCCACAAATGAGGGTCCCATTGGGCGTGCCAAAATGTTTCACCACAATGTTGTGTATAAAATAGATAAGGTAAGGTGAGGTGAGGAGGAATACCTATGAAGTCGAAAGAAGGTTGTGCGCGTTATAGAAGACCAGGCTAATCATGAAGATCTCATTTTTGGCTAGGAAGGACTACCTGTAATACAAAACAATACCACCAAATAGAGTCAATAATATAGGTTAGTGGATTGCCTAGCGTAAGCTAGATCTGGGAAGTTGAGTGCTTCCTAGAAGGTTGTCAATCCACTTTCAATATATAATTTAATGCAAATAAATAACAAGAAGTGAAAGGTCCTATTGTAGTAACATGATTTAGGTATCTCATATACTAACAATAAACTAGATTTAAGCTAAATATTGAATATGTATTTAAATCTAAAAAATGTCAGTTAGGGTGGTCAAGGTAGACAGGTGTGGTAGAGGATATTAAAGAGGTCTGGGTGAGATTGGGTAAGGTTTTGGGTGATTTTGAGTGAGTTATGGGCTTGTTGGTATGGGGAAATTACTAGACAAAAGTGACCGATATTGGTTAGGGTGATGATGTCGGTACTTGGTAATAGACGACACCGGTTGAGTGACCTAATGCAGTAGGGAAATTAGATAAAAAGGTTTAAATGGGATGGTTAGGAGCTCTCTATGATTACAAAAATATTTGGTAAGGCTTAGTCTAGGTGTTAGGATTTATGTGAAGACTCAGAGATGGTAAAATAGGTGGTTAGGGGGACAGATAGGTTCAAATAGGAATATTATCGGGTAGGTGGGTGTAGGAGGTATCTAAGAGGGAAGCAATCTATAAAATAAATGATTTAATACCAGAAGCTAATGAAACTTAACAACCAAATTAAAGTACTTACCTGGAGATTAGAGGTTGATAGACGATGGTTTTTGGTAGGTTCTTGGAGAAGAAATAGGTCCATATCTAGTGTATCAACAATGAAGGCTAGTGTGTTCTCTGTGTGAATGATTCATAGCTCTGGAACAATAGGTTGATTACTGATGAAGAATGTGAGTGCTTTAGGTACTTGTGTTGGTCATCAGAATCTTGTTTTGAACACCTAGATGCAAGAGCTAAGAATGCCAAAATCAAAAATCCAAAATGGAGGAAATGAGGCAAAGGGTTGGAATTTCTTATTTAAGGAAACCGATGATGGTTTGGTGATTAGCATCGGTCGAGGAATAACCTACGTCGGTTAGGGAGAAAGGTCATATTTTCCAAAATATCCTTTCTCTCCATTTTTGGTGATGGTCAAGATTTTTATGGAATAGGAGTGTGGTTTTTGCTAAATGAAGCGGGAAATAGGTGGGAGAAGTGTAAAATAAGTCATATTTAGGTTTAGAATAATTCATAATTAGGTTTAGAATAATTCATAGTTAGTTAGGTAAGTAAATGAGTTATTCTAGGTTAATAAATAGGCTTGGAATGGGTCCATGGTGAGGGGGAGGTAAGGTGGATGGTTGAGGGAATTATTAACTTAATATGGGTAATTAAATTAATAAAAATGTGTGTAGGGATCATGGTAAGAGGTACATTAGTCGAACGGGGCCTTGAGGGTTGGGACCCAATTTTGGGTGTCTACAATCCAAGCCTATGTGGTATAATGCATCAGAATACTATGAATACCACCACATGGAAGGTAATTCTACTAATAATTATACACCTCTACGTCATTATGTTCAAAACTTAATTGTGACGAATCCATTCCATAGAGCTCGATCATGAAGCTTTCACAACTTATGACATGTCAACTACCACAAATTCTCAAGAAGAGTTTAACGTTGTCCAAACTCTTGTACATACTAACACTCAACAAGATCATGATGAAAAAATTCAAGTATTTATACCTCAACACCAATCTATCTCTTCTACATATTATCTACCTTTAGTCCAAATAGACATTGAACTTGTTTCAGAAAAAAAACCATACAACATCAAACAAGAGCTTGATCTGGATTCAAGACTCCCTTTCAAACATTGATATAATTGTAGACACTAAAAAAAAGAGTTTCCATCATCGAGCACTTTTGAGCTTGAATCTACTCTTCCACTTCTATCTTCTATGCCTAACATCTCTAGTCTTGTTATTGAAACACAACCACAACAAGCTTGGACACTTGCAACAACACGGCCTTTTGTGTCCATTATACCTAACACGATAAATATTCCGGGAATCTCATCAATGACAATTCCTACCTTTCAAAACATATACATGTGTACACTCTATAAGGTATGTATACCCAATAATATCCTTATACAACCTTTTCACACTTTAATTGTAAATATTTCATCAAATCAATTAATACATTGCCTCAAAGGAGAAATATTGAATATTTTCTCTCTACGGCCTATAAGGAACATTGGATATACATCTAGAGATCAATCCTTATTTCCTCACACTCTTCCATTCACACATGATCTCAACATGTTCCCCACATCGAAAATCCTCGTCTAGCATCACATAGGTATTTCTATCCCATCGAAGATTTATCTAATCATACATTTGTTGTCTTGGATTTTATCCTCCCAAGTCTCGTACTTTAGGACCTATCGAATATTTTGATTACCTCCTTTTATTTGGATTTCATTTGCCAAAGTTTTATACTTTAGGACCTATCAAATCTTTTGTTTCTCTCCTTTGACTTGGATTTCATCCACCCAAGTCTTGTACTTCAAGACCTATCGAATCTTTTGATTCTTTCCTTTGACTTGGATCTCGTCCGCTCAAGTCTCATATTTTAGTACCATTCAAATTTAATAAACATGGACCTATTTCTTGATGAGTCCATTTCAAAATCTTATCCTCGAATATTTAGAAAACTTAAAAAATAATAAACAAAAATAAAACTCCATATTAAAATGTTCCTTAAAGCACTATTTGTAAATCAGAAGCGGAAAAGTGAGTACAAATAACTATAAGAATTCCATCTATTGGAAGATATCTAAATCATACCATTATCATATATTCACATTCTTCACCTATCACGACACAGGTTATCCTTTTTCCTAATGGGCATTGTGTGTCTCATCCATGTTATGGTTTCTACCATTTCAGATCTTTTTACCTACGATTTTGTCTCAAAGCTTACTAATGGTAATTCTTACTTTCAAATAAGCTCTCTCTTTAACAAAAAGTTAAAACTTCTTTATCTTTTACTACCCATATCAACCTACAGTGTTGAACCCTTGCATCATATTAGTCACATGATGCTAAGACTTGGGGGCAGAATTTTCCTTCCCAATAAGCACATTATTGACATACAAGGCAAAATTAATATTAAACATACAAAAAAATTAAAATCATTACACCTTTCATCCTTCACAATCTTTGGTGATAAGCCCATACTTCTCACTAGTAGTATGAGACTAGGAACAAAGGAATATTTCCTTACTTGCCAATATTTTTCTTCGGTGTTGAGTCATTTTTTTTCGATGGCATGGGGAAATATGTAAGGGGTCCCTTTCAAAAACAAACAAAAACAACTAACCAATAAATCCTTTAGAATCAAAAATTATTTAATCAAAAACATCCCAAGAAGTTTCTTATGTTAAAGAGAGACAACAATTCCTTCAATCGGATCTTGTCAATCAGTAGGCCATCAATGAATCTAAGTTGATTCAACACCTATAAAGTGGAATCATCTTGAAATCGGTCATATAATCTTGACTAGAGATGAGTTACACATTTCTCATATGGATCATTGCTACACCTTGTGTCTTTTTATCCATCATCTTCACTTTCATATCACCATTCACCTTGTTATCACGTCCTTCTTGGCTCTTAGTGATGATCCCTCACATCTTCCTAGTTACGTGGAGTCACGAGTGGAATGAAACACCCTATCATTTTATCATCTACATTTTTCCAATGGAATAGAATGCTTCTAATTATTTGCACTGCTTTCAAGGAAGTGCATCCCTTTTCCCAATTTTAAAAATACCAAAAAAACATTCAAAAATGTTTTACAAAATTCAAAAATAATATAAAATTGTTCCAAAAATTAAAAAAATAGTATAAAATTGACAAAAACAAAACATTCAGATAATATTTGACCAACTTTCAAGCAATTAGATAACACAATTCAACAATTTTTCCTTTTGATGGAGTTAAACATTTTTCTTTCCCGTGGTGTATATTTATGCTCAAGGAATAAATCATTTACCCTTTCGCAATATAACTTTGCTTGGGGCACACTTGGATTTCACATTTTAATCCAATACAGATCAAACTTCAATGGGATCCAAAAATAATTTATTTTGGAGTATCTAAGCATCACTCTGCTCTTTGGCCTAATCCAATCCTCTCGCGTTCTAAGCTATCACTTAGGGGCATTCAAATATGTCTAGTTATTCAATGTGGAACACATTGAGTGTCATTAGACGTCATTTTTGCAAATTGTGTTGTGTTGTGTTGTTGTGGTTTGTCAACATTGTGACAATGATTTTTCTTCTTTCAGTTTGTTATTTTGTTTTACTTTGTTTACCTTTGTTGTAGACCAATTACAGGAAATTTATTCACATCTTAGTTCACATATAATTTTGGTGTGATTCATTCCTATTCATATTGGGTTTGTTTGCAATGCTTGTTTTGTGTCTTTTTTCACTTGCATGTGTTGTGTTTTCCTCTTGGTTTATTAAATAAGCCATGGAATGTTTTCCTTTTTTCTTGTGTATTCAGGTTTGTTTTCATTTCTTTACATTTTTATTTCAAATTTTTCAAAAAACCATATATTTCAAAATTTCCAAAAAAATTATAAAAATCCAAACAAACATTCACTTATCACAAAAATCCTACAATTGGAAAAACTTTAAGTGAATATTTCAACATTTCAACACAATCTTGATAGAGTCCTACTCTTATCTACTACCCTAGTGATCGTTCCAATCTTACAACTATCACTTTCTTCCCTTTGCACGATTACTTACCTTGCTTGGGAAGTCACAAAATTGTTTTTCCTTCACGATATAACTTTGCTTGGGGAAATTTCTTTCAGATCATTTGTAAAATGGATCCAACAAGAGTGTCACAAGGAGTATCTAAGTATACTTTGCTCTTCTAGTATGATCCTATTCCCAAGCCTTTCATAATTTTAAGTGCTTTGGGGCATTTGCATCTTCTTAATCATCATTGTGGCATGCATTAGGGGCATAGTTAATTGTCTTCTTTTTCGAAGTTGTGTTGCATTTTTATGTTTACTTTTTAGACCACTTACAAGTAGTGTGATTACATCTTGGTTCCTTTATAGCCCTAATGCCTGCACCTACTCTATATATTGGCATTATTTTCCTTTGTATATTTTCTTTGTTGTGTGTGTATTTGTTTACACACATATGGGTTACTCATCTTGATTATTTCATAACAATGGTGACAACTCTATTATGCAACAACAAAAATGGTTGCTCTAAATTTATTCTCTAAATGAAGGTCATGTTACGAGCACAATCCTTCGTATCTTTGTTCCAATCCCTTGTCTTCTTCCTATCAAGATTTTTTCCACCACTTTGTTGCGTTAGCCCCCTGCTTGAGGGGGCATTCCTCTACCATATTATCTTGTTGGGGTATGCAAATTTTTCACCGCTTTCCGCTCGCTAATCTACATGTATCTGCTATCTTTAAAATGTTATTACTTCATAATAACATTTTAAAGAGGGGAAAATGTAGATACCCCAAAATCACTCACTCATTCTCAATATTATCTTAGCACATCATGTTGTCTACCCTCTTATTATTGATCGATTAAATTGATTAATCATGCACATTACACCCCTTTGGATTAATTAAATTAATATTTATTACACTTTAGCTAGTTTAATTATCATTTATTAAATAAATGATTAATTAGTTAGTTTACACATTATAACTAATTAAATTAGTTATATAATTAGAAAAGTACACCTATTTTCCTAGTTAACTACCACTTGGACTCCACTTCACTAGTCCAGTCAACTCCACTTCACCAATACGGTTAACTCAATTTCTAGAATCCTAGAAAGGTGGGGAAATTAAATTACACGCAAAACCACCTTTCTAGATGTAACTTCTACTAATTAAATCCATTTACTGGACCTCAATGGCATTTATCTTCCTAGAACCATTTAACTTCCCTCAAATGCTATATTTATAACATGCATTCAACCACATGTAACCACTTACAGACCACTACTTAGACTTATAAAACATAGGTTTATCCTATCTCAAATCCTTTTGGATTTCCCGTACACTTACTTTGTCCATTTTTTTGTCCAACTTCTGTTATTTTGGAAGCAATAATCCAAGCTAAATTTGCTCATATCATGTTCACATTCCCGTTCGAAGATTACTTTTGAGAGCATCCACAATCTTCATTTCACAAGGTTATACAAGTTTAAAGGCTTCATACAACCTTACACTTTGATGTTTGCATTGAGAATTTACTTGAAAGGTATATTACATTGTTTTTCTTTACCTTTAATTATCTAGTAATTTTCATTGTTTACAGTGGTAAACAAAATTCCTCTTATCCCAAGAATTTTTGCACTCATTGTCCTATGAGTGGACACCGGAAGGAAGCAGTGTTAGATACTTCATCCATCTCGGGAATCATGGGCGAGACGAAGATGGAATATATACCTATTGCAAAGGTAAATGAAGTTATTAATCCACCACCAATTGATGATTCAACCTAGATCGGTAATAACTAAAAATGAAAATCCATTAGATATTTAATGACATGCAATTATATGTTGCATAGTTGTTGATTATTCAATGACATGTAATTAATTTAGATATTTTGGCTATGGGATTCCTATTGTATGTTGCAAGGAAATATTTTCCCATTTCGTAGCTTTGAATATTTCTAGAGTTCATATTCGTGAGAGAAACTGAGAAATAGGTTTATCATGCTTAGTGATTTTTCTTACATTAATTTTTTTGAAAATACTCCATTTACACCTCCTTAATTAGCTTTTAAGTTCTTGGTACATTTTTAGTACAGTGGATTAAACTCAAATTTTCAGCTTTGGAGATTTTACACGGGTTTTTGGGCACATTGGCGGTGTTTAGTTTTCATGCTTGATTAGCGGAGAGTAACTATTGTTTGGGAATGCATCTATTTTTGGCATGTATATATTAGGTGCATTTTAAGACCCATATTTTGGGAAATGTTTATAATTGTGCTCACAATGTGAAATCTCAATGTGGCCATACTTTTAAATCACATGTTTTAGGGCAATAAATGTGATTTCTAAATATGGTAACAATGTTAGAGCACATTATGATTACATTGACTTACATATTTTCGTTGCGGTGAGCTATCGGTTTACAAGGTCAATGGAAAGTAGCCTAATTGTTAGCTTTTGGTTTTTATATTCTTGATCTATTTTTGGGTGAAATTATATTTACAATAATTGGTCATGTTGCATAGGAATCGGTTTGACATTTTCCTCTTTTGGCATTGGATTTTCTATTTTTAGCTGATCAATTTTGTGATGGAAATTACATTCGTGGTGGGAAGATAGTTCTCCAGGATTCAGCTATACATTCACCTATTATTGGCATTAGTTGTCTTTTTAAATTGATCTAAGTTGTTTGCAAATATTGGCAGATTACATGGAAATTAGTTGGACTCTATCCTTTTTTTGGCATGTAGATAGTCCATATTTGAACGGATCATTTCACGATTTGCTTATAAAAAATTTGTAGTAGTTTTTTTCCTATAATTTTATTTCTATGGATCTTGTGTGTCTATGATATTCGGAAGATGATTGATAGTTGCGAGTGGGTAAAAATAGATTTTCGAAACAAAATCCTTCTCAATGGGGAGGTGTGATCAGGAGGATTTTTCACACTTCATATGTTCTTAAAATTTCCATGAACCTATTCCTTACGAAAGCACATCGAGTCATCTTTCCAACGGATTTTAAACGGGTCAAATTGGACACGACATGATCTAGATATCGTCCACACAAGAAAATCAATTTGTAGAGTGAAGTAGGGGCACATGTGACGCGTAGTGGACTGGACATTGCAAAAATGGAAAATAGGTTAATGTGGCATCGACAAGTGGCTAGAGAAAAATAGAGCCTGGTTTTTACCGGTCTTCGATGGTAGATAAAAATATTTTACAACTATAGGGTCCACTTTTATTTTGGAGGGGCACCCGGTAGCTCATCAAGCTAGGATACCAAGTGGGTGAGCTCATTACCAAGTTGAGTATTGAGTTCTAGAGATCTAGCTCATACATGCCACCTTGCCTAAGTTAACAAGTCAGCTCACCAACCGATGGGGCTATATTCTAACATTTGTTAGAAATTCTACACTCGCCCGAATCCATACGTATCTTGGAAAGCCAACAGACATCACCAAACATAGCCCTCCACATCGGTCATGCAATGTGGCATTCCAAACTTGGCAGTTCACACACTAATCTACTAGTTGAGCCATACGTGGATGGTAAAATGGAGTATGTGTGGCCCAAGCCACGTTAAAAGTGTTAGGAAAATAATTATTAATGTTTACATTATAAATATTAGGTTTGAAAGAATATATTGTTTCAACAATATATTATTCATGGAGTCTTGTTGTACCCGTATGTTTATAAACGGGTGAGTTGTTCCTATTTTATAGGATATTGGTTTTCTATTATGATGGCTATATAATAGCCTAGTGTAATGCAGCAAAGATATAGAGAATTAATAATATATTACGTGTTAAATCTTGTGTAATTCTGTACCAAATTTAATATTTGGTATCAGAGCGACTCGATGCTCTGTTAAATCTGTGAAAGGGCAGCTTGCTATTTGCTATTGCCCTGTGTATGAATTGATTTGATATGATATGTGCATTTTGAATCTAAACATACCTGTGTCTGATGCTGTGTAATCAAATCTCCAGCAGAAGATGTTTGGCCACGTTTAATCCTACAGCCGTCGGAAGGAAAGAAAGCATTATTATTATTTTTTTCAAGTTTGGCGCATTCTGTATAAGATCAACAGATTTTTTTACATTGGATCTTGGCATGTTTGAGTTGTTTTATATTGGCATGACCCTTGATCTCAGCTGCAGTCAATGCCAAAATAATTAACCAGAAGAGGAGACGTCAAACAGTTCTCTTGTGCATCATTGGATCGATGCTTTTGATCTCGCCTTTGAGTTATCTAGAAAACACAATCTTGTACTCAGATTTGTGTGCCTGTATCAGTGGAGATTCGCACGCTTGGAAGAATCACATGCGCATTGTATTGACCGACCTGCGTATTGCGTCGCCATTTTGGTAACTGTGATCAGATTTATCGCTGTTTTGGGCATTTTCATTTTTTTGCCGTTTTTGGACATACCGAAAAAAATCACAAGGGAAAGAAAAAAATTTGCCATTTTTGGAAAGGGTCCGGAAAGAAGTTGGACTTAGAGCTTAAAAGTGTTATATCTTTCACCTCGTAACTCAGATTGAGGTGATGTTTTTTTTGAAAATGTATGTTTTTTTAAGATCTTTGCATTGATTATATGCTTTTTGCTGCTAGACCAATTTTTTATTTTTGGAAAATATTTCAAAAATTATATATATATGTATTTAAAAAAAAAAAAAAAAAATTGTGTCACTTTTGTCTGGACGCACTTTCGCTTGTACGCGACGTCCATAGTGAGGGGGTGCATTATCGGTTGAAACCGACACCCAAGAGAATTGTAATATGAGCCTCAAAGATAAATTTGCTAACTAAGTAGCAAACTAATGGAGGAAGGAGGCATCGGAGGCTGGAGGTCAGACAGCGACCTCTCGTCAGTCACCAACGACGGGGCCGCACAGAATGATTTGGTGGCACAGGTGTGCAGTGTGAGTATTTGATTTTCAGTGTGGTTTCCGTTTTCTCCGTGTGCTTGATTTGCGGTGTTCCTGTTTTGTTTGGTATTTGATGGATGTTGGAAAGAAAGTTGTGTTGGAGCGCAAAGATGAGACCTGTCGGTGATCCTCGGTCGACTTGGTCCTCTGTTGCCGTACTTCGTTGGAAGATGGTCAGCTAGAAGAATACGTTCACTAGCATTAGTGACCATGTGCAAAGCAAGACCTAACTAGCAAGATCCATTCAGGAGTATGTTCTTCGATGCATTTTGCTTCTCAGTATCTATATGAGTGGAATTTCACATTGTGGGGGGGAATACATACCAATGTTCCATTCCCATTTTGCACCCAAAACGACTTAGTCAAGGAAAGCTTCCAGTGGCAGTGGCAGTTTTCTATGTTGTTCGAGATCGAGTGGCAGCGATCAAAGACAGAGACTACAATTAAGAACATTACGATTCTTATAGGAAGTAATGTGAAATTTTTCAATATATCTTCTATTGTGCAGTTTTGAGATATGCAAGTTGTGTTTCCTACATAATTCCCTGATGTATAAGCATAGTGGTGAACAGTAGCACCAGAGTAAGTCAGTTCATGGATCTTGAAAGGGTTTGTGGGAGGATCCAGAAAACCACACGAGGTCGACAGTTGATGAGGTTCCTGTCACTTCAAGGTTTGTGGTAAGCTTGTTTAAAACCATGGAAGGAGAGAGCCTTTCTTTTGGATCAAGGTCATGAGTCACAGATTTGGACATGCCACAGGGGTGAGCATACTGCAGAGGAGTGTGTGGATGTTTTTCTACCATGTAAACATTAAGGGGGGGAATGTTAGGAAAATAATTATTAATGTTTACATTATAAATATTAGGTTTGAAAGAATATATTGTTTCAACAATATATTATTCATGGAGTCTTGTTGTACCGTATGTTTATAAGCGGGTGAGTTGTTCCTATTTTATAGGATCTTTGGTTTTCTATTATGATGGCTATATAATAGCCTAGTGTAATGCAAAGAAAGATATAGAGAATTAATAATATATTCTATGTTAAACTGTAATTCGTACCAAATTTAATAAAAAGTAGGCAACATTAGGCTTATTAAAGCCTTCAAAATCATCCACTGTAAATATGGGACTAAGTCCCCAAAATGATGTAAAATGCATCGGTGGTGGTTGGGGTGGTTTGAACCCCAAGCACCAAGTTCCAAAATTAAGACCCATTCATTGGGCCATGTAGGGTGATCAATACTATATATGAGTGTTAGAAGCATAACCACGGGGGTTGAATAAGTGGTCATCAAAACATTCTTTTATATTCAATTCATCCATTCCTTAACCATTCATAAACTTAGCCATTAAAAATGAAACATACATTCAATAACCAAAACAAACCATGAGCAAAGAAAAACACGTCAACATGAGATTTAATTGGGAAACCCTCAAGGGGAAGAAAACCCACTTTGAAAAAAACTTTATTATAGCCATGTTTCAAATTTAGCTAAGCACCAACTCAACAAGGAGCACAAACCCCTAGGTTTAGTGAGACACCAACCCCATAAGGTGTAGCAACCCCTGATTTAGTAGAGCACTAACCATACAAGGAGGCACCAACCCCCTAGATGACTTAGCACCAACCAAAGCCATCTGAAATGTTTGCCATTGTTGGAAGCATAGTGACGAGGGGGTGAATCAGTCATACAAAAAAAATTCACTTCAATTACAAAGTCACGCATTCATAATATTTTTTTCCATTCATCATTCATAACCATGTGAGCTTATTAAGATGTGCAACATAAAATCATAAGAGTATGCAACAAAATACACAACACATGAACACCTTCTATAAGTGGGAAATCCTCAAGGGTAAGAAAACCCATATAAACAAAACTTTAGTTAGCAATGTTTCAAATTTAGTGAGGCACCAAACCCATAAGGAGCACCAATCCCTCTTTTAGTAGAGCACCAACTCCTAATTTAGTGAGGCATCAACCCCACAAAGAGCACCAACCCCTAGTTTAGTAGAGCACCCATCCCTAACTTAGTTAAGCACCCACTCCATAAGGAGGCTAAAACACCATAAGATGACTAAGCACCAATTCAGCCACCCGAACAAGGTGATATAAGAATTTTTTTTCCACAACAATTGATGGAGATCACAATTTCAACTCACGCATTCACCTTCAAACCCCAATTCCTTCAACTCACTATATCTCTCATTTTCATTACTTGTCTTGGCTTCAATATCTTGCATACATTCCCTCTAAAATTATTAAAACATTTAAAAACATCCTCAGCTTTGATTTCATTCCCTTGATTTAATTTCAAACCCTCGCCTAGGTCGCATTCTCCATTGGCTCAACTGGTTCAAAAATGAACTCAAAACATTACTTAAATATGTTTCTCATCATTTAAATATAAGCTAGGTCAGTTTCCCTCCTTTTTGACCAAAACAACTCAAAAATATAACAGTATATTAGTTAAAATTCATAAAGTGGACCCATATAGGTCGGTCAAGCTCAAACACACTCAACAAGCCCAAAAATGGCTCAAAATCCCATCACTTGGATGATAAAAACCATTAACACCAAAAACATGATTATTAAAGCTCCAAAATTCATCATAAATATGTAATATGACATAAAAACATCATCCATGGTTGTTAATTATCTTTCACCAATCAAATTTATCATAACTAACTCAAGAAGGCTCATATCCTTCTCAAAACAATTGTTTCCAACACCTTGTCTTCACCTTTGGGCCTCAAGACCACCCAAGAACAACTAAAATATGGAATGTAGCACTCATTGGAATCCTTAGGACCTTTATATCACATATATGCATGTTATAACTCGGAAACATCCATATGTGCAAACCACACCTACTTTCCTCTTCACCAAATCAAGCTTCCCATAAATCAGTTTTACAAACTCAATTGGTTTGCACCCTTGATGTCACTTTCAAGACCTCCAAATGCCTTAACTAGGAACAAAATTCATCCATCTTCACTCTTCAACTAATAGAAAGCATCAACTCATTCATCTCATGCCTCATCTACCTCATTCTTTCAAAAGTAAAAGCAATTATGTCATGAGAAACAACAAACCTTCTTCTCAACAAAATGAGTTGGATGACCTATCAAATTAACTCACTAAGGCACAAACCATACACCATTATAAATTTCTCTGAATCCCCTTTCCGAACATAGCATATTTTGTTCCAAATCCAAGTGGAAGGCATTTAACCAATTCCATCTCTAAATTACTTATTTAGCCTTCTAGGACTCAAGAATCAAGTTTGAGCTTAACTTGCTCCATCACCTCAAAACTTACTTCCACACTTGACCAAAGCATGGAACACCCTTATCCATTTTTTCTAAGCACTCAACAACCTTCAACAAGTATGGAAAACTCAAAAATATCACTTTACCTCATGAAGCCTCTTAACACCTTGTTAAACCAAACATCCTCCGTGATTTGACCCTCAAATAACAAGTCATTTCTTCATACCGTATCAAAAACAAAATTTTGATATACCACTGGAAATATCTCTAAACCAAGATCACAAAAAAATTAATGGATTCCTAACTCATCATGTAGCTCCTATAATTCCACTTTTAGTACAAGTTACTCCAAACTACCCCAAAAACTAGTCTTCATAAATAGGGCACACTTCAACCATGATCTAAAACTATCATGTGAATATAGAAAAACTCAAGGGATAAAAAACAATGTCAATTTATTTTTCAACTCCTTTGGACAATCTTTCCTTAAACTAAACTTATTCAAAAACAAACATTGTCGGTGGGACCCATATACGATCAAAAACACTATCTTACCATTCTAGAAATATGGAGGAGTCCTCTACATCACCCAATTATCAATTTCTCAAAACCAATAAATACGGGCTTAGTACACTTATTTATCTACGAGTCGCTTTAAGCTAAGGTTTAGTTAGGGTTTCAAAGAAATTTATCTTCTTAACGATCGTTCATAAAAATGTGATGATCAAACCACCTCAATATTTTTTTGAAACATCATAACTGACATAAAAATATATTCTAAGTATCTCATGTCCCCATACAAAGAACACATCTCATAACGAGTGTCAAAAAGTTAACTTTTTCTTCAAAAACACACTCGAATTACCTAGTTTCACCAAAAAAATTATATCTTGCAAAATATACTTGAGAATCACTGAAACTTATCATGAAGCATCATGACAACATCTTATAAATTTATATTCTTAACATCTATCCCAAATAGCTCTGAAAATCTCTACCCATTAAGATTTACATGTGCTTACTTGTACAGTCTTCACCTACTTACTTCCCAAGGACCACAAACATGCATTGTACCTCTTAATACTTGACACGAAACTCATCATACACCTCATGTACATTGTCACCATACTACTATCATACTCCAACATGAATAATTGGTTCCAAATCTCATACCTCCATCTCGTTCTGCATTCTCGAGGAAAGGTATAAGCTGAAATGACCTAACTACACCATTACACCTCATGAAATGACCATAATGACCTCTTACAGACTCATTAACACATGTAACACACCTTTATGACCATGTGTGACCTCATGACAACCTTGAACTCACTTAGGATGACTCAAACCATGACTCAGCTCACTAGACCATGCACCAAGACCTCATAGAACATCATCTAACATGACACTACCAATAAACCTTCATGTTTGGCCCTTAATGACACCTCATGGAGACTCATATGACCTCATGACATCCTTTTCCATCAATGGATTTTACATCAATGAAAACACTAACACACAATGGACAAAAATATCCCCCTTTTTCATTGAAGGCAACCATAAGACAAACACACACTAAACCTTATTTCCATGTTTCTAATGTTTCTCTCCCCCTTTTACATATATGAAAAAGGATATAATGAAAATACTACATGGAAAATGAAAACACAAGACTAGAAACAATGGAAACAATGCAAAAACACAACTTACTTGACTTAAAAAGCTCCCCCTGGGACTGAAACCTCTCCTTTTGACTTCATCAACAGCATATAAGGATCCATGGACCTGATTTGGTCATGCAATAAGCTCCCCTTAAGTTAATATCTTCCTATTTTGTCTTTCATTCTCACTCAATACCATTTTCTAGGTCTTTCGCATGCTCAAAAACCCAATATTTTCCTTAAAGCTTACAAAACCCTCTTTAGGACCATTGTCCCTAAACAACATTCTCAATGCAAATGTAACAACCACTTTTTAACACTTCAATTCAAGGGATTTTTTTAATCAGATCTCATGCTTCCTTATTCTAAATTCACATAATTTATAACTAACATCAATCTAAATCAATCCATCCTATAACAATCAAACCATGTGCAGTTGTATGAGTTGGTTGAATTCCGATCCCTCATAGTTTACACATTACAAGTAAGTATACTAGTGGTTTCCTTTTTTAGTCAAGGATAATCAAGTGTTTTATTCTAAGTGTATACGAGTATCCATCACGCGCAGTTTACACTACTCCAACTAGAGTTTCAAGACATGTTTTCCATGTTTGGTTCCATGATGGCACATTCGTTAATTAGAACTTGTCTTTCACCATTTCACTTAATTTCTGTTATCTGGATTAAGATCAGATAGTGGATTTATGATTAGTTACAAGTTATGTACAAGGTACAAACCGAATCAACCTGCATGAAGAGGTGCCATTATGTCAGCTTAGGATGTCTATGGGAGAGGAAATTTCTCCGCAATGACTTGCATCATTACAAGTCCACTTCCTTTCCCATAGCCATCATAAATTGGCATCAGGGTACTTATTTGTGTAGATTAATCCTTCTTTGTAACTCTAACGAAACTTGATTCTTAAAGGTATTACGATTGTCACAATATGTGGAACTTGACAAAACAACTTGGCATAGATGTTATACATCAATATCTAATTAATGAATTACATCAATAAATGGTTACTACTCTATAGAATCCATAATGAGTTGACCCGTTGAGCTTCATCAATCGGGAACATTGTCTATTAATTATTTTTAAGTAATTTAATTAAATTATGATAGGTTACCCTTAGGTCACGGCGATACTCTTATCACCTTTGTATACATTCCTAAGGTCCTAAGTAATGAAATTCAAATAATTCGAGTGTAGATTAAGTTATACTTTTACATTCTTTTTGTGTCATAGTAGTAATTTTAATTAGCCTCATGTTAAATCCACGGTCCTAATTTTGTCTATTTACACTAGTATGGTACCATTCCACGGATGTTCACTTATTTGAAAAAACTAACTATACGAGTAAATAATCAGCAATCCATTTTCTATTTTTCCCATGCATGATTAATTACAACATATTTATTCAATATCCAATAAATATGTTATATTCTATTACTTGCATTTAACAACATTAATCAAACATAGGTCATATAATAATACATTCTTTAAATAGTGCAACATAATTTAATCAAACTAGTCAATATTAATACAACCATAAATAATATTTATAATTGATATAGTTTCATTTCGATATACTCCAAAACAATGGGCTAAATAGCCTTTTATTAATCAAAATATAACTAGAATATACTCTCTTGCATTCATATTAATACATTATAATACAACAATTAATCAAACTATTCGAAACAATCAAGTCTTTAAATAACATCCGCCAAGAAGAATTCATTTCTACCATCTCGCAAAATGTTAGAAAAGTTAGTTGAAAGAACGACATGAAGGGTTCTCTTTCCGCTTAACAACTTATGCCATATAATATTTGAATAAATGAAATGCTGCAATATTAACAACATAATAGTACAAGGAACCAAATTATTTATACTTAAAACAATTTACTTTGTATCTACATAAGGATTGTTCACTACAATTTTATACTTAGTGCCTTAATGGTAATTCACAAAACAAAATTCAGAATTGTGAACAACAAAATTAATCATATCATCCAACACACTTTATAGTAGTCATCAATATTATTTTCCACAAAATAATCCTTCATATTTATTATATTTAAGCCAAGGAGTAAGATAGAAACATTATTTCATGTCTCCCAAAATATATACATGTGGACTGTCCACAATATAATAGATTCAAACAGTAATCATAAAGCAGAAATAACATCATCCAGTCTTTATTATAAAATGGGTTCGACAAGGATAAGGTAAGTATATTTTACCTTAACATATTAAAGAGCATAATAACCAATGATTCTTCCCTAATCATTTCAAATTCCACCATTATATTGTGGCTACAATCAAATATCAAAAGAGATAAGCATGTTACAAACCAGTACGAAATCCTTGTAGTTTTCCTTTTATAATAATAATACGGTGAAGACAATACATTTCCATATCGAGACAGGGAAGGGCCACGCCATTACAAAAGTAAGAACAACACCCCCAAAAAAAAAATTAACATGTTGCTCAAGAATATTAAGGTAATGTTGATTACCTTAAACAAATCAAAGTCCGCCAATAACCTACAAACTACCTATCCCAAATAAAATCCCCAAAACTACAAATGTCGATATCAAATTGATACCACAAAGGAAATGAACATATTACAGACCCAACATATTTCTTGAAGATCACCTCATTAAACTAATACGATAAACTAATATCATCTATCGAAATTGTGTCTACACATATATGGTGTCCCGATTTCATCTAGGAATCCATATCTAAGCAAAGCCAAATATTAGTTCATTAGCAAACTATAAAATAACAAGGATTTAGCTTATTAAAACAAGTAGAATTTTCCCAATGATAAATCAAGGGCTCGAGCTCAAACTGCTCGATGAGTAAGAAGGTGAGATTTCGAGAGGTAAACATGTAAGTTTATACAACATTAAATCGATCGGCGGGAGGTGGTCGTTTTAAATAACAGAAAACCAAAATGGGTTTATGAAATTAACTACTTCAAGACTATAAACAGTGATTCGACCCCAAATAGGTCATGCAAAAACGATACCCAGAAAAGGTTCCCATTTTTTTGTTAATATTTCATTACACCCATCGGTGAATGGTAAAAATTACAATCATTTAATTTCTCCAAGCATCTAGGTATAACCAGATTCACGATAAGTTTCTTCATAAAATATTACATAACCCAAGACAATGGTTTGTCTCTAAACACAAAATATAACAAGCACAAACATTTCCAGTCATTACGTAAACCCATATGATAGCTATTCTTCCTTAGATTTTGACTTCACAATTAAAACAACAAAAACCTAGTAATATACTCACACTTAAACTTAGTTCAAACAAGATTAATATTACAAGAGCTTATTTATGCAAATGTCATATGGAATAAGTTATTAGGAAGGAGATAAAATGATTCATACCTAGAGATGAAAGCTATAAATCATTCTCTTCCTTTTTCCAAATTTCTTCAACAAGCTTGAGCCCAGATTTGACTCCAAATCACAAGATAAAAACCACAATATATTTCCATTTCCTTTTATCGAAAGTAGTTATTAATACTTCCCAAAATATCTTACTAATATTTGCAATATGCATGCAACATTTTGAAAAAGCAGACAAAGAACACGAAGATAGGAAATGACTCCATGCATGTGATCTCCAATACTATGAAACAACCACAATAACAATGCAATCGCAATGACCCAAAACAACTCAATTTTTCCCCAAAACATTTCATGCACTCCCGAGGTCTAGGACAATTGTTTAATGTCATTAATGCATGAGAGGACACCATGTAGTTCCCTCCAAATTCTTAGCTTAAACCCATGCCATTTAAATTTAGCAATCCCTCATAATTCGTGAAATAGCAGATTTTATGCCACTCAATTAGCAATAAGATAGCCATGTGTCTCCAAATTTACCTATTTCCCCAATTTTCATGGTCGGTGGAGATATTAAATTCCATTTAATATTTTCCTCATAAGGATTGGTTCCCATATTAACCATCATCATAAGCTTAACCCATATAGGTTCAATATGAAATAATTTACCATATTAAACTTGGGGTCGGTGGTGATCCAACATTAGGCCTGCAATATTAGCTAATGGTAACATAAACTTTACTCACATAGCTCAGGCACTAATTAAAATAAACATGATCTATTACCATTGTGCTTATAATTACAATTGTATACCTTAATTTAATAGGCGGTTGGCGTTATCCTATCAATCGATATAGAAAACTTATTGCGAAACTATACATATGTAAGTTAGAATCTAGGAACTAATTTGCCAAGCTTATCAACTTAGTCGCATAATACAGAAAATAGGATCAACATAACAATGATATGTAAGCATGTTCCAAAATCAATTATAACAAGTTCATTACTTCCTAATATCCTTTAATAAAAATAAATTACAGATCACAAATCTCAACAAAGGTTATGATAAGGACCATCCACAAGTAAGTCGTCAATTTATTCCTTAATTTTCATCACGGGAATTACTCACAATTTCAAAGTTATATTAAGTGGGTTGCGATATCACGAAAGCTTATGGATCATGGAGCCAAGTGTCGATATGTTATCATGTGAATGGCGTGTATCGAAACCGGTCCCCTGTGTCCACAAGTTGCTCGATATCAAAGCTCATTTATGACAAACCAAACAAAAGCAGTGGGGTGTGACATACTTCCCCCTTAATGAATCATCGTCGATGATTTTTACCTAATTAATCAAAATCGAGAATAATCAACCACATAATTATATCCTACAACTAGGGGAACAATCATCATTTTCATTCAAACTTGAAATTTTTAGAGCTAAAATTCAAATTTATTAGTTGTAACACCTTTTATTTCACCATTCATGGTCAAACAAACTAAATTATGACAATCTCCTTGTCATTCTAGTATCAAATATTTGAAATAATATCAAGTATGTCAAATAATTGACACTAAACAAAATAAGTTATTCAAAAATAAGATCTTTAGCATTTAGAATATTAAGAGAAACCATTGTTTTGATTTCTTTCATACTATACCCAGTAGTCTAACTAACCTCATCATGAAATTTTTGGGATCGAGTCTTTAGCTTCATCCTTTATTGCTTCTTTTAAGCATGTTGGTTTGTAATTGCAGCTGAATCCTCTGTTGCAGTTTGTTCTCCTTATTTTTCAAGGGACAATCTATAGCATAGTGGTCACTACCACCGGATTTGAAGCCACCAGAAAAAGGCCTCTTCTTTTCAAACCTGTCATTCCTACTTAGCTTGACTTTTTCTTTTTCATTCTTTTTAAATTTTGTAGTAGTATTATTTCCACCATTATGAGTTTTATTATCATCCTTCTTCCCCCATGTCTTTCAAGAGACAATGGTGAAGGTGTGTTATTCAATTTATGCTTCTCATCCCTATGAGCAGCAATGGCTTGAGATTTTATTCTCCTACCAAATGGCCTTCTCGAATACTACTTCCATTGTTGATGGCCCATGCACATCAACTTCACCACCTATTACAGGGTTCAAACCCATACTAAATTTCCTTATGCGTATTTTTTCATCCATAAATCTTTTGAGGATGTACTTAAGAAGTTTTGTAAACTTTTCCCATTACTTAATTCTGATCATCTTACCCTATGCTAGGGTATACTAAACTAAGACATATTTTGTGGTCATCATAGTATAGTTGTGGTAATCATTTAGCGAAGTACGCCATTTACAATAGGCTTTGAACTAATCCCAAGTTATGTTAACATCATTTACTCCCAGTTCTACCTTCGGTTGTCCCACCATGAGGAAGCCTCGTTTGAGAGATGATAAGCTCCCAAATCACTTTAGTTTCTTTAGAAAAATTCTGATGGAGAAATACTTCTCCATCTTGATGAGCCGATTTTAAGCTCCATCACCTAAAGTCGTTCCAACAAATTTAGGTAAAAAGATTCATTTATATCTTTATACATCTCTTCATCATGCGAGCTCTTACATCTAGTGGCTGATTTGTAGCGTTATTGATAGATGCATTATTATTTTCAGCATTAAATTTATTATTTTTAGCATTAACATTATTGATAGTGGCATTAGGTTGCCCCGAGGTTTTCCAATACCATCATTGTCACTCTTGTTGTATTTACCAACCACATGTTGTTTAATCACATCCAAATGGTTGTGTGTATCCTATAGGACAACAAGTATTTCATCTAATTGATGTATTGTAGTTGCTTCGCTTCGCCCTTTGGTAGGTTGGTGATTAACATCGACCTCTTATCCTAACCATTTTCTCTATTTAGACAAGAATTTAAGTTTAGTTAGCATCGGACTCAATAGGTCCAAGAGTTGTAACCTTCAACTCTGATACCAAAATGTAACAACCACTTTTTAACACTTCAATTTAAGGTAAATTTAACTAACTTCATGCTTTTTTTTATAATCGAGATCTCATGCTTCCTTGTTCTAAATTCACATAATTTATAACCAACATCAATCTAAATCAATCCATCCTATAACAATCAAACCATGTGCAGTTGTATGAGTCGGTTGAATTTTGATCCCTCATAGTTTACTCATTACAAGTAAGTATACCAAGTATACTAGTGGTTTCCTTTTCATTCAAGGATAATCAAGTGTTCTATTCTAAGTGTATACCTAGGTATCTGTCACTTAATCCCATCCGGTATCCTACATCTTTAGATCTTGGTGAAATCAGGACAGTGTAATCAGCAGTTTACACTACTCTGACCAGAGTTTCAAGACATGTTTTCCATGTTTGGTCCCATGATGGCACATTCGTTAATTGGAATTTTTCTTTCACCATTTCACTTAATTTATGTTATCTGGATTAAGATCAGATAGTGGAGTTATAATTAGTTACAATTTATGTACAAGGTACAAACCGAATCAACCTGCATGAAGAGGTACCACTATGTCATCTTAGGATGTCTATGGGAGAGAAAATGTCTCTGCAATGATGACTTGCATCATTATGAGTCCACTTCCTTTCCCATAGCCATCATAAATTGGCATCGAGGTACTTGTTTGTGTAGAGTAATCCTTCTTTGTAACTCTAACAAAACTTGATTCTTAAAGGTATTACAATTGTCACAATATGTGGAACTTGAAAAGACAACTTGGCATAGCTATTATACAGCAATATCTAATTAATGACTTACGTCATTAAATGGTTTCTACTCTATAGCATCCATAATGAGTTGGCCCGCTGAGTTTCATTAATTGAGAACATCCTATCTTAATTATTTTTAAGTAATTTAATTAAATTACGACAGGTTATTCTTAGGTCATGGTGATACTCTTATCACCTTTTTATACATTCCTAAGGTCCTAAGTAATGAAATTCAAGTAAGTCAAATGCAGATTAAGCTATACTTTTACATTATTTCCACATCATAGTTGTAATTTTAATTAGCTTACTGCATTAAATCCACAGTCCTAATTTTGTCTATTTACACTAGTATAGTACCATTCCAAGGATGTTCACTTATTTGAACAAACTATCTGAGTAAATAATCAACAATCCATTTTATATTTTTCCCATGCATAATTAATTATAACATATTTATTCACTAACCAATAAATATGTTATAATCTATTACTTGCATTAAACAACATTAATCAACATAGGTCACATAATAATACATTCATTAAATAGTGCAACATATTCCAATCAAACTGATCAATATTAATACAACCATAAATAATATTTACAATTGATATAGTTTCATTTCGAGATACTCCAATCAATGGGCTAAATAGCCTTTTATTAATCAAAATAGAATAGTGAGAATATACTCATTTGCATTCATATTAAATGGTAAAATACAACAATTAATCAAACTATTTGAAACAATCAAGTCTTTAAATAACATCCGCCAAGAAGACTTAATTTCCGCCATCTTCAAAATGTTAGAAAATGTCAGTTTGAAAGAACTTACATGAAGGGTTCTCTTTCCTGCTTAACAACTTATGCCATATAATATTTGAATAAATGAATTCTTTGCAATATTAACAACATAATAGTATAGGGAACCAAATTATTATATACTTAAAACAATTTAATTTGCATCTACATAAGGATTGTTCACTATATTTTTATACTCAATGCCTTAATGGTAATTCACAAAAGTAGAATTCATAATAGTGAACAACAAAAGTAATCATATCATCCAACACACTTTATAGTAGTCATCAATCTATTTTTCCACAAAATAATCCTTCAAATTTATTGTATTTAATTAAAGGAGTAAGATAGAAACATTATTTCATATCTCCCAAAATATATACATGTGGACCTATCCACAATAATAGAGTCAAACACTAATCATAGCAAAAATAACATCATCCAATGATAATTATAAAATGGGTTCGACAAGGTTAAGGTAAGTGTCTTTTAATTTAATGTATCAAAGAACATAATAGTTCCAACGATTCTTCCCTAATCATTTAAAATTTCACCACTATATCGTGGCAACAATCAAATATCAAAAGAGATAAACATGTTATAAACCAACACGAAATCTCTGTAGTTTTCCTTTCATAATAATAATACAGTGAAATAATATGTTTCCATATCGATACAAGTTGGGCCATACCATTACAAAAGTAAGAAAGAAACCCCTGAAACCAAATTAACATGTTGTTTAAGAATATTAAGGTAATGTCGATTACCTTAAACAAGTTGAAGTCCACCAATAACCTACAAACTACTTATCCCAAAAGAAGTCCAAAAACTATGAATGTCAATATCAAATCGATACCACAAAGTAAATGAACATATTACAGACCCAACGTATGCCTGAAGATCACCTCCAATGAAACTAATACAATAAACTTATATCATCTATTTGAAATTGTGTCTACACATATATGGTGTCACGGATTTCATCTACGAATCCGTATCAGCAAAGCCAAATAATAGCTCATTAGAAAACTATAAAATAACAAGGATTTGTCTTATTAAAACAAGCAAATTTTTCCAACGATAAGTTAAGGGTTCGAGCTCGAACTAATCAATGAGTAAGAAGGTGAGATTCCAGAGGTAAACACGTAAGTGTATACAACATTAAATCTGACCGGCTAGAGGCATTCATTTTAAATAACAGAAAACCTAAATGGGCTTATGAAATTAACTACTTCAAGAATATAAACCGTGAGTTGACCCCAAACAAGTCATGCAATGATACCTAGAAAGATGTTCCCATTATTTTTGACAAGATTTCATTGCATACAAGTGAATGGTAAAAATTACAGTCATTTAATTTCTCTAGCATCTGGGTATAACCCATATTCAACGATAATTTACTTCTATAAAATATTACATAACCCAGGAGAAGGGTTTGTCTCTAAACATAAAATGTAACAAGCACAAACATTTCCAATCATTACAGAACCCACATCATACCTATTCTTCCTCAGATTTCAACTTCACAATAAAACAATAAAACCCAATAATATACTCACACTTAAACTTTGTTCGAACAAGATTAATATTGCAGGAGCTTATTCATGCAAATGTCAAATGGAATAAGACATTATGAAGGAGATAGAATGATTCATTCCTAAAGATGAAATCCATAAATCCTTCTCTTCCTTTTTCCAACATTATTCAACAAGCTTGAGTCCAAATTGAACTCCAAATCATGGTAAAAACTAAAAAATATTTCTATTTCCTTTTATCGATAGTAGTCATTAATATTTCTTAAGGAGAAGACACAAAAAGAATACGCATGCGGGAATAAGGCACATTTGAAGGCACAAAATAATAGGAAAGGAAGTGCGTGCGTAAGCAGTTGTCTCGGACTTAATCGTTTTTATGGATAAGGGCTATTTTTAGAGATAGTGTGCGAGAGCACACATTGGGATGGAGACTTGCACGACACACAAATGGTATTTTGGGAACAAGTAGCTAATAAGCGCCATGCATGGTTGTAGTTAATAATAGGATTACTTCTTCTAGTTAACTATAGGACATCTATTATTAGCGCACTTGCATGTGTGCATGTTATTGTAAAGGCACATGGCTATTATCACATGCGACCTATTTTGAGAAGTGCGTAGGCGGTGAAGGGAAATTCCCCACCCTATAAATATGTATTAAACTATGTAGTTTAGTGTGTGTGAATTATTATAGATTTATGTTATTGGATCTGATACGCATGACTTATGGTGATACTTTATAATGTAAGAAGCTTCTGTGTTTTATAGTGTTTAATGCAATGGATGATATTGGTTGGATAATGGTGTTAGACATAACTGAAACTAGTTCATGTATGGTTAATCTTATTATAGTTATTGTTTAATTCATGATTCTCTAAGATCTAGATCTAGATTATGCATTGTGGAATGTTTATGTTTAATTATGGATCTGAATATGTCTTATCTTCATCACACTAACATCCTACACAAGCAAATCTAAAGAGGGGCCTAGTACCTTTGCACACTTCGGGTGAGTTCTCATCTTAGGCTATATGATGTGTCAATGTGCACCTAGGTTATTCACAGTAGATTCTAGGCTGCATCATTGGTTCCATGTTGCCATGACCTCTTTTTTCAGTTGTTTTCAAGATGTTTCATGATGAAGACGCTCCGATTGACCTTAGCAAGTGTTGAGGAGTGGATAAAAGATTGGAAGAAGAGTACACTCGAGGTTCAAAATGGATCTGAGTTTGATGCACATGCGTGTGGGTGGAGTAGAATTTGTATGACTGTTTGTATGAGAGCTTCTTTGTTATCTTTCCAACATAACTATATGATTGGTTGGTTGTTTTATGTGTCTAAAAGGAATTGGAGGTATCACACACTTTTCTAGATGTAGGAATAATTTTAGGCCTCTATGATGCTGATCTGATTTGGACGTGCGTTGTGGATACTTGGTTCCATGGTGTTTTGAATAGCTATATTTTGGAGTACTCAATTTCCACTTATTCTTTCCTGGAGGTAGTTGAGTTCTAGTTTTTACGTTATCCCAGGGAACTTATTTGCAAGGCATTCCATTGCGATCAAAATCTTGATGGTAACCCTGAACTTGGAAGAAAATATGATGGCTAGCTAAACCCTACCATGTGTGGGGGCAGGAGTAGGTTTGGTGAAGGATGGACCTAAGTAGAGAGGAAAAGAGAAGAAAGGTGGCTTAAGTACAATGAGGCACGCGAGAGGGAGATAGAGAAAGAAACATGATATTGCAGAGTGGATGGCATTGAGGAGAGAGATGGCTCGTGAAGGATTTGGAGCTCATGTAAAGGCGTGGAGCCAGAGCATCTGGAACTCCCCATTTGGGAAAAAGCATGATAGAACCCCTCTTTTGCCTCATATGGGAGAGCGTTAGTAGAGACGACATGGGCCATGGGTGCACATCTAAATCTACCTAGAAACCTAGCCCTTATGCTTGGTTTTCCAATATCTAGTACAACCAGTAGTCAACAAGCTAGTTTGGGGAGTAGTAGAAAAGGATTAAATCAAGTAGAAAGTGCATCTATGGTGGGAAAATCATCTTCTTTGTTATTTGGAGGTACCTTTTTCGGGTGCATCATCTTCGGCACAGAACTCAAGCACGTAGAATTTTGGACTCACTTTTGGGAGTAGTACCACCTGCAGACTGTAGGAGTTCAGTTTAGTACCATTGTTGGGACACAAGGAAGTACATCCTTTGGTCCACTTCGGAAACATGAGGAGGATCGGGGGCATAGGTGGCTCTAGTTCTAGTGGATCTGGTGGGTCTAGAGGTAGAGGTAACACAAGAGGTTTTGGATCAGGTGGGCATGGTCCTCACCAACCCCAAAATATTTACATGGAGATGTCACTTCATCTTCTAGAGTATAGGGGAATAGAAGATGTTGTTGAGCATGTGCACATGTGTGAGATATTGTGGCGCGTAAAAGGAATCATGGATTCTGAGCGCAAGGCAAGTCAGTTTGCAACTACGTTGTAGGGACACACTCATAGTTGGTACAAGAAGTTTGACCCTGATCAAACTTGCATAGATTATGCAGCATTATGAGAAGCTTTCCTTAAGGAGTTTCATATCCCTGAGTTCGAGCAGAAGAGTATAAGCACGCTCAAGGATATTAAGTAGGGCACTACTGAGAGTGTTTGGGAATATGATGCCCATTTCAAAACACTTTTTCTAAACTTTCGTATGATATTCATGCAATTCAACATGCACAAGTGGTTCATTGGGGGTTTGATCACACCATTTAGAGGGATGTTGTCACATAAGACATATATGGACCTGCGCATGAAGCACTTGAAGCAAGTGTTGTGTGTTGAGGTAGTTGAAAGTATAGACACTGGAGTGAGCCCATTCCTAGAAGCACAGATTGTAGCTATGGAAAAGTAGTTGGAGAAACTATCGAAAATTCAGCACATGAGACACGCATTGGGATTTGGTGTATAAATTGTGAAGTGGAAGGGCACACTAAAGATAGTTGTCCTCGCAAGTCAATACGTTCATTGTTGCTAGACTATGAGATATGTCATTTAGACCATGATGCAAGCCGCTGCCCATTATTACAACACATGATAAGAAAGAATGTATCTTGCTATTGTAATATTTTTAGTCCACAACTCACAATACAGAAGACTACAGGTTGATTGGTCAGATCCATGATGCCATAGATATTGGTGTGTGACAGACAAGAGTATCAGATAATTCTAAAAGTAAAAATGAGCACCATGATCATGATCACAACCAAGGGTGCTATGATCGAATGAAGGGCATTTTGAAGGAGGTCGTGGCAGAGGTCGAGGATACCATGGTGGATTTGGGGGTCGAGGCCGTGGTGGTGGATGAGGTGAGTTTCCTCATAGAACATGTTTTACATGTGGATCTCCTGACCACTACAGGCATGAATGTCCTCAAAATATTACTTGTTCTTTTTGTGGGAAGAATCATAACTATGAGGAATGCCCAGACTTATATGAGCATCTTAGTAAGCAACATAAACAAGAGAACAAGGGCAGGGATGGTTAGGATACAACGTGCCATAGAAAATTAGTGGATGCCAAAGTTGGCATCAGAACCTGAGGTATTACCTATGAAGATTACTACACACATTGAAGTGCATGCTGAGAGAGATGCATTACAACAAAAGCCTACCATTACTAAGGAGGAGGTTTTACATGTAAGGTACCCAGATCCTACACATCAAAAGGAGGTTTATCAGAAACCATGGAGGTACTCAAAAATCTTTAGGGTGAAATACAATGTTTAAAGGAACAATCACGGAAGTTGGAACAAAAGAAGGCAACAGAGACGGTCCAATCAGATATTGATGATTTGAAAGAGGTATGCAAGATGTTGCCAAGAGAATATCATTCCATTACTAGGGAATTGGCTAAAGGGAAACACTTCACATGCAAGTATTGAGAATGGATGGAAGATCCTGCATGTTAATCTTCCCCCTCATAGCTTGGATTATGACAAGGAGATCACTCTGAATGTTGTTATGGATGGATGGATTTTGAGTAATATATTGATTGACACAGTGCGGAAGTGAATGTGCTTACTTTAGATGCATGGGTATAGATGGGAAGACCTCCATTACAGCCATCCTCTAATGTATTTTTATGGCTAATTGAACTAAGGCCACTCCAATTGGAGTTTTAAAGGATGCATCCATTACTATACAAGGGGCCAAGTTCATTGGGGACTTTGAGGTTTAGCACTTGCAGAAGCAGATAGCTTCCCAGCTCTACTTGGGTGCCCTTGGTGTTATGAAAATAATGTTGATCTATGGTTCAACAAGGGGTATATAAGTTTTGAGAACAAGGAAGAAAGAGTTATTATCCCTTTGACAGATGGGAAATCTGCACCTTATGTTGAACCATTGAGTGAGGAAGACCTGAACATAATTTATGTACGCACCATTCAAGATCCGAAGTACTCAAGCCATCTAAGGAAGGAATCCTCCAATGGGAAGATGCACAGTCTATTAGTGATACTACAAGTATTTCTTGTGACAATTGGGCACATGACACCTATGAGATGGTTGGGCATGAAGTAAGAAGCACATTTGCATGGAGGAGAAAACCTCATTGTATTAGGAGGATAGGTAACAACTTTGTACCCGGTATACTAGAGAAGGAGATCCTATGGTATTCTATGTGCCATGGAGGAGCAATGGAAAATCAAGTTGAAAGAAGAAATATGTTAGTGTATACCCTGCATGGGACAATAGCGCGCTGTGGATGGTTCACATGGATAATCTCATAGAATGGAATGAAGTAATAATTTCTCTAACAACCAGTTTTTCAAGAGTAATGCGCCTACTCAAATATGCATATATCATGGTAATCAACCTGTTCAACACCACATTCAGTAGTGTGAGAGACTCTAGATAGAGGGGTAGGAAGCTTTACCACCTTCACTTTGGGTGCATAAACTTTATTCCACTTTGCAAGGCTGCACACGTGCTTGGTATGTTTATGTGGAACTACATAGGGAGACTAGAAATTGGCAAGACTTGATTGTAGGAATGACCCAAACTTTTGAGTACTTCTCTACTAAACCTCAGTAAGAGAGGCATTACGGGTTATGGAGCACTTGACTATGGGAGACAGTGCAAAGGCTGAAGAAATCATTCAGAGTTATTTGGTGAGGAAGAACAAGGAGCATGTTTTGATGAAGTAGATGATACATATGTTGATCTATTTATGCTTGCTTTGAGAAGGAGAAAGGAAAGATGGTCTACATAGTGGATGATGAAGAAGTAGAAGATTTGGACATAGATCATTCAACAGGTATGCGTGAGGTTTTAGACAGTGTGGATAAAAACATGCACATGCCTATCATGAACCTATGAAGACCAAGAAAGTGAACATTGGCATGGATGTTGAACCTAAGGAGGCCATAATTGGAGATTATTGGTCTGATTCTGAAGTAGCAAAGATAATTGAGTTACTACGTGATTTTTAGGACTTATTCCTAGGGGCTACCATGAGTTAAAAAGGAGTGCATGAGTCATTAGGTGAGATGAAGATTAAGCTAAAGGAAGGAGCATGCCACCGGTAAGAAGAGACCTTACATGATGAACCTAAACCTGTGCGTAAAAGTTAAAGAAGAAATTGACAAAATGTTGAAATTTGGCATCATTAAGCCCCTAGAAGAATCAGAGTGGGTTAGCCCCATGGTAATCAAGTATAAATAAAGAAATATGGTCAGATTAGGATTTGTGTGGATTACAGGGAGTGAATGTTGCATGTGTGATTGATCCTTTTCCTATGCCTTTCACTAAGGAAATATTAGAAGGCGTTGTAGGGCACGAAGTTTACTCTTTCACATATGGATTCTCGGGTATCACCAAGTTAGAATTGCATAGGAGGATCAAGAGAAAACAACTTTCACCACTGAATGGGGAAGCTTTGCATATATAGTGATGCCCTTTGGTTTGAAGAATGTGCATGTTGTATTTTCATGCATAGTTGTTCAAGCATTCCAGGATTTTATTCACAAATTCTTGTAAGTTTACTTGGATGATTGGATGGTATATGGGCTTGTTAAGGATCATTGTGACAATTTGCACTTAATGTTTGAAATATGTAGACAGTTAAGCATCTCTTTAAACATCAAGAAGTGTGTGTTTGCTACACCTTTTGGAACTCTGTTAGGGCATATCATCTGCAAGGAAGGTTTGTTAGTAGATCCAAGCTAAGGTTGCTAGTTATTATAGGCTGGAGGAACCTACCAATCAAAGTGAGGTGCGTGGATTCTTGGGCCACATAGGGTATTATAAAAATTTATCAAAGGATATGTAAATATTTTGTGCCCTAAGAGTTACTAAAAGGAAAAGGACATTCTATTGGAGAGAACTGCAACAACGCACATTTGAGGCATTAAAGGAGAGACTTACTACAGCACCTATTATGTTTTCCCTCATGGAACCAACTATTTCACGTACATGTGGATGCCTCTAGCACAACCATTGGCGTGGTGTTAGCTCAGCCTGGAGAAGGTATTATAGATCATCCTATCTATTTTGCTAGTAGAAAGTTGACTCTTACAGAACATAATTATACAACTACAGAGCATGAGGCCTTGTCAATGATCTACGCACTACATAAATTTAGACAATACTTGCTAGAAACACCTTTTGTATTTTATATAGATCACATGACATTAAAATAATTTGTAAATAATCCCATTTTACAAGGGTGCATATGTTGATGGGTGCTCTTATTCCAAGAATTTGAATTTACAATCATGGTAAAACTAGGTAAAAGTAATTTTGGCCCAAACCACTTATCAAGAATTCAATCAGAGAGAGGAAAGACATAGACAATTGAAGATACAATGTCTGGATGCACAATTATACAGGTTACATCATGCACCTTCAAAATTGGAGGATATTGTTGTCTTTTTACACATAGGTATGGCTTGTAGAAGGAATGAAAGCCTTAGAGAAGAAACAACTTGCAATTCATGTGGACACCCTTCATGTTGATCAGTGGTGACTTATACAAACTAGGTTGAGATGAAGTATTACATCGGTGTGTATTGGAACATGAGTGCACGGATATCATGGAAGAGGCTCATGGTGGTATTGCAAGTGGGCATTATGTAGGTGATGCCACCACCGCACGCAAGATTCTACTCACTGGATTATGGTGGGAGACCCTATACAAATATTGTAAAGAGTATTGTAAGGCGTGTGATCATAGTAGTGCCTTGGAAAACATAGGCAAAGAGATGAAATGCCTTTGAGGCCTATTACTAGTGCAGAGCCATTTGAAAAATGGGCTATAGACTTTTGGGTCCTATTTCCCCCCCACCACGCGTAGAACCGGATCGTACTACATCATCACTTACACAAATTATCTTATAAGGTGGGTAGAAGAACACCTACAAAGGATTATACAATAGCTATGGCAACAAGGTTCTTATGGGAAAATATTCTCACTAGATATGTATGGATGTCTTGAGTTTGACAAGTGATAGGGGAACACACTTCTTGAATGAGATAATCAGGATATTGTTGGATGAGTTTATGGTTGTGCACCACAAGACTACACCTTATCACCCTCAAGAAAATGGGACTGCTGAGGCTTTCAACAAGATATTGAGCCAAACCTTGACAAAAATTTGTGATGTTGGAAGGAAATATTGGGATGATAAATTTTTTATGTACTTTGGGCATATAGAACAACCTACAAGAGGTTGAATAAGGCCACACCCTTTCAATTGGTGTTTGGCACAAAAGTAGTTCTTCCAATGGAATTCATGTTACCATCATTACATATTATACATGTTGGAGGTCTAGCTGATGAACATGCATTAGAAGAAATAATTGACAAGTTAATATAGTTGGATGAGAGGTGCCATAGCACGTTGGAGTCAGAAGTAGGAAAAGGCCAGGTAGAAGGCATGGCATGACAGACACATCAAGGACAAGAAGCTTGAGGTTGGACAGATGGTACTTATTTATGATTCCAAGTTTTTATGCACCATCTAGGAAAACTTAAGGTGCATTGGTTGGGACCGTATGTTATCACTCACATCCTTGAAATAGTGCTTCTTGTTAGTTAGAGGCGCTTGATGGAACATGGTTACCTGGTTACTTTAATGGGAGTAGGCTGAAGCCCTACTATAAATAAGTCTTCTTGGTGTTTGTAATAAGGTAGTATTGCCATTTAGTATAGATTTTCCTTTTGTATTTCTTTTAATGTATTTCCTTCTTCATCGCTATGCTTTGTCAATTTAGTTTGGTGTTTTGTGTAATAAGCGTGTTTGTGTGCACTGGAAGCTAATTACAATCTAAAGTATTTTTATGTGCAGAGGACTACACATACCATTGGTGTGGGGTGGTTGTTATTTTTATTCAAAAATGGGTACACATAAGAACATATTATTACATGTGTTATTTCAAGTATGGAAAGGAGTTTCTAGAAAGAAATTTCTTCTAGAGAAGACCATAGTTGGAAATAAATGAATGAACAATATAATGAGGTAAGTTGTGGCCATGGAAACTACTAGGGAAGGCACAGTGGTGAGGTAATTTAGTGCATGGAAGTGCGTAGAAGGAGGTCTATAGTAAAGGTAGGAAGCGTTACTAGAAGGTTATAGCTAGGGTGCGAAGGTGTACCATGGAAATTGGGAAAATGGTCAATTAATGAGAGGATTGGTGGTAGGTGAAGGAGTAATAAATGTAATAAATTTTTGAAAATCTATATAAGGACGTGATGTGGGTTCATTTTTACCTTTGCGATCACAAGTATTCAAGCGAGATAAGTGTGACCAAGCCAAGCAGAAACGTGTTGAGGTGTAGAGAGCTACAAAACCAAGATGTGGAGAGTAGATTTGTGCATGGAAGTGGTTTACATCCCCATTAGTGAAGGGTTTGAATGCAGCAGGAGAATTGAGAAGGAGCTAGGGCATGTTTTTTCAAGCTAAGGTTTGAGATTACTTAAAATAGAAGACAAAAGGTGGTACTTTTATTATGGAATGAAGAAAGCACACATGCAGTACGAAGGGGAAGAAAAAGGTGGAAGTTGAGGTTGAAATTGCTCCGAGAGAATTTTTAGAGATGTAGTATCAAAAGGAGTGATAGTCAGATGGGATTGGGATTCCCACATCCACATATGTAAAGTAAGTGATTACAACCACCACCGCACCACCGATAACAAGGGAGAGTTGGATGCTTTGTTGAATAAGAAGACCAACAAGTGCATTGTGGACGATATGCCAGTATATGATGATGTTGGGGAGAAGTTTCTCAAGAAGTTAGGGGTTTATTAAATGTATGAACTCCCATATTTTGGAAAACCATAAGCTTTATACCAATGGCTTATGAGTAGATTCCATGAGGAATTTTTCTATTTTGTTGGATGGAGGGTAAGGATCACAACAGCCCGATTGCTACATTGACAAGATTGAAGGGAAAAGGGATAGATATTATTAGTGATATGATTGATAAAGTAGCTATTATAGCCACCAACAAGGATTTGGGATACTCTAAGGGTCTACATGGAATGGACATATACAAATTAAGGAAGTATCTATGGTGTAGGCAGCCACGCACCTGCTCACTAAGTTGAATGATCAAGAGAGATGGTCATAGGTAAATACCATGTGGCTACATATCGCGAAGAAGATGTCAGAATGAGAATTCTACAAATTAGTTGGCTACGTTTCATAAACTATTACTGAGGAAGTGCACACAAGTGAGAAGATAAGTTTTGGCACTATTCTATTATCTCTTGTCTTTGTAGAAATTGGAGTGCCCGATGGGCCAAAGAACAAAATTTGGGAATACCCACATGGAGAAGAAGTCCCTCGCAGAGAGATTTGAGAAGTACTTATTTGAAGGAACAATGAGTGGCACATTCAAACAAAGGGAAGAACTGTGGTATGACTGAATTTGCACGGCATTTGAGGAGGAATGGCGCATTCTAAAGGAGTTACCCTTAGTAGTGGGCAAGGCAATATAGTTCACGGTGTATCAGCATTTTTGCATCACACGGTTTGTAATGAAGGATGGGACATGGATTCCATGGTGCAAACTTCCATATGCCTTCACAAAGTGTGCTACTTCTAGGCCTCAGTACATAGGTTTATTGATACATGCTGATTGAGATTTAACGCAGATAAGGTAGATTGTGACTACCATACTCTCAAAAAAACATATGTTTATCCAGGTCGGTCTGCCTACATTGAGAGGCTCATTTTAGATGTTATAAATATGAAGCCAATAATTTTGGCTATTGGGGATAGTGGAGCCGCACTCGTATATCTTCATCTTAATCCTAGGTTGGAGAATAACAAGTATGTGGAGAATGAATTTATGCTCCCAGGGCTACCTAAGGGAAAACACACAGTTGAGAATGTGGAAGCTCCAAATCCTACCTCGACCATAGAGATAGAGGAAGAAGAAGAACATGAGGATAGTGGAGGCTTGGACCATAGAGGCTAGAGGTAGCCCATAGATAGAGTAGAAAGTGAGCACGCATAGATACTCCACCACAAGCGCAAAAAGGAGAGGAGGACTTGGATGTGGATGCAGTCCTGAAGAGCACCAGTTTAAGAGGGTATTCAGAAGAACCAAGACTCAAGGCGCAAGAACATCATAGCTTGTATGAATATCACCTCGACTCTCCCCTCAAAAAGAAGCACTAGAGAAAAATAAAAGAAGAAAGTTACATCTTAACGAGGAGGCAGAGGATTCAGAAGAGAGCATTCCTAGAACCTCAATTCAACCTGAAGATGTGGAGGAGCCTTGAGATGAAGAAATGAGAGATGAAAAAGAAGGGGTGAAATAAATAGAAGAAACTATGTGCAAGAAAACTAGCGCATCTATTACGACTCAAGTAGGAGAAGGACCAACTTCATACCTTGGTGCTCAGGTTCCTAAGGGGCCAAGGACAAAGAGAAGTGAAGAGTATATTTCACCTAGTTTGGGCTATGTTGAGGACACAAAAAAATTGTTCACGCTTTGGTTTCAAAGCACTATGGACCTTAAGGAATTATATGGATGGGAGTTGATGGATCCAGATATGGCCACTATGTGTGTAAGGAAATAATTATCTTGGTCCATGCAGACCCATATGGATGAACTGGATTTTGATGTGTGTGAGGATTCTTGTGTCTCAAGAAGAGTAAAGAAGGCACCACAGAGCGTGAACATGACCATAAATACCACTCTTATGTCTGATGAGAAAGTCAACAATGCCTTAGTCAAGGTATCTGCTGAGGTGGCACGGAGAAATATTGATAAGGATGCCACCATTAGAGCGCTGATGGAGGATAACAAAGATAAAACTGTAGAAATAGAGCGGTTAAAGGTAGAGAAGGAACAAGAACACGTAAATAATGAGGCCTTTATTGGCATGGCTGAAGAAATTGGTGATTGCATTTTGAAGGCAAGGCCTCATCTTGAACCAAAGGTATCTGAAAATTTTCCTTCTACTATGCATTATGTGCACACTTTGGTCGATTTGGTGTTAGAAGACGGACCAATTTGAATGCCCGCACCAAAAGATGTTGAACAAGAAGTAGAGAGAGCAAGGGCCTATATGATCAAAAAAATTTCAACTTACAAGGCATTACTCCAAACTTTAAAGGATGAGCTAAAGAAAGTAGACCAAGCTCTTAATTTGTGTGCAGCACTGAGGCAGTAATAAGGACTAGAACTCTAGTTTAAGATAATGAAGTTCAGTAGCAATGAAAGATGAGACTTTAGGGTGCGCAGAAAGATTGGCACTAGTAAAAAAAAAGTGTGAAGCCCTTACAACAACCCAAGATCCACATAAGGAGAGGATATGAGATTGGGAAGCTCATAGTATAGAAGATGGATCTTTTGGAAGGAATGATGTCTGTTATGGCCAATGTTTTCCGGGTACTACAGAATGAGAAGGAAAATATCACTCAAGATGAACTAGACACCATATCCACAAACATTCCAGAAAATACAAGGACAGTGCTAGATGAATGGCAAACATTGGAGGTTAAGATTAAAAATGAATATCCAGAGTTGATCCTCCCAGTTGAAGAAGAGGGAGTTGTAGAGTAAAGATTCATTCTTTTGTACAATGATTCTTTAATTCTTTCAATTCTTATTATTTATTTTTAGGGACACCGGAAGGAATTCCCATTATTGGGATGGAAATGTACTTTAGTGTGGGGTAATGTTGAGAAGATATAATATTGTTCTAAGGAGAAGACACACAAATAATACGCGTGTGGGAACAAGGTGCATTTGAAGGCGCAGAATAATAGGAAAGGAAACATGCATCGAACAGTTGGCTCAGGACTTAGCCATTTTTATGGATAAGGGATATTTTTAGAGAATGTATAGTTAATCTTATTACAATTATTGTTTAATTCATGATTCTCTAAGATCTAGATTTGGATTATGCATTGTGGAATTTTTATGTTTAATTATGGATCTGAATATGTTTTATCACCATCACACTAACATCCTACACAAGCAACTCTAAAGAGGGGTTTGGTACCTTTGCGCGCTTTGGGTGAGTGATCATCTTAGGTTGGGTGATGTGCTAATGCAATTGGGTTATTCATAGTAGATTCTAGGCTGCATCTAAACCCATGCCATTTAAATTTAGCAATCCCATCATAATTCGTGAAGCATTTTTATGCCACTCAATTAGCAATAATATAGTCGTGTCTTCAAATTTATCTATTTCCCCAATTTCCATGGTTAGTAGGGCTCTTAAATGCCATTTAATATTTGCCTCATAAGGATTGGTGCCCATATTAACCATCATCATAAGCTTAACCCATATAGGTTCAATATGAAATAATTTACCATATTAGACTTGGGGTCGGTGGTGATCCATTCGTTAACCCTACAATGTTAGCTAATGGTAACATAAACTTTACTCACATAGCCCCAGGCACTAATTAAAATAAACATGTTCATATCACCATTGTGCTTACAATTACAATTTTATACCTTAATTTTGTAGGCGGTTGGTGTTAGCCGATCAATATGATATAGCAAACTTATTGCAAAACTATACATATGTAAGTTAGAATCTACGTACTAATTTACCAAGTCCATCAGCTTAGTCACATAATATACAAAATAGGCTAAACATAACAATGACATGTAAGCATGTTTGAAATCAATTATAACAAGTTCATTACTTCCCGATATCTTTTAATAAAATCAATTACAATCACAAATCTCAACGAGAGAATATGATAAGGACCGTGCACAAGTAAGTTGTTAATTTATTCCTTAATTCTCGGGATGGTAATTACTCACAATTTCAAAATTATAGTAAGTGGGTTGCGGTATCAGGAAACTTACGAGATCATGGATCCAAATGCCGATATGTTGTCATGTGAATAGAAGTGTATCAAAATTGGTCCCCGTGTCCACGAGCTGCTCGATATCGAAGCTTGTTTACGATAGAGAAAATAAAAATAGAGGGGGTGTGACATGAAAATTGGCTACTTTCTCCATGCTCTAGAATCTTAAGAATATCATGACATATAACCTTATAAGTCCCCACAGGACTATTTCATCAATATCTAATTAAAAACACAAGAATTTGAACTCTTACCTTGATTTGGCTACCTTATAGATGCCCAAGTTAGTTACCACATTCCCTAAAGTTCTTTCTTAGTGATTTCATCCTCCTTTCATGCTCTTATAACCTTCTTGAGTCAACAAGTTTCCTCAAGATCCTCCTTTACACCTAAGAATTGTATCTATTTCATCTTTTTAAGCATACTAAACTGAAGAAAACTCATTCATAGACACTGTAGGTTACATTACCACATCTTTCCTTGATTGTATTCATGCTCAAGTTGTCATAGAGTTACTTTAGGTCATCATATATAAGCCATAGTCATGAATCTTGACATGTCCTTATGGATAGTAGTCATAGGAACTTTTAGAATAAGAGGAGAAAACCTAATCTATGTCACACTTGGGTGAGATTTTCAATCCTTGTAATTATATTTATGAGTAACACTCTGCTTCCTAGACACATTTCTTACTTGATCATGATTAAAATATCCTTCCCTTTTCTCGATAAACATATCAAACTTGTGGTAGTTAAAATTAGGGTTTCAACTTGTATCTCTTCTTCAAGGAATGGGCTAATAAATCTTTAGTATCGTGCCTTATCTTCTTCTTCATAGGTATAGAATTGAGCCACAACACCTTCTAGTTTGGCATTCACACATCTGGGTGCATCTCTCTCAAATATCTTGTGATATGTTTCTCAGCCTCAACTTCATTGTCAACCTTGTCTTCATAATGACTATTCATACCTTTCAATTCCTTCCAAAATCCTTGTATCATTCGATCAAATTGAGGATTCTAACAAAAAAGAGCATACCTTTTCAAAATACTCAGATTTGCTCTATGATAGTACAAACCTATAAGTACCATGTTTCAATACTGAAATCAACCATAGACTGATACATTCATTCTTTCCTGAGAGACTCGACTTTTTCATGACCTTGTGAACTCACCTCGAGATCTTTCACTCATAACCACGCATTATATAGCTCCATGAGACAAGTATACCATCTTATTTATACATGCATGATATTTCAAATCATTTAGATTCCATGAAAAACATACCTCAAAGCACCTTTTAAGCCATGATCTTCACCGATAGCCCTTTTGTATATATTCACATTCTTTGAGGAAATAACATCACATCATCTTGACACATAGACATGGCCTATACACAAGATTGTAACATATTGCTTTGCACTTCTGATTCCATCTTGCCATCATATACACTCTATAGAACCTTGATTTAGTGCATTATTCATGCTCAAAGAAAGAGATCCATCATATGACCCTGCAAATATACTTGTCCTCATATTTTAGTGATGAAGGACACTATTACAAGCCTTATAGATCCATACACAAGTTTCACACGGTGTGTATCGGCTAAGAGGCTTACCCATTCTACTTCATAGACTTAATCATTCCTTCATACTCCTTCAACTAAGACTTGACCTCATACTAATACATTTTCACTTTAGATTGCATAGACACATTTGAACACCACTATCAAAGAATTATTACCTACCATTTATCCTTCTCCTAGCATAATCACAACCAAACGAACTTAAGGGCATAGACACTATAGTCAACATTTGGACCATCTTCAAAAGAGAAACTTCTTGACCTTTTTTTTATTCCTCAAACTTAGTCATCATGCATGTAATTCTATTGACTAAGAGTAAACTAACTTTATTTTTCACTATCAACATATTACCTACTCACCCTACCTCTAGAAGACCTATCGGACATGTAGTGTACATTGATACCTCCTCCATAATCCCTCGATCCTAATATATCATATCTTCAAGAATCTCACATTCCTGAGAACACTTTACAAAGAAACATATTCATGGTTTTAGCCCTTTGATTATACATAGGCTTCATCTTTTCACTACTTTGACAAGGCACATATCTTGCCCTGAATGATCTCAAAATAGAATTTTTTAATGACTCTCGGCTAACATGTAACAAGTTGTTTCAAAATTTTATAGATCTTCATGAAAGCTTGAAATACCCCCTCGAGCACAATCACAACCATCCACCTTCCTTGGTACCATGTGGTAACTTCCTTTTTCTGTAGACATTTCGTGGAAGCTCAACTCAATGTTAGAACTCTTGACTATTAAAAAACACATCTAGACACTTATCTAAAAGGAATGCTAACCAGATCGTACCAAGCCAAGAACACAGATGCTAATCAAACACCATGATCAATAAGATGAAAGTAATTCACTAGAATAAATTTACATAAACCTTTACAAACAAATGAGTAATAATATCATATATTATTATGGAACTCAATGAAATACAATGAGAATGGGCCTTGCTTATATAGGCAAGGAATAACAATCTAAGAACTAGTCAAAGTCATAGATCAAGCCATAAATCAAGAAAAGAATTAGTCATCAAACAAAGAACTAAACATCAAGGATCTATTAAATACCATAGATCAAGGAAAGAACTAGTCAATACCATATATCAAGGAAAGAACTATACCTAACAACTAGATAATATCCCCCTACTATCTAAATAAATAAAAAGAAATATCCACACACATAAGTAGGTGAGGATAAATACAATAAAGGTAAATAAAGTACCTAAGTGAACATGAGCTAAGGAAAATACCTGCTCTAACACCCCCCTCAAGTGAAGCTAGGGGCCAAAATAGAAGTGGCATGTCCATGTATGAGTCCCGGAAACAAGGCATGATGAGGTACTCATGTACAATATATCCATGAAGAAATCTCGAACCAAAAGAAGGAAAGAATCCTAATAGAAGGAAAGAGAAAGAATAAGAAGAAGGAAGATGTTCTCATGGACACCCCCCAAGAATAACTTCTGAAACCCCAAGCATTCCACGAAACGCAAGGTAGCGAGGTGATGCAAAAGGCTTCGTAAAGATGTCGCAACCTCTTTGCTAAGTCGAAATGTACTCCAAGCAAAGAACTCCATCTTGAATGTGCTCATGAATGAAGTGGATGTGTATCTCAATATGCTTGGTCTGCTAGTTTTCAACTAGGTTGTAAGAAATTTGAATTACACTTTGGTTGTCACACCAAAGTACAGTCGGTGAATCCTGTGGGAATCCAAACTCTATCAATAATTGTCGAAGCCTAAGAATCCATTAACTCGCTGTAATTGATGCCCTATACTCTACCTCTAAAGATGAAAGTGTAATAGCCTATAGTTTTTGTACGCCCAAGCAATGGAAAAGAACCAAGACAAAAAGATAGCCTATAAGTGGAACACATGTCATCAATAGAACCCCAATCTAAATCTTTATACCCAACCAATTGAGTATAACCCCTAGTGTAGTGTAGGCCAAAGTGAGAAGTGCCCTGCAAATAATGTGAAATCATTTTAGCAGCCTACCGGTGACTACTATGAGGAGAATGTGCAAATCAAGATACAAGCCCTACTGCAAATGAAATAGCGGGGCAAGTATGGGTCAAGTACATGAGACTCCCAACCAACTTCCTATACAATATAGGATCACAAAGGGGTGGGGTACATGTGGAAGTAAGAGTAACCCCAGACTGAAAAGGAGATGGACTTGGCTTGTAATCAACCATATCAAAGTGCCAAAGAAGATCATGGGTGTACTTTTGCTAACTCAAATGAATCCTGAATATGTCTGAGAAATCTGCAAACCAAGGAAATAATGCAATAACCTAAGATCTGTCATGTCAAACTGTGTAGAAAGAGCCCTCTAAATACTCTAAATGTGGGAAGAAGAGTTTCCAGTAAGTAACATACAAGACAAGTATCACAATATCCTTACCAACATGTTGGAGATACATTATATGATCAAAACCAATAGATAGAAGAAAATAATCCATCTTCACATACCAAGCCTGAGGGGCTTGTTTGATACCTTAGAGAGACCTTTGGAGCCTACAAAAAAGAGAATAATCCTAAATAGATCCAATCGGCTACTCCATGTATATTTCCTCTTTTAGATCTCCATGTAAGAAGGCACTCTTTACGTACATCTGGTGTACGGGCCACCCATGTGATGCAGCAATAGCAAGTACAAGGTGTACAGAATCCATCTTGGAAATGGGTGTAAAAGTCTCAAAGTAATCAACACCTTCAACTTGTGAAAAACCCTTTGCAATAGGACAAGCCTTATACTTGTCAATGGACCCATCAACTACGTATTTGGTTCAGTATACCCACTTACACCTAACCATCTTTCTTCCTTTAGGAAGAGATACCAAATCCCAAGTATGATTCTTCATCAAAGAAGAATACTTAGTTTTCATCACATCATCCCACTCCTATATCCCATGAGCCTTTGAAAAAGACTGTGGATCCTCATAAACTACTGACAAAATTCTAGAACCTATAGAATGCGTGTGATGATGCCTAGTGGTGGAAGATCTTGTATGAAAGTTGTTTCCTCAGAAACTATAGTATGAGCCCACTTAGGCATAGTGACAACATCAGTGGGAATAGGATCCTCAATGATATTTATAACCTCCTCATCAATCTCCTCAAAGAAAGGATCCTCAAGATGAGATGAAGAAGGAGGCATGGAAGAAGATGAAGAATCATGAGGAGTGAAGTGTTCATCAAACTAAACATGTGTTTGAAAAATAACATCATATGTATCAGGATCTAAAGTTCGATAAGCTCTCATTTCCTCACAATACCCTACAAAGATCAAGGGTTTACTCTTCTTATCCAAATCTTTCCTTTCCTTCTTTGGCACAAAGGCCCAAGAATGGCTCTTAAAGACTCGAAAAAATGAGACATCTAGCTTAGTGTTGGACCAAGCTTCCTCTGGAGTCAAATGCTCAAGTGCTCTGTGTGGTGTGTGATTCTGAATGTAGTTAGCATAATTAATTGCTTCTACCCAATAGATAGGAGGTAAATCTCTAGAATTCATCATATAGTTAGCCATTTCCTTCAAATTTCTATTCTTCCTTTTTGCTAATCCATTCTATTGTGGAGTATGAGGAAACGAATGTTGGTGTATAATGCCTTGAGTTTCCAAAAATTTAGAAAACTCATTATTGAAGTACTCCCCCATTATCGATCGAAGGTTATTTATGCAACTAGAAGATTATTTCTCGACCAAAGCCTTAAATACTTTGAAGTGTGAAAAACATCACTTTTGTACTTGATAAAATAAACCCAAGTACGCCTCGAGAAATTATCAATAAAGGTAAGTGCATACTTAGCTCCATTGAAAGAGGGAGTGGGAAAAACCATCAAGTCGCTATGCACAAGCTCAAGTGGTGAAGAAGCTCTCTTAGAAAAATTCTTAGGAAATGGATCTTGGTGTTGTTTCCCTAATGCACAGCCAAAGCAAACTCCCTCAAGACAAGAAACTCTAGGAATACCATCTAGCATACCATGAGTTCTCAACTCCTTCAAATATCTATAATTAAAATGTCTAAATCATTCATGCCAAATATTACTCTCTAAATTTGCATGAGAAACCAATCCTGCCCCTATAGAAAAATGTCATCAAAACCCTCAAAGTGATACAGTCTAGAACTATGATCAACAATACCCTGAGCAACAAGTGAATAATGCTCCAAAAAAATTCTTACTTCTACCCCATGTGGTGTAAAAGTTACTATTTTCCCTTTACCAAAATGACAAATTTGATCTATAGAAAGAAAATTTGTAGTGATGTTAGGAACATATAGTGCATCTTGATCTTGCCACCATCAAGTTGTATATCACCTTTTCTCTCAATAGAAAGAAAGGAAGAATCTCCAACCTCAATTTTGGAAGTAGAACTCAAACCTAGAGAAACAAAAGACTCCTTGGAAGAAGTCATGTGATGAGAAGCACCAGAATCTATAACCCAATTGTCTGCAAGTGGTGACTGAGATCTCCCAACAACATTAAGTGCTTTGTCATGTTAATTAGAAGGAGGTGGAGTGGAGATAGAAATTTTGTGTTTCTTGACTGCATCCTCTAAGGCTTGCATTCACTTATAACACCTATGTTCTTCATGACCAATACCCCCACAAAAAGAGCATGAAAGGCTAGACTTATTCTTAGATTTAGAAGACTCCTTGGGTTTATATTTGTTTTCTTTGGGTTTAAGATCACTTTGAGATAGAGAAGGGGTGGATTTGGTTTTACTTTTGGTTTTCCTTGCCCTTAGGATTAGATGCAACTAATGCCTTTTGAGATGTGGAAGACTCAAGGTGAGACAATTTGGATTCTTCCCTAGTAAGTCTTTCACAAAATGTTTCTAAGTCAGGAATTTTGAATTTGTCACCTAAGGCATCCATGCTAGAGAAAAAGGTAGAAGAAAATATTTGAAATGGTCCTCTCAACTTGGATAGAATCAAGTAAACACACTCTTCATCTTTCTTATCTCTTCCACTCCCCTTCAATTGTGTCAACAAATGCTTGAACTTGGTAAGATAGTCTATAATTGTTGGAAAATCTTCGGGATTAAGAGAGGTGATCTCAATGTCAAGTTGCATGGCTCTCAATTGATCCACCTTACCAAATAAATGCTCTAATTTCTCCCATATTTTGAAAGGAGAATCACATTTTTACAAATGAAACAAAAGACTGTCACTTACATAAGTTCCTATCAAACCCATACACTCATCAAATTTGTACTGGTACTGAAATTTCTCATATTCTCTAGTGAACATTGGTTATTCTGAAGCAGTTAAAGCCCATAATCCTTTCTGCTTAATTATTGTTTTCATTCTTGGTTTCCATGTGTGGTAATTATGTGTTCTTAATGGCTCAACATGATCTAATGCAGAAGTAGATACAGACGTCATCCTTAAAAAAACACCAAAATAAATGCAAGAACCAAACAATGTAACAAGAGCCCCCAGATTTTGGCACTTTATAATGAGTGCATGTTACAATATGGCACTTTATAATTATAGTGCAATTCTCAAAATAAATATTTCCATTGGAAAGATCACGGAAAAACAAGCACTTTTACAAAAAACAACGGCACTCAAAACCGAGTTACCGGTCAAAAGATACAAGCTTTTCAAGTTTATGCTCTGTTATTTGTTTTAGTTGCCACTAAAATAGAATAAAATGCTCTTGCCTTCACCACACAAATAAAATGAAAGGGGGCTGGAGTTAAGCACCTAATAGTAGGAATCACAAGATTTAAGCCCTTATATTACCAAGGGCTAAGGATTTCAATGGGTGTGGCAAATCATGCACATCACCCGTGGACACCGAAAAAAGAAAACAAACATCTTCTCGTAAAATCCGCTGGATTTCGCACACCAACCGAGAATGTTGCACCCACGGAAAAAAAAATACTAAAAACACATAAAATGGTTTGCTAGGTTTTCTTCCCTGTCTAACATGAATCTCGAGGCAAACCAACATGTTTACCTACACCACAAAAACAAGCGCCTCTAGAAATGGTCAATTTACACAGTCAATCTTAGGTTTTTTCCACCTTTCGGATCCAATGGAAGACTCTTTTTGCATTAAAAATCTTACAACAACAAAATACGAGCAAATACCAAATATATGAATATGCAAATAATGCTTGCAAAACAAAACTTACAGATGGATTTCAACAGCAATCTCTTGCTCTAGATACCATAAAAGGAACGATAACCAGATCGTACCAAGCCAAGAACACAAATGCTAATCAAACACCATGATCAATAAGATGAAAGTAATTCGCCAGAATAACTTTACATAAACCTTTGCAAACAAATCGGCAGCAATATCATATATTATTATGGAACTCAATGAAATATAATGAGAATGGGCATTACTTATATAGGCAAGGAATAAAAATCTAAGAACCAGTCAAGGTCGTAGATCAAGCCATAAATCAAGGAAAGAACTAGTCATCAAAGAAATAGTCAAGACCATAGATTTAGAAGTGAACTAGACATCAAGGATCTAGTCAATACCATAGATCAAGGAAAGAACTATACCTAACAACTAAATAATATCCCCCTAATATCTAAATAAATAAAAAGAAATATCCACACACATAATTGGGTGACGATAAATAAAATAAAGGTAAATAAAGTACCTAGGTGAACATGAGCTAAGGTAAATACCTACTCTAAGGTTATCCTTAAGGCCTTTTCAAGTACATCTCATCTTGAAGACATAATTTCTTGACATCTAGCCCATTTGCTAAGAGCAATTTTTTTGAAATCACTCAAGAAAAACTTTGACTACCACTAAGTTCAACCTTTATGCGGTGTATACAAACATCTCTTTGGTTTTCATCATGGAAAACATAGAAACATGGGCTTACAAAAATTATGCCTTCATCAAGATATTACTTTTCCTTGTATGCCTTAGAAGATACTAACTTGGACCTCTAGGCACGATAAACACTTCACAAAGCTCATTAGAAGACATGTCACAGTTCAAAGACTTCTTAAGACTAGGAAATGATGTAAACTCAAACCTTGACATACCAAATACCTTATGAATGGAAATACCTTTTTCACATTCAAACTTTGAGACACACACTTGCACAACCGAGAATGACTTGATATATTTCATGAAAACAAGCACAAATTAGAACTCGAATTCCTATTCCACTTCACACACATTCATCTAACCCCAAGGGATTTTATGATAGATGAGCTTCCTTCTAACATTATACCACCTGAATCAAGTGCCATGACTTCTTTGACCAAGACCCATTCTTATAAATAGATCTCATTATGAACACCCATCAACACATACTCACATTAGGATAGTTGAATTACATGTACCGCACATATACGCAGGTCATGAATACACTTTGAAAACTCAAGAACAAAGCCCAATGGAATTTAGCTATGACAACACACACTTGAGAAGATGATTATGTAGACTCAATGACCTTTTGTAGACACCAAATTTGGGTCACACGCCCTTTAGTCCCCTTCAATTAATTAACGTAACACATTTAACTAATCATGACCCCTTCATCCCATATTAATATTCATCCTCACATTATTAATTGATTTAATTATTTTAATTAAGTTAATTTCATCCTCACACCTCCACCTCATCATTAAACCTCACCCTAGACCCATTCCAGGGGCATTTAACTCATTGACTAAGTCATCACTCTCAGCACTGAGTCATCACTCTTAGTGTTGAGTCACCACTTGACCTAACTAACTAAGAATTCTTCTCAAACCTAATTGGACTTCTTTTATGACCTTCCTACATTTTCTAATGATAACTCCACTTCCCTAAGTGAACTCAACTTAGAAAACATGCCAAATGGGAAGATCTTCCTATTTTTGGTAAAAGGGACTAATTCACCCTAACCGACGCTGGTTTTCCTCGGCCAGCGCCGGTTACTAACCGACATCGGTCACCTTATATACACTTTTACAACTCTTTACAGGGGGTGGTCATTCAATTATTAGAGCCTTATTACATTCAAGTGTGAATCTTCAAGCTCTCATGCATCTAGACAATGAACACACATAACCACGGTCAAGACAAGCGTTGATTCTCCTTCAGAGCATTAGAATACTCACGGGAGCACACAAAGTTGCAATTTCGTGGCACTGAACTAGCCATCACATCACCGATCAATCACTAGCCACCTTGATCACGAAATCTTCATAGAAACAAGTAATGTTATTTTAATCATTTATACTTACTTCATTACAAATCTTTTATTTGCTTTCGATATATTTTCAATTTCTGTTATTACCGGATATCTCCATCTTCCCACCAATATACCAACCCACCATTCCAAGCCTTTCCACCTTTCTTAACCTCTCCTTCTATATTCCTGAGTCTTCTTAGTTATATTACGAGCCTAACCACACCTTCCTCACTCTCTATGCAATCACAGAGAGGTCCAAAGGCCACTTTTACTAATTTATCACCCATTGCCCCTACCGACGCCGGTTTAACCCCTATACTGGTGTCATCACCTGACCGATATTGGTCTTTGTGTCATTTCATACCCTCTGACCAGCAAGCCTTCAATCTAACCAAAACCAACCTGACCTTACCTAATCAGTCCTAGACCCTTTATCAAACCTCGTCAGACTTGCAAAACCCAACAACCTACCAAACCTCTCGGATCTAATTGTAACCTTGCCTATTAGATTAGATTTACTTATTGTATTAGCACGAGATACCTAAATTATTCAACTATAATAGGATTTCCTTATTTCATGGTATTTATTGCATTAAATTATATTTGAAAGTGGATTGACAACCTTCTAGGAAGCACCTCACTTCCCGGATCTAGCACTTGTTAGGCAGTCCACTAACCTATATTATTAATACTATTTGGTGGTCTTGTTGTGTTTCTTATACAGGTCATTCCTCCTAGCCAAAGGGAAGCTCACACAATCAGCTTGGATCAAAAGTCTACAACGCGTGCATTCTACCTTCCACCTTCGCCTCACAGGTATTCCTCCTAACCTCTTACCTTATCTGTATTTTTTATGCAAACTTATTGGTGAAACACCTTTGACACACATTTCAATACTTGAACAACCAAATAGGATTGTAGGACATACCTTATCACCAAGGGGATAATTCTTTACATGAATCATTTCACTTGTCTATAAACGTATTGATGGAACAACAAATTAGTGACCTTCATATTCTTTTGTGGAGATAATCAATCTTCTAGACTTGCATGTTCATCATGATGGAAAAATCTTTGAAGCTCCAACATATTGATCTAGAAAGGCATAGTAAACTTCCACCTTTTCATATAGACCTTGTGGTACAAACTCATGTGAGCAACTTGTATCATCCTTCTTATGACTATAAAGCAACATTGTCATGCATTCAAATCTTCAAGGATTTGACCTTATTTTCCACTTTCTCCATTTATCTACGCTTTATGATTATAAGGCTCAAACAAGAAGGTTGCATCTATTATCATCACCTAAGGTTGCATCCAAAGGCATCTACGAGCATCAAAGGCATCCATCTAGCTCTAAGCATTTATTATCATCACCTAAGGTTACATCCAAAGCTCTAAGCATATATTAAATAGATTCTTAGAGCTCGGTATTTTATCATCATAACACCTTATCCACTTTTCTACTAACACATGCATCTAGCCACTTTGTTTTCATGTGCCTTGGTTTCTACCATGCACATCCTTTCCCCTTGCATAGACATAAGTTCATATCAACATCTAGTCTTCTTTTTGGGCTACATTCTCCTAATGCGCCGCATGCACCCCAAACAAGGGGGCATACATTGGGTGAATCAATCACCCCATACAGTTGCTCATAGTTATAGCACAATACAGATTCAACATAGAATTAGAACAAGCTACGATTACTAAACAACCCGAGAATCTGACTTGGGTCCTTAGTTCAAAGATAGACTCCACCACCCAGACATGGAAACTAGTGCCTAGGCACTCCTGACCTATCTTGGTGCCTATTTATTGGAGGAAAATACAGTTAATTTTTTAGATAAACACAATTTTCAACAATTCACATAGCATTTTTCACAAGATACATGCATAGTCCTCAAAGAATCGAATGCATTCTTTCTCTATTCTCTACACGGAACTAATACGGTATAACTCGGAACTAAACATAAATCACACCATCTACAAGTGGTTCATAATTCGAAAGCATTAATGGAAGGAGAGTAACACTAGACCTCTCTCCTCAACACTCTTCTACCTGTTGTGGCGTGAGATCACCTAAAAAACTTGCACTTGGCATGAGATCACCCAAAAATTCATTCTTGGCATGAGATCGCCCAAAAAAATCACTCTTCTACAACATTTCAGGACATTTTCTATCCTTTTCACTCTTCACGGATCAAGTGCACACTTTCCTTTTACTACTTTTTACACACATTTACATACTTTTACATACTTTTGCAAGATTTTTCATAATACATGACTTTGACTACTCTTTCGTTGTTCTTTTACTGTGTTTTTCCTTAATACGCAATAAGATGCATCCCTACATCAAGAAAAAACAACAGGTACAACATGTTACAACACATATGCTTCACCTCTAGGGTCAGTTCCTCTTTCTTAGCTTTCATGCTTAATATTTATCACTACACGCTTTCACATGTCTCTTCGAAATTCCATCACCATCACACTCTACATGGTTATTAGGTACGTGTCTCTTATCTACTTTATATTACCCAACATTCACTCAACAACATAAAGTGGGGGCAAATGCAGACACAAAATCATGTACTTGGGTACATTTCTAGGTCCTAAAAGCATACTTGCATTCATATGATTCCTAAGTGAGAAAACTAGTAATTAACAGCTATCTTTGGCCTCTTTTCTATATTTCTTACTTTCTCTTTGGTCTTTCACACCCTACATCCCAAAATTAACTTTATTTCTTCATCTTTCATGGCTTTGGAAACCAGCACCCAGACAGACGTCGCCGCTCGGGCACCCTCGTCCTTATGGGTTCCCCTGACCCTTTCTATCTTACTCGCTTCTTTTGGGTATCTTTTATCTTTTGGGCATCTTATTTTCTTATGGGTTGGTCTTCTAGTTTTCAATTATGAAATTTAACTAAGGGAATCATATAAATACAAAGCTATCTAACCAAAATAAAAGACCAAGCTCTAAGAATCTATTATCATCACCTAATGTTGCATCCAAAGGCATCTAAGAGCATCAAAGGCATCCATCTAGCTTTTATTCAAGGGACAAGGGACTACATTTTCTACATACACTTTGCATAGGAAGGGAAGTTCATTTTTCCATCCAAACATCTACTTACATTGTTACATCTAACTATCGCCTACTATCACATGTGCTTACACAAGGGCTTCCTAGGGCACGATTCTTTCACACACGCACAAGAACTACATGGAGTCTGATATGCAGTGCAACACTTGGTCGTAAGTTCACTCAGTCGGGTGACCGTCAGAGTTAGTCTAACTCCCCATATTGTATGTTTTTTTTTTGGGATTTGATGTAGTTTAAGGATTTTACATGTCAACATCTCTTTCCAAGTTAAAAATGACTTCTACGATCAAGGTACGACATACAGTGACTAACAACGACCATCTTGCGACACCAAAAATAGATTTTTAGCTCCCGCATAGTCATAGGCATGCAATAGAGGTCTATAGTGCCTAAGTTCCCTCGCCTCGCCCTAGGCAACCTAATCCAGACTCATCTAATAGTTCCAGAATTTATTGTGGTCAATGCGACAATCTCCCCTTCCCGTACATTACTTCTCTAGTCCAAATCATTCCCTACATCAAACGATAATCAACTAAGTCATTCTTTCCTCTCTTGTACTTAGGGTTTTATATTTATCTAGCTTATTACTTGTGTCAAATTTGTACTTTAGTGTTTATTTATCATACATGACTCTATAATTAGGGTTTAGCTTAAATCGCTTTTTCTTAAATCAATTACAAAAACATATTATCACTAGGTCCAAAACTATACAAAATAATTCATAACCACACCAAGTTATAGACAAGGTTGTATGGTCCTATACATAGGTAGTTTTTAGTTCTAATTTAAGAGATGAATTAAAGGTTCAAAATAGTTCATACATCCAGTCTATAGACTCATATTCTCCCTATACCACTCTAAACAACTAATTTTTGTGTCTTTGTGTATTTCAAGCAATCATCTTAATGTTTTAGCATAGTTTCAAGTATTAATGTGTTATTTTAAATGTGCATAGCTAATGTTAATTAATTAATTTATAATTATACCTTATAATAATCCCGTAAATCCTATTGTTCTTATATATACACTTAATCATTTTTACAATGTAAAAAGTACCATCGTGGATGACTATGCATACACTACAACCTCCTAATTGGTCTAATCAAGGAGGTCATGTGTACCAAGTGGTGTAGAGGGTATAAATAGATATGGAAATACCCCAAAAGTTAGTTTCAATAAATTCAAAATCATGAATATCTTGAAACCCTTCAATATCCAAACAATGACAAATTCCTATAAATATTGTTTCAAGTGTTATTTGGAGTATTTTTCACTTGTTCCCCACTATTTTATCTACTATAACTTCAATTAGAATTCTCTTTAATGAATCAAGATTTCATTTCATTCATGCACCTTTAAAAACCTCATTATGAGCTACTAGCGCTAAAATGTTACAAACTTTATTGTTCTAAAAATTTCACAAGGATTCAAGGGATTATGACCACCATTTTGGACACACTTTATGGGCTTACAACTCCACCTAAAGTTTCAAGTTCTGATTCACAAGGGAAGACCTTCAACTAAACTGTTACCTTCCTCAACTAGGCCTATTTCTTGTAGCCCTGTTTACATATAAATCTTATTGTTTAGAACAAATGACACAACCTCATGAGAAAATAAATACATATTCAAACACCCTTTATGGAGTTCTAACTCACCACCAAATTTCAGATTCTATCTCCAAGTATAAATTCTCCTTCTTACCTGTCATTATTTACATTTAGGCCTCTTCTAAGTCTTACACCTGAGTTTCAAGGTTATATTTCCTTTACCTAGGTCAATAAATTCTTCAACCTCCTTAAACATCTTAAATCAACTTCTTACAAACCCTTGTCAATGCTCAAAATTTGTACTCACTTACAAACTCAATATTTCACTTTAATGTCTTCTTGTATCATTGTCCCGGGAAGGGTTTTAACCGAGTTTTCATCATTTTGATTTTTAAATATTTATCCAAGCTCTAATATGCTTCACATGGATACTACCCAATGTTTAACTACAATGATGAACTTTATGACAAGAACCAATTAACTAGTTATTCCACTCACTTGCTATGAGATTTCGATGGCTTTCTTATCAAATAGTCATAAGAAACTTCTTGTTGTAAGTTCTTAGGTCCAATTCTCCTTGATATGATCTTGTAAATATTTATATATTACTGAAGATATATTTTATATCTCTCACCCTTTAAGAAATCAAACATTTTGATCAATTACTCATAAACTAACATGTGGACTATTAAGAAGACATGGTCTCTAACTGCAATTTTAATTTTTTACCCTCAAGACTTAGTGTTTCTCCCTAAAAGTATGTATGTACCTTCCTTGATTCCAAATCCACCTATCCACCAAGTTTGGTCATTTTAACAATCGTAATACTCACAAAAACAACAATCCTACTAAGACCCTAGGCGGAGGTTTCTCCACAAACCGAGAGGGAAAAAAATCAAGTTTAAAAGGTTCTCAGTACTATGTTTTAGGGTTTGTACAATCATAACACCCCATCCAATTAAGATTTCACCCAATATTTCTCTTTTAGAAACAAATGCAATTAAAAATGAGACACGGGCTAGTAAGGACACAAAAATCGACTATGTTTTCCATAATTTTTGTCTAAAACCTTTGCATCTCCTCCTAAAACTTTATGCACACTTAAATCATCCTTAACACTCATTTTTCACTAAATTATAGCTTTTTCCACTAGGTAGTGATCTGGATGATATTCGAGATTATATTATCATTAAATATCCCTAAACTATTACACACTGAAGAGCATATCGAGAGCTTTTGTTGTTATAAACAACTCGAAAAATGGAGCTCGTATGTGCAAGATATGGTCCGCTAAAATTTTTGGACAATAAGAAAATTCAAGACTACATGCAGTTTGCACGACTTGGATGCATCCACATCCACCAAGTGGACCTATCACGGGATGACATGTGGCACAATGGGTATGAAGAGTAAAAATTTGGTTTATAACTTTGGTCTTCAACACTTAGTTTTAGACATGTAGGCCCCGCTATTTGTTAGCTAGGGGCCCTCGGCCAGGGTCGGCACACTCTTTTCACGAAAGGGTGCCTTGGCCTCCGATTCATATTACCATTGTGGTGCAATTGTATATATATGCCACATTGTTCTATTATATCCCGCATGTGGAATACTATCGCAGGTATTTGAATGTAATGCATTGTATTGGGCGGAGTTGTATTTGTATTAGGGAAAGCTCGCCAAGCTACTTACCAACTCAACGGGGTGGTAAACTCCCTAACCATTGGGCCTAACTCTTTGCATTACTTGGGCCTAACTCCATCCAACTCGCCCCAACAGATTTCCCAAAGACACTCGACAAGGTGGATAAACACATTGTTAACCCACATATATGTGGCGGATCAACTCAATGCACCAGCTCGCCACTACATGGCACCTCACAATTCAGCCCACCCGTTGGGCCATCAAACTATGCATCAAGCAACACAATTTTTGGTGATGAAAAACATGTAAGGTGTGTCCTAAGCCATGAATATGGAGGCGGGTTGACTATTATTAAACCTCCCAACCGTTGAACCCTTGAACAATGTGGGATATTTTCCCATGCAGTCAAAAAAGGAGGAGGAGGTGGGATTTGAACCCATGACCCAACCCTCACAAAACATGTGCCTCGTTACAAAACTAGCTCACTCGTATTTATAAAATATTGTTGCCATGATTGTGACATGGAATATTAAAGCAATTTACAAAACCTTAATTTTGAATCACGTAGGGTTGGTTTGGGATTTTGGTGTAAAAGGAAACTTGCTTAGAATTCATATATGAAGATGATGATATCTTTATTTTTCCATGAAGTTTTGTGTTTTTCCTAGTGTAGGTGTTTTTTTGACACAATTGCATAGAGATCATACTTTGGAGAGCCTATAGAGCCACATGTGAACTTATAAACAAAATGTGACGGGTGATCAGAGTTTGTAAATCTATTTTAGGCTCTAAACGTAGGTATTATGATCTATTGGTCAATTTTTGAAGGTAAAATTTGTACTTCAATTGATAATAAATAGATTGATTCATGATTAAGTGAATCCGGAGATGTAGCCCAATTGGGTGAACTCCGTTATCAATCTTGTAGATTTTATTTTAGTTTATTTATTGCTTATGATCAAATTTAAATTTAGTATAAGGATTGAATAGATGGAATGATAAAAATGCAATTAATCGAAAAAGGGGATTAATATTTAATTTGTAAATCATGTATCCACAATAGACCAACCAATTAGAATGCACAATCAATTTTGGTTGAATAAATCAATTTGAATTAATGAGTAAATAATCATTTGGTGATTATTGGAGAACAACAAGATCGATTAATGGTTCTTTTGCAATTATTCTATTAATCATGAAAATTTAAATTAAAGGGTAAATTGATCAAACAAGAGGAAAATTGAGTTAAGTGGATTATAAGACACCTAAAAGTGCATCCAAATCAATCTCTTGATAAATTAAATTTAGATTTTATACGTATCAGGTAAAAATTGAAAATAACACCCAGGGGTAAAAATTTTTATGGATCGGGTAGGTTTAAAGTTATCTCTAAATTTTGACTACTAAACCTAGAACAAGGTACACACAGACCGAGAGGGATTATTTATAAACTATTTTCATTTTCTTATTCCATAAATCTTTGTCAAGGATCATATCATCTTTAGAGACCATAGGTCACCTCCTTTAGGCATCACGGGATATTATTCTTATTACTTTTTACTAAAACTTGTCCAAAAGACCATTTCTTAGTCTTATTCTATACTAAAACTTATGATTTGTTAGGCTTTGAACTTTCCATGAGTTTTTAGGGTTTGAAATTTCCACCAATAGACCCTTTTTACAATCAATAAATGCATGCATTTACATATACTTCCCGATCACTCATTCACTCAGAGATTTAAAGAATCATACTCAACCTATCTAATCATCTGTCATGAGAAAATGGCTTAGTGAGCTCTTACTTAAAAATTTCATAGTATTGTGTTTTTCACCTATTTAAGGACCTTATTTTTGTCCAACCTTATTGGTAGAACCTTTTCACACCTCCAATAACAAGAACCATAACAAGGACTTAGAGTAAACAATATTTCATCACTTTATTCTCAAAAGATATACATAGTATTCACAATTACAAAAGTTGTATTTAAGAACCCTACAAACATAAGTCGTCAATAACTACATTATGATCTTCAAAGCCTTCAAGGCTCTAGATACATATGTTTCTCTACCATATCTCTTTCCTCTCTCCTCTCTATGTCTTCCCCATTCAAATACCTTCCTTTCATGACCATAAGGAGGTAGTTACATCTTATTTCAAGTAACCTCATTATGGTAAGGATTGGGTTTAACATATTAGACCCTATTTAGATAGGTAAAGTACCTTATTTACATCACATAGGGTTTCTAGTGTCCTCTCATTTCATTATATGTCTCCACTCTCACATTAACACCCCTAATTCTAACTTATAAATTCAAATATTCAAAAGAGTGTGTTTTGGAGGAAAACTCAAATTTACTCCTTATCACCTATGGAGGAACCTAAGAAGGTGGGGAAGCTTGCAAAAACACCTAAAATGTCTATCAAGACCCTAGTCATCCCAAAATTGCTTGAAACCCAAAACTTTTCTATTTGCATGATGATGCTCTTGCATCATACTCCCCTAGTGGGAAGATTTGAACTCCGGTTCAAATGCCCATCTTCTTTATTTTCTTCCAATATATTTCCTTCTTTGAATTTTCTCTTTCTTTCATTAGTTTGGGCTCATCTTTAACTTTCATGGATACTTCTTTATCATACTTTCCTTCACACTTGTTTCAATTTTTCTTGTTTTGCCTTCATTTTGCTTCAATCCTTCTTTGTCATCTTCATTTTCTTCTTGTCTCGCTTGTACCTTTACATCACCTCCTTGTCTTTTTTTCATCTTCCATATTCACTTTTTGGTTCATACTGCACAAGCATGTTATTGGAGCTCAAACTTGCACCCGTCCCAAATCAGGTTGAACTGGGTCATTGAGGCAACAATGGGACTGTCTCCAAGTTGTGGGACCTTGCGCGCTTGAGACAGACCTCCAGAGAAGGCCGGTTCCTCTACCTATTTCTACTATTACTGATACTCCTAATGTTGAAAAGGAAATCCTAAACTAAACATGCCAAGGGACTAGGGATAGAAGGATATGCGAGAAAGGGAAAACTAAAACTAAAGAAGGCAATAGCACCAAAAAGAAGGGGGTGAACACGATCAGCTTTGAGTGAAAACAAGGAAAAATGTGTAGAGGAAGGCTAAACATGCGTAGCATAGACCAGAATGCGATCACACAATCATTTTCACAAAACACCGTTAGAAAAGGAGATGCAAGGGACATGAGAAGGCACAACAAGCACACAATGTAAGGGAAAGGCAAGGAAGAAGAATAAAAACATGTTAAGGCAGAGAATAACCACAAAACAATTCTTCTATTACTTCCAGAAATGCACAATTGATTACAATGGTGTATGAGGCCGATATCCACATGCAAAGACCATATCTAAAGGTCTGCAACTCAAAATGCAAGGCAATGCCTATACAAACTGAAAGAGTCCAACCCTTTACAATGAGCAATGCTCTTACATTTATAGATGAATGGATGAGAGAAGAGGAGGAGGATGAGAAGGAGGCAAAATCTGATTTGAAAACTCAACCACCAATAAGAAGTAATGAATGCCCGTGAATCTACCAGTAAATCCATCAAAAAGTGTTTCCCCATATCTATTTGGCGTGTAGGAGAAGGAAGGAGGTGAGATTTGAATCAAATTTGGTGGTTGGAGAAATCAAATTTTGTATTAATGGTGTGAGGTATGTTTTACATCTTCTCACCTACCCAATTCCACCAACATTTGAATTTGAATGTTTTTCACTGTAGCCCACGCGGTAGCTTTCAAATAAGTCAAACCGTACCCTAATCTAAGCTCTTTAGAAATATTTATGACGTTCGACATCTACATGCCACTATGACACAAAATGACGCGTGGCACATATAGAATGTTTGAATGATGGCCAACTATACACTTGTTTTGTCATGCTCGCCACATGTCTCATTGTAGTTCATTCGCAGGATTCAATGCCCAACCGGTGCACTTTTATTAGTTGTGTGTAGCTCACTCAATATCTCGACATATGCCATGTGGCAAAGTAATCGGCGCGGAAAAGGCGGGAAGGCGTGCGCGAAAGAGAGAGCGCAGAAAGAAAGCAGAGGGAGGGCACACAAAAGTAACATGCATGGCGAAATGGAAAGAATACTTGTAGGAGGTAAGTATGGAAGAGGGCGTGGTCATCACGGGGTAATACACATAAGCAAAAAGAAAAGGGGATGCATAGATGTGCAAAGGACTTAGCCAAATATTGGAAAGCAAGTCCAAGGGCACGCGAAGGGTGTATGATCTTCTCGGGAGGAAAGAAAATGCACCGATATTGGGCATAAGGGAAAAATAGAACAGATAAAGGAAAAGGAGGGGAAGATGGAAAATGTAGAAAGATGGAGCATGCATAAGCACGCAAGGAATTGCAGACAAGGAAATGTACCAAGAGGACAACTAAAGAGCGCATAGCCTGTAATGTTGATCTCTGAGCTAGAATGGGAATGTAAGTTGTCAAAATAACTAGGAGAGTTATTTTAGACAACACATACCTAAAAGCAACACTAGATTAAAAATGATGAGACAAACTTGTCTCAATTTTGAATTTTTTATCCTCTTGCTTGAATTATTTACTCCTTTGTTGATTACCCTCTATTACTTTCATTTTATTTTTCTTATTTTCATCAAATTTTCCCTCCCTTTCTTTCTCTTGAATCTTCACCATGCCATCATCTTCATTGTGCTCTTCCTTGTTTAGGATTCCTAAGGGTTTTTGCTTCACTTTCACTTCGTCTTCATGTTATTCAATGAATGTATCCATCTGATCTAAAATTTTCTCAGTTGTAAACAAATTCTTAGGAAGTTCAAATAGCTCCTCCAACATTCTCATTTCTTCTTTCAATGATTGTTCATCCATTTCTTCTTTCTCTTCATCAAACTTAGGGACTTCTTGTTCTTTATCTCTATTTATCACCTTACTTCTTATCTAATTTTCATCATTTGTGAGAATTGATCTCCACTTCCTTTCATTAGCAACATCATCCTCTAAATTCTGTCCTTCCATTTGGCTTCCTTGGCTTTCATGATATGTCAACAACTCATATTCATTATCTTGATCACTAGTCCTTGCTAAAGACCTAAATTTTGTCATCCTATTTCCCTCATGTTGTTTTAAGACTTCCTCTTGTAGTTTCTCCTTCTTAGGTGTCAAAGTTGACTCTTCTCCTTGTAGTTTTCATTCCATCCCATAATTCATTTTCACTTTCAACAATATTATTCAATGATTTAAATGGATCGTTATTCAAAACATCCATAACAACTTGTTTACATTTCATTTCTTTTGGGTTCTTCTCTTTCCAAGATCTTCTTAAGCTTACCTTTGTCCTCTTAGGATCTTCCTCATCACTTTTGTATTATTTAGTATACTTACAAGGATGTGAATACCTCATCGTGTCTCTTGTTTTTTCAACTATCTCTTTTTATTCAAGTTCCATGCAATCTTGAAAGGCTTCTTCCTTGTCATGTAACACCTAATTTATTTTCCCAAAACTGAAGTAATTTTTTTTTACTTCCACAATCCAATCACAGAGTATGCAATAGATTTAACTCAATACAAACTAGTTAACAATTTTAAACAACTAGTTATTTAGTTAATTTTGATCCATCCGATAACTCTTCCGTGTATAAACCTTGTGCAGCTGAGAAGGGTACATCTATATCTCCCTTCAATCCACTCTATGCGAGAAATCATACAATCTTTAGTATGTTCAGTTTACCTTTTCTAGGTTGAGAAAACTATGTTTCCATCCTTAAATGTCTACCACAAAAGTCAATTACTTAACTTTGTACTCTGGTATCTGACATATATAAAGTAAGGATACGGTGAACAAACAATGCAATCAGCTACTTGCATTACTTTGGCCAAAGTTTCCAGCCATGCATAAACAACTTATCCCGAGACCGCACATAAGTCTTAGGGACATAGTATTCGCCACCAAACAATATCTCGACACAGTTATCTGGATCTTTTTTGTTTAATAAGGTGAAAATGTTAAGAAAGAGGAGGTGTGTTCTTTACAGGACCATCTCCGTAAATGAAAAGAACCACAACTCACTTAGGGTCTTTATGGAATAGGGAGAGACCACGTAATGGGTTACCATCATTACGTCCTCTTTCCTAATTTGTAACTACCCCTAGTTAGCACTATGTCTAGATGTTTGTGTGATTTCATGAGATTATATCTAATCTATGTCGCAATTAAAGTTTTCTATCTACAATCAAATTTCGTCGTGTGGCAAGTCCTACGAGATTTAAGTTATTCCATTATTTATCTAAGTTATAGCTAATAGGTATTTTTGGAAGACTCTTCTAAGTCATTCTTTATGTTCCAAGTGGGCCTTAATAACTTATTCGAGTTATGGATTAACTATTAATTACCCTTTAGAGAAATTATCTTGTTTTTATTATAGGTTACCCATATCAAAGGCTAGTTTTTTTGCATTTTCCGATGGTATTTTTGAGGAAAGAGATAATACCATATGCTTGTGATGGTTGACTTATCATCTCGTAAAGAATAATGATTAAACTTAATTAATTTAAGTTAACCATGCCCATTTTTATTCTCAGCTAGGTTTTTATTAATCACATTTGTTATCATCATACCTTCATATTTTGAAGTATAGATTATATTATCATTCATGGCCATATACATTTTACTCCATAATTGATTAATGATCATTACCATTATTCCCATGATAAACATCGTATCAAACAACATACTTTCCGTTGTTATTACTTAAAGATGGAGACATGAAGAAAGAATCCAAAAACATGTACCAACTTGTGATTCAAGAAGAAAGAATTAAGTAATGAGCATGTATCATCCCAAGGTGTTGAAGAATAAATTTTGGGTAATTAAAAGAATGAAATAAGCACATGATAACAATGTCACTAAGCATGAATATAGCATCCCGCATTTGGAGTCCTAAAATTGAATCTCTCTCTACAACGTTCCATTAGATTCTTAAAGACTGAAACAAATAAAAATAAAAGCTGAAACAAATAAAAAAATGGTGAAATAACTCAAGTATCTTGGCATTTCATTTGGTTTGGGTTTATCTCTTAAGGAGATGTAGAAATGGGAACTCATTAAGCTTAAGAAAAATTATTTAAGCGATGCTACAAATTCCCTTAAGTTGCTAAGAAAATCTAGGTGGCAAATAAAATCTTTCTTGTTGTGTGTATTTTTCCTCTTTCGAATGTCATATAATTATGAGTATGAAGACTTGTTACATTGATCACAATTTGTTTGGTCAAAGTGGGATGGTATCTTGTTGATTTTCTAGCCGCCTCTTGGTCTCCCAATGGTGGACTGGGAATTATAGATCCCAAAACTCAAGGATCGTGTTTGGTTGCTAAATGAATTACTACTCTTGTCAAGGTGATGAACCATGGAAAATCTTAATAAGGTATAGAATTGCTGCAACCACAGTTAAAAGGGAAATCATGCAACATTAATTGGTTGGACAAGATTCTTCTTGGACCACGCTTTCAAATTTAAGGCCCTCTCCTATTAATTTTATTTGGAAACCTTGAGATAAGTATATCATTTCTTAAACTAGAAGTAATCTTCTTTATTACATGGTTTCAACTTTGCCTCTTCTTCCATGTGGTGGAACAAACATATCCAATATCAAGGTAGTTGTCGACTTTCCTAGATGAGCATATCAATTGTTTAAGAAAAGGAATTGAAAGTTCAACGAGATATGGGATTTCTCTTCATTACATTAGTCCCTTGGCAAGTCAATAGAATACACATTGGTCTCGAATAACAATTTTGAGTAATTTCTAAGTTTTGTGCAATCTTTAGTCCCCTTAACTTAATGATTAAACTATCCACCTCAACACCATGTAATTTGTTTTAAGGATTGGCATTGGCTATCTTCTAGATGTGTCTCATTTCACCTTAAAACATATTTATATTCTCTTCCATCCAAACTATCTTTAGTTCCACATCTTAATATTAAACGAAAGAGCACATTCAATCATAAATATTAGGTCAATTGAGTGCACAAATTTGGAATTCCAAAGTTGATGTTGATGCTCAAATGATTGCTTTGGAAAATTTTGCACTACAAACTCCCTCTTGGCAAAAGACTAAAGTGTTTGCTTGTTAAACCAACTAAATGCTCAAAGGAGAAATTAAAACATTTTGTGGGGTTGCATTTTTCCTAAAAAGTATTGCTTTGTTGTTTTCAAAGATGTCCATGTTATTTTTATCATTACCTATGTTAGAAAGAGGCTTTATTGGGAATCGGATCAAAAATAATGTTATAGCTAATTCAATTAAACATGTAATTCTCTCATATTTATGGAGAATTAGATGTTTAATGGTGTTTTCTAATACTTATATCTATCCAAAACTAAAATTTTAAAGCTTCACTCTAACATTTTCTTCCAAAATGTATCATTGTTCTCTCAATTACAAATTGTGCTAAAGACTAATGAACAGATCTACAACCAAAGAGAACAAATTAAATCACAAATCAGCAGACTTAAATGAATAAGATAGCTAAAAATAGTTCCAATTTCATAAATTCTATTTAATTATTTTCCTAAAATAAGGATATGTATTTGCAAACAATTTGTTATACATATCTTTGTCATCTATATAAGAATTTTGTGTATAAAGAGTTGTGGTGTTCTAAGTTATACTTTTTTGCAATATCTATAACTTCTTTTTAGCATATATATGAAAAACACTTTGTGAAATAAATTATATTTTGTTACTAACTACCTATTGTGTAATAAATTTACCCTACCCCATTATTATTAGTACCCACAAGACAAAAACTATAGTCACAACAATTTGCTAACAAGTGATTAAATTATGCATCATTTGAGCAATTAGAGTTTTAAAGCTTTTATTTAGGATGAATTGATATTGTTTCAAGCAACAAAACTACTATTTATCCAACTAATAAAAATAATAGAAAAATATTTTTTAATGTATTTTTATTGATTCTCTTATTTGAGAGTTAATTGAAGCCTTGCAACTGATAGAAATAATACACTTTAGTTGATTTAATAATGAAAAATTTACACTTTTGAAAGAGAGCTCACAAATTAAAATCTCCTATTACAACAGGCTCACATGTAATACCTAGTAATACATATTCGTCAGTGAGGATGTGACTTATTTCTACCCAATAAATCCATGGCTGCTAACAAAATTATATAAAAGGTATCCTCGTGTTAAAAGAGACCACTCAAGCCCCTCATGTTGAGATGGAAGGGATGCAATGGTAAATTCACCAACCACATAAGAATCTTACACATTTACAGCACCAACTTCTATACGCAAATGGGTATATACTGCCGCAAACCCAGGACTCTACCATTTTTTCAAAAATATTTGTTCTATTTTATGAGGTACTAAGCCATCTCATGACCTTCTTAAATAAGTGGTGATTTTGTGGGACATCTGAAATTGTAAATCATTATTGACCATAAATTATGGATCACTTCTTTCGAGTAGCAAAGGTAACAAAGGGTTGGATCTTAATAACAAGATATGTCTAGAGTGAGTTCTTCCCTATAAAGTTGTTGGTTGTAGCCCAAACACATTTTTGTATTTTTGATATTCAGTTTTTAACAAGTGGTATCGTACAACAATTTGGGCAAAGTGGGAGGTTTTGTTTTACAGATTTTGAGCTATTTTGCGGAAATTTTATTATTTGAATGCATCAATATGTTACCAATAAATACAAGATGGTTACAATAAAAAGGAGATCGAAAAACTCATGGCCCAAAAAACACCGAAAAGGCGGCAAAAAAACCCACAAATGGTAGTTGGAGAGCTAAGAAGAGGCCGAAGAGGACATGACACAAGAAAAACACTAAAGAGGCAACAAGGTTATATCGAGCGAGCACATGAAAGTCAAACACAGTTAGCAAAAACACTTGGGGTGGTGGCAGATCATCTTTGGGAGGGAGTGCCCCCAGACCAATAGGCTCCTCTACCAAAAGATTAGGTGTAGACCACCCATTGGGCTTAGGAGAATTTCCCTAAAGATTCAGAAGCACCATTATCCCCTAGCCCGAGAGGTGGAGAATCTACCATAGTAATGTCGCCCAAATCTAAGGATGGCCAACAAGATGAACCAACAATGACCTTCCCCAAGGAGGTGGCTAACTCCAACCACCCCGTTGAGGACGCAAGTAACAACAACCCTACTAAGGTGGCAAAGTGGAAGAGTGGCCACAAACTGGAGATGAATGAAGGCTATGAGAACGGCTCCATCTACTCCTCGTTGCAACAAGGGGAGGGCTTGGCCTCAGAGGATCACGTGGCACCCAGCTCATAGTGCATGGGACCCGGTGGTCGAAAGCGGTTGTTATAGGTATTGAAATTCAAGGACCACCTTTGAGCTTGAGCTTGAATCGAAAAAATACAAAATATATCACAAGCTTTTCATTGGTAGAGAATTGTTATGAGATATAATCATTGCTAAAAATAGCATCATTCCTAACTTTCCCTTGTTGAAAAATAATATAGCTCTAAAATCATTCCAAATCGAAGCTATATATAAGCAAGCCAACCGGAATGATCACCAAAAATCCATTTTCCAAGAAAAAGGCTTATGATGGAAGGGCTAGAAAAATGAATGGATCTAATGCCATGCAAATTGGGCTCGGGGGCAAGACCAAAATAGATGTTTGAAAGATCCAAGACAAGCACAAGCAAAACACTTAGGGTTGGAAACAACAAGCCTTGATAAATGAAACACCATAAAAAGGGGAAATTTGGGCTCAAATTTGGACTTTCAAACCCGATCAAGGTGAAAGAGCCAATTTTTGGGGTAGGAACATTGTTGTTTGTGCTTGCCACTGAAGCCTTCACGAGAACTATTCTAATTTGACACCTTCACTTAGAGATTGACATTTTGTAATTTATGGGTGCTTTTCATAAAATTTCAGCACACCAACCCAAACGTGCACCTTGCAATATCTAACTTTAGGCACCATATATATATCCCTTTAAACCAAAGAACGAAACAACCCAAAGTTGCCACAAATTTGTTGCATGGTTGTCATCGTCATGATAGGGTGAGACTACATATAGAGATAGAGAAAATCCTACTCCACTCCACCAATTGTGCGTGCGTGCGCGCGTGCGTGTGTGTGTACATGATATGATGCAATAATGGTGTGGTTATATACATGATCAATAGTGGTGTGATGAGTTATATAGATATATGGCACCTTAGCAAGTATGGATAGATGGCCACACCTCGTACATACAAAGTCTATATCTATGGGTAGATAGGGACTTCCAAGAAGTGGTTGACTCGAGAGATAGCTCCTAATAGGATTCTATGGGTGATATGAATGTTATAGGCTAACAACTTGCCTTTTCTTGTGTCCAATAGGAGATAGCGTGCAAATTCTTAACTTGCCTAAATACTCTCATATTTTACATGTATTCAACCAATGGATTAGAAACTCAATATATAGAGATATTTTCTCTATTCTTTATCACCTGTATGCACCCTATCACTATGTGTGTCATGCCTTTGTGCAATATCAATCCTAGCTAGACTCGAACCCAATACATGGAAGTATTCAAAAGGAGGTGACCGTTGTATCTCGTAAACACTTATAACATTGTGGGTGGGTTGGAGAGTGAAGATGTGCATGATTGACCTTACATGATTTTGAGGATGACAAGAGAACAACCTATGACTTATTAAATAGGCACAAAAATGTAAACAAGAATAATGATGCATTGTAGGATGTCTCTAAGGCTATGCATTATGTTCCTTGCTCCAAACACTACATGGCAATTGTCCTGTAGCATATGATTTATCCCTTGAATATTTCATAAATAGTGTTTATTAGGCACACTACCAATACTTGATGAGCACAATGTTGCATAGTAAAATTGTTGGTTCGTCAAGCAAATGGAATTATCCTTATCAAGTCATCCACATTAACTCGAACGATGCATTACCAAGATTCACGAACATTTTTATGGAAATGCCACACTACCATCCTTTCAGCTTACACAAGGAAACATGACTAACTTTGTTGTCCTCTCAAAATTTCCCCTTTTAAAAGTCAGAAATTTGAAAATTTTGAGTTGACACCCTTCAATAATGTTCTAATGTAGTAAAAATTTGAAGAGATGGTGAAAATTTGCATTTATCGGGGTCATTTTAGTGACTTGCGGGTCTATCGGACATTTTTGTCCCTCATGTCCCAAGTACTTGTGGAATTTATGTTCGTCGATCACCGATTTCCCCGCAAGTCCTTATCTGTCGGCTTTATCGGAACTTTTCGGCCCATTTGTCCCAAGTTTGCACGGACTTCCTTTTCCCGATCGCTGCATCGGGTTCTTCGCGTAATTTCGACCCATATGTCCCAAATGCGCCGCGGGGCCTTCTATTCGCCGATTCCCCGCATCACTCGCATCGGCCGAATCGCGTCTTCGCATCCCACGCGTTTCGTGTCCCCGACCGCCCGTGCTCATTTGGTCTCGCATTCCCGCATCACCCACGCGATCGACCGAATCGTGTCTCAAGGCCCCATATGTCCCAATGTCCCATGGACCGTCCGGGCGTTTTTTTCCACTTTTCCCACGTCTCATCTTTTCGAGTCGGTGTAAGGTGTATTTAATGCTCATTAATGATCTTCTCTCTCCTGAACGACTATTTAAAGGGACTACCACCTATGCATTTGTCACATTGCTCGCTTGCTTTTTCTCGCCCGCATCCTTGCAATTGAGTCATTTGTTCGTCTCCCTGTATTCCTTTGCATTCTCATCACGAATTTGTTCTTGGAAGGTCGTCCCTCTGTGCATTGCAAAAATGAAGATCAAGTTTCAAGGGCAGGAACATCTGTCACCTCTCAAGACCTTTGTACCTGATATTGGGGATAGTGAGGTTCGGCACTTAGATTTTGGTGATTTTTGGGGCAGACTAACATGCGCCAACCCTGCTCCCATGGCCCAAATGATCAGTGATAGTGGAATTACGTATGCAGCTGGTTTTCCCATCTCTATGCAGTGTGTCGACACCGTGCTTGCTTGCGGAGCTCATTTTAACCAGATACCAAGGAGCTTACTAATGTGCATGGAGAATTAATTGCTAAACTGGATGTTGCCGCCATTGTTGCTGCCCTACGCATTCCTGAGACCGAAGACTCCATCATTCTCACTCTTGCTCAAGCTCAAACTCTATTCGATCAAGACAGTGAAAAATACAAGGCACGAGTAGCGAAGTCATGGTTAAAGAACCCTAAGAAAGGAGCATCCCGACTCTCCAAAGCATTATTCAGGGTTGATTTCAATGAGGAGCTATCTGATTTCATCATTTTGCTCGCTCAGTATCATGGGAATGCCCTCCACCAATGAATTTCATTTTTGGATGTGCCCTTTTATAAATATCATCTGCGAGGGCAAGCTAGAACATAAATTGGGCTGAAATTATTTGTATGAATCTGACTGAGCAATTGTCAAATGTTCAAAGAAACTAAGAAGTTCTATATGACTTCTTATCTCATGTATACCCTAGCTATGTCCCGGAGTGGTTTGGTTTCACCTACATGGAGGGCAAGAAGGATGAGCCTATCTACACATACTGCCCTCAGTTTACCCTCGAGGCTAGAAATCACAATTTCATAAGGGTCAATGATGTTTTCACCATGTTCATTTCCCTATCTCCTTGGGAAATTATACATGCAAAACGACTCTGGATGCCCAAAACATAGAAAGGGCTATTGCTCCTCTCACTGTCCATTTCTTCAGACCAGGACTTGTTTTGATCTAAAGAAGTTTATTGATCAGAACCTCAGAATAATTTATCATCATAAACCGGACATCGAGGATTACTTTGCATAGTTACTTTGATGATTTTAAAGCCGAAGGAGGTATTATGGCGGACTCTCTCTGCAACAAATTATAGATCTCAATCTCTACCAAGTTCTTGAAGGGCTTAAGGATGATGATGAGGACTTGCAATCCTTTGAATATGAAAGATCAATCAAACACACTCCTTTAGAAACCCTGGATTGGTACGTAAAGGAGAGATGATTTGACTGAGATTATTGCCCCTGTTCTTGTAAGAACTAAGGTTTGGTTTGACAGAAAGTTCGTGAGCTCAAGAGGAATCAGGGTAGATCTTCTTCAAGAGAAACTTCCACACCTAGGAAGGAAGTGCATACACCCAAGTACTAAGGTACCTGAGCAAACCCCTCCTTCTTCCTCAATAAAAGAGCCTGAATCATCTACTCCTTCCACTCAAGTGTATCAAAAGAATATTAAAGAGGTTAAGCAAGAACCAATTGAGGAAGAAACTCTTCTAGAGCGGTCAAAATTGCCTTCAGGGCTGGAGAACATTATTGTTCTTAGTGAAAGTTATAGGAGCTCCTGAAATCACTATTGAAGAAGAAAAGGATGTTCCAAGTACTGAACCTCCTAGTATAATCAGACTCCTCTGCAAAGGAAGTTCCTGATGCTCCATTCACTTCTTTCTTTGGAGGCAACAATGGTTAATACTTTGAGTGCCATGAGTTCACTTGCTCTTGGGCCTCTTGTTCCTTCATCTTCTTCTTCTACCTTTGCCTGGGTGCAGCCCTTGGTTGACAACAAGAAGAGGAAATCTTCTTCTCGTTTAATAGGGCCATATTTTGATGTCAGTAGCAACTATGTTGAGTATTGCCCCTCCCCTCCAAAGCCAAAGAGAGCCAAGACCACTTCAAGGTGAGTAAGCGATGCTCGGGGCCGGCGCAGTTCTGGGAGGTCTGAAAGCCCAAGGTTGATAAAGCAAAGAAGGATCTTTTGATCTCTAATTTGGAGCTTTCCAGGATCCCAATGGGAGAATCCACTCCTGAGAGTGAAGTTCATAACCTTCAGGAAACAGTAACTAAGGTTATTGAACGAGTTGAGAAAGGCAAGCAGACCATAGAGCAGTTGGAAGAACAGAATCAAGTTCTTTCCAACTTTATCAAATCATTGTTGGCCAAGGATAAAGTTTTGGATCCAACCCCACTGGCTGCTCTCCCACCCCCCATGATTCTCAGCCAGGATGAAGTTCAGAGCATCAAAGACATATACAAGTATTCAACTTATGGGAAGGTTGTGGAAGCTATGGTGGATGATATGACTATAGCAGGTTTGAACTTCATTGTGGAAGCCTTCAAAACTAATGAAAAAGTGATTAATTTGCAGCAGAAACTCTCTTCCTCAATCAAAGCTATGGATAAAGAGTTGAAGGTCTAGAGTAGTTGTATTACAGATCTTCGCCTAATGGGCCAAGCTGATGAGAAGATCCTGTTGGTTAGCAATGTATTTGATGATGCCAAGAATAACCTATCAAAGGCATGGATTTTCAGTGTTGAATGGAAGATAAAGGTTCTGGAAGAAGCACTGGGAGAATTGAGGAATGTGTGGCAAAAAGGAGAATCTTTTAAAACTTGTGTCTCATCAGCTTTCAAAGATATTCACTGCCATCTTCAAGATGAAACTACAGGTGTTCCCTTCTCTCTTCAGGAAATCAAGGCTCAGTTCAAAACTTTTGTCAAGAATGATTTGTTTAAAGAAGAGTCATTTACTAAAGAGAAGATGGAAGACATTTGTTCCCTCCATTCAGCTATTGCCGAAGCTAATAAGGAATATCTGGAGCATACTGAATTTGATAAAGATATGGAGAAATGTCTAGGAACGTGGACTCATGCTACTGCCAACACAACAATTCCAAGAGGCATGGAAATAGTAGAAGCATTGAAAAGTTCAGTGCATCGGATTCTCAAATCAGTGGGCCCTCCTCAGCCATAATCGAATGTCTCTTCTTCTTGCTCCTTTTTCTCTTCTTCTATTTTTAGTGTTGAGCTCCTTGTAAATTAATTAAGGACATTATATTGTGCATTTCCTTAATTAATCTTTTAGTTAAAAGAAATGGTTACCAAATGTAACCAATTTGTAAGCTATATAATGAGCTCTCTTCGCCATTTCAAGGGGTTGGAACTCTGATTATTTTTTAAAGTGTAAAAGAGTCAAAAGCTATCAATACAAGAAGATTTCCCTTTATGCTTCTATCTATGTCTATTCATTCCTTCTTATCTATCAAAAGTTATTGAATCATTAATCTATTTTGCATTAAGAAGCTTTGTATTCTTATGGATGTCATCTCTGGAACTTTGTGTCTGCGAAATAACATCTAATAGTTTTAATATGAATGATTTTGTTCTATATTATCCTAGTTCAGCATTTATAAGGAATTATTTTGCTATCTATACTTCCTGAGAATGTTATTCTACCTTTTCCCCTTCCTTAGTTCTTTTGTCCTTTTGTATTGATAATCTATCTTAGAGCTTAAAACACTTTCATGATATCAGAGTTCCTCTTTGAAATAGAAAGTTGTACATTTGTGAATAGTTTTTGCTTTCAATAAGGGAACCTCTCCCATTAAAGAGGAGGGACTTTCATCCCCGACTGTTGCTTTCACTAAAGTCCTATTTTGAAAACCAACATAACCCATACTTTTCAAAAGCAAAGAGGAGAAAGTTTACCTCAAAGTTGAAACCTTTTGGATCTAAATAAGTAGTTTTATCAATCGACCATATTTCATTGTATTTATAATAAGAGGGGTCTTTCTAGTTCTGAGTGCTTCCTAATTTGTTGGTGTACATTTGCTTTGTTCATGGGGAATACCTCCTCCATTAATTGTTGATTATATTTTTTTTATGAAGTTCTAATCTTAACCGTTAGTAGAAATGCAATGTTGCTTTTAAACACTGCCCTTCAAAAATTTTATTTTTTTAAACTTTACAGGATCTATTCAAATTTGATAGTGGCACCGTGAATAAAAATGCAAAGAAATTTGATCTTGGGCTTTATGTACAATATAAAATGATTTGTATCTGGTACAGAAATATTAGATGTAAGGTAACAAGGAGATACTACTTGACGAGAAAAGATCCCCTTAAAAACATCTGAATTATTATGTTGCAAATGATGATCAAAACAAATGTAAATATATAAGAGACTCAATGCTCGATAAAATTCCATAAAAATTAAATCAGTTTTCCACCATTTATTCCACACAGGAATGCAAATATTATTGCTGTCCAGACTCAACAATCATACACAATTGTTGCTAATACACCAAACTTCTCAGCGAAACCTAACCCTTCACTCAAGCAATGATACACCCCTTGTCATGAACTATTTACTCTGTCATCCTGATTCAGATCCTAAAAGTCAGAAATGTTTACACAACACTACACTGGCCCTAAAACTACACACACATCTAAGTTGGCATGTCGTCTGATTGACCAAAGGAGCTCAAATTTCCGCAGCTCCTTCCTCTAGCAAATCCAAATGACAATGTAATAAGTTAGAAAGACTGAAAGACCATTATTGACAACTTTTTGTTAGTAAAACTTTAAAAAGGTACATACTGGTAAATACACAATTAAAAGAAGCAGGAATATAACAGATCTTAACCATGTGAGAAAGAAATTCCACAAATGTCTGCACTCCACCCATAGGAACAATCAAGCTTTGCCGATGCTTTATTTGCATCTTTCCCACAACTGTCTGCACTCCACCCATAGGTACAATCAACCTCTGTTGATGCTTTATTTGCATCTTTCCCACAACTGTCCGCACTCCACCCATAGGTATAATCAAGCTCTGCCGATGCTTTATTTGCATCTTTCTGTCCTGGACACAATTTGCGCCTTTTGCCATCCCCATTTTCTCCTGCTAGAGCAGTGGATGGAGTGGCCACCTGAAATAATAGGCAATTTAGTATAATCAGACTACATTTCAGTGGTAACTACAAGCTAACGTTTATATAAATACCTACCAACTACTGATACGTTCCTAAATTCAATTAAAAGGCCATACAAAATTATAAAACTTAAACAAGTAAAGCTTGATCCAAAGTTGAAATCAAAATCCAATCACATAAAAGAAAGGTAAAAATCTAGGCTAAGCCCCTAATAGGTTAGGCTCATTGCATGCAAATACCTCACTGCATACTGCACTGTTGGTCTTAATCCATGAATCCGCTCCGAACAGATCAGAGCCACTAATTCCACCTTCAGGGAACAATGTTTCGCTACAAGCTCATCAAAAGTTGTTGGTCTACTCTTGCATTGATTTTTGTTATCTTTTTGGCTTAAGAATTTATCAGATGGTTCTATACTGCATGCTGATGCATAAAACTCAGGATCGACTATGCTCATGAACATCTGCTCTAGTTCTTGACTATCTACAATGTCACCCTATAGTAGAAACAGCAACCAAATCATCAGACCTTGAACACAGGACGGTTAAGATCGCTAGTAAAAGATGGAGAGTATTTTTGAAAGCTAGACCATTCAAGTGGAATGTAAAATAAAATTCTTTTAGCATCATTGTTACTAATCCCTTAAATGTATACATACCCCTGCAAATGCACCATTGTTTTCATTGCCTAAAGCAATTGCTTCAGAATGGAATCCACCTATGAAAAGATCTTGATTTTTGAATTCACGTGTTGAAAGAGGCATGCCATTCCAATGTGTTCCAGTAGCTTTTTCCCTCAGACAATCACTCGATCTCTTATTGCTGATGTCCGGTTTGGGCTGAACGTTGCCAACAATGTTCAAGAACATTGCCTTTAATTCATCCAGACTCTCTGAAGAATCGGCCTGGAGCAAATAAGCATAAAGCTCTTCAGCTTCAAAAATAACAAATCTAATAAACTACAGCTCCAATAAAGTACAAAAGGACGAAGTATTTGATTGTACTATAAATATGCAAAAGCATCAGCTCCTTGAAAAACTAACCAAAAAAACAGATATCAGTGGAAATCTACTCAGTGTTTCATTATGGCTTGACATCATACAGTATTAAAGACATCATAGAAAACTTATTTTTAATTTAGAATGCGGTAGGAATCAGTCCTGAACCAGGGAAACACAACAGAGATACAAGTTCAGAAAGCAGTGGCAGCAAGTCATTCAATTTCAATCATATCATCTCACTTCTTATCATTATGAGATTATTTCTCAATCTTCTCCTTCAGCTCATTCGGATCAAATTATATCCTTCCCTACAATAAATTTGGGCCATATTTCTTTCGACTTCAGGTCCCAACAATTATTGCAAAGCTGAAAATTGCTTGAATGTTATAAGACCAAATGCAAATCGAGAATATGCAGTTTGAATGTGCTTTCTAATGCCGCCATGGCTTATTGCAATCATATAATAGAAATCTAATATACATACCACGCACCTCCTTATTGCACTGCAAACATCCCCATAAAATATGGGAAGAAGCACATCAATAGGGCATATTTAATCCTAAAAGTTGGGATAAAAGTTGCATCGTTTTTGTAGGCCATTTTGAAGGCTGGCTATGTTGTTCCCACTGATATACATGCCCCAGAAAGACAGAGGCCAAGCCCACATTGACTCATTTGAGTTATGCATCACATTAAAGGGCATGTCCATATGCCTTCTGGGGACTTACCCCTCACGAAGCTGACATACTATTATAGAGTGACGGTATGTGTCCCGTAAGGAGACCATCCCCCAAAACTCGTGGTTTTTGAAACCACTGGTTGGCTTGTTTAGCTTGTTTGACAGCTCAGCTCACTGGACCTGAGCTTCAGCTACAACCCTCCAACAGCCCTCCCGCACAACTTCACACGGATGTCCACGCCAAACCAAACAATGTCCATGCCAGACCGTGGCGAACTGTTTTCGTAAGCTCAAATCTGCCGGTTTTTGATGTCGCCGCCCTGTCCAGATTCCACAAATCTCCTCGCTCATTTTCCTACGATTCGGCTCGCCATTTTCCTGCACGATTTTCATGACGAACAGACGAATTTCAACGAATATGTGTTCCCCAGCAAAAGTTCGGCGAATTTCGAACTTGAAGAAAAAATACGCCGAACCTTGTGACATAGATTATTATCTAGGGTCATTTGGACGTACCATGTGCTCGGGGCTCGTGCTTCTTAGGCGAGACTTAATATCAATAATGCCAACATGAGGAAACAAGATAACAAGAAACTAGCAAAATCCAAGTTGAAGGTTTCCTGCACCTTCCCAAAGGCCCGTCTTACAAAAACTTAATTCATTTGTCTCTCTTTTTCTTGCTTTCCTTCCCAATGTTCATTATTTTTTTACTATATTTACCTAGGGAGAGGGCAGCAGCCCAGCAAAAAAATCATTAAGAGCAGGTGGGCGGCTAACCAACTATTCAGCAAACCCACAGATGAAAAAGCATGTTATCGTGCAAATTATGAGAACGAGAGCAGTAAAGGAAATTTTGACTTTCCATTTCGCCACCTTGAACCATAATAACAAACTTGACAACCAGCCCAAAATCACATCGGTCTCATATCACTGCTAGATGATCATACCATAAAAAGCTTGCAGAATCGCTCTTATCACTGTGCTATGACATGATAATAGAATTGAGCAATGTTGAGTCATACAGTGTAATTTCATGCAATGCCAAGGTGTTGTGTTGTGCAGTGTTAAGAATACCAAAAGGGAGAATGTGCCAGTCTGTGCATGTGCCATTGCTAGATTTTTACACCAAATCTAGGTCTCACATTTACCTCCAAATAAACATTGATAGATATATTGTATATTGTAGAACGCTGTGCATGGCACCATCAGTTGGGGTTATAAGTTTTACAAAACAGGGCCTAGCCCAAACCCCTAAGGCAACCAGGGCAAGTTACATGGGCGCTTTACTGGTTGCCAAGAAGCATAAAAAGCAAAAACAACCTTAACCCATATCAGTTTAATCAATCACAATTACCTCCTCCTTTTACGGCTCTTCATCGAACAAGGTTCAAAAGGACACAAGTGCGGTTCCAATTGAGCGGTGGGGAAGAGCTAGATGCCCAAAGCCTTAGCCAAATCCTTCTGCCCTTGCAGCAGCCCTTGCAAACACTTTAGAATGGCATGGAAGTTGAAATTATTTTCCCCTTGATTTGCAGACATGACTGCCTCTAAATCTGTGTGTTCTTTATGTAAAAGAAAGGCCTCCACAGCATTAGCCAAGATATTGGCTGCATTTAGATTCTGAGCCATCTCATACACATTCTGCCACCAATAGACTGACCAGGATCAGACAAGAGGTTCTTCATAAGGCCCTTTAGCTCATTGACATTTCTGTCATCTAGCTCCTTGCTATAGTCCAAACGTTTTTGACCCACAGTCTCATCCACGGATTGGTGATTTCTGTCAAGAAATTCAGCAAACGAATTGCCCACCAGCTCCCATATGACCCTTTCTTCAACAGGGGCTTCACCTTGCATTGTTGGCTCATTCTTAACAAACTTCTGCTTTGCAGGAGCCATCTGGAAGTAGAGACGGTGTGGAATATAGTGCCCGAGAGCTAAATTTGCATTGCTAGCCTAACAAGCTCTCACAGCCACAGAGCATGAGATCTAACTGCAAATGGTATGAGTGACTAGAAGGGCTAATCATGTTGCATCACCTGCCCAAAAAAAAAAAAAAAAATCATTCAATGTCACACTTTTCCATTATGATCAATTGCAAATAAAGATCACTAGCATACTCAAGAAAGTTAAGGAAGTGGGATAGTGCACAGTGCTAATTTTGATTTTGGAATTAGAATGAAGAGAAGATCTCACATCCTCTACTATTTTCACTCTTAAATCTACATGTAGGTCTTCCGAGCAATACTAAATCACTGCACCAGTAGAATTTAGGAGATTAACTCTAAGATTAGAAGGCTTTATCCGCTACTTGGTTACCCAATCTTTTGATATGCTGGAAGCCAACATCTTCCAACTGACCTGTGAGTCTAAGGGCTTAATCTTGGATCAAACCAAGTGATCATGACTTGATCTTCCCGATAGTCATGCCATTAATCCAAATGTGTGAATCACCTTCAATCACAAGTACAACATATTTCCATCCTTTTTGTATGGCAGACCCTACGCAAACAAAAACCTTCAGCCTGGTTATTGGTACTGAAACTTGCATCAAAAACATAAACCAATTTTGGCCGTCCAAATTCATCCTTGAAGATACCTCCTCCTCCAACCTGGCCAAGGTTGCCTATTGTTGTTCCATCAAAGTTCAATTTGAGAAATCCCTTTGACGGAGGGGCCCATAATGTCTCTAATCTAAAATTCAATCTAAATCCAACCCGTTATCACGGAAAATGTTCAATATTTTCATTTACATGGATAAGATTCATATTTTTAGCTACCACATCTTTTAAGTAGAACTATTTGATTTTCTCCGTACAGAAGCCTAATATAATTTAAGTTTTACTAATAATTTTGAAATTATTGCTTTCCTTCCCAATTTTCATTTTAATTTCAATTTATATGGATAAGATTAATATTTTTAACAATAGCATCTTTTAAGTATATTTATTTATCGGAGTGTGCGAGGATTCCAGCTCAACGAATGCACTATGTAGTTGCAAGAATCAAGAAATCACAAAGAGGAAGATGCAGATGAATGAATTTCAATACTCAACACATGAAATGAATCAATAACTGAATCAACTGAATTAGCTCTCAAAGGAGGTGTACAAATAGGAGAGTAATGTGTAACTGCCCTAGAATAGTGGTCAAAGACCAAGAATAGGAGTGTAACTCCCATACCCGGAATAGTCGGTCAAGAGTAACTCCTATGACACCTATGACAGTCAAATGACACCTAAGCAAGTTAATCCATGAGTGTAGGAAAAACCCATGTGTAAGAATAACCAAGTAAATAAACAAATACAAGGAAAATAATATCCTACACTAACACAGTTTTTATTTTCTCGGTACAGTAGCCTAATATAACTTAAGTTTTGTTAATATTTTGAAATTCTTGCATGCCACAATGGAAGTGGCCCTTCTAATAACATAATGGATAAGATTTATATTTTTAAATTTAAGCTATAGCATCTTTTAAATAAAACTGTTTTGATTTTCTCAGTACAGTAGCTTAATATAACTGAAGCTTGGTTAAAATTTTTGAATTCTTGCATACCACAATGGAAGTGGCCCTGCTAATAACATATTGGCTGATTGGTTGTGGATGAGTATATTTGCTTTCCCAACCTCCCTCCTCTTTTGTGGCTTAAAGAATCAAAAACAATCTTCTGCTTAAAAATCCCATAGAAAATCCCCTTTCAACAAGTTTCTAAAATGCCCTACTACCTCAAGTCAGATATGCCTATTTGGTGTGTCTTGGAATTTTTCAATGATTCTAAAATCCTCATATCATATCTAATTTCAGATCTTCTACATGAACAGATCATCTATTAGAAACATATTCTAGTATCTTAAAATATCTCTTAGAAACATTCGTTTACATATTTCCTTGCCAACGCCTTCCCCTGCAAAAGAGATGAATACCATGCACCCCTTCAAATAACATCTCATACAACAATATTGGTGATCACAAACACAAAACTCAAAAACCGTCACCTTCAGTAGGTAAAGCAAGCTCAGCAACTGAAACGTCAGTCTCTTAATAATTTACCTTCAATCACTTCGATGGCATTAAAAACAAAATTATTTGAACTCATCATTGATGGTATCTCCCCATGACTGCTGGAAGGGGACCTCTATCCTCAATCAGTATGGTAATCCAATAATTTGGTAACAATGCTAACACAAGGGTCACAACCCAGAGATAATTGGTTCCTATCAATTATGGTGAATATTGTGTATTTATGTCTAAGGTTGCCTTTTTGTTCTGTAACACTAAAAGAAAGTCCCCTTTTTGTGATGCTACCTGACTGGGAATGGACACAATCCCAACTGAGACTGCAACAACAATCTTGCCTAATCTACTGATCCGTAATTGATTTAAATACCGTGTATTTGTGTCTTAGACTGCCATTCTGCTTCGTAGCATTGAAAGAAAGTCCCCTTTTGCAATGCTACCTCATAAAGTAATGAATACAATCCCAACTGATATTGTAAAAACACTCTTGTCTAATATACTGATCCGTAATCGGCCTAGATATTTCAATGCACAATTCATCAACACAGATTTAGTTTTCCATCAGTGTTGTTCCCAAGTTCTATGCTATTGGAACAACAATCTAAGGCTGTAAATTGATGCTTCAAGATGCTCTATGGCTGCCAAGTATATCTTATGTAATTGTGCACATGCTCATGGGTCACAAACATGCTTACCATTCATTGCATATCATGTTTCATACACCTTCTCTGCTACTATCAACATGTGACTTTCTCCACAAGAACAGCAGCACAACAAAGAGTATATTGTTTCTTTATGTGAGAATTGTTTTCAACTTCTAAATGCTGTCCTGAACAAGTGCTACACTTGTAATCGGCTGAACATATCATTCCCATGCTTTGTTAAGTGCTTGAGATAGTAACTGCAAAATAGGTGCATGGAATGAAAAGTAAACAGGCAAATGAATCAAACACACATGAAAAGATAGCTAGGCATAACGAATTACTCAAGAGAAACCACATGTGGGAAAACCCTAGATGAGTGAAGCTACACTTTCTCATATCCACCATCATCTTGCACTCATCTTGCGAGTTTTTACAAGCCAATTGCTCCAACTGAACCTTCAAACACATTGTAGCTTTTGCTAGTGTCTCTACAATGCTCTATGGCATGGCTCGTAATGGATTACTTGCTTCTTCAGCATGCCTGACTGCTGCTCTTATCCATTCTTAATTGTGTGTCTATGCCTCTGCATTCTCTTCAATACTTTTGCTTGATCCCTAGGGAGTATATTTCTGCTAAGGGGAGGGAAAATGAGCCATTCAAGGAATTCCAAAACACCAAAGAATTGAAGAGAACATGTTTCCTGCCATTACTCCTCTTTTCTGACTAGAACACATGGAACTGCCACAACATATACGCAATCACCAACAACCACCACTGACACTAGTGCAGCCCTCATAACACATGTAACTGCCACTATAACACTAATCCGCACCACAGGGCCCAAGATGCCTGAGCGGGGACAACCCTATTATTTGGCTTGCAAGACTACAGGTTATAGAATGCACAAAGGGAAACTAATACAATATTAAACTGAAATACATTTGAATGTAGAAGCATTTGTAGAATAGTGCAATGAGAAATAATAGGGGAAAATACAAAGGTGTACAATGTTCAATAAGGTTACAAATGAGAATTCCTGTGATCAGAATGGGGAACACTTCCTAATTGTTTCGCCTAGACTGGAACATGGTCGCAAATGTGTATGAGAGATGCTATATACTCGGGGCATGCTAGTATTCACTCCTATTTAGATGTTCGATTCTGAAGTGTTCGACCCATTGGTCAGTTGAGCATATTACATATATATACATCATTAGAAGAAGGCGATTACAACATACAACTAGTACAAAATAAGACAGTTACAACAATGGTTCATCTTCTGCCTAAGTGGCAGACGAGCTTCTTGCAAATGTGGCTGGTGAACTTCATGTGTGTGGTGTTAACTTTGGTAAAGCCTTGCACAGGATATAATACAGAAAATTGAATAATGAAACACAACAAAGCAAATAACTCAAATCATACGGAGATCAAATACAGTAGAGAGCACTCCATAGATATAGGATTTTGCATCCCTATAATCTAGGAAACTACTTTAACTACTTACCCTAAAATATCTCCTACAACCTATACATGAGAGTTGTTTAAACAACTCTCCAAATATAATTATGAATTATCCAATCTGTAATATGTGAGTTGTTATAACTCATTACAATATTTAATAATTCATACAACACAAATATTCACCCAACTAAAATGTGAGCACTAAATATGATTTTCCTAACATATGCTTACAAAAATTGACAAAATACAGAAATTTGCAGCAAATACTAAATCTGATTTTTTTCTGATTTTATGCAGAAAATTACAGCTAGGGCAGCGAACAGTAAAATATGAATAACTCCCAAATTATCCGCTCAAATCACTTGAAATTTTAAAGAGAACTAGATAATAATATAAAGAACACAAGGGAAATATTTTTGGAATTTTTCAGTCAATATAACGCTGCCAGAAATTTACAGCGTGCCTAAAATAGCCGAAAACTTCTAAAATTAATATCTTTTGCTAAAGAAGTCCAAATGAGCTGAAATTTTGGATCTTGGGCCACAAAAATATGAAGAATAATATTCCAAAATTAGTTTTCGCACAGCAAACACGAAACCCTAATTTTGCCCTAAAAAGTAGGTCGCCCAACACATTTAGGGCATCAATTCAGCTCCAAACTTCTAAAATTCATATCTTTCCGATTACAAGTGCAAAAAATATGAAACTTGGGAAATAACATATATAAATATAGTAGATGACCTTCCAACCTTCAGATCTGAAAACGGCCAACTGGAAACCCTAAAAATTAGGGCTGCAATCTCCCAAACAAGTCGCCTCCTTGGTAGATGACCAAAACCCTTGTGAAAAGTTCTCAGAGATGATGCCAAACCCTTCCTTTATTGCTGCCGTAGGTCTGATCCAAAACCAGCTGAAAATCTCCACCCAAACTCACCAAAACCTTCAAAACCCTATCTCTCGAAAACCCTGAAAATACCTCAGTAAAACAGCCCGAAATCAGCTTCAAATGACAAGCTAGGGTAGATCTCTCACTACCGAAGAATGCCCGCTAGCTAGGGATGGATCTCTCACCACCGAAGCTAGGGTTCCCGTGGGATCTTACTCCACAAGCTAAAAAGTTGTAAAACAAACAGACATGAAAGAAATATAAGTGTATGCATGAGTGATCTCCTTTTATAACCTTTTCCACTACACCCTCCATCTCCTTATATAGCTTTTTTTTTATGAGCCCCAATGAAGAAATATAACATTTAATGCAATACATATCCCCTCAAGTCGCCAAAAAGGGACTTTAAGTGGCCCCAACGAAGAAACATAACATTAAATGCCAAAAGTGTCCACTTAAGTGATCCCAACGACAAAATAGAACACAAAGGGCCCATTAGACCCTCCCAACGCCCAAAATATAACAAAAACATAGTAGGAAATCAGACAACCATCCCCAATAACCTCCAAAGTCGTTAGTCCCTTGGGAATGACCAGGGCTAAGACCAAAATAGGGCCGTTAGGCCAACTGCTCGGAATTGGGGACATTACAATCCTCCCCTCCCGAAAAATGCTTGACCCCAAGCATTATCCTCCTGTGCTGTAGAAACTGAATACCACAAAGTAAGTGCCTCCATCTCACCCTGCAGTCAACCAAAGATCGGTGTGATCCTAAGTGACCAAAACACCACATATAGTCATCATGCTCTCCATGCAGTGTAGACAACAATGTTGTCCCTGAAGTAGAATAATGCCCACATCGACTCTCTACTGGTACCCATATCAAACTCACAACTGGCCCAATCCTCGCCACCGCAAAATCTGTCATCATGTGATCACCACCGCATCTCCCGCCGACTCCGCCCTCGGCTAGCAAGCAAGCACATGCTCTCATCCTCATAAGCATTAAAACATATAGGAGTGTTATCCCCTATCAACTCCTGTAAATAAGGAACATGCATACTCCGATTTGTCACCATGACAAACTACACATCCTCGCACAAAGTCGAGGATATCCTCCTCAACCCATGCCATCTGACCCTTTCCCATATGAAGTTGAAGGTCTCATCAAAGCTCAAGTGTCCAGACATGGAAGAATAATGCACATGTCGCAGTATCTCCATCCTCAACCATGAATCCGACACGAGGTACAATCTGTCCTGATAGAAGATCATCTCATCCTCCAATCTGTAGTTGTCATCCTGTATGTGACCATCCAGAATCTCACAAGTGTGTCGGTTCTTGGAGTACTCAACAAGCAAATGAGATCTCCAATCTACCGAAACCTCAGACAACCAACATAATGATAAACTCGGATGATCTAAACCTGTAATCCCGATCTCTGCAACTGCCTTATGTGCAACACTATTGGTCACACCCGCATCCATCATACTCCACATCGATCCGCAATAATAAAACCCCTCATTATGCCGGAAAGTCCTCTCCATCCCCTCAGCTGCAACCACCCTAGGTGCTCCCGCCGATAATCCCTCAAAATCACATTCCCGCTTCTGACTTAAACTTCAGCTCCATCGTCTGGAAGTTAGTCCGAAACTCACCAAGAGAGTGAAGCCACTGCACTCCCAACACTATGTGGGTCACTCCCATACCAACAACGTGGAAATCATCGGTAACTGTGTAGTTACCCATGGTGATGCTCAATTGTGGAACTCTCCGTGTGCATCTCATATACTCCCCATTGGCTACAACAATGTCAAGCCCTCAAAGTCCCTTCGTCTGTAAACCTTGTCTCTCCACCAATGATGCATCAATAAAGTCAGGTAGCCCCACCGTCAATGAGTACCATAACCGCCGACCCCGCATAACTCCCCTAATCCTAAATGCCTCAGACATCGGAGTACTAGACAATGTGGCTATAATCTCCCGAGGAAAGTCTCCTCCTCCGCTCCGCATCAAGCACTATCCATCGCAACTCCATTCCCATCATCCATCTCGTGAGTCTCCAACTCCTCACCCGTCATCCTCACTCTCCTCGAAGACCTCAATGAATCGGGCCTTCCCTCTACCTCTCGCAATCATGTCCTGAACCCAAGGTGTGCGGCAATCGAAACATAATTTCTTTCGCCTCAACTCATCTCTCGTCCTCTCGGGAAATGAATGGCTTCTTAGCCACCTCCCGCCTCGGTGGAGGCTCCCTCTCGCCGAAGTTCGTCCGATCCAGATGGAGGTTCTCTTTCACGAACGCGAGGTGGAACCTCGACTTGGGAGTGGATAACTCCAAGTCTCGAGATCTCCTAATAGCCTCATGCAAAGAAGAAGGCTCAAATGCCTTCACAAACCCCCCGCTAAGGCATCACCAACCCCGCCATGAAGAGTGAAGTCAACCTCATCTCTCAAACATCGATACCATAACCGATAACCTCAAAATCTGCAATGTACTCGATCTAGAGAACCTGTCGCCTCAAGTGAGTCAACTCCTCAAGTGCCTATCTCGGGTCCCCTCTCCCGTCGAACTCCGCTCATCAACCTCGTGTAAAATCTGCATAAGTAGTGATATGCATGTGCCCCCGTGTGATCAATCCATGATGCCACCAATCATGAGCATCTCCTCGAGGTGTAGGATAGCAAACTTAATAAGATCTTCTTCACGCATGGGATTCAAGTCAAGTAAGTCTTCAACTTCTGAATCCAAGATCGGCGGTACACTTCTTTGAGCCATCGAAGTGCGGAATAGAGATTTGTCCCAATCTCCTCTGAAACTCGGGTACCTGTGGTGGGTAATCTCTCCTGGGCCTGCTCCCGATCTTCATTTTGCAATATTCCTGAAATGGCATGTTGTCCCGAAACCCACTCAATGTCCGGTACTTCTCCCAGCAAGATTCCTCATCCACAATGTCTCGGTGGGCCGTCGTTCGCGAAACTTCCGGATCCTTCAAGAAAGAAGGCTCGTGGAGTCCCAAGGGCCTGGTAGAAGCATGAGGGGACCCTTGTCCCGAATGTCCACTCTCACCTCTATTACCATGCTGTCCCATATTGCTAGCTTCTCCTTTCTCCGCATGAGCCTCGATCCTACCCCCGTGCTAACCTCTCAAAGTGAGTCTGGCTCAAATAGAGGTTGGTAGTCTCCCGCCGCTTCACCATATTGGTGAACAAGTGTTTCATCGATCTACTCCCAACTCTTCACCGTCTCTGTCTCTGTCTCCCATCTTTCAACCCCAACAGGCTGGAGAGAAACAACAGCTCTGATACCACTGAAATATCCCTTGTTGGGATCTTACAAAAAATTGACAAAATACAGAAATTTGCAGCAAATACTAAATCTGATTTTTTTCTGATTTTATGCAGAAAATTACAGCTAGGGCAGCGAATAGTAAAACTCCCAAAATATCCGCTCAAATCACTTGAAATTTTAAAGAGAACTAGATAATAATATAAAGAACACAAGGGAAATATTTTTGGAATTTTTCAGTCAATATAACGCTGCCAGAAATTTACAGCGTGCCTAAAATAGCCGAAAACTTCTAAAATTAATATCTTTTGCTAAAGAAGTCCAAATGAGCTGAAATTTTGGATCTTGGGCCACAAAAATATGAAGAATAATATTCCAAAATTAGTTTTCGCACAGCAAACACGAAACCCTAATTTTGCCCTAAAAAGTAGGTCGCCCAACACATTTAGGGCATCAATTCAGCTCCAAACTTCTAAAATTCATATCTTTCCGATTACAAGTGCAAAAAATATGAAACTTGGGAAATAACATATATAAATATAGTAGATGACCTTCCAACCTTCAGATCTGAAAACGGCCAACTGGAAACCCTAAAAATTAGGGCTGCAATCTCCCAAACAAGTCGCCCTCCTTGGTAGATGACCAAAACCCTTGTGAAAAGTTCTGTAGATGATGCCAAACCCTTCCTTTATTGCTGCCGTAGGTCTGATCCGAAAACCAGCTGAAAATCTCCACCCAAACTCACCAAAACTTCAAAACCCTATCTCTCAAAAACCCTGAAAATACCTCTCGAAACAGCCCCGAAATCAGCTTCAAATGACAAGCTAGGGTAGATCTCTCACTACCGAAGAATGCCCTGCTAGCTAGGGATGGATCTCTCACCACCGAAGCTAGGGTTCCCGTGGGATCTTACTCCACAAGCTAAAAAGTTGTAAACAGCAACAGACATGAAAGAAATATAAGTGTATGCATGAGTGATCTCCCACTACACCCTCCATCTCCTTATATAGCTTTTTTTTATGAGCCCCAATGAAGAAATATAACATTTAATGCAATACATATCCCCATATCCCCTCAAGTCGCCAAAAAGGGACTTTAAGTGGCCCCAACGAAGAAACATAACATTAAATGCCAAAAGTGTCCACTTAAGTGATCCCAACGACAAAATAGAACACAAAGGGCCCATTAGACCCTCCCAACGCCCAAAATATAACAAAAACAGCAATGGGATGGATGAGGAGAGGTGAACTAGGGAAAATGATGCATGAGATGTTTTTTCTATCTTAGTTTAGTCAACTACCCTACCAAACAACATGATCACACTATGCATATAATAGCTAGTACACCACAAACTTGGTGGGGTACATATTCAAATAGACATAAGGATGTTGTGTGAAATGAAGAAAAAGATGCAAATCAATAGAGAGGTCAGCCAAAGCAAGATCAACACAAAAACTCATTGGATATTTTCATTAATTAACACAAAACAAACACCCCACTCCACTGGATATTTTCATCAGGCCTTTGGCACATAGGCCATCCAAAACAATTGCCTCCCACCAAAACAAGTAGTTATAAATAGGGGCAAAAGAGAGGAAGAGTAGAGATTTAAGAAAGTAACAAACAAGCTCAAGCCAAAAGCTTATTTCCTGGGCCTTCTATTTGAGTAGCCAACATCAACCGAGCAATCATGTCAAGGTAAGAATCCCTTGAAGCCATGTGTGCATACAAATCCAAGGATACATTCGCATAAGATTAATAGAGAACCAATATTTCTAAAGTCTCGGTGCTTAAAAATCAAACATTATTTCAAAGATGAAAGGGAGAATGTTGTATAAAATTAGCACTTGGCAAGAAAAGAAGCCAACTAAAAGAAACAGGTAAAGTAAAAATTCATCCCAAAAAGCTTTTCATTCAAAATCCCTAAGGTTAATAAATAGTATTGTCAATCAACACGTTGAGCCAATAGGCCCATTGCAAAGTGAGTATTTACAAAAAGAGATAATCAAATGCAACAAGATGGTATTGAATAAATACGCAATAAAGTGAAACTGCAATTCAAAATCCATAAGGTTAATAAAATAGTATTGTCAAACCAAGCATGTGAGTCAATAGCCTCATTGCAAAGTGCGTAGCTTCAAAAAGAGACAATCAAACACAAGAAGATGGTATTAAATAAATAAACAATAAAACAAAATTGCAAAAATGAAGTGTAAAAGGAAGCAAGCCGAGGAAGTCGGGAAATAAAATTCTCCAATATGTGTAAAGGCCAAGTCAAAGTGAGACATTGATGGATTCCGATTCATAAACTTGAGGGACTACAACATACAAGGCCTATGAATTACTATACACCAAAACACAAATGTTGATTACTATAATTACCCTATGAATGATCAAGGATGCTTTATACATGACTTAAGCACAATTAAGGCCAAGTAATATGCATTTTAGATGAATCTGAATACAACTACAAATTACAAATTTCACTACCAAAATTGAAAAAATAAGCATTAGTATAGTAGAATATTTAAAGCATGTTCCAAACAATAACTAATCGAGGTTGAATTTTTTTCCCAAATGGAACCAAGAAAAAACAGATTGTGAAATATCCCTTGCTGGGATCTTACAACAAAATAGACAAAACACAGAAATTTGCAGCAAATACTGAATCTGATTTTTGCAGATTTTATGCAGAAAATTACAGCTAGGGCAGCGAACAGAAAAATATGGATAACTCCCAAAATAACCGTTCAAATCACTTGAAATTTTAAATGGAACTAGATAATAATATAAAGAACACAAGGGAAATATTTTTGGAATTTTTCAGTCAATATAACGCTGCCAGAAATTTACAGCGTGCCTAAAATAGCTGGAAAACTTCGAAAATTAATATCTTTCCGAATACAAGTGCAAAAATGATGAAACTTGGGAAATAACATATATAAATATGGAAGATGACTTTCCAACCTTCAGATCTGAAAACGGCCAGCTGAAAACCCTAGAAATTAGGGCTGCAATCTCCCAAACAAGTCGCCCCCTTGGTAGATGGCCAAAACCCTTGTGAAATCCTCTGTAGATGATGCCAAACCCTTCCTCTATGGCTGCCGTAGGTCTGATCCGAAAACCAGCTGAAAATCTCCACAAAAACTCTCAAAAACCCTCAAACCCTAATTCTGAAATTCCTGAAAATACCTCTGTAAAAACAGCCCTGAAATCCACTCCAAATGACAAGCTAGGGTAGATCTTTCACTACCGAAGAATGCCCTGCTAGCTAGGGATGGATCTTTCACCACCGAAGCTAGGGTTCCCGTGGGATCTTACTCCACAAGCTAAATAGTTGCAAACAGCAGTTGCACATGAAAAGAAAATGAGTGTATGAATGAATGCCTCTCCCTTCACTCCTCTTCTCCTTTTATAACCTTTTTCATGTCAAGGAACCCTAAAACCCCCAAGTCGCACTTTCCCATGGAGAGGGCCCATTTAATAAATATTTTAAAGTTACTTTTTTCCCCTAGGCGCCTTGGCCCAAAAAGGCGCCCCCAACAAAGAAATATAACATTAAATGCAATACATATCCCTCAAGTCGCCAAAAAGGTACTTTAAGTGGCCCCAACGAAGAAATATAACATCTAGTCCTTTTAAAAGCTCTTTATAACCCTGTCGATGGAAATAATAATAACTGGACTAGATACCCATACCCAATAGCTCATAGTGTCCGTAACCCCTTGGGCATGACTAGGGTTAGGACACGCATTGGCCCTTAGGCCATGGGCGAGGGAAAAGGGACATTGCTGATCAGAGACACCATAATTCCACCACCCTATTTCGTCCAAGCTAATTCACCCTAATTACACCACCATATTAATCAATTAAATCCTTCATCCCATTTTAATTCCACAATACCCCAAGAATAATTAAATAGCTCATTAATATATATATATATATATATATATTAGTAATTGTATCCTCTCATAATTAAATCCTACACCAACTATTCACATAATAATAAAATAATCCATCTCATCCTCTTCATCTTCCACCTCAAATCCCACTTTCTACCCCCATTTTCAAAGCCTTTACCAACCTCCACCACCGCTAATTTAATAATCTTCTATAATCCCGAAGTTTCCACCAAATCCTCTATAATCCCGAAGTTTCCACCAAATCCTCCATTTTCCAAGATTCTCCACTATCCTCCACCAAATCCTCCAAAGTCTTCACTCACCCCCATTATCAAAACAAAATAATCCATTTAAATCTCCACTATCCTCCAAAGTCTTCACCCAACTTCATTATTAAAATAAAATAATTCATTTAAATCCCATCAAATCCTCCTTTTCCAAGATTACCCACTATCCTCCACCAAATCCTCTAAAGTCTTCACTCACCTCCACTATCAAAATAAAATAATTCTCCACTAGCTCTAAAAATCAATTTAATAATCCACCATCCTCGTCCTCCAAACATCTATAAATAAGCCCCTCAATGCTTCATATGAGGATCGAATGTAGCGTTATTCTAAGAGATTATCCTTCAAGCCATTCGTCAAACCAAGCACTCAAATCATTTTCATAAGGACATGTTGCTGGAATTCTTGCACGGGTCTTCTAAGCATCTACATCCATTGAAGCAAATCCTTCCATCAAGGAGAATTTTGCACTCTTTAATGTTTGTAAATTATTTTCTCCTTTTTCTTTATCTTGAGGCGTTAATTAGATTTAGAATAAGAGGTTTTCATTATTGTTTATCTCTATTTTGAATTTCTAAATTTGGCTAACATACACATATAACACACACCTAAATGGAACCTATATGATAATGTTATTTACTAATACATAAAAATAAGGGTGAATTTAACTAGTGGTTTACCCTAAATTATAATTCTTAAATGTTTCTAAATTTATGTTTAGAAGACTATATAATCGCATTGATGATTATTCCAAAAATGCTAAGAAGCTGAGTAATTTTGGGTACGGTACAAAGAACCGGATATGCTGGTACGACATTTTTTTGGGCCCTGGATATGTTTTGGGATATGACCTTACAAATATATATATATATATATATATATATATATATATATATATATATATATATAATATTAAAAATATAGCCAAATAGCAAAATTAACCACATATTATGCATAAAGTAAACAAAATATTTGAAAATAAGTTAAATAACCACAAAACATACTGATAATTCAATGCCAAATGTCATGATATTCAATGGCCAAACTTAGATTAGTCTTAGAACAAGTATATAGTGCAAAAGAAATGTAAACACAAAAATCAAGACAAATAAGCATATGCATAGTGCAAAAGTTACAATGTATAAACAAAAATCAAGACAAATCAGCATATTCATCCCGAATTTATCCATGGGATTGTTTTTTGAAGTCCGCAGTTGACTTTTTTAAGGAAAAAATCAAAAACAAAAAATTGACGCCCGATTCACCCGGGGTACTGCAGTACCCTGGGCAAATCCATGGCCGAATTGCCACCGTATCTGTACCCGTGCCGAACTGTATCCATACCCCCTCCTGTATAGGCGAATTCTGTAATGCAAAATTCAAAAAAAAATGGCACCAGATTCACCCAAGGTACTGCAGCAGGCCTGCTGCAGCATCCTGGGTGAATCTAGGGCCAAAATGCAGCGGGCCTGCTACAGTACCCTGGGCAAATCTAGGGCCAAAATGCCCTCGTATCCATGCCCATGCCGAATCATATCTGTATTGTCCCTCCTACATAGGCGAATACTGTAATGTAGTGAAAATGCATAACATTCTACAGAAGAACATTCACTAATATCAAGTTAGCTCACCTTCGCTTTCCTCTTTTCACCTAGTCTAATAAGCACAAACTATTATGAGACAGTTGCAAGTCCCGAGTCATGCTCTATTTCTCAACTTTCCATTCAAAGAGCTACATCTCATAATCTGATTTCTAGATTTTACTAAATATTATTTCAAAATGCAATTACTGCAATACTAACTTCAACATTACAGCAATTGCTTTAAATTTATATTAATCTAGTGAAAGAAAGATGTGCCCTACTATGATCACTATAAGCACACTAGTATAAGCTTTTATTATTATGCCAAATGAAAAACCAGGAAAACCATATAACCCACGCGTAAATGGAGACTATATGGTAACACTATTCACTGATACAAGGAATTAAGCGTAAATTTAACTAGTGGTTTTCCTTTCTCATGTTACTTAGCACATAAAGCTTTACAATTCTTTCATGTTCAGAAAACTATACAATCACATTATTACAACAATAGAAAGCATTCTGTAATACCTAGTTAGTTCGCCTTGGCTTCATCCTTTGGCCTGGTATAATAAGCACAAGCTATTATGAGACAGTTGCAACCCCCAAAATCATGCTCTATATCTGATTTTTCCATTCAAAGGACAACACCTCATAATAATCTGATTTCCAGTTTTTACTAACATTGGCCCAAATTTAGCACAGTTGACAGCCAAGATTTCAAAATCCATTTACTGCAATACCAGCTTCAACATTACAGCCATAGATTTATATTTGCATTAATCAAGTGAAAGAAATATGTAACCTACTATGAGCACTATAAGGGCATACCTCTTTTGCTGAACTTGACATCATTGCAGCCATTTCTCCTACAAAAGAGCTCATTTCCTGTACATGCATTTATTCTTCAAAAATAAGTGTTAATGAAAAACAATACAAAAGTCAAGCTTAAATTGTCAAAAAAAAACATGTGATTAATTTAATTAAAAATTAGTACACACCAGTCCATCATCGTCACCATCATAGACTCCCGCATCGTACATTAAACGCTTGTTGTTGTCTGATAGGACTGCAAAATAAATAGCAATAAAATGCTTGTAAGAGGCCCTAAACACAACGAAGATTGTAACAAACAGAAACCAAAAACAAAACTTTCAAGAGTGCTTCGCAACAATGTCAAACCAAATGAATAAAGATTCAAATTACTAATGTAATAAGGTATGAAACACTATATTCATAGATATTGATATATGACTACCTCCCATGATTGGCTCATGGTTAAAAGAGAAAAATTAAACTTTACAAAATTTAATTAACAAAGAGCACAAAACATTAATATGTCAAAGATTCATCATTACCATTTTACCACTACTTTTCTTATACACTAGACATGCAATTCTCCAACGTTAATTGTTGGCGGAATATTTTATACTTGACAAAATATGAATTCCACAACAGTTCAAGGGACAAAAAGTCCTTCTGAGTTCTCTTATGTGGTGAGGTTCCCTTATTGAAATCCGAAAAGAAAAACTGCAAAAATATTTACAATATTTACACTACTTTTCTTATACACTAGACATGCAATTCTCTAACACTAATTGTTGGCGGAATATTTTATACTTGTCAAAATATGAATTCCACAACAGTTCAAGGGAAAAAAGTTCTTCTAAATTCTATTATGTGGTGAGGTTCCCTTATTGAAATCCAAAAAGGAAAACTGCAAAAATATTTACACTATCTTATCCTAGTGTTGGGGTTTTAATCCCATTTGTTGGAATTTCCAGAAAAGGGGAAAAGGTAGAACAGAACAAAAATAAAGAAAGGGAATTCAGGAGAGAGGGAAAGGAGACTGCACTTTCATAAAAGCACAAACAGATCTTAAACTACTCATGCATGTCAAAAGTAAATGGAAAACTTTAACATCTCGTAATAAAAAAGCAATCACCCATTAATAATTTAATCATATAATTTTGTAGAAATTAATACAATTTAGATAGATACAAACGCAAAGTTCGATAAATATTTGAGGGCAAAATGAACTCACAGTTTCATAGTACTTTCTTTTCAAAATGTACAGCTTTGAACAGAGAAAAGAAGAGATGGGAGAGGAAGAGAAATTCTCTTCGGTATCTTGTTTTCCAGAAAATTGCCAACACTTTACAATGGAATAGACTCCTCTTTAAATAGAAGAGAAAGAGCCATAACTACCTCCTAGTAATCTTTTTATTACATTTACATTTCACTTTTTCCCTGTATGAGTCACTTAAGTGACTTTTACAATTTATATTTATAATTTGAAGAAAAAGAAATACAAAAAGTGCAACGCAAAATTAAGAGAGTTGCACACGTAATCGAAAACTAGAATGACTGGGAGGAGGCAAAGACTTTGAGCTTCATGAATTGAACTCTGAATCTTGTGACTGCTCTACCACCTCTCTCTCTTTTGGAATCAAGGTGTTGGAGAAGGTGGTGAGCCAAGTGCCCATGGCATTAAACATTTCATAACTGCCGCCTTCAAACTGAGTTAAGCCTTCGGATGCTTCCATTATTACATTATGAACCTCAAAAAACTCATCCATTTTGTCTTATCTGAATCCTTTGGTGCAAAATAATTCTTCTTTGAACAACTTGCTGAATTGTTCCTTGATGGTATTGTGTTGAGTTCTGAAGAATTTTCTTTGAAAAGATTGCAACAGAGAGCTTTCATATCTGCAGATTTTCACCTTTCCAAGCCTCACCTTTTTGTGAGGTTGAAGGTCCGTTGTGTTTTCTTCCAGCAATTTGATTCGCATTCAACACTGTGGGACCAAGTCTGAGATAGATTATTATTTGAATCATCAAAAATCTTCTCAAAGAAAATAATTTTCCCATCAGTAGCAGCCATAATCCTCAAATCTTATGTTAAACTTGCCCACAAGTTGGCTTCTTTCTAAGCATTTTCAATTTGGCTTTTCAGCTGTTTTTGTGCTTCAACTAGTTGTTCATAGGCCTTGTGGCTTTCATCAATGAATTTGAGGCCATTCATTAGCAACTTTTCAACCCATGCTTCCATTATTTTGCCTCGATGACTGTGCTTGTGAATTTCAGCTATGGCCTTGGTATCAATTTCTTCCACTGAGGCAAAGGGAGGAAAAGATTATTGGAGTAGGATCAAATGATAGAAAGGCCTTGATATCACCAATGAGAGTATGAACCTGTTCTTCCAGTTGTTTTGGAGTTTGCTTACCCTTCACCACTCTCTCAATGATTCTAGAAACTGTCTCCTTGAGATTATACACATCTCCCTCAGGAGTGGCTTCTCCCAACAAGACTCTTGTGAGCTCGTAGTCTGCCAGAGTAATTTCACGCTCGCTCTTAACAAGCTACGTTTTGCAATCTCCACAAATTGCTAGCCAGAAGGATCAGAAACTAGGCGGGAAGTTGTTTTGGCCTTCTTGGGAGCTGGAGTACCTTAAAGTAGACATGAAAGCATCATAGTGGCGAACAGTGATTTTTAGATAAGTTTTTCTGTTCTTCTCGATGAGAGGTTGTACCCATGTGAATGAAGAGTCACCGATAGCTACTTTATGTTGGTTTGATGATGTCGTGCTTAGAGTGAGAGGAGGAGCAGGAGTTTGCACCATTATGGTGTCAACAGGATGAGACTTCTCACTTGATTCCCCAGGAAATGCAGGAGCTCTTTTGATTGTCAGCTTTTGTCTTGAGCTACTCCCTCCGTCAACATCCTCTGAAGGATTTTTTTTTGGATTATTTTCTTCTACTACAGAACCAACCTTTGGAGTCCGGGTTTAGACTTTGGTATTGGAAGGTTGATGAGCTGAAGAACATGGCACATCTTGTTGACCTTGGGGAATAACCTTCTCTGTAGCTTTGAATTCAATCAATTTCTTTTGATACCACCTCTTGGTCCTCTTTATTACATGGGCTGTAAGATCATCAATATTATCCTTTTCTTAATGGGACAAATCAATAATGGGAAGAGGGGCATATTGAATGGATGCCTCGAATTCAAGTTCACATTATTTAGTTTCATCATCTACCACATTTTCCAAAACTTTATCCAATTTGAAACTATGAATTTGATGCAAGGACATCCTTGCGTATGCTCTCCTTACTTCAAATTCATCATTACAACCTTCCCAATAATCTTCATTGGTGCGTACATTTGAATAGCTTGCAAGGAGTCGAAGATTGTTGTTGATGAAATTTTTACTATCAAATGAGAGGCTTTTGAAGTAAGGGTGCATGTTAAAGGGAGCAATTGTTCTCTCTACATTTTGCGCATCAATTCCAGATCTACACACATAGTGGCCTATGGCAATGGGGAATTTGATTCCTTGAACTTTCCTATCTCAACAAACTCTGTGAATTATATCCAATTGTATGAATAATTCAATGAGAATGAGATTGCCACTGCAAAATATAGGATTTTATATGGAACGCCTTCAAAGCCTGCAACTCTAATGTAGGTGAACCTTTCAAACTGAATGAAAAAACTGCCATATGTCATCACAAGTTGCTTAGACTCTTAAGAAATTCAATCCGTTGTGCCGCCTTCCAACAACCTCACAATGAACATAGTGAATGCATCATTCACCCTCCTGAAATGACTTTTTCTATTCTCATATGTAAGTTGAGTATAACAATCATAAATAAGCTAAGAAGGGTCTTGTCTACCTGGTCTTGAAAGGCCAGCCCATATTTTGTACTATGCAATAGTGAACATTGGATATGAAGTCATGCAAAATGACTTGGTGTTGTTCAACTGAGTCAGTTGACTTGACAAAATTCTTACTGATAATCTCTCCACAATTGATGGTTTGTTTCCCTTCACAAATGAGGTTAATAAAGATGCACATCCAATTATGAAATTCCCTGGTGGTGGGAAGTCCCATAACTCTAGCCAATAGTGTTATCATGTCTGAAAATTCTTCAACAAAGTCAATCTTATACAAATTTTTAGCCAATTTGGATGGGCCTTTCTTTTTCTTATTCAACCATGATTTTGCAATCATTGCTTGATATTTGTTGGGTGTGAGAACAAATTCTTTTGAGTCATTTCTAGTGGTATGACTTTGGCATCCACTGCAGGTACGATCCCAAGAGCCAAATTCATATGGTGAGCATCCAACTAAGCAATAACTTGGTCTTGTGGATCTCTCAACTCTTTGGTGTCTGCATCAAAACATTGAGCACATATTAATACTGTATTTGCACAATGTATGGAGTCAGGAAAACCAACTGCATGAGCCAAGCCACTGTTGAAAATACATTATGCCAATGCAATCCCTTTGCCCTCTTCCATTCTTTTCCAGAATTCAGGTAAGTCCATGTGTTTTATATCACTATCCCTAATTTTGTGGCTTAATTTACCAATTTAGTAGAGGAATGGGCAAGAACAGAAGTAAATTTGAAAATAAAGTTTAAACCAATAATCTATGCAAATTTCCTGATTTCTATACTTAGGAACAGCTGTAACTATTACAAGTATTCATTGACATATTCACAAACAATTGGCAAACATGAACCATTCATTGGCATTTCCACAAATAGTTGGCATACATGCACTATTGCTCCGCTCAAAACAAAACGAAAACGATGGAACCCTAACGCATAATACTAGATACATTCGTTGTTGTTATAATGTTATGACTGCACCTCAAATGACAGTATTTTATTGAAAATATCAACACACATTTGACTGATATCTGAAAGAGCAATACATAGAAATATAGGACAGCGAACTCCTTTATAGATATCAATCCATGAGTGGCTGCAAACTCAAATTTTGAATACTCACACTAAAAATCTTTCCCCGCAAACCAAGCTAAAATGATACCAAACTGAAATAAATACATATCATAATGACAAGGTATTGTAGCGCCAGCAGCAATACGGAAGTACTGTAGTTGCGGTACAGAAGTACTGTAGTTGCGGTACGTAAGTACTGTGGCAGCATCATAGCAAACTGAATCTGGAATAAACTTCAATCTTTCGGCACAAATGTGATCCCTAGATGGAATCACCACAAATGGACATGAGGGTTTTCGTCCTCCAATCCAACACACCAAAGGGTTTTCGTCCTCGGGTGAGAAGATGAACACAAGTGCTCACACTCTGAAAATAGGGTTTGATTTCAATAGACAATGGCTAATAATCCTTCCTTTTGAGCCCAGCTCCTCCTTTTATAATAATCCTTTTAATTCCAACCCTAAAAGCATTTAAAACACTTTAATAAAATATTACTTTTTGGGCCCCCTTTATAATAATAATACATAAGTGTCCTTTTACCATGTTATAAAAATTGAAGTGACTTAGGACCACTTAAGATATTATTATTAAATCATTTCCCTAACTTTATCCCTTAGCCTATGGGAAATAAGGAATAGGCTATGGGTCCTCTGATTAGATTAATTCAGAAAAGGGGACATGACAGTCCACCCTTCCCGGAATTGCTTGCCCTCAAGCAATTGCAAATTAGGATGCTCAAGAATCCCCATGTAGTGTCTTCTGGTGGGAGATCCTTCCAACGCACTAAGTATTCCATTAAGCTCTTGCTTCTTAGTTTCTTCACCCTAATATCCACGATGGCTTCAAAACCAAGATCAATTTGCCTTCATCATCCAAAGGGGGTAACTCAAGTGAAGGTATGATGTGTTGTCCCAGTGCCCTTTTGAGGCATGAAACATGAAATACATTATGAATCTTGTTGTGTTCTAGCAACTCAAGCTCATAAGCAACCTTCCCAATCTTTCGTTTGATCCTATAAGGCCCATAGAAGCGAGGCTTGAGCTTCTCAACTCCACTTTTCTTGAGAGAGGACTGTCTATAGGGTTGCAATCTCAAGAAGACCATGTCTCCAACCTCAAAAGTTCTCTCAATACGGTGTTGGTCTGCATATAACTTTTGTTGATTTTGTGCCTGTTGGAGGTTTTCTTTGAGTGACTCCAATATTTCTTGACTCTGTGTGACCAAGTCTCTTGCCCCTAGCACTCTACTATTTGTGATGACCAAGTCCACAAAAGAAAGAGCATCATAACCATACAAGGCTTTGAAAGGAGTCATACCAATTGACATATGGTGTGAGGTGTTGTAGCAATGCTCCCCATATAGAGCCATTTGATCCAGTTGTTTGTTGCCCTGCTACATAGTTCCTCAAATATCCCTCAATCCACTTATTCACAATCTCTGTTTGCCCATCTGTTTGAGGGTGGTAACTGGTACTAGGAGTCAACTCGGTTCCTATCAAACGAAAGAGCTCCGCTAAAAATAAACTAAGGAACTTGTTGTCCCTGTCACTTACTATGTTCTTAGGCAACCCATGAAGCCTAAATATCTCTCTGAAAAACAAATCAACCACTTGTGGTGCCTTAAACTCAGATGTAACAACAAAGAAGTGAGCGTATTTAGTAAGCCTGTCAACTACAACATATATACAACTCTTACCCTGAACTTTTGGAAGACCAGTGATGAAATCCATAGAGATGCTCTCCCATTTTTATTTGGAATCCTTTTCCGATGCATCACACTCTAATACAAATGGAAGTGAAAAATCCGGAACAGCTAAGACAAGACATGAACTCATTACCTCCTTGAGCTTGTCAAAAGCTCAATGTGTTGATTCTGACCAGCTGAAAGCTCACTTCTTTGTTAGTTTTGATAATGGGACTACCAATTGTGAGAAGCCCTTAACAAACCTCCTATAATAATTGCAGAGGCCAAGGAAACCTCTCAACTGTGTCAATGTGGTAGGAGGAGGCCAATCCAAAATAGCTTGGATCTTTTGTTGATCCACCTGAACTCCTTGAGCATTAATGACATGGTCCAAGTACAAAATTTCAATCATCCCAAACTCACATTTAGACTCCTTAGCAAAGAGAGTTTGTTGTTCTAAAATTCCTAGAACTGTATCCAAATGCCTCAAATGATCTTCCCAAGTCTTGCTATCAAAATGTCATCAAAAAAACTAAAACAAATTTTCTCAATTGCTTACATGAAAAGTGGTTGGAGCATTTGTCAAGCCAAAAGGCATGACCAAGAATTCAAAGTGCCCAAAGTGGCATCTGAAAGTTGTTTTTTGCACGTCCTCATCCCTTACACGAATCGATGATATCCTAATCTCAAATCAATCTTTGAAAAATACGCAGCTCCATGCAACTCATCAATTAACTCATCGATCCTAGGAATGGGATACTTGTTTTTGATGGTCTTCTTGTTCAAAACTTTATAGTCAATACACATCCACATATTACCATCCTTCTTCACAAGGACTACTAAAGATGCAGAGGGACTAGAATTGGACCTGTGTGGCCCATCTCCAAAAGCTCCTTGATAGCCTTTTCAATTTCTTCCTTGTACCCTCTTGGATGGCGGTAGGGTGTAATCATCACAAGCTTAGAACCCGATTCCAATTCTATTATATGTTGAAATCCTCTATCAAAAGGCAATCCTAGAGGTAAACCATTGAATATTGTGTCATGTTTGTCTAGAATAGACTGGATATCCACATGATAGGATTTCTTATCTATGGGTGAAGCTATGGTGTTCACCAAACAATGGGCTGCCCAAGCCCCAAGCTACTTGTCCTCTACGAATTGATCTCTCCATCCTCTTGGTTATGACAACTCTAGGGGCTCCATTGGCAATGCCTTGAAGCACCACTTCTTTCCCATCTAATTTGAATTTCAGCTCCATGGTTTGATAATTCTGAGTGAATTCCCCAAGGGAATGTAACCACTGCACCCTAATACCATATTTGTCTCTCCTATGCCCACAACATAGAAGTCATCATGCACCTTATGCCTGCCAAGTGTGATATCCAACTGTTGAATTCTCTTGGTGCAAGGGATAGTATAGCCATCAGCCACAATAACATTGAACCCATCAAATTCCTTTGGCTACCAACCCTTCATCTATAAAGTTGTGGGTTGCCCCACTATCAATTAACACTGTGATTTTGTGCCCATGCAGAACTCCACGAACTTTGAAAGGGTGATATCTAGGAGCGCCAAAAAGTGTAGCAAGGGTGCCTCCTAAAATATCCTCTTCTTCCTTTCTTTCAAGTTCTAGTTTTTTCTCTTCAATTTCTAATTCAGATTCCTCTGATTCTGATTCTGCATCTGATATCACTTTTATGTAATGCACTTGTCCTCGCCCAAGACATCTGTGTCCAGGCTCCCATGGGTCCTTGCAAGTAAACACAATTTCTTTCTCCTAAGCTCGTTTCTGGTCTCTACCTCCTTACTTGGTTTCTGTGGCAGCTCTTTCTGTTGAGAAACTCCTTGCTGAAATGGTTTCTTTTGCTGCCCAAAAGGTGATGTCTTTTGTTGCCCAATAGGTGGTGTCTTTGTAAAATATTTATTCTTGGGTGCTGAAGTTTCCAAGTTCAAAGCCCTCTTAATAGCTTCTTGCAAAGATAGAGGATCAAACGCTTTTACCAAACCCTTGAGTGGTTCCATTAGTCCCTCTACAAATAGAACAATAAGTCTCCTTTCAGTCACATCAGAACCATTACTGATAATCTTTGGAATTCAGCAATATAGTTGTCCATTGTCCCATATTGTTTGAGTTGAGCTAACTCTCTGAAGTGGATCTCTAGATCTATTATGTCAACCTTTGGCTGAATTCTTCCAAAGTGTGGTAATGGAATTGTGCCCTTGGGTGACCATACCATGATACCACCACTCATGTGCCACTCCTTCCAAATGAAGGGTAACAAATTTGATTGCCTCTTCTTCATACATCGGATTCAATGATAAGTAGGTGTCCAGCTGCAACCAAGACCTGGCAGAACATTTATTAGATCCATCATATGTAGGAATTGTAATCTTACCCAAACACTGCTAGATATCTTTATAGGGCTGATCTGTTGAGTTCTCCTTCCCTCCCTATACTATTCTTCATTCTTAGATCACAGAACTCTCGAAAAGTCAATGCTTGTAGTACTGCAAGGCTGAGTCCTTCATTTCGCTTAGGAAGTCTTAGGGAGATTGATAGAGGCCTGCTCATTAGCTGAAGAGCTTCCTTCTCCTTGATTTGCCTTATTCTGATTAATATTTTGCAGAGCTTGTACTAACCCTACCATGGATTCTCTCAATGTCATTTGGATTGTTCTTTCCAAATCCCTCTGACCCCGACTGATAGTTTCTTGCAAAGAATTCATTTCATCTCTTTTCCCTGTCCTCCATGACTTCTATTTCTAGTGATTGAGCCCTTCTTCTTTCTCTTTGATAATACTTGATTTCCTCTCTCACGGGCTTGCATACGAAATCATTTAATTAACTTTCTTGTAAGTTGGCAAGATTGTCGCTCTAATACCATTGTAATGTCCCTTTCAAAATAAACCAATAATTTATCCGGTCGACAACCCACCTTCCTTGTGCCACCTTTTCACCTACACTACAATCAGAGAGGCAATCGGGGTGATGAACTGTAGCAAGGCAGCGGATGAGGAGGGATTCCAAGCGGAATTCTTCAAACTTGGTCAAGGGGTTCTTTGTAGTTATTTGATTGACCTCTTCAATCACGTGGTTTGCTCGGGTTTTCCGCTATCTTGGTCACGTCATATCATTCACCCAATTCACAAATCGGGTCCCAACTCTGACCCCAACAACTACTGGACCATTATGGTGGGTCATACATTCTCCAAACTTTATGCTACAGTCTTACATATGCAGTTATCCGAGGAGTTAGAGCGCAGAACCTTAGAGCCAGGGGGCAAGTTGGTTTTCGGCCTGATCACCAAACTACTGACCATATCTTCACTCTCGGGCCATCATTGAGGAGGCACGTCATCGCTCGTCGAAGGTCTATTGTTGCTTTGTGGATTTTCGGAAAGCCTTTGACTCGGTTCCACGTGATGCACTTTTTCAGAGACTTCGTGACATTGGCATTTCGAGACCCTTCTCACGGCCATCATGCGCCTGTACGAGACTGTTTTGGGCCGCCTCCGCACCTCCCAAGGAGAGTCAGAGTTCATCAGAGTACCATTGGGGTAAAGCAGGGGTGCCCCTATCCCCAACTCTATTTGGGATATACATTGACGAGCTAGAGTCTTTTCTCCATGAGCATATTCAGGATAGTGATGGGTGCCTTCTGCACTGGTTTTGATATCCATTCTTTTGTTTGCAGATGATGTGGTTCTCCTAGCTTCTTCTCCTGAGGGCTTACAGAGACAGCTAGATGCCTTAGCCTTGTTTTGTGATCTTCGACAATGATTAACCTGGGTAAAACCAAGGTTATGGTCTTCAATGGTTTGAAGACCTCACATCTCCACTTCTTCTAGGGGTGAGGAGATTGAGATCACTAGCTCTTATACCTACTTGGGGATTTTGTTCTATGGCCCTCGTTTCAGTTTGAGACAGGCCCTCCAACCTCGTGTCAATGTGTGCTACAAGTCCTTAGTTCTTTTAGAAAGACAGTGTTTCCGCCATCACTTTCAGAATCTCCTCCAAAATGTCCCTCATGGACTCCCTCATCAAACCCACAGTTCTCTACGGTTCTATTACTTGGGGACCCTCTTTGTTGGGTACTGATTGGGCCTCCGTCGAGAGGGTCCAGACACTTCTCCTTCATCGTTTCATCAGTGTAAGCAAATTATACCCCAACACATTATTTTGGCGGAGTTTGGAGCCCATCCTTTTAGATTGGAGACCATATTTGACTTGGTTTCTTTCTTGCACCACATTCGGGGCTTTGCAGACACTGCCAAGGGGCGGGACAGGTACCCGTACTTGGCATATTGTTCTTCAAAGGCTATTGCTCTTTCAGACTCCCCACACCGAGATCGCAGTTGGTATGTTGAGGTCTCCGAACTTTTTAGGGGCAATTGGTATTCAGATGGACCATCTTCCACCTTTTTGGTACTCCTTGGACACACCAAGCCACCTTCTACCTACTAAATAGGAGATGAACAAGATCATCAGAGAGGATATTTACAGGCAGTTCATCCGTACCACTTGGGTAAATCCTCAGGGGGGTTTACATCCCAAGATGGCCTTTTACGCTGAGCATTTCTTGGAGTTGAGGGACGGTCTCATTATCCGTCCTCAGTACACCCTTCAACATTGGATGCATGCCCTTCGCATCCCCCTTGGTCAGTTCAGGGTTGGTTCTCATAGACTCCGTTGTGAGACGGATCACCACCTTGATCGTTCGGACAGGATTTGCCAGTTGTGTAGTCTTTAGGAGACCGAGACGGAAACACACTTCATCTTTCGGTGCCCCATTTACTACGAGATCGAGGCGAGGCTCCATTGTTTATTTAGGAGGACACAGGATCTTTCTGACTTCTTCAAGTTTGAGGATCAGAGGTGTCTGGCTTTATACTTACAGGAGGCTTTGAAGCTTCGTGAGCACACTCTTCAGCCGCATCCTAGACCGGACTCTACCCAACGGATCACTTCCTTCTTCACAGTGTTACCTTCGGAGAGAGGCACTAAGTGCCCTTGTGAGACCGACCCCGCTTTTTCCTCCAGATTGGTTCGGCCCAGGTAAACCATCCATGGTTCCCAAGCCATCACAAGCATGTCCATACTAGGTCTGGCCTCAGGAGACAGACTAGATCCACCAGACATCAAAGGGATAGTATTGTGTCCAGACAACGTCATAGTAGGCAGACTCTCTCTTCGGAGGGTCACATTCTATACTCAAGTTTTTCCAATCGGCCTCGAATGTTAGGAGAGATGGATCTACCATTCCTCGATGGGCTTTACTCTTTTCTTCTCCTTGGTCGCCTTTCCCCCTTTCTTCCTCTCACTTGTATTTCCACCCCTATTCTGGTGTGTGTGATTTTTCTTTCGGTTGGCCACCTCTTCTGGCTTTTGTACTTGTCTTTCTCGGGAACTCTTTGGTTTTCCCACTTTGTATCGGTGCTCGATGTTGTCTGCAGTCCCTTTGACCTACTTTTGTAGTCATTTGTTGGACATTAATATATTTATCTTATCTTGTCTTATACTTAGGAACAATTGTAACTATTACGAGTATTCATAGACATATTCACAAACAATTGGCAAACATGAACCATTCATTGGCATTTCCACAAATAGTTGGCATACATACACATTGTCGGGGCTCAAAACAAAATGAAAACTATGGAACCCTAACACACAATGCTAAATACATTCATTGTGTTATAATGTTATGACTGCACCTCAAATGACAGTATTTTATTGAAAATCTCAACACACATTTGACTAATATCTGAAATAGCAATACACAGAAATATAGGACAGCAAACTCCTTTATAGATATCAATCAATGAGTGGCTGCACACACAAATTTTGAATGCTCACACTGACAATCTTTCCCTACAAACCAAGCTAAAATGATACCAAACTGAAATAAATACTTATCATAATGACGGGTACTATAGCGTCATTGTAGTGACACTAGCAACAATACAAAAGTATTGTAGCAGCGGTACAGAAGTACTGTAGCGGTACTGTAGCAAACTGAATCTGGAATAAACTTCAATCTTTCAGCACAAATGTGATCCCTGAATGGAATCACCACAAATGGACAAGAGGGTTTTTGTCCTCCAATCCAACACACCAACAAAGCTTTCGTCCTTGGGTGAGAAGATGAACACAAGTGCTCACACTCTAAAAATAGGGTTTGATTTCAATAGACAATGGATAATAATCCTTCATTTTGAGTCTAGCTCCTCCTTTTAATTCCAACCCTAAAAGCGTTTAAAACACTTTAATAAAATATTACTTTTTGGCCCCCTTTTATAATAATAATACATAAGTGTCATTTTTACCATGTTATAAAAATTGAAGTGACTTAGGACCACTTAAGATATTATTATTAAATCATTTCCCTAACTTTATCCCTTAGCCTATGGGAAATAAGGAATAGGCTATGGGTCCTCTGATTAGATTAATTCGGAAAAGGGGACATGACAACAAATGAGAATAGGGTAGGGAGAAATGACCATGAGCAAACACAATAATAGAAATGCTTACCAAGACCATGGAAATGAAGCTCTTGAAGAGGTGTTCATATTGGTGTTTTAATTTTGATTTCCACTAGTAAGAAAGTGTTTGGAGGGCAAATAAACGGCTAGGGCAAGATAACTTTGACAATGGGCAAAGTTCAATTCATTTGGACAATGTAATAATATTTTTGAAAATGACTTGCAATTTTTATTTATACTACCCCAATCTTTGTCAAGCAAACATAAAAGGCCGTGGAACTTTTTAAAAGCCTTTGTGTTTTTGTTGACTATACTGATCAAAACTTATTGGCCCCGCCGCCATGAAACTATGGAACAATTTTTGGAGTTTCATATAGGGGTGAAAAGGCCAATACATTGTGTTTAAAATCTTTGTCTACCATTCGATCGGACAAATGACGAAACCATGGAACAGTTCAATCAATTCTCCACATAGGCGACATGGCCAATTCAATGCCCAACACTTACCGCTCATATCGTCCCACTTGGGAATGAGGGAACAAATGGAAATGTTCTACTTGTTCCTCCTAGAGGCGATAAAGCCGATGAAGGGCTAAAACTTTGAAAAAGACTAAGTTCTCAACATGAAAACGCCAAGGATTCACTTAATGGAACCAATTTTGAAAAAAATGAGCAAAATTTTTGCAAGTTTCTTCCATGTGATAACACTAATAAATATATTAACTCCAACCAATTGCATCAATTTAGTTAGTTCCCACGCTATATATCTCTATAAATGTTTTAATATTACGGAGATATCTAAAATTTAGTCACCGATTAACAATTCTCTTTGCCATGTAGTTGTTATAACAAAAAGTAGCACCCTGAGATTTGGCTATGCAGATCTCTACTTTTTGCTAACATGGGACCATCTCTCAAGTTGTGGGACTTGCTACTTGAGATGGACCTCCAGGAGAAGGCCGGCTTCCTCTACCTAAATCTAATGCTAAACTACTCCTAGAAGGGAAAATGCAGCTAACTAATCCTAAACTAACCATTCCAAGGGACCAGGGAGAGAGAGAGAGGGTTAGAAAGATGCATGAAAGGGAAATCCTATACTATGTGAGATATGATAAAGCACCAAAAAAAGGGGGTGTGGCCACTTCAAAATGCATGAAAATGGGAGAAAATGGAGATGGAGAGGGTGGACAAAGCACCACAGACCACACAACACTCAATGCACCATTTCCATAAGCACAACATTATTCAAGTTTGCAATGAGAACAAGAAAATGCACAAAATACCTGTAAACATGAAGAAAGGCAAGATAGAACAATAGAAACCCAAGCAAGGGCAGTGAAACAACCACAAAACTTGATTTTATTGCTTGAAGTTTGCACAATACATCAAAATGGAGGTAGAAGGCATGATTCATCATTACAATGCTCAAAAATGAGGCTTGGAGCTCCAATATCCACCCAACAACTGAGAAGAAGAGAGAGCAGCATTCCAAAGTGTCCAATAACTAACAAATGAGCTCTCTTTTACAATATATAGAAGAAAGAAGAGAAAAAGAGAGAGGGAACTCGAATTCGGGCTTCACCAACCAACAAAGGGTAGTAAATGCCTGCAAAACATCATGGAGACCCTGTAAAGCCCATCCCTTCATGTACTCTAGCTTGTGGAAGAAAAAATTTGATCCCATGCCTCCATTAATGCTTCTTTTTCCCACCTAGATGTGTTCATTTGAAACTGGGAGAGTTTTTGCTCTTTTTCACCCACCAACTCCACCTACTTCCCATTTTTATGATTTCTGAGTGTAGTGCATGGAAATACGAATCCAATGATATTTATTTGTGAAATTTGAAGTTATGGGGGTCGAGTTATGCCAATGCAGTCTGGGGAGGTCGTTTTGCTCATTTTCAAAAATTTTGGCCTTTGTTCCTCTGTCTCATCCATAGTCTGCAGATATCTGGGTCTCTTTTCCCTTTGTTTTGGATATATGTCGATGATTGGGGTACTAGGGGTACAGGAGGTACTCAGCGCTTATTTCTTCGTTCCCCGCATCCTATTTAGCCCGCACCCCACTTCTCTTTTCATTTTCCTCGCATTGCGGGGTTGGGCATGGTTTTCGGGCTCATTGGCTTCGCAGTGAGGAACTTGTTCCCACACGGAACAAGTTCCTCGCACCTTCGTGTTCTCCGAGCTCGCCTTTCACCCACATATCGGTTTCCTCGGTGCCCCTTCAATATTTGGCTCCACCTTACTGCGGGGACCTCGTTCCCACGAGGAACAAATTCCTCGCCGACCTCGTTCCATCGCATCCCCGCCTTCCGCAACAACAAAACCACCTCTACCTTTTGTACTTGGCCCGGAGCCATTCGCGGAGAACCCGTCCCCGAAGTATCCCTTGTTGGGATCTTACAAAAAATTGACAAAATACAGAAATTTGCAGCAAATAACAATCTGATTTTTATGACAGCAGTATATAGAAAAATATGACAGCAAAGTACAGTTATGGCAGCAAGGTATAAAATCAGAAAATAACCAATATCTTCACTTTTATTGCAATTAAACCAACATGCAACAACATGCAAGTAACATGCATCAACATGCAATGACATGCATGTAACATGCAATGACATGCAATATCAAAAAGTTCCACTGATAAAATAAATGATCTCTCTTACTGAATATGGTTGTCTTCTCTTTCTGGACTTGAAACTGGATCAGCAAGCCTCTGAAACTCTGAATCTGACAACCCGATCTGAATAAACTCCACAATAGCAAACTAGGGCTGGATCTTTCACCACCGAAGAGTGCTCTACTAGCTAGGGATAGATCTTTCACTACCGAAGCTAGGGTTCCTGCGGAATTTCACCTCCACAAGCAAGGAAAGCAAGCTGAAAGCTCCAACATAAGATGGCAAAATGAACCAAGATCCTTTTTCCTCCCCAAACACCACCTTTTATAACTTTTTCCATCATAAAAGTGGCCATAAAACCCTAATTCGACCCCCCTTGGAGATATGTCATATTTTAATCGTCACTTAAAGTGACTTTATTTCTCCTAGGCCAAAAAGTCCACTTAAGTGACCCCAACGAAGAAATAGAACATTACCCCACCTTTTTCACTTAAGTCATCATAAAGTACATGCATAATGCCAAAACATAACATATAAGTGAAATGTAGGTGAAAACCATACCCAACAACTCTCTATGCTGCTAGCCCCTTGGGTATGACCAAGGCTAAGACGGAAAACCAATCGCTAGACCGTGGAGGTAGGAATGGGGACATTACATCCCGCGGGGAACAGGAATGAGTTCCTCGTCGACCTTGTTCCTCCACACCCCCGCCTTCCATGCAACACAAAGCCGCCTCCGCCCTTTGTACTTCAGCCGAGCCGTTCGCGGATAACCCATCCTCGCGGGAACAAGTTCCTCGTGGATCATTTGCGCCCGAATCGCCTACAATGCACACAACTCTCGGCCCCCCTTTGCATTTCGATTCACAAGTCCTTGCGGGGAACCCCGACCCGCAAGGAACTTGTTCCGTTTGGGCCGCCGAGATCCGATTCATCCAATTTACACCGACCTCGCCTAATTCCTTTGCATTTCGGACCTTAGAGCAATGCGGGAACTTGGGTTCCCCGGCACGTGTTCCATCCGGGCCTCCTAGAGCCGACTTAGCCGATTTACACTTACTTAGGCCATTTGTCTCATTTTCTCCAAATTTTCACTAACTCTTGGATTTTTCTCGGGCTAGGAGTTAAAAAAATGAAGTAGAATACCCCAAAAGCCAAATTTTCCAAATTTTTAGCTCAAATTTGGCTAAGTATTGAACCTAAAGCCTCTAGAAGAAGGAAAATTGCACAAAATTGATTCCAAATGCCTCCAAACATGAAAATGCCTGAAAATCTCCAAATTCATCACTGAAGCCCCATCAATTGCTCAAGTCCAATTTTTCCCAAGTTGTCCATTTTCCTAGGGGGTAAAAATGGATAACGGTAACTAGTACAAGGACTCTTTATTTGTGATGTTCATTGCACTTCCTTTGTAATAAACTACACACTCCTCTTTATCCAGAATTTTTAGTCTAGAACCATACAAATACTTCGATTCTTGTTCCATTTTCATAGGTTGCCAAAGAACAACCAACCTTTGACATACGAGAAAGGGTTGATGATATTAAGACCATGTGCTGTATCGAATTCCCGATCTCTTTTTCATAGCTTTTCAAAGTTTGCTTGTTATCCAAAGGCCCGTTTACTTATCCTCCTGCACTCGTTTTCAGTTTGACATTATTCAAGTCTTTGATTTTATTTTCCCATTTCAAGATGATCAGTCTTCTCTCCTCCCAATTTCATTGTTTTGTTTTACACATGCAATGTATTGACAACTAACTTTGCTTATCGAGGGATAAATTCTAACTCCAACAAGGAGAGTGGACTATGAAACTACTGGTCTCATCCATCGAATTTATGTGGATATCTTTCTTGTTTAAAATACCTTGTCTTGCTTGATGAGAGACGATACCTCATTAGAATGGACCACATACAGCAATAGCGACCCTGAATGCTCCCGAACTACATCGTGTTTCCTGAGTGCTCCCAAACGACATCATGTTTAAGTCCTTTCAGAAGCCTTCCATGCCATATTTAGTGTCTATCAACAAACATACGAAACACTAATTGACAATCCTCAATACCTTCAAACTATACCCTCTGCACTTCTTTGCAATTTTATGTTTGAACAAGATACCTTGCAATGCTCTTATTGTCGAATATGATTATCTTTATCATTATCCCTAAAGTTTACTGAAGCTCTTAAAATTGTGCTTCTCAAAAACTTGCAAAAAATCGCTGATAGTTGTCAAGCAAATAACTACTTATACTAGCTACGCAAGAAGAAAAATAAAAAAGAAAATGACAGTAGTTTCATCTTTTTTTCTCTAATCCTACTTTCTTAAACAGTGAATAGAAAAGATTACCTGAATACGCTTCCTGAATAGCCTGAAATTGTGTTTTTGCATTCTCTGATGCTTTTGCAGAGCTCGCTCGGGTAGAGTCATTGGCAGCACATTTGTCTGGGTGCCATTTCTGTCATAAAATTCAGATAAAACAGACATATTGAAATCATAATCCTAAATTATAATCATCAAGCGAATTTCAAGAAAGTAAAACAACAAGCTAGTCATACCATAGCTAATTTCCTGTAAGCACATCGCACTTCTGATGTAGAACAGTCTTTCTGCAAACCCAGAATCGAGTAAAAGCAATTCTCTTTAAGGCCTTCCATTCCTAAATTCAAAACTTTTTACAGCCTTCAGTCACTGTAAGCTATAACCCCACTCTTGTGTGTTAAAACAAAGAAGCAATCTGTTCACAAAACATCTACAAATTGCTTCTACCTCGTTCCAACTGGATAACCCTGGAAGCCTTAACAACTCCTCAACCGGTCCATAATGAAGACTGAGGCATACACCTTAATTTGATCGTCTGCTGGTAGAGCACCTCAATTGAATTCCTAACATCTTCCCCGCATTCCCTGCCACGAATCTACCAGATAGAAAGCTCTAAACTGTCACATTTCAAATTTATGGCTGTTAATGTCCCCGCCACCTGCCAATAGCAGAGTCTCAATCCGAATTTCTGAAAATTCACCCAAGAGTTTATATATTGAACAACCTAAATATTTATCGCTGCAATATCACCATACACTTGCAAAATTGATAATGAAAGACTTCAAATATAGAAGAAAACGCGGAAAGAGCACGGCACGAACATTTAAAAGAAATTCAGAGGCTGCAGTTAAATAAGCTCTAACCAGTCGAATGGGATGAATTTAAGCTATCAATAAACGAAAAGTATTTTTCTAACCAGGATCCTTTTCGAGAGAGGATAAAGAAAAGCTGAATCTAAGTATAAAACAGTGGACTTTCATTACATTGTATTGGAAATCGATAAAAGAAGAGCAAAAACCTTGAGTAAATCCAACGGAGGAAGATCCAGGCACGAGGCGACCGAAAGTCCTCGATTAAAAAGGGGAGCGAACAACACATTGAAGAAAGAGCTGAAAGAGATTCGAATACATGCACACCGGCCCACTGGAGAAAGAGAGATTGTTTTCCGTGTTTTGGGCTACGAGAAGGCTCTAGAAGCTCTGTCTACGACGCTTTTCCCACCTGCCCACCGGCGCCAGCCAGCCAGCCTGCCAGGAATCGTGAAAATATCGGGAGCGTGCCTTCACTTTGGTCGTACGACAACAGCCCCTGCGCGGAATGCGTGAAGAAGCATAGAGAAGCCTATCATATGACTGGCTGTTGCCAGTTAAGGGGTCTACGACTGAGAAAAGGAATTTGGACCTTGGTTGGCCGTTTGCCGGTGGCCGGGCCCCGGTCATGTTTCGTTGGAAGTTGGAATTCCTTGTTTCCTGTAAAACACCAACATCTGGCTCGGAATGATGCGGATCATCGAAAGCTTGGCCACTGGCCCACACACACTATCCCATTAAGTAGGTCTCTTCATATTTTTATTGGAAGGTGGTCACATGGACATATGATTGTGCGGTGCGTTTAGCAGGTACGGCAAATATGAGATGAAACGTTCTTTTTTTGGGTTAGAGGCATGTGATAAAACACATGCATGGCACGAACACAATTATTACGCTGAAGGTATTCTCCTTATGGTAGAGGACCTCGAGACGTTTCTACAATGATGTTAAATTTGATGGCCAGTTGGAAGTTATTTCAATGTGATTAATTTTGACGGTCGTTTGGACATTTTCGTTTATTCTGGCTATTTTTAACAGTTGCTTTTTCCTTTTTTGTTGTGTTTAGATTTGATTTTTCGTGCATCTTTGAGCGCAGTTCAATGTGTTTAGATTTGATTTTTGAAGGGAAAACGCCATTCATCTAAGGAAAAACGCAAGCAAAACAATCACGAAGTAGAAGGGCGGATAGTAATAACTTTTAAGCAAAATGCCATTGATTCATGAATTTAAGCGATTGCGAATAGAAGAAAACTTGATCTGTTTTGCAAAAAAATGTGACACCGAGGCAACATCTAGGGCACATAATCGGGAGACCCTTTATACATCAATTCATGTTAGGGCATGGGTACGAGTCCATATTGTGAAGCATTTACAACATTTTTGTTTGGTATATTTTCTGCTTTTTTGTGATTCTCCAAGGCAAAGACCTTAATTTCAAATTGCGGTAGTTTATAATTTGCAAAATCTATTTGAACATGTACATGGGTTGACGGGGTTTTACTATATTTTAGTTTATTAACACGAAGTCGTTTAAAATTTTCATTTTCATTTTTACATTGCATTGATTTATGGGTCGAAATTGAATATTGCATGACAAATGGCCAATATTCAAAATCTTGTTCTGTCGGAGGTGTAAAAATGTCACAAATTTCGACCAAGCCGAGTATCGCTATCATAGTGGCTTCGCGGAGGAGGATGAAAAAGACTTTGCGCTTTTAACAATTCGGTTGGTTTTGAATTTAGTGGTTTTGATGATTTATCTTCTGAAAGTGAAGCTCAAATCCAAGGTGAACAATGATTGATTCTAAGTTGAAAAGCAACACACACACTATTATTGTGCCTCGGACACGTGAAAAGGACTTTGCAGGTTTTTAACAATTCGGTTGGTTTTGAATTTAGTTGGTTTTGATGATTTATCTTCTCGAAAGTGAAGCTCAAATCCAAGGTGAACAATGATCGATTTTGATTTGAAAAGCAACACACACACACTATTATTGTACCTCGGACACGTGAAAAGGACTTTTGCGCTTTTAACAATTCGGTTGGTTTTGAATTTAGTTGGTTTTGATGATTTATCTTCTGAAAGTGAAGCTCAAATCCAAGGTGAACAACAGACTGATTCTGATTTGAAAAACAACACACACACTATTATTGTACCTCGAACACGTGAAAAGGACTTTGCAGTTTTTAACAATTCAGTTGGTTTTGAATTTAGTTGGTTTTGATTATTTATCTTACGAAAGTGAAGCTCAAATCCAAGGTGAACAAATGGCCGATTTCGATTTGAAAAGCAACACGCACACTATTATTGTACCTCGAACATGTGAAAAGGTCCTTTGTAGTTTTTACCATATATACCTCGGACACGTGAAAACCCCATATGGTAAAGGACCTCCAAATGTTTCTGCACTATGTTAAATTTGACCATAGATTTGACGTGGGAACATCTGCAAATGAATTAAAGAGCCATTCTCCTGCACGAATGGCATTTTTTAAGCATAATGTCAGTTTGAAGTGTCTAGGAAGTTTTTGTTGAAACCAATGCTTGTCAACTTGATATTTTGTTTGTTTTATCTTCTGTTGAAATTCCAACCGTCACATACTTAAATTTTCATCTTTAGACATTAACTGTGAGTGGGTCTTGACTCTTTATCATGTAGAATGTATGGTGAGTTTGAATTGTATTGATGTAAGCAAGAACCAGTAAAGAAGCTCTTGTGTATGTTAGTGTGATCAGAAATAGATGAAATCCTTGTGCTTTATACAAACTGCTATTGGCCCTTGACAAGTAAGGGTAAGGGTGAGAGTCGTGTTTGTTGTATTGAACTCATGGTTTTGCTACTAAATGATGCAAAGAGTTTAGTTTGGCCATGAAGTTAAGGTATTCCTTTATTGGAAATTCATACCTTGACTACATCAGAACATAGTGGCAGAGTTTATGAATGCTAATAGGTGCGAGGCATAGGACTGATGCTTGAAACTTTGATGACAGTGAAGGTAGATACATCTATTATAGAGAACTGTTACATGGAATCTAAGATTCCATGTTTGGCTGAGAAATTTTGTGACTCTTTGCATCAATTGTTTGGATTCTTGTTCAACAACGACGATGTTTTACCAAGTTTGATATTCAGAATAGGTGATCATCGTAATTGTTTCAACGAACAAAGACTACACATAACATATGGGGTTTTACAACAATATCCCTCTTACCATTTTTGTAATTGAATGCATGATCAGGATCTTCGATGGTGAGAAGGCTTCAACAATAACAAAATCTATTGACTTGGTTGAGTGGAAATGCATGCATAATGTATATTGATGATGGAAAGATTTTGCACAAAATACAACTCCTATAGAAAAAGTATATACCATAAGACCCTAATGTGTTGTGTGGTCCACTTTGATCGTTGTTGATGCTGTGGGATTAGAAAATGATATCATTCGAAGGGCTATACCTATCATGCTATCATGTTTGGGTTTTAGCTTTTATAATATATACGTTCTTCATGAAACTAATTAATCAGTCTCTACAGTACGTGTTAGAAGGTTTTGGGCCTTAAAGTTCATTTGATTGGTATTTTTATTCTCTTGCTTAAAAACTTTTCACAATAAACCTAAAATATATTTAGAAGAAAAATCCCTTGCAAAGTATGTTTTTTCATACTCAAAATATCCTTTGTAAAAAGTGACATAGAACACAAAGGAAATTTTTAACCAATGACCTCAAGGTCCCATTGATTAATTTCACTACTAATGACTCGTAGTATAATGACGTTACATACATGAATAGGGGAAACCTAATATGATACATACACAAGAATACATATATGTGCTGAAAATGAGATCAAAACATCCATAACATACAATAAAAATAAGCAGTGGAAACACAACAATATGGGACATAATATGTAATAAATGCATTACCCTTTCCGAATTGAGGCCAGGTTTTTGAGGTTAGCTCGCCCTAATGGAGCACAACCCCTCCCTTTTTTACAGAAAACACAATTAAAAAATACAACATAATGTCTCTTGATCTTCCAAATTCCTAACTGCACACTTGTGGAACACCTAATCTTAATTGTATAACCTATTTGACCCTTTGTATCCCTAACATTTGCTATAACTCACTAATGTACCGATTCCTTTATAAATTATGGATGATTAATTGCCCAAACATCATCCCTAATAATCATCAAAGAAAAGTGTTTGTCCTTGTACACTGAAGACATCCATCATGATTGAAGTCATGATACGATCAGAACCCATTTTGTCAATTTGTGTTGATAAAACTTTGTTATGTATCCTAACAATACATAAAGCATTGTAACTCATATGGATAGTCCACTTGGATTTAAGTCCCTATGTAGCCATCTCCCACTACATAGCTCAAATGCTGCTACATTGCCTTAATCTAATTTTTCATACCTACGAGGAGACACCACATCTTGCTTCCATTTAAAACAATCCGTTTTAGATGCCCAAGCTTTCAGTTATAATGCTTAATTTTTTCCCTCTTGTTAACTTTTTTTTAATTCTTTATTTGCAAATACTTCTACTTTGCATTCTTTACCATGTTCATCGGTGTTTCCAACTTCATGCCTTTTACCTTTGTTGTTATTTGTTGGTGCTTAGAAGGCTCTGAATGACTTTGGTAGATTGTGGCCCATTTTTAAAAACATCAAATAACATCTATATTAATCGGCTTTCTCCATTCATGTATTCGTTAGAAGCGCCACCTTGCTTTCTTCCCTTTATAATACCCAAATTTTCACTTGACTGAAAATCCCCAAAATTTGGTCCAATATGTTCCTTGCGTAAAAATATACATTTTTTTCTAAATACTCAAGGGAAGAATATGCAGTTTTGACCCCCACAACAGATGGTGCATCTGGATTGGGCACACCCTTTATCAACGTCAACTACAAAAGTAATAACTATCCCTCTAAATCAAATAACATATACCGTTCGGTGTTCACATTGCATTGTATACATGCGATTGCTAGTCTTAAGAACGCATGTTAGCGGTGCAATGGATAAGCTAAAGGGGATACATAGAAGATATTAAAGTTGAGGAGTGAAGTGGTGTGGGAGGAAGAGGGTCGATGAAGAAGGCGATAGGGAGGAGTACGGGAGCAAGAAAAGTGATGGGCGGTTAAAAAGAAAATCTTGTGGGGAAACAATTTATTTACCAAATGATAATAGAGCTTAAAGTCTCTACAATTGTAACGTGCATAGGATGTGACGACAAAGGAAGTCAAATACTGGCGCGATGTGGCATAAAAGGACACTTTAACTCCAAGTAGATGGGCACATGAGCGACACAATTACAATCATAGGTGGGATGCTTTAAATTGTGTCTAATCAATTTTACAAGAGTTGTGTGGATGAAAGTGACACACATTACATCGCCAAATAAATCAATCTATGTCGTTGTGGTGATAACGAGTAGGTAGTGGAGAAGTCTTCTCACTTTGCCACAGGTGAGGAGAGTTTTTATCACAACCAAAGAAAATCTCATGAGATAAGTGTGTAGTATGAAATAATTCACGCTAGGTAGTGCATGTAGTGGGGAAAACTTGTTGATCTAATATGAGTTGAAAATGCCAAAACATTGGTGGCACATCATTACAAACAAAGCGAGTTGCATTGGAGAGAAATTTAGCCCTTGAATGGTAAAGGTGATGAACTAAGTTGCCTAAGATGGATGAGACAATGGGAAGTGGATAACATAAATGAGATTAAGTTTGAATGATCTTGAAGATTCTCAAACGAGCTATGCATGCAAGACAAACATGGTTGAGGAAAATATGTTGCAAAGCAATGTAGGAAATAGATTTAGATCATGGTGATGATACATGGCAAAAAAGTTCCATTAGACACATTAGTAAAAGACATGGTAACAATGATAAAGTTAGAACATGTCATTTATTTAGCATCACGTATTTAAAATGTGTTGTTTGTTTTACATGGCATTAAATTTGGGAGGTCAATATGACAAGGTATTTAAGGTGACTTAGGGTTGTCAAGGAGCTACCCGGAGAAAGGGGATAAGCTTGTAGAGATTACACTTGACACCAAGTAAAAGTAATATGAAGCAAAAGCCTTTCCATAAGAAGAAAAGAACACTCAACCTACATGATGGCACTTGAAAAAGCATCAAGATCATTGAGTGAGTTAAGGTGATATTGATTTGTAGATAAAATGGGGCCAAACATATCAGTGGGGAGCCACGAGAATTACGTATTTGATGGATTTGAGATAAACCCGAGCTCAATCACTATGTAATTGTGAGATGTCATGCACAAGGTAGAGCATAAGCATAAATAGCACAAAGCATTGCAACAAGTTGAACTGAAGGTGTGAACCAGTCACAAATCCAACAAATGATCCTAATTCCACATAAACCGAATATATGACATGTATTGGAAATATATACTGAGAACATTTTATAGGCTTTCTTAAGTAGACACTGAAAACACATTTCAAAAGTGGGAAGGAATTGTAAAGTTTACACACAAAATTTCTATTAAAGGAATTTCGTAAACTCTATACCTAACAAACTACTATGCAATTAAACATGCACACATCCTGTATTGATTTATCTATTATTAAATGCAAATCCTTCAAATTTAATCTAAATCAGCGCCCCCCTCTCGGTTTCTCCGAGGTGCCCCCTAGGTGTAAAGTACATGAGATCCTGTCATGGGAACTTTTATCATAAATGGCAAGCTCTTCAAAATCGTACATGAGAGAGTGTCGAAAATGACTACTCAGTCGAACAAAATATAATGGGATGTAATGGTCATGGACATTTAAATAAGAAAGACACTTCTCCTTTCTGATGTGATTTTGGCCAAGCATACGCTTCTATGCACTCTTTTATACCTTCCACATGCCACATTTATTTTAAATTTCAAAGCTTAACGACTCAAAGAAAGGGGTGCATTTTTCCTCTACCTTAAGTTGGGCATCTAACAACTAATGAGTAGATAACACATGGACTAAGATGACATAAGTTGGTGAAGTGGTAGGCCTTGCCTCGTGTGACTCATTTTTCCTTCAAAACATTATATGGGGGTATGGAGCTACAACAGATGGTCATATATAACACCATTATGCTTGATGTGGAAATAATTGTAACATGTTCTTATAGGTGGAATCATTGCAAGAGTATTAAGGGCATATTGAAAATCTATTGCCATGTGTAAGGATGAGAGAGTATCCCATCTCTCCACTTCCCATCGGTGCATTCCACAACCATATTGCTCAATTGTTCAACCCGTGCATGCATCAAATTCTTGGACATTGTTGATGGTCTATTTTATAAATATGAATTCTTAGATCTTATCATATTTAAGTGCGAAGTACTCGGGACCCTTCTTTGGGACATCATATCCTAAAGCACAAGCTCTCGAAATTATACACGAGAGAGCCTCGATAATACCCACTAAGTCCAACGGAAGAAAATGACACATAATGGTCATGGACATTCAAATAAGAAAAACACTTCTCCTTTCAAATGCATTTTTTTGTCTAGGTACACACTTTTACACACTTTGATATACCTTCCACATGCCACATGTATTTTAAATTTCAAAGGTTAATGACTCTACAAAGGGGTGCATTTATCCTCTACCTTAAGTCAAGAGTTTAACAACTAATGAGTAAGTAACACGTGGATTAAGATGACACAATTTGGTGGAGTGGTAGGCCCCATTGCTAATGTCTTGTTTTCCTTCAAAACTTTATATGCTAGGCTTATCACTATAATAGATTGTCAAATGGCATGTCTGTGAGGAGAATTAGTGGGGTCTAAGAGAACCAAATTCATATGGATGACACTGATATGGCCATACAACACCGACCAAAGAAGTGAGCCATATGATATTTATGTCATGTCAGAATTTGGTCACATTGGTCTAGTTTGGAAAAATGGCTATTGACATAATTACATGTTAACATTACAAATTAAACAACCAATATTCTAGAGTATTGTTTGTGGATAACTCGTTGCTTGCCTATATTTTTGAAAATTATAGTTAATAACTTGTAAGTTTGTCACCATATCATTCATTATTAAAGTAATGTTTGAAACCTATTTTATTATTAAAATAAATTAAAAAATTGATATACGTGTGTCCGTCAAGAGTTGAACATTAAATAATAAATAATTACAATTACCTTTCCCATCGTGGTACATTTGAGTCAAACGTGTTTATTGTCTTCAAAGGCTTTTGGGTGTATAGGTTGACATCAACAATAATACATTCTATAATGGCAATGTGTTCCAAATTTTATGGAAAGAAAATCAGGTCTCTTTCGATGATCATCGTTATAGAGAAGTGACTGCCACGCCCTAGATCACCCATCAAATGGTAATCCACATATGTCTTCCATGGCATATTTCCCGTATGGAGCAGACACTTAGTCAACACCGTTAATATCTAGGAGCTAAGATCTAAACATGGAAACTGAGAGAGCTAACACGACGGCTAGGAAGTTGCTCTATTCACAGGGCATGCAATCAACGACATTAATTTCAATGTGGCAGAGAATGGCATGGCTCTGACATCACCATCTAGCCATTTGATTTTTGTGCCAACACCATAGTCGTCTGATGTTGGACATTGATATGGTTGTGACAGAAAGTGTCAGTTGGAGTTCATTCAATCCGCTTATAATAGCTTAGAGAAACGCCTTTGACTTAATTACAAGGTGTGGCGTTGTAATATGGGAACAACATTATTAGTCTAATGGGGAATTGAAGAATGAGCTTCATAATGGTATAGTAGAGGACTCGACATGAATTTATTTGGCATCTATACCGGGGCTTTTTTCGGTGGTTTATAATGAGTGAGGATATGTGGAGGAATGATGTTCTCAAGAGGTATATATATATATATATATATGGAGTGAAATAGATTTTATATTAAAACAATAAATATTATGATGCAAGATTATCTACAAAAAAATAGGGTGGTATGGGAGCGTACCCTAAAGCCACAAAACAAATTAATTTGAAAAGGGAACTAGAAACAAAATAATGACACCTAACAAGCACGATGTATTACATCAAAAAAAAATCAAAAGCACAAAAACAATAAGCGTGAACCTAAATTGTTGTCTTTGAAGCAAAGCGTGAACTCGATCATGCTAGCCCAAACACTGGCAAGTATTTCCCTATGTTGGGAGGATTCCATTTGGAACCTCTAGAGAGCTCTTCTTTTCAATTTCCTTTATTGGGGCGTGCGCGAGGAGAGATAACAAGTGCAAGTCACATTTTTACAATAGTGGCAATGAGCTCCACCCATCATAGGTGGTGGTAGAGTGAGGCCCAAGCGGTGGGGAGAGCCCCATCCCCGTGTGCGTGGAGATTGAGGCAAAGTAGTGCCCCATCTAGTAGGTGACTAGTGTTGAGATTGGCGAGCACGACTGCAGGACCAACACTAGGAGTAGCTCCTGCGCCCACCACCTCTCTATGGACCACTACTATGTCCACTAAATGGGGGAGCGGCAATTCGGAGATGGAGGAACATGAGCAACATTACTGAGGAGCTTACCCCGAGTGGTGTAGAAGAGTTTGGAGATGTTTCGCCTTGAGGGCCACCTTATTGGCTTGAACTTGGATCTATAATAATACACACATAAATGTTTATGCACATCGAATTAGCAAAAAAAAGAAGAATTTATTTCTTTCCATATCCAAAAAATAATTTCCCCTCTGAAAGTATGCCAAATTTGAGTAAACTTTAACATCATCCTAGGATTGTCTCCCAACAATACATGTTGCAAGAAAAACATGCATCTTTGGAGCAGGCGGAAGAATCAGTGAATCCAACTCCAAGCATTTTGGGCTTTGGAACAAAGCCAGAAAAGATGTAATAAGGTTTCCAAATGTCCACAAAAAGGACATTTCACGTTGACCACTCCTAATTCTACAAGGCGGTTTCCAATTGGAACCCCTTGGTACAGAATGCACGGGAGAAAATGGGTAATTTTAGGCTCTAAACAAGCTGACCAAATGGTTTGAAATCTCTTATCCCAAGTCAAGGTGGCAAAATGAATTTGCTAATGAGAGTTGACTTGCCCACCTTGGGAAGGTGAGGCGAGAGCCACCCATACCCTTTGTTAGCCATGTAGTTTTGGAAAGGAGCATCCACACACCATTTCCAATCCTTCCACCACTGACAGGTAGAAATAACCATCACTTTGTGTAGTATGTGTATAGGAACCGTTGAAAGGATTTCATCAATGGCTTCTTTGTCCTTCTAGGCCAATTTAAAATTTTCTTTGAGGATGTGCCATGACGCCAAGATTGAGATTGTTTACAAAAATATCTTGGATGGTGCATATCCTTGCCTAAAAGCTTGATCACGAGAGATCCATGACACCTCAACTAAGCAATGATCCTGGCAACAAAACAAGGGGGACCACCACAATGAGTGAAGGTTGAAAGAAATCCCTTCACAGAAGTTGTTTCCATTCCAAAGAAGTTAGGGTTTGACCTACTACCAATCTTTCTAATGATATAACAAAGGAGCCCATAATTTTTGACAGGACCGGGGTAATGAGGAGCTGGAAAAGCTTAATCCTTTCCATTTGGAACGCCTATAAGGAGCCCCCTTTCGAAATGGCATGCCATAGAAGCATTTTCCAAGCTTCTTGCCCTTCCAAATCCTGAATAATCCATTTGTCACAAAGGGCATAGCCTTGCCGATGAATGTCAATAAGGCATAAACCTCCCACTTCCTTAGGCAAACAACAAGAATCCCATGCAAATTTGTGAAATCCTTTTCAAAGTAGAGCTATCAACCCATTGAAAATCTTTTAGGAGCTTTTCTAATTCTTGGATGGATTTTTTGAAGGCACCCAACAAGAGGAATAATACACATGGGTTGCTTCCAAAACTTGAAGCAAATTTGAAATTTTCCAAGCAAGAGCAACTTAGTGATATAATATTCCAACATTTTGGCAACACAATACACCATATATTGCCAGAGATTAGAGGGGAGACACGGAAAGTGAAGGAACACCCGGGAATTTAAAGATTTCGCCATGCTTGAGCCACATACTGTCATACTTTCCTAACCATGGAGATGGGGGAGAAAAGATTGTTGATAACATTGCATTTTACATCATTGAATAAAAGAACCAGAGGCTAGGCAAAACACATCCAATCAATGCATAACATGAGCAATGTTGTTCTCTTCCTCGATAAGAGTAAGAAAAGGGTCATATGTAAAGTACCCATTTAGAAGTTTACATGGCGTCGGTGCGAGAAGCGAGATGCCCCGAACACGACCATGTGATTATGTTTGTATGAGCAAATAGTCAAATCCCTCATTTGCCAACACATACAAGGCAAAAGTAAGGGGAAAATCTTGTTTAATGGATCAAAACATTCCAAAATGCTTTGAGCTTATGCCATTTATGGTAATATGAGATGACGCATTAGAGAAGAGCATCTGAACCACATGGAGGAATTTTGGGCCAAATCCCAATGCTTTAAGCATGGCTAATATAAAAGGCCACTCAATGTGATCACATGTTATCTCAAAATCAATTTTAATGAACAAGGTATGTTGGTTGGAAGTATGAGCCCATTCCATGCCTTCCTAGATAGCAATAATGTTGTCAAGGATGTATTGGCCTTTAATGAACCCAATTTCTTCTAGCTTGATAATGGTAGGGAGCAAATGGTGAAGTTGGATGACTGAAGCCTTAGCAATAATCTTGTAAGAAACATTGAGCAGAGTAATGGTTCACCAATTACAAATTTTCTCAGGGTCTCCCTGTTTAGGAATGAATTTAATATTCCCCGTATTGATGTATGCCCCAAGCGATTGCGTATGGAACCCTTCAAGATAAACTTGATACAAATTTGGAACAACGGTGTCCCAAAGCACTTTGGAGAATTCACAAGGAAATTCACCACACCGTGGGGCTTTGTCATTGGCTATTTGCATAGAAGCCTCTTATAGGTACTCTCATGGAGAGCGATCGATCGCAAGCAATTCTTTTAGCCAAGAAAATCTTGAAAGGAACTACAACTAAGCATTGCTCAAGGCAAAGCACTACACTCTATCGGGGGCTTGAGTTTGAAAGACCTATCTATATTGTCTAACTAAAGCTTTGAGCATCTCCAGAGTATCGGTAAATTGTGTTTTATGACATAATGAGTTAATGGAATTGCCAAGTGATGTGAAATCGATGGGAAATATCAAATAAGACAAAATTTGGCAAGACTTCAAAGAGACAAGGAATAAATGTTATCAAAAGAAAATAAATCTTGCATGTACAACATTGCCTAGTCAATCTATTTGAGCACCCGATCCGATAAATTTAATGTGCATGAAGTACCAAGCTTCTCTCTCATTAGTTATTTAATGTATAGGAAAGTGGCCCACTTGTATATGTGATGCACTATTTTTATCAAAAACTTAAAATGGTCATAACTTTTCGAGATAATGTAGCCATACTTCAAACACACACTCAACACACTACAAAATACCTTGAACTCAAAGAAAATAGATTCCCTTCTTTGTTATTGAATAATGAAATACAATGTGTCTTAAATAAGAAAACAACCCCCAACTCGAGTTGCCGTGAAAACTCTAACTAACTTAAATTAAATCTACTATAGGTGGCGAAATTTATTATTTTTAGCAATTTACTAGAACATGTTATTCTTAGTAAGTTTGCATGCTTATTCGCATGGGCACAAAAATTTCCACTTATTTTCTACATGCCTAAATTAGAGGAATCAATAACTTTCTAACCTACTACATGCGCACGAGACTAAAAATAACTCTTCGCCCAAAAATAGGAAAAAATCGAATTGAAACATAAATCCTAATTTTTGGCCCTAGATGGTGGATTTGAGCCCGAAAATTTGTCGAAAATGGCTCCACCGACAGGGCGGTCGATTGGTGCGTTCGTCTCGTTGAAACAAGTGGTTTAAAAAAGGACACCCAAATCAAAAGTTATGACCACTTTAAGTTTTTGCTAAAAATAGTGCATCACTATGGGTAGCTCAACCATATTAAAGTCCCCACATATAACCCTTGAGTGAGCATTGGGGATTTTTGTTGGCAATCCACCATCGTAATTTTTCCCTTTCCGCGATATCGCTAGATGCATAAATCTTGATGACACCAAAAGGGTGACTATCAATATTAAAGAGATCCTAGATAACCTGATGAGTGGGATCCAAGCCATGATCGACAAAAAAGGGTTGTCATTTAGGAGAAATAAATGTGGCTAAACCCCCATGTCGTGCATCATGATTGTTAGTTAGCACGACATTGTCGTAACAAATAGAATTCCAAACAACATAAAGTTGAAAGCCTACCATCTTAACTTCTTGTAGATAGATAATATCTAACTCTGTAAACATCCTCTAAAAAACTTCAACAATATACTTATAATGACCTTAGAATCGAAAATCTCCAATAATATACTTAAAATCAAGAAATAGTGGAACAATGGGGAAGAAGCGATAACCTTAAGATTGTGCCTAAATATTGGGTAGAGGATCGACTAGTTTCAAGTATAAAGTCACCATAGACAAGATGAATATAAGATCTTTTAGATGTGGAGTGAGAGTGGGAATGACCCTAATGAATAGACTTCTTAAAGGACTAGATATTGTGCATGTTAATTAGACATGGGTACCCTGCTAGCCATGATCATCGATGATGAAAAGATACCTAATATTGTTGGAATTCTAGCTTTTAGCCTATACAGTAAACTTGTGAGTCTCAGGTAGAAGAAGGAAAATTTCTATATGATGTCTTACTTGTTTGATGTCATGTGTGTAGTCTAACAATTTTAGGGAGTCCCCAGTTGGTCACCACAACACACACATATAGTCCCCAGGGTCTTTAGCAATATGCACATGCATAACTATAGGAAGAACATGGAAGTGATATGTAATAACTACTACCCTGTGATCTTCTATGTCATACATGACACCTCTATGCCTAGGGTAAGTCAAAGAATCATCAATTCACTGAGAAATTAGGGAGTTTCTGGTGTTACCCGGATTGTATAATGATAAGAGTAAAGAGAATTGTCTTTATCCCATTTAGACTACCCAAATATGTTTTAGACAAGCTAGTGAGATTGTATATCACTATTTCCACAACATTAATCATGTGGAAAAGGAACAAAAGAAGAAAATGTCTACTCATCCTCCTTTGCCTTTCTCGGTAAGTTCAACAATCTTGACTAATTAGCAAAAGGCTAAGAGAGTAGCATCCCACAAGACATCATTCCACCTAAACTATCATACTCTAAGGTCTTTGGACTTGCGAGGAAGAGTAGGACAATTGCAGTAAGCACACTCCTGACATGACCACTTATAACTACAAACATCAGCCCCATAAGGATGACTTGGTTTATAAGGATGAGGTCAATGATCAAGTGGTGGCCATTAATATGAGAAATTTCAAAGTTACCTATGCACCTATTGGGAAACAAGCCAAAGTTGGTGGATTGGAAGTTAGGCCAGGACAAGAAGTAGAACTAGAGAGGGAAGAAGAGGAAGAAAATTCAGATGACCAAGGTATTGATCCAAGTCATCTTAAGAAGCTTCTTGTTGGTGTACCTCCTCCATTAAAAGGAAAAGTCGGTCCTCATTCTACTCCTTCTCAACGCATATAAATGATAAGCACTCTACAAGGTCTATTGGGACAACCACGAGTCCACAAACAACTAGTCCTATTCTTAGTATTCCTTTGGTGAGTATTGTTGCAATTTTACCTCCTATGTTTGTTCCTTTTCCTTCTACTTCTTCAATTCCTACTTCTATAGGGATGGTTTCTTCTTCTTCTATTCCATCTTCCTAGGACCTTTCACTAGTAGTATTCTCATTTCTACTAGTTCTTCTTCTAAAGATGAAGCGGGGTAGATCATGGGATATTGGATCCTACTAGTTTTCAAACTCCTCATTTCTCTTCCCCTATTTCTACTACTTCCATTGTTTCTCCTTCTCTCCTTGCGTCTATTTTGGTAGAGGTTTATATTCATGTGCCTTCTTCTTCACCCATTTCTCCAGTTGTTTCTTGTCCCTTTTTTCATCACAATGATCAGTGTATCATTGTCTCCCCAATTATTTGTATTCATTTCTTCCTAACTTGATGTGAAGTTCTGTAATAATATCATAATCGATGAGTGTAGCTCATATAACCATTGTTCTACTTCTTATTGGCGATTTTTTTCATTGGACAAACTTGTGGATTTCTTGCCAACACTGGGAATCTAAGTCCCTCTACTTAACCAAATGCAGTTGTAATATGTGCATGCACAAGTAAAGGTGGATTTTCTTGGTGGCCTTGTGGTGGGGGGATCAACGGGAGCACTCCACCGACCTGTGGAAAAACTAGCAATCTATTGCTAGGAAGACTTTATCTAAAGAGTGGGAAAGGGGAGTGAGAACAGAGGTAGGTGAACTAATGTTACAATTTGAAAATCAAATTCTGCATAGACTAGTTAGAAATTTCATCACATGCACTAAAATTAGGAAGAAAGCTGTTAGGAAATTAATATTTACATGGATGAATTATTATTTCTTTATTCAGTGTGAGTAAATACGGTAATATAGTTTGTTAGTATAATTATTATATTGTTGTAGTTAACAATATATTATTCTTAGAGTTTGTTATGCCCATGAATAACATTTCGGGTTGATTATTGTAACTCCTTCCTATTTTCTAGGAGGTTGTTTAGTTGTTATGATGGCTATATAATAGCCTAATGTATTGCACTAAAATGAACGGAGAAATAATATAATTATTTTGTGCATTTTACTGCAATGCAAGTCGATTCAAAACCTATATTTGGTATCAGAGCAACGTTAATGGAATTCTAATGATTTTATAGGGCACCGATCAGTTATTCATTGTCCCTGTGAATGACATTCGCGTGGATGATAGTTTTCCTATTGGAGAAGGTAGGAGTTGTTTCAATTAGAAGAGTTATCAAAGGAAGAATACTTACAGATCAAAGGCGCTCTCATTTGGCATTCCTCCTTGTTCCTGGTCATTGCCATTGTGTTGATAAAATATACGAAAGTTGCTGAAGAGATATTTGGATCTACTTTGGTTGCATCTTTCTCTGCATTGTGGTCTGCGAAGAACTCTGCATTATTTTAGTCTTGCATGAATCAAAACAGTTGTGTTTTGCTACGATTTGGGGTTTATCTTGATTGAAGTTCAGTGCAGATCGCATACATTGCTCTGACTGATCGAGTTGATCCCTATAGTCTTTGAAATTCCTTCCAGGCGTCAAAGTCTTTCATATGCGGGAGAGTATTATTTGCAATCGAAGATGTGATTTTGAGGTCGATTTTCTGAAAAAAAGACATTTTGGAGGATGAAACGTGATTATCAGATCTATCAGAGGAGATAAAAAAATTATCTACAAACCATGTAGGCCTTCTCATTTGATCCTCTCTCTACGTATTTAGCATCTGCCCACGTGGAAGCAACTATTGTGAATCGCTGCCATCTTGACAAGTAAAGTGAACTACAAAGAACATTTCTTATTGATGCAAGTGGGAATTCTATCACATGCGAGTAAATTTTTTTTGAAAAAGGCTCTCAGGACTTGTATTTCAACCTCCTACCACCGTGGACTTTCCATCTTTAAGATCGCTCATGTATCAGATCTGGTTTGGAATGTTTTAATTCATTCTATAAATAGTTGTCGTTGACTATTCAACAATCGACTTGCATTTCACATAATGAGCTCAGTTGTTCATGAATATGTATGGCAAAGTGACGTGGTTGGTTCCAGGCGTGAAACCGAGATTCATATTCAAGGTGTGCAACTACATGCATTCATCCATGCATTAGTTGATGTGTCCTTTATTAGAGTGTAAGTCGTGTTTTATGTTGAGATTTTTTTATTTATTTTGTAGTTTGGAGTCATAAAAAGTTGATGTCATTATTCGCCCCATATAATTGAAGTGTGTGTCAATATCAAATTCTATAAATTTAGTCTAGTAAGGGTCTCGTATTTTTTTAATGTCATATTCATTTGTTTATTAATTCCAATTTTTAATTGGAATTTGTATTTTTATAGTATTGTCGTTATATAATAGAGTCATGTTATTCTTGGTGTCAGGTGCCATTTTTAAAAGGAGTTGAATAATTAGTAAAGTCATTTTGCGTCGTGAATTTGGTAAAGACATCATTATATTGTCATGTTATTCAAATAGGTGATTTTAGGTTATTTTTTTGTTGTCATTTTTTATTTTAGTCAAAAGTCGTGTCATTGTAAAAGTCTGAAAATAAAAATAAAATTGCCTCACGGACGCATTTTTGGTGTTACCCGACGTCCGGAAAAATAAAGTGTTTCACATTGCGGGAGGGAAGAAAAGAATAAGCTCAATGTGAAAATAAATGTGCTTCATGTTCACATCTTGTTGAGTTAGCAACACATATATTGGAGGATGGAGGCATTGGAGGCTGGAGGTCAGATCGGAAGCGACCTCTCATCAGTCACCAACGATGCAGTGTATTTGCACAAAATGATTTGGTGGCACAGGTGTGCAGTGTGAGTACTTGTTTTTGAGTTTTGTAGTGTTCCAGATTCAGTTGTGTGGTGTGAATTTCAGTTTGGTGTGATTTTCATCGTGGTGTGAAAAATAAGAACAGACGTGGTTCATTCCTATTCACTGGTATGTGGTTGTTCCTATTTCCCCAAATGAAATAAAAAACATAGTGCAGAACAAGTAACACAGTGAAATACAACATCATGAGACTTGATGAGGTAGAAACTGACCGAGATGTGTTCCTATTCGTACAGGTTTGTGGTTAGCCTCCACGAAAACCATTGAAGGCTATTTAGATGTGTTCTGCTTGAGTTCCCACCTTCTTAGGTCGAGATGTGTTCCCTAGAGTGGTGGTTGATAAGCGAGATGATTCTGAGCGTGTTTCCATCCTCGTCGGTCGGATGTGTTCAAAGCGCAGTGCTTGGTCGATAAGAAGTTGATGTGTTCCTTCTTTACCTTCGGTTCGAGTGTGTGCTAAGATCATTAGCGCGTTGCAAAGGCGTAAAGCTGCAAAGGAAGTGTGAAAGTTCTAATGTTACCATGTAAACATTAAGGGGGGGAATGTTAGGAAATTAATATTTACATGGGTAAATTATTATTTACTATTACCGTGAGTAAATACGGTAATATAGTTTGTTAGTATAATTATTATATTGTTGTAGTTAACAATATATTATTCTTAGAGTTTGTTATACCCGTGAATAACATTCCGGGTTAATTATTGTAACTCCTTCCTATTTTCTAGGAGGTTGTTTAGCTGTTATGATGGCTATATAATAGCCTAATGTATTGCACTAAAATGAATGGAGAAATAATATAATTATTCTATGCATTTTACCTGTGCAAGTTTGATTCAAAACTATAGAAACAATCTGCAAACATGAACAAGACCAATTAGAATTTAATAAACATAAAGTATCGGTAAACCCCTTAGTCGAAAAAAGGCTCTAAACTCCTTCTTGTACATAGTAAACTCCTTGAGTAGAAATTGTACATAGTATGAGAATGGAAGACATTGAGAATAGGGGAAAAGTGGCTAACTATTTTCACTCACAAGTCAAAGCAAAATCTCTCTCATGAACTTACTGAGAATACTGACTAATTTGGAAGAATTTGAGAATAAGAACCCCTTGGAATGAGGAGCTCATTACTGATTTATAGTGTTTTGGAATTCTCTTCGCCTACCCCCAATTGACCCTTTATGTGTCATGAGACTTTTCACATTCTTAGGAGAACATTGAGTCCCCTTTTATAACTTAAGGGTGGCTTATTACATTGAAAAGTGCAACCCCTAATGTCAAATTAGAACATTGAGGAGAGAGGAAGTTGGGGGGAGAGAAGAGAGAGAGGGAGAGAGAGCGAGAAAGAAGAAGAAGGAAGGATGATGTCAATGATGATAGATTCTGCCTCTGATAAAGCTCGTTGATCCTTCCAGATGACTCGATGAAACTCTCCAATGTGATGAACTACAAATCTCCAAACTCTTGCGCACTCTGAAGAAATTCCTTTGGATGATGTGTGAACACCGTGTTTAAATAAATTGTTGAATGCCTCGTTTGGTGACCATGGGCATAACTCATGGAGATCCACTCTGAACAAATCTTGTCCTAACTCCCTTCAATGCTGCCGCACTACTTGGCTGATTCAGACATGATCCTGATGAAGCATCTTATGAATGATCTGACGGTGTCGATTGCAAATTCCACCTCCCACATACCAATTAAAGCATGAAATGAGTGTTGAAAGACATTGTTGACATCCTCATTGTCACCTACTCTGCATAATATGATGATAGAGACTACACTTTTTCTATCTCTTACTCGAAGCAAAAGGTTGCGCTAGATTTTGCCCTGTCCATTTATGCTTCATGATTTCTTTAAAAAAATATTTTACTATTTTTAGTAAGTATCAAAAATCAGTTGCCTCAAACCTTAAGCTGGATGTTCTGAACTAAGATTTCCCTATCTCTCTGCATTCCTCTCACCTTCTGGATCAATTTTCTATTTTTTGTAGGTGCTTGTGGGACCACTTACTATTTTTAGTAAGTGTCAGTTTTGAACCAAGATGACCATTTCGACAATCTCTCTTTCGATATATCTTTCGTGTTTAATGCCTCTTTCACAGTTTCTTTAATTGATGACTTTCCCGAAATTGCAATCCTCCATATAGAAGACTGTTATTTTTGAAAGTGAACCTCGGTGGTCGGATCATTGTGAAACGAAGTTTTACGATATAGGTTTTTTCTCAATATCGCCCCTTTGTAATCTTGGACATATCCGCTCAATAGTTTGGGAGATTTTAAAGTTTTAATTTTTGACACTGCGGTGCTTCTAAATAGAACAACCATTAATGGACCTCAAAAATTACGGTCTAGTTTTCTCCTCTATTTGTGATGAAATTTACATTTTTGATATGGGTTTTTTCTTCTTGTGCTTCTGGTGAAATCTTGTTTCAATCCACTCTGATTTGACAATAAATCCGGCTTCTTTCTTTCTTCATTGGGTGGAAAGAAGATTCATTCACTTTGTGAATGTTTAATGGTGCAAGAGGAGGGTATGAAGGCATGTTTCGATGGTTTTTGATAGAGGAATGAATAGAAAAATATAGTTTGTCAATCTGTGCATTCGTTTGTAAGATTTCTTTAAAATTTGATTTCATGACAATGGGGATTTCCATTGTTCTTCTCCATTCTTAATTTTTCTTCTTGGGTTAGTCAATATTTCTTCTAAGACCTGTATATTATCATGGAGTAGAGGACTTCCTTTCTGTAGTGAAGCTCGTTTGAGATTTGGCAATGGCGGAGTGGTGGTGAGAAGTTGTTGAGGGAGTTACGAGAGCATGTGCACGAAAAGAGTTAGATGTTAGAAGCGAGAAGCAGGGGAGTATTTAAAATTTTAAAATTTAGCTGAGAAGGGAGATGGGAAGATTTTTCAAGGTTTTATGTCCTTGACATATGAGGGACGTGAGGGACATCAAATTCTATGGCACTCTTGGTGATGACCGTGGCGGCGTGATCGGACGGTTGAAACTACGAGCTCCTATGAGCACCTACAGGGCTGAACCGGTGATCCTAGAGGTCATATACGGGTTTGAGGATTGAGGGGTTGGGCGCATTTTCCCAACTTTGATGTCCCTAACCTTGAGGTACGTGAGGGACACAAAAACCTGCCAGGCTCCTCGAGCTGAAAATTTGACTAATTCCCAAACCTTGAGGACAACTTGCGATGACAATATCTTGAGCTCCCGATGGGATTTTTTGATGAATTTTTAAATGATATTGACTGGAAATGGACTTTTGAATCCAATGGTTAGAGTATCAGGTCTTGATTCTTCCATTTGATCCTTTAAAAATCAGATTTTTGATCTGGTACTCCACCTATACATGAGAAAAACGCTTGCAAAACCATTGTGCCAAAGTGTTGTGAAAAAATAATTTCACCATATTGTAGGTATTGGAATTACCTTTCTAAAAATGTTTTTTTAATCCTAAATCCATTTGGAGCTCCCAGAATCACCTTCGGAAGCTCAATGGTTGTTTTGGCTTGTGCATTGACTAGGCTTGTGAACCCTGATTTTGATCAAAGTACTCCAAACACCTCAAATCTTCACTGAATCTTCCAAAATCACTTCCATGATGTTTATATTCCTTCAATTCAACTCCATGTTGTTTTTAGATCCTCGGTTCTGTTGGGGTTAGCACATCGGTTGTCAATGAGACAATATATCGAGATCTAGGCATACATGCAAATAAAAGTAGATATTCTACCGGATGAAATATACAAAACAATAGATATAAATCAACACCCATTTAACGTGGTTCACCCAAAGTGTGGGCTATGTCCACCAAGAATCAAACCAATCAATTATCCAAATCTTTGACAAGATATACAATTGTAGATTTAAAATCTTGCACACCTCTCAAATGTACAATATTTTATTTCTCTCAAGCTTTTGCTTCTTCTCCAAGAATTCTCTCTCTCACAATTATTCTTAATTCTTGTTAATTATCTACTTCTAAACCCTATATTTTATGCTTATATAAGTGTTTATAAACTTAGGGCACTTAGCCATGTAATTACAATCAATAAATATACTTTAATGCTAAAAATAGATCTAATTCCCGAGATTTAATTAAAACACTCACACACGTGTAAGCGATGTCAGTTCCTCCTTGCCTGACCGATGACGGTCCTAGGTGACCGATGCCTGTCCCTCCAAACCGATGACGGTTACTATGTTTTCTAGCAATTTTTACATTGCATGCTAATTTGAAGTACTTGAGCTCAAAAACTCAACAATCTCCCACTTGGAGATTAATTACTGCACCATACCTATACAACATCATTCTTGGATACTTCCTTATATTTGTTTCTTCCTCTTTAAGTGTCAAACTCAAAGACCAACAGAAGTGGAGTGTAGCTCCAACTTCTCCTTTACTAATGGCTTCGTTAGCATATCCGTAGGGTTCTTTGCCGTATGAATCTTTTCCAGATTCAATAGTCCATCCTCAATACTTGTCGTATAAAATGATACCTCAACTAAATGTGTTTCGTTCTTGAATGAAAGCGCTTTGAGTTCTTTGCCAAATGAATTGCACTATGATTGTCACTTTGAACAATTTGCAATCATCTTATTCCTTTCCCAAATCTTCCATGAACCTATTCATCCATATCATCTCCTTGCTAGCCTCTATAGCTGCAAACACTACTCGCCTCTGTAGTAGACAAAGCCATAACCTTCGCATCTTGAAATCCAACTAACTTTCGCCCCACCTCTTTGTGAAAATATATCCAGTAGTGCTCCTTCTACCATCCAGATCTCCAGCCATATCCGAATCAACATAGCCACATAATGAAATATCTGAACCTCCATAGCATAATTGTATGTTAGATGTCCCTTTCAAATACTTGAGTATCATTGGACTACTTTCCAATGCTCTTTACCTAGATTGGCCATATATCTACTCAGAACTCCCCTTTGCTTGTGTAATGCGGTTTGGTATAAACCATAACATACATGAGACTCCCAATTGTTGAAGCATATGGCACTCGTGTCATGTATTTGACCTCCTCATGTGATAAAGGACACTGATCTTTGCTCAATTTGAAGTGTCCAACCATAGGTGTACTAATAAGTTTTGCATTCTACATTTTGAACCTTTCTAACACCTTATAGATATAATCCTCTTGAGACAAATACAATTTCTTGTTCTTCCTGTCTTTGTGTATTTACATGCCAAGGATTCTTTTTGTAGCTCCTAAATCCTTCATAGCAAATGTGTGAGCTAACTTTCCTTAATCTCACCAATGTCCTGCATACTAGATCCTGTAATAAGCATATCATCCACATACAGTAACAAAATAATATAGCTCCCATTTTCAAGCTTCTTGAAATAAACACAATGGTTAGATTCACATCTCAAGTAACCATGCTCTTACATAAAACTATCAAACCTCATGTACCATTGCCTTGGAGCTTGCTTGAGCCCATACAAGCTCTTTTTAACCCGCACACTAATTTCTCCTTACCCTTGACTTCATACCATGGCGAATGCTACATATAAATCCCTTTATTCAAATCACCATGAAGGAAAGTTATTTTCACATCTAGTTACTCTAAATGCAAATCCTCTATTGCAACTAAACTCGATACTGAGTATGAATAGAAGTCATCTTTATAACAGGAGAAAATATTTCTCCAAAGTCAATACTTGTTTTCTGTGCAAATCCCTTTACTATAAGCCTTGTCTTGTATCTTTTTCTGTCCAACCTCTTCTTCCTTGATCTTATAAACCCACGTGTTATGCAATGTCCTCTTAACTACCGACAACTTAACCAAATCTCATGTCCGGTTACATTCCAAGGAGTCCATCTCCTCATTCATGTCATGCTCCCACAATACGTGAGTCTTATCCTACATTGCTTCTTTAAAAAAATTGGTTCACCATTATCACTCGATAATAAATAAAACAGAGAAGGTGTAAATCTTTACGGAGGTCTACTTATCCTTTGTGACCTTCTCATAGGAGTTTGGAATCGAAGGCTCAATCTGGACCTCCCGAACATTTGTACCCAAATTTGTGATGGTCGACACCGGTCACCTATAACCAAGCCTGGACGCCGGTCACTGTAACCGACATCATTTCTCCTAACCGATGTTGGTTTGGCTCTTCTCAGAATCGATCTTGGTTTAGATGGTGATGTCAATCAAGGGTAAACCGACACTAAGTTCTTATGTAACCCTGCAGGTATTACTTTTAAATCTAAGAGTTCATTTTCATGCACAAACTTCTCAACCGATTCATCCTTGGGTACCAAAATTTGATCCCTGTACATTCTCTTTCCATTCCATTCAACATCAAGACTCCTAATAATTTTAGAACTCTCTAAATCCAAAAATGGAATCCGAAATCACGGATCCATAACCAATGAAAGTGCATCTCTTAGATTTTGCATCCAACTTTTTCTATTTTCCTTATCAACATACAGAAGCTTTTGAACCAAAAATATTAAGAAAAGAAAAATCTACCTCTTTTCTCGGTCCAAGCTTCCTCTGGTATTCCTCCATCTAGTGAACTTGAAGGCCCATGGTTAATCAAATAAACAAACCGTATCAAGCTGCTTCTACCCAAAATTGTAGTAAGGCGAGTCTAGAATGTATCATCATACTTCTAGCACGTTCCATGATTGTCTGTTTATTCTTTCTACAACACCATTCTCCCTGTGGTGTTATTGGAACCGTTCTTTCTCTACCTATCCCATTCACTTTGAACAATAATCATTGAAAGCCTTGTCACATTATTCATCACCATTATCGGATCTAAGGCACTTTAACTTTGAATTTGATTCATTCTCAACAAGGGTTTTCCATCTTTTAAAAGTCACACAAACATCAAATTTATGTTTAATATAATAAACCCATACCTTTCTTGAAGCATCATGAATTAAAGTAATATAATCTTGGGATCCTCCATGAGAAGCTACCTAAGCTGGTCCCCACACATCTGAGTGTACAAGCTCTAATTTTTTCTCCTTCTTAGTTTCCCCAACTTTGAGAAATCTCACTCTCTTTTACTTTTCAAAGACACGATGCTCACAAAAATAAAGATCTAAATCTTTCAAATCTGATAACTTACCCTTACTCTCTAAGATTTGCATTCCTTTTTGACATATATGGCCCAACCAATTATGCCATGTGCATGCATCTGAATCTGAAGTAGATAATACGAAAAGGAATCATAACACAGGTAGATAAATATAATTCTCCTACCTTCTTACCTCTTCCACAACAAAAGCACCCTTGGTGACTTTCCAAGAGTCTCCTATAAAGTAACCATGCAACTTGACTTCACCTAGTTGCCATGCAGAAATAAGATTCCTCCCGAGGTTTGGCACATGCCTCACATCTTTCAATACCCATGTATTTACATTATGCAATTTAAGATGAACTTCCCCTTTACCAGTATCTGCAAAGTACATCATCACCCAAATAAACATGCCCAAAATTATCCTAGACATAATTTCTGAAATAACCCTTGTTAGGGGTTGCATGGAAAGAAGCTCCTGAATCTAAAACTCATGATTCAATTCTATTATCTAAAGAAAGAATAAGAGCATCTTGCATTACCTCTGATGCAATAAGATTTTCTTCTTTAACTTTGTCTAGTTGTTGGTTCTCTTTATCCTTTGACCAACAATCTTTCTTTGCATGTCCTTTCTTTCCACATTTCCAACAAGTAATTCCCTTACTTATGGATTTAGATCTATTATCCCTTGACTTTGATTTCCCATTACTTTTACTCTTGGATCTCTCCTTATGCCTACCCTGCTTTCTACATTCAAAGCATTCCCAAATGATGATTCCTCTGTACTCTTCCTACGAAGTTCTTCATTCAATATTATACTAACCACATCATCAAACTTTAAAATATTATTAGCAAATGCTATATTACTAACAGCCATTACCAAGTTATCCCAACTATCAAGCAAAGAACATAATAATAAAAGTGTTTTTACTTCATCATCAAATGGTATATCAACGGATTTTAAGCGATTTGTAATAGATCGAAATCATTGAGATGACTAGATGCAAATCCACCTTCATGCATCTTAGAACTAAATAGTTTCTTCATCGAATAAACTTTATTTGAAGCATTTGGTTTTTCATATAAATTAGCAAGAGATTTCATTAACTCTACCATAGATGTCACTTTTGTAATATTGGAAGCCACAGATTCTGTCAAGCTCAATATTTTAGATCCCAAAGCCTTTTTGTCAAGAATCTTCCATTTTTCATCAGTCATCTTCATAGGTCTAGACTTTTCATCCAACGGTAAATACAAATCTCTTTGATACAGATAATCCTCAATCTACATCTTCCATAATTGATAATTTTGGATGTCAAAATTCTCTACCTTATATTTGTTTTCTTCTGCCATTGTTGTAGCTCCCACTCAATTAGAAAACCCTCTGCGAGTAAATCTATCAACACACAAAACCCTCAAATAAAGCTTTGATACCAATTGTCACCGGTTGTACAAACAATATATCATATCTAAGCATACATGCAAATAAAAGTGAATATTCTACTAGAAGAAATATATAAAATAAGAGATATAAATCAACATTGGATTTAACGTGGTTCACCTAGTGTGGGCTACGTCCACCAAGAAAACAAGCCAATCTATTATCCAAAGCTTTGACAAGATATACTAATTGAAGATTTACAATCTTCCACATCTCTCGGATGTGAGAACTTTCTTTCTCTCGAGTTTTTGCTTCTTCTCCAAGAATTTTGTCTCTCATAATTATTCTTAATTTTTGTTAATTCTCTACTTCTAAACCCTAGCTTTTATGCTTATATAAGCGTTTATAAACTTAGGGCACTTAGTCATGCAATTACAATCAATAGATATACTTTAATGCTAAAAATAGATCTAATTCCCGAGAGTTAATTAAAACACTCACGCACAGGTAACCGATTTCGGTTCACCCTAACCGATGTCAGTTCCTCCTTGCCTGACCGATGTCGGTCTAGGAGTGACCGATGCCCTGTCCCTCAAACCGATGACGATTCTTGTGTTTTCAAAGAAGTTTTAAATTGCATGCTAATTTGAAGTAATTGAGCTCCACAACTCAACACGTTCCACTCTAGGGGGTTTCTCCAAGTCTAGGAAGGCCAATGATAGCCCTTCCTAACACTGCCCAGAGATAGCATTTTTTAAGAACTCCTAAAATCACCTAGGAGGTTGATTTTACTTTCCTAAATCACTAGGGAATGAATTAACACCAATTGGGAGATTCTTGGAATGACCTGGGTAGACCTAGGGTGCCTTGGAATGATAAAACACATAAAAAAAAATTGCTATAGGGGTATCGTTGTCATGCTTGGAAATTATCAATTTTCATGTTGCACATTTGCATGACAACACTTCTTTAACTTCTTCTTCCACTCCTCTGTTTGTTATATCTTCTTCACTCCAACATTATCTGACACTCTTGTTAGATACTTTATAAGGCTAAGTTGGAGGCACCAATGTAGCCTTCTCCTTCTTCCCTTTCCCTTCCTTCAATTTCTCCTTAATCTGAATAGTCTCTTCATCCATCGTTTTTTCCTCTTATCACACCATATGTTTCCCAAACTTTCTTACCAAGCATGCATGTGCCACTTATTCCAATTCCCTCTTTCATTCTCATTTCTTTTTTCAAGGCCCCTATGGTCACCAAAGTTTCATGAGCCATCTCTTAGCCCCTCTAGGACCTATTCAATCGAACCAACTTTTCCTTGGACACCACACACCTTACCACAAGTGGTAAGGCCTTCTTCTACCTTTCCTTCCATAACCACAATTGCATCTACTACTCCATGAAGGAACATTGAATCCTCCTACTAGACAAAAATCAATCACACAACTTAAAGACCCAAAGGTGTAACCCAAGTACGATACTCCCACGAACACCCTTGAGAGGGTCACAAAAAGGAAGTTTTCTTAAGGATCCACTCCTATCTACGTGGAAACAAAGGAGGACATTTTGAGGATTTCCAAAAAAGCCAACACGGGAGAAGAAGTCATGGATGCATACCCTCAATCGATTCATGATGACACTTAAGCAAATGACATTTGATTTGATTAAGAGAATGCAGGTTTGACTTAATTGTCTTCATGCTTAGAAGCAAGTCATTGTGCAAAGAAAACTTTTCCCAATGTGCAAATGACCTTGAGAAATTTGTATGAGCTATTAGTTTCTGTACAAATTCATCAAGATGTAGTAAAGTAAGGGTTACAACAGGTACAAGGCCAACACAAACGTATGACCAGGATAAATTCCACAATGGACAAACTACTAGTTGTCATAAGCATGGTTCTTTGTCTCGATGTATTGCAAATCAAAAGTCGAGGCTTGAATACAAGAAAGATTTGTATGGGCAATATTTTGAAAGAATTAGGTGATTGGATGGCCATGACGTAAGGATTGTTGAAAGAGCTACGGGGGATAATAGAGAATACATTTGAATTATTAGTTAGAGCTCATATTACCTCTATGCATCAGCCATCGTGCAAGGTTAATTCATAAGTCCTTCTTTGAGAAACAATTGCAAACATTCATTCTATTCTTGGTGCTAATTTTTTTAGCCATATATGGTTGGGCATACATGATATATTATGGCATTGGTTACTGCAAATGGAAAAGTGGAGAAAGCTTCACTTCTAAGTGAAAATACTAAATCCATCTATAACAGAGTTCTAGTAGTGATATAAGAAGCGTCTAATCGACGAGGTCGATTATTCTGGACATGGGTTATATTGAGAATGAGTTCAAAGCATGTGTGACTGAACTTCAGCATAGTCAAACGCAATCTACATAGGAAACTTCAAGTGGAACCTCTAAGTAGAGCTTGAACAAGCAATAGCTTTCATATTTTTAGGATTTAATATTGTTAAATTTGTAATCTTAAGAATAGTAAGTATCATCTTGCATGCACAAAAGCTAGTTTTTATCTTTTAATTAGTGCGAGTCCACAAACATTTTGATTCTTTGAGCTATTTTTAATCAATTATTTTTAAGCCCCATAACTTGGTGGCAATTTTGTGTAAGTATACTAGTTGTTTACCCTCTAAGGAGGAAGATTGTTTGTAAATAAAGCACTTAATGGTCCAAGGATGTTCGGTGAGTGCTTTTCTATATATTGATTTCTCAATTTTTTTACAAAGTTTTTGAGATCTGCTTTGATTAATTAATCATTGTATAATTTTCTTTGTCATGAAATACGTAGATGTGTAGAAGTTTTTGTATAATCATAAATTTGATTATTTTTACGCTTATAGAGACCTATCGACTTTGTCAAGGTTATAATGTGATCAAACTTGAATGTGCTTTGACACCTCCCTATCAACTACCCAAACATGTGACTAAAAGATTAGAATCCATAGATGTGGTACATCAATTTGAGCATGGAATAGGTGGTTGGTGTAAGGGATGTAATCAAAAGGCATGGTCATATCTCCCTTTTTCTATTAGTAAGTACAAATTTAGTACTTATCCATCTCTTCAAGTTTTTACAAGACAACATTGGCCTTATGCCAATCTTCATTATTCAACCTGATATCTATAAAAGTGGGACCTTCATGGTTATGTAAAAGCTCATATCACAAATATGACCAAAAAGTATACTTAGCACTATAATACATTCTTAGTGATGCAAGATTATCTACACCATGTCAAAAATCATTTGAAACATATTCAAAAAGCTCCCAAACATTCCATTGAGAATAGTTATGTTCGATCTACTTTAATTTCCTTTTTTCATTTGTCTTTTCATTTTATCTTCATATGGTGTGCCTTGTCAAAATATTTTACTATAAAACACTACATAAGAAAGTCAATATCACTTTATAACTCACCTGGCACTCTTACAACCTCATATTGCAAATATCATTCTAAAAGCACTTAAAGGGTTCATGAATTCTAAATCTATTGAAATCGATTGCACATCAATTAGAGAATGAGCTACTATAGGTTTAAAGCACTCAACTACATCAAATGGTTTTGCAGGTTTATGGGGCTCCAATTTTTTGTAGGTGATTATAAGTCATCTCAAAGTTGTGCAAGCAAGAGTGGCATACAACGAAAGTCGTTTCCAAACAAGTGAAACACACAAGAAGTTTTAGATCCATAATGTTAAAGGTTTTAAGACTATAAATATTGAAGTCGAGATTGTCGAAATTAGGTCATGACCATACAATAGTTATATAGTCTTGCCCCTTATTAGTTTCTAGTTCCAAGATTGGTACCAAATAATTTGTAACTTTTTTGATATGTATTTTTATTTATGTTGCACATTTGGATCATTTCTTCTCTTTCCTTGATAGTTGTGTTTCTCTCTCCTCTTGTGTATTTTCAAGAAATTACTTCAAGTTGATCAAATGTTACAAGTTTAAACACATAATGATAATTATGAATGGTTAATTTGAAAGGTAATTCATCATAAGTTAATACTTTTGTTTGCAAAGGAAACAAACATTTATGGTCTATGATAGTGTGTAGAATATCATCATAGTGTTAGCTCACCAATCAATGTTTACTCGCATGACTTATCATGCAAGTTCTCGTAGATTTTCCTGTTTGTAGCATTCTTTTGTTTGCCCTTCATATTTTTGGCATTTTTTTTTCGGGAATTACAAGCTTTGTGAGTTCTAAAACGAGTGGAGCTTCCTTATTAGTTCCTTATACTCTTCAAGTTCATACCTAACAAGTTTTTGCAATTACAAAATTATGTGGAACTTTCTAATTTGTTATTATTCACAAATTGATAGGAAAAGTATCTCGCGGATCTTAGAAACCCCGACTTCTCTGAAGAAAGGGAACTACATGGAAGCTATTCATTTACATGTTATTCACATCATTGCATCTTCAAAAACTTACTAACTACTGATATTACACTTTGTGAAACAATGTGTCGATGTCTTATTGGCTCGCTCGCACTCTTTCGACAAAGTCTTAATAGAGAGTGGTTATGTGAAAAATAAATTAGATTGGAATATTCTTATTTGTTAACAATCGACAAGGTTACCAAAGGACGATACATTGCAAATTATGAAGTAACTTGGATATTTTTACTAGCTCACACTTCACAATGACTGACAATACCTACGAAGAAACTAACATTGTGAAAATAGTATAAGCATGGAGCTTTCTTATTGGTTTGCACTTCACGGTGACTAATAGAGGTTATGTAGAGTCGACACATAAAAAATGTACACACAAGGTGTTTGCTTATTAGTTCACATTTTGCAATGAAACATACCTAACAAAAAGATCATATAATAGAAATGGTCTGTAAGAATAATACATACATGGAGCCTTCTTACTAGCTCACCTTTCACACTCTGACATGGTTCTTACAAAGGAAAACAACATGTGAAGTTATTAAATCTCATCACATGGAAGTAATCTGACTTAATTTTAAAGGTAAAAAGACTGAAAAAATCCGTGGGAATACAAGATTCAAATAAGCTGAATTTTTTTCAAACTCAAGCACCTGATATTCAAACTATTACAAAGATTTTGGAGTCAAAATTTAAGCAATTACAAAGCAAAACAGAGTATTGTTATTTCCAGATATTAAGAACTTTAAATATCTATAGTTGCTCAAGTTTTTCAAAGTTTATCATCAAGTATAAATAAGGAAAAAAATATTATTATAACAATGTATTGATTATTTGAATATACTATATGAACATCTATATCACATATCCATTAATGGAAGCTTCCAATATATTAATGGTGGATCGTCTTTATCATTTGCTTGACTAGTTATCGATTTTGTTGAAATCAACTAGTGCAATAGATCCATCCCCGTCTCCAATAGGGTTATCTACCATATTTTTGACATTATCATCAACCCCTCTCCTTACATTAATTAACTTCTATATCGTTGAATCCCTATCACAGGAAATTTATTCACTTCGTATCGTGATGTGTAAATTGTCAAAAAGTTTTCAAAAATTTTGTCGAGCTTCTTTCATAATTTTGACTTTATAAAGGACAAGACGCTAAAAATATCTCATCATTAAATGAAGCCAAAATCATTGTTTGACATAGATTGTCAATGAGAAAACGAGTTCATGGTTTCCTACAAAATAGTACTAAACCCAACTTTTTCCATAGGTAGGTTATTGCTCCACACTCGAGGGATTGTCCAAACATTTGTATTGCTCAATAATTTTAGAGGCAAATTCATGGGATTGATAAATAAAAGTGTCCTTGCTTAAAATACCTAGAATATCAATAGGCTTACTAAAATGTCAAATCAATGTATTCAATCTCTTATGGTAATCTTCCTGTAATGATCTTTCATTTTGGACACTATTCCAATATGTAGGATTTACTAAAGCCATTGCTTCAAGTAAAACATCCTTACTAAAATGTTCCCTTATTTCTTCTAGTAGGGAAGCTGTAATTTCTCTTAGCCTTACCCTTGTTGATGATACAATGTTATCAAAGAGCGTCCTTGTGACATTTACCTTCTCAACCTTATCGGTTACTATTTGAAAGAAGTGCATTGGTATCTCATATCCACATATAAACGCATACTTCTCCAAACAAGTTTAACCTTAGAAAGCTACTTGGATTTCCAATATTTATCAAATTATTCCAACTCTCAAACTTTGGACCCAAAAAATTAGTCTCATTGAGAAACAAATATTCTATTATTTCCAGACAAACATGTTTCCTCAAACTAGAAAAATCAACAATATATATAGTTCTTTCTTGGGCTTGTTTAATTAAATGATGCATTTCATCCAACATGGGAAGGAGACCACACGACATCAACAATGTCTCTATATCAGTCAAATGATGTATAAAATCATGAGCCTTGTCCACTTCCACATGATTCCATCACACTACTCCCAATAAGCATTGATACTCATCGTATACCCTACGAACCTATTGATACAATTAGATCCAACTAGTGTCGACGTATTTTAAGAGTTTATGCCCATTTATCAGTCTATCTGAAAATATTTTGAATTCCATTAACCTTTTAGGACTACTACGGGACATAAGGATGCACCTCTTGAACAAGTTCTTCAACTTTTGCTACAGGTTTAAATTTGTTGACTATTTTGTATGCTAGATTCATTATATGAGTCATACATTGAAGATAATCACATACGAACAATGATATGTTTGGAGTCTTACACATAGACCATTACGATGACCTTAAATTATAGATTCTCCATCTACACTAACACATACACCGCTTTGTTGCAATTGTAGAATCATCCATGCCACCAATCTCCTTCAAACTTCTTATTACTAGTTCACAAAGGTTTTCAACATTAAAGTTCTCTCTCATCTTGTGAATAACAAGTAAGTAATGTCATCTCACATGACTCTCAATAGTATAAACATGCATATAGACCCAAGTAGTATTATCTACTATTGTAACCTCATCAATAGACAAAGACATGTATCGTGTAGACTTAAGTTTCTCTTTCAAGTCTTCTTTATCAACCATAACTACACATTTTCCTAATCCTAACCACTACTTTCAAACCAATGAGAATGAGGAAAGTGTGGGACACTAAGAAAATACAACATCTTCTTATGTTCAAGAAAATATGTTATAGGATGACCTATTTTTGGAATGTGAAAAATTGTAGTTAGCTTAATTGTTTTACCTAAAAGATTGTTTTGAATGACCTTGTTAAACAAAGATGTAATTGTCCCTCCATTCTCTGCAACTATTCTTTTAGTTCTCTTGCATTCCTCAAATTCTTTTTCATACCTAATATGTAAAAATCATCTACAGTTTTCCATCTTGCAACATTCTTCACAACTCCATCTACAATGTGCTTTTCATTTATCTTTCCTACGTGCTTCTCAATAGTATCTAATTTAAGTTATATTGTCTTGCCCCTACCCAATTTCTAGCTGCTGATTATACATTTGCATTCTTTGGGAGGTTCTAATTTATTTTTATTTTCAACAGGTTAAATAAATGGAAACCTATAAACCTACTCTAACCTAAAATTCCTTACCAAGTCCCATTTTCTTACCTTTCTCTTCTTTCCAGAAATAGGTGTCCCCTGAGTATTTATCGTGGTTGAATTTAATTTTTTTTTACTATCATAAGTTTCACCTCCAACATTCAATTGGATAAATGGTTACGATGACGCTCGAACACTAGAGTAGAAATGTAAATCATCCAGTATGTAGTTTCAACTTCATTTGATGGAGTGTATTCAAGGGGATGAATTTCATTTTTGTTGTCATTGGCAATGTCAATCATCAAATCATTAATGAAATCATTATGAGTTTCATTTCAAATGCCATCATTATCACTTGATTGTGCTGGTCCTACCGAAGAAGGATGAGATTTATAGATGGTTTCTCAAAATAAGATGTGATTTTTATATGTCAGTACCAGGATATGTGCACTTGCTTTTTTCCCAAGATTCCCTTTTTAGTTACCATTTTCCTATAAGGACAATTTTTGAGTTGGCTACAATGAGATGAAAATGACTAAGGCATTACAATGTCGCATGACATGTAAAAAAATGACACTGGCGATGACGCACAATGCACATATACTGGTGGTACCGTAAAATCAAAAAATGACATATTTTAATAGATTATAGCATTACTAATAACCTAACTTATAAAAGTAGATAAAACAATGCGACATGATAGAAAACAAGTTTTAAATTGGATCAATATTAAATAGACTTACCTACACTAAGTGCTTGTAGGATGTAGACTGCAATTTTATAGCTAATAAGACATTGATTTATTTGTTTTTTGTGAGCAAAATGTTGAATCATTTTCTACTATTTCATAAATTCAAAATTTGGAAAAGATAAAAAAATTATGCGAGTAGTCTCTAGAATCTAGATCTCTATATATATGGTGAATTTAATCAAATTTCAAATTTTTCTCCCTAAAAAAGGCGCGATTGATACCAAAGGTTCCATATAATTCTTGGCGATCCAAGAATGTTTTGAAATACTAGCCCATCAATTAAGCGACGATCCATCAAAAAATAGACATTGGGATTAAATAAATGTTGGCTATTCGCATGGGACAAATTATAGTTTTGAATTTTTGGGAGAAACATGGACAATGACACGATCATCAAAATAGCTAAATGCGTATTTAGAATTCCTACCATTTGCCTAATTATGAAAATTTTCCATTAAAATTTTCCTTGATTCATGAGAGATGGGAGTCTAGGGTCATCCTTTTATATCTAGGCCTTTTAAGGCATCAAACTAATTTTGCAAGAATTTCTCATTGTTATGTTGAAAAATCCTCCAAATCCACTTTATGCCTGCCAACATACTCAATGTTATATTCTTTTTGTCAAGTCCACATTGCGCGTTGGACTCGCTTGTAGTCTAGAAGGGAACTCCTTATGGGCTACGAGCCCTCTTGACAAATCCTTACATGGAAGTTGGCATGATCATATAAAAGGCTAGAAGTTTAGAGGTCAAATAAAATGAACTCGAGGGATCTATAAACACATTTATGGCCCTAGGTGTGCTAGAAAAGTTAGGTAAGACAATAAGAGACTTCGTTGGGGTGGGTAATGAAGAAGGTTGGCTTGTTTGTATATGTTCTTTAACGGTTGGATCCTTCAAGATGCTACTCAAAGTGGGATTATCTTGAGCAACTGATTTATTTATGTAGTTCTTGCCTCCTCGATAATTTTCCAACCTTCCTCTTGTTAGGGTTGGGATCTCGACCTCCGTTTTGGAGGAATATTTATTATGCGGAACATACAAAGCCAAATCTTTGATTTTATGGTTGGTTACCTAGCACTGGAATTATGTGTTAGGTAGCTTTATATAGAGCACTCACCGAGAATAACAAGTGTTTCCCATATGGATATAAATAAACTCCTTGAGTTCCTTGGAAAGGTATACTTCAACATAAACCCATTTTTGGGGCTAACGCTATAGAATCTTTCAGTTCCATGCAGCACAACCCTCCCAATGGAAGAAACTACAGTGCATGAATGACATGCATGGAAGTGGCAATCCAGGAAAATTAACCTAGAACGGGACTTTGAGAGCCATGTATTCAGACACCACAAAATCCCATGTCCATGGGAATAAGTCCAAGAAGGAGTTTCAAACATACTGTAACTAGACAGTTAAGGATGGCATGAGCATGTGAGGGTAGGAAAAATGAATCTGAAAGAACCCCTTTGTCGTGTTTTGAATGTTTTCCAACTAATACCATAGATAGTCTAGGCTGATTTTACCCATGTCTTAAGCATGCTTTCGGAGGATACGACTAAAAAAGTAGCCAATAAGGAAAAAATGTTCTAACCATTGACATGCAACATTAAATTCAGAAATTGGAAGAACAATATAAGGAGGAGAGTCATTACCTCGTGAAACACTTTCGAGACAAACTTCCAAAGTCATTTCGTGGCAATGTCATTTGCTTGCAACTCTTTTTTAATATATCCAATGTTGGGTGGTGAGGAATGTATTTATTTATTCCTTTTAAAATAAATAATTGATATGCTATTAAATTAATCAAAATACAATAAGTTATTAAAGGTGTTTCATATGTACATATAGTTTTGAAAATAAGAAATACGGAAATCTATATGATAAAACAAATTATTTTAAGTTACAAAAATTTGGATAACAAAGCTAACATAAGAGAATTATGTACAAGTTGTGGCAGTATTGGGATAAATTTTGGAGGCACAATCACCGAGGGGGTGAATCAATGAGCAATAAAACTTTTCATTCACTTAAACAATTTCATCCATTAACCATTAAGCATGCATCCATAAGAACATAACCATAAAAGAGAAAATGAGAGCACATCAACACAAGAACACAAGATGTAAGTGGGAAACCCTCAAGGGGAAGAAAACCCACTGAAACACAACTTTATTAGAGCAATGAATAAAATTTAGTTGAGCACCAACTCAACAAGGAGCACCAACCCCTAGGTTTAGTGAGGCACCAACCCCACAAGGAGCACCAACCCCTAGTTTTAGTAGAGCACCAAACCTACAAGGAAACACTAACCCCTAAATGACTCAACATAAACCAAAGTCACTTAATATGTTTGTCACCTATAAAATGTTGCCTCAACAACTGATGATGACACAATGAAGCTCACTCTCCTTCCTCCAAATATGCTCACTAGGTCAACTCGTTCTAGAGATCTTCTTCACCAAACTGATTAGGTCCAATGACCTATCTCTTCAACACTTGTAAACACTCTAGAACATCTATATGTACTCTTTCCCCTCTCTTCGTCACAAAGATCCTTTTCTTCCTTCTAGCTTGCACTTTTCATCCTATTTCTCAACCAACTCGAATAACCTTATAACGTTCTTATATACCTAACTAATGATTCTAACACGTGTAGGTCAACTTTCATATGGAAAATACATTTAAAACATCATATAAACATCATAAAAATATCATCCATAAGACTATATAGGTCCACAATATCACCTTCATACCAAAATCCTTCATTTAGGACTTAAGAAGCCCTAATGTACTAAAAATACCTACTCACGAGCATTGGTAGTTCTTGAACAAAACCAACTTCACCAAAGCTCATACACCACTTAGAAATGTTTTCTAAGAACACTAACAGCCTCCAACAAGCTATAATAACTTAGAACCATCATCTCACACCATGAAGCCACTTGAGAATAAGGACAACCATCATGCCCCATAACTAGTCTTCAGAAATGAAGCTCAAACCAAAACCAAAATACCTCAAAGCACAAGTGTTAAATATAATTGGAATTATCATTAACTCTTAGTCATTACCAAATGTATGGGATTCCATAAATTAGAACGAATCACCCCCAAAATCTTCTACAACCAAGGTCACCTGAAACTTCCTAAAACTACCCCAAAACCATCATCTTGCACCATGATGCCACTTGAGAATAAGGACAACCATCATGCCCCAAAACTAGTCTTCGAAATGAAGTTCAAACCAAAACCAAAATACCTCAAAGCATGCAAGTGTTAAATATAATTGGAAATCTCATTAACTCTTGGTCATTACCAAATGCACAGGATTCCATAAATTAGACTGAATCACCTCCAAAAAGCTTATACAATCAAAGTCACTGAAACTTCCTAAAATTGCCCCAAAACCAGTCTTGCAAAATAGACCACATTAGACCTCCTAAGGGATCAAACATGATTTGAAACCATTAAGGACATGAATAATAGATCCCATACCTCCTCAAACACCAATTTAGTTAACAGGTCCAATGAATAATTTGAGCACAAACTGAATTTCTTCATGAAATTTCCTTTTTGAGTGGGGTCTACACTAAGCCACAACACCTAACTTACACCTAGAGAAATATTGAGGATTAATCTACAACCTCCAATCATCGTGCTTGCAAAAATAATCTGTTATGGGTCACTAGGAATAATATATTCTCCATCGCTTTAGAACTAGGGTTTAAAACCAATTGGGCTTCTTAAGAATTGTTCATAAATGTCTAGGCCTCAATGTCTAAACTAATACCACAAAACTCAAGTTACTAACCCTTCCCTAACTACCATGAATATCTTGGACCTCCAAGCTTCATGTGCTAATGATCATCAAAAGTCAAATTCAAGCTAGGATTCTCACTTGTAAAAACTCGGTAGGAGTAAAAGACACATATCTTACAAAATAATCATCATTTGAACCTAAAATTTGAACCAAACCTTCATATCAACATGCCAAAACGTCTTTTATGCTCACATTTTATTAACTACACTCAAAAAATACAACTCCTTTTCATTAGGGCATGCTTTCTTAAGGATAAGGTCTAGGAACAAACCTAAAACTCACTTTTCATGCAATATGCTCAAAGTTCTGACCTCAAACTTCACCAACTTACCACAATTATGGCATAGCTCACATTTTCATTTCCAAGGTGAAATCATACCTGCACACCTCATTAGGTCACCTAAGACTTGAGAATAGTTCTAGTGTAGACCTAGAAACCATGTCTTCACCTCATATACATGTTGCCCATGCTCTTACCAAGATCACACAACTACTACATACATGTAGTCCATCATATCATACCATTCATGTGAACTAGGCCTCCAAATTAGGCCTCTTGAACATGCTTGCTTCACTAAAAATGACATCCTCGTCACTTTGGCACACTTTACAACCTGTAGTAACATTCATCACACCTCATGACACCTCAACAACATCATCCATACCTCTATAAGACACTACCACACTCCTACAAGCCACTACATTGTTCAAGAACCCATGAGACACCATGCAATCTTAACAAGATACTCACATTGAGTTAACACTACCAATCAACCTTCATGTTTCTCTCTCCTTTTAACATCAATGATCTCAAGACATCAATGACAACATCTCTCTTTAACATCAATGTCAACACTATGCCAACAATCTCCCCATTTATCATTAATGGTAAACCTATCAATGACAAAACACATAAAACAACATCTCCCCTAAGGAACACATGTCATCAACTCATTCTCCTCTTTTTGACATTAATGACAAATATACATACTTACTGCAACTCCTTCCGATCATATTAGGCTCACCTTTTGGTTGAAAACATCAACCAAAACAATCAAGTTCCATTTGGCCTTCTTCTTCTCTAATTTGACGCTTTGAGCAACTTTGCTCCCCTTTAGCAAATACACGACTTTTAAAACTCGACTATGCTCTTCTCAACATACAACTGATGTCAAACTTCTAAAAAACAATGCTCAAATGTTACTAAGCAATAAACAATCATGCTTACCTTTATTTGACACCTTGAACTCATCATGCCACTTATGAATGTCTTGACTTTATTCATGGCTCTCATACCGATTGACTCCCCTGAGTCCATACCTCCTGAATCCAAGCTTCTTAGCATAATACCACAATCATGACTTGTTGCAGCAAGAAACAAAGCCTTCAAGCTCCCCCTGAATCACACACTTCACAAGCACTCCAACAACACTACCACCATCTTCTTCTTGCAATTCAAAACTCGTAAAACTCACCATGATTATTGGATATCAACCTTACCTTACCCGATTCCATTACCATTTTGATGCTTCAAACCTATTAGGATCAATATACCTACCTTCAAGATCTTAGGACACATTCTAGAGCACTTTTCTAACATTCATACATGTTACCTTTATGATTTTCCGGTTGGGACACCCTTCTTTGATTGAATAACCTTGAACTTATGCATGAGAATAAACACTCAAACAATACATTCATACCTTGATCACCAACAAACAAGCTTGTATCATTAGTCTATGAACTTCTTCTAAGTTTTCAAGCTTCTCAAATAGCCTTCCTTAACTTGTTAAGTCATCATACACATGACTCCATACCCAAACTATTTTTATTCATTACTTAAAAAATCAAAACACCTATTGGTCTTACGAGATAATTCATCGCATACCAGTCACAATCCTCAATATGATCTCACAATGCAAACTTGATAATTCTTTCTTGAAGACTAAGAGACACTCAACTTTTAATCTCAACAAACACAAGCCAATATAGCTCTTAAGACACAATACCACTAAGACCACTTGACATATTTAATGACAAAAGAAGATACCAACTTGAGACAATACAACTTTCACAAACTTTTCCCACATGATGTAATTGATATCACACTTCTCAAAGTAGGTTTGTGACAACCTTCTTTGATAGAGATCAAAAAAATTAGACAACAAGCACAACAAATTGATCACATGACTGAGCATTATCATATATTGTTTAGGACTGATAGACTCCCTCCGAGACAAATCATACATCTCTTGAGCTTCTTCAAATAATGCAAAACATCTCAAGCACCCTAATACTATAACCCTTTTCTTGCACCTTGCCTAGTGACGCAATGCCATGACTCCAAACCTTATCAAGCCTGCTTTCCGATTTTCACGCTTTCAAACATGTTACACAACTTCATGAACAATATTGCACTCACATAGGTTCAAGGACATATTGGTCGTATAGACCAATTATTATCCTTCTACTATTCAAACTCCAATGCACCATATAAGTCTACCATAGAATCATTTTTATGTACATGCTTCTCCATACACGTTAAGCTAGACCCTTATAAGTATCATTGACCTAAATAAGGTCACTAGCCACAAGATTGAGCACAACATCAAAGCATATTCAAAATAAAAACATACCTTTTTGAAACACCTATACCACACTTGTTATCATATAATGCCATAAGAACACAAAACTCTTGCTCATGAAGCTCAAACGTTAACTTTGCTAAGCTCAAACTCTCATCACCCGAGTTCCGCAAACATCTTAAGAGACAAAAGCATCCTCAAAAATTGTCACAACATCAAATCTTCAATGTTCCTTATGATTGTCAAACCATCTTCAAGTAGAACAAGGTGTTCAAACTCGTTCCTTAAACACGGACTTGCTTCTCAAGGTTTACAATCAACTTCTATAGACCTCTTGACTATCTTTCTCAACTATGTCATACCAAGTATAATTGGCAAACACATATTTTAGCAACAAAAACTCAAAATACTCTCGATCATGGTCATATATCTCACTTGAATTTGTCTAACAACACTACATGTCTTCATAGATATCTTTTTGAGACTTATAGATAAATTTTCATACATAAACCTTTGCTTAGTTGTCACAAGTCCATAAAATTACAACACATTTTTAAGGGCTTTACACACCTCAAATAGTCCATCATGAGCATCACATGACCTGAATGAGGTCTTGAGACACAAAATTCATACATGCTTAACTATAATAGACTGACACATACCTAAACGAGGTCTTAAAACACACTCTTAACCTCCAATATTCATGTCATAGACCTTCAAGCACCGTACATACTCTTGATGCATCCTTCAAAGCAAGATAACCTTATGACAAAATAAATACTTTGCAACATGACTCCATGACTACAACTTTGTTACATAACTCCACATCTTCCTTGCATCCACTCAGGCTCCCCCTAACTTCATGCTTCGTATGAGAGATGAATGTCTCTAAGAAGCTTAATAGAGACACCCAAGTCATAGGGATCTAGAACAACATTTTGAGGAGATTTTAAGACTTCCTTTGCACAAGTGTCATAAAATTTTCATCCCTCTTTAGATCAACAACTTGCGTACAACCTTTACTTGCTCCAACAACTGACTTGACTTGATTGTTTGATTTACTCTTGGTTCCCATGCCTTTTCTTGCCTCTTCTCCTGTACTTTAGGGGCCTGAAACCTCTTGTTTTTTCTCGAAGAATTATGAAAACAAAACTTTGCAATATGACCAACATGATTATAGTTATAACACATAACTTTGTTCTTATCTCTTGAATAGTATGAACTACAAGCCCTTCCATAGTTCCATGATCCCTCATATTTGGATGACCTTCTACATTATTTTTCCTATGTCCAAAACCATTGCAACTATAACAATAAGCCATGAGAGGAATTATCATACCTTGATGCATTGGGTTGTCTAATAGACCATTGTATTTTCATAGCTCTTGAAGTTGTTCTCCATCTGATCTACCTTGGAACTTGGGCCAACAACCTCCTTACTCTAAGTAGAATCATCTTAAATCACCTCTTTGCCTTTTGGGTTCTCCATGAAAACTAGACTAGCCCTATCTCCTACATAATTTTGACTATCTAAGAGATCATCTAGATCCTTGAAGCTCTTCTCAAATATCTGAAATGATCTTTCCTTACCAACTGCTTTAGTCAATTATGCCCTTAGAGAGACCACTTCCTTTTCAAAATTGATGCACTCAGCATCCTTAACTTTTAGGATTGTAGTTATAGCATCCATTGAATCTCTAACTGTTTGATGATCTTATCATACTCATTGGTGTCATTCCAATGTTTCTCCTCAAGAACATGAATCTTTTCTTCATACTCCTTGACTTGTGCCTTGTGTTTATTGTTCTTCTTCTTCATATGCTTTAATTTTCTTGAATACACATCAAATCAGTTTCAAGATCAGCCTCTTCTTCTTTTGAATGCATACATGAGCCACCATATATAGAATCTTCATTTTTAGAGCTCCTAACTCCTTTGGACATGAATAGGAATTCATTTCCTATATCATCATGTTCAAACTTAGAATCAGAATTAGAAACACCAACATCACTACTTACCTCTGATGAGCTATAATCTTCCTTGGAGTAAAAGCTTCTCTTTGACTTCTTCTTGTCCTCAAACTTCCTAGACTTCTTCTTACCCTTATCATACTTATGGGACTTCTTGTCATCATGATGATCATCACACATTCTTTTCCCTTATGCTTGTGAGGACACTTGTTTGTAAAATTTCCAATCTCTCCATAGTTGAAACACTTGAAGGGCAATTTACCCTTATACTTTCTTGAACCTGTTTTCAACTTCTTAGTAAACATGGAAATTAATTCATCATCATCAATGTCGAAACATCATCATCTAAGATCTTCTTACCTTTTATCTTATTCTCAAATTTGAAGGTTGTTTCCTTCTTGGGGGTTTATCCACACTTGTCCTCATCTCATAAGTAGTCAAGATACCATGGAGTTCATCCATCAACATAGTACTCAGATCCTTGGCTTCTTCTATAGCTAAGACTTTAGGATCAAATTTAGGAGTGAGAGATCTCAACACCTTCTACACCACCACAACTTCTTTCACATCTTCTCTTAATCCTCTAATGGTATTGACAAATTGATCAACTCGAGAAGATATGCACCAATTGTTTCTTCTTATTTCATCTTCAAACTTTCAAACTAATTTCTATAGGTTTGGAGCTTTTCCAACTTCACCTTAGAGTCACCTTCATAGATAACTTGTAGATTATCCCACATGGGCTTAGCTATAATATATTGCATCACCTTAACAAACTCCGACTCTATTCAACCAATCCACACAAAATAACATTCATAGCTTTAGAATTGTCATTACTAGCCTTCTTACTTGCTACATTAGTTAGAGGGTTTTGAGGAATGGTGTATCCATCTACAAATAATTGACATATATTACATCCTAAAGACATGATGTGAGCTCTCATCATAATACTCCATAAAGCAAAATTTGACCCATCAAACATAAGATCTTTCTGGTGGAGGAGCCACTTTGCCGACTTGCCATTTTTTGCTTCAAAGGATCACCTCAATCTTGTTAAGTTTGCTTCAAAGGCCCTGCTTTGATACCAATTGTTTGGAAGCACAATCATTATGGAGGGGTGAATAAGTGAAAATTTCATTCATAAAAATTTCATCCATTAAGCATTGAATTAACCATTAATCATGCATCCACAAGAACATAACCATAAAAGAGAAAATGAGATCACATCAACACATGAACACAAGATGTAAGTGGGAAACCCTCAAGGGAAGAAAATCCACTGAAACATGGATTTATTTAGTAATGAATCAAATTTAGTTGAGCACTAACTTAACAAAGACACCAACCAACCAACCCCTGGGTTTAGTGAGGCACCAACCCCATAGATGACTCAACACCAAGATGAAAAGACATCTGATATGTTTTTCACCTCTAAAATTTTTCCTCAAAAACTAATGATGACACAATGAAGCTCACTCTCCTTCCTCCTTCAAATCTTCTCACTAGGTCAACTCGCTAAATATTCTTCACCAAATTTGGTTAGGTCCAATGGCCTATCACTCCAAGACCTGTAAACACTTTATAACATCTACAAACACTCTTTTCCATCTCTTTGTGGACAAAATTACCCTTTACACCTTATCTACTCTTCCTTATAGCTCGCACTTTTCATCTTATTTCACAACCAACTCAAATGATCCTTATAACATTCTTATATACCATATTTATGATTATAACACATGTAGGTCGGCCATCATAAGGAAAATACAATTAAAAAATCTTAATAACATCATAAAAATATCATCCATAAGACCATATAGGTCGTGAATATCACCTTCATACCCAAATCCTTCATTTAGGATTCAAGAAGCCCTATTGCACTAAAAAGACCTCTCTCGCCAAAAATAGAAGTTCTTGAACAAGAAACCTTAACCAAATCTCATACACTAATTATACATGTTTTATAAGAACACTAAAAAGCTCCAACAAACTAGAACGAATCAGAACCATCATCACACACCATGAAGCCACACGAGAACAAGGACAGTCATCATGCCCCAAAACTAGTCTTTAAAAATGAAGCTCAAACAAACACCAAAATACCTCAAAGCATGCAAGTGCTATATATCAATGGAAATATCATGACCTCATTGTCATTACCAAATGCACAGGATTCCATGAATTAGAATAAAGCACCTCTTAAATGATTTCGCAACCAAGTCACTGAAACTACCCAAAAATGCCCCAAAACCAGTCTTACAAAATAGACCACAACAAACCTCCAAAGGGATAAAATATGATATGAAAACATTATGGAAATGAATAATATTTCCCACTCAAACACCAATTTAGTTAACATGGTCCAATGGAGAACTTGAGCACAAAATGAATTTCTTTAGAAACTTTCATTTTTGAGTGGGGTCCACACACAACCAAAACACCTAACTTACACCTAGAGAAAGTTTGAATGAGTAATATACAACCTCAATCATCATAATTACATAGAAAATCATTTCTAGGCCACTAAGAAGAAGATATTCTCCATCACTTTAGAACTAGGGTTTTAAGAGGGTTTAAAACTAGTTTGGCTTCTTAATGATTATTCATAAATTAATGGGCCTCAATATCTGAAATAATGCCACAAAACTCAATATGGGACCTTTCTCCAACTACCATGAAGATATTGGACCACCATGCAGAGATTTCACGTGCCAATGAACAACAAAAAGTCAAATTCGAGTTAGGAATCTCACTTAAAAACTTAGGACTAAAAGGGGCATATCTTGCAAAATAATCATCATTTGAACCTAAAAATTAGACCAGACCTTCATATCAACATGCAAACACATCTCCATTGCTCACATTTTCTTAAATACACACAAAAATACAACTTCTCTTCATTAGGGCATGCTTTCTTAAGAACTAGGTCTAGGAACATACCTAAAACTCACTTTTCATGCAATATGTTCAAAGTTATGACCTCAAACTTCACCAAAATTCTAGAAACAATTTGATATAGTTATAAAACAACTAAAATTTTCATTTCCAAGCTGAGATCATACATGTACACCTCATTAGGTCACTTTGGACTTGAGAATAGGTCTAGTGTAGACCTAAAAACCATGTCTTCACCTCATATATGCGCTATGAGACACTTTTGAGTGACCCTACACCTCATACATACATGTTTCCCATACTCTCATCAAGCTTGCATAGTTGTTACATATTTTTATTCCATCATATCACATCATACATCACGACTATGCCTCCAAATTAGGCATCTTGAACATCTTTGCTTCACTAAAACTGACCTCCTCATCACTCTGGCACACTTGACAACCTGCAAGAACCTTCATCACACCTCATGACACCTCAACAACATCATCCATACATCTACAAGTCACTACCACACTCCTAGATGCCACTGCACTTCTCAAGAACCCATGAGACACCGTGTAATCTCAACAAGATACTCAACTTGACTTGACACTACCAATCAACCTTTGTGTTTCTCTCTCCTTTTGATGTTAGTGATATTGAAGACATCAATGACAACATCTCTCTTTGACATCAATTTCTACGCCCTTAACCTATTGCTTGTATTAGGATATGAGTAGCCGACTTGTGGCTTACGATATCATTTTATTATATCATTTATACTTTCTCATGCTTAATAGGTCGGCCTGGGTGATGGCCATAACATATGAATAGTATATATAGAGGATTGTAGGTAGTAGTTCATTATCATTTGAGCATTTGAGTCTTATTATATGGTTTGGAGGTTGCCCCCTCAAAGTGGCGAAGCTATTACAATTGCATATTGAGATCATTATTTTGAAATATTGTGTTATTTGGTGTTATATTGCTGCTCATAATTTGAATTATACTAGTAATTTCATTACATAAATGATAACACTACGACAACAAGAAAGTGGTGAATCATCCTTGATGGGCCTCAATTAGGAAACACATCAAAAGGAAAATCAAACACCACCCACTCATCCCCATCTTGAGTATAAGAGTCACCAACAAAACCAAGGTTCAAATAGGAGTGGGGTTAGTATATATGATTTATGGCACCATCAATACACTACCGAGTATGATATCATCGGGGATCAACTAACGCAGTCATATCATGTATAGGAATAAACAAACCTACCAATTGATGGATGCCACCCATATATAGATAGGGGCCTCATATACTCCATATATCGTGCTCAAATATCTAGAGAGAGAAAGTGAGGCCCAAACATGCACCTATAGATTAGATCAAATTTATAAGGGAGGCGAGGATTTCCTATATAGAGATAGGGCCCTTTATATAGATGGGATTTCATGGCCTCAAATCTATATATATTCTAAATATGGCCCCGTTGAGTTATATATATATTTAAATAGGGGCTCCACCACCCCATATAGAGATTGATATTTGGATTTTCCCACTCTAAACTCTCTATAAGGGGTCGAGCAAAATGAGGTTATACTATATATAGCATGATTGATCCTCTAGTCTAGTTTATTATCACATGCCCCATGAATATATGAGTTTACATTTGTCCTAGTCCATAATTATTGTCAATTACTAATTACCTAGGTGGTGGAGGCACAACTTACACATTACCCTAAACTAGGGAAGACCATCGAGATAGGCTCCTTACGCCTCACCGAGGAGGGGAAGAGAATCAACTTAGTTTATGGTTGTGACGATGTCTATGTATAGGTGGTTGGGAACATTGTAGAGGTTGGTCGGTGGTTCCTAACTCATATTATAATGAGCACTTTTTACGATGGGTAGAGATGCTTCTAAATATATTGGAATTCAAGTGCAAATTTCTTTGCTTAGGATTGTATTTGCAAATACACTAAAGAAATTCTAACAATTTTATCATTAATAACGAGTTCCAATAAAATAGTCTCATTGTTAAAGATAGCTAATTTTCTACCCTTTCATAAGTAGAAAAATAATGGCACATAAGAAATTTCATAGAAAATCAATATAATCGAGGCCATTCCACAGGATTGCCAAAAAACTTAATCACCAAGAAAAAGGTTGTAGGTGGAAACGCCTAAAAAGGTCATGGATTAAACATCAGTCTAACTAGGCCCAATGACAAAACCAAAAGATGTGTTTAAAGGATTCAAATAGAGCACAAGTTAGACATTGCATAGATGGGCCAAAATGACTAAGACACTCTGCAAGGGGCAAACCCTAATATGTAAGACACTAGAGAAAATGAGCTAATTTATGCTCTGACTTAGCAGACCAAACTCTGTTAAGTGGGGAAATCCAAGTACAAGGAGGAGACATAAGTTTTCATCATTTTTTCAGTTTGTAAAGTGGTGAGGATAAAGGACTTGTAATTTGATGAAGTAACTCGAGAGAGTAACATTTGAAAGTCATGTCACAATTTTATCTCCAATTTTTCCACCAAACCTATGGTGGTTGTATTCCATGTTTATGTAACATCACATTAGTTATGAGGTTGTGAATATGAGTAATGATAGGAAAATCAAAAGATTGAAGATGAGATTTTCACCGTAGATCTTATAAAGCAATATAGTCCCTAAAAGACACCAAGTATTGAATAATGGAAATGTCCATACAAAATAGCCTAAGAATTTTGATACGACGTTTCTCGACCAGGGGAATGGTATAAGAGGATGCAATAGGAGACCATCAAATGTTATGATCATTGAAATATTTTTTTTGTCAGAACCCATCTCCAATCCACTTAAAGTGTGGCTTGACAAATTCAATGGTTTTCTATATGCTTTTGGCAAAAAAAGATCCCTTATTTTTTTATAGGCACGATGATGATCAAGAGTGTGTAAAATCCAACATTCATCCAACATGATTTTCCATATGAGACAAACGTTGATATGTAATGTCATAGAGGAATTTTCTAAGCTTCTTATCCTTCCACCCATGTACAACCCACTTACCATAGGGACCCGGACTTTGGCGATGAATTTGATAATGCCCATGTCGGCTTTTTCCTATGGTAAGAAACAAATGTTACAAGTTTATTAACCCTGAATCAATTCTAATACATTAATCTAATTGATTTATTTACAAGTAAAATAATAATAGATTTATTTACAAGTTATACAATGGAAAGTAGACTCTTCGTAAACGTGTCAAAGTGAGAAAGCAATTAGAAATGTAATTAGGGTTAGAAAGGTGACTTGGATGATTCAAATCACTCTTAGGTCATGTCATTTCCAGATATGGGACGTATGAAAAATTCTAAGTGAACTTAAATCAATCATTTCTCACTCCAACCATGTACGGATAAGACCATATAAAGGTCAAGACCGGATTCTACAAACCGACCATATTTTACTAACTTGACTGTTAGATTCGCATAATTCTATTTTTTCTTGTGTCATTTCACTACCACTTGTATCGCACTTTTGTATCTTTAGATTATCCTATAACCCTAGTTTTCACACATGTACCTATAAAACAAACCCAACTTCCTACAACAACCTCATGGCTTCATTAGATCTAAAAATATAAGATGCAAATGTTTGAGCTAAATTAACCTCAAAAACCACCCTATTTGTGAGTCATCAAGTGTTGTACTACATTTCGGACTCAATGTGGTTCTCTAGTGAGTTGCACGAGTGTGCTTGCAATCTAAACCCTTGACCTAACTTTGCCCTTGGGCTTCCACACCAATAGTAGGTTATGTTACTTTGCTCCCATAGAAACTCTTGTGTGCATATATTAAAAGCAAATTTATGTCCTCCTATATTGTGATATGTAATATGAAGACAATATTCTTACTTCCTTACCTCAATATTTGGTATATAGATAGGTGTTTGTTAAATACTAAATGCTTAAGGTGAACTTGTATATATAAGAGTCTATTACTTTGAAATTTGAATCTTAGTGGCACACAAATCTAACCAAAATCGTAAGATGAAAAATAGACAAAATTACAAAGAGACCCAACAAGTGAAAAGAACCTAAAACTCAAAAGGGCCAACATTGTACATATAAGTTAGGATTGTACCACACCCGACCAATTTGTAGAGTGTTGGACCAAAATAGCCAAAAGTCAAATAAATCATCGAAAAGTCCAAAGAAATGTGTGAAGCAAAATAAAAATATAAACAAGTATTAAATAAGTCATAAATCAGTGGATAAATTGAGCAATGTAAAAGTAAAACAACAAGGAATGCGCTATTAAAACCTAGTTTCATTGTCTCGCACTCCACACACATAAATTTTTCCAAAAGTATGATGTAATAATGATTGTGTTTATGTTTTAGTGTCTACATTTACCCCCTCATGTTAATGAATAAAATTTATAAGTTTTAAATGGGAAGAAGAGTGCCTGATAGTGCATAAGCATGGGAGGCTATTAGACGTGTTGACATAGTAACCAAAATGTGGTGAAAAAGGTAGGCAACCAATGCGAGATATAAGGAGTAGTGTGTTCTAAGTGTTGAAGGGTTAATAGATGTAAAAGGTGTATTTGGAGACATGGACATTTTAACTTCACATTCTTGGAGAGAAGGGGCTCATCAATCCCCAACAAGTGTTTGATGATTACGTGGGAATTGAGTTCCCCGACACCATGGGAAGAGTGTCACAAGGCATCCTGATTGGCCCCTAAAATAACGCTTCCCATATTGTGAGACCGTAACACTACAAATGGATCTAAGTCCCATTTTTAAACAACAAACCTTACACAATCGTCAATATGCATTATATGGGTGTACTCTAGTAATTATAGTATCGATAACTTATAGATTTCAATAGGGTGTTCTTACCCAAAAATTTGTAATAAACGTGGTTGTATATTTATTTGTAACTTAGTGTTTAGTGGATCCTTTTTCTAGAGTTTACTATTCAATATTTTCAGTTTTTATATCAATTTATACAAGAGAGAGGATGGCCTTGCATATTCGATTACAACTTAGTAACTTAATATTAAAGGCATCTTTGAATCCATAGTTAATTGCTTGGTCTTTAGGTTTTTCATAATGATTAGTACAATGAGGGGAGGGCCTTGCTTAGCCAACCCATATGGTTGCCCACCTTTTAATGAAAGGGATGATAACAAACAAAATCACTTTAGATGAAAGTAAGTGTTTAATACGAGAATTGAATGTGTGTCATCGTAGTTGAATAGAGTGCGAGAATAAGAGTTGTTTATAGAAATTGGATTGACATTGTGTAGCATTTAAGTGTCAAAAGAAAATTATTGATCAAACATATTAAGTACATCAATGTAAAGCATAAAGTACATAGTGTAGCTATGAATGATAGATGGTGTCCGAAAGATTAGTATTACACCGTAGAAGTTTTCTAAACAGAGATTATGTGTTGATTGAGTAGAATAAAAGAGCATCAAGTTTGCGACGGAGAGTGACTTAGAAAAAGTGTTGTAGTAAGAACATAGGCATATAATATGTAAATAACATTGTGCAAAAATATGATTGTTGAACCAAAATAAAGTTTGAATAAAGTGTCATCATGTTTTAGTATGGAAATAAGGGAAACAATGATCCCAATGCCGCAAACAACACAAATATCGAGGAGTACAACAATTTGAAGTATTAAGTAGTTGATAGAAGTTGGTCATGTTACGTGACTATATGCTCAAAGGGGTCCATTTATTATAGATGGTGTAGTAGAAATTTTGAATAGTAATTTCATTATTACTATGACTTATAGTGACTTGTGTTCGAGAGAGATATAATATTGCATGCTAGAGAGGTCTTACACTTGTAATTTGATTGCAAGATCTCATTCAAGTGTAGATAGTTGATGAGCCTGGTAAGTGGTGGAAACTTGTGATTTCATTGAAAATAGTATCGATTTTCAATATTTTTTTATAAATTGCTAATTTTGAGACTATGAAAGTATGTAGGATCGAATGGTGCCTTTTTGACTTTGGGGTTAGAAGCATACCATTTTATATGTGCTTAAGCCTAAATTATATGCCCCTAACCGAGTATTGGAAATAGTGAATGAAATTAATGTATAGTTGTAAATTTTGATAATTAACATGTTATTTGATTAGTGCATAGTTTTATTTGACAATGAATGATCTAATACATGTTTTAACGGGTTTATGATTCCAAAGAGATGTGCATCTAAGAGAGTTTCAAGGTGGTCATCATATGGAGATGCTTCTTGGCTGCTTCTTGGCTCGAGTTCTTGATGTGGATGGTTAGGATGTGTTGAACAAGGTCATTTTGTGGCATGTAGCTAGATTAGGGGAAATGCCCCCAAATATGCATTTGTTCGCCACGTTGTGTGAGTGGTGGAACCTGGATACTTGTACATTTTGGCTCCCACATGGGAGATGGTTGTGTCATTAGAGAAGTATGGTGGGATTCCTAACCAAAGAAAGTTCCAAGAAGCGATGAACTTCCTAGGAAGGATGTAAACCCACTTGTTTAGAAAATTGGTTGAAAATAAGGAATGGGTAACATACAAAAGATAACTAGAAAAAATGTTCACAGATATGCTAAAAAGAGATTAGATAATTCATACCATGATAAATTAAGATAAATAATGCAATCTAGACAGAGGTCGATGACAACTAAAATAGTCGGTGGTGATCTACAACAATCACTTTGGCAATCGAGAACAAAGAAAATCAAAGGGTTTTAACAACGAGATCTGGACTAGGCTATTGGATTCATAAGATGTTTTGAATTAAACACAAGGACACGTGAAGTAGAAAAATTGCATGTAGGTGTGATAAATAGATAAAAATGCGGTTGGGGGTAAAGGAGGTCGACGGTGACAGAGGTAGTCAACCACGACTATGAAAAAAAGTGAGGTATTGGGATGTATGTTAGGAAGAACACAAAGATTGAAGTATCCTGGGTGTTACAGGACAGAGAGAGTGATAGTAAAAGGGACATGATGTAGGAAAACAAATCATGCAGATTGGGTCAATGGCGGCCGGGAACAATCAACGACGACTAAGGCTAACTTAGGCCTTAGCAAGGGTTGATGGGTGAGGGAGAGAGAGTGATAGTAAAAGGGACATGATGTAGGAAAACAAATCATGCAGATTGGGTCAATGGCGACCAGGAACAATCAACGCACGACTAAGGCTAACTTAGGCCTTAGCAAGGGTTGATGGGTGATGTATGTATGATAAAGAAGCTAAGATAATTAATAAAAAATAACACCAAGTAGTTCCAATAACAAAGCTAATATAACATAAACACCATGATAAAGCCATTAAAAGGAAAAGCTTAACTAATGCATCTAATATTAAAAACATGAAATGCAAACCATCCTTTGATATTTTTGATGGGCTTTAGATTGTAGGAACTCCTTTAGTGAGCCGAACGTAGCTACATGCGATCAAAGGAAATTCTCAATGGAAGGGAAGAGATCTCACTAATATGACTTGATTGTCATGTATGGTTCTTCTCATACTACTCTTTGCAAGTAGAAGATAGAAATGATTGCTTGATCAATAAGTTTTCAAGATTGAAATGCTCTTATCATATGCTAATGTCTTACAAGGACATGGTGTAAATTTGGACAAGGTCTACTAGGTTCTTTATTTAACTTTCCAATTTTGGAGAAGCTCACAACCTAGTGAATGTGGGATAAAGGTAATGTCGAGTTAGAAAGGCATAAATATGATTAGAAGAGATTAATTAGTGATTAACAACTCATGGGAGTTGAAGGTGATTTAATTAATCAACTACGATTAATTAATAGGCCAAATTAAGCTTATAGAAGCCATTTGGAGATGATTTAGAAGGAAAATAGTAGATTTAGAAGGGCTTGAATGGGATATTTAACTAATAAGAAGGTTTATTAGTTAAATACTAGATTAAAAGGCTTAATTAATTAAAAGAGGATTATAACTAACGAAGTGTCGTTAATTGTCATCTAAGATGGGGAAGGTAGTTAATTAAGGAAGTGTCGTTAATTGACTAAAATGAAGGGAATGTTAGCTAATTAGCGGGAAATCCCTAATTATAATGAAATGACGAGAAAGAGGATAATTAGTGTAATTTTAGTATTAAAATTATGTAGTCAAATTTAAGTGTCTACATTTGCCCCTCTTTGATGTGGTGTAGCGCGAGTGACGCCACTTCAAAGATAGTAGACAATCGTTCATCCTACTAATTTTTCTTCTACTCCTTCAAATTGTCTAAACTTGTCTACTATCTTTGAAATGGCGTTGCTTGCGCTACACCACATCAAAGAGGGGCAAATGTAGACACCTAAATCTGACTACACAGTTTTAATACTAAAATTGCACTAATTATCCTCTTTCCCATCATTTCATTATAATTAGTGATTTCCCACTAATTAGCTAACATTCCCCTTCATTTCGGTCAATTAACGACACTTCGTTAATTAACTAGCCTTCCCCCATCTTGGATGCCAATTAACGACACTTCATTAGTTATAATCCTCTTTTAATTAATTAATTAACCATTATTAATTAATTAATCCTTTCAATCTCGTATTTACAATAAACCTTCTTATTAGTTAAATCCCCCTTTCAAACTCTTCAAAATATACTATTTTCCTTCTAAATCATCTCCAAATGGCTTCTATAAGCTTAATTTGGCCTATTAATTAATCCTAGTTGATTAATTAAATCACCTCCAACTCCCATGAGTTGCTAATCACTAATTAATCTCTTTTAATCATACTTATCCCTTTCTAATTCTACATTCCCTTTATTCCATATTCATTAAGTTAAGCTTCTCCAAAACTAGAAAGCTATATAAAGAACCTAGTACACCTTGTCTAAATTTACACCATGTCCTTGTAAGACATTTGCATATGATAAGAGCATTTCAATCTTGGAAGGCTTATTGATCAAGCAACCATTTCTATCTTCTACTTGGCAAAGAGTAGTAAGAGAAGAACTTAACATGACAATTAAGTCATATAAGTGAGATCTCTTCCTCTTCCATGGAGAATTTCCTTTGATTGCACGTAGCTACGTTCGACTCACTAAAGGAGTACCTACAATTACAAAGCACATCCAAATATCAAAGGATTGGTTTTGCATTTAATGTTTTAATGTTTGATGCATATTAGTTAAGCTTTTCCTTTCTAGCTTTATCATGATGTTTATGTTGTTGATTAACTAAGTTAGGAATATATTTGGTGTTAGTTTCCTTTCATTAACTTATATTAATTCAATCACATGCATACATGTATGACCTACTTAGATATAATAGGATAACCCAAACAAGGTGTTAAATTGAAGAAGGACCCCCTGCTAGCAAGAGAGGGTTGCAATCTAGGAAAAGTCAAGGTAGGGACAAACGGGTAGAGGGGAGGTGGTGTTGGATTTGACGATGACCAAACATGGTGTGTCATAGGGCAAGATGATGGGTTGGATAGAAGTGCCCCGAGTCAAAAGTGCAACCAAGAGGGAAGGGTGGAGTGAAAGGACACATGCGAGGGGAATGCGAGTCACAATAATGATTAAGCAGCGGTGGCTGAGCACATAAAGTCACAAGTGATTAAATTAAAATAGAATATATTAACATAATCGATCTTTATAGCAGTAGTAAACAATGGATAAACAAATATTGAAATACACCCAAGAAACTAAATAAATGAAATGTAAAAACCTAATGTACAAAGAGGGTTGGAAGGCCTTAGTTGATTCAAAGATGTCACATGATGTATCATGTGGAGACAGGCTAGGCAGGCGAAACGAGACCATTGCATATGAGCTCATAAAAGTACATATTTGAGTTGTCAGCCACACTAGGTAACTGAAGAAAAATAGGAGTGCCCCTATCTAAGATCTGGTTGCCCTGGTCTATGGAAATGACCAGAAACCTCCTCCGAGATGTCTTTGAATGATCATCTGTGTTTGCTTCTGTCGTGTGAATGTCGATGAACTCTGCTGGATGTCGCTACAAATTAGAGATGGAGGAAATAACTGTAAAACCCCAAGCAAAGCATCAAAAACCTAAAAAAGAAAGATGCATATGAAGGATTCGGGCTATCCTCGGTGGCACAATGGTGGACTTACTAATTGAGTGGTGCACTACATCTTTGACCCAATGTAGTTCTAGGTGTGTGCGTGAAAATCATGCTCTTGTGCCATTCACACTTTATGAGTAGTGAGCAATCACTAGATGTAGAATGTAAATAAATGGTGCGTGTAATAGAATAAACTCCCCTCCTATGAATTGTGATGCAGATGAACCAACCTTTGTCCCTTGCGATGGAGCTAGATGGATGCAAATGGAGCTCTAGATGCCTTTGATGGATGCAACCTTAGGTGGTGATCGTAAGTTCTTAGTGCTTAGTCCTTTGTTATGGTCTCCTAACTTTATATTTATATGGTTCTATTGATCTAATTTTGTAATTAACCTCGAAAAGGCCAACCACCAAAAATATAGCAAGCTCAAACGACTAGAAAGTGCCAAAAAGTGAGAGCAAAGTGCAAAGAGGATCGGGGGTCCCGAGAGGGGATCGGGGCACAGGGTGCCCTAGTCTTGACTGGGCACCCGGTCAAGAATAGGGAAAAAGTAATATGAAAAAAGCAGACTAGGCAAGTGTGGGTGAAAGATCGAAGTCAACAAAACGGTGAAGTAAAATGGCAAAGACATGGGTTAATTAGTACTCTTTTTCACTCAAAAATCATATAAATAGTAGTATGCGACGGGACTAAATAATTACCCAAAGTGTGTGATTTAGTATCTATAGTAAGGAGGAAGAAGGAGAGGTGGAGTGATGCGGTGACAATATTAATTTGGAGGGAGGAGGTAAAATGGTGGGTCGTGGGTCCCACCATGGTTACCAAAGTGTATACCTCTATTTAGAACATCCTGCAAGATGTATTAATTGACATATTACCAAATCTCAAATCAATGCTACTAAATAAAAATGGGCTTACGCCACCACCATTGAATGTGTGAGGGAAAATTATAGGCCCTTTTGTTGAATAAAGTGGTTTGAAATCTCCAATTTTGAATCTAAATCTGTAATAAAAGACACTTAAAAAATGTTAGTTATTTTTTGGTGGCTATGGGACCTACCTAAGCTAAAGTAACCAACGAGTTTAGGTTTCACTTGGTCCAATGAAAAAAAATAAAAAAAATTAGGTGTCATTTGACCCTACTACACTCAAAAGAGAGTGACATGAATGGTGTCTCGAGGTGGCACACTACTCATATGTACTAAGGGTGTAACTGCAGACGTAAAGTAAAACCATCCACCCACGTAATCACACCAATGTAAATAGATCTAGATTCCAAATGTATAAATTCATGAAAGTTCAAAAGGAATGAAGTACACCCATACCCCCACTATACAATATATTAGTGCTTTTGAAACTTTTTAAAATGTAGAAATAGTGATGTTAATACTTGTGTCCTTGTGCCATTATTGGAGATTTTGAATTGCAAATGAACTATGTGCCTTATAATTTGTTATAAGATACAATGAACTCTATGCTAAAGTATGTATTTATCCCTCAACCTATATAAGAGACCTCTAAAAATTACATTATCTCAAAAAAATCAAATTAGGTGTCAAACGTTGCGAGGACAATACCATCCATAAGGGACAAGTAACATCCAAGCAGTTTTGTCCATGTTGTATGGTTCCATCCAGATTGAAACTATGTAAATGCTCTTCATTTATACTTGTAATTGTACAGTGTAACCTATTCCATTGTATTATGAACTCTATAATCTCATTGTGTGCCTAAACCACATTGATATTCTTATAAATATCCCATTGAATGCCACCTCTTTTGAGGTGAGTGATATAGATTTTATTTCACTCAACCTAAAAGAATCAAAGTGTGATCATGTCAAATATAACATATAATCATCATTAGAACACATATAAGATAACTTTAGGGGGTGACCATGTAGAACACGGCCCTACGGGAGAGTGCATGATATAAATCATGGCACAGTGAGATATCACACACAACAAGCATATAAGTATACAAATATATGAACACATCAACATAAAATTACAACATCAATGTCACACATAATGTCATATAGAAATCCAAGGGATACATATAACGAGACACAATAGTGTCTTGCACACAAAGAAGGTCTAAAATGGAATACAAGAAAGGCTATTGAGTCCATAAACAAGGGACACATGAGTGTTACACATATGCACATAGATTGGAAGAGGTTTGCTCACACAAGACAAATAGATAAGTGATCCAATGTGTAATGATAAAAAAAGATAGTAGCTAGTGAGCACATGATACAAAATATACTAGTCCTACACAATCCACATGTGTTAGTCTTAAAAAACCAAATAAATAGTATATACCGAACTTATAATATAAGTATAACTAGGTCATGTGAAAGAGCACCACCATGTAATATATGGAACAATGGAACCCGATATTGTAGAAGATGCCCCATATCGGGAAGGACACTGGGTAAGAGGAAAATTTCAACATCTATGATCATATCGAGTCCTATGTATCAAGAATCATGCTCATTCCCTATGAAATACATACATATATAAAATATAGAATATATCATCAACCAAACCATTTGAAAATCAACGTATATTAAGTAGAAAATAGTAAATAAAATCATTCTAAAGTCTTGATTTTGTTTTTTTACTATTTGAATGTTTTTAGTATTTGTATTTATTCAAAATTGTTTGAAGGCACATGATTAATTGAGTAGAGCCTCATTAAGGTCAAATGTATTTGGTTTATGATCAACCAAATGATAAAGCCTATGAAGGAAAGAAATATTAAGGTGACCATCTGCTTTGAAGCTAAAGTAGATTTGCAATGAATTCCTTATCAATATTGGGGGTGCTTTGTTGTGACGAGGTTTTTGCCAATGTGCCATTTTTTGGACGTTCATTATAAAAATCACATGAAATAGTGATTATAGTGCCATTATGAGGGAATAAAAGGTAATATCTTATCAATATTTATAATATCTCCCATGTGTCGTAACTATGGTTTGCCTTAACAAATCTTGTCTAGCTATATAATTTTGTACACCACTAACATTGTTTATAATATGCATAAGCTACGAAATAAAGATGATGATAAATCCAATATATGTGGGGAATCAATATTCATATGTAACGTTTGACATGGTATAACCAAGTTCATGTTATGTCTCACTAGTTCATGTATTGTGTTACTCGTTCTTATCGATTGAGACATGTTCCAAATACTTTCCATTGACATAAAAATAATTGTAAAAATATGATAACATCGATAAGTACGTAGGTCACATTGATCAAGATATGGCCGCTTAAGCGGTAGTTGTACCTTTCCTAAATTTTCCTTAATTAAATAATTGTACCCCAATCCTCCATCCTTTAGATTTTAGATATTAATGTGTGGTAATTATTAGCATCACAACTAAAAATATGAGGGTAGTCATGGAAGGGTTCACTGGTTGCCTAGATAGTATGCTAACCGTGAGATGATGCACTGATAGGTAGCAATGGTAAACCACAATCAAGTAATAAACACAAGAGATCTCATGGTGTGTCTAGGTTTTTAGAAATGGTAATAGAGCTAGAAGTGGAAATAAAATCAAGAGTATTTACCGAATAGTGCATAAGGCGTGGATTTTTAATGTGTAGCTATTTCTATACCTCAAACATTCTCGTATTTAATGAACATATAACTCGAAGGTGAGTAAATAGGTGCAAGGAGAATGATATTACAAGTGTGAGTGGACAATATTGTTTGTTATGGACCAATACATTTTTAGAAGGATAAGTATTCTTATTATCAGTCATATGATAATTAACTTAATCGTACTCCAAGCCCAATATGTTAGAAATGATGAAGGACCGAGAGGGGGTGAATCAATCATGCAATAAAATTTTACTTTTCTATTTCAACCCTCGAGCTCATACACACCCTCATAAACCACAAATATGAATGTTTGATCATCATATACATAGTTCAACATGAAATGCATACAAGATAAGAACAAAAGATCTACTCGAGCCTTTCGTATTGACATTCAGAATGGAGCATAATCACTTGATCCTCGTCAATAGTTTACAAGATACAAACAAGAGCTCATAGTTACTATATCGACATCAACATGGTGTGACAATAAAATTCAACTACAAAACAATAAGAATATTCTCCTTCAACATTTTTTTATTACAGATATTTCATCTTCTTCATCCAACCACAACCATACTGATCATGAAAAAAACTTCCGGGAGTTTTGTTATTACCAAGTGATTTAAGGGGTGTGAAGCCTTAATCAACAACTTAGGGTCAATTAGGAGGCTACGATAATCTTTTGAAGCTTGTTAATATGTTTTGGAGGTGAATGGGGTGATTTTGAGTGGTTGGAAGAGGGTTTGAGTCAATACTAGGGTATATTGACCAAAACAAGGGCAAAATAGGTTTAATTAGCTAATAAACGCTAATTATCTGTTTTGAAGAGGATTTTGACTTACAATTCACCGTAAAGTGGCATCCGAATGTGAAAGGGTTACACAATCAACAAAGCGCTGTTAATTGGCTAAAGTGGTGAGAAACGTTAGTTAATTAGCAAAGATCACTAATTATAATGGAATTGGGAAGAATATGAGTGATTTAAGTGCATTTTGGAAATAAGATTGCAAAAGTGAAATTTAGGTGTCTACATTTCCTCCTGTTTGAGGTGAAGTTAATTACTTCACTTCAAACATAGTAGACAAACATAAACATGTAAAATTTTGAAGAAAAAGTAGTAGGATGAAGGATGCCCCTCGAGTGTCGATGGGGTGATAGAAGAAGTCTATTGACAATCGAAATGGATAAAAGAAAATAGGTTAGAACAGGCGTGAAACCCTTGGTTATTTAGAAGGGAGAAAAATAGGGATAAACGTGGTTGTTTATTACCGGGTGATTTAGAAGAAAAATGAGTAGTGATAATAAATTATAATGGAGAATATAGGACAAGCCCAATCTTTGCATCCAACATTTAAATAAGCAACCTGATTATATCATTTTTCCCCTAGGTCTACATCATTGACCTTTATTTAAAATAAACAAAGTGTAAGATAACATGAAAAGCTAAATCACTAACAATTGTTTACTGCTAAAAATATGTAAGTCCATGTAACATACATTATGCAATGCAATACGAGAAAGTAAAATGATATTTAGCTCCATGCAACATACAAAATGCAATGCAATACGAGAAAGTAAACCAGCTAACCTAACAGAGAAACTAGTACAATCACATGTACTCAAACAAACAACATTTAAGACAATTGCACCAATGTTTTTGTTATCAAGCTACGATTCTGAATGTTCATGTTGTAATGACAAGGGTTAAAAATGATGCCCCAAGAAATAACACATGCAAGGGAAAAATGGAGGACACAAGTAGTCCCATGGAAAAGCTTTCGTGCACTATGACACAATCCCTGACAACTCATTGTTGCACAGGAGGACCGACATAGCATGCAACCTAGCTTTTGTTAATGGATGTAGATCATGATGATCCATAAGTCGTTTGAGACTAGAACAAACAATAACCTTAGAAAGATGTTTTTATAGGACAAATTTCAATGTTCAAGGATAATGCAAGTGATACAAGCTTCAGATGTATGCACGTTGTTTACCAATTTTTGTAGAATTTTGATTTTTTTGGATTTTTAATAATTTTACCATCAATTTTTTTATTTTTGAAACATATTTGAATGTTTTTGATTTTCTAGAAGTTTTCTGAAGCTATGTATAGGAAATGAAGAAATTTGGATGCCCCCAATGACAAATGGGATGTACAAGGGTAGAATGCCATGCGCATGCGTAAGAAAGTGAAGATGTGAAAATTCCCCAGCGTTAGATAGGAATATACAAAGGCAAACTCTTCACGCACAAAAGATGGATCAAGGCCAATATGGATAGGTTCAACACGATGATGAACGTAACCCAATGACATGCTAGGAAGGAGCAAGGATGCCCCCAGCGTAAGCTGGCCAAGAAGCACATGATAGAAAAAAGTGGAAGATTGATTTTGTGAAGGGGACAAAGGTGTCCGCAAACATGGCAAAAAGAAAATCTTATACACATGGATGTTTTGAACGAAGTAGAAGAACAACGTGAATGTTGTGAATGTAGCTTAGAAGCCTCATGATGAAGAAGCGGTTAGCCAAAGGCACGAATCGTGAGACAAGATACAGACTAGAGTAAGAGTCTGAACAAGGTATAAAAAAAGACATTTGGTAACATATTAATCATGTTTTCTCATTGAGATCAAGTGTGTGCATGTGGAAATTTATTACCTCTTGGAGGGAAGATTTGATAGACAACAAGGGAAGACACCCTAGCCAATGCATGGGAATAATTTATTTTTCAAAGTTGATTTTTGTCTTGTGAATGGATTGTAGAAGGTGAGTTGTGCATTTCTCCACCGCCATTCGGGCATCCATAGTCCCAATAGAGATGCATTTGATTCTAATCACAACATTTCTCTCTTGTGAGTTAGGCATCCATAGCCTTGGTAGAGATTATTGGAAATACCCAAAGAGAGAGTTATATATTAATTTGTTTTTGCTTTTAGAGGTGCTTTTGACTTTGTGCTTTTGATTTGATTGATTCTTTTACTTTCGAAAACTTATTTCAACTCTCTTGTTTGACAAGGGTTTAAAAACCACCGATGGCTTGATGGAAGGAGGTGGAAGTGATTGCGATGGAGACATTGGCTAGTGTCGAAAAATATGTCCAAAATTTCTTCGCAACAAGTTTTTTAGATGTTGATTGTGATAGGATCTCTATGAGGTCAGTCGTTCTTTAATTTACCAAGGTGATAAAAGACCAAGGTCAAACGGATACCATAGAAATAAATGTCGCAAGATGCGTGCGTGCAAATTAGCTAGCCAAAATATCATCGAAGGGATGAAAATGGTAGGAAGACTTGTAGAAGAATAAAAAATAAGGGAATAAATAACATCTATGTGTATGTAATACTGATTGCAATGTGTGTTTGTTTACATTTGATTTTTTGAAATGTGTTTTTTTTTTTTTGTGTTTTTGAATTTTTTTGAAAGGTGGGACCGACAAGGTCACTTGGCATGATAAGATCCAACAACAATGTTAGCAATTTCCTTGATAAGGAATACTAGGCATGTTTTCTTATCAAGAGTCGTATTATCCCCGATCTTAATGATCATGGTGAGCTCATACTCAATAGATGATTGTGTTTTATTGTGAAATGTGGATTTTGTATTTGGGATATTGAGGTCCCTATCCAGAGGTTTATGCACTTTATGCCATACTTGATGGGTGCGTTGATGTGCATTTTTAAGTGCGTTTGATTATGAACTTTAAGATTTTTAAATTGTTGCGAGCTTTAGAGCTCTTAGAATTTTGATTTGAGCTCTCTGTTGAAGGAACCGTTTTGGTTTCCTATAAGCTACTACGTGACTTGTCGATCTCGAGAAGTGGGAGAAGAAAGTGGACGAATAGAATTGATGTGAGGAATGATAGTGGGCTTGCCACAATCATTGATAGAAGGAAAATGTGATGGACGTGAAGGGTACGGTCCAAGAATTGAAGAGAATGGGCTACTAGGAGGTGTCCCATAGGTTGAAGCTAAAGGACTACAAGGATGTGGCCCTAAGATTAAAGATGAAGGACTTCCTAGTGGTGTCCCATAGATAAAAGATAATGGGCTATTAGGACGTGGCCCAAGAATCGAAGATGAGGGACTTCTAATACGTGCCCCTAGTATAGACGAAGATGGGCTGCCAAGAGGTGAGCCACATATAGAGGATGTGGGGCTACTTGGAGGTGGCCCACATATAGAAGAAGACGATGGGCTACCAGGTGGTGACCCAAGGTAAGATTGCGATGGAGGAATCCTGATAGATAAATAATGATGTGAAGAAAATATAGGATCTTCCTTAGTATTATGAAAAAGGAATCAATTTCTTCTTCCCAATATGCAAGCATATTGAAGTCAAGATTAAATCCTTGATTGTAATCCTCTAAGGGAATGCCATCATGTGACCCCAGGAATTTTGTGATCATCTCCTCATCTTGAGATGAATCGATCGGTAGGGGTATTTGTTCTTTTACCATAGGAGGTTGATTAGAAGAAATGGGTCCAACTGGTGTGGAAGATTGAGAAGATGATGACTCAAGAGATGAATTTGGATTCACTAGATCTTCAATGGAGGAAGAGTTTGTCGAGGCGGTGAATAAGGGAGGTCCTATAAAGTAAGGGAGGACTGTGGCTCAAGAACTAAATTAGAATTTTTATAATATCTAGGTGAATCTGAAGAATTAGAATAATAGTCTAGATCAAAGTCAGAAGAAGAGTGGGAAAACTGAATAATAAATTGGATCAAAAGTGTCCAAATCATACCACCGACTATGAGATGAAGGTGGGGAATGGGGTACCCGAATGGGCTCTCTAGCACGAAGAATAAAACGAGGTCTAGTTGTGATAGGCATCCTTTGATGGGAATGTTGAAACCTAGGTTCCTTCTTGTCACAAGTATGTGGGCGTGTGATAATCGGTCTTTGTTTGCACATACCTAGACATAGATAGTCCAGGATATCACAGGGGTTATTGTGTTGACATTTTCAACAGGTGTATCTACACAACCAATGAGGGCATCAAAATGATTCTCCTCATTAGACACATAATTAACATTCTTGTCCCGATTATGTTTAGGAAGAGTCTTCATATTGGGGGATTTGTTAGGAGTGGATGAATCCATCTCCACATCGCCACTTTCGATTAAGTCTTGGATGTAGTGCTACAACTTCAAACACTTATTTGTTTTGTGACCTTTAATGTGGTGGAATTGGCAATATTCATTATCTCTAAACCATGATGGATTAGGTGCATCATCGTCGTAAGGTATAATTTCGGGATATCTAACCATATTGACCGCTTCTAGCTCTTTTAGTATTGACGACATTGAGTCTGAAAGAGGAGTGAAAGCATGACGTTTATACTCTGTAGGTGGAGCTCCCTTTGCGAGCTTCAAAGGTGTGTAGTTTTGAATGACTTGTACTCTTTTATTGTCAACTATTCCATCATTAACAATGTTTTTGTTCTTATTAGGAACAAAATTTGGCTTGTCATTGGTCTTGGAATCATTATGATCTCTTGAAAAGGGCTTTAGGGTCCCTCTATTTAACAATTCCTTTTCAATTTGACTCCCTTTTTCTATTACCTCTTCAAATGTGTTGCCACAATGCATTTGCAAGTGGAATGTAATGTCTGGATGGAGGTTGGGAACAAATATGCCTATCAGTTGTTTTTGGGTATGGAGTAAGGAAAATGGCTAGCTAACCCTCTCCATCATTGTAAAAATGCAGTGAATTTTTCGTTATTTCGTTGCTTGGCATTGCAGAGATCTAACATGGTAATGTCATTTTCTATATTGAAAGAGAAGTGTCATACGAAACTCTCTGCTAGTTTTGGCCATGTTGATATGGATCCCTTAGGGATATGCACAAACCATTCTAGCGCCATTGTTCCTAAACTTCGTGGAAACAAGTGCATAAGATAATTGTCGTTGAATGCCACCTCTTGACATGTCATATAGAAGTCCTTTATATGATCACGAGGGTCACCTTTTCCCTTATATTTATCAAATTTTGGAAAATAAAAATGTCTTGGGAAAGGTACCTGTAACATGGCTTTGTCAAATGGGTAAGGACATAACTCGTCAAACTGATACTTCTTTTTATTGCTACTGGTTTGGCCCTCTTGCAATGCTTGAAGGGTGTTCTTCATTGTTGACCACTCTTGATTAAAAAGTGGATCTTGCGTGGGTGGCGGCATAGATCTATACAAATAGTTAAGCCTAGGTGTATGCCCACCCCGATTTGTTGCGATAATCTCTTCATAAGGATCTCTTTGTGCCTCTCGTTCGAGCAGTGTTTATTGTGATTTCGTAAAACGAAGCTTTAGGTTTTTCCTTTGGTATAGTTTGTTTCACAATTTTGGTTTTTCCTTTTGTATATACGAAGCCAAACTTGCCAATTGATGAGTGAGGGCTTGGACCTGTTGTTCTAATGTAACCTCTTTAATAGGTATTTCATGATGATCTTCATTAGGAGGAGGTTGTGCATGATGAACATGTTCTTCATGGTCTTTGCAACAAATTTTAATAGGAGGAAAATGATAGTCTCCATCATTTTCAAATAGTATCTCCTCATTATCTAGTCGTGCAGAAGTAGAGGCATGACCTGGATTTAAAATTTCGTTAAGAGTGCGACGAGGGAGGTCTACTTCTTCTCCCCGAACCATGTCGCGATAAGAGAAGGGTCTATTGTGGAAGGTAATTTGGCTCCTAGTTCCACAACCCGCATAAGAACTTCATGTTTGTTATGAAAATGTAGTCATCAAAATGGGCGAGAATGAAGCTCTGCATCCACGCAAGGAGACTCCTCCTCTCCACCACTATGGTCAACCATGAGATTATCCTCCAAAAGAGGGTTGTCACCTCCAAATATATTGGCTTCTAACTTTTGTGACCCCATTCTTGTAGTAGGCATTACTTAGAATAGAAGGTACAATGTGAAATATTTCCACTAAGGTTTATTAACAAGGGACCCTAGTCAAATTTGTGCAGCGTAATGACCCTAAGTTCGTTAAAAACAATGGTGACTATAAAATAGCCACAAATTCAATAGGTCAATGTGAACCTAAGAATTAAAGAATAAGATACCTTAGAAGGTAATATATGACACAAGTTTTCCTTAGAATAATACAATGATGTACAACACTCAAAATTTAGTTACACCAAATAGTTTATTCTCTAAGATTTCATCTAGATAGGTTTGCAACCAAATAGTGACAACACAACATCACCAGTTAGGTTGAGTTTGCAACAAACAAGGCCTAAATGATAAGAGAATGTTGACGTGATCTTCTAACAAGATATACTAAAAACCAATCTTTAAACACTAACAAAGACCAAGTCTCGTAAAATGGATGATAACCAGTGTGAGCAACGTAATGACACTATTTGGACATGTGAACCAAGGTTTCGAGAAAGAAATATTTCTAGTGTCAAATGTTTTATCGCGATGCTAACAATGTATCCTCAACACCGACAAAACTCAATACAAAGTTAGGATGTAAAAACTACGTCTAAGTATAGCAAGAGATTTTTATGCGTGCGAACAACGTAACTCTATAATATAAAGATTTAGGCCCAATTTCACAATGGAAACAATACGTAAATAGCCCAATTATATGGCTACAATATGGGCAACGTAACAACTCAAAAAGAAGACAAGGATGAAATCACCTAACCACGATGATAATAAGTCTCAAATATGGGTTTTTAAGACAAGGGGGCCTACTAGATCGTGAATACGTACCATGCACACTTTCAACACTTGCGGTCCAGTATTGCAACCTAGTCGCGCAAGTAGAAAACAAAAGTGGTGGACACGTGATATCTAGCGGTATCCGTATATGTTGTTTCCTTTTGTCCAAAAATGGGCAATAAGAAAACAAGGGTGTAAACCAAGTGGTGTTGAAATAAACTTGGTGTTATTTTGACAAAGTTTCACCTTGTCTTTAGGACAAGTGAAAAACTAGGACAAAAATGACATGAATTAGATTTCATGATGAAATGTCACATGGTTTCAACTTTAAGAGATTATTTCCCTTGTTTGAAAAATAAGAGTTTGAATCTAACAAATTTGTCACTTTGTGAGAGCTCTCAAGTATACTATCTAAGACAAAAATAGTGGCTCTCGGACGGAAATCTTCCTAGGTGATTCTCTCTCTAGGTGTCACAAGATATCTAGAGCGAGCTCGATTTACCCAAAAAGTTACACTGAATAATTTAGGAGTATCTCGGATTTACTTTACCCCTTCAATATAATGAGCACTGAAGTGTGTTTAGTTATACTTTCACTGGGGTCGCGATATAGATATCTTTGATGTTAATCTCACCAAGGCGTACTAGACAAGTCGGTAGTGTGGAGTCTTGTCTGTTTCGTTCACAAGGTTCCCTATGGTGTGAACTACTTTAGGGTTCCTAAAACCACCCCCATTGTTATAGCTCAAGGCTTATACTAAAGGGGTTATGTCCTAGTTGAGCGAGATGAGTTGTAGCTCTTAACTGAAACCTACAAGTACAATGTGATGATTATGGTGTATTTTTTATCTTTTAGACTTAATGTGGTTTTGTCGTACTCCTTTTGGCAACCTACAATCACATGTGTAGTTAGAAAAATTGTTTAGGTCCTCCTTTCTTTGAGTGGCATTAGGTCCTTCATAAAATGGTTAGTAGTTCCAAAATAGATTCACAATATCAGAAGAAAATAACCATGAAAAATGCTTGTAAATCAACTAACTACCATAAAAATTTGCAAAAACAAGGTTTATTCCCAATTCATCCAAGTGCTTTTTAATGAAAAGACTAAAATTGCTTTTGATTCCCAAGATCACACTAGGTGCAAAGGAAGAGCACACATAAATTCTAGCCTTGGTTATTTAACAAGTGAAAAAACATTTAAACTAAAAGATGATTAAATTTTTTTCTTACTTACTCTAATGATAGCAAAAGAATGTTTAAGAGTGCTTTGATTCTCTAGATCACACGAAGTGTAAGAGAAGAGCATACACACCTTAACCCAAACTCATACAAAGCATGGAAAAAAGATTAATTCCTTCAAACCCTAAGTGATTTTATGAGAAAACTTACTCTAAATCTATGAAATTGACAAAAATGGCATCTAAAAACCTCTAAAAAGTAACAAAAATCCTAAAAACAAAAATGGAAATTTTGAGTTTGCAGGAAAAATTTATATAGACACACCTATGTGCCCCTATCAATGTGTGTGCGCGCCTGTTTCAACACATGCGTGCTTCTGTCAATGTGTGTGCTTCCCCTTTGTAAAAATGACTGATAATTGAAAAAGATGAGCTAATGTGTGCACTTCTAGAGAAGCGGGTGTGCGCTGTTTCAACGTCTGCACTCCCTTGTCGATGTGTGCATACCTATCTTAATGCATGCACTCCTGGTTCAACGCATGCATGCCCCTTTCACGGAAGTGGTCAAAATTCAAGTTTTGACAAGAATTTCTTCAAAAAGGTCAAATCTTTGGTACTTTTTTAGCAATTTTGATAGGGCTTCACCTCCTTATATCTTGCAAAAAAATAAAACACAACTTCTACCACTAATCTAGTTGAAACAACTTTCAAAAATGGAAATTAATCTATAAAACTTTTGAAAATTACTCTAAAACTTTGAAATTAATCTAAAAATCTTGAGAAACTAATCTAAAAAGCTTGAAAGTACTCTAGAAAGCTTGAAATTTAAACTAGAAAACTTGAAATTAATCTAGGAAACTTGAAACTAATCTAAAACTTGAAATGAAAAACTTTAAAACTAGGTTAAAAAGCTTTAAAAATTGAATGCAATGGGGTATTGTCCCATCGGGCGTGCTAAATGATGACACCCTAAACTTTACAAAGCAAATCACATGACTAAATAAGGAAAGCTAACACCATTGACATCACTCTAACCAAGGTTCTAAGTCCAGGAATGTAACATTAAGATAAAAGCTTACAAGAATGCTTAACTAGTATGAAAACAATACAAAATCTAACTAAATATGCCTATTAATATGCTTGAATTACCTAACATGGGCCTACATAGACTTAAGAGGGCAATCAAATGGTTATGGTTGCTATATCCGTCTACTAACCCATTGAAGGCTTTAAACAAGGATTGAACTTGGCCATATATCATATTTATTATATGAGATGCAAATCAAAGCATGGTGTAAAGTATAAAGGAATGAGGTGCACCCTTTTTATAGTTTTCCTTTTGGGAGAAACTTGTATTTTGGTGCATGTGAGACTAAAATCCCTAAATTAGATTAGAATTGCTAATCATGATTAGGCCTTGCTAATCATAATTAGTGAATTACCAAGTGATTTAATGGGTGTGAAGCCTTAATCAACGACTTAAGCTCAACTAGGAGGCTAGGATAAGCTTTTTGTAGCTTGTTGAGATGTTGTGGAGGTGAATGGGGTGATTTTGAGTGGTTGGAAGAGGGGTTTCATCAAATACTAGGGTATATTGACTAAAACAAGGGCGAATAGGCTTAATTAGCTAATAAATGTGAATTTTTGTTTTGAAGAGGATTTTCACTTATGATTCGCCGCAAAGTGGCATCTTAAATGCGAAAGGGGTTACGCAATCAACAAAGCATTGTTAATTGGCTAAAGTGGTAAGAAACATTAGTTAATTAGCAAAGATCACTAATTATAATGGAATTGGGAAGAATATGAGTGATTTGCGTGTGTTTTGGAAATAAGATTGCAAAAAGGGAATTTAGGTGCCTACGGTTATAACAGAGATTTCATTTTCTTTATCCAACCACAACTAGCTATACTGATCCTAAATAAAAACTTCTAAGGAGTTTTGCTTTAAAACAATTTTTTCTTCAAAAGAAGATTTGGGGGTTCATCAACTACTTACAAGACTAAAGTCTCTTCCTTTCGTACACCACTCATTTGACTCTTCATCTTACATGTATAGGTCTCTTCACAAAACTCAACCTCACATGGCCCTTCAAATTATTGTTGAAAGTTGGTCTCACAAACATGAATGATTTCATTTTTATAATTACACTCATCAACTTTAAATGCTAAGGCTTCCCTTGACATTTCATATGAATTTTACCTTATAACCTTTTAACTACCCCTTCATTGTCTGCTTTGACTGGATCCTATTTGCAAGGAACAAGAAAAGAAGGCTCTTCAACTTCTAGACTGACTTCCCAAATGATTTTCCAAGCTATGGCTCTTTAACTTCTCCATTCAAGTTGGTCAATTTTTCAAGGATGGATGATCTTATAGTGTGTTCAAGAACTTCATGAGTTTCATCACATTCAAAGGAAACTCGTTTAATGCACTTTGAAACACCATTGTCTCTTGAAATTCAACATTGCCTGCGTATGAAACATGAACTACACTCATTTGTATCATTTCATTCAAGATAACTTAGCTTCCAACACATGCTCATGGAGTTATTGGTCTTCCACAGGAGTCAATACATTCAACTTCTTCGAATGAAAATATTTGAGCAACATTTTTGAACAAGAGCACAAGACTGTGTTACCTTTCTTGTAAACTAACAGTTCACTGTTTCAAGCAATTCATGCATTTTCAAAGGAAATGAAGCTTGTTAAACCTTATAAAATGTTCTTCAACGTTGATGCATCCTTCCAATGCCTTGTTTCAGAAGAAATAAACTTCAAAATTAAAGATTTCTCATTAATTTCAAAGATAAACCAATTCCCACAATCAAAAGTGACTGTATCAGTCGATTGTCAAAAATTCTCTCTCTCCATGCTTGATGATTTTGAAAAATTCTTTTTGCAATAGATAGAGCATTCCTCCAAGTTTTGTGAATTTCCATAAGATGGTTTGTGTGTTTTGAAGATTTTTTCTTTTTAAACCCTAGGAGCGGGGTTTTGAACATCGTGGACACCCAAGAAACATCAAACAATTATTTCTTGCTCAATTCAAGATGAAAAACAAAAATTTCACCTGTTGTGGATTTGTTAAAGAATTTTCCATCTTCCATCTTCTATAGTCATTCAACAGCTTAACCTTCTTCCAAATTCTCCTAGCCATTAAAAAAATACATAACACGGTGACTAAATAACTTGACAAGGCTCTATGTTTGAGTTTAGATACATGTTTAAGGTTTTATGGTAGGCCTTAGTTTTACATGGAGGGTGAATGAGACCTCCTTGACCTCCTTAGAGCACCAAACACAACATTTACACACTGGTCAGACACCTTTATGTGATTATTCAAGTAGCACAATGGAGTTCCATTCACTTCATCATTGTCAACAAGTGTAAATACAACCTTATTCCCATTTTGCCTTAGTTTTCACATTTGAAGCACTTCATAATTGCCAAGTCCATCTCAAGGAGACTAAAATAATCACGTTCGAGGGTTTGAGAGAGGTTTTTCATGAAGAGAATCTTGTGCATGCTCATTAAAATTGTTTTCTTGGCACATCATCACAAATCACTAAATAGACCAGAAGTTAGAGCTTTAGAACTCACCACCGGAATCTACACCATGCTATGTACACTCAAATTTTTCCTTTATAAGGAATTTAGATTCACTTTCAATCACCACAATACTTTTTGCATAATGAGCCTAACTTTACCTTCAAGTCTCCCGAGTGTATGTAAATGTCCTCGAGGACCAAGATGGATCCTCTAGAAATATCATGCTTGAAGTTCATACTTGCAATCAATATGACATGGAAAATACCTTATTAAACTTTGAGTAGATACAATACTTCACAAACTTGACGAGAATTCAGAATCGTATTTCAACTCAACCACTTCAAGAAACAATCCTGAAGAGAGAGAAAACCTTTTAGTAATATGTTCATTACTTCCTTGAAACATATCCAATTGTTTTAAAAGTTTTGCACTATCTCAAGCCTAGAGTCCTCTACAAAAATTACTTCTATAATTTATTCAAAGAAGGCTCGACAATTTTGTTTGGGTCTTAAGAGGCCGAAACCTTATTATGCATTTTTCAAAAGGCCTATTTTAGAAAAGCTAACATAACTTCCACATACCTTCTCAGAATCTGATGAAATTTGGCTTGGAGCATCACAACTTACCCTACTACATGGTCCATAAACCCATTTTCAAAAAATATGAATCAACTCTCCTATTATATCTCATTTACCTCTTCTTGTATTGCCAGTTCTCAAGGCCAACTTTTGTGCAATTTTGAAATTTGACTCTTGGAGCTAAACTGAGCCTAATTTTTGCACACATGATGTAGAAATTATCCCAAGGCTACTCTCATGATCTTATGAACATTTCATGACCTGCACTAACTCTTCACACCTTATCAGGTACCGAAATAGGCCTAAAAAGGGCCAGTTTCAACTGCCACTTCCACCAGATGGCCCGATACACCTTGTGAGACATCTTCCTCATGCTTGCAACATCATTGTTGTCATGTAGACCCTCTGGAATAAGCAAAACTATCTTTCCCTGCTTTGGTTTGAATGGATTCTCAGCCTGGAATGACTTGACTTGGCTCATACATTTCATGACTAGACCAAGTGGACATGTTTGACCTTCATACCACCTTTGAGAGACTCAAGCCACACATGTGCATCCTTAGAGACCCTTAGATCATCTAGCCAACATACCTAGATCACCGACACACATACATAGATCACCTAGACCATTGCGACATCAATGACTTGACATCAATGACAACACAAGTGACACACACTTCCAACACAATAGGCGTAAATAGAGTATGAAACGTAAATTCATCCTCATCTATAGAACTTAAATTTAGCTTGTTTAAGCATTTAATAAATAGTTCTATACCATTGACATCACTATTAGAGTAATTAGTAACCAATCAATCTTGTTGTTCTAAATTAACTAGTAATGGTAACTCTTAGATAAATTTGTGTTTAAGTGGTTATGACATATTAATCTACACTCACTGAGTGTTCAATTTGCACTTTGTTTATGTGTACATGCAATTGTGCAAATTGGATTTTCTCGGGCTCAACAAGTGGTTGCATAAGAGGCTTAATGTCATTATTTTTACCGATTCACCAACCTCAAACGTGTCTTACTTATTAAGAGGGATAGGTTATGCCAAGGTGTGATAATAATCTCATGAGAAGTTAAATTTTCAATTTTATAGTATTTGAAAGGTTCCTCATCTGTTGCAATAGTATATTCATATCCATCGTGTACAAATTTGACACATTGATGAAGAGTAGATGGAACAAATTATGTATTATGGATCAAGGTGGACCCAATAAGAGATTATAATGAAGAGCATTATCCATAACATGAAATGTGGTTGGCACCATTTTAGGGACAAATAGAATATCCAAAGTAATTTAATTTTTTGTAGGTTAGAGTATGTCATTAAAGCCTTTAACAACAATAATGGCCTTATCAATAAATCTCACAAAAACACCCTTTATTGGGGAAGGAGCTAGGCAACCATTCAATGCAAATCAATTGTTAATCAATACCTTTTTAACTAGAAATGTGCGAATCTATGTAGTAACAAGTCGAGGTTAATATTTATTTCTTATATGTTTAGGGGGCTACTATGTAGGACCAAAAGTGATAGCCTTATCCATGCTTTAAATTGTGATCATGATAGAAGCAAAGAGAAGATGGTTACATATTGATAGCTAGAGCTAGGGTTGGAATTTGAAAAACACCCCTTCCCATCAATAGAAAATTCTACGATGGTCTAATTATTTATCTAGCTTTCAATTTACGTTTTAAGAATTGTTATAAATTGTGAAAAAGTACACTCTTAAAATTTCAAAATGATCAATTTAATCTTTTGAATTAAATTAAGATTTTCAACAACAAAACTTCCAAAATTTTATTCATGGATAATTACATTTTGAGTATGCAAATCAATTACAAATAAATTAATGAAGAGATAAATTTTGAATTAATGTTAAAAAAACCTTTAGTTTTGAGAGAAAGATGCACCCTTATTCAAATAATTCATTACATCTATATGCAATTGTATTCATTGTAGTTTTTTTATATATTTATATTCACGAATAAAAAGTGAGACTCGTAGAGGAAGATTTAATTCAATAATGAAAACTACGAAAAAAAGACAACATGAGGAGGGTTTTTTAACAAAAACTCAAAAAAATAGAGTAAATGACTCCCCATGAAAAAATGTTTTGATTCTAAAGATTATATAGAAACAAAAATATAAATTTTACTTTTACACCAAGAACTAATCCTAATAGAAAGTGATCTTTCTTGTTTAAAAAATCATACTAGAATATTTTTTACTAAGCATCCACAAAGGGCAAAAAATTCTAAAATGTCTTTTATTTTGAACATCCAAAATGGAATCAAGAATATTTTTTAAAGTAATTTCATCAACAAATTTCATTCTATAAATATTTAAAAATATAAGCTGTTAAAAACTACAAAAATATTCTAACATATTATATTTGAATATAACCAATATATAGGGTTTATTAATAATATAAATTGTCAAGTCCATCCTCCTTTAAATTTTTCATATTAGAATGATAAATATAGTAAATACAAGATTAGACTAAGGTTTGAAACACATAGGGAGGATGGGAGGAGCTATGAAAGAGATACTAGTAGATGTAAGCAGATTGGTAAAACCCATTGGGATATTTTGGGAAACATCTTCAACTCGAGGATGAAGGTTTTCCAACTTTGGATATGGAATGGGAGGTGGATGAAAGCCACACTACACACCTAGTAAAGGGATTTTGGCTCTATGTGGGAAGGAAATATGGTTCGAGCACATCGTGGCAATACATTTGGGCTATTCGTAATTTTTTTCCCCTGAAAACATCAAGGAGCAAGGAATTTTGAAAAAATCTATAACTTCACGGACCTAGAGGAAGTATAACATATATGTGGCTTCTTTTTCAAAATTTGAAGAAAAAATGAATGGTTTCCAGTTTTATCAGGATCTCCCTGCAGAGAGGAAAAAGGAAATGGAGGATTTGTATGGTTATATGTGGGAAGCCTTAGTGATAAGAGAATCTAGGGATCAGGATGATCCTTGGTAGTATAAGAAACCTTGTCAAACCCCTTCACATTCTTTAGGCAAGTATCAAACATCTTTGGGACATGCCTCGAGTCTGGTGCATTGTGATGACCGGGAAACAAGGATAAATTTTGTGGCTACTTCAAGACCCTACTTAGATAGGCTAGGCTATTTAAAGGATGATCCGAAAGTTTGTAGGCTAGAAGAAACCATAGTGGGTGATATTAGTAAAGAGGTTTTGTTAAGAGAAAGGTTCATTTCGTCACTACCCCGTGATGGTGTTGATCTCCCAAAACCTAATGGATGAGGAATGTAGGAATTTGGGGGATCTAACACTATGGGAAAACTCCCTGTAATGTCTCAAAAAGGGGGTATTTGAAATCAAGGCTATGGAAGACTTGACCAGGGGTTTCATCAAGCTAATATTAGATATCTGGTTAAGGGTTTGTTAGTGGTTAAATTCTAGACTCAATATTCTAGGAACAAAATCTTAGGCCAAAATTGCTTCTTTGAGGGCAAGAAGCTCTTATTCAACCTTAACAACCCGATTTTATGAAAGCGAGATCTCGGGGGTAGCGGTCGACAATGGTGTTGGATTATATTATATTCTCTACCTTTGGAGTACTTGGCATTTGAAAATTTTAAGAAGATTGGTGATGTTGTGGGGAGTTTTTGTAATCTTGATCCCATTTACCGAGAAAGATGCTTCCTTTGTTCAGATGTAGGTTAAGGTGGATGTATGTACATGTCATCCTCGAGTTTTAATTTTGAATATCAATGGAAAGGAATTGGTTCAACCAGTCGAATATGAAGATTTGTGAAAAATTTCAATTTCACGATAAAATGAATGAAACATGAGGGACATAAGGGTACATGATTTGTCTCGTCCATCCTACTCGAGGAAATCTGCTCAACAAGAATTTTTGGGGACCAATCATGTTTAGAAAAGAGGATAACATCCGGATGACTTGGAAGAAGTGCTGAACAAGGATGTAATGAGTACAAAACTCCATGACAAAGTGATGAACCAAATTGTGATAGGATTAGAACAAGAATATCCTTAGCAAGTAATCTCGCATGAGGAAGCATCTTCGCACTAGATGGGGCATGCTCACTTAAGAACACAAAAGGAAATCTTGATCCACAATAACAAGATACTATCAATATAGGATGAATACATAAGAGGATATTGATTTGGCTACAAAAAAATTGGGATCTCGGCATGACATGGTGACTATTAAAAGGGAGGCAAATTTTGTTGTAGAGATTTTCAACTCTCAAGAAAGGCAGGAGGAAAGTGATCAACATATGAAGGAAAAGCTAGATCTAGCTGAATTTAAATTTGTTTCAAATCATCTAGAACTACAAAGGATTCCCAAAAATTATCTCTCTCAAACCAACAAAGGTAAGAATATTATCCCATTGTCGGCTCCTAAAAGTAAGAAGCGGGGTTGAAAATATACGGTGGAAAACCCGCTCGAAGAATCTTTGGTGGTAGTAAAAATGGGTTGTCAAAAGACTGTGGTAGAAATGTTTTCTACCACAAGAAGGAAGATTTTCACTTAAGGAGGGGTTACCTCCTTGCTCAAAGTCCAAAACCATGGGCTTTATAAGATTGAATGAGGTTGTGAATGGCCACTAAATATTTAATGAAGTATGAAGTACTTTGGACTACAAATGGGGGTAATAAGGACTCTACTTTGTGGATGAAGTTTTTAGGTATTTTTGTGTTAGAACTATCATGAAAACTACACTTTTGATGGGTTTGACTTAAGCTTTTATGAGACATGGGAATGGCGTGCTCTTTTGAACTTTGGTTTTAGATTATCTACCGAGATAAAGATGGACAATTAGCGACTAAGAGTTGATTGAAGACATGACATGATGAGAATCATGTAGGAACATGCATAAGAGGGTACTACTACAAAATATTAGTAATTTGGGGGCTTAAACTACTACGGTAGATTTGTAGATATTAGAGATAGATGAATCTTCATATCTATTACGAGAAGGCTGAAAGGTTGTTTTTAGGCACAAAATTTTGATTTTGTGAGACTAGACGAGGCCTATTATTCGATACTACAAAGTCATTTTTGTTGTAGAAGTCTTGTTTTCTTGGTTTTTCTAGGATGTGAGATTTTTAAGACTTTATGTGAGATTTGTTTTAAAGATTTTATAAAGTTTGCGTATTTTTGTTACCTTTGTTGTAATATTGATATTGTAATGCCTATCTTTATGATGATTAATGAGAGGGTAAGGGACTGCTAACCATCTTATTTATCAATGAAAAAATAATATAAGTTGTCAAATTTAAATTTTGGATAAAATGTAAGTGGTCTAAATATACAATATAATTTTCTTTGAAGATGTAAAATATGTCTAAAATTGAAAAAATGGTTCATGAAACCATCAAATTCTAAGCTTAGGTAGAGTAGTAGATTGTAATGCCTCATATAGAATGTCTTTTAAGTGGGTGATGACTCAATTAATTCCAAAATAGATATATCAATAGGTGTGTTACTCAATTGATCTAATGTTTCATAACCCTTTGATGGAGCATTGGATCTAGAAGTAGGAGAAGAAGGTGGTGGAGGAAGTGGTTGATTGCCCCCAGTGGGTGGCCTTCCTCATCTTGTATTGACAACATGGACCACGTATCCAAATATAAGCTTAGGATGAATAGTGGGGGTGAGATGATAGCTAGAAAAATTTTAGAGAAAGGGTGAGGTGAGGCAAAAGAATGTATGTAATCCCGTTGCCATCGAGTAGTAATAGGGATGAGATCAAATTAAACAATGATGCAAGTAGGGGTAGATTGAGGTTGTACTAAATTGAACATAAAGGCATTTATTTTATGCGGGGATGTTCATTTCTTTCAAGTTGAGGAGAGGCGTGGAACTCGTTAAAGGGAGGGTAGCCCAAACCAACTCGAGGTGAAGGAACCTTATACTCTAAGTAAATATCATCAAAGTTTTGTAGATGGGTAAGCCATGGTGAATAAATGGATATAGATATAGAGAATAACAAATACTAGAAGTAAGAACATACACACATTCATAAATGAATGTGATAAGAAATAATTCTAATGGGAATTATGGTTAGAAACAAAAAGCCCGATATGTGATAGAGTGACCTAAGGCAAATAGGTTAAGGATTCAATCAATAAGCGGGTTCACTAAATGATTCAACCCAAATTAAGAGTTGGGAACCCTAGTTGGATAAATATCTTAAAGACTAAATGTATAATTAGAGTAATAAATAAATGATCCAACATTCAAATATGATAGTACATGTAAAATGATATCAAGAACTTGTACTCAATTAGGGCACATGAAAAATATAGTAAAACACAAAAAGATGAATGCACTTAGCTCTTTAAATGGTCTAGAATCGATATGGGTGTGAAAGAGGGATGGAATGGATAGAAATTTCTTGCAAATACTTTGTCTTTGATTTTGGAACTACGGTGTGCTCAAGGACAAAACAAATTTTCACAAGATTGAAATATTTGGTGGTTTCATCCCATTGGATAGTTTGATTTGAACTACAAATAGGGCTATGTAACTCCCACGACCTTTGTTGACAACTTGTATATCCTCGCCACAAAATATTAGGTCTCGGCTCTCGATAACGTGCAAAACCTATGAAATCAATAACTTTGATCCGAGACCCCAATCTTAGGCAAACAATTGCAGTAAAAAGATTGGTGGATGGGTTGAAGTGTAATATGTACACCACCTACATTCACACTACTTCAAAGAGGCCTCAAGCCACACATAGTTCTCCACTTAGAGTTATGCAACATAATATTTTATGGATTCAACTATATTTGATTGCTCGAACACTTGATACATGTTTTGTATTGACTTGGCTTACATGTGATTGGCTTGGCTTTGTGGGCTCTTGATTTGAGAATATTCCCTCAAAAGTATTTCATGTTTTTCATATGTAACATAACAAAGAGCCTAATAAGAAGAATAATGGACATGCGTAACAACGACCTTGATACAAATCTAGAACTTGGGAGTTAAAGACACATGATTAGTAATATAATAATATATATCTTTTTTTTTCCATTTTTTGTGTTTGACACATCTCCAAAGAGAAGTAGGGGTGACTTGGAAGGCAAAGACAATGCCAAAAACTTGAGCACAACTCTTAGTTCAATCCAATACAAACCCTAATACCAAATTAAGAGGGATGGTGGATTTATCTATATCATTGAGTTTTCCTTAATTGAATTTCAATTTTAGAGGCTAAACCGAGTAATGTTGAGGCACTTGATAACTTCTCGAGGGATCTCATTCGTTAACAATAGTGAGGAGAATGTCACCGACAAAATAACGATTAATAAGTTGTTTTCGATTCTTCGAGGAGGAAAATGCCCCTTAAAGCCTTTTGAGAGGCTTTATGAGATAATAATAACTAAATGCTCAACCAACTAAAACAAAAAGAGAAGAATAAGAGGGAATCCTTAGCAATGACAAGCATGAAAAACAAACTCCTCAAACTCAAAGCCAATGTACTTGGCAATTAGATGCACTTCTAAAGAGAGTTTTACAATCCAAATGAAGTAAAAGTTCGTAACATAATAAGAATAAAGGGTCATTCAATTTTGTCACCAAAAATTTGAATCGAGCTTGATGATCAAAATGATTGCATATAGGCCCTATTCACTCCATTTCCACATAGAGGCCCTAACCATTTTATGTCCACCCAAACATCCAAGATGTTATCTAGATCATACCTTCCTTTGATGATCCTTATTTGTCGAGACTAAACAATTCGAAGGATGTGTTCAATTACGAGACCAAGAACCTTAATAATGATTTTATATGTTACATTAAGAAAAGCGACATGTCTCCAGATCTCTAATCATTGATCAACTCATGATCTCCAACATTGGGAATGGACTTAATGCCACCCTTATTGATGAACAAGGCAATATTTTATGATGCATGGCCTCTAGATATACCGTGCATAGATTGAGCTCTACAAAATGCCAAAGTGCTATGTAAAATTCGAGAAGGGGACCCATCGAGGCCAAGGGCTTGCCATTGGCCATGAATATAAGAGCTTGATAAGATTCCTCTAGAGATAAAGAGAATCACAAGCCCTTCTCCAAGAGTTTAAAACCTTGCGAAGACACTACATCCAAGAATGTTTTGAGAACTTCGCGATCGGGGTGATGCCTTGAATAATGAAGATTATTTTGTGACATATAAAAGTAAGACAATGAACACGTAATAGAAGCAATCTTGACAACTTTTATAGATTTAAAAGTGCTTTATTCCAAGGGCTTGCAAAAACTTTTCGAGTGGGAATGCATCTCAATATAAAGTTGATGAAGTCTTACTCTCATTTGAGCTCCTTTGGTAGAAACAAACTCAACAACTTTGAACTTATATTTAAAGGAAACAACTTGAAATAAAAGCCCTTCATCAAAAAGATTCTTCCATGACAAAACAAAGACTCTAATCAACTCTTAAGAAGTGACACAATTATTATTATTTTAATAAAATCCAAATACTTACCATAAAACTTAATGAAATAAATAATACAAACAATAATTTTTCCTCGCCTAACTAACCATCCACTATTATTTTAAATTATTTTTATTTATTTATAAATTTCATTAAAAACCTCATCTCAATACTTAAATACCTACTAAAATTATTAAATAAAAAGACGGAAAAAATATGAGAAAAGTACAGCCCTTAAACAGAGTGTATCCTATCAACAACCCATGACATATCCCAAGAACGAAACCATCATTTATCGCTAACCCTTTAAACCCTTATTCCATCTCATCATACTTACCCTTCCCATTTAATTTTCTTTCTATAAAATAAATCCGAGTTTAGAAGAATAAGTATCATTTATAGAAGAATATGGTTTTGTTTTGTTCCTGACAATGCAAAAATTAACACTAAATACCAATCGCTGGTCCCCCAACTTTTTACACATATAGCTAACACAGGTCGTGAGAAAGAGCCCTAAGGATATAAAGTGAGAATATATACGATCACTCTGAACATCTTTTGATCTTCACAATTCTGCCAATCTGAACAAGAGAGGAAGAGGAAGAGAAAGAGGAAGAGGGGAGCTCAGGGCAACGAGAATCCTTACCAAACAATCTATCCGCTTCTTCCAGGTTAGTTATCTTTCACAGATCATCCAAGATTGTTTGCTCGCTTCTTTAGACAATTAAAGTTTGCTTTCATGCTGGGGTTTTCTGCCACATTTAAGGATATTCGTTCATCGTTTGCAGCTCTTAACAGTTTACAAAGCTAGGTCCCTTTATAGCTTTGATAATAATGAATTCGAATTGTGCCATTTTTAGCAAGCTTAAAGCTCGGGTCCATAATTTTCCCCTTTAGAGCGATTTAAGTGTCGTTATTGTTTGTGTTTTTTGGAGCTCACGTCGATGTCTTTTTCGAATTTTTTCTTTCTTAATCACCTATTATGCTAAGCTTAGCGGTGTCATGCCGCATTCCCCAGTCAGTCTCTAACATGCTAAAAATTTCAGCAATTCGAGATAAATATATATGGAAACAACTGTATTCATTATTTCTTTCTGGTAAAAGGGTGAGAATATGAACGCATTTGTACACAAAGGATAGGAACATTGTTGTTTCCAGATATCTTTATCGAAAATGCGGACAGGTGCAAAGAATCTCAAAGATCTAATTTCAGCATTCAGAGCTCTAAACTAATGCCGGGGATATGTGTATATTAGTTTATGCAACTTTAGTGGCTAGGGAAGTTAGAATAGCGTTTTGTTAGAGGAGTCTGTCTGATTCGCTTCTTTTTATTTGTTTTGTTCCTATCTCTGGTACAGGGCTGCAGCCATAATATTTTAGAGATTGCTTTGTTTATCTGCGGATGGCGCTGTCCACGGCTGATCTTCCCACTTTGTATGCATTATTGACAAATGCTCTGAGTCCCGATGAAAGCTTGCGCAAGCCCGCAGAGACGACTCTATCAGCCTGTGAAAACAGACCTGGCTTCTGCTCCTGTCTCTTGGTAAGCCCTTCATTCTAATTTTTACTTTACTTGCTTATCAATTTCTGGAAATTTTTCTTCACTACATTATCATGCTTCTTCTCTAGTTTGCATTATGTCACCACAAAATGCAGAAGATTAGTACTTGACATATAAATGTCGTGACATATATCAATAATTTTTTAGATTATTTACGTGTTCGCAAACTAATCACATAAAATATCACATACTAAGTGAATTATTTGATATGACGCCCTGCATCTTTCTCCCTATGTCAACATCAGCTTCCTTCACTCACACCACAATCTTGTTAGTGTTTCCTTTTCACTATAAATGAAGACGTGTGCGTCTATCTACTTGAAGGTTGAAGAGATAGGTGCCTGGGGAAACGGGATTGGTCATCAGGGAGAATAGTTCAGATTATCCTCATTCATCTCCAACTGGGAATAACCAACGGTTAATACAAAAATGTAAATTGAATTTCAATATCGTAGTTCTTTTGTCTTGGACCAAGATGCTAATTACAGCTCGGAAGTTCATGCTAGAGAATGAACCAAAAGAAGCACTAAGTGAGCAATGAAAATGCATCAGTTTTATTCTAAAATCTTTATCCTTGATGAAAATTATAATAGTTAGGCCTTGTGTTTAATACTTAAGATCAATGGGTTTGAGCTACTTGGGATCATTATGTGTTTGTATAACACACATAAGCTATTTCCGTCTCTTAAATCTGGTTTCAAGCTATCTCATGTATTTCTAGACGAGGCCTTATCTTCCTCTTGAATACGGTTTAGTCATTTGTTTTGTCCATTGCATTGTACGTGGTTGCTGCTACTAAAATTTAACGATGTTCCTGAATAGCTTTATATTGACAGGTGAACAAGCCTGCTATTTACAGGGAGAGTGCCATCTTCCCACCATATTTTACAATATTCGCCATAGTGTAACATTCACTTTAGTTGAGAAACCCTCCAACTTGTCATACTACCACTAGATTTTGGATTTAAAGAGAGCCCATTCCTTCCTCACATTTACCAATCCACATTCACATTGAGTCAACTTCAATAAGGGGGCCATGTCTGTCGGGTTTTTAACCTCAATCATTGCTGTGATAAGTGCCCCATCATACTCATAAATCCCAACCTGACATATTAAGGTTTAGGGTAGAGCATGAAGAGAACATGGTGGTTGACTTTGATCTGTAATATTGTTACATGTTGGGCACATGCATTGTCATAAGTTTGACCCCTGCCAACAAGTGCTCCCATGGTGAAACATGGAGGCAGATTTGGGTCTGCAAAATGCTTATTTGGTGCACACATACATTGCCATAAGTTTCCCTCTACCTTGAGGTTCTCCAAGGCTACTTCACGGTGCCTAATATCCCATGGTCGCAGATCCCGATTTCCTTGGCTTGCAGTGTGAAACTCCTTCCTCCTAACTGCTTGCCCTAAACTTTTAAAGCATTGTGCCCGTAAATGCTGAAAGATATATTTCGATAAGTTTTCTGTAAATTTAGGGTGAATTGCTTAAAATAGTCTTCGGTATGTTGCATTTATAATATATTGCATGCTGAATATAAGTTTGACCTCTACCTTGAGGTACTTGCATGTCATGGTGCGTAAGATCCTGTTGTCACAGATCTTGATTCCTTGGAACTTCTTGCACCTAACCACTTGCGCTAAACTGTTGAGCTTTGGCTCCCTAAATGCTTAAAGACGCCTTTCAACAAAGTTTCTGTAATTCTAGGGCCTATTGCTTAAAATACCCTTTGACATGTTGCATTTAGAGAATACTTGTGTTATAAGTGTATGTACTAATTTTGAAGTTTTGTGTGTCTTTTTACAGGCGATTATGCTAGTCATTTTGGTTAACTGTCCACTATTTCCATGATCTGATCATCTGTCTTCTATTTCCATGATTTGATGTTTCAGGTTAGAGGCTCATGGAAGGTGGGTAAAATGTTTGTGGATGTGATTTTCCACTTTTTGTCTTGTACCGGCAGAGGCATTGAGCTTCATACCGGGGTATTCTTTGGGCTTTGTTAACTTGTTTGGCAGTACTATAGTATTTGTGTACTGGCCTAATTTTTTAATCTATATCTTGCTTTGAAGTATCTTTCTGCAAGGTTTTTAATTATGTATTGGCATTCCTCATCATTTGTTTGTTCTTTCATGATTTTTTCATTTGTAGTTCTCTTTTATTCTTGATACTAAATAGATGATGGATAGGGTGTCTGCGACTACATTTGCGCCTACTAGTTTTTAGGAGTACCATTGATATTCACTGATGACTTGGTACCATATATATATTCACTGATGAATTGGTACCGTATATATCATCCATTGGAAAGTTATCCTCTTGGGGGATAGTGTAGTAAAATGTTCGTGTTTTGTGTATACTTCAAGTTCAAAGTGATTGTTTTTATTGTCGTGTTTTTAAGCTTTGACAACATAAACAACTTCCTGTAGTTCTTGGTCTAATATGGTGTGCCTTTTTTCTTGGTATTATAAGCTGTGACTCTGCCGATGTGATTGATAGTGTTGGTATAGGTTGTAAATGCTTCATTGGATCAGGCAGTGTCCAGATTGGGGTTTTACTAGTGCCTTTTTAAGGATGCTGAGGAGTTTCTGTCGTCTCCTACTCCATTCAAATCTCTGTTTTTCTTAGCAATTCTTGTAAGGGTAATACTATCTTGGAGAATCTATGGATACATCTTCTACAGATTCTTGATAATCCTAGAAAACCTTTAATTTAAATTTGCTGGTGTGTGTATGCTGATCTTGGATCGATTTGATTTTCTTGGGGTCAATTGTAATATCCTTGTAAAAAAGTATGTGCATGTATTCAGTTTTTTTTTTTTAAAGTTGCACTTAGATGGTTTCGAGTATAATTTATGATCTCTAAAGTTTGTAGATATCTTTTGTGTTCTATTAGCAGAAGAAAACTGAGAAAGGAAAGAGGAGGACAAAACTGCCTCCCGACTCAAGCAATCTGTTGAATATAGTGATGATGAATCTCAATATGTTTAGTGCGGGCATGATAGACATGATTCTTCACCATCTTGAGAACACCTTGATTATCACAAAAGAGTGAAAGAGGTGTAGCAGTAGCTTGGGGAAACTGAAAATCAATTAGAATCCGACGAAGCCATACTACTGCAATGCATGACACTAACAATAGCCTTGTATTCTGCTTCAGTGGAAGAGATGGCTACAATGGGCTGAAGCTTACTCTGCCAAGAAACAACTCTTGAACCAAAAGAGAAGATATATCCAGTGGTGGATCTCCGAGTATCCATTGATCCTCCCCAATCAAAGTCGGTATAGCCAATCAATCTGAAGTTTGTCAACCCTCTGATACAAAATGCCAAAGTCAAGAGTTCCTTTGACATATTTGAGAACGCATTTTCTTTGCTCCTCGATGAATGAGTTCGGTTTAGATAAAAACGAGAAAAGGTAGCTAACAACAAAACATAGATCCGGTCGTGTAGTTGTGAGGTAGATCAAGCTACCCACCAACTATCTGTACAATGATTCATCGACCAGTGGTGAGTTGAAAGTTTCAGCTCGACCTCCATAGGTGTAGAAGAAGAGTTACAATCATACATTTGAAATTTCTGTAAGAGGTTCGTGGCATACTTAACTTGAGAAATGAAAATCAAGTGAGCACATTGCCAAAATTCTACACCAAGACAATAGTGAAGGAAGCCTAAATCAGTCATGTCAAAAGCAACACATAAATCTAATTTTACCTTATGAATCACAACATCTCCACTGCCTATGATGGCAAGGTCATCAACATAAACAATAAGAATCACAATGTCATCACCATCGCTTTTGACATAGAGATTTGGATCAGAATGACTTCGTTTGAAGCCCAAATCTTTGAGATGTTTATCTATTTTGATATACTAGGCTCGAGGAGCTTGCTTAAGTCCATACAAGGACTTAATCAACCTGCATACCAGATGCTCACGACCACATGCCCGAAAACCCTCAGGCTGTGTCATATACACCTCTTCCTCCAAATCGCCATTCAGGAAAGCACTTTTGACATCCATCTAATATACTTTCCAACCAAACTACATTTGCTTTACACTTGATTTTTATACACCCATTTACAACCAATGGGATGTTTCCTGGAGGTAATGGTACCAACTTCCAGTGTATTATTTTTAATCAAGGCATCATACTCGAGTTGCATAGTAGTTTCCCATTCCGGTATGCCTCGTGCTTCAGAGTATTTCTATGGTTCATGAATATGAAGAATATCTAAAGTAAGAGAAAACTGAGCTTGCTCAGAATAATCAATTCGCTTACTAGTCCGTCGAGACCAGCCATCTAAGAGAGGAGACAATTCTTCCTTCCTTAGATCTTGAATAGTGGAGTAAAACCACTTAGGCCACCTTTGAACCGAGGATGTGGGATCCTGTTGTGGTGCTTTCGGAGGCAAAACCAATGCAAGTTGATTTCTGGAGACTCAAAAGTCTCAGTGGGAGAGTGCATAGACTGTACTAGAGTCTGTGGAGGAGTATGAGAAGGACTAGACTCATCATTGGGCAAGGAAAGAGAACCAATCTCTGTTATGACCCCTTGCTGATTGCTGCCCCCTGCCGATCCCTCGCTGATTACAAATCAAAGAAAGATTCTGTTTCTTTTACATCAACATCCCGACTAACAATGATTTTATTAGTGGAAGTATCAATCAATCTATAGGCTTTAGAATGATCACTATAACCAACAAAGAAATATCTAGAACATTTGGAATCTAACTTACTCCTCTTATGATCAAGAACCAAAGTAATAAGTAATTGAGCCAAAAACATGAAATGTTGATACCTTTGGTTTGATTTTGGACCAAGCCTCTTCCGGTGTGATCTCTTGCAAGGCTTTGCAAGGACTCCAATTGAGAATATATACCGCTATGTTAACGACTTCTCCCCAATACTTATATGGCACTCCTCGATTGTGCATCATGCACCTTGCCATCTCCATGATGGTTCTGTTTCGCCTTTCTACCACCCCATTTTGTTGTGGGGTATAAGGGGCTATCAACTGGTGTTGAATCCCTTCTTTATCGCAAAATCGAGAATTGTTTAGAGGTGAACTCACCCCCATTATTGGATCTTAAAGTCTTGATCCGTCGGCTGGTTTGGTTCTCCACAAGGCCTTGAACTTGACAAAAGAAGCAAAGCAATCAAACTTTTCAAAAAATAGACCCACATTTTCCGGGTTGATTATCCACTAGCAAGAGAAAAAAACACATGACGAAGGACCATGGGAGTCTTTCATGATGGCTCTCATAGATCTCGCATGCACAAGATCTAAGAGCCCCTTTGCATGCCAAACACCTTTAGTGGGAAAAGGCTTCGCTTTTGCTTTCTGCAAAACAACCAACACACATTCCTGTTTTTCTTGGATAGGAGGCAAACTAACAACCATGTTGGCTCTATGAAGGTAGGCTAGATATTGAAGGTTGAGATGGTCATATCTTTCATGCCACAAAACACTGGTATTGCCTTCCACAATTAAGGCATGCAAGTTGACCGTGGCAGGATCAACAAGCCTATATAAACCACCATGCCCAATTCCCAGGGCAACAACCTTATTTTGCTTGATATTAGACACAATACATTGTTTGCCAGAAAAATTTATAGAGATATTAGGATTATCAGTTAGTTGACTGATAGATAACAAATTCTTATTCATGTTAGGCACATATCTAACATTTTTCACAAGCAGTTTGGTGTTATTATTTAACACAATACAAACATCCCCAATCCCTTCTACAACATGTGATCTCCCATCCCCTAAAGTAACTGAATCAGAAGAACATGAATGAAAATTGACATACCAATCTCTTTGACATGTGAAGTGTCGTGATGCTTCGGAATCAAAAACTAACACCGAGTAGGGCTGCCATTATCGTGCAAGATGCCATGAGGGCATACTCATCTTTTGACTCGTGTTCAATTGTTGCCACATGTGCCTGCCCCTTCTGCTTCTTCAGGGCATTGAGTCATTTCCGACAGTCCTTCACATGACCAAGTTTGTGACAATAGTAACACTTCACTTGAAATTTAGGAGAGGAAGTAGATGTCTCAGCCTGTCGCTTCCACTTTCCTTTGGACTGAGCAGCAAAAGTGCTCTCAGATTGTCCAGAACTGGACTCTTGAGCCTGTGTCTATCTTCGTTCCTTTTGTAACAGGTAGGAACTCACCTTAAATGGAGTGCTTCCACAAATGACTCATATGAAGGAGGTAAGCTGTTCAGAACCAAAGCCACCATATCATCATCATCCACCTTTTTGTTGATGGAAGATAACTGGTGTCGAAGGTCTTTCATATGAAGTAGGTGCTCAGACAACGATCCACATTCTTGTAAGTTCAAAGAAAACAATGTATTCTTTAGGTATAAAACCTGTCCTTTCTCTGATGTCTGATATTTTTCTTTTAGACTTGTCCACAACGTGCTTGCCACAATGGCATTTCATACTGTCAATATCATATCATCCCAAACCGACAACTTGAGAAGTAATAGAGCCTCCTTATGACGTCTGTCATAATCAACGAAGTTCGCAGCAGGTCTGCCTTCGCTGCCTGTGATTATTTTATCACAATCTCGAAATTCTGCAAGCGTCAGAATCTTATGGCTCCATACATTGAAATTTGTGCCCATTAACTTTTTTTTTGAGTCCGACAAAATCAGGTTCGAGATATTTGCCATAACTCACAATGTTCGATTTTCTGACTTTTCCTTCGAAATGCCCTCGAATTGACTTACTGCCCTCTTCCCAACAACTATGCCCTAGCAATTAAATGCTTTTCGTGTCTGTTGAAACTTGTGACTGTCAAAATAGGAGGAAATCGCGACTGCTAAAATAATAGGAAATCGTGACCATAAAAAAACATTAAAAAATGTTTTTCGGCTCTTGTTTTTGTTAGTTGTGATTGTGAAAATGACCTTATCTGCCCTTGCGATTGGAGGAAAAACAATATTTGTGACTGTATATTGTATTGTTCAAATCCGCGACTGCAACAACACTTGTGACTTCAGGAAAGCAAAAACTGCAACTTGCCCTCGTGACTGGATGTCTTCTTCCCTCGTTTCTGTATCTATACAATTTGTCTTTGCTCTCGAGGATACTTGAAACCCAACGACATTGTAAAACGAAAAATGACCTTCTCAAACTTTGGTTCACTTCCGTACCCTTCAAGGGCTTCCTCGGGCTCTGATACCAATGTTAGCAGAAGAAAACTGAGAAAGAAAAGAGGAGGGCAAAACTGCACTGCTGGAATGGATGCAGGCAGAGTATATTTATTCAGGAGAAGGTGGTTACATTTAGTTAGCAGTTAGAGGCAGGTAAAACTGCATAACCGAACAGAACAACTATATATATTCAACATGTTCAACATTGTTAAAGATTATTTGTCATCCAAGAATACTTTTATAAGTTTTTCGTACATATCGATGGAAGATGTTCCTCATTGATAGGAATGTTGTGGGCGCATTTGTGAGGCATAAAGGCAAGGCCATGAATTCTTAGAGACCGTTGAATGTTGAGAATCTTCTTTGGTATTTCTGTTTCTTGATTGTATTTGTGGGCACCCACTTCTTAAATCTATTTCTGAGAAGAATGCCACTCCTTTTAGGGAATTTGATAAACATTTATTACAGGTAAGGGTATTTGTCTCTTATTTTAATTTTTGACCTTGTTTAGGGCTAATCTCTTTGGTTGGATTTGGGAATCTCCAGGCATAGTTAAAATCTTAAAATCATATTTTTGTTTGTATAGTCTATTTTTAGTACCCTTTTGTATTGTAAGAACACAATCTCTTTCATGTCTCAGGTCATTGTTTAATAAAACCTACTTATATCCCAAGATTGCGCCATTGTTACTTACAGTATGCCATAGTTTAGTCGATCATTGTACTTCTGGAATTTAAATTTGAGGTTGGGTGTAGAGATATCCTATTTTTGGATGGTGCTTGAGTTTGCTAATTTCACCTTTACAATAATTTGATTCTGTTCTATAAGTATATTCATATTATCCTTTTAAGTTTTTGGAAAATTTGATTGACACAAAGCTACTAGAATTTGGGCGTCCGATCAGCATTATGTTTAAGTAGAAAAAGTTTGGTTGGCACAAAACTTCCAAATGGTTTCTTAATAACATTTTGATTTTTTTCCTTGAATTTTCTTGTCTTTGCAAACTTTTGTTGTCTTGGTTTATTTATTTTGAGGTTGATTTGTATTCTTTTGCTGCATATTTTTGCTTTAATACCTTCTCAGGTCAATTTTGTTGATGTTCAGGGATGGATTCCAGAGTTTTGTGTTCGGATGCCTTTTTTTTGTGTTGCTTGTTTATAGTTTTGTTTTAATTATCCTCTTTGTTATACTGGTCGTCTTCTTAAAATAGTGGTTTGTAGAGTAGTTTTGAATCCTCTATTTTAGAGTTAGCAAACAGCTTGAGTCAATTTTTCTGGTTAGTGTGGGATTACCAACTCTCTAGATATTAGGCCGTTTTTATATCCAAGGGCCTGGTGTTTTTAAGGCGATCAAATGATGGTAATTGGTTGCATTTATGCAAATTTGCCGATTAAGTTCTATAACACTACACCGATTAGTACAACAAATTATTGATTAAATTGGAATGTATTGATATTGATGAGATTCTTTATTTATTTTTGTTTTGGTAGGACTTTTATTCCACATTTATTGGGGGAAGGATGTTCTCCTGTCCTGTCCATGACTTAATTGTAACGAGCCTATTTATTTGTATCAAAGATTGAAGCAAAGTTTTAGAAAAGCATCTACCAAGTTATGGTCATAGGTCCTTCGAAGCCGTCAATGTTCTATATTCTTCCCTCTTCTAATCAGCAAAGGATTGCATCCTCTACAAAATCTCAATATAGGATAAATCCCAGGATAACATGCCTTGAAAATTTGAAAATATTATAATTGTGAGAAATGCTATAGATGCTTTGAAGAATGTCTAAGAACGGTCATTGAAGGGTATACTAATGAAGAGAATCAGGAAGAGAAATCAATTATAGTCTTTGATAATGTTGCTCTCAAGTTTCAACTTGTTTTGATAGTTTCCAAATATTCCTCCACTAAGAAGGAGACATGGTTCACTCACGATAGGTGAAATAAGAACTGCTTTCCCATTGCACTAATGATAATGCCAATATGAAGTATCTGACGCACTCAGTCTGGTCAACTCATTCATTTTCCAAAAGAAAAGTGTCCTTGAGCAATAACATCTGATAGTTGACGAAGAATGTCCAATCAACATGCTTTCAAAAGGTTTCTAATGTTTTGGGCTTTGGCAAGGCCTGAGTCATTTCCGAGCTTGGTTATGAGGTCAAAACCCATAGGGTACGAAATTTGAACTATTTATACAAGGTAAAGTGTAAAAGACCCATGTTTCCCACAAGGACCACATCATATTATAAATGTACTCCTTGGTTCAGCTGTATTGGCAAGGTGTGGTCTTCTCTAGGGTCGTGTTTGGTCACAAGTTGAAACTTTAGAGGCCCAAAATTTGAACAATATATATAGTATAGTGAAGATGTCCCCTTTTCCTCAAAGCGGGGTCTTATATTCCAATTTGGTATGCAGGCCAGGGTGTGACCTAAAAATCATCTTTACATGTAGAGTTGCTCATCAAGATGACCCAATGTGACATAATCTGTAAGACTGCTCTGACTTTATTATACTAACACAAGGTGCATGCAATTTATGATGCCTAGCACAATTCCTATAAATTGTAAAGGATGATGACAATACCTATTTTATAGTCTTTATTATTTGACAAGCGGAAAAATAAGCTTGTGAATGTCTTCCAACAAAAGTAATGTCAGAACTTTTGGAAGCTTACAATGATGGTCTTGAGGAGCATAAGGGTCTTTCTTCTATTATGGCCTTTCCATGCTGTATTGAGCTGATTTTGGGCTTATAGCTCTCTATTCGACACATATAGTACTATTATCATGTGAAGATTTGACACATATATAAGTCTATTTTCATGCGAAGCAAATAGCAAACAAAAACTCACATGGTTGATGGAGGAGGGCAAGTTTCAACCCGACATCTATTCTTGTAAGTTCTCTGCCTTGCTAGCCTTGAAAAGAATTTCGAATGCTGGTTGTGTACCATTATTTCTGGAATTTAGAAATGGCGATGACAACATGACAGGAGATTGGGTTAAGGAGATTTTGTTACAAGAAACATATTTACATATAGATACTTGTATATTCTTGAAATTTACAATATTCTTTGTGATTTATCAATCATGTAGAGTGCTAATGGTTTTAGAGTCATAAAAGTAACATGTTTCTAAATCTGCAATGTCTCCTTGAGCCGTATGGAGAGCCAATTTGCAACTAGCGAATATGCAGAAATACTTGGCAGACTGGAAAACATGTAAAATGTTTTTATTTGGCATCAAGGAATAGCCTATTTCATAGTGTAAAAATTCTTAACGTGAGCGTCATGTTGTGTTTCTTGCAAGTAGGTTGTACTAACTATAAAACCCTGATTGAAAATACTCTAAAAGCCAAGCATTTTCTTGTTGTGATCGTCGACCTCATTGATCATGGGTTCAAGAGCTAGATGGGAAATGACCTATAGGTACTCATTTACTATCTAGCTTCTAAACCCATGGGATAATTGTCTAATGAGCTAGGAAAAAGGAGCTATTCTATTTAGTCCTTGAGTTTTGATTATTAACATAATCACATAATTAACCATTTCTTTAGTGCCTGTACAGTTAAGTCATCTTTGTCAAAGCACTCGGATAGAACTACACATACCGTATATCCTTCCAATTTCAGTCATTGAATAGTTTTTATCAGAATATTCTATATATATATCATATATATACGCCCAATTTTTGGAAGTATCTATTTCTTAAGCCTCTCCAGTTTCCTCATTTGAGGTGGCAGCAGTTACATTTTTGAGGATTTTGCATACTTGTCGGCATAGGATCGCAATTTTCTCAAACTAGATGATATTCTCTATGGAAAACATAGTTACCATGTTCTTACGAACTTAGTGAAAATTCTGTTCAAACCGTACTTTTTGGTCTGACCGAACTTACCGAACAAGTTTGGTCGAACATTATTATTATTATTATTTTTTAATTAAAAAATTAAAGCGTTTAAATTAAAAGAACTTCAACACAAAACAAAAACGAAACAAGAAACACTAATACCTAAGCACGTAAAGGAAAAACTCCGTAGATAATATATTTATTTATTATTATGTGTAATTGGTTTTTCTTTTCAAATATCATCATATATGTATAGTATTTATTATTTATATATATTTTATATTTGTAAATTTTCTAAACCAAACCGAACCGAACCTATTGAAAATTTCGAACTTCCGAACTTTTTTCCCTCTCGAACTATCCGAACTTTTCGAACATGGTAACTATGGTGGAAAGTTCCATTCAAATGTTGTTAATGTGTTGCAAGTAGGTGTCGTGTTCATTTTGTTTCTGACAACACTGCTTAAGCTTAAAAAATTTAGTATTGACAATTGTTTTATTTAGGAATTCTCGGCGTGAGTGATGACAATAGTGTAACACTATTGGTCATAATCCTAGGTGTAGGTAATACATGTAATAATAATTAGAAGCTGAACAACCATTTTGAAGATGAACTGAACAGTCATTTCATGTTGATAAATATGTACTTTGTATCACATTTTTTAGTGAATGAGAATTGGGTTTCACTCTTCCATTTCCATTTCATTTTCACAGTCCATTTCCTGGCCTTACATTGGTATCAGAGTGCTAGGGCAAATATCCATTCAAAGCAAATAAATTTGCAGTAAAATTTATTGCTGCATTTTTCTATTCCTTCATTTAGAGGTGTGGATATATCTATTCACAACAAATAAATTAGCAGAAAATTTATTTGCTGAATTTTTTCAATTCTCCATTTCATGCTATGACAATTTTCACTCACAACAAATAAATTAGCAGTCAAAATTTATTTGCTGCATTTTTTTAATCCTTCAATACTATCTATTTGAAACCCTCATTCAATTCTCATTCTGCAAACTCAAGTCTTCACCAAGTCAATACCTTGGTTGATGACAACTCTAAAACTGTAGAAGGGAACAAGCTATCACTTAGGCAATACCTTTTGCAGAGGACTGTATTTCAAAACAGTCTAAAGATAAATGTGTTTTGGAACAACAATTTGAAAGATGATCAAGACCTAGCAAGGAGAAGGAGCTTTATATCAAGAAAATGAGGCACCAAATACACAGAAAAAGTTGCCAAAATGGGCAACACAACATTGGTTTCACAACTACCTTGTGGATTAAGGGGGTAGTAATAGTATTGTACATAATCCTAGGTGTAGGTGATGAATTTAATAATAATTGTATGATTATTACCTAGATTTATTAGAAGCTAAACAATCATCGTGAAGATGAACTGAACAGTTATTTCATGTTAATAAATATGTATTCTGTATCACATTTTTTAGTGAATGAGATTTGGGTTTCACTCTTCCATTTCAATTTCATTTTCATAGTCCATTTCGTGCCCTTACATGAAAGGGAAATTATTCACGATTTTGATTTCTTAGTCATATTTTTGGATGTTTTTAGCAATTGTTATCATTTTTAAAGCTAAGCAATGATGGTGAAAGAGAATAGACAACCTTTTTGAAGAATTCAACACCGATGTTTTGTTGAAAATAATCTCTTTTTGTGAGGAGGCTTCTTGAAATACTCCTCTTGAGGAGGGAATAGCATTGCATGCATGGACTTTCTGTAATATTAGATTCCATGCCTAGGGTTATCTATTCCTGCGACTTGCATCAATCCTCATCTCATTTTACTCTCTTATGTTATTTGGGACGGGTATACTGTAGGTGGAGTGGAACCTGTTGTGGGTTGTATGAAGCTTTGTCGAATAATGCATCTGGGTCCATATGCAATCTTGCATCAACCAAAAACAATTAGAGTAGATCTTTGTGTTTGTAAATATTTTGTGCGTGGCATTGATAGAATGCTCCACAAAGGTCCGCAATATTGTTCTAATACCAGATTTTTTTCACCGGTTGGTGTAAACATGTATTTCTTTGCAGAGAACTAAAATTGTGATTTTATAGTGGAAGGTATTGCACTGACCAAAAGGCCAAGCAAAATGCATCACAACACATTTGTGTTATGTATACACTTTAGGAATAGTCTTTAAAGTGTCGCAAGAGGCTTGGAAATCATGGCACCACCCTTATATATTTGGCGCGAGGTCCGTAAGCTTAGCACAAAAATAGGAATCCTTCAAAACGTGTGTGATAGTGCATGCTTTCCTTTCAAAGGCTCGCATGAGGAGGAGAGACTCATCTTGATAAATTGCATGTACTTATGAAATCACGAGGACATTGTAATGTCCCCTTTTCCCAATCGAAGACCTTTGGCCTATTTTGTCAACCCGACGGCCAAAGGAAAAATATAAGGGTGGTTTAAGTTATATTTAATTATTATAAAGTGCCATTAATAAAAGAAAAAAATATATAGAGCACTTTATAATAATTTATATGACTTAATAATTATTAAATTAAGGATGGAAAAGGCCCAAATATAAATTGTTATCCATCCTAGGTGAAAAGGCGACTTGCCTTAGAAGGGGAATGGGAACATAAAAGGATAAATACCCATTTTACTATGTATTTCCCTAGAAAAATGCTACTTGCATTAAGAGAGAAAAAGTTATTGGAAAAAGCATTTAATATGGGAAAATATTAAATGCTTGCATAGGGAAAATCCTTGGGAACTAATTGGATATTGTAGAGGTTGTTTTGGGTCTCTTCTTCCTTTATAAGGAGAAGTCGACTTGAAGGGAAAGATATTCCATACCATTTGATATTTTCTAATTTGTGTCTTAAGCTTGTAGCTTATGCATATTCTTTCATGTGCAACTGTTGTTTGCAAATATCCAGCTTGTGGAGTAAGATCCCATAGGAACCCTAGCTTCGGTGGTGAGAGATCCATCCCTAGCTAGCAGGGCATTCTTCGGTAGTGAGAGATCTACCCTAGCTTGTCAAGTTTGGAGCTGAATTGATGCCCTAAATGTGTTGGGCGACCTACTTTTTAGGGCAAAATTAGGGTTTCGTGTTTGCTGTGTGAAAACTATTTTTGGAATATTATTCTTCATATTTTTGTGGCCCAAGATCCAAAGTTTCAGCTCATTTGGACTTCTCTAGCAAAAGATATTAATTTTAGAAGTTTTCAGCTGTTTAGGGCACGCTGTAAATTTCTGGCAGCATTCTGTTATTTGAAAAATTCCAAAAATAGTTCTATAATATATGTTATTGTATTAACAAGCTCCATTTAAATTTTCAAGAGATTTGAGCAAGTATTTTTGGAGTTATCCATTATTTTTCTGTTCGCTGCCCTAGATTTAATTTTTTGCAAAAATCAGATTTCTGTTTGGCTGCAATTTGTCTGTATTTTGCATATTTAAAGTTGGGATTGCCTAAAATCCATTTAGGGGTAAAATAATGTCCATTGGGGACATTACAAATGGTATCAGAGTTGTTGTTCCTCCAGCCTGTGTGGGTTAAATATGGCAAATTGGAAAGATTTCAATATGGGTTTTATGAAGGAAATGTTCACCAACATGGTGAAACAACAGGAAACCACTAACCTTTATTTGAGCCAGCTCACTCAGAATTTAAATCAAAGCAGGTCTTGGGACAATCAGGAAAAAGGTGAGAACAATAATAAAGGGCATCCAATAGAGGTGATTGATGAGGATTCTTGTTGGAGGAAATACCAATCTTTGAGTAAGGGTTTCAGAGATAATATGCCATTTCCAGATTATTGCATGATGAAGATTGGTAGCAAGCCCAAGCGAGGTCATCATATGCCGGTACTTGAATTACAAAAGAACTCATTTGAAGAAGAAGAAGCTTCAGAGAAAAAGGTATGATTTCCATTGAGAAAAATAATTGCATTAATGAAACTTTGCTTGTTAGAGAAATTATTCCAGCTCAAGAGAAAAAATTTGTATATGCAAGTAAGGAGGATGTAATGGAAACTCTAAAAAGGTGTGAGGAGTGGAATAGCAGAGCTAGAGCTGCTAAATTGATAGTTGCTCAAGCAAGACAACACCTACAAGAGTTCAAGGAAAAGATGTGGGCGAATGATGCAAGGAAGTCTTCACCTACGAAAGAAGACTCTACGGAGCAGTTGGCACATGAAGAGGAACTTCACATGGACACTTGTGTAGAATTGCACGCTGCTGCAATTTCCAAACTAGCAGCTCATGATAAGCTGATTTATGAAGAATTTCAGCCCATTGTAGACCAGAATACTCAGGATTTGTGGCTAAAAAGTCAAGTCATTTTGGAGACCAAGCTTGATGAGGATACTCCAAGGTATGAAGTGGACATGTCTTATTTATTGCTGCCTATTCCAATTTATTTCCATCATGAGATTCATGATATGGTAGATGATGAAGTCTTCATTATGGAGGTTGTTGAACCATTGCTCCAACTAGGTGTATATGAGCATCTTGTGGATGATATATGGTGTCATGTTTTAGCTCACTTAACAGGTACAGGGGCCCGAATGGTAGAACACTTCAACATGTTTTGTCTCTTGTGCATGGCTCTTGGACAAAACAAAGATGCAATTGCTTGAGGGCAAGCAATTTTGGGAAGGGAGGATTGTAATATCCCCTTCCCATTCGAAGACCTTTGGCCTATTTTGTCAACCCGACGGCCAAAGGAAAAATATAAGGGTGGCTTAAGTTATATTTAATTATTATAAAGTGCCATTAATAAAAAAAAAAAAATATATAGAGCACTTATAATAATTTATATGACTTAATAATTATTAAATCAAGGATGGAAAAGACTCAAATATAAATTGTTATCCATCCTAGGTGAAAAGGCGACTTGCCTTAAAAAGGGGAATGGGAACATAGAAAGGATAAATGCCCATTTTACTATGTATTTCCCCTAGAAAAATGTGACTTGCATTAGGAGGGAAAAAGTTGTTGGGAAAAACATTTAATATGGGAAAATATTAAATGCTTGCATAGGAAAAATCCTTGGGAACTAATTGGATATTGTAGAGGTTGTTTTGGGTCTCTTCTTCCTTTATAAAGAGAAGTCGACTTGAAGGGAAATATATATTCCATACCATTTGATATTTTCTAATTTGTGTCTTAAGCTTGTAGCTTATGCATATTCTTTCATGTGCAACTGTTGTTTGCAAATATCCAGCTTGTGGAGTAAGATCTCACAGGAACCCTAGCTTCGGTGGTGAGAGATCCATCCCTAGCTAGCAGGGCATTCTTCGGTAGTGAGAGATCTACCCTAGCTTGTCAAGTTTGGAGCTGAATTGATGCCCTAAATGTGTTGGGCGACCTACTTTTTAGGGCAAAATTAGGGTTTCGTGTTTGCTGTGCGAAAACTAATTTTGGAATATTATTCTTCATATTTTTGTGGCCCAAGATCTAAAGTTTCAGCTCATTTGGACTTCTCTAGCAAAAGATATTAATTTTAGAAGTTTTCAGCTGTTTAGGGCACGCTGTAAATTTCTGGCAGCATTCAGATTATTCGAAAAATAGTTCTATGATATCTGTTATTGTATTAGCAAGCTCCATTTAAAATTTCAAGAGATTTGAGCAAGTATTTTTGGAGTTATCCATTATTTTCTGTTCGCTGGCCTAGATTTAATTTTCTGCAAAAATCAGATTTTGTTTGGCTGCAATTTGTCTCGTATTTTGCATATTTAAAGTCGGGATTGCCCGAAATCCATTTAGGGGTAAAATAATGTCCATTGGGGACATTACGAGACATTGGAACTTCCACATAGGAATTAACATGAAAACATCCTTGTGTGGGCTTTTAGCACAAGAGTGCAGGGAGCGCAAATGGCAGTATTGTTTGATGGCAGCATAGAGATTATAAACGGAGTTGAAAGATGATTCATCTAACGAATATTGCAGTTGTTTAGGCCTACTTAAGTTTACATCTAATTGACCGTGTTATGGGTCCTTTGGGGCTAGTCCTCATTAAACATTTGTAACACATTTAATTTTTGTATGGATAGGATGTAGTAGGGATCAATATTATAGGTTGGTGGTCATGTGTCTATATAACCACACCCCTACACTTTGGAAAGGGATTTAGAGATCCGGAGAGGAATAGTATAAGGTGTAGCTTGTAAGAGTACTACATGTGGGGATTTGTGCACGAGATCTGGGAAGGGCTATAGGGCTGAATCACATCCTTGTGAAGATTTGGGGTAAGACTGCGGTGTTAGTGACTTGTAAGCTTGGGGGCTATATAATTGTGTGTGTATGTGAGTGTTTTGTAAGGCTGACTTGGGCAGAGTGTGTGAGTTTGTATGTGCAATCTCTATTGTGTTGTTGAATAAAGAAGTTTGTTGCTGCTGAAATTCTGCTGTGTATTTAGTAGGCCGCATGGTATAAGGCCTTGTAACATCCCCATTTTAAAACACCAGAACAAGGGAATTTTTTTTTTTTTTTTTTTTTATATAACGTTCTCTGTTATGAATTATAAAATTCAAACACACGTTCAAGATTTAATAATTGTTCTCTGCCCAAACCACACAGTTTGGATCATACAATTTCTTTTAAAAACGAATGTTCCCTGTTCACATATTTACAATATGGAACACACATTCAATGCCATTCAATCTCATAACAGATTCTATATGCTGCTGTAAATGACTCGATGAACTGCCGATCTTCCATTTTCATGGCTCGGAGTTTCAACGATCCTTCATTTCATGACTCGGCAACAACCGATCCTTCATGTACATGACTCGGCAACAACCGATCCTTCATGTTTGTTTATGCATAGTATATTTTATATACTTGTTCTCATAACCTTCCCGGTTATCGAAGTGATCCATTTAAGAAGCCTCATTCGAATATCTCATTATCGATATTCATCTGACATCCTGCATCTTAAATTAAGTGATAAGGACAACGCAACCAGCAATTGCGATACTTTGGCCAAAGATTTTCACATGCTTTGCATGATCATATTCCTGAATGTGATACACATCTACGGAATACGTCCTTCACTTCACTTCACCTGTTATCTAGAATGGTCTTTCCTGGTTCCTACCAGTCCTCATTGTTTAAGTTCCGTTTTAAACTTTCGATTCCAGCCAGTAATATGAGCGGGTATAGGAAGGCACTCCAGGTAACTAAAGATACGCAGACATACGGTGTCGTTACCCCACGACTCCGTGTGTCTGATTATCTTTAGTATTCCGGAGTCACTCCGTATACCAAATCATACCCTATCTCCACCCCAGCTAAGATCTACACATTCAGCCTATGTATTCTAAATGTTTTAATTCGGGAGGGCATTGCTATATGTCAGCTGCAACAATGTGTCGTCATGAAGACCCCGTCTTCATGAAGACACCTTGCTGTAGCTGGCGTATGCCAATGTCCTGCAGAATTCTCCCAACGAGAATACACATCCTGCCCAAGTGACTTAGCCATGAGTTAATAGTTTAAGCAATTTTCAGCGTCCACGCTGATCCCTTGATCCTCGTTTCCGTTGCAGTTGTATATAACTAAAAGGGACTAAACTGTCCATTAGTTCGTTATGTATCGTCTCCTTCGTATCGAAGAGCTACATTTCCTTACTTGGTTTATTTCTTAATCATTAGATTAAGCAGTCCGTACCGACGGACATAATAAGTTTAACCTATTAAACTTAACCAAGATGTTTCCAACTGCAACTTATTTCAGAATATTAACTTATTAGACGTCATTCAAACGAGGTCTAAACTTCAAGAAATGAACTCATTTGTTCCCCTTAACATTATATAGTTAAGGATCATTAGTTATGGATATATGTATCCTATATCCTTTAATCTGAATTTTTATCAAACGGGATCAATGATGGAGTTCGAAAACGAAGTTCGAAAACGAAGTTCGAATACTCCAAATTTAAATTGATATTCCTTAGCTCCTAAGCTAATCCTGAATACCCTCTGATTATAAAATCATATTCTTCTTAATCCTTTTTAATGTCAATTCAAAATTCATCTTTACCCAAGTATGAATTAATTGCATTGTTCAACTTAAAGGTTGTATTTAAGTAAGAATAGATATCAGTTTCAATTCAGCATCCATCCAAGGATTACGAAACAATTCCAAATCGAGAAGTAACATTTTATTCCCAATTTATATAACAATATCAAACTGATATAATTATTGAAAATATCACACTTGTAACTGTATTCAATATTTCAAGTCATAATTTGTACATTTGCCAATCCAACTGATTGGGTATAGTTTTTACAAAGCATCTATACAACTCATGGACAGAAGAATATATTTTCTTCTTTCACAATTCCTCAAAGAGGAATAAAAGCAACAGTTACAATTTAATTTATATTTTATCAAGAGGCATCAGAAGACAGCCAAGTCTTCATTCTAATCAAATTCCATCTGCAAAATGAATTGCACGGGTCAGTTCAATGAACTGAGCACATTAAGCACTTATCCTTAAAATAAGATGCTTCAACTAACTGTTTCAATAAAAGAACCCTGCTTTTATGAAACAACAGCAAAACATCAATCTCGAAAAGCACAAAAGAGAGATCAGCATAACCACTAAATCATCAAAATATCATCACAACCAGCCAAGGGACTGCTGTCCCGTTTCACATAATCATTGCAAGTATCAATTTACAAAATTTGTAAAGTTAGGAATTCAAGTAGCTTGCTGCCTATACAGCATACAGTTATCTTTTCCACGCCTTTCATTAATAACAAATGCAAAGGATGAAACTAACTGAATATAAATCCATTACTTTCCTTTCCGTTCATGAAGCATGTTAAATTTAAAGCATTCAAGTACAACAAGAAAGCGAACAGCAATGCATATAGTAGCTCCCATCTAAGCACTATAAAATTCATCATTCACGAATTCCAGAATTCCAACTAAATGAAAGAAAAAGATCATTTTTCTAAAACATTCGTTCATATCTCTATTTCCTTCCACATGACTGTCCAAACAGTGGAATCCAAACGAAATTCAATTTAAGATAACAGTTCAGAGTGAAACTTACAAAATCCACTCGTAATTCACTTTCTGGCAGCAAGAATGATTTCATTTATTTCCAGTTCATATGAATGCCAAACAGGTTAGTAAGACATTATATTTATCGTTGAGCAAACCATATCAAGTATGTATACTAGGTATTTACTATACTAGAAGGTTCCATACTTCTTTCACTGTATAGTTAACCAAACAACCAGTTATACATCCTGCAGTCAATAAACCACATAAATTTATAATCCTATGAACTTATCCCGTTCAAATAACATATTATTCATTGCTATTACCTACAGCAATTCCAAGATTAAGACACAATCACCAAAACAATTCGATCTTAAAGGACCGATCAGCATTAATAAACACAGCCAATCATCATACTTTCCTAGCAAGAAACATTATATTTCTCTATGAGTTCAGAAGGAGAAACTATTCCTTTTTCCAACTCTCACGAACATTCATATAAAATTTTAATGTCCATTCCTTTAAAATATAAGATACCATTTCTTCATAATCCGAAATAGCAAAGGGAGAGAGAAGTCTTATCCCTTTTAAGCAAGAAAAGAAATGAACAGCCAAAACATGTTGTCTTTTCTTTCCCCAAGGCCATTCGTATGCTTATAAAGAAAACAATGTTGTATTCATAATAATCAACACAAAGAGAGAGAGAGAAAGAAATTATTTCCTTTTCAAAAGAAGTTTCAGTATAAGTATAGAACGACCTTAAACTTCTCATACATCCTGTACCACCATATCACGAAAGACCATATGACAAGAGCATTATCATAGTGGTGAAAACAACCATACAGTCTACCGGTTCAGGATATAAAACTCTAAACAGTGAATACCCATTCCATGAAGCTCAAAAGAAATGATATTCCTTTTTAATTCCGAACAGCATATAGCAAACAAAAGATCTCATTTCCTTCAATGAAACTTCAGTACAGAAACAACGCCAAGCCGCTCACACAGCCTTCACCATTTTATCTCAAAAGTTCATGTGACAAAAGACAATCACACAACAATAAAACAATTCACACTGCCTGTACTGTTCCTATTAAACATCTTACGGAAAAGAATCCGTTTCAACTTCCATTCAACATCAACCACCAGCACGACAGGAGGGTAATTCATTGAGAATTACAAAGACAGACAACTCAATAATCAAGACAGTGTTCATACTATTTCCATTTCCTCTTTTCTGGCAAGGACAGTTCCACATACACAGTAAGGAAACGATTACACTAAATGGAAAACCTTTACACCATAAGGAACGATTACACACCTGTTCCACTTTCAAACAACACGGACAGTAAAAGAATCATATCTATTTCAAACACCATACTGTCAACAAACCAGCACGTCGTGGAAGTGTTTCCAACCAATCAATTGCAAGGACGGATTAACCACAACAGCAAAGGGGACGACTGTACCCCGTTATTTCCAAAAATGACAGCAAGAAAGGAAGGAAACCCATATCATAGCAACAAAACATGACTGAAATTCCATTTTTTTCTCTTCACATGTAATAACAGTTCCAAGCACAACATCAAGGAGAACGATTACATTATAAGAAAAAGTTTAAACAGCCTGTCCACTCCATACCACATGTACAGAGGAAGAAAATGTTTATTTCTTTCTACAACACTGTCAGCAACCACAACGGTAATTCCTATTCCAACCAAATTTAAGCAACAACAATTCAAGGCCGAGCAACCAGAGCCGTTTCATATCATTTTCCAAGGAAAAGAAGGCAAGAATCAACAAATCCATTTCCAAATCAACTCAAAAACAATCAAGCAATCCCAACCCAAGAGCAGGGTTGTTTTAATGAAACATTTAAATCAAGCAAAGATTTTAAAGAGAAGGGCTTAACATGCCTGTAATCTCTTTTCCAGAACTCGAAGAAAGCTTCGTTTTGCCGCGTTTTTCTTCCACAACGGCAACACAATATTCCCAGCACTTTCTTCCTTCTTCTTGGCTGATCAACAGCCTCAAAACTTCCAAGAAAATGTCGAATGCAAGAGCTGGTTCGACTGAACCAGACCAAGAAACCAAATGCAGAGCAACTTTGCAAAAGCTCGAATCAACAAAAAATGAAAATCAAAATTCCCTCATACTCTTCCCAAGGCGAGCTGGTCGCGAGGACCAAGAACCATTAATGCAATAAAGGCTCGCCCTTTTTCCTTATTTTCTACGCCACCTCCACTTGGGTTGGCAAGTCTCCAATTTTCAAATTTTTCCATGCAAATGAATTTAGCCAAGCTTCCAAATGGATACCTCTATCTCCTACCTGTCCCGCCAAAACTGGCGCCGTCCCCGAAGGGACAGTTCATAAATGCCAATGAATGCCTCCTATCCATCCTTATCCTTTTCTTCCCAAGGGTCTGCGTACCCCTTTAGCTTAGGATTAGTTTTAGGTTACATAGTTCATTCGACCTAGGTCTTAGTTAGACCTTAGGTTTTAGGATTTAGATTTATTTTTCCCCTTTTTTTTTTTTAATTTAAAAATCCACTAGGATAGTAGTGTAGGATGTATGTTAGGTCTTAGGGTTAGTTTAGGTTTAATTCACACTAACCACTAACACTAACAACTTCCTTCCAGCCCCTTGCTAACATCCACGTTAACGCAGAGCAGGACGTTCCGTCCTTCCGATTACATGCCAAGGCCACCCGTGTCCAGGTGTTTCTCGCCCCACGAGGTCCCGAATTCGACAGTACAGGGTTCAAGAATCGAACCCCTGTCGTTGGCATTTTCGTGCTAGCTATTCACACCTGTAATCAGACGCTGCACGCTTATAATAATCCTAGTCCAGTTCAAGTGTGAATTAACATAGAAAACACAAGAGGACCTCAGCATACTTGAATCAATGGAATTGATTCAGGGTATGCTGTCAATCAGCACAAGAGCAAGCAATTATACGACAATCTGTCGTCACATCAGCAAACATACAAGTACAATATTTGCTGTCCATGCAATAAGCCACAGTATGCAAGAATCCAAATTAGCAACACATTCTCTTAAGATCAAAACATATCTTAACATGTTTGCTTTCATTTCAAGAGCTATAACAGTATGTAAAACATTCACCAAGTTAGCATACAAAATCAGAGTGTTACAGGCCTGCCTTCATTGGGACTCCTAACCACGACTGCATCACAAGCTGAGGAGATTTTGATTAAAATTCATTAATTTGTTGAAGGGATATAGGGCTGAATCACATTTTCGAGAGGATTTGGGGTGGCACTGCGGTGTTAGTTGCTTGTAAGCTTGTGGGCTATATATTCGTGTGTTTATGTGAGTGTTGTTGCAAGCTAGACTTGGAAGAGTGTGTGAGGTTGTATGTGTAATTGCTCGTGTTAATGGATAAAGGAGTTTGTTGTTGCAGAAATAATGCTGCGTAAGTGTATGTTTTAGTAGGCTGCACGGCCTAAGCCATCCCTTCATTGGGACCCTAACTGTGACTGCATCATAAGACGAGGATTTTCTGATCAAAATTCATTAATTTACAGTCACAAGGTCACAGCTATTGATCCATTTACATTAAGACATACAATTTACATCTACACTATCCGCTCTCAATGCTTGTTTGTTATTGTGATTTCGCGTCACTCTAACATGTCAATCCTGCAATTGATGTCTTGTACCCTGACCATTCTTGGGCATTGGATCAAGTATTCATTAATTGTTATTATTAATAATTTTTACCAGTAGTATTATTGTTCAATAGGCAGAGTGTAACACGGTTGGCTGTTTTCTGGTATTTATGTCAATTTTGCACAATGCATGAATGTTCGTCATTACTATTGTGTCAAACTTGCATCCAGCTCTGCATACATGTGTACATTAGGCACACTTAATATGTTTATGAATTCTTATCCATTAGTGCTCTGTTGTTGGCGATTGTCATCGGGAACTTGGAGCTAGTCAGTCAGTACTAAGAATAATAATATCCTACACGTTGGTACCTTGTTTGGTCTAGTGATGTTGCATTGTGTTTAGTTTGAGGTGTACATAATTGTTCTTGATAGTTTGAGGTGTACATGATTGTATGATTGTAGTTGACACCAACACAGCTGCAAAGTCTTAATATGACCTTGTTATGCATACTCTGGCTTAGTTTATGTTTATTGATTAGGGAGGGTGCTAGTTGTAATTATGATAGATTCTTCCCACTTCGTGACAGTTGTACTGCAACATGTTATTGCATGATTTACTGCTTATTTTTTTTAATTTATATTCACACATAGCTTGGAGTCTCTTTAGACATTCCACGGGGACACTGTATAATATATATTTGTGTGTCTGTTTGATTGCTTTTGTCATCCATGGACATTGTTATATTTTCATTTAACATTTCTTCTATATTTTATTGTTTACAACACTTACGCCATCCATCAAGTGGCACTCTGGCCAATCACCCTACCTTTTGGATATTTCAAGCCAGACTTGAAAGTTGGCCTATAAATTTCTTCTTTTCCTTGACATTGTACCGTGATATAAGTTTTGGCCTACTTGTCTAAAAATATGGCTAGTAGTGTCCACCTTAAGCAACCTTGACAACTTAAATGTTTCATGCTTGGGCTTCAATGGTTAATTTGTGCATGGTTTCATATGCTTTTGTGACAAAACAAAAGATAAATAAGCAGAATTAGTTCGTTCTCAGAATTTTTCGGCCATAAAACTTAAAAACACCATGTGTCACATCTTAAAAACAAATACAAATATTATTTTGTGCATATAGTTTCTTATGTATTCTTGTCCAAGATTTAACAACCGGATAAAGTTCTTCTCTGAAATTAGCAGTCGTACAGCACCCTGCAATATATGATCAGTGACTAAATTATGCCATATAACAAAGCTATTTATCAATGCCATTATTCATTCATCAAAACTCCAAAATATGTATACCTGGATAAAATTTTCGAATTGATTCTATAGTTATTAAACACATTTGAAACCTTGAAATATTTCTCACATAGATTTAGCCCACAGTGCCATGGCTAGAATTTTGGAAATATTGGCAAAACTTAAGCGGAAATAGTCTTTGTTTTGAAAGGTAAGAAATTGTGGCAATGTGTTAAATTATTGATAAATTTAAATGCTATAGGAGGGTTAGATGTAGGGTCTGGTAGTCTTTATATTATATAGGTGGAGTAGATAAACTGAATGTGGGTGTGTTTGGCAGTTTGCCCACTGTGTAAGACTTGTTGGATTGAAGTTCGCTTCTGTTAGTAGAGTTTTATGGCATATCAAAGGACGAAGATGGTTCATGAATGATGTCATAATATGCATTTACATGCAAATGAGCTGCAATTGAGTCTAGAAAACACACTTATTAGGTTGTTGTCATATGTGTGAGAAGCTGCTCTCGGGTCGTCAGGGGTCATCCTACCATCTTTCTAATTTTGAAACGGCCATAATGTTCCTGTACAGTGTTTATTTGAGGGCCACACCCCTTTTTTAAAGTGCATAATTATTTGAAATAACACATACTGAACATACCATGATGGGCTCTATCAAATGAAAAGAGATATTGTGCAGTGGTCATATGCTGACAAGGTAAAAATTAAAATCAATACTAAATAGTAGCATATATTAATATTGTGTTTTATTCTATGTATCAATTGTATGTCTTTGTCCCAACAATATTTGTAAAATCTAAATGTTGTTGTAATATTCACTTTGTGCATAATATTCCTAGGTGTGTGACTGATTTTTGTGAAGAACGTATGCAGGAGATCATTGCTGCAAAGGATTTCGAGAGTCAGAATAATGCTAGGTGGTTGGCATCTGTCTACTTCAAGAACAGTATTAATCGATATTGGAGGAACAGGCGAGATTCTTTGTAAGATTCTGAACATGGATGCTCACACGTATAGGCTGTTCTTCAACTCTCTTCCTGAAAAACTCTAATTGTAACATTGGGGCAAAGGATTGTTCAGTGTTAGAGGAAGTGCATTATGGCTTTTTCATGTAGTCTTTCTTTTAAAAGACTGCTAAACAATTTTATTCATTTCCCCACGATCTAGAGTTTTCTTCCAGTCTCTCATATTGGCCTTCATAATATAGCCTGAGGTTCTTGTTTTCATTTTGATTTGATTGCTTCCTTGTGTTGGAATCTCTACCTTGTTTTATTACACTTCTGGGAGTGGGTGCTGAATATGTTTTTGTTTTCCATATTCTAGCATGTATGTATTACATGGAAAGTTATATGCAGGGAAATTGATCTCTGTTAGAGATTTAAAACAGGTTTAGAGAGCAAAGAATGGAAAGATGTTATTTTAAAATAAAGTATATAGCTCAGAGCACTCAAGTACATTGCAATCAAATGCTTTTTAAAGTAGTTTTAAATGTTTTTCTGATGGACCTAATTAATTTAAAAGCAAATACTTGATTCCAAAACAGCAAAAGCATTGATTTTGTAGGAACTATTGGTTTCTTTTAAAATATGATTTTACTTTATAGCGCAGAGAAACATGGGTTTCCTTGCTGCTGTTTTGAGAATCTGGTACGACTCTTGATACTTCCCTCTTGTTTCATTGTTTAATATGTTACTTTTTTTTTTTTGTGGAGAAATGCATCTTATATTTCATCCTAGTATTAAAAGCCCTTTATTTTTACAATGGGGTTACAGGGAAAGGTTTTTTGTATAAACTGTAGAAAGCAAACATCTGAGCCTGGACCCCAAGAGACATTGACTCAACATCCTTACCTTTGGTTTTGTCAAGAAAATTCAAATCCTATCTGAAAAAGCTTGTCTGCCCTAAACTGAGCAGGGAATGGTCCACTACATTTTTAATTGCTTGAGGCTATTTCTCACTTCTACAGATTTGTATTTCTTTTCTTTTTGATGATCTCAATGAGACGTTCTTTTCTTTATCATTTTTTTGGAGAAACGCATCTTACATTTCAACCAAGTATTTAAAGCACATGAGTTTAACAACAGGATTTCAGGGCATATAAATGCCAGAAAAGCAAACATTTGAGCCTGCACCCCAAGGGACACCAACTCAACATCCTTACTATTTGCTTTGACAAGCAAATCCAAATCCTGTCTGCAAATACTTATCTTCCCTCAACTGGGCGAGGAATGTTCCACCATACTTTATAATTGTTTGATGCCATTTCTCACTTCTATGGATTCTTTTTTCTTTTCTATTTGATGATCTCAATGAGACTTTTTAAGAAAGTCTTCTTAAAGTACCTAACATGGCTATGCAATTGTGTTACGTAAAACTAAAGATTAATCATCGACGAGAATTGTCATATGTAAAACCAAAGGTTACCTTGTCTACGATGGACACTCTTCTTGTTCTTTTTGAGGTTATGTCCTTTTCGTTTTGGATTAGTATCTGGAGCTGTATTCCTGAGCAGCTTTTTTATGCATTGTTTTCCTTGCATTTGTGTTTTATTATTGCAGTGCTGCACAAAATTCTGCATGTTAACTCTATCAATGTTGGTAATATTGAAGAGGCTTTGTGTGCAAGGACATTCAGTGATTTTGACAGTTTGTTTGCTCTTTCTGATCGTTTTGCTGAGAGAGTCACTCTCTTGTCGGCTTTTCTCTTGTCCTTGCTTTCCATGTATTCTGCTTTCGAGACACAATTCGCTATCACATGAAAATGCAATCTGCTAATGTGTTATGTTCAAGAAATATGGAAAAGTTTGTGGATACAATGTTCTCCGAGGCTAATTTTGTAAATATTTTTGGAGGTCATAATTAATCATAAGAGGATATTATGATATGTTTTTACTGTTGTTTGCCGGGATCCTGTCCGGTGCAGAGTGTGGTCCAGCTGCTATAATGCTTAGCTTATTACTGCATTACTTTTTCTAATCAAGTAAAGCAATGCTTGTGAATTTGGTAAATCTCAGCTGGCACTTTAGTTTGTTTCAAAGTTTTTGCATTTGTACTATCATCACAGTTTTTATATCAGTGGTAGTACTCTGTGCATGACTAAAAAAGTTCCATGTTTTTTTATTTGAGCACGTAATCCAGCAACTCAGTTTTTGTTTTGTTCATAGGACTACTGTATTGAAGTGATCATAACCTTTAAGCTCATTGGCCAATGTTTAAATGCTAGATTATGCTAATATGTAATATGTATGGAACAGAGGTATAAGCAGTGCAGAAAAACCATATTTGCGAAAGAAACTTTTGGAACTTATAAGGGAGGAAAATCATCAAGTAAGTGCGATTGATAGAGCAGTGCATGAATATTATGTTTGGTTGATGATAGGTATTTTTGTGTGCATTAACATGGTGGTTTCTTTACTCTATTTTGAGTTAATATGTAGTCGCAATATGCATTCACTATTCTTCAAATGTATTTCCTGAAAGAGTAAAATTGAATATGCCAGATGATTTAATTTCTTTGTACTTTACATTTAAAAAATGGGAAACACCCTGATACTCTCTTGTATTATGTTAATGGTACCTGTCTAAATTGTTTCTTTGGTTAATTTGAATTCTCTCATGATTCTGTCTTTTGCCCTAGGGGTTTGTTGTCATTCCAACCATTGGACCATTGGTTCGACATTCTCCTCTTTATTTCTAAGTTTCTGATGACTTCCTCATTGTAATCATATCCTACATGCTCTTTGCTCTAATGCTTATCTTCTAAATTTACTTCTTGAAAATTTGTGCTGCAAAGTTTAATTTCATTGTTGAATTTAGAAGTAACATGGGATTTTCCAATCGTAGTTGGTAATGTTACTGGAAAAAATAAAAGGTATATGGTGTTTCCTCTCCCGTCTAGAAGGGTGTCTCACTTTAGCCCTTGGTGTTTTTATTACGCAATTCCTTTTTAGGAGTCCAATATCTCTTTATTGGTTTGTTTCTTGATTACTTGTCAAGGTGGAAAGTTTTAAAACATGCTTTGAATTCTTCAACATTTGTCTAACCATAAAGCCTTACATAACATGCTTTGTCAAAATCCTGAAATTAGATGGAAGTTTGGAACATTTTTGTTGTCGATGATCGGCAAGTGGTTATTGACTTGTTGATGTCTATGATTTTATTTGTATTAAGTACCTGTCCACTGAAGCTGATAAGGTGCCAGTTGTTGATGCTAAGCTTGATCAATGGTCAAAGTTTCTATTTTATGTCCTATTCTTTCTATCTTAACAATTTTTTTCAAGGACATGTGAAGCATTCTATGCGCTTATATCTCTTGCCATTCAAAATCATGTTTTGCTTTAAGTTTTATAGCATTGTCGAATATGAATTATTCTCAGCTGACAAATTCCTGGATTTAATGCCCTCATAGGCATTTGTTTGGTTACAAAACAGCAGTTTTATCAAATTGCTGTAAGGAAATAATTATTTCTGTATGGTTTTGATCTGCAAGGTTGGATTATTTTCCTATTTTGTTCTGATGTATCAATTGTTATAATACAAAAATTTGAATTGACTTGACTTGTTGCACGGAGATTATGCAGATTGCAGTTCAACTAGCTGTTTTGGTATCAAAAATTGCACGCATTGACTATCCAAAGGAGTGGTAAGCAGATGTTACTGTTATGTTGTAATCTTTTTCCTCTTTGCCACTAAACTACAGTAGCATCCTATTTACATGCCAATAATATGGTGTAGAAAAAGTTAAGTGTCTACAGTTATTTTGGGTTTAAAATGAGCAAAGCATGGCAAATTAGAAAGTGATATTTATAAAAGTAGCTAAATTTTTGATTGTGTTATTTCATACCAAATATTGTGCTTAGACATGAAAATGAACATATAGCACGTATTAAATATGAAAATTATAACAGCTATGATGAAATTGTTGATAAACAGGTTCTAAGACAATATTTCAATTTTGACACCATCAAAGTTTTAGATGCCAATCCCAAAAACAGTTGACAGCCTCTTTCTCTATAACAACCATAGTTTCCAAATCCGGCTGGACCTAGCTTTTCAGGTGGCCTGGATAAGTTCTGTCTGGGTCGGCCCTGTTTTTTTCCCATTATTTTTCACAGTTTTTAGCTATAAAAAGACACCCAAAACCCTTATATATTATTTAATATAAAATATATTGGCATTTTATATTATGTCATTATTGCTTTTTATTGTATTCGTCAATTTTTGCATATTTGTAAAAGTTAGAAAAATAAACAGTGCAGAGAGACAATCACAGTGAAACAATAAGAAAGAAACAGATCTGAAATACTTACACAGATAGTACGTGGAAAACCTGGTAATGTACCAAGAAAAACCACGGGCAAAGGTCTCTCAGTATTTTATTACTTAGGAATAAATCCGCTGTTACATCAATGGCAGTCACCACACACTAGCTCTAATGATTACAATCCTGTACAATCATACAACTTTACAATCCATGGGTTCCTTTTATAGAAAGAACTTGTAGTACAAACCTGTGTGTGGTACAAACCGCATGCCCGGCGCATGCGATTCGAAGGGACTTCGCGTGCTCGAGTCAACCTGCCAACCTGCCAGCTTGGTTGCTACCTGCTCACTCAATGCTGATTTCTCACACCATCAGTAAATTATGCTCATATATGATATGTATATATTTTGCACCGGATATTTGAATTTCCGAATTGTTTCAAGAGTTCTGAATTTTCAGATTTTTTTGCTCTGTAGAATGGAACCAGATTTCTGGACTTGGTTATTATGATTATAACACATAAGGCTTGAAATGTGGGAAGCTAACAAGCCAAGGAGCCTTGTGGTTTTTGCATTTTGAAGACCACCTCCTTGATATCACTTTTTGAGAAGGGTGTGATCAGGTTCTTTCTGCTTCTTTGACATAACCTTAATGATGGCCTTATATCCATCTTTAGTGCATTTTCAAAGAAAGCTACTGCTTCCTCCTAATATCTTCTGAATCTGGTAGTCTGTCCCATTAGCTGCACCAATTGAACTGACTATGACACCTTGTCTCTTGATCCAGTATCGAATTGGATATTCAAATTTGCAATTCTTTAACGTGGATTAAAATCTACTAATGTGCCAATCTGATGCAATATGCTACTGAAACCCACATAAGGCAGAAAAAATTGATGTTTGCTACAATTGTGAACTGCCCATCTACAGCCCATCTACATCTTTCATTCAATTTGCATTGCGTACATGCTCAAATACATGCCTACAATGCTATAAATATATTTTACAACCTTCTATACTGCTGCCAATCCACAAATTCAATGTTGTAACAAAGTTTGCTAATTTCTAAAATTGTATGTGATTGAATTCTGCTTCTACTTTTTGATGTAAACAAGAACTATGTTTGCAATCAACCAAATATGATAATTTGTATGCTTGCTTAATTGCTTGAATTCGTGAAGGAGTTACATGGAATGAAATTCAGCAAGTAAAAGGCTGGAACACACGTGTAAAGCGAGAATAAACACGAGAATTTACCTTGGAGAAATCTAATTTTAAAAACTCTAGAAAAGTAAGGCTGTGTCTCCTCATCTCCACTATTATCATGCAAGATTTAGAATCCCGTTGTTCAAATTGAGCCTTCAAGGATACTTGGGCCTTTCCTAGCATTTCTACAATGCTCTACAAGCTTGCCTTGTTCATAGAACTTGCTAACAATGTGCTTCACTACTATACTCTGCTGCTCAATCATTCTACAACTCTAGAATGATCACGAATGCTTGAATGATCTATTACATGATCCCAAGGGGTTTATTTATAAATCATATGAGCCACTGATCTGTACAAAGGATTCTAAATGACACTCGCATGAATTTTTGTCTTTTTTTGTGAAGATTCGGCATGAGACGAATATGAATATAAAATATGGTAAATTAGACATGAGGAATGTGTAAAAACGTGCCAATTTCTCCTCTAGCCAAATCTGTACACACCCTATTTTTTTCTCAGTTGCGAGCCCAGAGATGGCTGGATCATCTGACTTTTTGAAGTTCAACCTCTACATTCTTTGTTTTCTTGGTTTTGTCATGTAGCGAGTGATAACACATCTCAAAGCACTTAATTAGTCATTCAAACTATGAAGTTAAGTTTCATTATATCAACCAATTGAATTATGATATATTTCGAGAATCCAATTTTGGATCACCTGCCCAATAAGGATGCTTTTAGTTTCAAAAGCTCATAAATTGAAGAGACAAGGATTTTACCTTGTGCCTTCTCAATGAGATACCTTCTTTCTCATTATTCTTAGAGTATCAATGATTAACACAGGAAATATATAATTTGATATTATTTCACAAACTAATATTCTTCACTATATTTCATCATCCGGGATATTACAAATATATAGGCAATGTTGTTCCTATAAACAAGGAGGTGGCTACAACCACTCTTCCATAAATAACAGTAAACTCACGTACACAACAAACTCCTAATATACATTATTGTTACATAACAATAATGTCACCAAACTATATTATAATGTGAAGCACTAATAATAATTCCTAACATTCCCCCCCTTAGTGCGAACATGGTAGAAAAACATCCACACACTCCTCTGCAGTATGCTCACCCCTGTGGCATGTCCAACTCTGTGACTCATGACCTTGATCCAAAAGAAAGGCTCTCTCCTTCCATGGTTTTAAACAGGCTTACCACAAACCTTGAAGTGACAGGAACCTCATCAACTGTCGACCTCGTGTGGTTTTCTGGATCCTCCCACAAACCCTTTCAAGATCCATGAACTGACTTACTCGGTGCTCTTTGTTCACCACTATGCTTATACATCGAGGGAATAATGTAGGAAACACAACATGCATATCACAAAACTGCACAATAGAAGATATCTTGAAAAATTTCACATTACTTCCTATAAGAATCGTAATGTTCTTAATTGTAGTCTCTGTCTTTGATCGTTGCCACTCGATCTCGAACAAGCATAGAAAACTGCCACTGCCACTGGAAGCTTTCCTTGACTAAGTCGTTTTGGGTGCAGAATGGGAATGGAACATTGGTATGTATTCCCCCCCACAATGTGAAATTCCACACATATAGATACTGAGAAGCAAACTGCATCGAAGAACATACTCCTGAATTGATCTTGCTAGTTAGGTCTTGCTGCACATGGTCACTAATGCTAGTGAACGTATTCTTCTAGCTGACCATCTTCCAACGAAGTACGGCAGTCAGAGGACCAAGTCAGTCAGAGGATCACTGACAGTCATCTGTGCTCCAACACAACTTTCTTTCCAACATCCATCAAATACCACACAAAATAGGAACACTGCAAATAGAAGCACTCTGAGAAAATGGAAACCACACTGAAAATCATATACTCACACTGCACACCTGTGCCACCAAATCATTTTGTGCGGCCCCGTCGTTGGTGACTGACAAGAGGTCATTTGTCGACCTCCAGCCTCCGATGCCTCCTTCCTCCATTAAGATCTGCTGCTAACTCAGCCGAATGTGATCATGGGGCTCAAATTTATATACTACAATCAGACGTCGGATTCCACCGAAAATGCGTCTCCGTCAGAGGCAAATTTTTTATTTTATTTTATTTATTTTTATTTTTTTATTTTTGGACTTTTACAATGACTGACTCACAACGAACTTTTGATGACTAACATTAGCAATAACATGACTCTTTTAAGACAAAGGTGACTAAACTTATGAAGAATAATAGCTCTTAAAAAATCCAATTAAATATTGGATTTAATAAAAGACTCTCACTAAATAAATGACTTTTTATCTTGATGGACTTACACTACACATTATAAAATAACCTAAAGTATTCGGTTATGATGCTTTACAAACATAAAGTGGCAAATAAAATAATTACATACTATGTTAATGGCTATCGACCAAATAACATTTAAAAACACTTAAACCTAGATACCTAAAATTAGGAGCTTACAAGAAATAATCGACTGTCCTTCCAGCGGATTAAACCCCACACATCTCACATCCTCTTCAATTTGTAGCATATAATTCTCGACAGGTGTTGTAAATTTGTTTCCTCCTCTTAAACCACTGATAACTAAGTAATGGAGAATGCCTCAGATTGCGCAGGAATACATGCAGATCACAACTGTTTGATTAAAGTGGATTCTCAATAGAAATAGATGGCGCACGAATCTGTAGAGACCTTTCCATGAAAAAATACATCTTGATTTGTAGAGCCAATTACATAGTAAAATATGTCTTGATCTGTGCGTTAGAGACTGTTAGCAAGAGAAAACTCAAAACCAACGTGACACTTACATATTTCTTGGTTTGCACAAAGTTACAGGAATACACTGGCTCAAATCCGCATCAGAGAAATATGCCACAACCTTCATTGCAGATACGTACTGGATAAGAGGATGATCAGTTCTTACGCCACCACTTCTTTTTAGATCTAAACGCCTTCTGTAACTAATCTTGGATCAGATATATGTCAGTATGGAAGTGAATAAAGGCACGCGTGGTAGTTTGATGTTGAGGTTGAACTTGGACGTGATTGGAGACTACAGAACTCTCCTTTCATTTGACACGTCCATAACAGAGTTAAATACGCAGGCAAATACAATTAATTGATCTGCATTTCTTCAAAGCGTGAAATCTGATATGGTGGACGACTTTAAATATAGAGCAAATACAATCTCTTTCACAGATCAATGAATTTCATACTCCAATAAACACTGCGACTGCTGCGCTCAAATAAACTTGCAATACGGCTGAACACCCTCTCCTTATCTACAACATCGTCCATCTCCAGGTTTGCAAATAAATAATGCTCAGGACAAATTATGCATGCAGACTTATAAGACTCTCATTCAGATGTTCTCGCTCTGATACCAAATCTTAGAGTATCAACAGATTAACACAGGAAATATATAATTTGATATTATTTCACAAACTAATATTCTTCACTATATTTCATCATCCAGGATATTACAAATATATAGGCAATGTTGTTCCTATAAACAAGGAGGTGGCTACAACCACTCTTCCATAAATAACAGTAAACTCACGTACACAACAAACTCCTAATATACATTATTGTTACATAACAATAATGTCACCAAACTATATTATAATGTGAAGCACTAATAATAATTCCTAACAATTATTAATTAGGTGAATTTGATTACTCTCTTGAAGTCTTTTGCTAGCGATTGTTCCAATGTGTTTTCCTTCATATTAGATTGGTTTCATAATGATGCAGTCATGGTTAGGGGTCCTAATGAAAGGAAACCTTAGACCACACACCTTACGTAATTATGCGGCGAACTCTATTGGTAACAACAATGTTGTTATTTTAATCACAAGAAAATCATACAAAAAGCAGGGATTGATTGCCAACAATGCGGTTGAACACAAACCAACCGCCAATACAACACTATGTGTGCGGGCTTATGATGCTCAAATCTGCGGTGTTTCAACAATGTTTCAATCCCAATAGCCTTCCCTCCAAACTGCTCACAAATCACGGATGAAATAGTCCTTGCGATTGCATACTAAGACTATATCCTCCTTATTTGGAATCAAATACCTTCTACTTATTTAGAATCAAATACCTTCTACAAGGGTGAATGTATTTAAATATTCATGTGATTGCACTGTAAGTAACAAGCTACTTATTGTTGAATGTTTCGATCCTCTATGCAAGGTAGGGCCCAATTGATCATAACATAACTTGATGCAATTGAGTTGGCTCAATGATTATAATTATGGGATTATGTGAGATCAATGTTGGCTTATTCAAACCTGGAAGCTTTGAGAGTTGTGCTCGAAATGCGCCATCGTGCATAAGGTGTGTATAGACCTTCTTCTTTGAATCCTTGCATGCTTGTGCAATATAGCTCCTATGAACTTGTGGTCTTAATGGTAGATACATGCCCTTCGAGCAAAACACATCTTTGTTAATGCAAACATTAGAAAAGCTTGTTGTATTATGCGTATAAACAGTAGTCGTTCTCTGCAAATTGTTATGAAGTCTCCAACTCTTGTGCTATTGATATGAAGCTTGTTGTTACCTTTTGAATGATGTTTTGAGCTCAAGAAGATACTAAGAACTTGAGTAAACCTTTTGGGAATGCATGACCACTCTTGACCAATGACCCGACAACGCTTTTAGCATATCAATTGATAGGGTGGGTGGGTTTGTCTTTAGCGGTCACGCTGATAGGTTTGGGATTTTGATCCTGTTTTAGGGAATGTGTGCCCGTTGTGTGAGGATGTGGGAGGGGACTCTCTCCTGCACCTCTTCTTTAAGTGCCAACACATCAGTGCGAGAGGCAAGATCGCAGGCTGGTTTTCAAAACGTATTGCAAGAGCTTTGTTGCCTTGCCCCTGCGGACGCCGGTGAGAAGGATTTGCTCTCGATACTCCTTGGTGGGGAGTGTGGCGGACGTCGTCTATCCTATTGGTTAGGTGATTGCTAGCATTAGAGGGGAATTGCAAGCTTTGCGATTGTGGTGAACTTCTTGGATGTGGCATTGCCCCTCTATTAGAAAGCCTGCGGGGGTTGGATGATGGGGGTATGTGTCGCATGACTAGCCCCTTTGGGGCATCAGGGATACCTAACCACTAACGAGTCGATGCATAGTCGTGTAGGGCAAAGCCTTCTTGTCAAACATCTTTGTTGGAACAGTTTCTCCTCCACTTGGCCCCCATTTTCGGGAACAAGGTAACTTTTGTGAGGCCTCCATATGGTGAGTGGATAACGACTTTCACCAGAGTACTCCTGGAGATTCTAACCTTAATTGGTAGGAATGGTATCGCTAGGTGTGATCACTAGATGGTGTATGTTGCTTGGTATCTTTTGCGGGGAGGAGCTTTAGAGGCCAAGTCCCACTAGTGGTCGCTTTATCAGGCTTGAACCTAGAGTTGAGGGTGTTTCGAAGCCGTGCTATCCTTGGCCAGTCGAACATGGGACTCTTCCAGTTCAAGAAAACTAGGAAAACTAGACAACGGAACACTACAAACAGTTATGCTAGAGGAACCGGGCACAAAACACAAACCTTTGCGTGCGCATAGGAAACATCGAACATTACAAAGATACTTTTGCACAAAGCAAAACTTGCAAAAACATGCCAATAAGGACTAAGCACAAACAAAACCTTGTCAATGCTAGACTTAGCTTATTTTACTAACTAAGAATATATTTGGTTGATGCGGGATTACAAGTGAACCCGGATGGTCTAGACACCGGGCAAGGCGTGTGAGCATGGTGCTCACACATGCGGTCTAGGTGGTAGGACCACCCTTTCAAGCTTCCGGTAAGGTCGTGGCATACTTGTGAACCAACGAGTATTTCTCGTTTTCCAATTGTTAGAGTTAGTTGGCTAAGAAACCAACCTCCTCCACCAAAATGTCTCCGATCTTCTACATCCGTATCATTGTCCTTTACAAGTTTACTTCTTCCATTTGTGTGGGGTCTTTTTTCTTCTCGCATCTTATTCCCTAATGCAAGATCTTTGTGCACTTTCGTGGACAAAATTGCCCATTGCTCATCCTCTTGCACACTTGTGTTTGCAATACATCCTCCCATATTGTTGTGCATATTTCCCTCGTTATTCCATCCTTGCCCTTTACCCAACTTTTGTAATTTTTGTGAATGATTCATCTCCTCTTCTTTGTGCAACACTTTGTTGTGTCATTCCGCATCCTTTGCCTTCTCCATCCCATAAGAACTGTTGTTCTTGGTGCCTTATCATGTGACTTTGGTGCGCTCCTTTGTTTTCTCCCTTCAACGATTTCAGAATATGAATCTATCCATCCATTCACACTTAAACTGTGTTTGCTCTTCCATTGTACAACGTCTCCTAGTCAAGTTGTCAAGGCCTCCCTAACATTACATGGCATGCATCCATTAGTAACATGTTGCACAAAATTTTGATTGTGAAACTGCCAATCTTCATCTCCACATTGCATTTTTCTTGCACAACGCTTGCTTGTCCTTTCATCAACCATGTCACCTTATAACGAGGCTTGCGCTCGAATTCTAACTTCCACACCATCTCCATGGACACCAAATTGTCTATATTGCCGCTTATCAACTCCTACTATGCAACATTTGCCTTTGGTCTTGCATCTTGTGCAGAAAATATGTTACCTCTATTGTTGTAACTCTTCTCTCTTTCTTTGCAACCATCAAGACTATCCTTACCATAAGTAAAATCTTCACCTTGTTTAGGTTCATAAGTTTGATGCTTTGATGCAACACTTTCTTCTTTTGCTTGCACGATATGCGCACTTGCATACTTATTTTTCCCATCATTTTTGTACGTGTGTGGACACTCGAAAGCACGCTGTTCTACTTCGCACCGAAAACATGTATCATTGAATCTTGTCCTACGACGTCTCCTGTTGTGGAAGTAGTCCTCCTTTGTTGTTGTTGTTCTTGTGCACCGCTCATGCTTGTTTCACCATCTTGCTCTTGTCTTTGTTGATTCTCTACCACTACAGGGTTTCCTTTGTTCCTTTGCATGTTCTTTTTGTGTGCCAACTTTTCTTCCGCTCTCAAAGCATATTAGTACAACCTTCCAATATTTGCATCTTCTCTATCTGATCTCATCCTAGATCATCCATCAAAATGCATTGATGTATTGCACTAACTTCTCTGATGCATTTCACTATGACTAGCTTGAATTGTGATCTTGTAAAATTCCTTTGCGCTTCAATTGAACTTATTTCCACCATAATGCAACACTACTTCTCGGTTTGGTTTACACGATCTTCACTTTGTGCTCTCCCGCAATTACATCAAATTCAAAGTATTCTTCCATTTCTGTGAGCTAGTCAATAAGTTCTTTGGCATTAAATGTCCTTGGAAAGTAAGGAACTTCGATTTGCACTTTGCCAATTTTAGACATAGTTTTCAATAATCTCTCTTCTCCATCATCTAAGCGATTTTGTGCTAGAAATGGTTTCTCTTGCGCTATCCACATTTGCTTCTTGCACTTTCTCCTTAGTATCACTCACATCATTCCTTGAGATGAATCCTCTTTTGTGGTTTTCCTTATTTCAGTCAGTTTAATCACCATTGTTTTCAACATCCGTGTAATATTGTCAAGCCTTTCAGTTATATTATTAGCCAATGCGCCTCCTCGCTATACTCTTCTCGGCAACATCCTGTTTTGGATGAACTTAGATATTCTATTGCACTCTCTTGCAAACCTATGTAGATCACAAACTTGCTCTCCTTTATCCTCTACCCATATTGCAAAGATGGAGAACCTTCTAGACTTATCTTTTCAGAGTTGAGCATAGCTTTGATACCAAATGATAAAGTCATAGTTAGGGGTCTTAATGAAAGGATACCTTAGACTGTGCAAGCTTACAAAATTATGCATTAAACTCAATTAGTGACAATAGTGTCAGAAAATCATACAAAACATGGGATAGATTACCAACGGTACAGTCGAACACAAACCAAACACCAATACAACACTATGTCCAAAAGCTGACAATGCTCAAACACAACAATGTTTCCACAATGATTCAATCCCAATGGCCTTCCCTTTGACTGGTGCACAAATCAAGAATGTAGTACTCATTACAACTTGTACCCAAATTGTTCATTTCACTATGAACCCGAAAATTTGGTCCACCATTTTCCTTGCATAAAGACAGGTATTTTTTCGTCTAAAGAATCGTAGGAAGAATGTCCATTTTTGACCTGCAACTGGTCAAACACGTTTTGGAAGCCAAAAAGAAGTTTGGTCAAGTGCGAAGAATGTTGTGCATGCGTTGCAAAAACAACAAACAAAAGTGTTGGAAGGAATTGCCCGTGTGTTGCAAAAATAACGAATGGAGAAAACACACCTTGCACGTTGGATCAAAAGCAAAAAAAATTGTTTTTCGAATGCCGTCCCAAGACCCTTGCTTCTGGATTTAAAACAACAAAAATACATGATGGGGGAGGCCACATCGGCAACAAGGTGGTAGTTCTTTAGAGGAATCTCGTGGGCATTCTCACACACATTCGGGCAACGAAAAAATAAGAAGGTAAAAGAGGAGATTGAATGTGCAACGAAGAGTTAAGCTAGTTCCAAGTAGCCAATGAATAGGGTGCTACCTAATTTCATGTTACTTTATGAAAATAAAAAGTCACTTAAAGTGATTTCTATATTTGTATTTTCCTTGATACCCTTGAAGTAAATTGCATATGTAAAAGAATGTGAAAGGTCAATCAAGGATCAATTACTTTCTCACATTATAAATACAAGTGTAACTATGGAGAAATGACTTTTGATGTTGTCCAAAATTTTATTTGAGAGGAAGAAATACAAGAAACTTTATGTTCATGTTTAATTAGAAATGCAAGTAGATTTACAAAATTTTGTGTCATGGCATTTCTTTGGCGATGTCATTTAGTGTTACCGTAACTTTATGTCTTTCTTTCTTTCCCTTCTCGAATGCTAGCTTCCAACATTAAACTGTCAATATTCTTATTGTTTACTTTCATGCACATTGGAATAAACTCTGTCTTTATTTATTGCACGTGCATCTCCTCCCACTCTCTCTGCCTTCTTAAATTTCTTCTTTTTCATTTCTGTTTCCTTTTTGTGTTTTTTGGTTAGAAGTACTCAAAACCCCAAAAACATATATCATATGAGGGAGTTGCCACTCAAATACAAAGCAAAATCAACTGTTCGAATGGTGATTTATACAATGTTACAGGATAAAGTCTGCTACCCATTAGAAAAATCAATGAAATAAACAAAAACTCCAATGACATAAATTTTTGCTAACACAACCACATACTTAGATTATATCCTCCTTATCTAGAATTGAATACCTCCAACAAGGGGTGAATGTGTTTATATAATATTGTGATTGCGTTGAACTAACAAGCTACCCGTCTAATATTGAATGTGTTCTAATCCTTTTGCCAGATAGGGCCCAAGTGATCATAACACAACTTGAAGCAATCGAGTCGGCTCAACGGTTACAACTATGGGATTATGTGTTATCCATGTCGGCTTGGTTGAAATGGAGGCTCGAGAGTTATGTTCCACATATGCCCATCACACACAAAATGGTGTACAAATATCTCGATCCGAATCATTTTGGAATTCGGTGGACAACACACTAATTGTGGCGTTTAATGTGTTATGGCAATACATTCATAATGAAATAATTGAAATTACATAATTAAAGAACTAGATTGCAAAATTAAAAACAAAATTGTAGTGTAGAAATAACATTGTAATTGTAAAATAAAGTAACTCTATTGAATATGTATTCAAATTGGGCAAACTCTGTTGGAGAAATGTGTCTTTGAATATCTTTGCAATCGAGAATGTATGTAGAATGGGAAATTTACGTAGGAGAGACATTTGCCTCACAATTCTTTGTAAATGAAGACATATAAATGGGCTAATTCTATAGGAGAGACGTATGCCTCAAAACTTGCAAACCTGCAACCTACAACTTATGTCTAAAAACTCTCGACTTACAATCTTGTGTCTTCATTTGAAACCATTTTCTTTATTGGGAAATAATGCGGAAGAAGGAAGGTTGTTAGGAATAGTAAATGAAGGGTTCTGAATGGGAACCAAAAGGTCATCCTACACGGAGATGACATCTATCCACCTTTAAGATGAATTTAAATGGGCAAAAGGGGACAAAATTTGGAAATAATAATAGTATGTATTATATATTTTTAAGTGATCCTTATCGGGGCCATATCTCCTTGCCCGTCGACTTGATTGGTGAGCCAAATGATCCGTTGAAAAGATGATAGAGAAAACATGAAAAAATACACTACGATGATAACACTTTGGCTATTGTCATGCGGTTTGAGCACGGAAATGTTCTCAAGACCCCTAAAATGCAAAATACTAAAAGCTGTTAAAAACTTGCTAAAACAAATTTCAAGACTTTCCAAAAATAGACTTTCAAAAATCATGCTTTGATTGATGACATGGATTGTTCTGCTCTAAATAATCATTGGGATCATTAATTGCTAAAAATAGATCTTAGTACTTTTTAAAAATATACTTCTATAAATCCATCTCTCGAATAATAACAGCGTCGAGTCTTCTTTGTGAGTGATTATCCGAATCATTCACCCTTTGTTGGGAAGCAATGGGCCCCATTGCTTGTAGGATTGACCTTTGATGTACATATGAAGTTCGAGTGCTGAAGTGATTTCCTTCCACTTGAGTGGGGTGGCCCACCTGAAATTCATGTTTACTATTTTAAGAGACCTATGTGTAGGGATATCAATGAACCATGTAGAATTACCATGGTTGCACTTCTCGCAAATATCACAAGGATGGAGATTCCAACAATGATAAGAATTGTGACCTTTTCTACCATGATGACTGCAAAGGAGGTGATGAAAAAAATACCTCCCATATGTATGAATAGTAGCCTCACATCGATGTTTAGTAGAGTGTTCTAGATGGAAGCTTGCTTTAATGAATGTGGGACCCATGGTGGGTTGAGATGATTCCCAATGTACCCGAGACCAAAATTCTTGGGTCTCTTTTCTACTTTGAGAGGTTCCTAAATTCCTTGTCCATATTTTCCAAGGCCTTGTCCATTATACCCCATTTTATTTTATAGCTTTAGACCGATACCTTTTTTGTGTTTTTCCAACACCGCATGGAAATGCCCCTTGCCTCGTACCAGCTTGGAAACGTACCAATGCTTCATTACGGATACGGTGTGTGTATGTACTAGGTACGTACCCATAGGGGCGGTACGCTATGGGTACTGGTAGAACCCGCTTTGTGGGTACATAGCCAAGACGTACCGGTGCTAGAAAACGTCTTTTTAAAAAGGAACTCAAAAAAATAAAAAAATAAGCATTTTTTCTTAAAATTAAAGCAACCTAATTCTACCCTAACCCTAAAATACCCCCCCAAACACCTATTTATACATGAAGATGATTTTGGGAGTGGAGCTGCAAGTGCCATCCATGAAGATGATTTTGACGATCATCTAGATCAAGATGATATGCTCTAGAAGTTGAGAACTTGAATGTATTATGTTATTAACTATTATGTTTTGAACATTATGAATCAATACAAACTCAAGTCTCAATTCTCAAAGTATTGGAAATTTCAAATTTGTTTTCATGTTCTATGAATGATTTTAAGTTGTATGAGTATTAAATTTCAATAAGTATGCAATGTATGAGTATTAAATTTCAATAAGTATGCAAATGCTTCTTTTATATATATATATATATATATATATATATATATATATAATGTACCCAAAAGCGTACCGTACCGAAATTTTTAAAAATTTGCCGTTTTAGCGTACCGTACATGCACACGCACACGTACACATACCCGTGCATCGAAACAGTCTTGTGTTTTTCAAAGCTGCCAATCGCATATGGAGAACTATCGAATGTGTTGAACAAGAAAAACATACCATGCTTTCCTCTGTTTTTGTCTGTGCATCTGCAACACTTTTCTTCTTTTCTTTCATCTCTTCGAATTCACCTTGTAGGATGGCTAGGTCTTGTTGAATTTCTTCACAAAATGCTTCTTTTTCTCCAAGTTGATTATGCAGATTGTTTATAACTTCGTTGCACCTTGTCTCGCGTGGAGAAATCCTTCCACAATGGGGCTTCTGAAATGGGACAAATTTTTCTACATATTCATCATCTGCTCCATGATCATGCTTAGATTGGTCTGCAACATTGGTTCTCTTCCCCAAAAATTGGTTTTTTGCAAGGAGTGATGCGTGCTTATTCCACGGTGCTAGAAATGGATCTCCATCTTAAATTGTGCCCTCTTCTTGTTTTTTCCAATTGGTTTTCCATCATTTTCAAAACCTGCAAAATTTTGAAAAATTCGTTTTCCTGCTCTAATACCACTTATCTGAATTATTTTTGAAATTCAATGGACAACACGCTAACATAGGCGTTTAATGTGTTATGGCAATACATTCATAATGAATTAATTGAAATTGCAGAATTAAAGAACTGTATTGCAGAATTAAAATAGAATTGTATTGCAGAAATAAAATTGTAATTGTAGAAGTAAAATAACTTTATTGAATATGTATACAAATTAGGCAAACTCTATAGGAGAGATGTATGCTGAATATCTTTGCAATTGAGAATGTATGCAAAATGGGCAAACTCTGTAGGAGAGATGTATGCCTTGCAATTCTTTGCAAATGAAGATGTATACAAAAGGGCAAACTCTATAGGAGAGATGTATGCCTCAAAACTTGTAAACCTGTAACCTCTAACCTGCAACTTATGTCTACAAAAACTTTCCACTTGCAAACTTGTGTCTTCATTCGAAACCATCTTCTTTATAGTGAAACAATGTGGAAGATGGAAGGTTGCTAGGAATAGTAAATGAAGGGTTCCAAATGGGAATTGAAAGGTCATCCTACATAGAGATGCCATCTATTCACCTTTAAGGTGAATGCGAATGCACAAAAGGACAAAATCTGAAAATAATAATTATGTTGGAGGCATCCCTTATGATGGGAGTCTTTGCTAGAAAGTGTCAAGCCTTTCCGGCGGACATCTTTTGGCACTCAAAAACATTTCCCATGAAGGGGTTAACACCTGTCAGGCACTAATAAAATATCAGGGAGTTGTGAAGAATGACTCACCTAATGACAGCGATCGACTCATTGTCTTTCTGCAAGTTGATTTTTCTCTGTGTAGCAGCCATCCTTGTAAGGATTGCGTTTGATGCGGTAAATATTGCATAGCATTTATTGTAGTAATTATCCCTGTGATGCCACGACTCATTGAACCAATGGTTTTTCGTTTGTGGTAACCTCTTCGCCTATATAATCCCAATCAGTGTTGAACGACGATCCTATATATACCCACAACGATCCTTGTGATGTTGAAATCAATTCTGAAAATAATTTTATCTTTGCAATTACCCTATGCACTGCTCCTTCTTGACGGCTTCTTCCTTGGAGGGCTCCACATCTTCTACTGCTACAAGTATGTTGACAACTACCTTCTTGGATTGCTCCTTATGGTTCTTTGAGTCAAGTTTAGGATGAAGTTTCCGACACTTGTGTCCCGATGCCCACTCATGTTGCATTGTCAGGAATAGTTCTTGCCAGTGCCCCTTTACAACTTCTACCTTATACATTGGGATGCTTGTTAGTAGTGAGTTTAACACATCTTATGGGAAGTGCAGAAATAAGAGTCAAACATTGAGACTGATATCCACGCAGAAGAAAGAAAGACAGACAGAAAGAAAGGAAGAAAGAAAGAAATTAACTACATCCAATTACAATAGAAAGTGCTAGTGTAAAAGTGTAGTATAGATATAGTCCACTGAGATACTATAATAGCAATAACAGCATGCATAGAATAACAGATGCAACTACATACCATAATACCGTAACAAGTTATGAGCCAATAACAACTTTGTATTCCTCGAGATAAGTTCTATCACAATATTATTTATGCTATTTAAAGGGCAAGGCCCAGTGGTTGACGATTCCCACAACTGTTGCAACCGACATGCAAGAAGTCTTATTAATCACTTAACAAAATGCCAACAAAGCACTAACAAAACATGTTGGCTACATTTATTTATAATTAACACTTTAACATACTACATTACCCCCTTTAGCTAAGTTGGAGTCCATTCTGACTCTGCAATAAAAACCATGTCAAGGAGGAGGAATAAGAGGAGGGGTGGAAGAAGATGTCCCTGGAGTCATGCAAGCTTGCTCGCCTATTGGAGAGTTTGCTGGAGCAGCCTTTGATTGGCGCAATTTGGCTCATAGTGCATAAACTTAAGTAGTCTGGTGCTGAAGGTGTTTGGAAGCAACTATTTCACATTCTCGGGAACACTTTACTATGCTGACTGCTTCTCTCAGAAGGCAGTGACTAATTGAGTGACCAAAATTGCCCTAAATGTTTGACAAAATGTTTCTTGCACTTTCTGCTGTAACGGTCAACGGTATTATACCAAATGCTGTTTGTGATTTGTTTAGAAGCTTTTCTTACCTAAAAACGTTGTTATAGAGAATATATTCTGCTCCAAGAGTTTGGGTATAGTTTGTGACCCTTTGTATACCTTTAAAGAAGCTAACAGTTCTTGTTCCAGTTCAGGCCTGCATGAGGTTGTAAATGTGTGAGAATAGGCCATGAAAGTCATTTTGCTTATTCATACCCTATATTCCGTTTTCATTTCTAGTTGTTTTAAGCTTCAGATATTTTATGCTGTTTACTAATTAAAAATTTCCATCAAATGATGGAATTTTCTAATTGCTTGCAATTGGCACAAAATAGGGTGGGCACATTATAGTCGGGATAAATAAGGGCATTGTTCTGGGGCTGCGAGGACCGACTATTTTGTATTGGACCACCTATCGTTGACTGTATCACCTATGGACAGTATGAGATGTTTCATCAGCCCTTCTGTGGTGGTAGATGATGACAAGCGTGTGTCAACACAGGTCTCAAGTCTCGGTCTTCCATTTTGATCTTTACAAGTTCTTATTTTTCATGTATGGGTCCTCCTCTCACATGGTTATTTGTGTTTGTACTTAGGTCATATGGTTTGGCATTTGACGTCTGTTGGTTTACCCCTCTAGTTTGTTTTCATTGCTCTAGGGTTTAGTTACTATTTAGATCTCAGGGTCCTTTTTATTCTGAGACTTTTGTAATGTATATGAATGTACTTCCGAGTCCTATTGACCTGTTTTGATCATTTGTGCACGTTAACTGTTCATACGAGATAAACTACATTTTAACAAGATAAAGGAACAGTATATCATTGTATTACATTCAGTCACTTCATCCTTTTACAAAACAAGCTTGAATCAGCTTTACTACCTACCGAACTCAACTACCAACTACCCATTAACAACTATCAACATTTTAGCATATTCTTATATTAACTAACATTCTGAAAAAGAAGGGGTTTCTCATAAATAAGAAACATGCCCCGAACACTATTAAATAATAACTACAGTAACTTTGGATCATATAACCTAACATTAATTAATCTCCTTTTCTATGTAATGTTTCAGATTAAGTATTGTGCATTAGGGTGAAAGAAATTACATGAATATGATAGTTACAGCTTTTTAAATTAGGTATTGACCTTTTGTGTGTATGGATTCTATAATTGTCTTATTGGAATGTAATGTATTTTAGGGCATATACTTGCAACATGCTTGTATTGATACTTATATAAAACATTAAAACATGGAAGGAAAAACTTTCTAGATTATATATTACTATTTGAGTTATAGTGTACAAATACGATGCATTTCTTTTAGGGTCTATTATTTTTATCATGATAATAGCTATATGATGTATTTGTCCATTGACATTCATGCAAGTCCATGTTATGATATCTGAAAATATATTCGGTTGCCACTGAAGAGTGTGGCTCTCGCTTTCAAATCTAAGGCAGTTTTATAGATATTTTTCTTGCAACTTCTGTATTTCAGAAAATGTTTTCTTTGAAGTTAATACTCTTATGTAAATTTCTGCAAAAAGTTATAGATTTCCCATTTAGAACCCACTAGCACAATATCATTTTTGAAATCTAATGCATGCATCCTCTTTTGCAGGCCTGAGCTGTTTTCTATTCTTGTGCAGCAACTTCAATCATCTAATATCCTCACTACTCAGAGGGTGTACATGGTTTTGCATCGAACTCTGAAAGAGCTATCAACTAAACGTCTTACTGCAGATCAACGTAACTTTGCAGAGGTTTTTACCTTTTAATATTTCTTATGGGGATATTGCAAGAGTAAGCATTGTTGGTAAATGGCAGCAAATTAGTAATCATAAAAATGACGATTCAAAATTCAAAGGCAAATCCTAATAAAAATGATAAACACTCAACCATAATTTAAGTGTTAATATTTTTACATAATAAAGTTTTGTGAATTTTTTAGGCAACTCTTACAATTTTGTAATGAATTTTGGAAAAAGCCATTTCACAAATATTAGATCCCCCAATTTTCTCTGATTTTTGTTTTGTGTATATTAAGCTCCTTTCCAAAATGGGATGCTGCTATGGTGGAGGAATATTCTTCTCTTTTGAAGAATAACACTTGGGATTTGATGCCTCTTCCTAAGGGAAGAAAACTTGTGCGATGTAAATGGGTCTATAAGACCAAGTATGCAGTTGATGGATCGATTGACAAATATAAGGCTCATCTTGTTGCTAAGGGGTTTTCACAAGTTGAAGGGGTGGACTACTCGAGACTTTTGCTCCTGTAGCAAAGATGGATTCTATACACCTTGTTCTCTCCCTCGCTGCTTCTCATCGGTGGTCAGTATATCAGATGGATGTGAAGAGTGCCTTTTTGCATGGTGATCTCCATGAGGAGATTTATATGGAGCAACCTCAGGGCTTCATACAGGACTCTTCATTGGTTTGTAGACTTCATCGTTCTCTTTATGGTCTCAAACAAGCTCCATGAGCTTGGTATGAGAAGATGGATGATTTCTTGTTGTCTACTGGTTTTCATCGTTGTGAAACTAAGCATACTATATGTGTTCGAAGAGTGGTGATGATTTGTTGATATTGGTTTTGTATGTTGATGATCTCATCCTCATTGGCAGCTCAATTTCTCCGATTCAAGACATTCAACACAAGTTGAAGGCAAATTTTGATATGACAGACTTGGGTCTGTTACATTATTTCCTTGGTCTCCAAATTCATCAATCTCTAGAAGGCATCTATTGGATAGAGGAAGTACGCTTCAGATTTGCGGCAGAAGTTCAATATGGCTAATTATAAGCCATCTCCCACTCCATTTTAGTCAGGTATTGAATTGACTGTTGATTGTAAGTCTAACTTAGTTGATGCCACTTTGTATAGACAACTAGTTGGGAGTCTTTTGTATCTCACTCATACTTGTCCCGATATCACTTTTTCTGTTAACCTTGTCTCTCGGTTTTCTCATGAGCCTCATGAGAGTCATTGACAAGCAATGAAGTGTACCATTTTGCGGTACCTTTGAGGGACTTTGAGTTTTGGCATTCATTATTCACCATAGGGATCTTGTGATATTGATGGCTTTCTGATTTAGATTGGGGGGTTGTCGTGATACACAACGGTCTACTTCTAATTTCTTCCTTCATCTTGGTTTAGGATAAGTTGCATGGGCATGCAAGAAACAAACTGCAGTAGCCTTGTCATCCACCGAGGCAGAGTATAGAGGTGCGGTCAAGGTTGGTCAAGAAGTTCTTTGGCTTCGACAATTACTTGGTGAGTTTGGCTTTCCACATGTATCTCCTACTGTCATTTGGTGTGACAATCGAGTGCTATTCAAATAACACATAATCCTATTGAGCATCAGCGTACCAAACATATTGAGATCCACATGCACTTCATTTGGAAGTTAATTCAGGATGGGGTTGTTCAGTTGGCGTTTGTGTCTACTATTGATCGATAGCAGATATCTTCACTAAACCCTTGGCTTCTCCTCGTTTTCTTGAGTTACGAGCAAAGCTTGGGGTGAAGGAAGTTGTCCTTGGGGGATTCATTCAAGTCCTTTCTTTTTTCTTGTTTGTATTGGGTACCTTATCAGGCCTAGTAGTTGGGACCCCTTCTTTCATTTTCTTTAATCCCTAGCATTCGATTAAGGGAGGGTTATAGTGTACATTGTTATTTACTATTTACATTAGTAAATAATAATTTACATTTACACGTTTTAATCTTCATGTAGGGAGTAATTTGATTTTATTATTTATAACCAAGTTGTTATTTTCAAATAACTTGGCTCCTGTAAACGTATTGTTTAAACAAACTTGAGGTTGTTATATTTAACCTCTATTGTAAAGCCTATTTAATAGGCAATGTTTGTGTATGCAACACAATGAAGTTGTGATAACATTTGCTCCATTTTTCTCCTTCTTGCTTGCATATTGTTGAGTTTTTGGTTTTGTGCCTTGTTTTCCTTGACTAGATTTGGATCTTTGCTCTCATAAATCCCATATCGTAGGAATTGTAATATAAGAGTGATTTATATGGCACTGCACTCTCCAAAAGATTTGCCAATGGGGATAGGGGCTAGAGGGCAGGAAGCCTAAAACAATGGATGTACATTCTCCGTTCCTCTCTTCGTTAACAAATGCTTATGGTGCTTGTGTTCTAAGTGGGTGCCTTGATTATTACCAAAAATACGAGAAAAATCTCATTATGTCAACGACTACTCATGGGGTCATTGTGATATGACTTAAACACAAGTAAATATCCCACAAAAATTAAGTTGTCTAATTAAATTGCATGTGAAAGATTTCAATTCAACCTAATGTGAATACATGATTGGGTTTAAATAGGTTAAATGCACATTTTGTAATAATTGTGAGACAAGGGTGATATATAACGCACTACATTCTCCAAAAGCTTTTCAAATGGGGAAAGAAGCTAGAGGGTGAGAAGCCCAAAGTGGTGGATTACGTTCATCATTCCTCCCCCGCTAACAAATGCGTACGGTGGCTATGCTCTAAGTGGGTCCCCTTGCCTTGTGATTATTACAAAAATACATAAGGAAACATGTCATTATGTCAATGGCTACTCATGGGGGTCATCTTGAGATGACTTAAACCACACATGAGTTATTCCGCAAAAATTAAGTTATCTAAGGAAATAATAGCTGCTGCTAAAATGAAAGATTAACATAATTTGGTGAGGAGAATAGTTCTACCTAGGTTGTTTAAGGTAGTTTTTCACTATATATCTGCACCTTCAATCCTTGTTGCTTGCACAAATGACCACTTTGAAACCATTTATAGGGATATTTATGGATACATCACAACTCTAGTAGAGTAAAGATCCATAGAGCAATCTCAAGTTGTTCCCTACAAACTACCAACAATTTACACATAAAGAATGCAATCTTTGTATTACAATGCTACTTAAAAGGGGCAACATCCAACGATTAGTACAATACTATATAGTAAAACATGGCATGCCTTACATTGCATCATAATTTATATTTGTAGTAAAGCAAAATAATTTTAGGCATTCTTGACCAAGACCGAGTGAGAACTACAACCATATTCTATATAGAAGATAGAGATAAGAGAGAAGAAGAAGAGCTACTCCAAGAAAATAGTAGCTACTTAAATAATTGGACCAAGGGTGTAATGATAATGTATATTCGAAACACCATTTTTATAGTTAAAGATGTACTTTTATTAGTGCACTTAATGGATAAACACACATTTATGTGCACATTATTATGTAGAACTTATTTATAAGCTTGCTATTAATAAGAATATCCATAATGGTTATCCTCAAAATAAGGTTTGTCAAGTTTGAGCTAATAGCCCTAAAATATGGAGATTCCTTCCCATCCTAAACCTTCATATTTATCTATATAAGAAGCAAGAGGGTATGGGTGAAGGTAAATCCATTGTAGATCCTCTATATTGCATTCTCCAAGTGAGGAATGTATTGAACCTCTTTCACATTTGTGTTTTAATATACTACATTAGCCATTCTACCTTACTCATATTTGTGTCTATATTGCTTTAACGTTTCACGGACATGCAAATGCAATTGTGGGTGATAATCTTGAGGTCCTTACAGGGGTTCAATGGTTATACTCATTTGGAAAATACTCCAATCATCATGAGTGATTCTTGACATTCAAGCAAGAGGACCGTGAGTATTACCCTTGAGACAAATCCAGATTATTAATTCCAGTTAGGTGAACAAAATTTTGAAGGTGCATTTTGGCTTTATGGCTCACCTTTACAGTATGGATGTAAAATTGTTTGTCCCACATGAATAAGCTCTAGAGATTTTGGAGTTGCTATGCAAAAATAATATAGCTTTCCAAGACCTACCAAAGAGCACTGTCGTTAGACAAGGAATTGCAACACAATATGGAGCTTGATCTTCCGCGGGCCAAGAATGATATGCCTCCTATAGATAGGGATTTTTAGATGTCAAAGATAGAAAAATTGATAAGTGAACTCTTGGAGGTTGGCATCATTGTCCTTAATGAGAGTCCACATATTGTTCTAGTGGTACTAGCTAGGAAGGATGGGTTGTATATAGACTCTATATTGATGACAACGACCTGAACAAAATCACATTCTTTTTTTATTTCTAATGCATGAATTGATGATCAAGTCAATGAGTTGTATGGGGCAAAGTATTTTTCGAAGATAGTTCTCAGTTTAGGATACTATTAGATACAATTTTGGATTCAAGACCAGGACAAGACTGCGTTTGGAACACACTAGGGCCACTCTCTTTTGTTTCAGCAGTGCTCTAGACATTTTCAGGCATCGATGAACTAGGTATTCAATAAATTTTTGCGTATCTATTCTAGTAATCTTTGACGATATCCTTGTTTATAGTAATTCAGTGGCATCCCATTTTGAGCATCTGGATGTTGTGTTGGATAAACCATCTGAGAAGAAGTTGTATGCCAAGTCCTCGAAGTGTGCATTCACAAAGGCATCTTTGAAATACGTTGGTTACATTATTTCTATTGAGGGGTTTGCACTGACCCTATAAAGATCAAGGCCATATATGATTGGCTTGTGACCAAGACTATTAAGAAACTTTACGGTTTTCTAGGCTTGGTAGGATTCTACAGAAGATTTGTAAGGAACTACTGAACAATAACACATTCTTTGATTGACCTTATGATGTAGGATTCGTTCAATTGGTCTAGTGAGGCACACAAATCTTTCAAGGATCTCATGCGACCTTTGGTCTCTACTCCAGTTTTAACAAGCCTTGATTTATCAGTGTTTTGTTATTGAATGTGATGCTTTTGGATTTGGACTGGTTGCAATTCTTTCTCAGAATAACCATCCCATTGCATTTGAAAGAGGAAATTGAATGAACCGGAATAAAGGATGTCCACATATAGTAACGAGATGCTAGCCTTTTTACATGCGATAGCCCAATGGCTTCAGTTTCTATTAGGTATCAAGTTCTTTATTAACATTGACCACCTCTGTCTTAAGCATTTGAGACTTTAGTGGACATTAACCCAAGAGCAACAAAACTGGATTGATCACCTACAAGCATATCAATTTGAGATCATTTGTGTCAAATCTTTTTAGAAGTATCTTCTTCCCTTCCACCATTTCCCTTACAAAATGGTACCAAAAGTCAATTTGCTTCGACTGAGAATGATACCCAAGGTTCTTTGCTAGACAAATTACACTTTGGCTATCAAAATCTATATCCCCACCACTTTTGAACGAACGCAATAGTTGCACACAACCTTTGAACGTATACTGCTTCCTTGCTAGCATGAGTAGCTGCTATCTACTCACCCTTTGAAGTGGATATAGCAACACTCGCCTTCTGTTTTCACTTGACCTTCATTGGCAATAAAGTGCATTGTCAGGGGACTCACACAAATATTTTAAGATCCTCTTCATAGTCGTCCAATGCTCTTCTGTTGGTTTGGAAACGAATCTACTCACTACTCCCATTTTATGTGCAATGTTAGATCTCATGTAGACCATTGCATACATTAAGCTTCCCACTGTACTCGCACACAAATGTGGAGCCATGTCCTCCAATTCTTGTTGTCTTTGTGATGCAGTCGTGGTTAGGGGTTCTAGTGAAGGACCCCCTTATTTCGTGTAGGCTACATAATCATGGACATGTATGCAGTCCTTATGCAACGGAAAAACAAGAACAATATTGCATAAAATGAGAGATTATACACACCCTCATACTCTTTCAACCAAATCTTGCTCACAGTGTTATACCCCTTGTCCTTGCAAGGATGTGATTTGTCCCTATAGACCCTTTGCAGACCTGTCCACAAATCTCTTCTTACAACATAGATTAATGTCCGCCTTTGAACTGTTTCCTCTTAAGGTTTTTTCCGAATGCATTCTCAAGTGTAGGGGTGTGTATATATAGATACATGACCCACTGACATTAACTATCTAAACTAATGTTACCTATCCAATCAACAATCATTAAATACACGATACATCTCCAATGTATCATAACATATCTCAACGAGACATTAATTAGCTCAATGACCGGTAAAACATTAATTAATTATGCAGATGAAAACATCTCTTCCATACAGCTGTCAGATCACCTTCAACACCCATTGATTACAACCCCAATTCACCCATGCAACATTTTTGAAGTTCACAAAATATTTCCATTCTACGACCATGCACGGAAATCCCACATCGCTTTGCACCGAGGAGTTCATGTGCAAGGCTGCACAAGTCCTTCTGCAACATGCCAACACTTGTGTGCATGATATTGCAAGCTTCGGAAGACAATGCTGTGCACTAGACCTTCAAATTGACTTTGAACACCAAAACGTGGCACACAAGAACTCTTGCATGTGCGCAATGGCTGTTCAAAACAAATTCAGAGACTTACACACAATCAAAGAACTAGACTCAACTCTGCTTCCTACTTATTCCTACACTACTAAGTCTTTTTAGTTGATGTAAGATTGCTTGTGAACCTAGATGTTGCTACATCATACACCCTAGGTTTGAAATTGTGTAAGCATGGTGCTCACACACTTGGGCTAGGTGGTAGTACCACCCTTTTGTCAATTGATTGGGAGTGTCATTTACTTTAGGTGATGGATCTGATTGACACAATTGAAGCCTTGCCTCCAAAGGTGTAGAGATAGGTTTGTAGTCCATCATCCTGAATTTCTCGAGCATTGTCTTGGCATACTTCATTTGACTCACAAAAAGTGATTTTCTTTCTACCATACTTCTAATCCAAGACAATAGTGGAGAAGCCCGAGATTTATCATGTCAAACAATCTTTTAAATTTTTCCTTTGTTGTATCAATCATAGTCACTGAACTGCCAATGATTACTAGATCATCAACATGGACTATTACAATCACCACCTCCTCCCCTTGTTTTTTTATGTAGAGATTGGGATCGTAGGAATTTCTCCTAAATCCATTTTGAATGAGATGCTCATTAATATTGATGTATCATTGATGAGGTGCCTATTTTAAGTCATACAGTGACTTGATGAGTCTACAAAATATTGTTTCCTTATTTGGAGTGACAAATCCTTTTGGTTGTGTCATGTTGACTTCTCCTCGAAGATCATCATTGAGGAAAACACTTTTTACACCTATTTGGTTGACTTTCCATCCAAATTGTGTAGCTAGAGAAAACATCATCTTGATTGTTTTGATCTTAGCTGGGGGAGTAAATGTCTCCTCAAAATCAAATGCCTTCACTTTATGCATACCCCGTTGCAATGAGTCTTGCCTTGTGCTTGTCAACACTACCATCTTGCCTTGTATTTGGTTTTGAAAACCCATTTGCAACCAATTGGCTTCTTTCCAAGTGGAAGATCTACAAGCTGCCATGTTTTCTTGTTGATCGAGGATCGATATTCAACCTCCATGGCTCCATGGCTTCTTTCCAAGGTCTTGACTCTAGTGCTTCTTGAACCTTGGTGGGTTCATCTGTTTTAATAACACTACTTATCAAGGCCATGTTGACTTCTTCTCTTGCTTGGTTGCAAGTTCTTGGTCTGAAGTAGATGTGGTTGGAGCACAATCTTATTTAGCATCTCTAATCAAATTTGTATACCACCTTGGCATACGTCGTGTTGTGGATGGCTCCTTGGTGATCTTGGGAGAGACGGTGCTTCGCCATGACTTTTAGGACATCCCATCCAAGTTATCCCTCTCAGATTCTCTTGTCAGGCCCACGGTTCTTTATGGCTCGGAGGTTTGGGGACCCTCTTTACTCGAGTTCGACTGGGCTACGGTGGAGAGAGTTTAGATCCTCCTTCTCGGGCGTATCATCAGATGCAAGGAAACTGTTCCCCACAATATCCTTCTAGCAGGATTTGGAGCCTCCCCTTTAGGTTGGAAGCAATTTTTGGCCTTGTCTCCCTCCTACATCGTATTCGGAAGCTTGCTGATTCCTCTGTGGGAAGGGACAAGTATCCCTACTTGGCCTACTGTTCTTCTGAGGCCATCGCTTCAGCCGATCGCTCTGGTCGTTCCCATTGTTGGTATGCCGGAGTGTCACAACTTCTTGAGTCTATTGGTATCCAGATAGATCGCCTCCTCCATACGCTTTTTCCTGGACGCTCTTACGCATTTCCTTAGGGCAAGCACGATTTGAACAAAATCATCAGAGAGAATATCTATAGGTAGTTCATTTAGTGCACTTGGACCAACCCCCAAGGTGGGCTACGTTCGAAGATGGCCTTCTATGCTGCACATTTTCTTGAGGTCAATAATGGCATTATCTCTCAACCCCCCTATATTTCCCAACATTGGATCCATGTTCTTCGCATTTCCTTGGGTCAGTTCAGGGTTAGCTCTCATAGGCTTCGGGTTGAGAATGATCATTAGATTGACCATTCTGAGTGGATTTGCGAGCTCTGCTCCCTTCAGGAGATTGAAACGAAAGAGCACGTCATCTTCCAGTGCCCCATCTACTACGAAATCAGAGAGATTTCACTGCCTATTCAGAGAGCGTGCAACATTCACCAACTTTTTCAGATACTATGATCAGAGGTGCCTTGCTCTCTATCTGTATGAGGCTCTTAGGCTTCGGGAGGAGACCCTTCACCTCCTCCTAGGCAAACGACTACTCAACAGATCACTTCCTTCAAAATGCTCTCACTTGGTAGGGGTATTAAGCGGTAGAGTGACACTAATGCTGATTACTAGACGAGGTCAGTCCGGACCCGAGGCATTATTTCATACATCAAAGATGCCCAAACACATACAAGATTGAGACCATCCTCTCATAGATGGCCTTTGAGATCCACCAGACGTACACAGAGAGTTCTTCCCTCCTTCGGACATCGGCACCCCAGATCTTCAGAGCCTCGATTTCGGGCTTCAACACATCACTAGCTTCTTCCATTCGACCTTGGATGCTAGTTGAGGGGGTCTTCCTTCTTTCGCATGTTCGGGTTCCGTTGGTCTCTACAGGCTCTTTTCGGGCCTCTCTCTCTTTTGCCCATTCTTCTTTTCCTTGTTCTTCTTCTTCTCTTTTGGTTGTACTCAGGGACCTTTTGGTTCTTTGGCTGGGTTCTCACTCACTTTCTTTGTATTGGCGCAGTCCCATTGACCTACTTTTGTGGTCATTCGTTGGACATTTAATATATTTATCTTATCTTATCTTATCTTATGACATCGTTTTTGCATCATCAAGATCGACTACAAGTTTGTTTGTTGAACTTTCTATATTTTAATCTGTGGAGAATGAACTTGAGCCACTTCTCTCATCAAACTCAACATCCTTGCTTATGTAGATCTTTCTTGTTTTTGGATCCACAAGTCTGTATCCCATTGAGTCTTCATCATACCCAAGAAGGATGTACAGGTGTGGACTTGTTGTCCAACTTGGCTTTTTGTTTGGGGATCAACATGTGTGCTTTGCTTCCCAAAACCCGTAGATGCTTTACTGACGGTTTCTTACCTGATCATAGTTCATGTGGAGTCATGTTATCAAGTGGAAACGTTGGTGACTTGTTCATTAAGTATATTGTTGTTTTTGATGCTTCTACCCAACATGTTTTTGCCAAACCTACATCCTCTATCATATTACCTACCATTTCCATGATAGTGCAATTTTTGTCTCTCCGCAAGGCCATTCTTTTGTGGAATGTAAGGTGCTGTCATTTGATGATGAATACCATTTTCTTTCAAATATGCGGAGAACGCATTAGTGGTGAATCCCCCTCGATCTGAGCGGAGTACCTTGATTTTTTGACCAGTTTGAGTTTCAACAAGTGCCTTTAACTGCTTGAAAGCTTGAAAGGCTTGATATTTGTTCAGTAGCAAGTGTAGCCACATCTTACGTGAATATCAACATAGAGCTGAAAATACTGATATCCATAGGAGGTTTCAATCATTTTGCCACAAAGATCTGTATGAACTATGTTTAATAGGCCTTTAGCTCTATTTGGATTCTTTCGGGAATGGTGCTCTATGTTGCTTTCCTACTAGACAACTTGTGCATAGATGAACGCTCTTCTTGATTGGTGGCAATCCTCTAACCATATTGTGTTGGCTGAGTGAAACAAGATATCCAAAACTCACGTGCCCATATCTGCGGTGCCATAAGTTTGCGGAGTTTTGATTCTTTGCAATGAGTGCCTAATTGTTACATGGGACAAAGTCAAGTTCAAACGGCAATGCCTAATGCACACGTAAAACATTGAGATTTTTCTTTTTATCCCTAATGAGGCACACTTTCTTGCCACTTACATAATCAAATTCAACCTTCAAATCATGGTCTAGCAGCTGATTGACTGATAGAAGGTTCTTGGTAAGTCCCTGGAACATACAAAACTCTTGTGATAGTGTAGTCATGTTTGTCGAGAGGCAACTTGATATTCCTTGTGCCTTGAACTTGGTAGGAAGTGTCATCACCCAAAGAAACATGATTCTTGGTAGATGAAGGATCTAAGCTAATGAACCAATCCTTTCTTCCAATCATATGTTGGGTGGCTCTGAGTCAATATACCAAATATAGTTGGATGAGGATGATTTGTCACTTGATTGTGCACTATATAGGACATCCCTGTCAGAGTTTTCATCCTCTTGATCAATAGGATTTCCTTGGTGTTGTTTGTTCTTCTAGTCGCCCTTGATCTTGTCCATGTGACTTTTGTTGGTTATGTGATGACTACTACTGGTTAGGCTTCTTACTTGAAGAGCCTTGGGTCAAACCATTGTACCAACAATCCTTGATGTCATGCCCCTTTCCACAAATAGGACATTTCTTGTTGGATGACCCTTGATTATTTTTGTGAATTTTATTGTTGATTGTTGCCTTGCTTCTTGGAGCATTTTTATTTATTCTTTCTCTTGAAGATGGAAGCAAGTGCATGGTCTTCATCGCTTTGCCTTGTCGTATATGGATACTTCTTCTTTGTAGCATGTTGACCAGCTATTCAAATGTCGGTTTCTTATCCAAGAGATCCAACTTGGTGACAAACACTCTATAGGATTGCGATAATCCTTTCAACACTATGTGTACAAGTGTTTTGTCTTCCATAGTTTCATTCAATGCTATAAGTGAGGCCCTTAGTGTTGCAAACATCTAAAACAAGCTTCGATTGTCTCATTTGACTTGAGTTTGAGACTGGGTAGTTGGCTTTGAAGATGGAGGACAATATTTTAATTTTGTTCTTCATACACCAATTTTTGTTTGTCCCAAGCTGATTTGGTTGTTTTTGCATCTACGATATGAGATTGGACCTTGTCATTACGCTAAACATTACGACGAGATTTGCTTTATCATATCTCGCATTTTTAATCAATGTTTTACGGATGCTTGTTGAGAGAGCCATCTACAACATTCCAAATATCCTCAAATTCTAGACATTTCTTCATCTTGGTTTTCCATGCAGGATAGTTGTCTCTGCGTAGTTGCAAATTCGACAAATGATTTCAGACCATTGTTTGCCATTGTTTTTGTGCACAAACTGTATCAAGGTGATGGATTGTTTTTTATCACTCCGTGTGACGAGTTTGCCAAGTTCTTATGGGTTCGGATTCAGGGTGTGGGTCCCCACTGTAGGGATATCTACATTGCAGTGTGTTACTTCCCTCCGACATCCTCCCCTTATGCCATTCATAATGGTCCGATGGTGATCCCTTTACCGACTTGTATGACAATATTGCCCAATACTCAGTGGTCGGAGAAGTCATCCTTCTAGGTGATTTCAATGCCCGCACCAGAGCACTCCAGGTTCCTATTCATGACCACATAGAGGATATGTTCTGCACTCGGACAGTTGATCCAGAGACAATGGGCCTACACAGGACTTCAGAGGATGACTCAGGGCCCCTCATTGCTTATGGTCGACACCTTCGCAGCTTGGAGAATCACATGAGCTAATTATCCTCAATGGGATTACTTGCTTTCCTGATTCACATCTCTTCACATGTCGACTGCATGGTGGTGGTGCGAGTGTGGTGGATTATGTCCTTTCCAACCAGAGCTCCTTGTCACTTATCAACCACTTCTCCATTTCTTCCATTCCCCTTGTCGATCATGCCCTTCTCTCTATCCCTCGTGTTGACATTCCCCCTCCCTCCCGCCACCGCTCCCCCTTCATGGCCCCCCTCGTACCACTTTCTGTTTCACCGATGGGGATCCTAATACCTTTTCCTCCAATCTTCGGCAACTTCTCCCCTCGAGTCCCAGTTCTTTTCTATGGGAAATGTTGCTGCCAAATACACCCTCCTTTCCTCCATCATTTGGGAGGCCTCCCTCATGTCCTTCCCTAGTTCCACCCGACCTTCATCTGCCTCCCATCAACGGAATACTTGTCCCATGAACAAATGGTATGATGACGAGTGCAAAATCTTCCATAGACAGTTACGACATGCCTTTAACCAGGCCCTTCCCTCCTATCATACCTTGAAAGCCTCTTATCGCTCGCCTCCTTTTGTCAAAAAACAACTCTTCATTTCCTAACGTAGACGAAATTTATGTGAGTCTGCTCGGCACTCTTCGGCAAGATAAGATAAGATTAGATGTTGGAATGGAAATGGATCCTATTGGTCTTCTCCGGGTAATCTATATGATGCATTAGGTCTTTGGACCTCCTCTTTGTCACTAAGACTCATGCGAGCCCTGTTCGCCCTCTCCCGGACACATTATCTTGGGAGACTGCAATGCACGTACTAGAACCTCTAGGTTCCCCTACACGATAGGACTGATGATGTGCTTTGTACATTCGAGGTGGAGCCTGATTTAGTTGGCTTTGGCTGGGATTTAAAGTATATGGCAAGACTCTTGACATCATACGATTGACACCTTCTACAGATGGGGGAATCTCATGATCTGCTGATCCTGAATAGCATTCCGTGTTTCCTTGACTCCCGCTTCTTCACATGCAGACCTCATGGTGAGGGAGCGAGCGTGGTGGACTACATCATGACTACTTCCAATTTTATTCCCTATAATCACCATCTGTCTCCCCCATTCCCCTTGCTGACCATGCGAGCCTTTCCTTCTCGTTGCAAGTTACCCCCTAATCCTTGACCCCATTCCACGCCCCTTCTTGTACCATCTTGAAATTTGATGAGGGGGATCTTGTTGACTTTTCTTTTCACCTTCGCCAGCTTCTTCCCCTTGTACCCCAATTTGCCTCACTCTCCTTTGATTTGATGTTTGATACCCTTTCCTCCACCATTCGTGACACTGCTCTGTGTTCTTTCCCCCACTTCACTCCCACCCTCCCTTATAAGCGGACCTGCCCCATGAACCAGTGGTATGATGAAGACTGCAAAGCCCTTCATTGTCAGCTTCGCTTTGCTTTCACACACGCTCTCCCCTCCTTCCCATCTCTCAAGTCCGATTACCGTCGTCTCCTTCGCCACAAGAAGTGCACCTTTATCTCTTGCCACCGCTTTGAGCTTCGTGCATCCCTTATACACTCCCTAAACCATTCTTCCTCGTCATTACTCTTTAACCCTGTGTCTTACATCCCAGCTCCATGTTTACTCATACTTCCACCCTTTATGACATTCTTGGCCAGCCCCAGATCCAGGTTGTGTCCCCTCCCTCAACTGTCATATTTTTACTTACATGAATGTGAAGAAAGCCATTTCAGCCATGAATAGCAGTAGGGCTGCAGATGAGGAGGGCTTCCAGGCGGAATTCTTCAAGCACGGTTTGGACACTCTAAACAACTATCTTGTGGACCTCTTCAATTAGGTGGTTTGTCATGGGTTTTCCGAACTCGTGGTCCCACCATATCATTCACCCCATCCACAAGTCGGGTCCCACTTCCGACCCGAACAACTACAAGATGATCATGGTGGGCCACACGTTCTCCAAGCTTTATGCCATGGTTCTCCACATGCGACTTTTGAGTTTCTGGAGCAATACCATTGCAGAGCTAGGGGGCAGGCGGGGTTCCGACCTGCTTACTAGACCGTCGACCACATCCTCACCCTTCGAGCCATTATTGAGGAGGCACACCATCACTCCTCCAAGGTTTTCTCGCACGCTTCGTGGATTTTCAGAAAGCGTTTGATTTAGTGCCACGAGAAGCTCTTTTCCGTAGACTTAGAGACATCAATATTTCGAAAATGTCCTTCTTTGTCATTATGCGCCTGTCTGAGGAGGTTTTGGGCCACCTTCACATCTTTGTTGCCAATTTTTTTGATTTCATCAGGAGCACCATTGGGGTTAAACAGGGCTGCCCCCTCTCGCCTACCTTGTTTGGTATTTATATTGATGAATTGGAGGAATTTCTCACGGACCATATTCAGTGGGGAATGGTTGCCTTCTCTCTAGGTGCTGATCTACATTATCCTTTTCACGGATGATGTAGTTCTCCTTGCCTCTTCCGCGGAGGGACTTCGAGAGGCAATTTGGACGCCTTAGCTTGCTTTTGCGACCACAGACGTATAACTAATAGTTAACCTTTGGTAAAACCAAGGTCACGATCTTCAATGGGTCAAGACTTCTGACTTCCGTTTCTTCTATAGAGGGGCAAAGATTGAGATCACCAACTCCTACACTTATCTGGGAGTTTTATTTATCGGGCCCCATTTCAGTCTTCGGCCTACTCTTCAGCGTTGCGTCAACAAGGGGTATGGCTCTTTGGCAATCTTGGAGAGACAGTGCTTCTGCCACCACTTTCAAGACACCTTGTCGAAGATGTCTCTCGTAGATTCTCTTGTGATGCCCTTAATTCTCTATGGATCCGAGGTTTGGGGGCCATCCCTGCTTGATTCTGATTGGGGTACTGTTGAGCGGGTTCAGATCCTCATGCTCAAACGCATCATTAGATGCAAAGAGATAGTTCCACACAATATTCTCTTGGCTGAATTCGGGGCTCGCCCTTTTAGACTGGAGACTATATGTGGCCTTGTTTCGCCAGATCGCATCTGGGACTTTCAGATTCTTCTCGAGTGTAGGGATAGGTATCTCCGCCTTATGTTCCTTTGAGGCTATTGCTCTTTCTAACCACATTGGCCCTTCCATTAAGCTGTTGGTACGCCGAGTCTTACCTCTTTGGCTCTTTCGGGATTCGATGGACCGCCTCCCACCATACAAATACTCCTGACGCCCTGCCCATCTCCTATCAAGTAAGCGAGGATCTGCAAAATTATCGAGACGAAATTTACAGGCAGTTCATCCAGTACACTTGGATCAGCCCTTCGGGTGGATTACGTCCTAAGATAGCTTTCTATGCTGCAAACTTCCTTGAGGTCAATGATGGGCTTATTAGCCGGCCTACGTATATCTCTCGACATTGGTGGAAGGCACTCCGCATATACCTAGGCCAGTTCAGAGTGGGCTCTCATAGACTTCGCGTGGAGGACCACCAACCAAGCTCAAGCCAAGAGGATTTGCCAGCTTTGTTCTCTCCAAGAGGTCGAAACGGAGGAACACTTCATTTTTAGGTGCCCCATCTACTATGAGATCAGAGGGAGATTCCATTGCCTATTCCAAGAGCATTTGTCATTTGCGGCTTTCTTCAGGTATTGCGATCAGCGGTGTCTTGCTCTTTACCTATAGGAGGTTCTCAGGCTTCGGAATGAGACCCTTCAGTCTCCTCCCAGACATGTTGTTACTCGATAGATCACATCTTTCTTTACGGTGCTCCCACCAGAGAGGGGCACCAAGCGACATCTTGACACTAGTATGGATTCCCAGACCAGATCCGTCAGGACCCGGATGCCACCTCCTAGTCAGAGGCTTTCATGATCGCACTCGGTTAGGGGCCCTCCCCATGGATCACGGTCAGCCAGAGCATACAAAGGACTCGTTTGCTTGTCCTTCTCCCGCACACCGACATTCCGGACTCGGCGGTTTTGGGCCTACAGAGGACACAGCATATCGCCAACTACTTCCAGTCGGCCTTGGATGCTAGGTGATAGTGTTGGAGATGGGGCTTTTCCGCCCCCCTCTTCTTCGGCTCCATCCATCTGCACTCTTGTGGCCATTGTGGCCCTTTCTCCTCCTTCTTTCCTTTCTCTTCTCTCCTCTCTTGTTGTTCGGATGACCCTTTTGGGTCTCCCTGTTGGTTCTTTTGGCATTGTATTGTGCAGTCCCATTGACCTACTTTTGTGGTCATTCGTTAGACATTAATATAATTATCTTATCTTATCTATCTCCTAAGCATTTCTGGCGCACCATTTTCCCCGCCACTCATCTCTTCCCTCGATCTTAACCCCAATTCCATATTCTCTCACCACTACAATCTTTATGATATTTCCGGAAAGCCTCTTATCCAGGTTGACAACCCACCTTCCTTGTGCCACCTTTTCACCTACACTAAAATTAGAGAGGCAATCAGGATGATGAATCGGATAGCAGGGCAGCGGATGAGGAGGGGTTCCAAGCAGAATTCTTCAAACTTGGTCAAGGGGTTCTTTGTAGTTATTTGACTGACCTCTTCAATCACGTGGTTTGCTCGGGTTTTCCGCCATCTTGGGCACGCCATATCATTCACCCGATTCACAAATCGGGTCCCAGCTCTGACCCCAATAACTACAGGACCATTATGGTGGGTCATACATTCTCCAAGCTTTATGCTACAATGTTACATATGCAGTTATCCGAGGAGCTAGAGAGGAGAAACATTAGAGCCAGGGGGCAAGCTGGCTTTCGGCCTGATCACCAAACTATTGACCATATCTTCACTCTCCGAGCCATCATTGAGGAGGCACATCATCGCTCGTCGAAGGTCTATTGTTGCTTTGTGGATTTTCGGAAAGCCTTTGACTCAAGTGCCACGTGAGGCACTTTTTAGCGGCTCCGTGACATTGGTATTTCCAAGACCCTTCTCACGACCATCATGTGTCTGTACGAGAATGTTTTGGGCCGCCTCTGCACCTCCTGGGAGAGTTAGAGTTCATCAAGAGTACCATTGGGGTAAAGCAAGGGTGCCCCTATCCCCAACTCTGTTTGGGATCTACATTGACGAGCTCGAGTCTTTTCTCCATGAGCATATTCAGGAAAGTGATGGGTGCCTCCTACACCAGGTTTTGATATCCATTCTTCTTTTTGCGGACGATGTGGTTCTCCTGGCTTCTTCTCCGGAGGGCTTGTAGAGACAGTTGGATGCCTTAGCTTGGTTTTGTGATCTTCGGTAGTTGACGGTTAACCTTGGTAAAACCAAGGTTATGGTCTTCAATGGTTTGAAGACCTCGCATCTCCACTTCTTCTTCAGAGGTGAGGAGATTGAGATCACCAACTCCTATACCTATTTGGGGATTCTATTTTTTGGCCCTCGTTTCAGTTTGAGACAGGATCTGCAGCCCCAGAGTCAACAAGGGCTATGGGTCCTTAGTTCTTCTTGAGAGACAAGTGCTTCGCCATCACTTTCAGGACATCTCCTCCAAAATGTCCCTCATGGACTCCCTCATTAGACCCACGGTCCTCTCTCTGTTCTATTGCTTGGGGACCCTCTTTGTTGGGTACTGATTGGGCTTCCATCGAGAGGGTCCAGACTTCTCCTTCGCCGCTTCATCAGGTGTAAGCAATCAGTACCTCAACACATTATTTTGGCGGAGTTTGGAGCCCATCTTTCAGATTGGAGACCATATTTGATTTGGTTTCTTTCTTGCACCGCATTCGGGGCTTCATAGACACTACCAACAGGCGGGACAAGTACCCGTACTTGGTATATCCTGTTGTTTTAAGGCTATTGCTCTTTTAGACTCCCCTTGTTGGCGTCGCAGTTGGTATGCTAATGTCTCCAAACTTTTGGGGAAATTGGTATTCAGATGGACCATCTTCCACCTTTTCGGTACTCCTTAGACACTCCAAGCCATCTTTTGCCTATGCGAAACAGGAGATGAACAAGATCATCAGAGAGGATATTTACAGGCAGTTCATCCATACCACCTGGGTAAACCCTCAGGGAGGTTTACGTCCCAAGATGGCCTTTTACACTTGAACATTTTTAGAGCCGAGGACAGTCTCATTATCTATCCATGATTTATCCTCCGACACTAGATACATACCCTTCGCATTCCACTTGGCCGATTCAGGTTGGTTCTCATAGGCTCTGTTGTGAGACGGATCACCACCTTGATCGTTTGGACATGATCTGCTAGTTGTGTAGCCTTTAGGAGATCGAGACGGAAACCCACTTCATCTTTTGGTGCCTCATTTACTACAAGATCAGAGGGAGATTTCTCTATTTCTTTAGGAGGACGCAAGATCTTTCTGACTTCTTTAGGTTCGAGGATCAGAGGTGTCTGGCTTCGTGTTTATAGGAGGCTTTAAAGCTTCGTGACCACACTCTTCAGCCGCATCCTAGACTAGACTCTACCTTGCAGATCACTTCCTTCTTCACGATTTTACCGACAGAGAGAGGCATTAACCCCCTTTGTGAGACCATTCCCGCTTCTTCCTCTAGGTTGGTTTGTCCCAGGAAACCATCCATGCTTTCCCGAGTCATCACGGGCATGCCCGCACTAAGCCGGTATCAAGCGGCATGCACGAGATCCACTAGGCATCAGAGGGGTAATACTGTATCCAGACAACGACTAATAGGTAGACTCTCTCTTTGGCTGGTCTGGCATTCTATCCGCAACTTCTTCCAGTTAGCCTTGGATGTTAGGAGAGTTGGATATTCCACCCCGATGGGCTTTCCTCTTTTCTTCTCCTTAGTCGTCGCTCCCCCTTTCTTCCTCTCACTTTTTTCCACCCCCATTTTGGGTGCATATGCTTTCTTCTTCCTGTTGACCACCTCTTCTGGCTTTTGTATTTCGTCTTTCAGGGAAATTCTTTGGTTTTCTGCCTTGTATGGGTGCTCGTTGTTTTCTGGTCCTTTGACCTACTTTTGTGGTCATGTGTTGGACATTAATATCTTATCTATATACCATCAATCTAATATGCCAAACCTCTCAATATATGCGCCCTTCCTATACACTGTTGTATCTGGAAGAAACTTGCCCTTTCAAGTATACTCGACGGTACATGAAAGAGACTTTAACACAAGTGAGAACAAAGTGGTAGGTGGTACATAGATAGTACTTGAGAAGGATCCGTCCAATCAATGACACTTGCCTAAAGAGAGGTCTTTGTACGTGGGCAACAAGTCTCGATATGCTTAGATTTTTCCAATTTCAGTATTTACGCCTAACGATCATGGCGAATGGGTAACAAATGGATGGTAATGAGTGATGTGTCCTTTCTGCTCCCCAACAATTTATAGGGATGATGTCATAGACATTGTTGTTGCTGCAGCTATATTAGGCGTTGGATGTAGTAGACCAAAGCATGATGATTGCACTGTAAGTGTAGTCTAAAGGCACAACTAATACTGAACACTATTGAGATCAAAAGATCTCACGAGTGTGTTTTAGAACCAACTTTTTTATTTTTATCAAACACAATGATTTTGTAGCAGTATGACAATTTGTAAATTAGATAAGATAAGATAAGATAATTTTATTAATGTCCAACAAATGACCACAAAAGTAGGTCAATGGGACTGCAGAGTACAAAGCCAATGGAGCGCAGAAGAGGACCCAAACGGGTCGCCGAAACACAAAGAGAGAAAAGAGAAGAAGAGAAGGAAGCAACAGGGGCCACAAGTGCCGAGAGACCAGAGAAGAAGAAGAAGAGGATGATGGTGTGGGGGAGCGGAAGGAGCAACACCCCCAACAACATCACCTAACATTCAAGGCCGACTAGAGATAATTGGTGATGCGCCGATGTCCAATAACTAAAACAGTGGAATGTCTGGAAAGCCGATGTCCGGGAGAGAGACGGTGCCTCTGTGTAAGCCTGATGGATCTCTGTCTATGTGGGGGGCCCAAGACGCGTTTGAGGCAGGGGGCCTTTGGTGTAGGAAGTGGAGTTCGAGTCCTGACAGATCTGAACTGGGGATCTGTACTCGTGTCAAGATGCCGCTTGGTGCCCCTCTTCGGGAGAGCACCGAGAAGGAGGTGATCCGTCTAGTATCCATCTGTTTGGGAGGAGGGTGAAGGAGCCTGTCTTGAAGCCTGAGGGCCTCCTGCAGATAAAGAGCAAGACATCTCTGATCATAGTATCTGAAGAAAGTTGCAAAGGAAGGGCGCTCACAGAACATGCAATGGAATCTCTCCCTAATCTTGTAATAAACAGGACACTGGAAAATGAAGTGTTCTTCAGTTTCAACCTCCTGGAGAGAGCAAAGCTGGCAAGTCCACTCGAGCGGTCTAACTGATGGTCAGTCTCCACACAGAGTCGATGTGAGCCCACTCTGAACTGACCTAAAGAGATACGAAGGACCTGTAACTAGTGTCGGGAGATGTACATGGGTCTGATAATGAGCCCGTCGCGGATCTCAAGAAAGTGTGCAATGTAGAATAAAATGACAAATAATACAATAGAAATGAAATAGCATATATATATTTTGCTTTCCCCTTATTAAAACAACAAAAATCACAATGTAAGCCCTTTATTATCCTTCTAGGAATTTTCAAGGAAAATATATGCACCAAATTTTCGCTAAACTATTTTTAGTGTGTAGGTCTTGGAGTCTAATTTCCAAAAATATTTTGTTTCAATTTTTTGGATAAGCGGGATGGCTTTGGTGATTTTTTCGGTGCAAGTAGGTTTTTCAAAGTGTTGCCCCCTCCATGTGATTTTTTTTTGAATTTTTATTTTGTTTTGTGCAATAAAATTAAATAATTTTCCCCTTTGTGTTGAAAAAATTGTTGAATTTTTTTGTTTTGAAAAACAAAATCCCCCATGTTTGGCTTTTGAGTTTTTTTAATTGTCTCGTTTGAAAATGATGTTTGAGCTCCTTTCAAAAATTTAAACTTCCCTTTAAAAAAAGAGGGTTTGGGCAAAAAAATCTAGGGTTGGGTTCAAAACGAGACCTCCTAATAGTCTAAACTTTGGAGTGAACACGATAACCACTTGGGTGCTTTTGCATTTAAGCACTATAATGTGCTATATTGTAATTAAAGTTTAAACACCTTTTGTTTGGTGTTAAAGGTAAAAGAGAGGTGGGGTGACTTGAACCCTCAAGCTCTCCTTAGCTAGTGTCTTGGTTGTGCATGTTTAGCCAAGTGGGCATTTGTGGCTTTTTGTTTTATAAAGGAGCGAATGGCTATTTAAGGTGTAAAAAGTCAAGTTTGTATTTTTTTTTAATAAGGAAAAGAGGGAGACTTGGTGTGGGTCGAATCCACAACTTGGTGCTTGTGAATGCTTTGGCTGCATTGGCCTAGCCAAGAGGGCAAGTTGTGTGCTTAGCACTATGTAAGGCGTAGCACTATTTAATAGTTAAGGGAGGGAGGTCTTAAGCGGGTTGAACCCTTGCCTCAATACCGAGATAGGGACCTAAGCTTGGCGAGCTAGCTCGTTGGCTGGGTATAATCTTAGGCACAAAGACATTTTAATTTAAAAAAGATTGGATGACTTTCATGAAAAAAATTAAAAAGAAAGCAACCCCTAAAAAAGCAATGCCCAACTTTATATCTCATTGCCTTTTGCTTGATCGCCTTATGCTTTTCATTAGCCGCTTTTCTCTTTTTCTTTTCCTTGCTTTGGGCTGAACATTTCCGCCTTTGTGTTTGCAGGGTTTGGAGATTGAACATTGACCGTCTTTGTGTGCATGGGGTGGATCTGGAGAGCCGTTTAAGGGTATGACCGATGTATGTGTGATCTGGATTGAGCTTATATGCCAATGGTTGGTGCCACCTACAAACAACTTGGGTGTGCTTTGAATTTTCAGGGGTGAGTAGAGGGTTCATAGGAGTCATCTCTCCGCCTTGACTATGTGCGATTGATTAGACGAGCTCGGTTTGGTGCTAGCTAGGTGCCAATGTTCATGAACTTGCCAAAACACAAAACAACCCATCTCACCGGTCAAAGTGTAGAAGGCCTAGATCACTCGAAAAGGTCTAAGAGCTTTGCAACAACTCGTCGTAGATGTGAAAAAAATAGCTAGCTTGCCTAGATTTGCATAGAGAGCTCTGCAAGAGCTCGGGTGTCTTGTGGGACCCACAATAAAACTAATAGTATTTTAAATTTGTATTATTTTAATAGATCTGCATATGCTTCTAGGAGCCAAAAAATTGCTTTTCAAAGTTTTTTTTTTGCAAACAGGTGCAAGGGTTGGGGGCAGGGCAGATTGAGAGTGAGGGTTCCTCGGGGCTCCTCCTCCTGGTTCTCTCTTGCTGAAAGCTTCCTAAACCCCGAAATCTCCTAAACAAGCACTTGGTAAGATTTGAGGAACATAAGCCCTCTGCGATACCAAATGATTAAAACACAAAAGAATGCAAGAACGTAAACAAAGCTGCACAACAAATTTGAACATTATAATAACCGGAAACATGCTGCAATATTTATAGATATTGAACAACAAAGTTACAAGATGATTACAACACTATAATAGTTTAACAAGTGTCATAACTTACCCAAAATAGGATGGCGGGATTGATATGTACTATGACCTACCCAAAATAGTTTAACGCTGTAATACTATGACCTATTCAAACTAAACAAGATGACACACCATTCTTGTGCAAGTGAAACATTGCTACTAATGACACCTAATCAACACGTTAAACACACGTGCATCATGATGAATTAAACTATAGAATAATATAACTAAAATATTATTCCTATCATTGTCGATGAGGCCTTGTGCATTTGCACCAAATAGGTTATCCCCATCTTTCTACTGTTTGACTCAGTTTGGTGTAAAGCTGACTTCCTCCAAAACCTTATCTGCGCATTCGTATGCTTTCCCTCTACCCCAGCTCTCCTCGAGCCAAACTCTTCTGTTTGTGTGGGGTATCTCCTTCCTCCTCTACGAGACATTTCTGTGCACTATCTTCACAATGGGACATCCGTGGTCCATCAGCTCACACACCCGCTTTTGCTCATTCCCTTGCATTGCTTCTCCCTCAACAACCAATGCAACCCTTGTCTCTATGTACGACCAAATGACTTTGGTGCGTAGTCTCATCCTCCTCACTTAATGACGTTAGTGTGTAACAATGTCCACCCTTCTGCACACACTGTATTGGCCCTATCATCATACATCTGTTGACTAAAATTGCCATGGCCTCCCAAACAAAACATGATATGCATCCATCAATAGGATATCACAACAAGGCCTTGGTCGTTTATTTGCCAATTTGTATCTCCATGTCGCATTACTCTTGCACCATGCCGTCTTGACCTTCCACATTGAGTACTCCAATTATAAAGTCATTACCCTTCTACCTTGAAGTACACACAAGGATCAAGTTTGTTGCACGCAAGCCCAATTTTAAGCACATAGGTGTCAAAATTTTGATTCCACATCCTTAGTGATTGTTTCAAGCCGTACAAAGACTTCTTCAGCCTGCACACAAGGTCATTGTTCCCTTTTACCTCGAAAATTTCAGGCTGTGTTGTGTAGATTTCTTCTTCAAGCTATCCATGTAAGAATGTTGTCTTACATCCACCAGATCTATCTTGAGATCAAATGCAAATACAATCACTAAAAGAAATCTAATCATAGTCAACTTAGGAACCAAAATGAAAACCTCACCAAACTCAATTCCCTCTACTTGAGAGAATCCTTTTGCTACTAGGCAAGCCTTATACTTATTCATTTGCCTTATGTACTGCACTTTTTCGTGAACACTCATTTGCAACCAATTTTCTTTTTAGGAGACAATTTTACCAAGTCCCAAGTCTCGATCTTATTGAGGGGCTCCATTTCCTTCTCCATGGCTTTCTTGAATGACTTGCACTCATCTGAGCCAAGTGCCTCCTCTATCGTCTTGGGATCTTTGCAAAAAATGATAAAAGATATGTGGAACCAAAATCCAATGGACAATACTTCTTTAGTGTTTTACTCACTCATTATGACCTTCGCAAGATTAGAGTAACAGATTCTTCTTCTTGCTCTTCCTCATCTTCTTGTAACTTTTTATCAATTGCCTTATACTCAGATATAGGCACTTCAACTTCTATTTCAACATGCATCTTTTCAATTTCTTTATTTGGTCGTTTCTCTGCAGCACCATTGTGCAAACCTTCCTGCACAAGAATCCTCTTGATCTCCCTTAAGATCACATTCGAAGTGTAGACTGCCTTCTTTGTTTTCGAATTCTACAACATGTAGTCTTTGACACCATTGCCATATCCAATAAAGATGCACTTTGTAGACTTAAAGTACAACTTAGTTCTTTTTGCTTTGGAATGTGGACATAGTCTTGAAACCAAGATTGTTATGTGTTGTAGGGATGGTTTCTTGCTATGCCAAGCTTCATGCCGTGTCTTGTCAACAAGGGCTGATGTAGGTGATCTTTTCATCAAATAGCATGCATTAGTAATTGCTTTTGCCCAATGCTTCTACTCCAAGTGCACACCACTTAGTGTACTTTGGGCATTTTCCATTAGCATCTTGTTCATCCGCTTTGCAACTCTATTTGGTTGTAGTGTGTATCTTGAGTTGTCTTCACCTCTAAATTCGACATCGCTTCAGGAATCCCTCAAAATCATTTGAGCAATACCCTCTCCCCTTGGCCATGGGCATGACCTTTATCCTTTTCTCTGTTTGATTCTCCGAAGCACTTTAAAGTCCTTGGATATCTTGAGTACCTTAGATTTCGTCTAGATAAAATATATGGAAGACTTTCGCAAAAGTCATCAATGAAAGGCACAAAGAACAAAAACCTACCTAGTGATGGAATCTTTATCGGTCCAAACACATCACTATTACCCGTAGGATTCCTTTTGGTCTCATGACACTTAATGGAAATTTGACTCAACTTTGCTTACCATTGACACAATGTTCGGAGAAGTCAATAGCTAGAGGGGAATCAAACAACCCTTTCACCATATCTTGTGTGTGCAGTGCACCCAAACCTTTCTTTCTAATATGGTCCATCCTTTGATGCCAAAGTATTGTCTTCTCTACGGAAGCAACACTTTCTTCTATGATTTAGTTTTGGTCTTGAGAACAATAGAGTTGTGACATGCATCACTTATCGCACTTTATCAGAGCAAGCACGAACAAGGATCTGTGCGCTCTCCTCTTCTTAGTGCAAGGCACCGTGCACCATCTTACAATCTGTCTTTGTTAAATGATACTTGCACACCAACATCATTTATTTTTTTGTTCAAGATTAAATTCCTTGCCAAGGCGGGAATTTGAATGAACCCTACGAGAATTTTAATCCTCCCATATCTAAACCTCAACTTCACTCTCTCTTCCCACAATCTTGTGGGTTGTCTACCAAAAAGACATAACCACGATCATATTGTTCATACTTGCATACCCACTCCTCGCGAGGAGTCATGTTATAGGATGTTCTGAATCAATTAACCATGCATCATGACGGGCATGTGAACTTGAAGTAGCCAAGTACACATCGTCAAATTCATCATTAGAGATCTTAGTTTCTCCCAAGGGCACAACCTCGGTTGGTGTACTCTTTTCCACCTTTTTACTCAAATGTCTTTTTAAAAATTCCTTGTTTGACCACAATTCCAACATTTCTTGAGTTCTTTGTAGAATCATAGACTTACCTCTAGACTTCACTTCCTTAGCCCCGACTTCCACTTACTTCTTTCCTGTGATCGACCTCACACAACCGTGAGGGCATGTTTGGTTTGATAGTTTCTTGCGGATTTTCGTCTTAATTCTTTTGACAAAAATGCTGCAACTATATCTTGTACTTTTAACTTAGATGTAGTATTAGTAATAGCCATTTGTTACTAGATTATCCCAAGAGTTTGACAATGAACAAAACAAAACAGTGCTCTTTTCTCCTCCATCCTTTTTAACTTCAACAAAAATAACTAGCCTACCACAATATTGAAGGTGTTCAAGTGTTTTGTCTTTAGAAAGAAAGAAATTATATTAGTGTCCATAGATGACCAAAAGTAAGTCGGTGGGACTCAAGGATACAATGATTAGCAATTAGCAATAGAGTCCCCATCATTCTTACTCAATGAAGACTTCTCTCCTAAGAAAAGTTTATTTACCAGAGACTTTGTGAAAGATCCTCAAATGGATCCTTGGAGCAAATATAAATTTTTCCCACTCAACACAATAGCAAAATACAATGGAAAAATATAAACTTCAAAAGCTAGGGCAAACGGGATTGATTTCAGCCAAATCGACTAGGGTTTTATATGCAAACACACCCAAAATCAGCATACAATAATTATTTTTACTCCCAAACCCTTGGAACAACCCTGGAGAATTTATGGCGAAAATCAGATTTTACAATAGCTGGAAAATAATTTAAATCTGAAACCCTAATTGCTGCAATCTTCAAGATAGCATAACTTTCTCTACACAACTCCGATCTAGGCAAATGACATATGCCCAAACTTGGAAAAATACAAGGAACAAGATGATGTAAACCAAATTATAACAACTACCAAACATGCAGATCTGGCCCTCCTACTATTTCGGCCCACACATTTAGGGCATCAAATGAGCTCCAAAAATTATTTTCTCTATCCCAGATGCTTGCCTATATTTTTAGGAACTCATTCATATAAGAATCAAAATTTTTGGATGCCAAATCAACTCAAAAATCAGATCTGAAATCTGATTATAAAACTGGTAAAAACCCTCTAAAAACCCTTTGAAAAAATTATGAAACTAATTGGCTTATTTCCCAAAAATATGTAGATGATTTAGCAATTAAAATCAGATCTAAATACCTCCAAAAACAAAGCCAAATCTGCCCCAACTGGGTCGATCCAATAGAAGATGAACTGCTGCAATTTTATTCCTCAAATGCCTTCAAATACACTGCTGGAAATGACTGAAAATAACACTAAAAATCTGATTACAATCAATGGGAATTTCTGAGTGAAAAACCCTCACAACTCTTGGGGTTTTCGTCCACAAGAGAATAAATTACTAAGGGGTTTCGTCCTTAGAATTTATTTGCAAAAGCTGAAGCTCAATGCAAAGGAAAATGACATAAAATATTTCTGGATGATGGAAGAGGCAAGTCGACTTCCCTTTTAAAGGAAAAGGGCCAACAACCAACCTCCAAACCAGCCAATGAGCTCACATGATTTTCCTTATACAAAACATTTAATATTTTCCATATTAAATGCTTTTCCCAACAATATTTCCCTCCTAGTGCAAGTCGCATTTCTCTAGGGAGAATACATAAATGAATTATATTTTTATCCTTCCTAAGCTTCATTACTCCTCTTTGGCCCAAGTCGCCATTATCTTATCTAGGAAGAATAAAATATAATAAATCCCTTTACAATGATATTTGCCCCTCAAGGCAAATCGTATTTACCATAGGGATTATAATTTATTTTTATTAAGCCAAATAAATTAATATAAGTGCTTTAATAATTTTATTTTATTTTTATAACACTTTATAATAATTTATTGTGACTTAAGTCACCCTTATATTTTTCCTTTGGCCGTCGGGTTGACAAAATAGGCCAAAGGTCTTCGATTGGGAAAAGGGGACATTACAGTCCTCCCTTCCCAAAAATTGCTTGCCCTCAAGCAATTCGATCTTGTTTTGTCCAAGTGTCATGCACAAGAGACAAAACATGTTGAAATGTTCCACAAGCCTGGCCCCTGTACTTGTCAAATGAAGCAAATCTTGCCACAAAATATAGATCTCCTGATGCTCATAAAGATGAGTATGGACCAAAGGTTCAACATACTCCATAATGTAAACTCCACTCTCTAATTTGTCATGCTTCTCATGAGGGAAAGAAATCAACAAATTAGACATATCATCATTCACTGCATACCTTGGAGTATCATCATTCTCTAACTCCATGATGACTTGGCTTCGCTGCATCAAATTCTGAGTATTCTGGTTCATGATGGGCTGAATGTCATCATGATAATACTGCTGCAACAACAAAGATGATGTACCTCTTACCACCCAATCTGCATTCCGTGAAGTCTGCTCCTCTTGCATTGAGTTTTCCATACTCCAATGCCTACCAAAAGCTGATGTAAATCCTGCAAAAGTGGAAAGTGACATGGAATTCCAAGTAGGACAACTATTAATTCCTGACAAATCAATGAAGATGAAGTCACCAATCAACAAATAGGAGCTGCCATATCATAGTAAATCGGTGACATAACCAAAGATGAGTTATGGATGTCTTCAACACCCATCAAAGACAACTCATGAGTGGCTGGTCCACTACGAATGTCATCCACAAAATCATCAACTCCATGAAGGACATGATCATCAACTGAAAATTTTGAATTATCCTCATGTGAAGGACCCCATGAATCCATGCCATTGCTACCCAAAACACTAACATGCTCTATGCTAGCCTCTAAAGTAGAAGCTTCAAGTGGCACCTCTTGCAAGGATGATGTAAATAAATCATCAACATGTCTATCAAATTCATCACATAAATTTTTGCATACCTCATTGGAACTTGAAGACACCAAAGCACTCTCATGAAGAGTTGTATCATTCATCTATGAAGATTCACTATTCCTTCCATGTATCAATTAGAAGCTATAGTGTGATATTCCTTCTTTGCCTGCTCAGTCTTGTGGCCAATCTTCGGGTGCATGTCCATGTAGTACATGAAAGGAAAATTATCCTTAACATCTTGAGGAAGAATGCTATACTCCTCAAATATGCTAATCACTTCCGCTTCTTTGTCTGTGGTGTTGGACCTTTGTGAATAGAAAGTGATGATGATCTAGGCCTCCGATCTGTCTGGCCCTCAAACTGTCTCTCCTATCTCTTGGCCTATCCAACGCCAACCTGTCAAGAGTGGAGCCCATACGTTCCATGGATTGAATCAACTGCTGTTGGGAGTCCACCATTGCCCTAAGAAGATCTCTGTCCAGATCCCATGGAAAGCTTTCTTGTTTAACTCCCATGATTTAGCTCTATCACCAACCTCTCATGGCTGCATCAAATCAAAACCCTCCAGGTGGGAGGAACATTGCTACGATGCCACCGAATGTTCCCCAAATGGATCCTTGGAGCAAATATAAACTTTTCCCACTCAACACAATAGCAAAATACAATGACAAAATATAAACATTGAAAACTAGGACAAACGGGATTGATTTCAGCCAAATCGACTAGGGTTTTATATGCAAACACACCCAAAATGAGCATACAATAATTATTTTTACTCCCAAACCCTTGGTACAACCCTGGAGAATTTATGGCGAAAATCAGATTTTACTTGTTTTCTTAAATTATTTCCTTTGGTTTTCTTCCAACGTTAATCTGTTTAATATTTATCTCCACTTCTCTAGTCACTGACCTAGCTTTGCTTACATATCCACTCTTACTTGGCTTTGTCTCTACTGACATAAGGTTTTACTGTTCTACGCTTATATCATGACTTCCAATGGATTTTTTTCCCGTTATTGAAGCCCACATAAATGTTATATTGATCTCATTTTATTTAATTTCCTACGTTTGGTGATTGCGCTTTTACTTCTTCTTAGGCCTCATGGCCTCGTTTTGTTTTCATGGCATGTGCTTTGCTTCACACCGGCCTGCAAAGACACGTTCCGGCACCTATCCCAGGGTGTGCATTGGTGTTTGATAAGACAAACATTCTTCATTTCTTTATGCGTTGTTCTCGACCCATGGGATTGCCATCGCCTAACTCTAACTGAGATAATCTGCTGCATAGTCAACCACCACTATAGATATCAGATTGTAAAGTGTAATGTGTAATGGAAAATCCTGTTGAACATATGAGAAAAGAGCACATCTTTATTACAAGTAGATGAGGATTTAAAAACCTAAAGCGATCTTTTTAGCATTAACATCAGTTGGTGGCAGAAGGAGGAAAGCTTGAGCAGAAATGTTCTTGAGGTTTAACTAATCTCATGTTAGATTGCCCCTAAAATCAATTGTGGCGCCTGCACATGTATCTCACCAACATTGTTGCTTCAGTATGCGAAGGTCTAGTGTCAAGATTGCAATCTGGTTCTGCGTCCATCACTCAAATCAACACTGACTTCATTCTTAATGCACCTCTGGAAGAAATTGACTTAAAGCTCTGGCTATAATAGAGCAGCTTCAAGTCAGGTGCAAAGTTCAGGCACGAAGGAGCAATCGCGTTTTGTGTCCATCACTCAAATCAACATTGGATTCATACCCAATATGCCTCTGAGAAGAAATCAATTTTAAAGCATTGGCTGTAATAGGAGTAAATGGGAAAAGGTAGATCACACAAAGAACAAAACTAAAGTCTACGAAAGAGTAAAAGAATAGAGTGGCTTCAAGTCAATTGCAAATTTTCAGTCATGAAGGAGCAGAATCGAAAGGCTAATCACATTGATCAGGTGGATATGCCGCCTGTTCCTGGGACTAATGGACATCAACAACAATATTCTTCAAGTCAACAAACGAGTTTTAGTCCTTCCACCAAGTGGAATGCAACTCAGTGTTACGGAAAAGACCCCAGTTATTGATCCTAGGGCTAGGACTCAACTCTTGCACATCTATCTAAAGCCTCATCGAGTTCATTTTGTCTCTGAATTAATTCAAATCAATGCCAAGGCCAAAGCTGCTTTAGCCTCTCCCTTAGTAGGTTTAGTTCCTCTATTGGTCACTTGAGCATTTCTAACAGTGTTTATAAGGGCTCACCCATTATGAACTTTCCTTTAGTGATCCTCTTCAAGTATCTCATTTTTTCCCTTGAAATGTTCAGCTTAGACAATAGGAAAACCTGATCTACCCTGTTGGGCCTTAGGGAAATCAGAATTTTAATTATAGCACTGTCAACCACTTTAATTGGGATCAGAACCCTTTAGGAGCTATATCTGAAATTGCAACCATTCTCAATATCACAGTAGAAACATAGATGAAAAATGTATGCACAACCCTTATATTGAGGGCTGCAGCACTAGGCTCCTTTATGTTGCTCAGAAATAGCAGGAGAGAATTGATGAAACAAATGCCTATATCGAGCACATGAGCATATTCATCGGAAAACTTGAACACACTTTTGAAGCCATTAATCCTCTGATACTTTTAGAGAATGTTAAGAGGCAGATTGCTGAGTTAATCTAGTAGTAGGCAGCTCACAACCCTCAACCCAAAGGACACACCCTTTTAGTGGAAAGTTCAATAGCTGCAACTGTCAGAGGATGTGCTTGAATGGTTCTGGCTCTATGCCAACAAATTCTAGTTGGCTGGCACGTAGTGGAAATGAGTAAAGTACTTCACTCATGGAAATTGTCACAATCTTGCTTAATGTCAGCTCAGTCCCTTTTTCATGTTTTGAAGCAGCATCAGATGCCTCATTATGGAAATATTAGATGTTAATTCAGGATAATGCTGCTACAAATATTTATAAACTTGTAGATGGTGGTCTATGTATGCACATTCTACTAATGTAAATACTGGCAGTAAAATTTCTTAGTGTGCTAGAATAAATCATGGAAGCCTCAAATAGTGTTAGGTGGGTTTGATGGTAGGCTTTTTCTTGAGGAGAACTGGGCTCAGCCCTTATGATGTATTCTACCAACATCATCTTAAATCTTTCTTAATATAATATTCACCCTTTTTTTTTTGAAAGCTTAAAAAAACTCTCTTTTTCAAGACATGCATACTGTAACCTCACTTCTATATTTTTCTTTTTTGTTAATCATGTGTATTGTGAGAATTTAGCTAGTTTTGAGGAAGAGCCTGTCAATGTTTTGTGGTTTATGCTGGGCTGGATGTTACTCATTGACATTCCACTTTGGTCTGCAGATTACTTCCCAGCTTTTTGATTATACATGGCATCACTGGCATAGTGATACGCAAACCATTCTCCACGAGTTTTCTGTTTTTGTTCAATCTCCCACAGGAACTGTGTTTTCATTGGAACGTCAGCAAGCACTACAGTTGACATGTGAGAGATGGCTTCTATGTTTGAAGACATTACAGCGAATGCTTATTTCGGGTTTCCAAAGTGATGCAAGAAGTGTTCAAGTATGATTGTGTTTGCTTCATTTTACAAAGTTAAATCCTTTTGACTTGGTTGGCATTAGTTACTTCTGGTTATGAAGCCTTTTGCTTTTATTCTTGTTCTTTTATATAAACTACTACATTATTTTGTCTTATGGAAGCATTTGATATAAGGTTAACAATTCAAATTTTAATTTGTACCTTACCATTTTGCAGGAAGTTACACCAGTCAAGGAGGTCTGTCCTTCAATGTTGCAAGCAGTTCAATCATTACTTCAGTATCGTAAGCAAATTCCTGGTTCCTGTGTTTTTAAGTGGACAGTTCCTGTCTTTATCTAGAAAATCCTTTGATTCATATAGGTAGATTCAGTGAGGGTTTGAAAAGGCACTCTTTGAAATGGACACGAGAGTTACTTCCTAAGACCATTAGGAAAAAGGATAAAAGTGAAAAATTCTAAACTCGCATATGCAAGGAAAAAGGGTTAACACTGATATGATTCGTTTTGCATAAATATAAAATATTGAAAAGTACCACTTGAATGGCCAATGAAAGGATTTTATGTTGGTTTAGAGGATCTATTGGATGGAGTTTGCAAGGATTAGGAATTTACATTTTGGGAAAGGCTTATTTTTAAAAAATAATCAAGTTTTTAATCAAGTTTTAATGAAATGCAAATTTTAATCTTTCAATGTAATGCTTGAGTAATCGATTGCAGCCCCAGAAGTATAAATGGAAAAAGAGCTCCAGCTAAATGAAGGGAAATATACCACCTATCTAATTATTCAGATAATATATTTTGTTAGAAGATGTGAACACAGAAAGAATGAAGATAAACCAGAAAGCACATGACACACTTGGATATGTGCGTGTTCATCATTTTGTTATGCTAGAAGAAGTTACATTGTAGTTAGGAAAGTTTATAACCAAACATTAGTTAATAGATAACTAATAGTTCATTAAGTGTTAAGTAATATATTTTAATACCCCCTTAATGACTAAACTAGAGACAACATGTTTGTCCCAAAATTTTACAAATACAATAAAACCAAGAAGTTTAGTCATTAAATCTGCAGGCTGCTCCTTAGATATCACTCTGAAATCTGCAGCAGTTCTTTGACGTTTTGCTGCAGTCCAATATATGAGTTTTGGTGTTGACAGATTTGAAAAAGATAGCTAACAACAAAACAAATATTTGGTCGTGTGGACATAAAATATATAATTTTGTCGCGCCAGTTCTCTGTAGAGTGATTCATTGACCGATGATGACTAATCATTGGCTGATAATTTCAGTCCAACCTCCATGATTCTGAAACCAAAATCTTGGAGATGTTGATCAAATGTAAAATACTAGGCTTGTGGAGTCTGCTTAAGTCCGTGCACAGACTTGATCATTCTGCAACCTAGATGATCACGATCAGGTACCCAAATCCTTCATGCAACACCATGTAGAACCAAATCTTCATTCAGGAAACTGAACTGAGCTTCTATGGAGAGAAAGAACCAAAGTTTGACATTTTTTGCAATATTCGTAGGAGTAAAAACCTATGTTCCACCAAGTTTCCGGGACAGGGACGGCAGGGGACGGGGGGACGTGTTTCAGGACGGATTTTTTTAGGCCTTTTTTAGGGGACGGCAGGGGACGGCTATTAAAAAATAAGGGAAATTTTTTAAAATATAGGAAATTTCAAATATTCATATGATAACATTGCTAAAGCAAACCTTAATACATAAAATTAGAGTTGAATTGAGATTTCACATAAGATTTATCATTTAACCTTAAAAATATAGGAAATTTCAAATATTCATATGATAAGTATAACACATTGATAAACTTAAACTTAAAGCATTCCTCACTGTCTTCTTGCATGAAAACTCCCCATTCATGTAGGAAAAAATTGGTTTGTAACAAGAATATGATATACCAAGATCAAAGACCAAAAGGTCTGGCATTTTGTGGCGTATTTCTATGGAAAGAAAAGCGCTACAATATATTTTCTTGTAGACATCCATAAAGTAAATGTTGATAGAACTGTTTGAATTGTGTGGTAGCATATAAATTTATTAAGGATGGATGATAAACAACATGCAGGCTTCAAAATTCAAAATTGAAATCACACAATAAGAATCCTATCAATGTCATGTAATCTAAAGAGACTACAAGTATAAGCTCCATACTTTATAATAGAACTATTTTATTCATTTCTCTCTCACAACTTATAGATTATACCAATGGATGATAACTAAGACTAACCACACATGACTTCTTAAAGGTTTGTTGTTGACAATTTGAGCGAAGCCAGCATATAGCTTTGATTGAAGATATCCAAAACAAAGGAGTGACATTTAATAGCATATAAAGTATTTCTCTCAATTATAATAACGGAATATACCAGCACATTTCATCTTCAATCTCCTCAATTATCTAATCAATGCAGACCATTGATTTAAATATAAACATTGTTTTGGTGACCAACTATTTTCTGTTATTGTTAATCTCTTGTTGGCTTTTAATAGTGTCTTATCGACTCTTTTGTTATGTTTATTTGTAGTTGACAGTTGTGTTTTAACCAAAAACCATTGGATCTTTGATTCTTTTGTCATATAAACAGAATGATTCATTTCAGGGGAAGGGCACTAATGTGATAGTTCCTCCCTGTACCAAGTGATTGTATTGAAGTTTGAACACTACCTTATGCAATAAATTTGTTATTCAGAAATGAGCTTCTTTTTTGTTTTGATGTTTGTTTTAGGTTTAGGGCACTTAGAAATGAAAGTGGGGGTCCTTGTGGGCCCCCACATTGCTTTACTTTTAATTAAAAGTGTGTTTTTAAAAAAAAATGCGTTTTTTAAGGCTGTTTGCTTAGGGGATGTCCAGTCATCCCGTTTTTTTTTTTACGTCCCCGGGACGTTTCCTAAAATTTGCAAAGTTTGGGGATGGGAAGGGGATGTTTCCTACCTGTCCATGAGGTTCCGAAACGTCCCTGGAACGGGGACGAGCTAAAAAACAGAGGGGATGTGTCCCCGTGGAACATAGGTAAAACCAATTGCGTAGTAGGAGAAATAAGAATCTTTGTAATAGTAGGAGAAATAATCATCTTCTCATCTATTTTTTCTTCGTTGCTCATCTATTCCCTCCCATTTGGAAAGGTCTTTCGCAACAAGATGAGCAAAATGACGGTGCTTTACCGACCTCACGAACCAAAGTGCCTTTGATTGAATAGTTTTTCTTTCCCTCTCACCATGAGTGGTTTGTCTTGCCATCTTACATTGTGCCTCCTGTGCATCTGGATAGTGGAGTTACCCTCCACAATTCTTTGAGTGGATTTTCTAGCCAACTCACCTGCGTCTACGACATATACTCTTGTATTCAGGTGTTTCATCCGTCTCGCACATTCTTTATAGTGGATATTCCGTGCACAACTAGTGCATGTAAGTTGGCTAGAAGAGGGTCAAAAAGTCTAAGAGGAGTGCCATCCTCCAACACATCTTGTATGGCAAAGTCTCCCCGCACACGTACATTTAAGTTGATCGTAGAAGTGTCAACATGCCTATTCTCGCCACCTTGCCCAATGCTTAGGATATTACTGCTACTATTTCACACTCAACACAATACATTGCTATCCAAAGAAATTTACAACAATATTGGGATTTTTCGTTAACTCGACGATCAAACAAGATATTTTTATACATGCTAGAATTATATCTTACGTTCCTTACTATGTTTTTGAGCATTATTTAGACTGTACAAATATCTCCTATCCTCCAATGCAATTGACTTCCAATCAACTAATACAATTGAATTAGAACAATTTGTATTTGTAGTAAATGTTACATACCAGTCCCTTCGACACAAAAATGTTTAGATGCACCAAAATCAATGATCAAACAATTGGTAGGACTATCATTCGAGCATGATACCACGAGAGAATTATCTTCGTCATAATCTCATTTATCTACAACTATTACCACATTTGCATCATCCTGTGACTTTTTATTGTCGGGAAAGATTGTAGAGTCGTTTAAAAGCAATCCCTTTGATATGCCCAACCTTATGACAATAATGACATTTCACCTAATATCTGGAAGATGATTCACCAAGAATTCGTTTCCACCATCCCTTGATTGAGAAACACATGCACTATTTGTTTGTTAAGAAGTAGACTTGCTTGTGTCTACTTGCATTCCTTCTGTAGCAAGTAGGAACTAACCTAATCAAAAGTTAGGGTCTGAATTTCAGCCATCAAATGTAAAAGCTTCCATGAAGGACTCCTATGTGGGCGTCAAATTGTTCAAGACAATAGAAACCGGGTTTTCATCATCCTCCCTTTTTTGTTGATGGCACCGAGCTGGTCTTAAAGATTTTTCATCCAAAGGTGTTTTGATAGGGACCCAACCTCATGCATGTTTGTTGAAAACAATAAATTCTTCAAGTACGAAACCTGACTTTTCTCTCGAAGTTAGATACTTTTTCTTCATACTTGGTCCATAACACACTTGCATTAGTGTCATTTCAAAGCTTGGGTATCAAATCATCTGACACAAACAACTTCAACACCATCAAGGTCTCCTCATGACGCTCATCATCATTGCAATAGGCCTTCCTTTAGTGCCAAGAATGATTTTATTGCAATCCCGATACTCTGCGATTGTCAAAATCTTGTGACTCTAGACTTTAACTCAAAAATACATCCAATTAGTGAGCCCACAGAGACTTTATTTGCTTATGACATTGTCTACTCTCGTAAAATTAAATATTGAAGTTAAAAATTTACAATAAAATGCTTGAAGTTTACAAAATCACCTCACAATCATTATTATTTTGGCGTCTAACTTTTGCACTTTTAGCAAAACCAAGTTTTGAATATCGACCATTATTGAGCTCGATCCAGGAAATCAATGCAACAAAAAAGGCAATTTCTATAATTTGAATTTTGAATGTCAAAATTACTTATAGAATTGGATTGTATGCTTAGAATTGCCTTTCGAATCTAGGACAAGTGTAGTATTTTCCTTCGTGTGCCCTAGTACACCACAACCTCTATTTGGCCATGCAAATCGAGACTAGAATATGGTCTTGCATCTGAAATGTCTCACAATATCACCAAGTGCCCTACATTATGATCCTTCATGTTTTTTTCTCTCCTTCGAGTCTCTTTCATGACTGAAATTTGGTGTGCATCGCTTTGAAATGTATCACAATATCACCATGTGCCCTATGTTCTAGTCCTTCACGTTTTTTTCTGTCTAGTCTCACAACAATGCACCGGTCCACTACAACTTTGTCTTCACCCTAGCATGATTGTTACGCCTTTGAACGTCATTGTGATAGGCTGGAAAATTCGTGGGTTTTCTCACAAGTGACTTTTGCCCTTAGAAAATGCCAAAAAGATGAGAAGATTAAAGGTATTTTCCAAGCAATAAAAAGGGTGTAAACATTAAAGATAAGATAGAGTCAAAAGAAATGAGTACACATTAAAGCATTAAAGTTTTTGAGTGAGAAAAATAGAAAATCCTCGATTTTGATGCAAATGTAAGTTTTTACCGATCCTTCTTGTGTTATTGGTGAGAATGAAATAACCATTTCCTAGGTTGTTTTTTATTAGAATGTAAGGCTTATTAAATAAGGACTTCTTTAGTTATTTAACTAAAAGATTGTTGTAACTGGTTGTAACCATATCAACCGCTTTGTAACTACATTCATAATATAATGACGGACACACTATTTCCAAAGTGTGCAATTTGCCTTCTCTTTATTTCTTCCTTGTGCACATCCTCCAACATTGGTATCAGAGCGAGATGCAAGGAGAGTTTTTTGAGAAGAGGAAAAATAGATTACAAAAATTGCAAGTATCATAAAGGCACAAATTTATTCATCCTAAGTATTGTTCGGTCCTGAAGCTTGATAAAGATTTAATGCTAGGGCATGAGCAATATATACTGAGAAAAATACAACCACGAAACTAGACGCTTGGAAAGGAAAATACGGTTGAAGCAAGGACAAATTGAGGGCACAAACATAAAAATGAGGGCAAAGCAATCAAGCAAGGACAAATTGATGGCATAGACGTCAAAAAAAAGAGGGCAAAGTCGTGTTTTTTAAGTTGTGTTTTTCAACATTCATGAATATACTGATTCTGACAAAATACCGGTGAAAGAAAAGTCGCAAATTTAAAGCGAAAGACAATGTTTTAGATGAAAAGAAATCACGAGGATACATAAATCATGAGGATATAGTAGTATAAGAGCATTAAAACACAGTGCACTTTGAAAAAAAAGCGTAATGGTTGGAAAGGCTAAAAATTGAGCTTGAGGAAGCAAAAACGAAGTCGATTATGAACTTCTAGGGTTTCATCGCATTTTCAAAACCTTCCTAGTACTCGTTGTCTATTTTTTAAATAAGCAATTGTATTTATTTTACCTTAAGAAAGGAAATTCCCGTAGAAAAATATTTTAGTGTAAATTTTCATACATGGAAAGTGAAAATACAAATGCAACTTATGAATAAAAATTTGTGGGACATAGTAAATGGGAAAGAGAAAGCGTAAGAGCATTAAAACCTGGTCTGCCTGAAAAAAAAACGTAATGGTTGGAAAAGCTAAAAATTGAGGTCGAGGAAGCAAAAACGAAGTCAAATTATGAACTTCTAGGGTTTCATCGCATTTTCAAAACCTTCCTAGTACTTCGTTGTCTATTTTTTAAATAAGTATTTATTTTACCTTCAGAATGGAAATTCCCGTAGAAAAATATTTTAGTCTAAATTTTCATACATGGAAAGTGAAAATACAAATGCAACTTATGAATAAAAATTTGTGGGACATAGTAAATGGGAAAGAGAAAGCACCCACCGAAGCATTTAAATTTTTAGATTGGCAGAGCAGAGATGATATAGCGAAAACTATTATTGGCCTTGCTCTCTTCGACTTTGAGCTCCATCATGTGGACCTAGACAAATCATCCAAGGAAATTTGGGATGCTTTAAATAAATTATTTGGAGTGAAAGCAGTTAATGCCAAATTTTCCCTAAAACTTTAGTTATATAGGTTCAAAATGGATGGAGTCTCTATGTTGAGCCACATCAATAATCCGAGTTCCCGATCGGACAACTAGCAAAAGAAGTTGTGATAGAGAATGAGGATGCCGAAGCTATCCTATTAAACAATTTGTCTTCAAAATACAACAATGTAGTTTTTATCCTCAGTCAAATTCACTCAATCTCAATTTGTAGATGATATGATTGTAGCTATTTGAATGACCTATTCAATCACTTAGTTTGCTCGGGTTTTTTGCCATCTTGGGCACGCCATATCATCCACCCGATTCATAAATCGGGTCCCAACTTTGACCCCAATAACTACAGGACCATTATGGTGGGTCATACATTCTCCAAGCTTTATGTTACAATGTTACATATGCAATTATCCGAGGAGCTAGAGCGAAGAAACATTAGAGCCAAGGGGCAAGTTGGCTTTCGGCCTGATCACCAAACTACCGACCATATCTTCACTCTCCGAGCCATTATTGAGGAGGCACGTCATCGCTCATTGAAAGTCTATAATTGTTATGTGGACTTTCAGAAATCCTTTGACTCAGTGCCACGTGAGGCACTTTTTCAATGGCTCGTGACATTGGCATTTCCGAGACCCTTCTCACGGCCATCATGCATTTGTACGAGAATGTTTTGGGCCACCTCCACACCTCCCAGGGAGAGTCAGAGTTCATCAGGAGTACCATTGGGGTAAAGCGGGCGCCCTATCCCCAACTTTGTTTGGGATCTACATTGATGAGCTTGAGTCTTTTCTCCATGAGCATATTCAAGAAAGTGACGGGTGCCTCTCCTGCACCAGGTCTTGATATTCGGTCTTCTTCTTGTGGATGATGTGGTTCTCCTAGCTTCTTCTCTGAGGGCTTACAAAGACAACTTGATGCCTTAGCCTTGTTTTGTGATCTTCGGCAGTTGACGGTTAACCTTGGTAAAACCAAGGTTATGGTTTTCAATGGTTTGAAGACCTCGCATCTCCACTTCTTCTTCTAGAGGTGAGGAGATTGAGATCACCAACTCTTATACCTATTTGGGGATTTTGTTTTCTAGCCCTTATTTTAGTTTGAGACAAGCTCTCCAGCCTCGAGTCAACAAGGGCTATGGGTCCTTAGTTCTTCTTGAGAGACAGTGCTTCCACCATCACTTTCAAGACATCTCCTCCAAAATGTCCCTCATGGACTCCCTCATCAAACCCATGGTCCTCTACGGTTCTATTGCTTGGGGACCCTCTTTGCTGGGTATTGACTAGGCTTCCATCGAGAGGGTCCAGACTCTTCTCCTTCGCCGCTTCATCAGGTGTAAGCAATCTGTACCCCAACACATTATTTTGGCGGAGTTTGGAGCCCATCCTTTCAGACTAGAGACCATATTTGATTTGGTTTCTTTCTTACACCGCATTTTGGGTTTCGTAGACACTACCAAGGGGCGGGACAGGTATCCATACTTGGCATACTATTCTTTTGAGGTTATTGCTCTTTTGATTCCCCTTGTCGACGTCACGGTTGGTATGCTGAGGTCTCCGAACTTTTGGGGCAATTGGTATTCAGTTGGACCATCTTCCACCTTTTCGGTACTCCTTGGACACACCAAGCCACCTTCTGCCTATGAAATAGGAGATGAATAGGATCATCAGAGAGGATATTTATAGGCAGTTCATCCATACTACTTGGGTAAACCCTCGGGGATTTACATCCCAAGACGACCTTTACGCTGAGCATTTTTACAAATAAGGGATGGTCTCATTATTCGCCCTTAGTATACCCTTTGACCTTTGGATGCATGCCCTTCAGTAATGTCCCTTTTTCCCCCTTCAAAGATAATTATGGAGTTTTCAGTTATTCCTATCCATGGCCGAGTCAAGGAGAAGAAGCAACAATTAATGATCATCTTTTTATGTATTTTTTATAAAGAAAATAAATATGTAAGGATGGGTCGGCCATAATAGGGAAAATTAACATTAAAGGGGGTCGGCCAAGATATTTGAACAATCATGTCTATTCAGTTGGCGCCACCTTTAGAATTAGTATAAATAGGGGTCATAGGCTTTATTTGTAGATATGGACTTGCTTGTAATCATTCAAAAATTGTGAGAATTGTTCTCATTATTTCCTATTGGGACAAAATCCCCATTAGAGGTCTATTCTAGGGACGAAAACCCCTTGAATCTGACTTAAAACATTTGTGTAATCATTGCATATTATTGAATTCAAAGTATTTTATCAATTCAGATTTATACTGTGTATGTACTAGTGGTGCGACTTGCATAAATTGAAATAATTAATTGTATGTGGGCAAACCATTCCATAAACTTTCTTCTAATCTGGTCGCTTTGACATTAGAAGGCTATTTTTACAGTTTGCACACAAACCGAGGTCATTTTCATGCAAATCGAATCACCTATCTAGGGCTGCGATTTCCAGAACTTGTACAGTCTGTAACAGCAGTTCGAATTTCCCTCCAATCTATTCGATTTGGCTTGGAATCACTTCTAAAAGTGTTTGATAATTTTTGCTAATCATTCCCCGATAATTATTGAAGACTTTGAGCACTTATTTCCATAAATATCCTTCGCTGCAATTTAATTTCAGTCTGCTGTAATTTAATATCAGAATTATGATATTTTGTCTAAGTCCCTAAAATGGGACATTACACCTTCGCATTGCCCTTGGTCAGTTCAGGGTTGGTTCTCATAGACTCCGTTGTGAGACGGATCACCACCTTGACCGTTCGGACAGGATCTGCTAGTTGTGTAGCCTTCAGAGACCGAGACGGAAACACACTTCATCTTTTGGTGCCCCATTTACTATGAGATCAGAGGGAGATTTCACTGTTTATTTAGGAGGACACAAAATCTTTTTGACTTCTTCAGGTTTGAGGATCAAAGGTGTCGGCTTTATATTTATAGGAGGCTTTGAAGCTTCGTGAGCACACTCTTCAGCCGCATCCTAGACCGAGACTCTACCCAGCGGATCACTTCCTTCTTCACAGTTTTACCGGTGGAGAGAGGCATTAAGCGCCCTTGTGAGACCATCCCGCTTCTTCCTCTAGGTTGGTTCAGCCCAGGGAGACCATCCATGGTTCCTCGAGTCATCACAGACATGCCCGTACTAGGCACGGCGTCAAGAGACAACGAGATCTATCGGGGATCGAGAGGAATAATCTTGTATCAGACAACAACATAATAGGCAGCCTCTCTCTTCGGCTGGTCGGCATTCTATCCTCAGCTTCTTCCAGTCGGCCTTAGATGTTAGGAGAGTTGGATCTTCCATCCCTGATGGGCTTTCCTCTTTTCTTCTCCTTGGTCGTCTTTCCCCCTTTCTTCCTCTCTCTTGTTTTTCCACCCCCATTTTGGTGCGTGTGATTTCTTCTTCTTGTTGGCCACCTCTTTTGGCTTTTGTATTTCCTCTTTATTGGGAACTCTTTGGTTTTCTCGCCTTGTATCGGTGCTCGTTGTTTTCTACAGTCCCTTTGACCTACTTTTGTGGTCACTTGTTAGACATTAATATATTTATTTTTATCTAGCTTATCTTTACTATAGCTGAAGAAAAATGAACAAGCTGCGAGAAGATGTTGAAGGTCATTCTTAACAAGAAAGTGCATTTTATTTGAGAACGAGAAACTCTTGCGAAGCTCAAATAAAGATAACAGGGATATTGAATGTCATTATTGTAAGAAAAGAGGTCACACGGCGTGGGATTGTTGTGTTCGAGTCAATGATGTGCTGAATGGTAAATGCATATCAAATACAACCAATATAGACATGGTTAAAGTCCCACCAAATGTAGAAGGTATCAAGACAAAGTGTGAATATTTAATATAAAGATGCTCGAAACTTTGAAGGCAAAAAGGATACGGGGTAGATGAAACTCGGTATAGATGGTTGCTCGAGATAGTTAGAGACTGTGGATCTTTGGAATTATACCCTCACGAGGTCACGAGACAACTTGATGGAGCTTGTGGATGGCTCAATATGGATGGTTGTCCAATAATCCGGGAGATTTGTGATTCAAGAGTTTGGGAAGGTGGAATCTTGAAACTTGGGAATTCAACTCGGTAGCTACACCTTTACTAAGGTCATGAAGTAGCTTGATGGAGCCCTACCTAGCCAAAGCCTTTAAAGATTACGTAGTTCTGTTTGGTTCTAGTTTTGTTAGAATGTTCGTTTTTGCTTTATGTAGGATAAGCCTTAAGAGGGGGTATTAGAATGTAAGGCTTATTAAATAAGGACATCATTAGTTATTTAACTAAAAGATGGTTGTAACCATATCAACCACTTTGTAACTACATCATTCATAATATAATGATAAACACACTATTTCCAAAGTGTGCGATCTGCCATCTCTTTATTTCTTTTTGTGCACGTCCTCCAACACTTTTGAGGGCGTGAAGAAACCTCTCCAACTCCTTCAAGGAGCTCATTTTGACATATTGATATTTGGGGCTAGGAAACCGCGCGAGAAAGCTAGAGAGGAGAAGGAGCTCGCTCAACTTCATCCTATACGTTGTGCTTATCAAGGGGAGGGATCATGGATAGGAAATGATGAAGGTTACGAGAGAGTTGTGTCATTCGTAAGGCCTTAGGAAAGATACATATCATTGTACTATCCAAATCGGGTTATGATGGAGGCTATAGAAAAACTCGGTCTAAGATATGGATGGGGATCTAGGGGCATTGTTAGTTGATTCTTTCTTATAGATGGATGGTGTAACAACCGATCTTGATGGAGGCACCACTATACTAGCTATATAAGGTCATGATGGAGGTTGCGAGAAAAGCCCGATCAAAGATATGGATGGGGATTTGGAGGCCTTGTTGAGTGATTCTTTCTGTTGATGGATGTTGTAACAACCCTTCTTGGTAAAGGTGGCAATTTAGAATGGTCTTGTTGTTTAAAATACCCATAAAACTAGTATATCACTAGTGTGACACTTTCTTGGGGTCATATACGCCATACCATTGATTAGAGTCATAACTTGTAATATGCTGATGGAAAGATCTTAAAGCAAGCTAGTTTAGATCATTGTTACGCAGGGATGCATCCCCCCAATAAAAAGCTATCTAGGATGTTACTGTGGATGGCGGGGAAAATACCCCCACGCTTCCTTTTTGCAGACATTAAAAGGAATGTCTTTGGGATGTCCCCGTTTTTGAACTTGTTGGGGACGTCGGGGATGGTGTGACATACTTGGGATGTCATGACATCGTTTAATTTTTATTTTTCTATTTTACTAAAATATTGGAACTTTTTAAATTAAAAATAAATAAAGGAAAACAACAAAAAAACATAAACAAACAAACCTAACCCTAAAAGTAACATTCCCACTTATAAAATGATCCTACGCTATCATTTTATATCACACTTGAACATGTTTGGCCAAATGAACGCAACTATTCGGGTGAGGGACCCCACCCGGAGTTCTATCATGAGCATATTCAACCCATCATTCAATATGGGTGGAAGTGAGGAATTTGGTTGGAGCTTTAACAATAAACTCGATCAAAATAACAAAAAGACAAACACAATAAACTTTAGATGTTATTCACAAATAGAGAAGATACATATAGTGTAATGATCTCCTATAAGTTAGGAGTCAAACTTATCACCTTCAATCACTCGTATCTAATAATATGTGAGCTGTTATAACTCATACATAATCACATTCTAACTATAGAATGTAATGTACCCAAGAATCTCTCTCACACCTCATTATTTTCACACCAACTATTACAACAAATAATATCTATGAGTTGTTATTACAACTCATCACACCACACTCTAATATACTAACACACTAACAAGATATTGCTAACATGGAGAAGTTGAACATGCCACTTCATATGGCTGCATATGCACTTAATACAAAATGGTATGTGGAGAGGCCAGATAGAGTTATCCCTTTGGATGATTACAAGGTGAAGAAGGGATTTATGTTGGCCTGGAAAAATGTATAGTGTAGAGGAGGCTTCACAAGTCAGAATGGAGTGGCTTAAGTTTACTAAACATGATGGCGACCAATTTTCAGCAAGGATGGACGGGTTAACATTGGCATAGGAGAAGCCAACGAGTTAGCGGCAACTCTATGTGTGTCCAAAACTACGGCAAACACTTGTAATTTGCCTCCTTTCCCAAGTTTCTAGTTTTTCTACAGCCGAGAGAAATTGGTCACATATGGCTGGATCTACTCTCTTAAGTGGAGAAAACTTACCTCTAAGAGAACGAAAAAACTGTGCTGTCAAATAGATGCCAATGGACACAAATGCACAACAGAGAAATGATGTGAAAATGATTGATTTGGATTAGCGACTGCTATGTGCACGAGTTAATAGATGTCACTCCATACAGATTTGCAGATCGTGCATGAAAACACTAATTATTCTGACAACTTTAGGTGATTACTTAGTATTTTGGCGTTGAGATCATTAGCATAAGTGCTTCTGTCCACGTATACACATACTTTGGAGCAGAAGCTTCTTAGAGTCATTACATTGCAGTTATACTTTGGACAAGATGCATAAATTGGAAATATTCACCTAAAGTGCACAAAAGGCACATGAATTAAATACAGGAAGGAAAGAGAATATGTGAAGACATGAAAACATATCATAAAAATTGCTAATAAAACCTTATTTGAACTAATCATTGAAAAGTACAAAAGCATGCTAAAATGATGTAATTAACTACTAATAAATGCGTAAGCGCAATTTTAGGTGTCTACATTGAGTTGCCCCTTTACCTATTAATCATGTCCAAACAAACACACCGCACCATCAAAGCACAAGTAAACAGCACATTTTTTTGGAATTTATGGGATTTTTCAATATATTTTCTGATGATAGACGTTCTATAATGGTTGCAAGGGGTGGGATTTAGTGGTGTGACCATGTAAAGTTTTATTTTGTACATTAAATTTGACGTCCATTTGACCGTCACAAGGTAATTTTGACTATAAATTTGACGTCCACTTGACTGTCACTCAAAAGTTTTTTTCTTTTTAACTTTGAGAAGTCAACCAAAAAATAGGAATATCTTGGTTAGACAAGAGAGTTTGAGGTCCTCTTATTTTTTTCAGAAAGTTTTTGTCACCACTATAGAAAAAATGTAATGGAATTATTAATCAATGTGGCATGTGTAAAACCTAAAATAAGAACCTTGAGATTGATATCTATCGGTGTTAATCAAATAAATGTATTTAAGGTATCTTTACTAGTTATTGAACTTATTGTTTTTGCAATAATATAAAACAACTCATGATTTTAGTAAAACAACTTATAGTATTATAGTTATTGAACTTGTAATTAAACTTATTTTGTTCCCATAATATAAAACAACTCACGATTTTATTAAAACAACTCACAATATTAAAGGTTTTAATTGTTTTATAATAATAATAAAATATTATTTTTAATAAGGTCAAAAAGGTCTACAACCTGTATATTATAATAATTTTCTGACAAAAGATCTGAGACCCTCACATACAAAAGTCACCACCTTCAACTATGAAACACGATAGAAACAAAAAATAAAAGTAGCAAACTAAATGGTGAAATTTAGACAGCAGTCTATTCTTCAAAATCTAGTTCTCCAAGAGTTTTAACCAGGTGAGTCAGCAAAGGAAGAAGTGTTGATTCCCAATTTGTTTCCAATGGTATCTAGTTTCTATTCTTTAGAAATATCCTTCACTACCATGGCCTTCAGGAGTGTCCATAGCTGATTCAAACAACACATCAAGAGAAAACGCATTTATTCTATGTCTTCATGTATAGCATGGGTGTTGCTGGCCCCAAAGAGAACTATTTGTATCCCAGTTAGGAGAGCCACTTTGAAAATGTCCAACTTAGGAGTAGGCTGCATGATATCCCTCATGCCTTATCTATGCAAGAAAAGAGAAATCCATTTGGCTTGCCCCAAAACTGCAGGGTTTTCTCCATAGTCATGAATGTACTTTTGTCCAGCAAAAATCATCATCTAAGAGCTCCCCAAGTTTTAAATCATCCAAAAGACCCACAAAACAATTATGGACATCTTCTGGTGAGTATATATGGATCAACTCAGAATCCTTATAGCTCACTATGTTCACAGATGACATTTTCCCCTTGTACTTAATTCATTTGCGGGATGCCAATGTCAATGCCTCACCTGTTCTTCCACCCTGTTTTGTGTCCATAATTAGTGACATAGATCCTTGAAACAACAAAAATTCACAAAAAGATGCAAAAACACGTAAAGGAGTATGCCAAAACATGTGAAGACCAGGAGGTCGAGTAAAAGCAAGGATTTCCCTACAAAAAGTTCCAAAGATGGTAATATCGAAGGAAAAATAGAGCAGGTCTATATAAGAGGACAAAGACATGCAGATCAATAGGCCCCCAAAAAAGCCAAAATAATTCACATGCAGATCAGCAGATCTAATTTTTGAAAACCATGACAAGCGCAAATAGCAAGATGCAAGAAAACTGAATTACAACCTTGAATCATCTGAGAAAAGGAAAACATTCATAATGGAAAGGAAGAGGCAAGAGAAAACTAGAAATGGCATACCCGAGAGTTTACCTTAAAATCTTTAGCTCCACCATAGCTCCAGCCGGAGACCTAAATGGCCAATGTAGAGGAGAAGCAGTGAAGATAAATTCCCTTGCACGCTTCACCTGCCACTGTAAAGATATTACACCAAAATTTATCAAGGCAAGATTGCCAATTAAGGCACATTAAGGCCCATCAAATCAGAGTATGGGAGGAGCCTTGGAAGTTCCCCTCCAAAACAACTATTTATTCCTTCCATCACAAGACATAAGTTTCATAACTTATCAATTTACTCATTCTTCACAATGAAAGATTTAATTTTTATAAAACCACGTTTACATGGGTGAACATCTATTTTTCCACTGTCCCTATGCTGTGTTGGTGTGGAATCATTTGTTGAAGCCTTGGTCTGTACTGATTGGAAAAGAAATTACTTGGTTTAATGTTTTATTTGGATATATTTATTCTAAGTCTAAAATCCATGTTTTTTTTCAAAAATTGTGGCTTATAATGTCTACGGAAGTCTTATGGTTCTTGTGGAAACAAAGGAATCTTGAAATTTTTGAAGGTAAAGCTAGGATCCTTACTGACTTCTCAAGAGAAGTCATTAGTAGAATTGTCCATGTGCAGGTGGCTTTACAGTTGAATTTGCCTAAAGATCAGTTGGAACACTTCCTTGAAACTAGTCTCCTAAAAGTCGTTGCTGAGCATACCCAAGGTTTAGCCCCTCTCTTGACTAGCAAACTCTCCGTCTGCTGCAGAGGTCACAATAACTGAATATGAATGGGGATTGATAAAGGACACTTACTTTGAACAACGCGCTCCTGTCGATCCACAACTGGCCGGGTCACAAGGAACTGATTGTGAGGATGAACTTCTTGGTGTGCATGGAGACAAGACACTGGTTAAAAGTATCGCAGAACTCTATAGACAAAGAACTGCTCCAAGAATAGGGTTCTGAGGGCAGTAGCAGTGAGGAGGCCATGAAATGTTCAAATGCAAGAATTACTCGATGGTTGGAGGTACTTGTCGACTCCGAGGTGCAAGGAAATGTGGATGCTTTAAAGGAAATTGTAAAAGAGCAGATGAAAACAAAAGATTCAAAGAAAAACTGAAAACAACTGTGGCAGGCAAAGGCAATGAGAGGGTGAGTGTAGGACAAAACTTTGAATTGTTGGAAAGCAGAAAGGAGTCAGAGGGACTTGAGCTAGAAAAGAGGACCATGGTGGTCCCAATTACAAGTGCAGAATCGGGACCTGTATCTGCCAGGATTACTGAGGAAAAAATGTCTAAGCTTTGATTAGTTTTTATTTGTGTTTTATGAATTGTCTTATTTGTGAGCATTGCTAGACTTTGTTAATACTGTTGCATGTTGTAACCTAAACTTTTGAGTCTGTTTGATATTATGGATTTTATCGGGTGTCCCTATGGGGCATATAATGTTTTGTAATCGGTACTTCAATATTTCTTTAAAAAAGGCTCTCTTATAAGCCTTCAATTATTAAAACAATAAACACAGTTGGTTACTTTTTTCTACATGGCTTTTACCTCCCAAAACTAGTGAATGAGAAAAAACAAACATACAGTAATTAGGTTCATAACAAGAAGAGGATTTTGTTTTGTAATTGGTACTTCAATATATATATATATAAAAGGCTCTCTTTTAAGCCTTCAATTATTAAAACAATAAAAACAATTGTTTACTCTTTTCTACATGGCTTTTCCCTTCCAAAACCAATAAAGGAGAAAAGATAAACATACAATAATTATATTTATAACAAGAAGAGGATTTTGTTTTGTAATTGGTACTTAAATATATATAAAAAAAGGCTCTCTTTTAAGCCTTCAATTATTAAAACAATAAACAGAATTGTTTACTCTTTTCTACATGGCTTTTCCCTTCCAAAACCAATGAAGGAGAAAAGATAAACATACACTAATTAGATTCATAACAAGAAGAGGATTTGTTTTGACCTGGCATAAACCAAATTGAAACAGATAGAGCCTCCTTGCACGGTTCGATTTTACTTGGTTGCATGAAGTTTGCATGAATTTTGAATGATGGTTTGCCGGGCAACAACAGCACGTGTGGTTTGTCGGCTAGCAGTAGCGGGTATGGTTTGTCGGTCGACAATAGTGGGTATGTTTTGTTGGCCAGCAGCAACGAGTATCGTTTGCTGGCCGGAAACAAATAACAGTGTGTTTTGGGGGATATGGTGTATTGTTCGCCTACTGGCAACAACAATTGTGTTTATTTTTGATTTAATAATTAAATACAATAAAAATGGGCAAGAAAAATACCTTCATGACCACTTCCAAGAAAATATAGGTGATAAATTTGGAAAATAAAAAAAAAAATACTATATAGCCGCTTCCAAGGAAAGAAAATTCTACAATAAAATCCATAAAAGAAAAAATACTTTTGTACTGTGCTGCTTTTATGGAAAGCAATGCAATTTTTTTGACATGAAGTGAATTGCGAACTATGGTCAAGCAACCCAAAAATCGTTTAATTTTTCTGCTATAAAAAAATGCGAAGTATTGGTTGGCACAAGTTTCCTAAAATGTAGGTTATAGGTAATAGAATGTTCTATGATTTCGTCTACTGCTTCTATACTTTACTACCCTTGCATAAGTAGAGTAGATTGGGAAGATAGGAAAGAAAATATTGGTGGGATTTTTCCTGCTGAGTAAGAAAACACCATCATTAAGAGGCATTAGGCTGGAGGGTAAATAATCTATAGATATAAAATGTTATATATGCCCTGCCAAAATTAGGTTTTAAATAGTATATTTGCCCATCTAACCCGACCTCGACCCCACTTCCCACCCCTTCAATACCTTCCCATCCAAAAGAATTTAAAAACCCCCAACCCCCTAAATACTCTCGGTTGTACGAGTCTCCATCTACCGTGATTAAATAACCCCCAATATGCACACACGTTGGTGAATACCACATGCCACCTCTTCATAAAGATTGCTACCATTTTGTAGTATGCAGAACATAGAGCAGTAGCTCAACATCTCTTCCTAAAGGTCACTACCTTCCATTTGTAATGTCACAAAAGAAATAGCTCACATCTCTTCTCAAAGGTAGCAATGCTCATATCTTTAAAGAGATAGAAACTCACATCTTTTTCAGATATAGCCATACATACCTCCCATATTAATGAAGTAGTAGATTTTTTAATTCAGAGTTTGTTCTTGTATATATTTTATTTTCATTCATGGTTCATTTTGCTACAATTTTGCAATATTGTTCTATGCTACAATTGTTGTAATCAGATCGCTTCCTCCTACAACACATGAAGTTTATGCAAGTTAGTGCGTGTTTCACTGGATTCGCAATCCAATTCGCAACAGTGGTACTTTTAGCAGGAAATTTATAACTCATGGGAAAAGCAAGCAGGAAAAAGGACAAGAGGACCCATTCAAGATGTGGATCCATTTTTGGCACCGCACATTGAGCATGGGCGACATCTGGTAGAAAATCAATGGTTAAAGGGTGAAAACCAACGGTTGCAGACCAACCTTAGCATCATCATGGAGTAGATGATGTATATAAAAAGAAGAATCTTTCCCAATTTTGAAGACCCATTGTGGAAAGTTTACTCTGAGCAGAAGAAAGGTGCAACAAAGCAATGCACAAGCTTCGGCATCAACATGCGGAAAAAGAAGCATTTTGTGATGAAGTTCAATACGACCTATCCATCCTACAAGACAAATTAAGAAAGATGAAAGAAAAGAAGTCACTTTTTGTAGATGCGCATACATAAACAAAAAGAAACATGGTATGTTGTTCTGGTTACTCGCATTCTGATCATTCTCCATATTTATTTGGTAGTTTTTAAAAACATACAAAAGGCATTGGTTTAAAGTTGATAAGGCTAGAACGGTTGCGAAGGAGGTCGTTGTGATTTGCAGAAGGTAAAATGTGAGAAATAGGCTTCCAGCGGAGTCAACACACCAGGAGGAACCGCTAAACAATGTGATTTAAAGATTTCAGTGACCTTTGAGCAAGAGGATAAATGCCAGAAGCTGTCATGATTTTACATATCACAATCGTGATTTTGTCCTTTTCACATAATTTTTGATATGTTTTTGCTGTTGTTCCAGTTTGAAACATGAAGTATCTGTACTCAGTCTTGTGAGTAAGAGATCACGATTAGGGCACATGAAGCTGTCGTCAAAATGCTACGTTTTTACCAATTGATTTGGATGATTTTGTTGGTTTGAATGTCACCAATTTGCTTTAGTAGCATCAATAGATCGAGGGTGATACATACCAGATTGAGGGTTTTCAGTCCCATCAGATATTTTCAGACATTTTCATGTAGAAAAATCGTGATTTATGTCAATTTAGCAGTGCATACCAGATTGCAAGGTGATTTTGTAGATTTCAGGCATTTTTGTAAATTTCTAGACCCCAATATTTAATTAATATTTTAGTTTCTGAATAGATGATATCAAAAGCCCTAATTTTCTTATGAAGGATTTCTTGAAAATGTGGGCTCATAAATATTGAATGTATTTTTGAGTTATTTTTGGCGAGTCAGATTTTAACATAATTTAGGGGTCAAATATTATGTGAAAAGTGGGCAATATTCAAAACTTGCTTTTGTCGTAAGTGCAGAAGTTGAATGACCAAAATTACATCTAATCACAAAATTTTGACAAGTTGAGTGTCAAGATTGCAATAAAATCTCTTGGCATTGAAGCAAGACCTGTTGCGATTTATGTGGATTAGGACAAACATCATAAAGAGATTGTTGCTGTTGAAGTTGTTTGTGTCAGATGATTTGATACCCAAGGTCTAGAATGCCACTAAGGCAAGTGTGTTTTGGAACAACTTGAAGAACAAGTATCAAACTTTGGAGAAAAGTCGGGTCTTGTACCTGAAGAATTTGTTGTTTTCTACGAGGATGATGAAGGATGGTCCATGCTAGAGCATCTTCGGATGAAAAGTCTCCAAGACTAGCTCAGTGCCTTCACCAAAAGGTATATGACGGCGACTTGGTTTCTCTTGTTCTGAACAGTTTGATGCCTTATGAATTTTTTGTGGAGGCTCTACTCTGAAGGCGAAAAGCCATACCTTGCTGTTTGATCGGGTTAGTTCCTATTTTCTGTAGAAGGAATGTAGGAAGACAAGCAATCGAGTCTAGTTTTGGACAATCAAAGAGTGCATTGACTGCTCAGTCAAAGGGAAAGTGGAAATGTAAACGTGGTGATTCTTGTAGACACCATGTGAAACACCATTACTGTTATAAGGTTGGGCATATCAAAAAGGATTACTGGAATTGACAATACGATCTTTCCCAACCTAACAAAAACCCATGGGATGAGGCAAATATGACAACTTGCATATGAACGAGATTCTAAGGAAGACTATGCTTTCACAACATCATGCTCAACTAATATTGTTGTCAGTTTTTGGTTCATTGATTCGGGTATATGAACGTTTTTCATGTTGCAGGGACTAGTATTAACATTTTCTACAATTTCTGATTTAGTTTTATTACCTGACGGAGTCACTTTAGTAGAGAGTGTAAAGGATAGTCATACAATGATGAATAATGTAAAATTCATTGTTCCTAGCATACATAAGAATTTCCTGTCCATTAGTCAGTTAACAGAGAATCCATACTTTGTTGTAAATTTATCTGGAAAGTAGTGTATTGTGTCTGATGTGAAACATGAATGGGTAATGTCCGTAGACATTGGGCAAGGTGGCCAGTTCAGGCTTGTTGTCTCTGCTATAGTCAAATTAAATGCATGTGTGGAGGGAGACTCCACCATACAGGGTGTGCTGGAGGATGAAAGTCCTTGTAGGCTTGTTTGACTCTTCTCCCGTCAACTTACTTGCACTCTTTTTGGAGGGAACAACCACTATTCAAAATGTGTGGGAGGATGCAATTCCTCAATCAATTCACAATTAGTTGTGTGGGAGCCTGAAATGTCTCAAACAAAGGGAATAGGCATAAGATCGATTACTTTGTCACTTGACAAGGGGGACTCAACTGTGGGCTCATTCTTCCACTTTTTTATCTCCACATCACCTGACTTTAGGTGTTATTGTATGCTCCATGTTCAAGCTGATGTCTTGCATGGTAGCATTGAAAGCAATCTTGAGTTCTAAAATGCTTTGCAATAAGTCTCCTATTGTCACAGTTATAGTGGTCTACAAGACCTGTCCTAAAATATCTTTGTCAAGTTGTCTGCTAATCGGTTTACTTGTATGTTCATTCGACTGATGTCATTCTTCAATCATGGCCCTCTTGACTTCCACCTTTTGCTTTGGCCAGCCTTTCCTTCTCCGTACATGGGTCAAGTTAATTGGTTTTCTTCACTTGTACTTTGGTAATTGCCATAATTTCCTTGCTCTCGGCTATGTCAATCATATAAACATTGTCTTGCTTTGGAAAATTGCCGTCGTTATGGTTCCTAAGTCCTCACCATCTACAAAGAAGTGTAGTGTTATTTTGGTGAGGGAAATCTTTTGCAAAACGATTCCATTCATTGCACTCCCAAAATTATATAATTGGTTGTCCTTTGGAGTCGCACTAATTCCGACTTCTGCCACCACTATTATTCTGTGTTCGGTAGTTCCTTGGCAGTGTGATGGGTGGTGTTCATGGCTCTATTTGGCCACTTGTTCTCCACAAATTTTATGGGCGGTCCTTTTGACTAAATGCTCTGTAACTTGGAAAATCTTGCACAAAAGATCCTTGCCTTTGTTCTTGCCATTTGTGTTAGAAAACGTATACACTAAAAGAATGAAGAGAAGTTGGAAGGCACACTTCGGGATTTTGCGTTTCTATCATTTTGTTAATGATAAAAGACGTTACATTAAGTGAGGTAGTTATATGTTGTATAACTAAAATATATTAACTAATATTTAATTAGTCAATGTTTATATATTAACCCTCTCCCCCTTGATGACTAAATCTGGATATTGCAAGCTTCCCTGAAATTTTACAAACACAATGGGACCAAAGGATTTAGTCATATAAACAAGCAGGCTGCTCCTTAGATGTTAATTTGAAATCTGCAGTCCTCTGACGCTTTGTTGCTGTTCAATGTATGAGCTTTGGTTGAGAAGCAATGATTAGTTAGTGCATTACTAATACAAACATTCCAACTTTCAGCGAATTAAATAATTTACAGGCTAAACAATGAATAACAATGAACATATATAAAATGGCCCAGCAGTACCCACGGGGAAAAAGGTCAGTGGGACTTGAAAAGTAAAGCTAGTTTATTAGAATAGACAAGAGTAGTTAGTCTCTGAAGAATTAGAATGAAAAATTAAAAATCAAAATCTTCTCCTCTAGCATGGGACACATTCCGCTGCATAGACACATCTCATACATCAATGAAAACATAGAAAAGCACATATATTGACAACAAAACAATGATTGCATTAATGTCCTACATATTCAACTCAAAAGGTACCTCTAAGGGATGGCTGAAAGCCCTTGGTGGATTCTTCCAGAAACTAGCATTCACGTAATTACTTCTTAAATGGCATAAACAATTTATTATAATCAGCTCTCCTACTTAACTTCAAAATGTAATATACGGTATCAATGAGTACTTTGGCAAAGAATACAAATTATACTTTTGGTTGTGAGGTTTTCCCATTTAGTCTGTGAAAAATTCTCATTCATGTATGAAGATTTGTTTGAGCGATTTGTAAGCATATTTTATATTGAAAAAATATATTTACTAAATCGAATATCTTTTGTTTTTTTGATGCAGGTTCTGCTTTTCTGCAAGGTCATGATAGTTTTTGTGCCTTTGCAGATAGGGCTTGCTTGAAATTAATGAAGGTCTTGATTGCAGTGCAGTGTGTACATCCATATTCATTCAGCAATCGACATGTTTTTCCTCCTATTTTGGACTTCTGCTACAAGCAAATCACTGATCCAGAGCCATATATTTCTTCTTTTGAATCTTTCTTGATACAGTGTATGATTTTGTTAAAATCTGTGATTGAGTGTAAAGAATATAAGTCTAGCAACACTGGTCGTATAGTTGGTGATACAGTTATTACTTTGGAGCAAGCTAAGAAAAATGTTGCCAGAGAAGCTGAAGAAATTCTTAAATCTCTCATGGTCAAAGAACGTGTTGTGTTGCTGTGTAATGTACTTATTCGAAGGTATGGTTTGGAAAAGCATACCTAGGTCCATCAATTTTTATGTGGTGAAATGTTCTTACATTATTCTCTCTCTATACCACAAACTTGATTTTTAAATTTTTGTGGGTCAATGATAATCCAGTAAGTAAGAACCAAAGATTCGAGCAATCTCATACATTCCTCTTGGAATTTCTTCTTTGCTCATGCATCAAGAAGTTAGAACATAATGGTCTTGGAATAACCACAATGTTGTCTAAATAGAGGGTTATATTACAGAAAATGTTCAATTGCACAACTGAAATCCAGAAAATATTTTCATTTTTGGATTATATATAGCCCTCCCATAAGATTAACACTAAGCAGGAATCCCAGTATGTTACTTATCAAAACTGTAGTATTTTTTTCTGTTATAATCATAGATTTAAATTTTTGTTGAACTAAATTGCTAACTACATACAACACATTTAGATGGACGTGTCTTGGAGTTTGTGTTTGAGTTGATGAGAATAATACTTGTCATAGAGCAATTCCAATCTGGAAGTACACTGTGATGTCAACTAGAGCTTGTATATTCCACATTTAGGGGAAGGAGGTTAACATATCCATCTTAACATTTTATAATGGACATAGCTTGATAGACTTTCTGGTAAATAGAAATTAGTTTGCTTTGGAACTTCTAGTGATTGAACGGTGGCTACTAGTGAGGACAGGATTTGGGAATGTCATACTTTTGAGGCTTTGACTTGCGTTGTGAGATGGTTTTGTGACAGATGGCATGCAGATACCCAAGGATACAAAGGTGCGATTGTAGGATGGACCCTCTAGACTAGACACCTAAGGTGGCTTTACTTAAGATTAGAGGGGATTATAGCTACATTCTAAGCTAAGTACAAAAATAAAAGCTAACTATCATGTGAGAAAATAAAATAACAACTAAGAATTATGTTCACCATTCTCTTTAATACCACAAATGCGAGGAAATAAAAAAGAATAAACATTCTTACCTGGCTTCCTCTTGCCCGGAGAGATGATAATGGCGGGAACATCAGTTTGCTCACCATCCTCTTGTGGAAATGGAACACGTGTGAAGTCGCTGTTAGTGTTGTTAACTATGACTTTCTAGGACTCATCTAAGAGAGCTAGTCTCTAGGCGGAAGGGAATATGTCTTGAGCTAGTGAGAGCTCTTAAAAGGTGTCTTTAAGTTCAACCTTCAAGGGCCAAGAGCCATTTTAGCCCCTCTTAAAAGAGCTTATTGTTGCTTGAAAATCCGACACAGAAAAGCTTTTCTAGACACTAGTCTGATCTGGGCTTGAGCTCTGCTATGAAGGTTGTGCTAGCACATGCTTCTTTGAATGTGAATCATAGTGTCTCTGGGTGTTTTGCAAGTGAGAATTGTGTCTGTTGAATGCTGGGGTGACCTTATATACTAGAAATATATATATATATATATATATATATATATATATATATATATATATATATATATATATAAAATATATATATATATATATAGCAAGACATAAAAATACAGTCAGAATCGGTGCTACACTTGCTTTTTGATCATCTAAGGATTGGATGGTGTAAGATCATTACATGGATATGTCAATGTTTTAAAACTTCCCTAAATGAATTTCATCCCTTAAAAATAGTGAAAAGAAGCTTCTAAACTCGCATGTACATTGATTAGGCTGGTTGGGATAACACAGTAAAAATAGGTCTTAGAACTAACCATTTTTAACTTCTTCCACATTACAATCATTATCCAATGAAGTGCCCATGTCTGTCCCTTTGGTTTGCACACTAATTTTGGCACTTTATAACATTTTAGGGCTTCCAAAGGGGATCTTTGGTCATTTGGATGGGGGCTAAAAGGAGTCTCAAGGCAAAAATTGCATAACTAACGAAAATGGTCATCCTAATTGTTTATTTGAAGGGTATGACTGAGGGCAATTACTTTCAATCGTTCATCTTAAGCCTATGAGTGCTTCCTAAGTGAAATTGACATTTGCTTTGGGAAAACCGGGATTCATAGTGGACAACTGGAGAGAAAGGGTCTTGCACGTGATACCGACAAGAGGGAATTTGAGCTCATTGGGCTAGTAGCATTCAAATAATGACCACCTCTTGGGCATCCTTTTTGCGGTTAGAGTTTGCTAAACTCAGATTAAATTGTCATAGTTTTAAGGGAACACGACTAGCTACACATCCTCACCGCATGAGACATCCCGTTTTGACTTGTGTTCGACGGGGATGCATCCCTGTATTTTTAGGCCCACCTGTTTCCCCAACAAGGGATGTTTTGGGGACGTGAGGATGAGTAGAAACATCCCCTACCCATCCCGGTTTATGTAGAAAATTGGAGATGTCCTTGAGACATCAAATTTGGGAAGGGGGATGACAGGGGACAACAGACGTCCCAGTACAGCCGGGGGACTTCTACAAGTCCCCCGACTATATATTGTAGACGTCTAGGGCCCCCTACGTCCCAACAAAGATAAAACTTAAAAAAAAGTCTAAATTAATAACAATAAAAGGGATGTGCTGGCCCACCCTCATTCCTAACTAACCTAAACCTAAAACCTCTCTTACAACTAAAACTAAAAAAGGAGCTCATTTTTGTCATTTCCCATATTGTGAAGGAGAAGACAAAGAAAGAAAACAACAAAGAGAAAAAAAGAGAACAATAGTGAGAAGAAGGCAAGAGAGCATTATTCTACACCATTTGAGGTATGTTTCACATCCATTGTTCATTTTGCAAATTTACACAAATTATTTTTCATTTGTTTTTGTTTTTTTCTCAAGGTTTCAAAGACTTAGGGAGGTTTTTGTTTGCACTTGCAGTTGCAGTTGGGTTTTGCATTTTCAATAAAAAACAATGAGCAACAAAGTGAGGGTGAAGAGATTCAAATGCAACATAGAGGTAGAAATAGGGTTTCTTCAAGGAGTGAGAGTGTTGTAGCAATTGTGGGTTCAAATAATCCATTTGAATGCCCTTTTCAACTCCTCAAAATTTATGCAAAGGGCCCATTCAATCCTAAAAAGCCTCTTTCACAATTTACAACAGCCATTGAAAAAGAAAAAAAAAAACTCAGGGGGGAGTAAAGTGTGGTTGTGTCATATTTGCAACAAAGATTTTAGGGCAACTACACTAGGGTTTATCGTCATATTTTGGGCATAACTGGATAGGGGGTAAATGGTTGTGAAAAAATAACATTAGTTGAGAAGGCCGAAGTGACTAGGTTGCACATGAAGGGTGAGGCAAGAAAAAAGAAATGCCATTGGATACTATGCATGGTACACAATTGCCTACCCAATCTGTGGATGTTGAAAGTCAAAGGGGAGAGGATTCTACCAAGGGAAAGAGAAAGGCTACTATTGTTGTAGAGATGTTCAATGTGCAATCATGGGAAGTAGTTGACCCTTCAATTGTCAAATTCTTCTTTGCCCAATGCAATACCATTCCATGTGTCATGTTCCCCTTCAAACAAATGTTTAGAGATGTAATTGCTGCTTGTTCCTCGTATGTCGCTCTGGAGAACATAAACTACGGATTGACCTCCTTGATAAAAAATATTCTAAGGTGAGTGTGGTGATGGAGGAGATGAGGCAAACTTGGATACGGGTGGGCTGCTCTATCATCATGGATGGGTGGACTGATATTAGACATCGGCCACTCATCAATATCATTGTCACATGTCCTGCTGGCTCTTATTTTCTTAGAGCTATTGATTGTATAGGGAAGAGGAAGGATGCAATCTTTCAATTTCAAATTTTGAAGAATGCCATAGAGGAGATTGGGCCCTCAAATGTTGTACACATGGTGACTGATTCAGCCTGCGTATGTAAATTAATTAGCTTGATGGTTGAGGGTGCTTACAAGCACGTTTTCTGGACTCCATGTGTTCATGCATTGAACAACACATTGAAATACATTGGAAAGATAGATTGGGTGAAGACAGTGGTGATAGAGGCTAGAGACATACAAATGTTCATTTGCAACCATCACACCTCACTTGTTCTATTTAGGAATTTTTCGAGGAAGGAATTCCTCAAGTTCGTGGGCACTAGATATGGAAACTATTTCATTTCGTTAGAGAGGATCTTTGGAGGTGTAGGAGACTCTACAATTAATGATGGTTAATCAAGAGTGGGGTAGATGGCTAGAGGCAAACATTGTTGAAGGAAAAAGTGTGAAACAAAAGATCCTTGACGATGATTGGTGGTCCACAATGAGGTAAGCAATTGATGATTTTATATATTTAATATTTATATTTTAATTTATGAAGCAAACCATTTGTAGTAGGGTTCCTACTTTGGGATTTTATGAGGAGCATATCAGGCCCATCGTGACATGGCGGTGGAACAAAATGAACACCCCGCTTCATATGGCAGCCTATGCTCTAAATCCCAAATGGTATGCAATATGGCTTGGGAGAATACTTCTATTTGATGATGAAGAGGTGAAAGAAGGGCTCATTAAGGCCTTTCAAAAGATGCACATTGATGAGGAGTCCACTTTGCTATGGACACAATGGCTATCTTTGTCAATCTCTGTGGTCCAACATTTAACAAACTAGAGGCGAGCACGAGATAGAGCTACATTAGCTCAAGTAGACCTTATTGGATGGTGCACATGGCATGAAAAGGATGCACCGGACTTGAGGATTCTTGCCGCATGCCTCCTTTCACAAGTTGCCGGCTCCTCTATTGCGAGAGAGGAATTGGTCCACATACGGCCTCATCCACCCAATTAAGGAGAACAAACTTAACACTCGATGAGCACAGAAGTTAGTGGCCGTGCGCAAAGGGCCTTCTGCAACTTCATGATCGACAAAATTCTGAGTATCGTCAGACTTCGACTACACGTTGGGATGTTGATCCCGAAGATGCCACACAGGTTGATGAGGAGGCACAAGTGGGATTGGTTGGGGTTCCATTGGATGAGGCAATTCAATGACTCAGACTCAGGGTCTGATTTTGATGCCATTTTAGCGGATTTTGATTAGGGGCAGCAATAGATTTTCATTTTCTATGTTTCAGACATTTTGTAGTTGAAACTTGCAGCCCTTGGGCATTTCATTGTAATTATTATTGTAATTGAAACTTGAATCTTATGTGAAATCTCAATTCAGCTCCAATTTTATGTATTAAGGTTCTATAATGTGTGTGATGAATGCTTTATCAATGTTATCATATGAATATTTGAAATTTCCTATATTTTTTAAATTTTCCTTATTTTTTAATAGGACACATTAAATTCTTGGTCCCCTCCCTAACCGTATGTCTCCCTCCCTCCTTTGTTCGGAGTGAATATCATGCATTATTTCTCATTCGCATTGGTATTCTTCGTGAACTCTTTGTGCCATAGATATATATACATTATCTGTCATGTTTCACTGATCTTTTCATTGTATAGATATTATATGATAATGCATTGTCTCATCACGCTTATCATCTCTTTCTTGACTTGATCCGATGTTCTTTAATCAGCTGCGCCAAAATCTAGAGTGGTTAATTTCTACTGAGATACTAGACTATCAATAACAACGTACACAAAATAGTAATTGCATAACATACCATAGCAGAGCAAGCATCCGAACAATAGCAGCTTGTATTCATAAAAGATAAGTCTCAATACAATTCATACAGTACAGGGAGGACTTGATACAAGCACCCTTTCGCTGACATTTCCTTCTATTTATAAGACCAATGACTTATGGTTGTCAGTTGACACAACCTTCAACACCGAACATAACCAACAAAAGTCATTACAAACCAAGACATGTAATTTTGCTGGTAACCATGCCAATACTAATATGCCGGCTTACAATCCATTTATGCACGAAACGTTATGTAGACCTCACTGATGGCTTTCCTAGGGTTTTGAGATTCCTACAACCACACCTCTAAGGTCCACTGACAAAGTGTGGTACCACCAAGTGCCAATAGTGTTGCTGCCTCTATTCCTATGGGGTATGCCTCTAGATGTTTGCCTCATGGGGTTGAGGGGTAATGCCTTCGTGTGGTGTGGGTCAATGTTCCATGGGCTGAGTTTTGGATACCTATTTTCAACGCCATTCAGTTCAACCATCTGAAGCCAAAGATTGTGGAAGCTCAACTGTTTCAACTTCCATAACAGTTCTTTAGCCTTTGTGGCGTTGTAATATTATGTATACATATCTGCATGAGTGGTTAGCATCAGATTGTAGAAGATGAACAACCATACATCTCCCTAGAGAGTATTTTAAAACTTTCTGTTTCAATTCTATTATCTTCTCTATTATGAATATTTAGAGTGCTTCCCCCACATACTTCCTGGGATTTGGATTAGTTGTCCAGACTGCCATGGAGTAAGGTGGCTGCAACAAGTGCCCTTATGCAATTGGATCCTTTCTCCATCAGGAGTACAAGTAGCAGTCTGAAAAAGATCTGGAGTTGTAAGGAGGTGTACTCTACACTGCAAAGAGGACATCCATTAGACCCTGAGCAATCAACAAATTATTTTCTTAGAGAAGGATTGCTGTATAAAATGAACAAGCTGTCCACACTGGAAGGAGATGGTAGGATTCAACTCATGAAAGAAGCCCACTCTTCAAAAGTTGCAGGACACTTTTGTGTTGGCAAAAACAGTTACTAACTTGCAGAGATAGGTGTGTCATTAGCTATCTGCTTTTACTTGTGGGATGTAATTGCAAGTCTTTATGATGGTCACTTTGAGCATTGCTTCTGTTGTCTACTATATTTCTAATTACATAAATATGTTTTTTTTTTTTTTGAAAGTATTGACTATATGCTGTTGATGGTATTAATGAGATATTTTCAAGATCACTATCAAGTAGGGTATTATTCATTTTAGCAAGCATAGTCTTACAGTGTAAAACATAGTAACCGATCCAACTCCTGATCCATAATGTGATCCTCATTATGGTAATAATCATAATAATATTCACTATCAGTGTCAATGTCATTCATTGGTAACTCATTAGCAGGATCAAGAATAGATGAATTGATAGCATTCTATATAGATGGGACGGGGATAGAATGTTACATGAAGTTGCATACTCCGTTGGTAGATATGTGGGGACCTCCAGATAGAGTTCTATATGTAGGGTCTGGGTGAAAGCTCTTCAATCGAGTATAGGGTGAGCGTAGCGCTTATTCTAGCTCCCCAGATAGCCAGATAGATATATTCTATCGCCATATAATGGATAGAAAGGGAGCATAACAATACCCTTCTCTGAATTGCAATGCATATTTCAAAATTGTAAGACTATTTAATTTCAAAGATATTTTTATCTCTTTGATTCAAAATGCGCGAAACTCGCAGAGTATTCACCAAAATTTGTGAGTGAGTGCTGAAACAAGAAACTGCCTTAAAATTGCAAGCTGAGTGAACTCGATAATCTTGGTGAGTTTTGCTGAATAATTTCTCCATTACTTGGTGAAACTCGCTGAGTTTCACAGGTTGACTCAGCCAGTGAAAGATTAAAATGCCCTGGCCAGGGAAAAACTATTTTTCCCAAAAACAGAGTTTCATCTGCGTTTTTCTTTGCAAATGCAGTGAATGTGATTGATTGATACTGATAGAGGTCCATTGGAGATAGGGTGAAACAGAATATCAAGGAATATGTACAGTATTATAGCCTGTACTCGGCAAAAAACAGCAAGTCTTAAATCAGAGACTCAGAGCATACATGTAGGAAAAATGGAAAACATTACTTTCTTTACCTTCCATTGGAACTAGGACGAATCTTTACCTTCCTCTTCCAATGGGCAGCAGACATATGCTAAGTGTTGAAGATGATTTGATATTTGATATTAGTATATTTTGGTGCATTGATGACTATGCCACTGACCCACTGTAGTCTGTGTCCACGAGGACTGTAGTTTGTATTTTGTATTTCGTTCTCTTTTTGGTTGAAAATTAATAGAAAACATACTTATGCATTCTCTACATTCATTCCTCATGTCATTTAACAGTGTTTTTCATGTTATTTAAGTTTATTTTACGACTTTATATGTTTTTTTGAATTATTAATAAAATTGCCGAGAAACTCCCGAGTCCTGAGTATGAGTCAAAATTCTGGGCTGCCGAGTAATGTCTGATTATGATTTTTTGAATTATTATTTATTTGATGTTTTGGACTACAAATGATTCTAATTGCTAATAAATCTTTTATATTGCATGCTTTTTCATTTCTTAAAATCATCATTGAAGTAAAAACAAACAGATAAGCAATTCATGTTACATTAGGAAACTGTATTTTTCTGTTTGGTTGTAAATTTGTAATTGCTGTCATGTTGAATTTTACAGATATTTTATTTTTGCCTCAAAAGATTTAGAAGAATGGGCTCGAGATCCAGAAAGTTTTCATCATGACCAAGACTTGATTCAGTGGACAGAGAAGTTGCGACCTTGTGCTGAAGCATTGTATCTGATATTATTCGAAAATTATCGACAGGTATGAAATGTGTAAACCCATTTTCCTTGGCATGTTGTTCTCTCTCTCCCTCCCCCTCCCCCACACCAAACTGCTCCCCAAAATGCCTTCCAGTTGCACATAGAATATATTTTAGTCTCAGTAAATAGAAATTCTTGTTCTTTGCTTCATCTTTTTTATTTTTATCTAGCATGGTATATTTTTGTAGTTTGATTGCGTATGGGACATGCTTTCTTCTGATTTCATTCCAAGAGATGGTTTTGGGAATGCACAGTTTTAATTGAGGCAAATGCTACTTTTGATGTAATTGAGGACTAGATAAGGGTTCCTTATTTATTTTCCTTCTGTTTAGGGTTTTACTTTTCCATCTTCTTTGTTTATATTATGTTGTTTGGGTAGTACCATATTGTTTTATTATATCTTGAAAGGAGAAGTTGCGCTGTCACTCCTTTTGCTGTTGCAGCATTACTATCAGCATTTGTTCCTATATGGTAGTCGTTCTGCCACAACATAGTTTTGTGTAACAAGTGTGAATACTTATTGCACAATGGCACATCATCTCTTACAGGTTTTGGCTCCATTGGTACTTGATATTCTGAAGGAGGCCATGGACAATTGTCCTGTGACAGAGGTTGAAATAACACAGCGAATGCTTCTCAAGGAGGCTGCTTACAGTGCTGTTGGGATTAGTCATTACGAACTCTCTAATTATCTAAGCTTCAAAGGATGGTGTGTGCCCTCTTTTTCCTTATTTAATTTTCTTGAAACCTTACCAAGATAATTCACAACCGGGAAGCACTAAAACATCTTTGTGTTGAACAACTTCATGTTTGAGAGAGGCAACCGACTTAAATCACTTAAAATTTTGTATGGGAATGTTTATGCTTAAAAAAAGACTATCTGCTTCTGTAAGTTCACTCCTAAAACGTTATATTCAATAATGTTGTTGCAGGTTTGAAGGAGCTCTTTTGTCTGAACTTCATAACATGCATTCAAATCGTCGAATAATTCGTCGAAGGGTTGCATGGATTTTGGGCCAATGGGTATCTGAGGTTTGTCAGAATAGTTTTTTTAATGAGTTTGATTGCTTGATTCTTAAAGTATAACCAAAATTTTTAGCAAAAGGCTACAATCATTTGGATTGCATCTGTGTGGGGTTTCTTGTCAAGGGATTTCTTGACAATCTTACTTACTGGGGATGTTCTTATATTTCTCATTTATGGGTTCTTAGCTAAGGATACTATTGGTTTGATATATTATGCATTTTGAGACAGGTTATGTCTCTTGTATGGTTGTTTGAGTAATCAACTTGCTGCCATAATGATTGTTGGGCCTGGATCTCTTTTATTTCAATCAACCATTTTAACTGTCAGAATTATTCTAAGAGGTATGCAGTAGGGGCTGCTCACATGTTGAAATTATATTTTAATTCTTAATCCATTAATAGAAACTGTCAAGTTTGGAAAGCTTGTTCAAATAGAGTGGTGAACACTGCGGTATTTATCAATGCAAAGACAGTTCAACTATAAATAAAAGATGTTGATCCAATACTAATCTAACAAACAATTATCACTAATATTTCCACCTGTTTAGTTACAAACTTTTCAAAGAGGTGCATGGTTAGTTTCTTGAGGTTGATTGATATAACTACTTTGTTGTTGTGCACAAAAGTAAGGGCTTGATAATCTTTGAGCATTGGTACATATTCTTCGTCATCTCTTTTTTAACATCTTATTGTTGTCTTCCCCTCTTGAATAATTAGCTTTGGTTAAGAGCGATAAGCATTTCCTTTTACTTAATATTAACATTAAAAATATAATTGTTAAATGCTTAACATTATATCTTAGTGCCTAGCTTTTAACTTTCATGATTAGTCAAACATCACAATGGCAATGTCATAAACATAAAAGCATTGTTTAGGATTAAATGCTTCAAGTTCATAGGAGGTGTACGACATAAGAACTTAACGTCATGACATCTAGTTACTTCTCATTGAGGACTTCCATATTACAAAATATTATGGTAATTTCCGTACGTTGCCGAGGATATAGGTACGGGTTCTAAATGTGGATACACCGATTTTCAAAAACTGTTGGTTTGGGTATGTATGTATACACGCTCACACATGTATATATAATACATACTCATTGTTTAGTCCATAAGGTTAAAAAACTTAAAAAAATATAGTAGGATCAAGGTTCAAAACATTCAATATGCTTAAAATTTAACATTTTCATTAATCATGTGGCATAATACATATGATATATGAATATCATGTCAATATGAATACAAATAATCTAGAATATATCATCTAGAGCCACTCCCACTAGCTCCACTTTCAGCAGCGCCACTCTCTGCTCCACTCTCCAATCTTGTCCTCCTTGCAATAGCTGCCTCCAAACAAATCCTCCTTGCAATGGCTGCCTCCTCAATTCGTCTTTGGCACTTTGCTCTTACACTTGCAAAACCAACAATGAATTGTTTGTGTTTTGGTAATGTTCGAGTGCCTTCTAATAGGTTTTAGATGAGATTAGGGTATGGTATTTTTAATAAACTTATGAGTTTTTAGGGTTTGCTTTGCCTGAGTCATCACAATTTTTTTATGCAACAGAAGCTCAGAAACACCGCATGTCTCCTTGGGTACGCTCAGGTACAGCCTGATTTCGTTCGGGACATAACCAGGATGTATTGGGGACGTTTCCCCCATGTAGCCCAGCGTTTCCTTACCTGAAACCTACCAAGGGGGTACGGTGGGGGTGGGAGGAGGATGTATCCCTGCAACACAGTAATTTCCTTGTGAATTTCATCGCCTTCCCTTGTAAAACTATGAAACATTGATTTTCTTGTACAGAGCTGACATTAAGTTTTCAAAAATTTTAACTGGATTTTCCAGATAATAAAAAATCTAGGTAGCCGGTACGTGCCCTGCAGGGCATGGGATGCGCAGTGCAGTGCATTACCTGGTATGTGGTATGGGTACGGTATGCCTTGGGTACGGCCAGGGTACGGCCAGCAGTACCCAGGTACGTCTGGGTACTTCCTGAGAAGTACCCAGACGTACCCGGGTACTGCTGGACGTACCCTGGCCGTACCCAGCCGTACCCAGGGCATACCCACCAGTAAAAACAACAATTTTTTAATTTTTTTAATTTTTTTTTTTTTGTAAAAAAAAAAACTATTTTTTGGGGGTCAATAAAGGTCAATAGATGTGATTACGTAAATGATTCAACTGTTGTAAAACTTCACAGAAGTACCTAAAACAATGGCTGAAACTGCAACAGTTGAGATGCGTTTGGGTAATGTACTATCAAAAAACACAGTGGCAGCATCTCCACTAGCAAGTAAGACGAATGCAGGAGTAATAAGAGAAATCCCAAAGGAATCTGAACTGCCAGATTTGAAGGGAGCTGGTAATAGCCAGAATTCCAGTCCAGTTATGTGATTTGTTATTATTTATGTTAATAATTGGACATTGTAACATTTGGAGTTTGAACAATGTACTTGTTCGAAGTTCAATCAATGAATATCATGACAAAATGCATTGAATTATTAATACATTATTTGGCTATTTCACTTAATTATTAATTTGTTTACTCTATTCATGTATAAGGCTGAATTTTTACTTATTTGGCTATATTTTTAATATTTTATATGTATATTGTACTGCCGTACCCAAGTGCCGTACCCGGGCCCCCAAAAAAATTGCCGTACCAGCGTACTGGATCCCGTACCCGTACCCACGAACCCCGTACCGGCTACCAATACACATATACACAAATACATACATATTTTTTTAATTAATTATTTGTTTTCTTAATGCAAAATTAAGCATCATTAAACATTCCAAAGACATCCACATATCCATGAAATAAACATTGAAAAATAAATATGTATTAAACATTGAAATAACTAACTATAAGTTTTTCTGACATCATATGTTGTAAAAAGTAATCGTCAGTATGTCATTCTGATTCATCCATAAATATAAAGCATAAATTATATTCAAGTCGCAAATTGAAAAAGTATAAGAATGGTATCCAAGTATAATCAGGATTCATAATGCGTATCAATAAAAATGCAAAATGCAAAGGAGCAGCAACCTCAAATTTCAATCATCATTATCAGAATTGTTATCTCTAATTGACATCCTCTCATGTATCTATCTTGGCATTTAGCTTTCACACCCCATTGATTTTTCTCGAGTCTCTTGAACTTGGGTTTCTCACAATCTTGGAGACACAAGGGTTTATGTTCTACAACTAGCTGCTCTGCTTTTTGAGGGTAAGCCTATTCCTCTTGATAGAGTGGACAAAACTATGAGTGGGCCTATTCCTTTTGGTAGCAAAGGGTGTAGTAACTCGAGAAAGAAAGTGTATGAAAAGAATCCGTAGCACCCAGTGATATTGTCCTGTAGTAGTTGAGAATGTTTTTATCCTCCCTTGCTTACCTCTTGAAGCCACGGATACTTGCAAATTTTACCCGCTTGAACTGAAGTTTTGTGTGACACCTTGTGTAAAAGTTCCAAATGGCCTTCACGAACCCTTCTTCACCCTGTTATCATCAATAGGAGTTACTTCCCAACCCTCTCCATATGCCTCTTTGGGTTAACTATGTATGCTGCCATTTGTGATGGGATTCTTGTCCCACCTCTCGAAACATTGTGTTCAAATTGTTGGCTAATGACTGCTAATCATAACAATGGATTGAAGATGCTAGCCAGGGAAGGCTGAGGTAGTGTCCCAATCAATAATTGAGGCTTTCATCTAGCCAAACATACTATCAAATGTCTCATAGATATCTCCAAGATTAGGAGAGGCTGTGTCACGGCGCACTCAATGACACTATATTTCACATGCCTCCAAAAATCATCACTGAGCACCAATTGCTTCACTGCGCTTATTCACTTGTTTCTTTCAAACATGCTTTGTTAGTGTCCTTGCACCTTAAGCATCCTCTTCAACAAGACCAACTCTCTAGCATATCTTGTATTACACGTTTGAGGATTTCCTTCCTTGAAAATTCTTTCCATGAATATTGCCTGTGAAGTGTGATGGTTGCAGATAAACATTAGCACATCTGTAGCATTTTACACTGCTTGTTTCACCCAAACCATCTGGAAAATCTTCTTAAATGCATTTTATAATATCTGCATTCAACACTTGTTCCAAAAGATATGTTGATCCCACACATGGGCTGCACTTGTGACTACATGCACAACATTGGTGGGCCCATCGTCCTCCATGGCACCCCTCAATCTGGAACAAGAGATCTGCATTCTTGTGCTTTCTAGAACAATCAATGTCTCTAAGAAAACGTGGTCCAGCTGAACACATGAGAATGATTTTGATGAGTGAAAGGTGCTTACCCATGTCTCTCTCATCTCCTTTGCCATCAAATTAACTTTGGGAAGTGTTTTTTAAGAATTGATGTTCATATTTTGTGTTCTAGTGGAGGTGCCTACAATTCGTACCCGACTGACTTTGGGTCATGATTCAACCCCATAAATGATTTGCATGCCATGCTTTCTTGAATGATTAGGTAACAGGAAAGGGATACCACTGGCAAAGTGGATTTTATCAATTGCATCATCTACATCCTCACGTGCTTGCAGATTCTACATTTCTTCAACTATGCTTATGGCCTTCTTTTTAGCTTTGGATGATTAATCTCCCATATTCACATTAACCCTTTGAGTTTTCTTTGCTTGCCACTAGCCACTTGTAGTGGTCCTAAAAGAATCCCCTGTTGTAGCTTGAGAAAAAGTAGACTATACGTCTGGAGTAGAAAGGTTTCCTTTTGTTTTCTACTTTGTGAATATTTCAGCTATCTTCAAGAGAGTTTTTCACAGCCCCTCAGCCTTCTCTAGATATTTGTAAGAGGTTAGTATAATGTATAAACCTTGTTGTAGTCCCCTTATAATTGGTACTGCAAACTTGAAATAAGTTGGTGTGTTTCAATCTTGTTTTTGACTTGTCTTTGTTACTAATGGTCGCAAACTGAGATAGTGGTTTAAATGGATTGAATTAGAGTTGTAGATGTCTATGTGTTCCCTGCTTTGTGTTAGTAACAGTAAGTGTCCCCTATTGGGGACTACTATTTGTCCCGGAAAATCTATGTTTCCAGGCAACAAAAATGAGTGGGTTTGAAATGCAGAAACACTGATTTTCAAAGAAACCTTTGGTACGAAACGGCACGGAAACATCCATACAATATGTTATCTAAAATATAAATATATATAAAAATGCATAATACTCATTTTTGTCCATAAAAGATAAGGCACTCAAATATTTTGTATTCATAAAAACTCAAAACATTCAACACGCTTAAAACTTCTCATGTTCATGGATCATTCAACATGGAAACGTATCATCTAAAACCTTAGTAAAAACTAAAAATAAATAACAAGAATGGCTATAACATAGATGATTTTGAAAAGTGAATAAGATAACTATACTACTCTAAATTAAAAAACTTTGTTGAAGTGGGTAAAATGTATGCCATTGGTTGAATTTAGGCTTGAGATCCCGGTACTGAAGCTATAGATTTACAAATATGAATGGAACTTTCCTGAGACCCGTATTGCCAATGGTCTTTAGATAAATGGGTTGGTGATCTGATAAGTGTGGAATCAGAAATACTTTTCAAGTGTCTTCTAGCACCCGAGATCCAGTTGGAATCCCAAAGAAACCTATCTAATTTTTACCCACATACTGTTGATTTTTCCTTTGGTTGCACCAGGTAAATTTGCCATTTTGGAACTTGTAATTTATTAGCTGATGTAGATGGATAAAATCATGTAATAGAGCTCCTCTGTGAGGCTCATGCTGTTTCCCTCCTTGATTTTTGTGTTAGATTTTATGAGGCTGAAGACTCCCCAGATATTCTAAGCTGAGTAATTTTTTGTTGCATTGGGCTGGAAATATTCTGCGTCACGAGTTCACATTATTCGCTGTAGCATGAGATGTAATATTGAGGATCCAAAGATCCACACACAATTCTAATGATGTCATTTTTCTTGCAATTACCCATTCATGGTTCTGAGACAAAGCAAGTTTATATTTGGTGCCCCATTTTGAGATGTGAGCCTCGCAAATTTCTTTTGCATCAGCTTGGTTTTTGCAATAAGATGAAATTTGGTGTTCCGGAGAAAGGATAGTTTTTTTTTCTATTTGTAGGCTTGTAACATTCCAAGATTGTGTAATCATTATGTAACTTGTGTTAAAGCGTGATTGATTGGGTTCTGTATAATGAGGCTCTACTAGTTGCCCATTCGGATATGGACATGACCAGATTGAGGTAGCTATCTTTAGAAGTGATAAGCGTTGAGCCTCCTGGCAAATCTGAATTTCCATTAAGTTTATCCTTTGGTAGATGCAGTTTTTCCATTTCTTTTGGTGGTATTTGGCTGTTCATTGACCTTATTTTCCTATGATTTATAGTAATATTTGTTTTCGAACATCTGAAAGCCCGACCTCCTTTGCCGAGCTAGTTGTCATGTTCAAAGCTGCTATGTTGGTGTTGCTGGTGGAAGAGTGGGGCACAAAACTTGCTAGATACGATGGGAGAATTGATCTTGCTGTACATTATGATCTACATCCATTGTAGCTAATAATTGGAAGAGACTTGTGGTAGTAAGCTGTACTTGTAGTTTTGGGTCTGTCACTAGCTTGTTCTAGGCTTCACTTATTTGTGAGGACCTTCTGGTATACCCATCTTGAAATGTAAAATCTGCAGCCTTTCTTTTGTACTTCCCAAGAAAATGTGGGGTGAGATGCATGGGTTGTTGGAGCACATCTAAATTTCCATTAAGTTAATCCTTTGGTAGCTGCAGTTTTTCCTTTTCTTTTGTTGGTATTTGGCAGTTCCATTGACCTTATTCTCCTGTGCCTCTAGTTGTCACGGACAAAGCTTCTTGGGTTGTATTGGAGGGCCTTCTTCACAATACATGTTGGTGTTGCTGGTGGAAGAGGAGGGCACAAAACTTGCCAGATAAAATGGAGAATGGATCTTGTTGTACATTATGTTCTACATCCATTTTAGCTAATAATTGGAAGAGACTTCTTTGTAGTCATGGGTCTGTCACTAGCTTGTTCCCGGCGTTGCTTTTTGTGAGGCCCTACTGGTAAACCTATCCTGAAATGTAAAATCTGCAGCCTTCCTTTTTTTCCTCTCCAAGAAAATGTGGGGTGAGATGCATGGTTTGTTGGAGGGAATGAACCTGTTGGGACTCCAAGGCTCTCTTCATTTGTTCTAGAGGATGGTGGTAAGGTAAAGCATAGGATGGACATGCCCAAGCTAAGTGTTTATGTAGGTGATAAATCCTGCAATGGAATTAACCTTTTTCATAGTCAACCCGATTTTCCCGTTCTATGCCCCCATGTTTGAGAAAGGGTCTGTCGAGTAGTGGTTGAATAAGATCAAGAGTAGCACAAATTTGTGCATGGTCGAGAATGCTAGGTTGAAGATGTAATTTTGAGGCAGCTTTACCTCCCTATAGAGTTGCTAATTCTTCTCATAGAATAGTCATTCTGGAACTCACAGGAGCTATGATTGGGAGTTCATCTGTTGAGATTCATCAATTAACCTGTGATATAAATCAACTTAACATGAAAAAAGAATATTGAATTTTTGTAACATTCCCAGAAGCTTAAAATTTGAAGACAACTTATAAAAAGACTTTTTGACCTTGCATTGTATGATGATAATTCAACTGAAGAAGACGTTTATTGTATTATGACTGTGGTTTAATAAGTTTGGTGCCATGTTAACATTACCAGAGATAGAAAATGTCTACCACATATTTTGAACTCAGGTTCTAGATCAGTATCATGTTTGTGTATGTTTGTGTGTATGCATTTGTGTGGGTGTGTCATGTGGGTGTGCAGGCCACACGTTTAAGGGTTTGGGTGTGCATCTAGAAGAATAACTGTTTTGATTTACTGAAACTGTCATAGAGAATATTTATGGTTTTATTCTGTATGTCATTTCAGTTCAACCTTCTCATGGATGTTTTTTTTCTTGGGATATGGCAGATCAAAGATGAGATCAGAAAACCAGTATATTGTGCATTGCTTGGTTTGCTCCAAGATAAGGATCTAGCAGTGAAAGTATGTTTTTGGTGGCATTTGGTGATATTGAATGCAGATATTCACCATTTTTGAATAAAAATTGTCTTCAACAAGGTTTATGCTATAGGCGATCTATATCTGTGAATCTTACTACTACAATGACTTGTGGTGGAAGAAATGTTAATGCAAAAACCTATATTTTATTTGATGCATGTTTTGTTTTGTGTTTTTAGCTTTTTGTTTTTGCTGTATTTCAGCTTGCAGCATGCCGATCTTTGTGCTCTCTCATTGAGGATGTTCAGTTCTACGAGGAAGACTTTATGGATTGTATAACAAGATGCTTGGAGATCTGCTTTCAGGCTATGCAAGATGTGCAAGAGTTTGACTCAAAGGTTATTTTTTCAACTGCCTTGGTGTTGATTGACTTTTAGTTGTTATGTTCTGTCAACATATGTCTTAAGCATTTTAATAGCTTTCTTGCTAATCTGGGGATGTGCCTTATGTAGTAGTTTTCACCCTCATAAGGAGGAACAAACAAAACTGAATCGTCTTTAGCAGTGACAATTCTTTGTGGGAATATCTTCCAAAAAGATGTAACTAATTATTCTTACAAAAATTTCAATAGGAAATAAAACGTACATCACTGATGCACAAGAAACTATCTAGGATAAATAAGCAATCTTTAGAAATGAACACTGGAAATTATAATGAAACAAGAATGCCTTCATTGAAATTCATTGTAATCTACATCTCTAATGTTAGAAGATGTAGATGAAGAGGAATTCGAATCAAACATCGTAGATTGTGTGTTTGTCATTTTATTATGCAAGAAATGGTTACAAAATGGTTGAGGCTCATTACAACTGAACATTAGTTAATACATAACTAATAGTGACTTAATTATAAAAGGCAAGCCTTACATTCCAAGATCCACTCTTAAGGCTTACTATACTAAAAGCAAAACACGTGTTACCGGAAACGCGGGTTTTGGGGGCGGGAGCGGGAGCGGGAGCGCGGGAGCTGGCGGGAGCGGGAGGCCAGGGAGAGCGGCAGGAGCTTTGTGGAAACGGCCGGTACGGCTGCGCCGTACCCGGCCGTTTCCACAGTGCCGGGCCGCTCCCTGGCCGCTCCCGCGTGCAAAAACACGCGTTTTTAATTTTTTTTTTAATTTTTTCCACTTTTTTAAACTCGCAAATCAATAAAAAATAATAAATTCTTCTAATCTAAAACCTAAAAGCTACATCTAAACAATAAAACAAAAGAACAACACACAAACATAACATAAAGCAAACAAACTCACATGGAGCATATGATGATGAGACGAGTTCTGTGGCACCACGAGACCTACATGCACAAGGGGGTGCAACTGGCAGTGGCCCTAGTGCGAGTGGTTCGAGCCCATGTGGTTCTAATGAACCACATAATGATGTAGCTGGTTTTGATCCTCTTGATGAAGAGGAATATGATGAATATTGACAATGAAAGATAGTTTGAGCTTTGAATATTGATCTATGATTGAATTTAATATATCATGAGATTCATGACATTCACATTGTGTTTGATTTAAGTATTTTAAATTTTAATTTAACTTTTAAACTTTTAAGTTTCTAAGTTTTATCGGTATCCTAGCTTGTTTGTTGTGGTTATTCACTTATTTAGCTTATAACTTGTCTTTCATATGCATAATATGTGGTTAATAATTAAATTCCTATTTAGAAGGCTGAAATTTATATATTTTTTAATTTTTATATAGTTTTTGTACTGCCGTATCCTACGCCGTATCCGGGGTCAAAAAAATTTGCCGTTTCCGCGTATCGGATACCCCGCTCCCGCTCCCGTATCCAAAACGTTTCGGTAACATAGGCAAAACATACTAATACACCGAGTAAAAATTAAAAACATCAGAACCAAATAGATACATATATTCTTCAAAAGCATTTTCTTTGAAAAGAGTTATTGGACCAGGTAGAACTCCATCAAACAGCCTTTTAGATCTCTTGAGTTGAATTCTTTTATTATTGGATCCCACCTCCACAAACTCCCAATTTTTTATGAATACGTCGAATCATTGGACAACCATTCATGTTGAGCTACATCCTGTGCTCCATTAAGTTGTCTCATGACCTTTGTAAGGGTAAAATTCCCAAGATCTACAAACTCCTAAGTAACTGAGCTGCCATCCATGTTGAGCTTTATCTACACTAGATTTCTTCTTGTCTTCAAAGTGTGAGCTTCTTAAATTACATATTCATCATCAACGAATTCTTCATCCCTTAAAACATTGGGTGGGTCTTCAACAATGGCTATAATGGGCCTTACTTGCCAAGTTTTATTTTACAATTTATTATTGTCTCAATATTTGGCAATAGTCAAAATCTTATGACTCCAGACATTATAGTTTTGACCCATCAACTTCTACGCCTCTGACAGAATGAGGTTTTGAATGTTTGCCATTTTCACACCAATTTTAATTTCCAACCTGCAAATTAATGCAACAAAATGAAAGTGACAGTCTATATTTTGAATTTCTGACTTCAGGCATGGAAATAAATGCAATAGAGAGATACAATTCTATATTCCAATTTTTACTTGAAAATTAATGCAAAGATGTTACTTTAATAAATGTTTTTGAAATTTTACATCATAGTTTTGACGCCTCAACTTCTGCGCCTCTGACAGAATGAGGTTTGAAGGTTTGCCATTTTCACACCAGTTTTAATTTCCAACCTGCAAATTAGTGCAACAAAATGAAAGTGACAGTCTATGTTTTGAATTTTTGACTTCAGGCATGGAAATAAATGCAATAGAGAGATACAATTCTATATTCCAATTTTGACTTGAAAATTAATGCAAAGATGTTATTTTAATAAATGTTTTTGAAATTTTACAACAAAGAAAGGAAACTGCACCAGGCAGGTCTGTGCCTTGGATGACTCTCCTCAAATAGTGTCAGAAACTTTAATGGTGAATGGAAAAGCCAGATTGCTCGAGTTTGTTTTAGAATCCAACCAACAATGGCTACTTCGTTCCCCATTAAAAGGACTTTTGCGATTGTATAAACTCCTGCTACAAAACCATCGTTGGTATTTTTCTGGGACCATTAAACTCCTAAACAAATGTGTCTTCATTGTGTTTAATGGTGTCAACTATAGAAGTTGAGCCTCCTTGCCTTTGCAAACAACTCAAATGCAATTTAGAGGCTTTAAAACTTGTTGTTTTTCATGTTGTTGGTGGCAGACTTCAAACTCGCGATTCAACAAAGAGTATTCGACTGTAATTCTTGTTTAGGATTTTTAAACTTCCATGAAAAAAATGACTACGTTTTTGCATCTGACGACTGTATTGTCGTGCCCTACGACTCTACGCGATTTGTATATCTCCTTCCTTGGCGTATTTTTGACCATATTTCTATCTCCATTCATTGGATTTCACTGCCTTTTGTAGTTGTATTTACCCGTGCCTTAATGGTGCTGAAACTGTAATTTTGTACCCTACTGAAAAGACTCATGATTGTAGGAAGATTTGACAATCTACTTGTTGTCATGCAAAATGTCTAGCATGCAAAATTGAAAATTTTGACCATGACAACTAAGCCCACCATTTGAAAACCCCTCTCCTGGTCATTGTGAACCTTTCCTCTAGCCAACCCATCAACTCACGCAACCCCTCTAGGTCTGTACCATCCTCATTTTGGCTAAGAGGAACGTGCTAACATGGTTTTCAAGTGTGTTTCATGTGCAGGGGAATGGATCCAAGTTGACTTGATAATAAGACTAAGCTCCGAGGTAGAATAGTGCTCTCGAAGCACTAAATTGGCTATTTTTAGCCATATTACAGCATAAGGACATCCTCGGAAGTGACAGGGAAGACTCAAGCCATTTGGAAGTTGTGCAGGAGAGCAATGATGTTATCCAGAAGTAGTTTAGGAAAATATGTGGAGATAATTGATGTTAGGAACAAGTCAAGCAAAACTGGGTCATTTTGGGCACATGGAATGAAGGTTCCAACCAAGAAAATCACCTTGTTCTCTGGGAGTTCTAAGAGAGTTGGGAGCTGAACAAATAGGCAACAAAAAGCTCTTGGAATTCTTCAGATGATGGACACATCAATTTTGGTCCAAGACTTCAAAATCTCTTGTAATAGCTCAAGTGACTGCTTTGGTGCTCCTTCGTGCTAAAAGGGTGAATGGTGCCAAAACTTAAATTGCAGGCTGAATCAAGTCTTGAAAATGGTGGGAATGAACTCAGTGGATGCTTTGGAGTCAAAATCATATAAGGTTTCACCTCTCGAACTCCAACTTTTGCTCCCGGGGTAGAAAAGGCAAAGTTGTGTGTTCTAATTTTGTGTTGGGATGATGATGTCAACATCACTTAAAGGCTTAGGTGCACTTTTCAAGGTTATGTGTCCCTTGCACTTGTCCCCAAGGTGCAAAGGGACATAGGGGACACAAAAGTGCGCTCCCCCTATGCATGTTATGTTTTTGTCACTTAAAACTTGTGACTTAAGTGGTTAGGTGAGCACAATGCAAAAAATAGACCACTTTCTCATGATGAACTCCCCCTTGGCGCATTTTGGAGCATGTTGTGTCCCCTTGGATTGTCCCCAACGTGCAAAGGGACATGGGGGACACAAAAGTGTGCTCCCCTATGAGGTCCCTCTTCTCGCAACTTGCACATCATCACTTTCGCCCCTAGGAACATGTTAAACTTGCATTTTGCTTAACTACTTCCCCCTTTCTCATGAGCTGATGACCCATGGCACATTTTGGAGCATGGAGTGTCCCCTCACATTGCACCAACAACAAAAGGGACATGAGGGACAAGAAAGTGCGCTCCCCTCTCTCTCAGTTAGCCCCAGACACATGGAAAACCTCTGTTAAGCCCCGAGTGCTAGTTTCCAACCCCTGCATCTCACTCTCATGAAACCACAAGATGACACTTGGCATGATTTGATGCAAAGCACATTTTGGAGCCCCTTTTGTCCCCTTTGTCCCCTATCCCCTATTTTTTAGGGTGTAACTCCACATCAACCCTCATTCAACCTCGAGTTAAGCCTATTTGAGTCAAACTTGAGTTAAGGTGTGCAAGTGAGAACAAAAAGCTTCATATTCAAACACTTAACCATTTTTAAGTTTTAAAGCTTCATTTTTCCCCCAAAAGCTCACTCTCCTTATTGTTATGTTGCTAAAAATGTGTAGAGACCTCATATGCTAAAAATGGAAAGTTGCTCATATCTCCCAAACCCCTTGTCGATCCCCATGAGATTTTAACAGCAGCTCCTTCTCAAAAACGCCTTTCAGATGATCCCAACCTTGCATCCAATAGTGTTCTACATTATTTTTAATGGCCAGATGAAGTTTCCCGAAATAAAACTCAAATTTCAGATCTACGGAGTTTTGGTGATTGAAATCCTCCAAAAATTGGAGCAAAACATCCTCATGAAATAACAATTTTTTCGAGACAACTTTCGTTCCATTCGACATCGGGAAGACCCACTTCTAAAAATAGTAAGACTTCCTAAGCCTCATTGTCTATAAATAATAAGTGTGGCAAACAATTCATTCTTCGGGTTGTCATTGCTCCTTGCACATCAAGAAAACTCAAAAGTGTCAAATTGAGCAAATAGTGACTAAAAATGGACTTAACAAAATAAGACTTACTAAAAATAGTAAGTGTCAGGAATATTGGTGAATAAACAAGGATGTTGAGTCACCCATGCTGATGGAAGGGCACTGGATGTGTTTGCACACTTGTAGAACATCATGGTGACTGGACAGAGTCAAGGTTTCACAATATGCCTTCTAGTTGAATAAGGAAGCAATCCTTCTATCTGGAGGAGAAGACCTTTTTCAATGAGTAATAAATGAACAAGAAGGTGATTGAGCATCCTGAGGATGATTCCATTAAGAAAGGAGACATCTTTGTCACAAAGGTGAATTTTGAAGCCAAGAGGGATAAGGTGATGATCTCCATGTCCTAACTCGACCTTGTGTTCAAAAAGGATCATCATGTTTGTAGGAACGGGCAATCATCTCAAGTTCACAAAGTGTAAGTCACTTAGCAGTGTTTTTGAACACTTATTCAATGCCTTGGAAGGTGTCCGCATCTCACAGAAGAAAGAAGTTGCAATCACAGTGTTTTAATCCAACAAGAGGTCGAGACAAAGAATCTCATTCATGAAGCATTTCCTCAAAAATCCATCAGAAGCAAGTCCTTCATCAACAAGAGGCTTTCTCGTCTCTAGATTTTCACTTCTCTCTCTTCTCTCTCCCCCTCCTTCTCTCTCTAACATTCTATTTCTTCATTGGGAATGTACTTTTTCACTCTTTCGTCTTATTCACTTAAGTGACTTAATTTTGCATTGTAAAAGTCCCTTTTCAAAAATAAGAAAAGGACTTAATTTCATTCCTAGGGAATGTGAAAGGTCATAGGTGGTGGTAAGATGAAAAGTCACGTGGGGAGAGGAAGAGGAAGAGATATTTTGTAAGCTATAAATTAGGATGGCTTCCCCATTCCAAAAGTGTTAGCATTTGTTGATTGTTACTAGTTGTTGGCTTTCACTTCTACTACAAGCAATAAGCTACATTCTTCTATCTCCTTTCCTTTCTTATGTTCTTCCATACTCTCTACTTTCTAACTTTGCAAGCAATTGTGATCTTGTATAACCAAGAAAGAACTTTGTGTCTTTGATTAATGAATTCATAGAACTTTGTCTCCAATTTATTAGTCTTGTTATTGCTTACATTTTTGTTTTCTTCTATTAAATGTGGACCTATTTTGGTTACTATTGGTGAGAATCTGTAAGTGCCTACTCACAACATTAACCCCTCTCTTTCTATTTCTCCTACTCCCCTTTAGCCTTTTCCAAACAAACTCCTCCCTTGTACACTGTACGAGCACTTTGCCACAAGTTTAGTGGAGTATTCCTGTGTGATCCCCGGCCTAACGACTACCCACAGTTTTAATTAGTTTGCATTCAATAAATGAGAGCCTCCCCATACCCAAGGAGGGGCTCAACCCTATGATTGTTGGCAGAAACCAATAATCTGCCTGCAACAAATTATTTCACCAACACCATTCCATTAAAAATGCCTCAAATGGCTGTAAATCCTCTACGATTAACAACAATGACTGTTTGAAACAACCTCATGAACAACTTCCTTCAAAAATGATTGTCTCCTCACATACGGATCAATGTTTTAAAAATTGGCCGAATAACTGGAACCACTCGGTTTGTTTGGATCAATAGTAAAGGGAACAAAGCTGGTAGAAAGACCGACTCGGGGACATGTTTTGTACTTGAACTTGTATCGAACCAGTCCAAACCAGCCGGTTTCTTTATGAAACCGGTTCAAACTAGCCGCTTTTGTCCCAAACCGGTGCTGCCAGAAACAAATAACGATTTGACATTTAAAACACTTGAATAAAGCCAACTACAATGATTTGATCATTGATATCAGACATGTAGTAGCTTGTAGCATATTGTTTTTTGACTCTAGGAGTCTAGAGGTCATTTAGAGCCTCATTGTTTATGTATTTTGTTTTGGATATGTATTGCACTTGGTGTCATTTTGCTATATTTACCCTTACATGGTATATACATGAGAAAACTTTGCATATTTTGTCTCTAATTGTATGGAATCATGGTTTGGAATCTTTAAAATATATTGTTTTCATTAAAATGTAATATTTTATGTATTTTTTAGTAAACCGGTTCATAAATTTTAAACCCGTCCGATTTTGGACCGGTTCCGATTTGAGTTCAGTTGGACCCTCGGTCAGTTCCGGTTCTGGTTTTGATTCCGACTATTAAAACATTGGTCTAGATGAGTTTGTGCCCTCGAAGCGTTCACTTCAAGTCTAGTCTATGACTATCAAAACAGTTTTACGACCTCCACCTTCAAAACATGACTTTAACAATGGTGCCAAACGACTTTATGACTTTCCTCTTCGATTTATAGGTTTTCTCTGATACCAATGTTAGAAGATGTAAACAGAAAAAGAATGAGGCGGAAATGGAATGCACACATTGTAGATTGTGTGTCTGTCATTTTATTACGCAAGAGATAGTTACAAAATGGTTGATGCAGTTACAATTGAACGTTAATTAATACATAACTAATAGTGACTTAGTTATAAAAGGGTAAGCCTTATATTCTAATATCTAATATGTTGAGTCCTGACTTACATATGATGGTTGACTCTAGGATGGTGATAAACTCATAGCTTGCTTATGCTCCATGCACTTTAACACAGATTGCTTAAATACTCATCATCCCTTATTTGACCGGGTTACTCTTCAAGAGGACAGTTTGTGCATCAACCTTCTCTCAAAGCAGTGGTAACCACGGACACTTGAGCAAATCTTCAGATATTGTTAACTTAGTGTTGGCATGTATTAGGGTGGAATGCATTCATTTACAACTATGAAATGTATTCAGCATACACACAACACATCAGGTAACAGCTGTGAATCCCCACAATAGGACAATTTCATTACATCCACGTTATTCACAAAAATATCAGTGATGAAGGGTTATCAGGAAATGTTAAACTCTTTCCAAATTAAACTCATATCAGATATATTATTAGGAAAGGCTAAACTCTTTTCAAATTAAACTCATATCAGATACACTCTTAGTCACCGCATTCGAATTCGTGTTTGAATTCGCAAAGGATAAAGTTCGTGAAAAATTCGTTGCTAAAAAATTAACAATAAAATTCGTGATTAAATTCGACTAAAATATATACTTATTTTTTAAATTAAATATTTGAAAACAAAAAAAATAACTCACATTTATTAAAAATATCATACAGGGTAAAAATAATATCATAAACTTAAAATATTAAAATTAAATAATAAAATAAAATTTATACAATAAAAATACATTATTTTCTATAATCTAAAATAGTAAATCATAAAATTGTATTTAGAAAACACTTATATATGTAAAATAAAAACTATTAGCATAATGAAATCAAATTAATTTACTATTTTAATTATAACATATTAATATAGTATAATATAAAGTTTTAAAAAATCAAAAATGTTTTATCAAAGTTATAAGTTTAAATAATCCGTAATGTTAAACTTTTAGCTTTAATATAGAAATAATCTTACGTAATAATAAAGGTATATGTCTTTGTAAAATGATAGGATTTAAAAAATAAATGGTCGAGAATATATAGAATAAACTAACAAAAAAACAACGGAAGGTTAAAACTTTGCGTGAAAATTTGATGCAGCTTCGCAGGCCCATCTCCACACCTATGCAGCAATGAAGGGCACGAAGTGAGGGCACATTGTCTCCTCCAACGTCATATGGCACACAGCGAGGGCACGAAGTGAAGAGTCGCAGGTTTAGGGCATGGCGGCCAATCTTTTGCAGTGAAGGAAATAACGACGATTATCAAAAACCCTAATGAATTGGAACCAATAAAAAATGGCGGCTAATCATTAAATCTGCAGGATTTAATTTGCGAATTTAAACGTATTTCATTCGAGCAGTTGAAATTTGGCGATTTTCGATTTTATGCAATAAAATCCGCTGAATGTGGTGACTTAGGATATACTTTTTTTTTTCGGCAGCAATGTTATTGGATTCTTAAGAAACCCCTGCTCTACAGGAACCAGTTTGATTCTGGTTCTGCTCCCAAGTTTGATTCCTCCTGGAAATTTACGAGGTTTTGAGAAACACTCTGATCCCATGTCTGATTCTCTTTGGAAAAGTATCAGGTCTTAAGAAACGCTGAGTCCTTCTTGGAAGTGCCAACCATGTTTTCATAAAGGGCCCCGATAGTTTGGGCTATTTGCAGGACAACACTGCTGGAATGAAATATAAATGAAAAATCCAAACTAACCCAATCTTTTTCTTGCCTCCCCCTGCCCAACCTAAACCAACTACTTCTAAACCCTTAATGTCCGAGCCTCTATTAAGTTTAGTTTGTTTTAGTTCTGATTATGCACATAACATTGGTATTATGATTAGTTCTTCATTATATATTTTTATATTTACTTATATTTAATGTACGAATGTTTCCAAGACAAACTGTCCCTGGGGTTCCAAACATTGGCATTTCCCATTCCTGTATTGGTGCCTATTTCCTGGTAACTTAGTAAAGCGGCAGTAATTTAATCTACATGACATTAACTTATGAGCAAAATGCACCAAGTTCCCCTTTTGCTTCCTATGCTACCTTCTCTCCTGACCCGGTCTGCCATGGCCCCCCAACACTCTTTTCCTATCTCCACCTTCCCTCAATTCCCAAAATGAAGAACTAGGTAGTCTCTTGAGGCAAGGTAGTGCCATTGCATTTATTTATTCGCTGATGCAGCCATATCTGCCGCAGGCCTAAGTGCATTCCAACAATTGATCCTCCTGCTGCTTTAGATGTGCCAGATAATTAGCTCGTGCAGCTCGTTTTGGGAATGTTCCGTATCATCAATTAAACTCTTTGTTTCAGTTAGAACTTAAAACAATTCTCATCTCGACTGCATCTGTTCCCTACCAAGTTCTTATTTTGACGCAGTCACAGTTAGAGGGTCCAATTAAGGACTGTCTTAGACCATGCAGCCTTACGATTTACACACACAAAGTTGACCTTGCACATGCAAAGGCCAATCCACTTCATTTAAGGAACAAAAAGCTTCTTATATTAATTCAGTGAGAAAATTATACTCAGGCACAAACATATTACAATCTTCTTATAGTCTTGAAATAAAGACTCTACAACCATGCTCCAAGAGATGCAATCCTAGGACTCTATCCTATCTAGGCTTGCAGGCTCGCAAGACTCTGGCAGAACCAAATTTGGTTGTCTCACACAACTACAACCAACAACTCCACTCATAGACTCAGCTCTCTAAACTTAAACACATGAAAGCTTCAAATTCTTTCTCTAGTCTTGAGCCTCTTGAACTCTTATTCAAGCTTCTTCTTAAGATCTTTATACCCTTATTTATTCGATTCCATGCTCTAGTTTATAAGTCACTGTTTTGGTCATGGCGGAGCACATGGTGGTTACATGAGAAAAGATGATCTGATCAGAGAGAAAATTGGATCAGGCTTGGAAAAGGTGGATTAAACAATCTGGCAATGTTGATAGTTGGACTCATGTAGAGGTGCAAAGACAACAAAATGTTGTTTCACGACTTATTTGATGAAGATAAGTAAATGTTAATAGTTGGACTTATGTAGAGGTGCAATGACAACAAGATGTTGTCTCTAGACTTATTTTACGAAGAGAAGTAAGGTGCGTAGGATTGCGCAGTAGTTTCCTTTTGTAAGATGATGTGCACAAGGAAGAAATAAAGAGAAAGCGGAATGCACACATTGTCATTGTGTGTCCGTCATTTTATTATGTGAAAGATGGTTACAAAATGGTTGAAGTAGTTTCAACTGTTTATTAGTTTAATATTTAACTAATATTAAACTATCACTAATAACTAAGCCTTATATTTTAATACCCCCTCTTAAGGCTTACACTTTGAAAAGAAGATAGAATTACAATCTTCAAAAGCTTTTGTTTTGAACAAGAGTTTTAGGACTAGGTAGAACTCCATCAAGTTGCCTCCTAACCCTCGTAAATGTGTAGTTCCCAAGCTTAATTCTTGAGTTCCCGGATTCCAGCTCCCCGAACTCCCGAATTACAGAATCTCCCGAATTGTTGGACAATCATCCATATTGAGCTACTCCCACAATGCTCTGTCTCATGACGCTCGTAAGGGTTAATTATCGAGATCCATATACTCCTGAACTATTTGAACAACCATCCATGCTGACTTTTACCTACATTAGATCCCTTACTATCTTCAAAACACTAACTTTTTTAGAGTACATATTCATCTTCTTCTTCATCAATAAAATCTTCTATCTCTAGTGGATTGTTAACAAAGGCTACATTTGCTTTTGTTGGATGATCTTTGAGTTTGCCTTTGAGAACATCATTAGCTCAAATGTGGCAATTCTAGGTTGTATGACCTTTTTCTTGCAATAATAACACTCAACTTGCCTGGTGTCTTTATCTGATTTTCTGTTATTATTTCTCACATGGGAGTATAGTGCATTTTCATGTGAAGAATTACCTTCTATATCGTCCGCAGTTCTCTTTTCTTCAGCCAAAAGAGATGAAATCATATCTTCTAGGCTTTGTGAAGGCATTTGATTGAGAGTAAAAATGACATTGCTATATGAAGAGGGCAAACTGTTTAATAGAATGGCTTTAGAGTCTTCGTCATCTACTGGAGCTTTAACCTCCCAATTGTTTAAGAAGAGATTTTAGATTGTTTATATGATTGGACATAGTAACATCATCGGCCATCTTGAATCAAAACAATTGAAGCTTTAAAGAAAATTTAGCGTTCACTACTTTTGCCCCAAACAACTTATTCAGGTTATCCTAGATTTCTTTGGACGATTTATCTAAATCTATATGATGGAGTTCAGAGTTAGAAAGAGCAAGCCCGATTATAGCTTTTTCCTTATCATCATGGTTTTCCCACTCTAACAATTTAACAATATTAGTGGGTTTTTCTTAACCATAAACTATACGCCACAAAATTTTGTTCATTAATTGCATCTGGATTTTAACTTTCCAGGTGTGAAAATTGAAACCAAAATATTTGTCTATTGGTAAAGAAAACTCCATTTTTAAAATAAAATAAAAAACTAGGGTTTTTCTTTTGCTTGCAGATTTTTTAGAGAATTAAGAGTTTAGTTTACTTGAAATTTGTGCCCTAGCTGAGATTTATGACTGGAATCTTCGTTTTGAATTTTGTGCCCTTCAGAATAAAAAAACACGATTGTAAATTATTCTTTTATTTTGCCCTTGATTTCGCAACTTGAATCACAATCTGAAACTCTGTGACTTTCATCACAGTCTGAACTGAATTGTAACTGTATTTTACTGGAGATTCACGGCTGTTTCGTGATTGGAGATTTATGATGCTGGAGATTCAAGACTGTTTCACAACTGTTGAATGATTTCTATTTCAACTTTGTTTGAAACCCTTCACGACTGTATTTTCGTGACTATTTATCCACATTTTTAATCCTTTGCACAAAAAATGCCCTCACGACTTTCTGAATTCATGTTTTGTAGTCTATATATCAATGGTGACTATTTGTATGCGATTTCCCCTATAAACCGGCCACGTTTTCTATTGTGAAACTCACGATTTACTTCTATGCTTTAATTTTCCCTCGAATCTGTGACTGTAATCTTGATTTGCAGACCCGTTCGAGTAGGGTTCGCTTTGATACCGCGATTAGAAACGTGCACAAGGAAGAAATAAAGAGAGTGTAATGCACACATTGTCATTGTGTGTCCGTCATTTTATTATGTGAAAGGTGGTTGCAAAATGGTTGAAGTAGTTTCAACCATTTATTAGTTTAATATTTAACTCATAGTAAACTATCACTAATAACTAAGCCTTATAGTTTAATACCTTTGAAGTTGTTGTGCAAGGTTTTGCACCAGGTTCTTATCTCAATGTTGTGCCTTTGAACCTCCGATCAAGTCCTTTAAGGATATAATCTTAAACTCTGCAAGACATGTGGTCTTCAACAATGTGTTGCACATGCTTATTAAACATAGGGGCACAAGTATGTAAGGTAAGTCCTTTATTCCACAAACCAAGAGCATTGTGCAAGGCTGCCTAGAGTTTGGGGATTTTTTTTTTGCATCTATACTAACTATTTTTGGTGATGCAAGATTGCTTGAGAACCTAGATGCTCCTTTATCATACAACTTGGGTAAGAAAGAAAGCGAGAGCTCTTGCTCACGCAAGCTCTTCTAAAGATTTTCCATACTTAGAAATTTTGGTTGCACTCAACCACGTTGTGTTTGTAATATCTCGGCCTTTCCATTTTACTATATATTTTCTTTTCTGCGGATTGTTTTTTTGACTCTTGAATAATTTAGCTCCACAAGTTCTTTGCACACTCTATTTGGTAGATGGTGCTTCCAATCTTCTACTACGCTATGAGATTCTCCACTTGTTTTCCTTCATAGTAAGGGTACAAATCCGGGTCATTAAATGTCAACAATATTTACAGTAATTCATCCGTATCACTTAGAAAAATCCTCAAGGGGGTTTATGTCCCAAGATGGCCTTTTATGTTGAGCATTTCTTGGAGTTGAGGGACGGTCTCATTATCTCTGTCCTCGGTACACCCTTGGCCCGGGTGCATACTCTTCGCATCCCCCTTCGTCAGTTCAGGGTTGGTTCTCATAGGCTCCGGTGTGAGACAGATCACCACCTTGATCGTTTGGACAGGATTTGCCAGTTGTGTAGTCTCCAGGAGACCGAGACGGAAACGCACTTCATCTTTCGGTGCCCCATTTACTACAAGATTAGAGGGAGGTTCCATTGTTTATTTAGGAGGACACAAGATCTTTTTTGACTTCAGGTTTGAGGATCGAGAGGTGTGGATTGTATACCTACTGATAGACTTTGAAGCTTTGTGAGCACACTCTTTAGCCACATCCTAGACCGGATTCTACCCAGCGGATCACTTCCTTTCTCACTGTGTTACCTTTGGAAAGAGGCACAAAGCGTCCTTGTGAGACTGACCCCACCTCTTCCTCCAGATTGGTTCGGCTGAGGAAACCATACATGGTTCCTCGAGCCATCACAGGCATGCCCGTGCTAGGTTTGGCTTTAGGAGACAAACTAAATCCACTAGGCATTAGAGGGATTGTCTGTGTGCTAGACTAAGTCAGTAGGAAAACTCTCTCTTTAGTGGGTCGGCATTCTATCCTCAGCTTTTTCCAGTCGGCCTCGGATGTTAGGAGAGATGGATCTACCATTCCTTGATGGGCTTTCCTCTTTTCTTCTCCTTGGTCATCTTTCCCCTTTCTTCCTCTCACTTGTATTTCCACCCCCATTTTGGGTGCGGTGGTTTCTCCTTCCAGTTGGCCATCTCTTCTGGCTTTTGTACTTGTCTTTCTCGGGAACTCTTTGGTTTTCCCACTTTGTTTTGGTGCTTGCTATTTTCTGCAGTCCCTTTGACCTACTTTTGTGGTCATTTGTTGGACATTAATATATTTATCTTATCTTATCTTATCTACCTCATATGTGTTAGATGCAAACTTTCACAACACTTTGCATGGTCCAATCTTCCTCCACTTCAACTTATCGTAAGTTTCGCTGGGAACCTTTCGTTGTGCAAAAAGTGTGCTAGGCCCATGTCTCCTTCCTAAATATCTTTTTCTCTTCTCCTCAAGTATGCACCTTATTTGTATTGTGCATTACTCTTTTCTAGTCATGTGCACACACTTGGTGCATGTCTCTCATATATCCTATGAAGTCTTATGCTTTTGCACTCCTCCCGACTACTTTTCTTTGATATCACACAATTCTATGACACCCCTTGGACTTAGTCCATAATTAGTTTGTAATGGCATCCTTCAAATTTGTTGTTCATAGAGTATGTAAACTTCTCTTGTGGCAAGACCGAATCCCACATGGTCTCGGTTTCTCTCCCGATAGAAAACATCACAATAGGTTTCCCAACTTCCTGTTAACCACCTTCGTTCGACCATTTGTCTTCGCATGATATACAAACGCAATTTGGTGTTCGATTTCTTCCACAATGTTCTCAAAAATGTCCAACTAACTCGGTGTCTTTATCTCGACATGATGTTGCGCATGACGATCCATGCAATCTCACAACTTCCTTGAAAAACAAGTTAACTAGACGTGTGGTGTCAAGAGTCTTTCTGTAGGCAATAAAATGAGCCATATTAGAAATTCTATCTACTTAAACAAAGATAGAATCACTACCCTTCTTTGTTCTAGGAAAACCCAAAACAAAATCCATACTCAAATGCTCCCAAGGTCTTACACGTATTGGCAGCAGTTGGTATAGCCCTACATTCTAACTATTCATCTTTGACAATTTGCAAACTATACATTCTTGTACGTATATACACACATTTGCATGGCCAAAAACACCATTCACTTAGCGGCATCAAGGATTTGTCAATACGAAAATGACTAGCCAATCCTCCAAAGTATGCTTAACTTCCGAGTCAACTTCTCATGCATAGATCCTCTTGGTATGCACAATTGCATGCCTTTGAAACATCAACCCTTCTTGTAAGAAGTAATCCAACCAAGGCATGTGATCAACACTCCCTCATTTTGTGAATCTTTGTCCTCTGTATAAAGCTCCTTCATGGAATCAAATCCCATGACATTTACATGCATCTCTGTTAATAAGATACTTCTTCTACTCAATGCATCTGCAACTCTTTGATATCTTACTTCTATGCTTCAAGACAAATGAGTAAATCTGCAAGAATTCAACCCATTTCATGTTTCTTTGATTCAACTTACCTCGACTCTTGATGAATTGTAGTGTTTGGTTGATGTCACGTATATAATTCAAACTCTTTAGGCAAGAAGCAATACCTACTCTTCTTCAAGACTTGCACCATGGCATAAAACACTTGATCATAAAATCAACACTTTTGCATGCATCATTCAATTTTTGCTGAAGTAAGCAATGGGCTTATCTTTTTGACTCATCATAGTTCCATTGGATGTTCCACTCACATCATAGTCCACTTGAAATCATAGTTACATGAGATGGGGGACGGGGTTTCCGAGACAGCAAAAAATTTCTAAATTTTGGGGACGGCTAATTAAAAAATATATAAATATTTAAAATATAAAGATATAGTGACTAAATTATATAAATAAGCTGAAATAAAACCATTTGAGATTTAAATAAGGTGGAACTTGAACTCATAAACATCAAATACATTCCTTAATACTATAATATCAATATGTTAATGTCATAAATTGAAAATTCATAATACATATTTGAATTTTGAATTTGAGACAAGCTGAAATTTCAAATATATTATAAAATATAAAAGTAAAACCATTCTAAATTACGATTGATCAAGTGACAATAGTTGATATTCATATCATTAATCTCCCTCTTGCTCTTGCTCTTGTTTTTGCTCTTGCTCTTGCTCTCCCTCTTACTCTTGCTCTTGCTCTCACTTTTGCTCTTCCTCTTGCACTTGCTCTCACTCTTGGTCTTGCTCTCACTCTTGCTCTTGCTCTTGCTTGGTGTGAATATGAAATGAGCCCATAATGTAAATTTATAACATAAAATTGCACTTTTAGGGTTAGGGTTAGGTTAGTAATGTTGTTTTTATATTATAAGTGATTTACAATTAAAAAATAGTTTAAAGTGTTGTTTTTATGTTTTTTTGTTGAAAAATGTGGCATACCACGTGGGGGGACGGACGTACCCCACGCTTCCTCCGCCCCGTGATATTTCCCAACATCTTTAGACGTCCCCCAGGGGCGTTTCCCAACAAAAAACACGGTGGCAAGCGTTTCCCCACGTCCCCACGTCCCGTGACGCTGGGACATCCCGAATATGTCAAAATTGGGGGACGCGTCCTTGCGTAACTATGCTTGAAATACATTTGTTAAAGTCGGACAAATCCAATCATGGCTGCTTTGTCACTTTATTTTTCAACTTTTGGAACCCATGCTCAATGTTTGCAATCCACTTCATTTCGTGACTAGTGCACAAATTCCACTTAAGTTCTTTATGAATTTGATCTCGCCAATCCATAGAAACTTCACACTTCGAACACACTTCCGGGTGATGGCCATTCAACAATAGGTCACACCTTCTCGGGACCCATCTTCAATCTTTCTTGAGATGTCACATATCCCAAGTACACTAACTCCCTCATGAATCTACACTTCTTCAACTTCACTAAGAACTTCTCTTGCAAGCATACACCGTAACACTCCGCAAATGTTCCAAGTGTTCTTCCCACATTCTGCCAAAAATCAAGATGTCATCCAAATAAACAATGACAAATTTCTCCTGAAATGGTTTTAGCACTTCGCTCACGAGTCTCATGAACATATTGGGTATGTTAGTTAGTCCAAATGACATGATTAACCACTCATACGACTCATCCTACATTTTGGAAGAAGTCTTTTAGTCATCACCTTCGCTTTCCATGATTTGGTGATACCCACTCTTCAAGTCAATTTTTGTGAAGTACTTGCTTGAAATAAACAGTCCATCAAATCATCCATGGCCGGTAGTGGAAATCTATACTTGATGGTAATCTTGTTGATGGCTATGGAATCAATGCATACCCTCTGCTTACCTCCTTTTCTCAACACTAAGATAACTAGTACTACGCATGGGCTGAAACCATCATGTTGTCGAATAGTTCATGGACTTGCTACTTCACTTCCTCATTCTTCATAGGTGTCAACCTATATGCAGCCTTCTTTGGTAAACTAGACCTTGGTATCAAATCCACTTGACGACTAATACTTTGCATGGGTGGCAACCCGTCGGAATATGTTCCAACATGGTATCCACAACCTCGCCCAATATCTCCTTTACTTCACATGGAAGTCCTCCTTCCCGCATTCATGTGTTCTCCTTCTTTGTAGGTTTTGAATGCGCAACATTCACTCTCTTTCATCTCACTCTGGAATCGCTTTCATGAAATCAATAACACTTTTGGTCTTTTGTCACACTTTCACACTTGTATCCTTAAAAGGATTTAAAATGTATTGCTTACCTCTCTTCATTAAAGTGTAAGTATTTGCATGGCCATCATGTTGCACCTTCTTATCAAATTGCCAAGGTCTACCTAGTAACACATGGCATATGTCCATCGGTATTATATTGGATTAGACTCCATCTTTTTATGTCCTAAGTTCCTAACCTTGAAGCATATTTTACATTGTTCATTTACCCACAATTGATGTCCCTTTAGCAACTAAGACAAAGTTTCTCAACCATCTCGTTTGAAACAAGATTATCAGTGTGATCGCTATCAATAATGACTTACGACACTTACCTTAAGATTTGTAAATGGCTGCGAAAAAATTGTTTCTCTGTGCGGATGCGTTTTCCACTTTTGTTGCCTTCAACCACACTCTCTTCATCACGAGAGCTTCTTTACACTCCAACTATTCTGTATGGTTCACTGATGCAATACTCTGCATATCCACTCGAGCAACACAGTTACTAGCATCATTCCTCATGTGGATGTTTTGTTGTGCATGTGGGCATTCAATGCATGATGTTCTGCTTCAATGCATTAAAAACACATATTTGTGAATCCTTTGCCTCTTCCACGTCCATTATACCCTCTTCCTTGGAAAGACCTTCCTCCTCTCCATGCATGATCTTGACTCGTTTCCCCTTCGTGTGCGTACTTAGTCTTTTCACTGCACATAAATCCTCTCCTGCACATGAGATTTCCTTTCTGTCACACAATATTTTGTTGTTTATGGGGCAACTTCTCCTCTTCCTTCAATGTACACTGATAGGCTTCATCTACTGACTTCAACCTCACCATGCCAAACTCATCTTGAATGGAAATGCATAAACCATTCACATACCTTGAGACTTTTTCTGCTCAACCTTCCATTCAACCAGGTCAAATAGTCAAGGGATAGAAATATTTTGTGTAGTCATTTATGCACATCTTCTTGTCTTAATAAGTTGATTTGATAATCTGTAAACAAGAATTTTGCCTTCTACTTGGCAACCATTCTCTTCCAGATCCCAACCTTATCTTTTCCCTTGCTTCCTCTTTCATTTTGAACAGAATCCCACCATAAAGATGCATGTCCCTTCAGCTTTGTGCAAGAAAAACAAACCTTCTTGGGGTCCTCAGTTGGCTCATATTTAAAATATTTCTCTACTTTTTGATCCAATCCAGATCTTCAAGACACAAGCTTCCTGAATAATTCAAGATATCCGTATGTGTCTTCCCTCTAATCTTTGAAATAACTTACAAATAAATATTCTCAAGCTCTTCATCAAATTCTTTAACATCGATATTTGATGCTTTATCACCAACAGAGTCTTCATGTACTCTTCTTTTTGAGCGGTTTCTTTCACTCCTAGTCTCTCATGAAGATCATCTCATCAGATCTGTCAACTCAGTGACTCTGGGTGGTCTATTTCCTCTAGCCCCAACAAGAGTTCCTCTATTCGCCATATCTATTTCCTCACAAAAATAATGCTAACAAATATTGCAACCTACACCTTCTACCCAACAACCTAAGCGCGGAGAGATGCCTACACTACTTTCAACCCACAGTTGTGAATGTGGAAAGCAGAACTTCAGTAATCACTCACTCACCTACTTAAATCCCGCTCTAATACCAAAGTGATGCAGTCATGTGTAGAGGGTTCAATGAAGCATTGTCATAGAGCATGCAACCTTAAGATTTACACACACACAAAGATGAGCTCACACATGTAAAGGTTAATTCGTATATGTAAGGAACAATAAGCTTCTTATATTTATTTCTGCTATGGAAAATTATACTTAAGCACAACCACATTGCAATCTTATTACAGCCTTGAAATAAAGATAGTACTCAATCATCCAAGGGATACAATCTTAGGACTCTATCCCAACTAGATATGTAGGATTGCAAGTCTCTGCCAAAAATGGATTTGCTTCCTTCACACAACTGCAACTAGCAGCTGTACTTACAGACTCGGCTCTTTACATTTCAATGTTTGAAAGCTTCAAATTCTTGCTCCAGTTCCGAGCCCCTTGAAATCTTCATTTCAAGCTATTTCTTAAGATCTTTAAACCCTTATTTATAGGAATTAGTTTGGTGATGTAAAGATCCCTTTAATTTGGTGATGTAACTATCCCGATGTTGATAGTTGGACTCATGTTGCAAAATTTTTTTCAACGAAGGGCTGCACAAGCCAAAGTAAGGTGCATAGGATTGCACACGAGGTTCCTCTAAAGTTGCTGTGCAATGTTTTTATCCCAATGTTGTGTCAAGGCTTTGAACCTCCAATCAGGTCCTTCAACCTTAAACTGCGCAAGACTTATGGTCTTCAACAATGTGTTGCGCAGGCTTATTCAACACATGCACAAGTACGCAAGGTGAGTCCTTTATTCCACAAACCAAGAATGCTGCACAAGGCTGCACAAAACTTTATTGCATGTATACTAAGTGTTTTTGGTGAAGCAAGATTGCTTGTGAACTTGGATGCTCCTGCATCACATTTTCTTTGTTAATCTTCTTATTCTTCACCTCCTCGTCCTATTTCCCTAGGTTAGCTCCATGCGATTATGAGATTTACGTGCCTCTGAAATTTAGATACAAGCTGCTGTCATGCCCTCATCTATACAACTAGGTTTTTCCATGAGGAACACTAGTAATGTATGCCATAATTGCTGTATAAATATGTGCAATCTTATGGAAATCATCACACAACAGTATGAAAAGTAAAATTTAAAAATTGCATCACAATATGAATAATATTGAATCTGGGTTAATACTACTATTGTCTACGTCACACAATGACACCAAAAAGATAAACCAGAACGATATCATCACACTTGTCTCTTTTCTATTTTTATGCTTTAGGATGTTCTTTTGTTAACAAGTTTTTGAGGGGGATGAATGCCCCCATGACTGATAGACAAGGGATATACTGGGGACATCCCCACTGCATCCTTCCATCTTTGTTTCTGATCTTTGGTCTTAGTTTATGCAATAAGGATTTTGCCATTAAGTGATTATTTTTGTGTTGATGAAAGGATATTTATGTGCAGAACAGAAAAGCAATCTTTTTGCAATTGAACTTTTAGTTTGTCCCCCTCCCCTTCCCTCCCTCTCCCTCCTGGCTATTATACATTCTCAAGCATTAATTGAATGTGGCTAAAGATTTGCAAGCATACTCAAAAATTGAATAGGAATGAGGGCTTGGGTACGAGTCAGACTTGGAGACCCATTATTAACAAATTAAAGGAGCACCCTTCACTTTGGGAGACATGTATTTGGTGTTTTAGAATAAGTGCCGATTACAATATTCAATTAAAGTTGTAATGGCTAATATTGCATTCAATTATTTCTCTTGATGTGAGCCCAAGTGACATCTTGTACTTCACTAGAGCTATCTATATATGGAGCTATAGCTTTCTATTCCTGCATATGATTCATCTCGATGATCAATAACAGGGAGTAATCTGAAATGTTGATTCAAAAGCGTTTCTCAGTTTTTCCCAAAAGCCTTTTCTTATTCCTTAAGTTGTATTAAATCAATGTCAATGGTAAACTGAATTAAGCAACATGTTTTCTTCTGTTTGGTGACATGCAGGTTCAAATATTAAATTTGATATCAGTCATGATTGATCGACTTGGTGAGAAAATTGTGCCATCTGCAAATAAATTAATGCAGTTTTTCCTCAGGTATTTTTTATTGTATTCCTTATATCATCATATACATATGCTCATGCGTGTCATTTGACACATTTTTATTTGATTGTTTGTTTTACTTCATAATAAATAGCCTGATACTTTAAAGAGAGAAAATTTGCTCCTTAGGAGTTCATCATGATTGGAACTGTTCTGATTGTTGCATCATGATTATTAGTTGAATGATGGCAATACAACTAAAAAAATATGGCATCGTGGTTAGAGTAGGAGATTAGAAAGAAATATATATCATGTTAACGTCCACGTGTGCCCAAAGTATGTCTAATGGAACTCAAAAGAACATCCACTTAAAATAGAAAAATTCGAGGGTAAAAACTCCAAGTGCTGAAAAGTAACTAACCACAAACTAAAGCACTAAAACAATATACAAAGAAAGCAAAGCTAGAGCATTTAACTTTTTAAGTCAAACTGACGAACATTAAACCCTAGCCATAGTATACAAGTACTAATTTAAATAATTAGATGAAGACTAAGGAGAAGTTTGAGGTAGAAACCCAGAGTTATACGCCTTTATCCACAATCAGAGGATAAGAGCTGACAACATTTTCATTCACCACATCAACAAGATACAAATCACAATTTGATAATATCCATTGGAGAATTTTTCAGGGCTTTTGGGGCAAGGTTGGATAATACGAAGAGACAGAAGGATAATTCTCTTTGAGCGCCTCCTAATATCAAAGGTTGGTGATTCCCTAGAGGCGGAGCGAAAACTAGTTATATATGTTTGTCCACATCCCCCTGGTTGTGGTAAAGGAGAATTAAGAGGCCATTGCTGTTCGGTAGATCCATACCACGTTGTGGGTGAGTGACTGGTAAGCTTGAGTAGCAGCAGGTGGAGTTGGACATTCTAACCAATTTTTCATGATGTGTGTGGACTAGCTGCATCCAAGGGACACGTAACACCTTTAATGTCTGGGAGAGGCTGAAAAGAGCAAGCAATCAGTAGGGTACCTGTTACCATATTTTAAGCCAAAGAAGTCTGTGCCAAAGGAAGACTTTGCATGGAGGTGCAAATGAATTAAATAAAAAAATATGGAGCTGCTGTTCTATTCTTTAGAGGTTGGCGCCAAGGATAGAGAAGGGGAATTAATTAAAAATATGCAGCTGCTGCTCCATGCACCAAGGTAAAATAGAAATAAATAAATAAAACAAGGAACTGCTGCCCCATGCGCCAGCCAAGGATAGAAATGGATTTTTATAATTAAAAGACAATTTCTGTCCGTGCGCCAGCAGGGTAGAATGAGGGAAATAAAAAAAAATATAGATTGCTGTTCCAGTTAGAACTTAAAACCATGCGCCGAAAATAGGAATGGAAATAAAAGGAGAAGTGAACTGCTGTTCCAGTTCTAAATCTATCGCCACAGATACACATGGGAATAATTAAATAAAGCAATAGCAGTTCCAATTAGGTGGCGCCAAATATAGAATTGAATATATAAAAAACAACTGTTGTTCAGATCTAAAGTTGGCGCCAGCAAAGAGCATGAGATAGAATCAAGACTGCACAGAAATGCCCCCTGCCTCATACCAGCCTGGAAACATACCAGGTACTGGTATGGGTATGGATACGGTGTGGGTACGTATCCACAGGGGCAGGGTACGTTACGGGTATGGAAAACCGTACCTGTAACGTACCCTGCCCCTGTGGGTAGGTACCCAGTACGTACCTGGGTTTAAATTTTTATTTAGGTCTATAGTTTTAGATTTAGGTTATTTTATTATGTGTAGTTTATTATTATTTAATTTAGTTTATTTAGATTTATTTTATTTGATTAATTTTGATTAATTTTATTATATTTTTATATTATTATTTAGTTTATATAAAGTTATTTTTCTATTAATCTTTTTGTAAGTCTACATATTTTTAGGATATTATTATCTAGGTTTTTTAATATGGTTATAAAGTACATAATTCAATAAATAAATATATATAAAATAAAATATTTTAAATTATTAATAGTTAACAATTTATTATACATGTGTGTGTGTGTGTGTTTATTTAATTTTAGATTGTTTATTGTTGTAATTGACAATGTTTATTTATATAAAATGTGAAATTATTCATATTTGTTTAGTCGAAATTAATCACAAATTTAATTGTTGATTTTTAAAGCAATGAATTAAATCTGTATGAGTATTAAATTTGTTGATTTTAATTTGTATGAGTATTCAATTTCAATAAGTATGCAAATGCTTTTTTAAATTTATAATTTACACACACACACACATATAACGTACCCAAAAGCGTACCGCACTGAGGTTTTTAAAAATTTGCCGTTTCAGCTTACCGAACCCGTATCCGTGCGAGACAGTCTTGGATAGAATTAAATAAAAAAACAAAAGCAGCTGCAGTTAGAAGGGTTGGCATCAAGGAGGGTAGATAAAATAATAAAAGAGAACAACAATCTAGCATTAGCAGTCAACTCACGCGGATATAGGCTGATTTTGATTGTAAAAAGATATACTTGGAGCAGCTGATTTGCTTGTGCATCTTCAGCTATTGTACTTGCACCTTTGAATAATAAAGATTCATTTTGCCCTCTCATATTGCTGTTTTCAGATTTTTCATTGTGTTGCATAGGATATTGTGTTTGCCTTAGTGTGGAATTCACTCCCTCTACCGCTGTCATTTTTCCTAAACCCTTGAATTTATTATGCAAATAGTCTAGAGTTGTGCAGGTGTGTGGATCTTCAAATTCTCTGTGTGTAGAGTTACATGCAAGTGTCAAACTTTTGGTGTATCACCCCTATTTCCCATTTCCCGCATTCCTTTTCCCTTTTCCTTGTCAAATTTTTCGTTTTTAGGTGATTCACAAGGGAACCAGCTCTCTCTGGAGGTTCACCTTAGACATAGGTTACCCATAGCCTTGAGGTGTTCTGATTTTGTCAACAGGAAAGAGAATACACACACCATTCTCTATCGGGCCACGGGTGACAACAATACCCCGCAAGGCCCCTGTAATGTCCGATGTCTCAAGTCAACAACCTTTTGAAGTAAAAGTTCCAAATACCTTTGGCCAACATAATGAAAGATTGTCAATAAAGAACCTCCCAAGTCTCTATATAAACATAGTTGTTCGTATCTCATAATAAATGAGAAATCTGAAAATAAAGCACTCTTCATCCACCATTTCTTGAAGAGAACAAAGGCGACATATCCAACGACCAAGAAGAATATGATGATCCTTTTCCACACAACTAAGGGAGTGGATCCTCAATTGACAATGTGTAATCTTAGGTTTTGTGGCCAATGCTTCTAGAGATAGTCAAAGCTGCACAATTGTGCCATCAACAACTTTGTAAAAATGTTGAAAGTAGAAAGTAATCATAGGGCCAAAAGGCCATGGGGAGAAGCGCAAGTCTCCCGAGTATGTGCGAGATAAATGTTCTCCTTGAAAATTCGATTAACCACATCCTTCCATAGAAAAGGAGGTGATAGGGGCATCATTATCATTATGTTGTAGATAAATGTTCCCCTTGAAAAGGAAGATGATCATAATATATATATATATATATATATATATATATATATATATATATATATATATTAAAAAAGCAAACCAACATCAAAGTACGAGCATCACCGACATAGTTAAGAGAACTATACCGAGATCATGAAAATGATTATTATAATTGTGCAAATTTTGTTATAATCTCTCCCTACACCACAAAATATGATTTTTTTGTTACAACATTGTGATTAGATTGAATAGTTCTATTAGGATTTTAGTAAAAGCATTAGTGAATGTAATGGGTTTCAACAAAACTTGCTGCTAGAACTCCACAACTTGAATTGGTTCTGCCCCTTGCAAGAAGAGTTAACAAAATTGGCATGACGAGAGGAAACAAGGGTCTGTGGTGAAACATTTTTGCTTGGTAAATCTTGGGTTGGGGTTAGATTTAGTGGCACTCTTAAGATTTAAACTTGGGCCAAGGTTGAATGTCACTCATTTAACCTGGATCATGCTCGAGTTTACCCTTGTTCAAAATTGGGTTGTAATTCAATGTACCCCATACAGTACGCCAAAATCCTTCTCCATGTTCATTGGGTTAATTAGTAGCCTTATTGTGGCGAGTGGTGATTTGAACCCGTGTCATACTTTTATGAGTCTTTCTTGTTTCCATCACACTAAAACCCCTTGGACGCCATGGTGAAAAGTTTCTTTGAGCTCAAAATTGTAGAATGCTAAATACATAATATATAGAATTGTTGAAAGTCTTGAATTTGTTAAATTTATCATATTAAATTTATTGTCTTGTTAAGGTTTTAGTCTTGTCTTTCTTGCATTTGAGTTTTGTTGGGTGCCAGTCACCGAGGTTATCATTCTCACATTTGATTTAGAAAGTGCCAACTTTTAATCGCTTCCATTAAAATTGCCTATTTTTAGTGATTTTAACTACCTTAAAAAGTAACCTATGCACATCATCTAAGCTCGAGGAATGGCTTTGATTCTCTAGGCATTCTTCTTTCTTTAGAATTGTAACATCTTGAATTTATACAGAGACATTCTACATCCATTCTTCTCGCCCGTGTTTTTTTAATCTCCATTCTCCAATTGTTTCTTCCAGCTCCACAATGGCTCTCAGGATATCAATGGGTTAGTTTTGGAATGAAATATTATGTTTTCTTCATTTGTATGCCAAAACCCTTCTACATGTTCATTGAGTTAATTGGTTTCCTTATTGCGTAGGGGAATTTGAACTGGTGTCATACTTTTACAAGTCTTTCCTATTTCCATTACACCAAACCCCCTGGACACCCATGGTGAAAACTTTGTTGAGCTCAAAATTGTAGAATACTAAAATGCATAATATGTGCGCGTGCACACACACACATTGAAAATCTTCAAAGTTCTTCAATATTTATCATATATTTTTACATTTTTAGTCTTGTTATGGTTTTAGTCATGTCATTCTTGCATTTGAGTTGTGTTGGGTGTTAGTTGCATGAGGTTGTCATTCATGCATTTGATTCAAAAAGTGCCAACTTTTAATTGACTCCATTAAATGCCTATTTTTCGTGATTTTAGTGACCTAAAAAAGAAACCTAGAAGGATCGTCTTAACTTTGAGGAATGACATTGATTCTCAAGACATGCTCTTCTTTATTTAGAATTTTAGCATCTTAAATTTATATGGAGGCATTCTACATCCATTCTTTTGTCTTGTGCTTTTATAAAACTCCATACTCTAATTGGCTTATAAGCTCCATAATGGCACTCCTGGATATCAACAGTTAATTATGGAATAAATTTTAGGTTTTCTTCGTAGATACGTACTAAATTACAAGGTTCGAGTTTGACAAGGATAAAATTTGGTTCAAGTTTACCCATTGGATAAAGTTCGAAATTTTTGCCATTGAGTTCGAATAATTGAAAAATATATAAATTAAGTCTCAAAATGTGAAACAAGTAATAACTAAGTTCTTAAATTTGATACGAAATACACCCTATAGCCTTAAAGGCTAATTTTTACATAAAAAAGTTTCATATCAGCTCAGCCAATACATCCTATAGCCTTATATGAAGTCAATATACCCTATAGCCTTATAGGCTACTTTCTACATCAAAATTTTTCATATCATCAAGAACTCTTGGTTCATTAACATCAGCATCATGATTAGATGTATCACAAAGAAAGTTAAGATCATTTGCTTCCTCCAAGTCTACAACAGGTTGGGATTATGAAGTAGAAAAATTCCATTTTTCTTATGCACATCCACAAATTGATGCGAACATAAACAAGATCTCCTAACTTTCTCGACAATAACTTGTTTCTTTTCTTAGATTGAATGTGGTCAAAACAACTCCAATTCCTTTCGCATGCTAATACACTTACTCCTTGACTTGAAATTCGAAGAGAAAAGTGTTGCAGTTCCTTGCACTTGATCCATAATATTTCCACCATTTATATATCTCAAGAATTGGCCTATCATCCTTTGCTGCTCATTTTGAAAATACCTCTTCTTCTCGCTTAGCATGTCCTAGTTTGGTGCTTAATTATACTTGCAAAGTCATGATGTGGAACAAGCTTGTCGATGATTTCAGAAAGTCCATCCATGATTTCATACTCACTCTATCGATCTATAGGAAAGATCCCAAGCTCTAGATAACAAACTATTGCATGTGAGGGTGTGTGCATTATTTTCCATCTTACATCAATCATATATTTCTTTGTAGTTAGTCTCCACATCATTAAATGCATTTTGAATGGATTCTTTGCAATGGTTTATTGTCTCATAAACCATTCTAAGACAAGGGGTGTCACCATCAACCATGCAAAGCTCATCCACAATACATTTGCACACTTTTAGAACTTTGTTTATACTTTCCCAAAAGTTGGGGTTAATAATGATTTGTTCTGCTTGCTTTCCCTTAGAGCTTGATGAAAGCACAATTTTTCCCACTCATTTCAACAAAATCACGATCTTATCATTTCTTTCTTCAACCACTCTTTTCAAAGAGATATAAAAGAGGAAAATCTTGTTTCACAAGGCCTTAGCAACTCCGTAGGTGCATGTTGTCTATAAATGCTCAATATCAATGACAACTTGAAATCCATTTTCTTCACCCACTTCAAGAATTGCTTCATCCAAGATTTTGAAAATAAACTTTGAAGTCTTCTTGTGGTTCATGGTGTCAACCACTTTCAAAAAAATATTCCTTGAGGGCATTGTACCAAGATATTAATTAAGGGCCTATCACTTGGACCAACCATCACTCAATTTGCATCCTATAACACTCCAAGAGGCCATGCTGTCTACCATCTTTTTAGTCACCCTCTCTTTTTGACCTTTGCAAAAGAGTAGTCCTAAGCCTCTCAGAACTAGGTGGAGTGCATTCTGTACCAAATTCAGATATGCTTTTCACAATATTTTAAAAATATGGACTCCATGCCATGTTGAATGGAATGCATTTGAATTAAAAAAATTTGCCAATGCATAATCTACATCTTGCTTTTAATTGGTTTCCAAATTTTGGGAATTGTTCCACTACCACAAGTGTTTGATTGCATAAATGATGATGACATGCTTGTAGAACATCCATGCTTTTAGAAAATCTCTTTGATGTGTTCTTGGAAATTGCTTCTTCAATTCTTTGTTTTTAGTGCTGCCATATGTTTTCCAGTGAGTGATTGTTGCTCCTCCCTCTTCAATCTCGCTATGATTTCTAGAGCGATGTTAGGATATGCTTCGACACCCCCACCTAGCCACCCGATCTACCAAGTAGGTGGCCCATTACCATAGTTGAACTGCTAATATAATTTTTGTTACATAAGTTGCATTTGATTTAATTCTGTCCCCTATCCGTACGACATGCTTTCATCCTCCATCTTTTGTTCTTTGAGGAGCCATGGATTTTCAATTTTAAATGAATATATATATATATATATATATATATATATATATATATATATAATAACAAGGCTAAAAATATTTAATTAAACAATAATAATGTATACAAAGAACACAAATTGATAAAAATATAATTAAATAATAAAAAAGAGCTAATATAAAATTTAAAAACATATTTAAAAGCTGAAAAATACTAAAACTTGTAAAAATATATACTTTATATGAAAAATTATAATTTTTAGAATACTTTGAAGATAAAGATTTTTTTGAAGTTCGTATTTAAAAATAAAATAGTAAAAGAAATTAAATATAATTAGTATTTGTATAAAAAAATAGAAAGTGAATACTCAATAAAAATTAAATTAATTACATATAAATGAAAATAATTAAATTTGTATAAAAAAATAAAATTGAGAAAAATAACTAAATTTAGTTTAAAAGTAATTAAAATTTTAAAATTTCAAAAATAAAATAATAATAAACATTAAATTTTAAATACTAAAATAAAATTTAAATTAAATAAATAAAAATAAAATAAAAAACAAGCTAAAAAGTTACAAATAAAAATAATTAAAACTTTAAGACTTTAAAAATAAATATTAAAAATATAATAGTAATATATGTTAGTTTTTAAATATGAATTTTAAGAAATAAATAAAAACAAAAGAAAAGAAAAAGAAATATAAGCATAATAAAGATGAAACTAATTAAAAAATATAAACTTTAAAAAGTAAATAATAATAAATATAAATTTTAAAATATTAATAAAAATAAAAATAAAAGCAAAATTAACAATAAAAATAAAAATAAATAAAATAAAAAGAAAATAAAAACAAACAAATAATAAATGAAAACAAAGTCATACCAAAACAAAATAAAAGAACTTAAAAACACAAACACTACCTCTTGAGCTCCTCTCCATGTAGTTAACAATAACATAACTTCTCCATAGTCGACGTTGGTGGTAGTTAGAACTTGTAAGTGCAAGCTATGACCGCTTGACTCCACACTCCCATTTGCAATATCCACTCCAACACACAACCTACAAGTTAGAGGCTTACGGTTGCTCTTGCTTCGCCATGACCACAATTTGTAAGGCACTTTAGTGTGACTCGCCACCGTGCTCAAAGCGTCAATGTGCTCGCTACTCTTCTCATGCCACTCAAATTTGGAACCTGCGACTTAGAAGTTTGGAACTCCTTTCTCCGTTATGACAAATCTCCTTCCTCCACTTATTTTGTGTTATGTTTTTTCGTTGTGTTTGTATGCCCTTATTTAGTTGGACTCCCCCACTCGTTTTGTTCCCTGCTCAACTTTTTCCCTCTCAATGAATTTTGCATGAACCAACACTAATTTCAACAAATTTTGAGGCGCCCTTATTTTGGAGCAACCCTAGTTCAAATCCCACTAGTGGGTAGGAGACTTGCAAAGGGCCCCACCTAAAATATTCTTGGTGGTGCGGTGTAGTGGAAAAAATGGCTTATTGGCATAATGAATGATTGGTAGTTTCGTCACAGGATTCGGAGGTCGAGACCTATCTATATATGGGCCCTTGTCTCCCCATATATACGATAGGGCTCATCTCCCATATATAGATTCGGTGATTTGACGCCTATATTAATAATCATAGGGGGTGGGGAGGGCGTGGAAGGGTTGTTAGCCTATTCTAGATAGGGGCGGGTCCTAGGTATAGATAGGCTCCACCCCCGCACCTCCCCCGTCCCGACCCCCACCCCCAACTTTAGCTCTAGATCATATCGTTATGTTTTTGGTTTTGAATATTATTTTAGGTTTTATATATCATGTCTTGAGTTATATTCATGGATTATTACGATGAGATACATCCTACTGATGCAACAACAGGGGTGGTGGTTGTGCACAATAATGTCTCGAGTTGTTAACAATTAATGGCTGACCTTTAATTTGATGTCTATTTGATAATCATTTGGACATTTTTTTCTTTTTCTTGGAGAAGTCCAATGAAAAATTGTAATAGCTTGGCCATACATTGGAATTCGAGCCCGCTTTTTCTCGGAAGTATTTTTTAAGCTCAACACATTGGTGTAGCTGGGGAGAGATCATTTGTTACAAATCAGTGTAAAATGTGTGGAGTAGGTAACAAAGTTATTAATCATTATAGTATTTGATAAATCCAATACAAGAGCCTTGAGATTGGTATCTCTCGACATTTATCGATAAATGTCTCTAAGATATTTAACTAGTGTTGTAGTATAATGGCTTTTAAATTGTTATTTATAGGGTTGTTTAATTATAAGATAATGAAGTGGTTCAAAAGCAATATACACAAGATAAATTAAATGCAAATTTAAAAATAGAAGAGTACAATTAAGAGATGATTACAAAAGAAAAGGCGAGTGTCATATATATAGAGTCAAGGGATACATGTCAAAAGACACCCCATGAATCAATAATCAATTACTATCAAATATGTTTATAACATGTCCCGTTTATTGATACTTACCCGGAAAGCATAGGGAGTGAGGGACACCCATCAATGGATCATCAGTCTCCCAAGTTGTTTCTTTTGTTGGTAAATTCATCCACCTGATTAGATATGCTTTTTGTGTATGCCACATTCATGCAAATACATCATATAATGTGCACAACTTATGCCACACAAAATGGTTATCTACCTATTGCAAGATTATTGCTATATTGGTCTATGATTATGCGGTCATGACTACTAGGATATGAAAACCAGGCTATGATTGCACCTAAACGAACAAAGAATAAAATCATAATACTGCCTAAAATGCAGATGCCTAAGTATACTTTACAATACTCGAGTATAAACCAATATATATACTACATATGCACAATCTATCTAATACACAAGATTGAAATATGTTTATAAAGTAATGAATATTGCACATGTAGGGGAATACGAATGCTTTCATAATGCACAAATACAATGTACAAGATCTCCACCATACAGAGGCTCGTGTGACAACTAGCGACCCCTCAATGTATCAAAATGATAACCATTCATAAAGGTTATGGTAGGTGTGATTGTCGACCGCAATTGTCCATTTAATCATTCCTTGTCAAGTATTGATAAATTATTAAAAGGAGTGTTTACAGTTTGTACAATCACTCCATTATTTGAACACTTACTTTACCTATTCACATGGATATTGACAAAGCATAGTACTAGTGTTCCATCTTTAGATACAATGGCTGACTAAGAACAAGTTTTCCAGCGATCATTTATATCCTTATTTAACTTACACTTTTGGAACAAATATAACCATGCCAAAAATATGAACGAGTTTGAAATTATTGATATGTTCCATCCAATATTAATCAAATCATCATATAGTAGTGTTACACGGGCACACATCTTTGAGGGTCTCGGTGATGTCTTGGATGTCTCGAGAGAGGGGGACTAGGATGAAATGGCCTATCCCTTCCCCGTGTCCCCAAAATAGGAGAACAATTGGGTCCGGGACATTACTTGAAACACAAGGACATTTTAGGGATGTCCTCGAGACATCCCCTATTATGAAGCATGTGTCAAGGATGTGGGGATGTCCCCAAGACAATTGAGAGATGTCTAAGTCTCCCAAATGTCGGTAACTTAAAAACACAAAAAAACAGCGTTGAAGGGGGAAAACTTAAAATAACATACAAACAAAAAACTAAATCCCCAACCTTAAAAGTGCACTTGAAAACTCATTAAAAACCCCTAAACTTCCTTAAACAGCATACACAAAAAACCAACCAACACTGAAAGCACATTGGAAAACTTATAAGAAACACCTACACTAATGACGACTCTGATTTTTGAGTGGCTGACTATGTTTTTGTTTTGTTTTGGGCTTTAGCATGTTAATATATCAATTATCATGTAATCTTCTCGGCTCGAGCTTGACTTAGCATGTTGATGTATTAATTTCCATGTACTTTTCTCTGCTCTGAGTTTGACTTAACACATTGATGTATCGATTACCACGTACTCTTCTCAGCTCCGAGTTTGACTTAAGCATGTTGATGTATCATGTGATTTTCTCATCTCTGAGTTTGACTTAGCATGTTGATATCTCACGTGATTTTCTCATCTCTGAGTTAGCATGTTGATGTATCATTCATGATTTTGGATTATGGTATTATTAGACGGATCAATGGTTTTATCTTGGAATTTTTCCATTTCGGAAGCTGTTCCCGAGATGTAGGTAACCATGTCCTATATATATCTTAGGATTTTTATGTTTTGTCTAATATTTGGTATCGAAATACAAGTAGTGTAGTAGTTGTGTCAAGCAATGGGTGAACCTAAATCTTGATATGTGTGCTTGCATTATTTTCAAGATGTAGCTTGTTTTCTATGATTACTTCGCTTTTTTAATTGGTATTGTATTACATTGCCTACTAATATTAAGACATCATAGAGTGAAACAATCACATCATATGAACTCACATCATGTGATATCTTTTTGCATTGGCAGGAATTTTTCCCATCTAACTTGTCATTCGTGTAGTCTGAATTCCTAATGAAAAGAAAATCAAAATTGATGTTAAGTAATGTATGAATATTGGAACAGGTCTGGGATGAATCAAGTGGTGAAAGTCTTTTGAGAATTCAAGTTATTCTGGCAGTGCAAAATTTTGTAGTTGCTCTTGGTCCTCAATCACCTATGTGCTATAACATGTTGCTACCTATTCTACAACAAAGTACTGATGTAAACAATCCAGATGAACTGAATTTGTTGGAGGATGGAGTGATGGTTGGTATATTTTTTTGGAAGATGACAAGATTGGAAAGGTTCTTTTACTGTCATGTTATTTGGTTGGACTATTAAGTTATACTTTACGTTGTTGTTGTGTTTGTAGTTATGGGAGACAACCCTTAGTCATGCTCCTTCAATGGTTCCTCAATTATTGGAGCTTTTCCCGAATCTTGTAGCTATTATGGAGAAGAGCTTCGATCATTTATTGGTTTGTTCTCCCACCCTTCGACATTGTGTTTTTCTCACTTTGTTAGTTTCTATGTTGCTAAGCAGCATCTTACATAGTAATTATGAGAAATTTTATATTTTTTTCACTTAACCAAAAAAGCAATTTACATTTATCCAAGTTTAGTATTGCCTGTCTTAATTGTTTAATATTTTCCATGAAGTAATTGGAAGTTAGTAGAACAAAATATGATATGCCATACGATAAAATTTTACAAGAAATGTATGTTGACCAATTCCTAATTTTGAGGTTATAACCTTTTAATTTGATTATTTGACCATAATTTAATTGGCTTTATTTATTACAGCATGTGGTCCTCACCCATGTCCTTGTCCAATCCTTTACGACATATTAGATTTGCCACCATCATTGCTAGGGTTTTGGTTCCACGGGATTTTGGCCTATGGTACCTTCATGATACCTTGTCTTATTTATTGTTCCTGCTCTTTTCTTGTATTCATGCAACATTTGCTTAGTGGTACTTGACGAGACATAGTTATAGGAGCTATTTTATTAGTCACATGAGCTATTGTATTTGACTATTACAATGTTCATCTTATTTTATGTACACTCTCTTCTCCTAGAATCTTCCACTTCCTCTAGTAGTGTCCTTTCTCTTTTTCTTTTAGAAGCTTCTTTTTGTCTAGAAGCTTCCTTGTAATCTATAAATACATAAAAGTTTACAGTTGCAACAATCTCTCTCTCTATTGTTGCAATTGTGCTGATATCAATTGTGATCCTATCACTTTATTCTTCAGATTCATACTTTGGGTCAACTTTTATTGCTATAAGCAACCTACAGTGGCAAATCAAACTATTTTTCTTGATTCTAAATTAAGAGATGGTTTGCTGTACAAATTGATTCAGCTTTATATGCCATTAGGTATTCATTATGCAATCAATCTAAGCCTTCTAATAGAAAGCTTGGTTTATAACAGCCACATTCAGTTCCTTGTAAACCTTGGAAGTCCATTTCCATGGACTTCTCAGCAGGATTCCCACTAGAGTAGATATTTATTGCTTTTCTAAGTATGTCAATTTTCTAAGATGGTATCATGGTTGTCTTTATTCCATGGACTTCATTAGGGGGTTTCTACTAGAGCCCATTTTTGTTGTTTTATGTTGATTTTCTAAGATGGACGTTGTTTTAATAACGGTAGTATACAACATATGTACAGTTGTGGCAATCTCTCTTGTCTCTCTCTCTCTCTCTCTCTCTCTCTCTGTTTATTGTTGCAATTGTGCTCATACCAATTGCGATCCTATCACTTTATTCTTAAGAACCACATTTTGGGCCGACTCTTATTCCTATACAACTTTTTTCAATGATAAATCAAACTCCTTTCTTGATTATACATTAAGAGATAATTTGCTGTACAGATTGAATCAACTTTGTGTTCATTTTTGCACATTCTTGCTCATATGGTGGCCGTTTTGGCCTATTGAAATCTTTATAGCATTTACAGAGATATTTGTATTGGCCTTCAATGCCAAAGCACGTGGAAGCTTTTATTAGGTTTATGCAGTCAATACAAGTCTTCCATTAGAAAGCTTGGTTTATATCAGCCGCATTCAGTTCATTCTAAACCTTGGAAATCCATTTCCATGGACTTCACTAGAGGGATTTCTACTAGAGTCCATTGTTACGCCGAAGGCGTTTTTCCAAATGAGAATAAGGGGGCTGAGGCTTGCAAACTTTGACAGGATGCATAAATCTGACGGATGTGGTGAAGGCCAGACGTCAATGTCGAAAGTGAATCCTTAACCCTCCACGTTGCAGCTGTCTGTTACCTCCAATGTTGTCTGTTGATGCATCCGGCTGTTGCCCAAACCGTGGCGTTTGTGGTTCCCGATGAGAAATATGGCGAAGAGGTATACGGAATTTCTTGTATCAGTTGGTAATGGTATATTCATTGATATAAGGAATATATGTGTAGGTGCATTTTAGTGGTTTGGAAGCCAGGCAGCATTGACCAGTACTCTCATGTCTTTTCTCTGCCATGCTTCATCACCACACAAATCAATAAATTTTTCTAATATGGATTTCATGGCCGTCGAACTTCTGCTTAATTCTGTCGTAACTGTTGTTACAGCTGGGGATTCAGCTAAATTCCGTCATAACTGTTGTTACAGCTGGGAATTATATTTAAATATATAATGAAGTTGTGGAAATTTAGTGTTTTTGGTTTGTCAGCATTCAGATTTTGTATTTCAATTGGCCTTGTCTCTTACGCTCATACCACCGTTCGAAGCTACCCATCCTATTCCCTAATAAATGACACCAAACGACCATTTCATCAAATGCATAATCACAATAGCATGTGACAAAGACCAAACTACCGCAAAGTATACATCATTTCGAAATTGTGGCTACGTTATTCAACACCAATATTATATTATTTAGGAAACTCTGGTAAGCTATATGTGTTTGATTAAAAAACAACCTGCACTTTTAGGGGTGCATGTGATTTGTCGATAGGTGTTTTGAAGAGACATATTTTGTGGCATGCCACAAAATATTTTTGGGAATAGATTCAACTCCAAACTCGATTGTAATCGGCCTCCCTTTCTCTCTCTCTATATAGTTTTATTATTCTCGCAAATTAGAAATACTATTATACATTGAGTTACAAAATAACTCATCTTCAAACATATACATTAAGATATACCCATGCAATACTTAAATAACATATTTGTGTCATTGTCAAGGTATTTGACCAGGTGTTTGAGAAGCTCAACCAGATGACTGATCGTTGTTTTATTCATGAATTATATTACATTTCTTTCATATTACAAGGAAAGAAGTGGCCATTGATGTATCTTAGGATTACCAAGGAAAACAGGGGTGGACACTGTTATAGCAGTGGACTCCAGAAGGAGCCTCTTGAAAGTGTCCAAGCTTGTCTTTACAACTATCAATTGCATTTACTTGAAAGTTTCCAAGGCCTTTTCAACAAACCCATTTTGTGGATATCTTACAATCATTGTACTCCATGAGACTTAATCCATTTTACACATTTTCTCGAAAAATTCACATGCCTTGTGCACGCTTCCACATTTTGCATACATATCTACCATGAAACTTGCAACTACAATATCTTAAAAAAATCCCATTTCCATTATGCGTTGGTCAATGTTCACATCTTATTTCAAACCTTCTCTTTTGGCACAGGCAAGGAGCATTCTAGCAAAGCTAAACCGATCAACTTGGACACATGTTGGTTGCATTCGGCAAAACTGTGCTACTTCTTCCTGACTATATCCAAAAATCTTGGTCCTTCTCCATTCCATGCTTGGAATTGATCACATGGGCACTGTAGGTTGCACACTTGTAGTTGTAGTCGTTGATTGATTTCGTTTTTTTTTGGTCAAAGGAGAACAATACAAAATATTAGAAGTAATCAAAACAAAATTACGGGGCATGGAATATAGGTAACAACGCTGGTATAAGTTTAGTATAAGTGCTTCAGGTATAAGAATCAAGCTGTTATGTTTAGCACTAGGAGGAGGGTGTGAGAAGCCAGAGGAGAGAATTTTCGTTTAGGATGTGAGTGTGAAGAAGAAAAGCTTTTACGTTGATCAACACTATTTGTTTTTACTTTGGTGACAACATTTATTATTATCGTATTTGTTGGTGTGATATAGATAAGAAGATAATGTGCAGAGGAGCCTAGTTGTAGATCTATAAAAGCATTTGCTGTTATTTTTAATGATAAGAATTTTTATAATTTCCCTTGGAACAAAGCATCATGTCCCCTTAAAGAGGGGGTGGGGCATGTGATGCGATCGTATAAGCACATGTTTTTAACTTCAAGCGTCTTTCTAGAAGAGGTTAGCACTAGAAAGAAGTTTTGATGTCGACAAGGTTGATGACATAATGTGGGAATGCTTTCTCACAATAAAGTACTATTGGTGTTTCTAAGAGACATGTCTTCTAAGAAACAAAAAGTGATTTTGTAGACTTTTTGATTGTTAATTTGTTAGTATAGAAGCATAGAGAAAAAATGGCAAGAAGACAAAGCTGCATAAAACTGCACCGATTCGAATGACCAGGCATATTCATTTTATCGAGAGGAGCGAGTTACATTTAGTTACAATTGTTTGTTGGTTACCTCAACAACTGCTTGGAACCGTATAGGTTCATGCTATATATTCAACACCCCCCCTTAATGACTAACCTCGAAACAACACCAAGTTTATCTCTAAACTTGACAAACAACAAAGGACCAAGAGGTTTAGTCATTACATCAATAGGCTGATCTACAAAAGGACAAAAATGCAGAGAGATTTCACCAGAATCAACCAATTGGCGAATATAATGATGATGAATCTCAATATGTTTAGTGTGGGCATGATAGACATGATTCTTCACCATTTTTAGAACACCTTGATTATCACAAAAGAGTGAAATAGGTGTTGCAGTAGCTTGGGGAAACTGAAAATCAGTCAGAATCCGATGAAGCCATATTGCTTCGCAATTGGCACTAACAACAACCTTGTATTCTGCTTCCGTAGAAGAGATGGCAACAATGGGTTGAAGTTTACTTTGCCAAGAAACAACTCTGAACCAAAAGAGAAGATATATCTTGTGGTAGATCGTCGAGTATCTACAGATCCTCCCCAATCAGAGTCGGTATAGCCAATCAATCTGAAATCTGCAACTCTCTGATATAGAATGCCAAAGTCAAGAGTTCCTTTGACATATCGTAGAACTCGTTTTGCTGCTCCCCAGTGAATGAGTTTTGGTTTAGATAAAAACCGAGAGAGATAGCTGACAACAAAACACAGATCCGGTCTTGTAGTTGTTAGATCAAACTACCCACCAACTATCTGTATAAGGATTCATCAACCGGTGGTGAATCATCATGAGTTGAGAGTTTTAGCCCGACCTCCATAGGTGTAGAAGAAGAATTACAATCATACATTTGAAATTTCTATAGCAGATTCGTGGCATACTTAACTTGAGAAATGAAAATCAAGTGATCATGTTGCCAGAATTCTACACCAAGACAATAGTGAAGGAGGCCTAAATCAGTCATGTCAAAAGCAACACATAAATCTGATTTTACCTTATGAATCGCAACATCTCCATTGCCTGTGATGGCAAGGTCATCAACATACACAATAAGAATCACAATGTCATCATCATTGCTTTTGACATAGAGATTCGGATCAGAATGACTCCGTGTGAAGCTTGAATCTCTGAGATGTTTATCTATTTTGATGTACCAGGCTCGAGGAGCCTGCTTAAGTCCATACAGGGACTTAATCAATCTGCATACTAGATGCTCATGACCATGAGCTCGAAAACCCTCAGGCTATGTCATATACACTTCTTCCTCCAAATCCCCATTCAGGAAAGCACTTTTGACATCCATCTGATATACTTTCCAACCAAACTGAGCTGCAAAAGAAAGAAGAAGCCGAAAAAGTGACCATCTTTGCAGTAGGAGCAAATGTTTCTTCATAATCTATCCCCTCATGTTGTGAAAATCCTTTCGCAACGAGTCGAGCCTTGTACTTATCCAAAGTACCATCTGCTTTGCACTTGATTTTATACACCCATTTACAGACCAATGGGGTGTTTTCCTAGAGGTAATGGCACCAACTTCCAGGTATTATTTTTAATCAAGGCATCATACTCTAGTTGCATGGCAGTTTCCCATTTTGGTATGCCTCGTGCTTCAGAGTATTTATGTGGCTCATTAATATGAAGAAGATCAGAAGCAAGAGCAAATTGAGCGTGCTTAAAATAATCAATTTGCTTACCAGTTCATCGAGACCTTTCATCTAAGAGAGGAGACAATTCTTCCTTCCTCAAATCTCGAATAGTGGAATAAAACCACTTAGGCCTCCGCTGAACTGAAGATGTGGTGGCTGGTTGTGGTGCTTCTGGAAGAGAAACCAACAGAAGTTCCGGAGGCGAAACCAATGCAAGTTGATGTCTTGGAGACTCAACAATCTCTGTGGGAGATTGTACAAACTGTTCTGGAGTTTGTGGAGGAGTATGAGAAGAACCAAATTTATGATCAGGCAAGGAAAGAGTACCAAACTCTGTTCTGACCTCTCGCTGATCGCTGCCCCTATGCTGGTCCCCTTGCTGATTACAACCAAAGTAAGGCTCTGTTTCTTTTACATCAACATCCCAACTAATAATGATCTTATTAGTGGAAGTATCAATTAATCCATAGGCTTTAGATTGATCACTATAACCAACAAAAAATATGTAGAAGATTTAGAATCTAACTTACTCTTATTTGCAGGAACCAAAGTATAAGCAGCGGAACCAAAAACACAAAATACTGATACCTCTGGTTTGATGGTGGACCAAGCCTCTTCTGGTGTGATGTCCTGCAAAGCTTTGCAAGGACTTCGATTGAGAATATAAATAGCCGTGTTAACAAATTCTCCCCTATACTTATATGGCATTCCTCGACTGTGCATCATGCATCTAACCATCTCCATGATGGTTTTGTTCCTCCGTTCTACCACCCCATTTCTTTCAGGCAGGGTATAAGGGGTTGTCAGTGGCGTTGAATCCCTTCATTCGCAGAAATCTGCAAATTGTTTAGAGGTAAACTCACCCCCATTATCGGATCTCAAAGTCTTGATCCGCCGGCTGGTTTGATTCTCCACTAGGTTCTTAAACTTGACAAAAGAAGGAAAGTAACCAAACTTCTTCAAAAAATAGACCCACATCTTCCGAGAATGATCATCCACCAACAAGAGAAAATAACGTGCACCAAGGACTATGGGAGTCTTCCACGATGGCTCACATAGATCTGCATGTACAAGATCCAAGAGCCCCTTTGCACGCCAAGCACCTTCGAGGGAAAAGGCTTCCGCTTTTGCTTTCCTGCAAAACAACCAACACACATGTCTGTTTCTCCTGAATAGGAGGCAAACCAACAACCATGTTGGTTCTATGAAGACAGGCTAAATATTGAAGGTTGAGATGGCCATATCTTTCGTGCCATAAAACACCGGTATTGCCTTCTACAACTAAGGCATGCATGTTGGTGTGGCGGGATCATCAAGTCCATATAGACCACCATGCCATATCCTGTGGCAACAACCTTATTTAGCTTGATGTCGGACACAATACATGTTAGTGTAGGATTTATTTTCTCGCTTTATTTGTATTATCCTACTCGGGATATCCCACATCACTTGGAGTTTCCCTACACTTATAGGATATGCTTGCTTAGGTGTACACTTGACTACACTATTCTAGGTGTTGGCTACCTCTTGACTTCACTATTTTAGGTGTTAGTCACCACTTGACTACACCATTCTAGCATTGGGTACCACTATACTATGTGGAGATTGCCATGATTTTAGGAGGTTACACATTCACCACCTATATGTACATCTCTTGCATTATTCTATTTGATCGTATTGAGTTAGAGCTATTTACGTGTTATCAGTAGTTATCTTTCTTGCATTTTCATAGTCTTGTATGCTTGCATTGTTTTGTCTTGGAACAATTCATGTCTCACATCATTCACCTGTGCAATCTTCGAACTAGTAAATCCTGAGTGCTTCTCCAATAATACATTGTTTACGAGAAATGTTTACATAGATATTGGGATTATCAGTTAGTTGACTGATAGATAACAAGTTCTTATTCATGTTAGGCACATATCTAACATTTTTACAAGCAATTTGGTATTATTATTTAGCATAATACGAACATCCCCAATACCTTCTATAACATGTAATTTTTCATCTCTTAAAGTAATGAATCGAGAAAAACAAGAATTAAAATTGACATACCCGTTTTTTTTTGACATGTGAAATGCCGTGATGCTACAAAATCAAAGAACCAACATCGAGTAGGGCTGCCATTACTCATGCAAGATGCCATGAGAGCATATTCTTCTTCTGACTCGTGTTCAACTGTAGCCACATGTGTCTGCCCCTTTTGCTTCTTCAGGGCATTGAGTCTTTTTCGACAGTCTTTCTTCACATGACCAAGTTTGTGACAATAGTAACATTTCACTTGATATTTAGGAGAGGAAGAGGATGTCTCAGCCTGTTGTTTCCACTTTCCTTTAGACTGAGCAACAAAAGCGCTCTCAGATTGTCCAGAACTGGACTCTTGAGCTTGTGTCTGTCTTCATTCCTTTTGCAACAGGTAGGAACTCACCTTGTCAAACGTAAGAGTTTGACTCGCCGCCATTAAATGAAGTGCCTCCACAAATGACTCATACAAAGAAGGCAAGTTGTTTAGAACTAGAGCGACCATATCATCATCCTCCACCTTTTTGTTGATGGAAGATAACTGGTCTCGGAGGTCTTTCATTCGAAGCACGGGTGCTCGGACAACGATCCACCTTGTAATTTACGAGTAAAAGAGTATATTCTTTAGGTAAAACCCGACTCTTTTCGACATCTGATATTTATCCCTCAGACTGGCCCACAACGTGCTTGCCATAGTGGCATTTCTCACTTCCGATATCATATCATTTGACACCAACAACTTGAGGAGCAATAACGCTTCTTTTGATGTTTGTCATAATCCACAAAATTTGTAGCCGGTCTGCTTTCGCTACCTGTGATTATCTTATCACAATCACGAAATTCTGCAAGCGTTAAAATCTTATGACTCCAAACATTGAAATTAGTGCCCGTTAACATTTTGTGAATCCGACAAAATTAGATTTGAAATATTTGCCATTTTATTATGCCAAATTAATGGAAATAATAAAAATGGAAATAAAGTATTTTGCCCACTTTAATAAAAAGAAGTCACTTTATGCAAATACGTTACGAGAGAAGTATTCAAGCGAGAAAACACGTGGCAGGGAGGAGAAAAATTATACAAATAGAACTTATAAAATATTTGCTCCCGACTTTATTACGCCCACACGACTTGGTTCTGCCCACATGTATTCAGTTTTTCCTCCCACACAACTTGGGATTTTGCATTTGCGACTGGATTCGTATCCTTTCTGCCCCACGATTTATGGCACTTTGACCACTGCCGGATCATGAATTCCTTCAATCGATAGCCCCAACTGGTCTCTGCTACAAATTGGTTTATAGCCATGATCTCGGGTCTGCAGTTTACGACCCACGAACTAGGTTCGCCCTTTGGATTTGTGGATGGGTATTTGCAACCAAGTTTTTCCTTCACTCGACAAGTTCCAGGGACCCGTGATTTCTAGCAACAACAAACACCACAACTTCTATCTTTTGCCCCTGCATCGACCGTACCTCTCGTTGACCTCACCTCTCACAATTGCTTCCTCCAATGGTGACTAACGCGCTCGATACCAATGTTAGTATAGAAGCACGAGAGAAAAAATATCAAGAAAACAAAGTTGCATAAAAGCGCATTGATTCGAATGACCCAGTGATTCATTTTATGGAGAGGAGCAAGATTACATTTAGTTACAATTGTTTGTTGGTTACCTCAACAATTGCTTGGAAGCTGCATGGAGTTCATGCTATACATTCAACATAATCATTGCAAGACTATATAAAGCTTATCAGCTAACAAGATCTTTTTTTGTAAATGTGCCAAATGTCAAAATGACTAAAATTACGTAAATCCCTCTTTTACAATGATAAATTGTGACTCTCATAAAGTCTTAAATTATTATTATATCTCTATACTCCCGAAACAACAAAAGAAGTCGAACCTTTAGCATAGAATGTGAGTTTTATTAATAACTCGTTGTCTATTCATGTCCGATAAGGTTTGTAACAAGGGAATTTGAAGATGTTCTAAGAACAAATGAAAAATTATCCTTTGAATGGAGCGATTCATAATCCATGTGGTGCATGCCCATTAAAAAGCATTTGACATTTTATATTAATTACACCAAAGGCGTACTCCAAATAAAATAAAGGGGAGGTCAACCCCTTGGGGTTACGACACGGACCGTGCGGCCGTATCGTCGCATCCTACGGTCATAGCCCCTATAGCCCCAATCATCAAATCATTTCATTTGAATAATGTGGGCTTTTGAAAATGGTTGCAAACTATGGTTAATGGCGAGCATGGAAGATCGAGTTTTGCAATCATGGATCGCAACTGCGCCACCGAGAGCAACAAGTGGAAGAAGTGTTGAAATAGTGCTTCAAAATATTCCTCTCACTCTTCTTTCTACATTGTTGCTTTGTAAACATGGGTCATCTTTGGAACATGCCCCGTAATATTTACAACTTAGCTTAGAACACATTCTTAAGATTTTTAAGTCTTGCTTACACTCGAATGTTTGATGACATTCTTAAGATTTGTGAACCTCGGTTTCACATAAATGTTAAATCGCATACTTAAGATTTGTTAAATCGCAACCATTTCCTTCTATTTCTGTTATTCCATGCAATCGTCTCATTCATGCAACTCCTTCCCTGCAATTGCTCAAGCTTAAAAATGAGAAGGGGGCTTACAAATTTCTACAAGAAGCAAGTGGTGTCCTAGGGTTTTCTACCTTTGTGCTGATGGATTTTCCTCTTTTTTGGTCCCTTGAAGCACCAATTGCACACATGTAAGTAATGCAAGTGAGATTGAGATGATAAAGCAGAACAAAAATAACATATAATATTTGGCTAGGAGCATTCTAAGCCGTAGTGTGAAACATGCTGGTTTTTCCTTCCAACCATTTCATTTCCATATTTCCATTCACGTCTTTGCCTTAATTAAACAACTTAAACACTACCCAATTGAAACCATTGACGCTGATAATAAAATACAGTAACCCTATTTTTATGGTAGTCATTATGTTGCTGCCACCATACACACCATGCAACATGCTGTCATATCTTTATCAAATCTTGACCATCATATCATCTACAAATATTAACCATCATCTCTTTGTTATGTGCTATGAATGAACATATGGGTTTCAACTTTTCATTTAAAGTTATTTTATGTTGTTTGTTTTCTTTATCATGTTGAATCCACAATTATTTACTTCCCCATGTTCATTTCCAACTTTCCATTCATGTCCTTGTCAAGTATCTCAAAAATTTAATGTCGTCCAATCAAAAACCTTGAATTTTCAACCTTGATCGACAAATATTTTCTACTTGTCACTCATATCACCAATCGATGTACAAGCTCAATTATTGATGACTTTTTGTACATCAATTGTTCCCTGCATTTACTAGAACTCACAACTAAAAATAGGGGCTACAAAGTGCTACAAGAAGCAAACATCATGGTTGGGTTTTGAACCAACAACCTTTTGGAATTCCCCATTTTTTATTTTGGACCCTTCAAGCTCACGTAACTAGTCCAAGCGAGATCTCAACTATAAAGTTGAGCTCATATACCGGATATTTCTTGGGGAGGAATAATCTCAGCCGTGGAAAAGATGTGGGCCATGCAAATGATTAATTTCCCTATCCACTTAAAATCCTCAACGACCTGCACCCGTCCCTTTTTTGTCGGTGATTGTTGAATGACAATGCCATTACAATTGTTGATGAGGAGAATTGCGCATGAAGTCGCCACCATTGGATGCTACTTCCACTACACATCTTCTCGTCTTTAAATGCCAGGGCTAAAATTACAAACACATTTGCACTTCAGCAAGATTTTTCTACCGCTCCTTACGTTCACAAATATCTCTATAAGTTGTTTCGACATTGTATCAAACTCCCTTGGTCTCCTTCAAAGGATTGACATAAATGTCATGTCGTTGTTGGACGGTTGAGTTTCATGTTGTTTCTCCTTTCCATTCTTGCTGCCCTTGCACTTCTCCACCCTCTAACCCCTTCTTCTTCACCCCTCTTCCTCTATCATTTTTTATCTCCCTCCAATATGACTCCTTCAAAAGATCCCCTACGGTGTTTCCATCGTACATTTCACGTACGATTGCTAGTTTGTAATACTCTTGACAAATAATTTTAAATAATTCTGGATATTTGCACAAACCCTAGGTCAGCAATATAAATTTTATCTTTTATGACAGCAGCAATAATCTGATTTTTATTAAAAACAACAAACCCCAATGTGCAGAAAAAATAGATTATATATTTATTATTTCAAATCAACTTCAATGAAAATACCAGAATGTCGAATACATTTATTTTCACACAACTATTGATCTAGATGGAAAGATGAACATAAGATAAGAGAATGCAAACTTATTTGACTGTATCTGCCCCCAAATGTGGCGCCAACACTGAATTTTGTTTCCAAAGGGGGATGTCCTAGTTGTACTTGTTCTTGATGTAGAATCAAAGCCTAAAAAGTGTGCCCTAGCTGAACTGGATATGCAATTGTGCCCTGAATTACCACTGCAACCCCTTAATGGAATTGCCAAGCTTAGATATGAGGGTTTTCGTCCTTTGTTGCTGATGCAAAAGTAGAAGCTACTTGCAGACAAAGGAGTAGATGATAAATTTCAAGATGATGTAATAATGAACCCCAAAATCTACTTTTATAATCTTTAATGTCTTCTCCCAAAGGGTGGCGCCACCTTTTGGGTTTCATGCATGCTAAATAAACAATTAAAAATTATTTTATTGGCATATCCAAGGTTGGCACTCCATCCTAAAAATAAAAGCTTGATGCTCATGCAAACACTTCTACCTTTGGCGCCCCATAATGGAAGTTCATTATTTTATTCCTCATGCACTCACTTCGCTTTTGGCGCCCCATATTGGAAATATAATATTTTATTCCACTTCTACTTTGTGGCCCCACTTATTAAAATATAATTTAAGTGTCATTTTTCCAATTAAAATATAAAAGTACCCTTCAATCACTTAAATTAATTTATTTACCTCATTAATTGCCCTTCGCCTATGGGGAATAAAAAGAATAGGCTTCGGGTATCCCGAATCAATTAATTCGAAAGAGAAGATTACAAAGTACACCCTTTCTAGAATTTCTTGCCCTTAAACAATTGTAAGGCGGGATGCTTAAGAATTTATGCACCCTCCCAAGTAGCATTCTCTGCAGGTAGATCCTGTCGGCGTACCATATAGTTTGTGATAAACTTCTTTTCTCGAATCCCAAAATTGTTTCAGAACCAAAACAAGTTTGCCTTCATCATCCAAAGGAGGCAACTCAATAGAAGGAACAATATGCTGTCCCAAAGCCTTTTTCAGGCATGAGACATGGAAGACATTATGTATCTTACTCTGCTCTGGCAAATCCAACTCATAGGCAACCTCTCCTATCCTCTGCTTAATCCTGTATGGTCCATAAAAATGGGGTTTGAGCTTTTAGCTCCACTCTTCTTCAGAGAAGACTGTCTATAGGGCTGCAACCTCAAGAAAACCATGTCACCAACCTTAAAAGGCCTCTCAATGCGGTGCTGGTCCACATAATTTTTGATGGTTTTGTGCATGTTGGATATTTTCTTTGAGTATCCCCAATATATCTTGGTGCAACCAAGTCTCTTGCCCTTGACACTTTACTATTTGCAAAGACCAAATCCACAAAGGAAAGAACATCATAACCATACAAAGTTCGAAAGGAGTCATACCAATGGACATGAGATAGTAGCAATGCTCTTCCATGTAGAGCCACTTGACCCAAGCTAATTTCCGCCCTGCCACATAATTCCTCAAATATCCCTTGATCCACGTATTCACAATCGTTATTTTCCCATCTGTCCGTGGATAATAGTTGGTACTTGGAGTTAACTCCATCCCCGTCAGCGGAGAGCTTCACAAAAACAAATTAAGGAACATGCTATCCTTGTCACTCACAATATTTTTAGGCAATCCATGTAGCCTAAAAACCTCTCTGAAAAATAAATCAACAATCTGTGGAGCCTTAAACTCAAAAAGAATAACAAAGAAGTGAGCATATTTAGTGAGTTGATCAACCACTACATAAATACAATTCTTACCCTGAACTTTGGTAACACCTTTGAAATCCATTGATATACTTTCCCATTTTTGATTTGGAGTAGGTAAGGGATGCAACAATCCCTCTGGAAAAACATGCTCTACTTCGTTTTGTTTGCACACAATACACTCTCTAATATATTGGAGGGCCTCTTCCTTGAGTCCTTTCTAAAAGATTCTATCCTGGATCTGCTTGTAGGTCTAGAAATACCTTGAGTGACCAACCAAAGGTTTATCATGGACAACCCTCACGATTTTGCTTTTTACCTTTGATTCAGATACCAAATAGATTTTATCCTTGTAGAGGATAAGATCATCAACTACCATGTACTTGTTATCCTATATTTTTCCCTCAAGGATCTCATTAGTGAAACCATTCTTTGCATACTCTGCTATTATTAATACTTTCCAATCAACAGAGATTTCAAATATAGAGCATAGAAAAGGTTTCCTAGATAAAGCATCCGCTAGAGCGTTATTCTTCCCTCTAACTCTATGTCAAAAATTACAAGCTTGGAGCTTACTCACCCACTTTTGTTGCCTGTCGTTCAAGTCCTTTTGGCCAAGAAAGAACTTCAAACTATTGTGATCAGTTTTGACCACAAACCTGCCACAAACCAAATATTGCCAGAATTTTGCCAATGCATGCATGATAGCCAATATTTCTTTGTCATAAATAGAGAATCCATGCTCTACTTCACTAAGTTTCTGGCTCTCAAAGGCTATGGGATGCCCCTTTTGCATCAAAACAGCCCCTACTCCTTCCCCTGATGCATCACATTCTAACACAAAAGGAATAGAAAAATCAGGAACAACCAATACTAGGCAAGAACTCATTACCTCTTTGAGTTTATCAAAGGCTGTTTTAGACTGCTGAAAGCTCCTTTCTTTGTCAAATTAGTCAATGGGACAACAAGTTGTGAAAACCCTCTCACAAACTATCTTGTAGTAACTGCAAAGACCAAAGAATCCCCTCAACTGTGTCAAAGTGGTGGGTGGAGGCCAATCCAATATTGCTTGGATCTTCTCTTGATCAACTTGTACTCCTTGGGCACTAATGACATGTCCCAAGCTACGTTGCACGGATACCTGAAACCCCCCGAATCCTGCAGGATATGTCTCGGATCCGGATACGCACCGGATACAATACGTATCCGCCACGTATCCGGGCGTATCCCGTACGGATCCGGGGCGTATCCGGCGTCAAAAACGTTTTTTTAAGTTCTATTTCATTTTTTTATATGCAGACAGAAGTGCAGTAGTGGTTAGACATCTGTAGCACATTTGACCTCTCAGATCATTGTTAAAAACTATCGCATGATATAATCTCGCAACTTACAGTACTAACACGATGTCAATTGTTCTCTCCTTATTTCTTCTTGTCTCATAGCACTCGATATATATTTCAACCATCATCACTTCATACACGCTTCTGCCAGAATACAATGAATCCGTTAAATGTTACTATCCAGCAAGTACCTCCTAGGACTCCGATCATTCTTTTAAGAGCATACCGTTACCAAAAAGGGAGCATTTTATCTAAAATCTTAAGTATATTGTTTGTTTTGAAAATTTAAATTTGAACATGGATCTAGTTACTAGTATATTTTTAAAATTTCAAGTTTTGTTCGTATTCATGTTAACATGATATTCGTATATCATATGTATGGCAGCCACATGATCAATAAAAATGCAAAGTCTTAAGTATATTGAATGTTTTGAACATTGATTCAAGTTTTATATTACTATTTCAGTTTTTTATGGACTAAAAAATGAGTAAAATGAGTAGATGTACATATATATGGATGTATCCAAGACGTATCGTATCCAACGGTTTTTTAAAATTGACGTATCCACGTATCGTATCCGCATCCAAACGGATACTCGTATCCGTATCCCGCAACGTAGGTCCCAAGTATAAAATTTCAGTCATTCCAAACTCACACTTGGATTCTTTTGCAAAAAGAGCTTTTGTTCCAAAGTTTCCAGCACTATATCCAAGTGTTTTAGGTGCTTTTCCGTAGTCTTACTGTACACCAAAATGTCATAAAAAATACTAGAACAAATTTTCTCAAGTGTTCACTAAAACAATGGTTCATGCATGAATGGAAAGTAGCTGGAGCATTGGTTAAACCAAAAGGCATTACCCTGAATTCAAAATACCCAAACTGACATCGAAAAACTGTTTTGTGCACATCTTCATCTCTTACCTTGATTTGGTGATAGCTGGATCTCAAATCAATTTTGGAAAAATACACCGCTCCATGTAATTCATTTATCAATTCATCGATCCTGGGTATTGGGTACCTATTTTTGATAGTCTTTTTATTCAAAGCATGGTAATCAATGCACATCCTCATTGTCCCATCCTTCTTCACCAAAACAATAAAAGAAGCAAAAGGGCTAGAACTAGGCCGGATATGCCCCATCTTCAATAGCTCTTTGATTGTCTTCTCAATCTCCTCTTTGTAAGCTCTAGGATGGCGGTAAGGAGTAATCATAACAGGTTTAGAACCTGTTTCCAACTCTATGATGTGTTGGAATCCTCTATCCGGTGGCAATCCTGATGGTAAATCACTAAATATTGTACCATGCTTGTCCAAAATAGATTGTATATCCACATGATAAGATCTATCATTAGTACTAGAAGTGGAAATACTCACCAAACAATGGGCTGCCCAAGCTACTTGTCCTTATAGAAAAGGGCTCTCCATCCGCTTTGTTGTGATAGGCTTAGGTGCTCCATTGGCCATACCATGAAGTACAACCTCTTCTCCATTGGTTTTGAATTTTAGCTCCATAGTTTGGTAATTCTGTGTGAATTCTCCAAGTGAATGCAACCATTGCACTCCCAAAACCACATTGGTTTCTCCTATGCCTACCACATAGAAATCATCACAAACCTTGTGCTTACCAAGAGTAATCTCCAATCCCTTCACCCTCTTAGTGCATGGAATAGTAAAGCTATCGGCTATAGAACGTTAAAACCTTGGAAATCCTTTGTTTTCAATCCTCTTTGGGCTACCAAACCTTCATCAATAAAGTTGTGAGTTGCCCCACTATCAATCAAAATAGTTACCTTATGCCCATGAAGTACTCCACGAACTCGAAAGGATGATACTTGGGAGCACCTGAAAGTGTAGCAAGAGTACCATTGGAGTCTTTTCTTCTCCTTTATTTTCAGCTATCGGTTCTTCCTCTTCTTTTTCCACTTCTAGTTCCTCTTCTTCCGCCTCATCATCTGATATCACCTCTATATAGTGCACTTGTCCTTTGGGAAGACATCTATGACTCGGTCCCCAAGGATCTTTGCAAGTGAAACACAATTTCTTCCTCCCGAGTTCATTTCTTGTTTCTATCTCCTCTTTTGTTGAAAACCACCCTGCTGAAATGGCTTTTTCTGTTGCCCATAAGGTGTTGGTTTTGGCTGTGTTGTAGGCTGTCCTATAGGCTGATATCTCCCTTTTGGGGCTGAAGTCTCCAAATCCAAAGCCTTTTTGATGGCTTCTTGAAGAGAGGTAGGGCTGAAAGCTTTCACTAAACCCCTAAGAGATTCAATTAAACCTTCCATGAACAAAACAACCAATCTCCTCTTTGTCACATCAAGTACCATCACAAAAAGCTTATGAAATTCAGCTACATAGTCACTTACTGAATGTAGTTGTTTGAGTTGAGCTAATTCCCGAAAATGAATTTTGAATCAACTCTGTCAAATCTCTCTATCAACTTGTCATTGAACACAACATAAGAATCAATATGTCTCTGCCCTTGAGTAATTAGCCCATGGTACCACCACTCATGTGCTATACCTTCCAGATGAAGGGTTGCAAATTTGATGGCTTCCTCCTCCATCATTGGCCTGAGTGATAAGAAGGTATCCAACTTTTGTATCCATGCACGAGTTGTACTCTTACCAGAGCCATCAAAAGTAGGGAGTGAAAACTTCCCTAATGCCTGCCATAAGTCTCTAATTAGTTTGTGGCCTAGGTTCAACTCTTGGTCCACTCCTACTTTTCTTCAAATTTATAAAATTTGTGAGAGATATAACTTCCTAATTTCTCCTAGAAGAACCCTATATTCCTCATAGTTGGCAGCAATATCTTTCTCGGTGTCTCCAGATTTTACCCTGAAATCTGAGACTACCCCATGTTTAAAAAAATTCGTTCTTTTAAAATAACGGGTTTTTTTGTGTTTTTATTGCCAGAAGATGTCTGTATTATGTTAATATATTCCCAGTGAATCATATGAGCCAATTTCGACAAATACCCAGATGTCGAAACTCATTTTATCCCTCCGCCAAGTTTTGTCTGCGGGAAATTTTTATTTAATTATTTATTAAATAAATAATGCTCCGTTTGAAGTAAATTGTGCTCCGGTTGAATCCTGTTGAAGTTTTGCATGTCAATATTCACACATATCAATAGGGTTTTCACCAGGAATGAATTCAGGGCACTGTTTGCAACTTCTAGCAACGTTTTTCATTTTTTAAAATTATTTCTTTTGCGTTTTTTCGTGGTTTTCTCTGCAGTTTCTCGTGAAATTCCCCTAGGTCTGTTTCTTTGTCCAAGTATAGTCGTTTAATTGCTCAAACATCGGAGATCATCTACCGTCAGAAGCACTGTAAGGAATCACCTCAAAATGCAAACTTCTGACCAAAATAGATGAAGTCATGCACAAAAAGCTTCTCCCAGGCAAGTCGCGTTTTTTTGGAAATAATGAGTGTAAGCTGCAATGGGATTTTTGGTAGCGGCAGGTAGACATGAATTTCTTAAGCGCCTTGCAGGATACTTTTTTCCCATGAAATTAAAGTCACTTAAGCTACGATGGGAAAATTAGAGGCGGCAGGCAAGCGGGAATTTCTTACTTGCCTTGCAGGGTACTTTTTCCCATGAAGTCAAAGTCACTTAAGTTGCGATGGGAAAATTAAAAGGGCAGACAAGTGGGAATTTCTTACCGCCTGCGCAGGTACTTTTTCCCATGAATTCAAAGTCACCTAAACTACAATGGGAATATTATAGGTGGCAGGTAGGCGAGAATTTCTTACTTGCCTTGCAGGGTAAAAATTCTCATGATGAAAGTCAAATCACTTAAGTGGAAGAGGGGATTTTTGGAGCTGCAGTGCAGGGTGGAAATTCCCATCAAGTTGACTTCTTATTTTTAGCAACTACCCTTGCCAAAAAGTGCGACCCACCTTGGGTGAATAACAATGCATTTAATAATATTTATTAATGGTTTATTCACCCAATTTTGGCGCCATAAATAGAAGGAAAGTCAATGCAAGTGGAAGAGCTAAAGAGAAGTCAAGGATGCATGCTAAAAATAAATAAAATAATTTATTTAAAAGCAACCAGCAACATGCATAATTGGGCACCCAATTTGGGTGAATAAACATGATTGTTTATTAATTAAATTGCCAGAAATAGGAAGGGCAATTATTAAAAATAGTATGCTGAGGATTATATAAGCATGGGCTGCCATAATAAAGAAGCAATTAATTCTTTTTGATGAGGATTGCAGCCCAGACAGGTTTTGGCACCAAAAGAAGGAGGATTTTGCATTAAAGTTTATTTTCCACTGCCGGGAAGCTTCCAGTTTTGGCACCTAGGGTTGGAATAGCCTAATTTTGGTCATTCTGAGCATCTGCATGTTGGTATATGTGCCCGGGGAATTAAATAATATTTTTGCTTGCTTTGCATGCAAGCAAAACCTCAAATTTTAGGGCAGCAGGCTTTATATGCAGATTTTGGTGATAAAAATCAAGTATTCATGCCATGGACTCCATCTTTGTCTGAATAAATTGCAGGTATTCATCACAGGTGCTCAAATCAATGTCAGGTACATTGAATATATCTTCCAAATTAGAAGAAATTGTCAGATCTGCACAAATTGATCCAATTGCAAGGGATTCCGGTAGAATTAAAAGAAAAAGAGCTCAGACAAAGATTGTTCCAGCCATGATGAAGCATGATGAAAGAAAAGGATCAACAAAATCATGCATAACTTCCATATTTTCTTGAAGTCAATGATACTGAGACATAGGCCTCGATTTTATCACTGATTTAATTGTGAGATCCAGATCTCATAATTGCAAAGGCTTCCGGCAAAAATTTAACCTCTTGTTTCTAACACAGCCCATGTAGAAGTCAATGCGTGGAAAATTCTTTCTAGGATCTTGTGCATGTGCTCCCAATCTTCCAGTTGAAGCCTTCATTGAATTTACTGGTGCATGTACTGAAGAAGAATTGCAAAAGCTTCAAGGATAGAAGGGAAGACAGGTTAAAGGCAATACCCGCAAGCAAATCACAGTCATGCATAGCTTCTAGATCCAGTTTGGTGAGAATCAAAGGCAAAAGAGTCAACCACATGCAGAATATGGAAGAACAAGACTGGGAGGGTTGCAACTTTCTTCTTATTTCTTTTCCTCTTTCTTTTATTTTCTCCGACAAAGTAATTGAGCAATCAATTAAATTATAAAACTTAAGTGATTGGTTTAAAAGCCGTTACTTGAAGAAGTCAATTACTTGGAAATAGGTGGCAGACATGCAAAATAGAAGGTTCTATTTTTCAGTTATAAATCATGCATGTCATGCAAAGAGGAATTCTAGGAGGAAGATTGCTAGTTGTTTCCCTTTTCATAGCTTCGCATGTAGGAATTCATTTAAAGCTTCTTATTTGTAATTGCCCTTTATACACTATAAATAGAGGAAGAGCCTACGGGTTAAATGATCGAGAATTTGTAATCAGCATTTTTGTGTTTCAGACTTTGAGCTAAAACCCTTTATAGCTTTCTGAAAGTTGAGGAATAGAGAGGAGGCAGATTTCTAGAGAACTTTGTGTCAATGGTGTATTTGTTTCTTATTTCTTTTTAGATCTTTGCATAAACTTTGTGTTATCTTAGATCTGGATCTGAAACTTTCCTTTGCTTTAAATTCTCGTATTTCAAGATCTATTTGTTTCGTCTATGTGCATGTAACCAACTCTGTCAACTATTGGTTAGGTTGCACATCTCCTTTCCTTTCTTCTCGTATTTAATTATTTCCTTTCTCTTACTGATTTGCTTACTTGCTACAAAAGCTGTCTAGCTATGGTTCATGAGCTATATAGTTAAAATAATACCAACAAATAGATATTAGGACAATCTTATACAGGAGCCTCACCGGTAAATGAGGGAGATTTATCTTATGACTACCTAGGTTTTCAGCTGTGCAAAAAATTTAGCCAACACTTTCGCTATAGATGGCTGAATTTCCACCTCTGGAATTGCATCCTCTCTACGAAGGAAGTCAGGTTGGAAGGGCCTAGCAATAGAGCCGATGGCTGTCTTCTGAGTGTGCTGGTTATTGTTCACCCTTGAAGAACTTCCCTCACCATTTGGAGCTCTTTGCACATTTGTGTTTTGCATGGTGTGGACTAATTGAGCCATCATATTTACTAAACATTCCCTGTCCTTGCACAAGCTTTCGAAATGTACATCTTCTGGGTCTCTATTACCCATAACTTTTGTGTTTTTCCCAGCAACAACCACTTTGGATCTTGCTGCCTCAATCCTTCCTTTGGCTGTAAACCCTTCTTTCTCTCCCTTTGGTGATACCGACTTCTTTGTTACTACCTTACACGAAGTTTAATGCTGCAAATTTTTGTTTCCCATAGGTAGCAAGGAACAAAACTCTATTACCATTGTAATATCGTTGAGAAATAATTTTAAATAATTTTGGATATTTGTACAAACCCTAGGTTAGCAGTATAAAATTTTATGTTTTATGACAGCAACAATAATCTAATTTTTATTAAAAATCAACAAACCCCTTGGCATTCATGATGTTGTAATTGGAGCCAACTTAAATTGTATGAGCTGTCACATTTGGAGGATGATGTTGTGGTCTCTCATCCTAAGGATGACATTCCATATTTCCAATCTCCATTAGATGAAAATACTGTTCTTGATGTCCACACACACTTCTAGGCACTCCCCTACCACTTAGTTGCTGATGATATTCTCTCACTCAAGCTTAGTGGATGTCCTAACCAACATTTTAGCAGTAATTGGGGACAATTTTCTCTTAGCAGGAGAAAATGATGAAACCGTTTCATGGGCTATTTTATTTGTCCCATGAGCTGTTATATTTTATTGAATATCCAATGCTTATCTTATTCTTTGTACACTTTCTTCTTTTGCATGTGTCTATTATCTCTAGAAGATTCCCTTTTCTTTTGTTTCCTTTAGAAGCTTCATTTTGTCTAGAAGCTTCCTAGTATTCTGTAATACATAATACAATAGTGTATAGCACATGTACAGTTGTGGCAATCTCTTTTGTTCTCTCTTTATTGTTGCAATTGTGCTCATATCGTTACTGCAAATCATCTTCTACATCATTACCTCGGTTTCAATTTTTCATTGGTTTCATGGTATTCTTTTCTTCCAATATATAGCACTTAAGGGAAATATTCAGTATATAGCATTCTTTTCCTCCAATATATAGCACTTAAGGGGTATATTTGGGTTGCGACAGAGGAGTTTTGTTAGGGATTAAATTAAAAAGATAGTTTTTAATAGTCATTGAGAACATTCCAATCTGAAGTAAACTAGGTTACATTATATCAGAAATGCGACAGCTCTGTTTCCTTTCAAGGATTATGATTCTTGACGAATTATTTCCTGGTGAAAAAGTTTAACTAATACATACTCATTTGGTTTGGCCCTTTGCTTGTCCTGATAACCGTTCTATTGTAGGTTGCACCGCCTCTTCAAAATTACCATCAATAAGTAGACTTGGTAGAATCCTACATCAATAATGTTGTGGGCATGCTGTTGTTTGTTGAATTTTGTCGGTGCATAAAGTTTTCTTGACGTAAAAGATTCATATAATGTGTGCACGTGTTGGGTGAATCCCATGGCTTTTCTTTTCTTGGAAGTCAGTTTTCTTATAGCTGTTCTAATACTGAAGCTTGAATATATTTGGTGGACAGTTATTCAGGAGAATGCTAAATCTGTTGAAAGAGGGGCTTCAGTATTACTATTAATAATATGCATTTTCTTTTTATGATGTGACAACTAATTGCAGGAACTCTTAATATCTTCACATTGTCTTCCCACATGCAATTGTTTTCATGGTTATGTCAGAGTTTTGTTGTCAAGCATTGTGTACTTATCTGAGGCATTTATTGTGTCATGTTTATCCAGGTTGCAATGAAAATTATCGAGGGATACATTCTTTTAGGTGGATCAGATTTTTTGCATCTGCATGCCTCTGGTGTAGCCAAAATATTTGAAAGTATTGTTGGAAATGTGAACCAAAAGGGACTGCTATCCACTTTACCCATCATAGAAATACTTGTTCAGGTTGGTCTGTTTGTTTCTGGGACATTTGGTTCATTAATTGAATTTGTTTTAAAAATGGGGTGATTGTAGTGTACTTAGTAGACCAGAATTTTGATGATTTTGTAAACAGAGAATTAAGGGATTAAAGGAATGTGTTGCATGTCTAATACATCATATAAAAGACTTGTTCCCTTATGTCCATAAAGAATAATCAAAGTTAACTTGTAATTTTATTAAAATGAACTTAATGTGTGACTTCTGATGACTTTTTAAATATTTATTTAATGTTCGTCTTATTGTAAAGATTGACTTGTAGCACTTGAGTTGATGACATGTGGCATCCTTGGGAATTGTAATAGAGTGAAGGATTTTGAGCTAAACCGGTTTGTAATTACGAAATAGGGTTTACCCATGCAAGATGTTATTTAAAGGGATCAAATATGTCAAAAAGGTATATCGTTGAATGGCATGGATAATTTATTAGTCTTGGTTATTGTGGATTATTAGGTATTCCATTCCCCATTCAAATCTGGTGCCTCTCTTCGTCATATGTACCTCTCTCCTTTCAATTTTAGCATCATAATATGGTTAGGTTCTTTATTTGATGCAACACTAAATTTCTACATTGGGTTAGATCTTTTGTTTTGCTGGCAGTGAGGTGATATCATGTGTGAGAACCTCTACGAATTTGACAATGCATTATGGAGTCTTCGTGCTATTGTTGATCCGAATTATTTTTGGAATTCGGTGGACAACACATTAATGGTGGCATTTAATGTGTTATGGCAATACATTCATAATAAAATAGCTGAAATTGTAGAAGCAATGAACTGTATCATGGAAATAAAACTGTAATTGTAAAAGTAAAATAACTTTATTAAATATGTATACAAAGTGGGCAAACTCTATAGGAGAGATGTATGCCAAATCTCTTTGCAATCAAGAATGGATGCGGAATGGGCAAACTCTGTAGGAGAGATGTATGCCTTGCAATTCTCTACAAATGAAGATGTATACAAATGGGAAAACTCTATATATGAGAGATGTATGCCTCCAAACTTGCAAACCTACAACCTGCAACTTATGTCTACAAAAAAATTTAACTTTCAAACTTGTGTCTTCATTCAAAACCATCTTATTTATAGTGAAATAATGTGGAAGATGAAAGGTTGTAGGAATAGTAAATGAAGGGTTCCAAATGGAAGCCGAAAGGTCATCAAATGAAGGGTTCCAAATAGAAGCCAAAAGGTCATCAAATGAAGGGTTCCAAATAGAAGCAAAAGGTCATCAAATGAAGGGTTCCAAATGGAAGCCGAAAGGTCATCCTTCATGGAGATGACATCCATCCATGTTTGGGGTGAATTTGAATGGGCAAAAGAGGACAAAATCTGAATATTATATTATTATTTTTAAATGCTCCTTGTCGGGGTCATATCTCCTAGCCCATTGACCCGATTGGTGAACCGCAGATCCGTTGGAAAGATAACATAGTGAACTTGAAAATAAAATCTATGAAAATAGACCATGCTATCATCATATTGTCTAAATCCCATAAATGCTTTGAAGACCCTTACAAAATGCAAAATACCAAAGCTGTCAAAACTTGCTAAAAATAGATTTTATGACTTTCTAAAAATAGAATTTTTATAAATTCTTCTCTAAATGCCAACATGGGTTAGTCTTACTCTGATAGCTCATCTGGATCAATTGTTCTGCAACAGTTCTCTTACATCATCGTAGTGTATCTAGTTTGGTAAGAGACATTTAGGGCATCATTTTATTGATCACAGATTCACATGCATAAGAAATTTGGGACCGTTTTTCAAGACTGTGGTCTGTTGGCCATTTATCTTGGGAGGAGCTTTCATGTGGATATTTTCTTGCAAAAATCCATTGTGGGATGCCCAAGATATTATCTTTGGAAGATTTGCACCACCAAAAACTTACATTAGTTTCTGCCAGCAAAGTGAAGTCGTATTCAAAAAATTGCTTTTGTGCGCTGATCTCCTCTAAAAGACAGTTCCAACAAATAAATACTTGAGATTGCAGGCGTCCACTGTCCTCAAATATTTATTTCAGTAATTCCAACTAAATGTGGTCCAAAAGATCAATAAATCAAAAATCTGTTATCATAATTCTCTCCAAAATCTATTTACATGAAGTATCTATTTACTGGATTTTGTCATTGGATTGCAAAGATGGCGACTTTGGAAGGTTTAGTGCATCAAAATTCTATTGCCAATTGGAGGAAATCCATTGTGTTTTTTTAAGATCCATTTGCACCCTGGTTTGGAGTTTTTTCAATGAGTACTTGTTTGTGAAAATTAGAAATCTGACAAAAATAGTTGAGCATTTGGAGTTGTGTGATTTGGAAAATTGCAAGGTTTTAAAACTAGTTTTTTCTACAGATGGAACAGTAATTATGCAAACAATAGAGTAAAGTTGCATTGCTTTCCACACAATAATAGTGAATTAAAATAGAATAGAATAAATTTGAAATTATAGGTGAACACAGAATATTGAAAGAATGAATTACTTTAATAAGAAAGCAAAACCACTCAAAGGTGGGGTAACCTTTAGATACAAATGAACCAATGAAAGGAATCCCATGAGTGAGTGATCATTTTCGAATGAAGACCTATATCCTATTAATAGGCACAAGTAATTTACGGAACCGTAAAGGCCCTAATTTGGCTGACATACTAGGAGAAAAAGTAATAAACTCACAAAAGGCCACTCGAGGATTGTTATTTTTGTTGGCTACTCCATAACCCATTTGTATGTATTGACACATGGAGGATTAGGGCCTTGATATGTCCTCTGCCTTTGAAAAGCATCACCCTAAATGCTTGTTTGTTGTGGATGTTTCTGCTATACCATCTTCATTTGTCAGATTGTTATTTTTGTTGGCTACTCCATAACCCATTTGTATGTATTGACACATGGAGGATTAGGGCCTTGATATGTCCTCTGCCTTTGAAAAGCATCACCCTAAATGCTTGTTTGTTGTGGATGTTTCTGCTATACCATCTTCATTTGTCAGATTATGTCATTTGGTAAGGCATTCAGTAATTTCCTGTTGCGCAACTGATTTACCCTTCCATCTATCACTACTTAATGTTCCGCAATAATTTTGTCTAACTTGAACTCTGTAAGCTCTGTCAGTACTGGAACTTGAATATGTATAACCTTCTTTAGACATTTAACATGGAAGACTTGATGGGCATGAGATGAGGGTGTCAGCTACAACTTGCTTATCCATGATAGATCAATAGACATCAGAAACCAGTGTGGGGACAATTTATTACCTAGTCATCCAGTTTTATACAAACGTGACAAAGTCAGCAACAATGTGGCAAGATCTTGAAGATGCGGGAAATAACATGAGAGAGGTTAGGATGATATTAACAATATGGACTGTCTGTCTTGATTCAAGAAAACTTCACTTCAGCATTATTGCGGGCTGTGCGGACGTCTGGTCTGTGGGGACATTTAGATGACAACAGGGATTCCCTACAGGCCACCAGGGTGTTTCCTTGAAGGGGCACAAAGAGAACAAGGAGTCAAATTGACACCCAGTAGACGAGAAGGTTCCATCTTTAACAGTTTTCTGAAAACTAAAATTTAAAATCACAAGAAACCTTTTGGAACAACAAAATTATGATAGACAAGAATAAAACTCTGGAATGATAAGATTATCAAGCCCAAACTAGAGCATCTCACCTACCCACATAAGACAACCAGCCTCTAAAAGAAAATCATGATTTCAAAACTAAGAACCAACTCGCATGAACTACTCATTGAAATTGATAGATGAAACTCCCAAAAACAACTGGGGAACAAAGAATATGCAAGTTGTATTAGCTTAAATGAAGTAAAATATGAAACATACTAAACATAGCTGGGGAATTTATTTTTGAAGGTAAAAACTCATAGAAATAATCTTCTGAACAAATAAACACATTTAATATATTGTATGGACCATTTTGACCTACAGGGCATTAACAGTTATTTTATTTTATCTAATTGCCTACTGGTCTATAACTTTGTGTTGCTCTTCTAGTTTTCTGTTTTACTGGTAACTTTCACCCTGTCAATGATGTTATTGAATCTTGTACATGAACTCTATCAGAAGTATTTTTACAATATGTAGATTGTTTAAGAAAGGAAAAAGGTTCCTAATGCAATAATGAATGAACTTCCAAACAAAATGCATCAACTGTTATTGATTCTTTTCTCTATAAGGCTAAGATTCTACAGTTTAGAAGAAGCTTATAAAGGGGTGCATTTTTTTGTTGTACCTCTTCTTTTCACCACTTAGACAGTTGCAAAGATGATCTTGTTTCCCTGCCTTTTAAATTTCTATTTGGATTATTCTTTGTTTACAGTGTTTTCCTAGGGATGCACCTCCTTTGCTAGGTGGAGTACTGCAGGTACATTATTTTCCAACTGATAGTTCTAGTTTAGTTTTGTATAATTTTAGTTATAATGCTACTATTCTCAATCTGTTCTTTACTAGATTCCTATCTAAGTGATTTTTGTTTTCATGTTTGTCCTTTTTGGTAGAAATTTGTAGTATACTTTCTTAGTGGAGGAGATGAGTCTGATCCATCGGCAACATCAATAAAGGCATCTGCAGGGGCAATTTTAGCAAGGGTGCTTGTGCAAAACAGTAACTATTTCGCACACTTGATTACAGAGTCTTCCTTTCAGTGATGCTTCAACAAGCAGGGATTAATTTGGATCAAAATCTCCTCCTTTGTCTGATTGATGCTTGGCTTGATAAGGTATTTACATATTGAGGACATTATGTCTAACCTTTACCCTTGAATCTTCAAATTGCTATGTACTGATTATGATGTCTGTTTTATATTGAAAACCAGTTTTTATAATGGTGCTCTAACCACATGGGTTGGGTCTTTCCTTTACTTTCTGTAATGCCCTTTTCTCCAAATTCAAAGGCATAATTGGATTTCCAGGCTATTTCTTCTTCATGAACCAAAGTAAAGTATGCGAGGAGAAGACATCTAAATATGTCTTTATTATATAATAATTTTATGTATGCTATATTGAAATTCATGGGGTCGGCCAAGGCATAATTAAAAGACTATTAAAGGGGTCGGCCATGCCTTGGAATTGGCGCCAAGCTTGGGGAAGTATAAATAGGGGTTAAGGGGCAGCATTTGGGGATATCGACTTTCATTTGTAAAATCAGATTTTGAGAGTGAACTCTCATTTCTCTCCACTTGGGACGAAACCCCCTTGTGAGGTCCATGTGAAGGACGAAAACCCTTCATATTGACTTAAAACTATTTGTATTTGCAGATTATTATTAAGTTGAAGATCAATTTGTGCACATTCTGATTTTATCAATTAATTTCTACCAGTTCGACTTGCATATGCATGAAATCTGAATTATTGGGTGAAAATAACATCATTACGAATTGTCAAATCAAGTCGCCATATTCTAAAAGGCCTAAATTTGCATTTGCATGGATTTCTATGCACATTTGATGGTCAAATTGAACTAATCATAATTACCGGGATGGCAAAAAAATTCCGGGATGGCGGGACGCAGGACGGAGTTTCCGGGATGGCAAAAAATTTCCAAAATTCCAGGACAGCAAGGGGACGGCTATTAAAATAATATATAAAATTATAAATATTAAAAATATATAGATAAATTTTAAATTTTTATGAATAACAATTCATATTTATATATCAGTCCACCATGTGCATACAGTCCACATTCAGACGTCCATATTAAAAACTCGCAGCATACATATAGCTATACTAATGTTATATGTTCATATAGCTTTTAATATTAATATGTATGCTACTGGTTTTCATAGCATGTTGTTACAGTCCATGTGCATTTGTGCTCGAAAATTTCTGTATATGTCTTTGTAATACAATACAGTCGGGTTATGCTTAATGGGTAAACATTTATAAAGGGAAAAAACAATAAACAAATTAATTTAAAAAAAAAATTATTTAAAAAAAAAACCCAAAAGTCCCCGAAACGTTTCGGGGACTTCCAGCCGTCCCCACGTCCCCGAAACATCCTCTATTCTTTCTAAACTCCGAATATAATATTGAAATCATCCGGGATATTTTATTAGACAAGGGAGATTACAATATATAGAAGATTGATCTCCTTAATACAAGGAGTCAACTTCAATCTCAAACAATTCCCTAGAATATCTCATGATCCACTAATCACTCAACATATCTCAACAACTCTTATCTACGTGAGTTACAACTCACTTACATTATTTACTCACACAATATATAATATATATTTGCACACACACAAATATATAAATATCTAATGTTCACAATAACAAGCTAATTCCTAACAGATTTGGGCATAAGAGATATCCAAATCGATAAATAATCATTCCTAAGTATTCGTTGATGATTATAGAAGACTTGTGGTACATTTTTCGAAGGTTTTTGGTTCGCTGTAATTAAATTACAGTCTGTTGCTATAAAATTCCAGAATTCTGTAATTTTCATATAAACCCTCAAAAAGGGTCATTACACTTTTAATGCCTTTGTTTTTCTTCCTTTGTTTAGTTGGTCGTTGTTCCTAAGGTCCTTTTATCGTAGCAATTTCTATTGTAATTGGATGTATTCTCAAGTCCCATTTTCCTACTTTTGGTTATCTATGGACATCAATATAATTTCTTTCTTTCTTTTTATGTAAACTTATGCCTTTTAAGTTTCCACTACTGAATACTTAAAAGGATGGTTGTTGTTAGCGTGTAGTTAGTGTATGTGGGCTAAGATGGTCAATATGATTATCCTCTTTCTCTTCTCAACAATATAGATTAGGATATAAGTAGAAGACCATTCTAGGGCCAACACACAAGCCAAATATAAAATACTGAGTGGTGTAATAATTGAGGATCTAGAAGATAGTAATCCACACTCTATCAAAGGCGTAGGGTTCCAAAGCCTATGTCTAGGATAGGGGATGGGATCTTACTAGAATCCTAAGGTTGTAAGAATAAAGATAATAAGCAAGTGCTATAAGATGTCTAAACTAAGGGTTGTAAAGCCATGTGGCGGATAATAGGCAAGGGCTGATAATAGAATAATGCAATAGACAAGAATATGCTACTTTATCCTAGTCTAATACATGATACATCAAACATAATCAATCATACCAACATAAAGGAAAGAGAAGGGTTAGGGATACTTACTTTTGTGAAGACATTGTTGGCGCATTAACCCTAGGGTTAGTAGCACCTCGTGAGAGAGTTGTGGGTAGATCACAAGAGGGATAGGTAGAAAACCTAAATAGACCAAAGTTGGGGACTCCAAAGACTTGGTAGGCCTCACTGTTGTAATTCCTATTCTTGTAACCCAATGCTTTGAAGTAGACCTCCAAGTATAAGCTCCACTAAACCCTAAACCTCTTAAACCTTTAAGGGAAGATTTGCGAGTGAAAGTAGAGCAAACTATGTGATGATTTTCTTAGAGAAATAACAACAATGATGCCCTTATTTGGGGACCCCGACATGAAGTCGTGTCAGCTGAAAAGAGGGCTTTCTAGATGGCATCAATCAAGGTCGACAACGTCGAGCACGGATAGTCCAACATAAAGGTAAAGGGGTAAAGAGCATGGATGCATAACTAATACTTGGAAGCAAGTATGCAGGGGATATGAAGGTGCTAAGGCGAGTGTGAAGGTGATAGTATCGAGGAGGTTGTAAGAGATATTAAAGGTGTAGTGAAGAGGTAGAAAATGATCATAAAGAGGTAGTAAGAAGGTAGAAAAAAAAGATAGGAAGGCATGCTAGGGGAAGCTAGGGCGATGCTACACACAGTTACTCTCTCACCGGATATTGCTAACTAACCCAACCAAGCTCCCAAAGTGATGTTCCTTAAGGCATGCACTCGGGGAGTATAATGCGCCAACAACCCTGCAAAGAGAAATCATTAATATGAGTGAAAAGTAATGTGTATATAGTTTGTGTTTCATATTTTTTGATTCATTTTGAGCTTGATATTCTTGTGCACTCATATCCATCAAAGTTGCAAAAAAAGATGTAAGTTATGGCAAAAAGCAATATTTGCATTGCTACAAGAATTTGTTACACAATTGTTTTGGAATGATTCTTCATACCGTGAACTAGGTTTGATGGCTTAAATCCAAAGTCAATATTTAAGACTTTGATGTTGTTTGTGTGGTTATGGTCCCAATATAAGTATGTTAGGAATTTGAATTTGTGGGATGTTCTTTCATTGATATAAGTCTAGGTGATCGCTATGGGTATGGGTATGGGTATGGATACATGTATGGGGACCAAGTATGACGGTTTGACAATTTTTTTTTTTTTTGGAGCTTGGGTATGACTTAAGGCACGGCCATACAAAAAATATATTAATATTAAGAAACGTCTCTAAAAAGGAAAATTAACTATATAATATGCAGAGTAAACAAAATAAACAAAATAACCTCAAAACATACTGATAATTCAATGCCAAATGTCATGATATACATCGGTTGAACTTAAAAGAAATATATTATGCAAATGTTCCAATGTATACACAAAAATAAGACATATCAGCAGATTCAGTATATTCATAATCATAATGCTCTCCAGTGTATTCAGTAAGAGCATCATTAGAACCATGAAGTGGTTCATTAGAAGCGACAAGGGGTAGCAATGCTGCGCCCACTAGCTCGATCATGTGAAGTACCCCCTCCGGCTCTAGGTCTACCAATGAAAGGTGTCCAATGAATGCTTCAAAGTTGAGAGCTTTGGGTCGACATCCCGAGTTTCCCCTTGCTTGTACCCATCCTGCTTGTGAGGTAAATGTGTTGTTTAAAAAGAGTTTGGGGGTGTCTTTTAGGGTTAGGTTTTATTTTTTTGTTAAGTATTTTTGACTTTTCTTTGACCAAAACTAAATAAAAACATTTTTTACTGTTTTTGCTACGGGGATTGGCAAATTCATCTCAGGTATGTGAAATAGTACTCAGGTGTGTCCAAGTATTTGGGCACATACCCGTGCCGGGTGTGTGCCATACCTGTTTTCCGAGCTTGTACAAGGGTATGTGGCTTCCTAGACATAAGTTGCTGGTTGAGTCTGCAATAATCTGGTAATTTTTCTGAATCTGTTGCCTTTTCTAAAGAAACATCATTTGAGAAGCCCTCGGATCTCGAAGTGTTTGCAGTCTAAGAAACTTTGCATATGTAAAGTCTGTCATGTTTTTCTTTCCTACAATAGCCTTCATTGTGTATATCATAGTAGCCAGATTCGAACTTGGATCGGATGTGGCAAGACCGACACACCAAATTGATGCAGACTTGGGAAAAAAATACTAGACTCAAACTTGATAAGAAACTGAGATACTCGAAATGACGTTGACCTGCGGATGAGGGCTGTTTTATTTATTTTTTCAGGCACTTGAGTCTTATGCTCACACTTGAAGGATTCTGTGTAGAGAGACTCTCAAAGAGTTGAGCCATTTTGACTCATTTTGGGAAACTCACCAATCAGATTTGGGGGCCTAATTTATCACTCTCCGAGTTATACAACTGTTTTCTAGATGTATAGTACCTATTGTTTTCTTGATGTGGCAATTCCCATCAATGCCATTTGTATAGAGTGAAGCATGATCTTCCAATATTTGAACACTTGATGCTTGCTTAACAAATGGAGGCCCAAGGAGATCTCAACACATTGCAATTGATTTTTAATATTGGGTTGAACGATTATATAGCTTTTGATTGTTTGTTAAATGCACATTTATAAATTAGAACACTCGTGAAATGCTTCTTTTAGCCATCGAAAGGGGTTTAAAACTTGAATTATATTGCGGTGGAAAAAGCCTCAGAAAAGACTATATGCGAAACATTATGTATTCTGAAATTATGCACAGTTTGCAGATAATAAATCTGGCAACAATACTTAAAAACAAAATTTCATAAGTATATGGAAAGAAAGAAAGGAATCATATTAATGCCCTCGAATGATCACATTTGGCATTGGGATTCTACATACGACCAGTTTCAAAAGTACTGGGGTAAAAAGGAACATAACGAGTTCAAAAAGTAACCAATCTTTAAACAATGCAAACATAACTAAAGGGATAAACCCGAATTGGGTAAACCCTAGCCTTATGATACAAGTTTAAATATAAATAGCCATGTAAGAGGAAAAGCCCTCAAGGAAACACAGAGCAGATGAAGACAAGGCTGGAAATTAGCGTTGTCACATGTGTATTACAGTTTGGAGTAGAAAAAGAAACCAATGATATGGCAGATACAAGGCTGTTTTTGAGATTTTCAAAGCAATTGTCAAACTCCTTTTAGTGTACCTATCAGAAATGAAAAACATCTGTGCTTCCCTCCTCAGATATACCAATTCATTGATGATCTTCTAGCTTACCTCATTTCATACTTGTTCACTGCTAATGCTGCCTTTGGATAATGCCTTCAACACCACATTATGCAACTAATAAAGATTCTTAAAATAGTTTGTGCATTGATCTTCTTTGGGAACAACAGCTCAAGCATGTTTTGGGACAATGGGAGGAGGTGAAGGAGTTGTGTTGACATTTTTGCTTTTGTACCAATTGAAATACTAGATTCACTTAAATTACTAGGAGCAAAAGAAAGGATAGGAGGAAATCCCTGAGAAGATTGATTTTCTAGCCTCTCATCAACAATATCTTGTCCTCCCTATTGGAAAGATCCTTGTCTCTTTTTTATCGTGCTCATTGTTATTAAATTCTCAACTATCTCCTCCTCCTCATCATATTATTCATCTTCCTTAACCTCATTTCTTTACATTGAATCAGAGAAGGCTTGCTAGTAGCAATAGACTCACCTCAGTATCTGGCCTACTGTCCTGTGCCTTGGTCTCTAACTTGCCCTTCTCCTTGTCAAACCTTGAGCTCTTGATCAAAGATAGCAAAAAAGTCTTTAAAATTTCTCAAAGCTTGATGCTTGACAAGTGGCACCATTGTGCATCTTCAAGAGGTTTCACCCTTGTCCATAGAGTCCCTTGTCTTAATTGATGCGAATGTGAACAATAGTGACAAGTTTCACCATACCACATACTCTCCATTGTTATATATGGCCACGGGTCTTCTTTCTCTGAGTTCCGGTGCATGATGCTACCAAGTGGCGGCATACCACAACTTCGCCTCCCTACATAAGGTAAAGCTCCATGCTGCACGCACCTCATGAACACAAGGCTTTATGTCTTACGGAGATGATGCCTCTTGAGTTTTTTCTTATTCACTGTGATGTTTCTCATTCTTTTTTCATTCCAAGGTGTTCTAGGTGCAATATGTGGCACAAATGTGGGTCTCATTCAACTGTGAATTCAATAGAGGCAGCTGAGATGCAAAAGATATTTAGTAGGTTGCACAATATATACCCTTATTTTGTCATCTGGAAAGAATAAGAAGAGGACAGTAGAACTATTCAATGACAAAGTTGTTGGAAATGATTGGTATAGGGAAGAATAACTTGTTGGTTGGATGATAGAACTTTTCAATGACCAAGTCATTGGAAATGGATGGTATAGGGAAGAATACCTCACTGTTTGTGCTATTAAAGCCCTTCCAATTGTGGGCGAAAGTTGGCTGATCATATGGAGCAAGGTGGCCCACAACATGGAGCAACTGGTATGTGATAGACCGGTGCTCCCCTTCTTGTTCAATTGTCTCACTCATGGTGCTACCAGACCAGAACTTGTGTAGCCGAAAGAAGTATTACTGTGATCCAGAGCCAAATGATTGCATTGTTTTCATTGAGGAATGAGAAGAGTCATGGTCGAACTCTTTCCTTTTCTCTGTTGGAAATATCCTACGTTAGTACATCATAGTCCAATGTTGTATTAGTCATATATTAGACTTAGTATATAGGTTTATTCATAAACATATAATTGTGTGTGTGTACGTTGAGATTTCGCAACAACTAAACTATAGATTAGAATGAGAAAGAGAGAATATGGAGAAATTAGAAATGACTCCTGTTTGTAGGAGCAAATTCATGTATACATATCTCTCTATTGTCTAAATAAATTAATGAAGTATTGGGTGTTATTGTTGGCTGTGTTAAGCTTATATTGAGATTAGTCTGGAGCTTTTTTGAAGAAGTATAATACAAGAGGCCAATTTATTCTGCAATTTTCTCTTTTGGAAAATAGTTGTGATACTTAATTTATTCTTCTTTTTAGCTTGTTCTTGAATGCTGATTTGAGTTAAAACTGTCTCAAATTTTTATGTGCAATCTTAAAGGAATAATTACATAGCTTTGTTTACTGCATATTTCCTTAGTTAATCCCTTTTGTCTGAGTGTTGCTACTTGTTTAGGATAGTTATGGGAATTAAGTTATTTACTTTCCTTGTTTAAACTTAGGTTATTTAGCTAGACTGCATGGAAATGCCCTGGGGGTCCCCATACCAGCCTGGAAACGTACCAGGTACTGGTACAGGATATGGTATGCTGTGGGTATGGCAACCGTGCACCTGGAACGTACCCACATGTCCCTGTGGGTACGTTTCCAGCCGTACCCGTCCAAAAAAACTTGCCAAAGACAGCGTTTCTTTCCTTTTTTGGCAATTCTTTCCTTTTTTGGATTTTTGGTGAAAAAATCACAAGCATAGAAAAAAAATTGCCATTTTTGGAAAGGGTCCGGGAAGATGTAGCAGCAAAAACTTGCATGTGCCATAACTTTCATTCTATGACTCCGTTTTAGGTGCCGTTTTCTCTAAAAGTGTATATTTTCTCGAGCTCTATGCATTGATGGCAATATTTTTCTTATTTTCATAAAATCCATTTTTGCACCTTTTTGGACCAAGCAACTTCTTGCAATCTTCTGAAAGAATCATGAGTTTTGATCGTTTGTAGACAGATTAGTAATTAAAAATACTGGGTAGCTTTCCAAGACTCGGCGAGTATTCTCCCGTGCTTGCACTAATCGTCCCACCTGCCAGCTTGGATCCATATTTTTCCTGCTTAGTTATGATGTTTTGGGAAATATGTCCAGACAATACTATTGTGCTGAGTGGATCAAGGAAGGTCACCATGAACAATCAAAACTCCTTGAATCTTATCACAGTCACTAAGATAAATAACTGTGATAAAGAAATAATAAATTTCAATAAATATGCAATGTATGAGAATTAAATTTCAATAAGTATGCAAATGCTTCTTTTTATATATATATATATATATATATATAACGCACCGTACCCAAGATTTTTAAAAATTTGCTGTATCGGCGTACTGCACCGCACCCGTACCGTATCCGTGCAGTCTAGTTATTTAGTGTTGGTGTAATAATTCATCTCTATCTTGCACTTGTAGTAAATTTGGACTGCCATTTTTTTACAAACTATGATTACTTTTCGTAGCAGAGCTAAAGAGGCCTTGGAAAATAGAAATTTCATATTCATATCTCTAATCAAATCTCTGAGAAAAGAAACTACGAATTTTTATTTGAGCACTTAGGGAAATCATTTAAGCAATTTAATTTCGGCAAGGTAAATTAAATCCAGATTTTATTACAGATTTAGGTAAGTTGTACCAAGTTTATCTTAAGGGAGGATTTCGGATCCCTTACTAATGAATTTCACACTTGTAACAAATTTGGACTTTATCCTATCACATCTTGATGACTTTCTTCTTTGGTATTCAACATTCTCTTCTTCTCGACAATAGGGTCACGATAGGCAATCGTTTTTAATGCCTTGGCAATGGATATAGTAGCCTCTTCGGCGACAACCAAATTTACGTGGGTTGCTCTATGCTTGTAGTAATTGTCATCATTGTCCCTTGGCACTCAAGATCGATACAACAATGATGGGTTTTTTTCGTAAATTAACCCCATTCACTTCACACTTGGCTTTAGATCGTTGTGAGAACTTGCATCATATTCAATACTCATGCTGCCTTGACTTTGTTAGTTCTATCATCGACCCATTTGCATATTTGTGAACCCTCCCCTCCTTGCTTCTTCCCAGATTAGTGCATGTGTCAAAAACAATCGGTGCTCCTTGTTCTTGAAATTTTCTTTCGCATATTGACCCCATTTGCTTCACACTTGGCATTAGATCATCACTGAGAACTGGCATCATATTTAATACTCATGCTGCCTTCACTTTGGTAGTTCTATCATCGACCCATTTGCATATTTGTGAACCCTCTACTTGTTGCTTCTTTCGAGTTTTGTGCATGTGTCGAAAACAATTGGCACTCGTTGTTCTTGAAATTGTAAGGGCAATCATCAATTGCTCCCCCAATCTTTCCATTTATCTCACAAAACTAATTGTTGGGACGATTTGCACTTGTATGCCTCTCTATGCGACAAATGCACTGAACCTTTTTTTTTAATTTTAATTTCCTCCTCCACATCCTTTTGCTGGATGGTTAATTTTTTTGATATTGTTGGGTCTTCACTGCCTTTGTTAGAGTCACTTGATACCCTTGCCCTGAAATTTTATTTTTCCTTCCTCTCCAAGTTCATTTTTCAATCATAGACATCCCTGTAAGTTATCAGCAGAGCTATTTTCTTATCAATGCGATACTTTCGTCGCAGTCGTTTAATGTCCTATCTTTTCTTTCATCCGCGAGCAGAAGAATTCTTTACTTTACAGATCGTCTTTTATTTGTGGCTTATACATATTATCAAATCTTCATTTGGTATTTTGCCATACCTATCCTCCTGCACGTGGTGCATATAACAACATTATTTTTGCAGATATGTAAACGATACAAGAGATGGTGTTGTTGCAAGAATTTTTGCACCAGAATCAGTCCCGTGTTTTCTTTCATCCGTGGGCAGAAAAATTCTTTAACTTACAGTTTGTCTTTTATTTGTGGCTTATACATACCATCAAATCTTCATTTGGTATTTTACCATACTTATCCGCCTGCATGTGGTGCATATAATGTACATAATTTTTATGTAAATGATGCAAGAGTCGGTGTTGTTGCAGGAATTATTGTACCAAATCAATAAATTGTATATATTGAGGAGCTTTTAACTCTTATGCTTACTATTGTATTTCCATTATGCTTGTCTCCTAGTGATGTTGGATTTGACATGACAATTGCTTTTGTGGTGTTAGCCTCGTCTAATTTTGTAGCCGTGCCTAGATTGTCTTCATTTTTTTGGATAGCAATTCTCTCCTCTAGTAGAACAAGGTGGATCATACTTGTTAGAATCCAGACCTTGACATTGTCAATTTTGATTGCCACGCCTCAGTCCCTAGGCTTTGAGAAAGACTCGCAGCTTCCTTGACTAAGTTGTTGAGTGGTGTCATTACTTTTGTCATCCTTTTTCAAATCTTCATTGTCACCCCTGCATTTTTCGACAATTGTCTCACCACGCCACTGTAATTGTTGGGTCTATCTTGGTTGAGGGTTTTCTCTTTGATGTCCAGTCCATTGTTGCTCTTTGTTGGTGTCATGTTGGCACGTGTCACTAGTTGATCTTCCCTCTATGCAAGTAGACAAAAATTTGTAAGCGTCTCTTGCAGTACTAGTTCCTCCATAATCATTACTAAAATTTCTTCTGTCTCCAACAATCTTTATTTTCTTTTCCTTTTCTAATAAACTTTGTTCTGTAAATCATGGTAGTGACAAGCCAAAAATGATGTTAATTATTCATCAAACTCTCAAGATACTCATATGCCAAGTTGTAGACCCCTTTGTAGACATGAACCTCTATATTAGGAATATTGGAAAACATAGTTGTCTGTGGCTAGATCCCAAAGAAGACTAATTTTCTACCAACTCATCCTCTTATCTTGGATTAGCTTCGCCAAGATCAACTTCTCATCTATAATTTTTTTTTCTTTGTTTATGTTTTTCTTCACTTGTTTCTTTTTAATGAAAAGACATCACAAATGGAATACTACCATGCTTATGTTTGTAGGTGACGACAATGGATGATTGCTGAACTAAGGATCAACATGGGCACTATACTCGGAATAGAAACAACTTCAAAATGTAGATAAATATTGCAGCAAAGGATAGAATGCAATAGAAACACAATACATTTTCCAAACAAATCTATGTAAAATATAAGTCATCATAATCATAATTCAACTACTTATTGAGTACTTTCCTGGACAAGTTTTTGTGAGTTTCTACGGAGTTTTACTGAATTGGTTTGTCAAGTCCGAGTATGCGAACTATAATTATAATCATCATAATGCATCATTTTTATTTGCAAACAAAAAGGAGCTGTTTAGAATATAACGATCCACTTGTGGATACATCTAGAATACTATCTACATGCGGGTACGTTTAGATTCATTTGTGGACGAATCTGCGCATATGTGGATCTTCCAAAACATATTCGGGACATTTGTAGATAAGAAAGGCAATATTTGGTTTTATTTGTTTTTACTTTTTCAACATTAAAAATTAAATCATTGGCATTTGGTTGGCAAATCAGTAACATGGTGTGTACTAAAACATTGCTCAAACGCTCAAAGTGTGATTGTGCACTAGTTTTTGTCTTCTTTATAATAGTATTATCAATATCCATTTTCTAGCTTGAGGGTCTCTTTTTGATCCAATAAGATTTAAACTTAAATGATTGTAATGAGTATGCTCAGGGAACTTCTAGGTATTGTCTATTAATAGGTTCTTATTTCTACATATCATTACTGTTTTTCTTGAACCAAATTAGGGAAACCAAATTCCTTGTGTTTTACTTGTCTAATTTTGAATATTAGCTACAGAGTCTTGGAAATGGGACGGGGGGCTGAGGGCCTAGGATTGGGGATGGCAAGGCAAGAGGACGGTGGTACAAATATATATATATATATATATATATATATATATATATATATATATATATATATATAGTACTTGAAAAATTAGCTATAAAAAATGTGTAAGGAAAATAATAAATGAAGTGAAATACTAAACGCATTGCATTGAACAATGAAAATGTCAAATATAAATATATTATTATCTATGTTATAATTATATCAAAATGAGGATTACATTCAAAATTTAAATACAATTGGCGGTGGCCCAATGCCTCTAATCATGCCCAAAGTCTATGCCGAACTCCTCATCACTCAAACTGTTGGACTCCTTGAGGTCATAATCCTCCAAACCATGCCAACCAATCTTTCTTGTGCCGCATCATCATCAACTTGTGTTGGCTTCTCTAGTTCTACATTCCATTGGGTTGTTGGACTTCCCTTTACGTAGGCATGTTGCGGTCGATGCGAGTCAAGATGCTATGCAAAACTACAAGCTTAACCGCCATCCTAGAGGTAAGCATGTTCCTCTTACTAGATTAGATGAAACTATAAAAATATCACATAATCATTGATTTCAGATTTAGCCATTTAGGAATGAACATTTAATGATTTAAAAATTTAAAATAAAAATGCAAATCCCAAAAGATGAAGGGCCATGGCTTACCTTGAAGGCTTGAGGGCTTGATGAATGTGTTGAAACTTGAACGATTGATCGATGAAGACTTGGCACTTGCTCTCCCTCTTGCTAATGCTTTTACTCTTGCAGCCTTGCTTGCTCTCACTCTTGCCATGCAATTGTTGCCACAAGAAGGCTCATGCAATTCTTTCAATCTTTGATAGTGATTTGGAGTGAGGGTGTGAGGTTTATTTATAATTTTTTCGGTGCTTGGGGTGTGGGTGGGGCCATAAACTACTAGGGTTAGGGTTAGGGGCACAAACATCAAGAAAAATGATTGATTTTTAAAAACAAAAATTAAATTTTTGCAAGTGTTTAACACAGGGGATGGACGAGCATTTTTGGTATAGTCAAGAGACTTTAGAAAGTCTCGGGGATGTCCCGAAGTCCCCCAAGTGTCTCTAATAGGAGGAGACACCTCGAAACATCCTCTCTTTGAGGGAGACGCCTTGGGAACATCTGTTGTTTGGTGGTCGCGGTGGGGGTACGATAGAGGGACATTTCCTTGGAGTCCCCTGCATCTTAGGTATGCCCCTGCCGCTAGAAATGACATTTTTCTGGGGATGCATTCTCGTGGAACACTTGTGTTGAATAGACAATTTACTAGTTATATTGATTTTTTAATTTTACATTGGTCTATATCAATAGGTTGGCTTTTAAAACATTGTTGGTTCTTTACCACCAAGTTGCTTCTAAATGTTTTGTCCATGATGTTCACGTATTAAAATACCTCCTTAGTTTCTAATAGAGATTATTTTTTGCCAAGGGGTTGAACTCAATTCGTTAAAACATTAGGTTCTCACTGTGGAGACCCAAGTTCAAATTCCCAAGGCGACATCTAATGTGGAATTATAAGTTGTGACTCTTTGTCTTCCATTGTTGGCTTGTAGTGTTGTTGCTTGAAAGGAGCTATGCATTAGTCTCATTAGATGCTTGTATGAGCCTTATTTGTAAAATATCCTCAATATAAAAAAAATCGGCATTGTCTGTCATTGCCCTTTATCTAGGACATATAATACATTACAAATACCTAAAGTGCTTCCACTATATATATGAAATTGTACAAAGGTTGTCAACCATGCTTGTAGTATGTTATAAGCATAGTTCGCATACTTGTACTTGGTGAATACTTTGTAGGCCCAAACTTTTTGACTCGACAAGACTTGGCGAATACACGGGAATACTCGACAACTTAAAATACACAAATTTCTTTAAAAAACATAAATTTTAAGCAACATATAGCTACAAAATGTATCAAATGAGTACAGTCCAAAAACTCGGCAAAAACTAGGCAAAACTCGGTGAGTCCTTTTTGGCAAGTTTTCCCTGCCAGTACTTGTCTGTATTTTTCTTTGGCGAGTACTCGCCAACTTGGCCATACTACGAGTCTTCCAACCATGGTTATAAGTACTACAACCACCACCACCTTGAAATGACTTTATTGATATATTCGATTGACATCATAGAAATTATCAGTATTGTTTGTGGTTGTTTTGTTTTGTATATGCATACTATGGTGGATAATTCTTATTTATTAGTCTAGAATTTATGTATATATATTTTATTTTATACACATGGCTGTTTCCAATCCGTATCCGGGGCAAAAAAATTCCCGCACTAGTGATTCTTTTTCTTTGTATCTCCACATGTATCCAAAACATATTGGCAACTTAGATAAGAAGGAAATAATGTCTTCATTGATATGTAAAAACATGATGTGCATGGTCTCAATGCAAGCCTGATTCACATGACTTGGAAATGGACATGGTGAAGATCCCCAATCATCTTGTGAAAATGTGTCCAAATAGGAAGAGAAGAGGAAGGTGTGATGATTGACCTCAACTATCATAACATCAACCACCCACATAGCACGACATTAAATTAACTCAATTCAGAAGTACATCGTATCAATAATGTAATGGCATTCTTTTGTTCATGCTTTTGTACACCAAAGAACAAAATGTGTTCTTCCCATAGAAAAGAGGGAACTGTACGCTAAAGGACAAATTGGCATACACACACATGTAGAACTCTATACAAAGTAGATTTTTGGAGCTTTCAAGTGCAATAGATCTTGGAAAACTCTTATAAGCAATATCTTCTAAGGATTCTATGCTGTTGTAGAGAAAAGTTCAAGTCTTGGGCTGCCATACTTGATATATGCTCCCACTCTTTCACTGCCTCAGATTTCCTAATTTTCCAAACGGCTAAAAAATGTAGGGATTTTTTTAGCCATTGGTTGGACAGTGGGAGGAGCTTGGAAATGATCTAGAAGAGGCATCTATTATAATAGTCTGTCCTTTTTGCATTATCATATCATAATGAGACAGCTCCGGATATCACTTGTACAAGAAAATGTCAAGTCTAGAGCTGTTAGAATTTATATATATTCCAACTATTTTTAATGCCTCAGTCTTACACTATATATTGAAAGCTTGAGTATTCTCTAAGAAAATGACTTTTGGGGGAGGGGTCTGTGGGAAACAACCTAGAAGGGGCATTCCATTCCCTTCAGTGCTATCTTTTCATTTCCCAAAATAAGACCAGATTAAGGGATATCCCATGCTACAATCCCCTCAGATAGTATAGAAATGGAATCAAGATTGTCAAAGACCTAAATTGCTTCACGTCAATGAAAAGGCTTTCACAATCTGAGATCAAAAGCAAGTTAGTGTTGCAGTCCCCTAATTAGAAGTGTAAGAATTGGTGCTGCAATTTAAGAAATTTGATTTCTTCTCATGCTTATGGATGTGCAGAAAAGTGTAAAGATGAAATGGATTCAGAGAAAATAGGAAATTGAGGAGATGCTTAATGCACTTTGGCATGCCAATTGTTTACAAGTTATCCTTCATTTGGAGCAGAGTATTTGCAAGGATATCGAAGAATCTCGTTGTGTCAATGAAAGCTGTTTGCAGTTTGCCTCTAATGCATCATGGGCTAGAGCCTATAATTAACACAGACTAGGAATGAAAGCATATAAGCCCCAGATAGTGGACAGTTAAGAGTGCATATTGTACATTGTTTGGAGTTGTCACATGTCCAAAGGTTTACAGGAATAGCTGATTGATCTCACAAAGAATAAATACAGGATTTTTATTGGGACTTCACCCCTTCATAGGATACCAACCTCTGTTAGCTTTAAAACTGGGTTGGAAGTGCTTCTCAAAAATCTTTGTTCCACTTTTGGGTGTATAGAAATCGTGCTATTTTTCACAAGCCCACTGCACACATTAGATTTTGTTACTCTAATTGCTACAGCATGGTGACCTGAAGGTTATGTTATAGACTGCAGCATGCATTACATTTCTGATTGTGCTGGTTCCTCGTCCATTTCTGGGTCTATACAAGTCGTGTTTGTTCCTTGACCGGGTGTACGATGGTTGGATCAATGGCTTAGAAGATTCTTGGAAACCTCTACCATTGGGCTGGTTGAAACCCAGGTTATGTTGCTCCCTAGCCCCATATGCCGGCCCCTATCCCTACCCCTACCTTCATGGTGGCTAGTGGCTCCAGTTCTAAAGTATGGTGGCAGTGGCCTCCTGCTCTTCATATGAAAGCGATTGGAAATGCTTGAACATCTTAATACACTGGTTGTTAATTGAGGCTCTAATCTTGTACTTTTAGTAGAGAGCCTTTGAAGGGGGCGCAAGAAAAACACCATCAGTAGTACAACGTTAGATCCATCTCAAGATTTAGAAATGGGAAGGGAAGGGATGTAAAGTAGTTTTGGTGGCAATGATCATAATTACAAGACCACAAATTCCCTTGAATAATCAAGGATGATGTAAATCTTTCTCGTGTTGTAAGTGGTAATTGGCTACTCTATGAATAAGCAGAATTCACCAAACACTTGTAAGGAAAGGAAATTATATTAATGTCCACAAATGACCAAAAGTAGGTCAATGGGATTGAAGGATACAACCATTAGCAATAGAAAGTTCTAGGAAGAGAGAATCGAACCAACGAAGTAAAGTACAAAGACAAAATAGAGCAGCATGCCACTAACACAAGTGGCAAAGAAACCACTACAAATAGTAATGAGGGGCGAACAAAAGCCCCAAGAGCAAGTGCCAATGAAGATTGGAGGCAAATCTCATCGAATGTCTTTGTCTGTGCCTAAAGTGGAGGAATCATTTGAGCCATTATCAATCACTCGAGAGACCTGATAATGTTGTCCAAAGTGAGTACACAGGGTAGGAGGAGCCAGGTTGGGGGATCCTAGGAGGAAGCAAGAAACTTCCTCTAGAATCTCTCCTAACATCCAAGGCCTGGTGTAACTCCCGTAGTAGAAAAGAAGCTTGTAATATTAGTTTGCCCCTATGGTTTGGGGGGCAACTGGTAAGTAGTAGATCCATGTTGCCAAAAGGGGAAGAGCCACGCTGATGAGGTAGAGCAGAGCCATGATGACGAGAAATGCTAGGCTTAGAGATCGAGCAATCTAAGTAGTAGTGATGTACTAAGAGAAGCGCCGCGTAATTGATCTATTATCTCTAATGTGTGATGTACTGGTGTCCAAAGGATGCTTAGTTTTGCCAATTACCTGAATGGATTGAAAGAAAGAGGTGATCAATATGGGAGCTCTAGAGCCTCTAGGATCCTCCCATAGGGATTTGTATCGGAGGCGATAGCCTCGCGAAGATAAAGAGTCATGCACTGTTGGTCCGTATATCGAAGAAAGTAGCTAGAGTGTTGTCTCGAGTCTCTGTAGAGGCAGTAATATTTTCCTCATATCTCATAATAAATGGGGCATCTACAAATGAAGTGGTCCTCGGTCACAACCTCCTAGTGGGGGCAAAGACATGATCCGGTCCCTGACAGAGAATGTGATGGTCTGTTTCAACTTGTAATTGGTGGGAGCAAACTCTCATTTGGCCAAGGGGAATTGTCAAGCTGCAAGACCAATGATACTAGAGATAGTGAGGGAAACAAATGATACCATCCACCATGTGTAAGAAATGATCGACATAGAAAGAAAGCTTGGGAATGAGTGGCTCACGGGGGAGATCGAGGTGGTCGGATATCTTGTCGTAGATGTCCTCTTTGGCAGCCCTAATGATGACGTTCCTAGTGGGAAGGAGCTGCTGAGTCTCAAAGTACTAACAAAGTGTCGACATCTAATGGGGACATGTGAAGCAATCCTCTTTGAAGAGCAAAGTGCTAAGTAGGGATACCTCTCACAACCAGAAGTTGAGTCCCCTAGGGATTTGAGTCTATGGATGTAGAAAATAAGCCTAAAAATAGTCTCAAGTTGTAGTGGATGAGCAGGAAATTCAGCTTGGGTGATGTATTAAGGAACTTTCTGCTTGCAATGGATCATGTGCTGCAACATGAGAGTTTGGACCCTCTCAATACGGGCCTAGTCAATGGCTCCCAGACTAGGTCCCCAAACCTCTAAACCATACAAAATTGTAGGTTTGATGATAGTATCAAACAAGTGTAACTTGGAAGGGATGTCTGAAATGGATCTGGAAACACTAATGTTCCAAATCAGAAAGACAAGCACACTTGTTGCAAAGGCATGGTTAAGTGGCAAACTTCATGTTAAAGCATGGACTAGAAAATTGGACCCCCAAATAAGTGTAGGCTGATGTGATCTCAAGAAGTTCCCCTCTATAGAAAAATTGGAATCTAGATAGAGAGCGCTTGGAGATATTGAAGATCATGACCTTAGTTTTACCAAGGTTGACCACAAGTTGTCTAGTCTCTCGGACCTTGGATACTTGTTGGCGAGCATATCAAATCTTTCACGGTGACCGTTGATGGCTCAAGTGACTCCTCCACATAAGGCATATATAGAGATATTCGATGAGATTTCCTTCCGATCGACACGCTTTTGGGGCTCTTGTTTGCCCTTCATTGCCATTTGTATTGGTTTCATTGCCACTTGTGTTAGTGGGCCTTTGCTTTATTGTCTTATGTACTTGCATTCCTTTATTTTGCTTCTAGGATGCTATCTTCCTAAAACTTTCTATTGTTATTTTTTGTATCCTCAAGTCTCATTAACCTTCTTTTGGTCATTTGTGGATGTTAATATAATTTCTCTCTCTCTCTCTCTCTCTCTCTCTATGGAACAACAACATCATGATTCCTCTTCAAAAATTTCAAAATACTACATTGCTCTCCGTTATAGCTGACTTCTCCTTTTCAGTGAAAATAGCCTTTGAAGGTGAGCCAAGATTGATTCTTTAGTTACATGTGTTAATGGAACACAAACTGTATTTGGCTGTTAGAAACCTCTTGTCCACCCTTTCTGTAGTGGTATTGAAATGCATTTCAGCTGGTGCATTTGATTTAGTTTTATAAGCTCAAGAATAATAGACATTTGGCCGAAAACTGAAATATGAAATTAGTTAATCTTAAACTTTATCTCATTTTAACTTTGCATTTCCATGAGTTGTGTCGACTTTAAATCGAACCTTAAATTTTTTTGGTTCTGAACAATTTTTCTAGAAGGATTTCAATTTCAAATCTAAGAAAAATATAATTTGATGATTGTTTTTAATGGACCACAGTTCATACAGAATATTTTTCATGACAACAAATTACTAAGAAGCATCCCTTCCCTTTCTTTTCTTTTTTTCCTAGGAAGTTGGTTCTTCCCCCCAACCTCATACCCAGCTTGGGTATGTACCTGGGACATGGTACCAGTACAATATCCCTTGGGTATGTCGTAGGTACTTCCTGGGCATCTGGGTACACACGGGTACGTCTGTCCATACCCCTTGGGTATGTCTCGGGTACATCTTGGGTGTATGGGTACACCGGGTACATCTGCAGACGTACCTATATGCCTTAGATGTACCCAAGAGGTACTGAAGGGCTGCCGACAACAAAAAACGAATTTTTAATTTATTTTAACTTTTTCAATAAAAAAATTTAAAACACAAAAAAACCATAAATCTATGTTTATCATACTATGATCAGCACATGACATTTGAGATATTTGATTATTATGACATTTGGCATTCGGATAATATTTTCATTTTTGTGGTTATTTTGTTTTTTATATGCATACTATATGGTTAATGACAAATGTCTCTAATTTCTGATTTATTAGGCTATAATTTCTATATTTTAAATTTTTTATATAGACATACCCAAGGCAAAAAAAAATTGCTGTGCCCACGTACTGCATACTTTGTACCCATCCCGTGCCGCTTTACGAACTGGCTACTTAGTTTTTTTCCTTCATGATCCATTTTGTATCATACTGAGGGTTTTGTAAAATATGTAAACGATGGGTGAGAAATTCACCTCTGGATTCATATTTTTTTGTCCATGGATTTGACTAAGAGGACAACCACTCTTCTCTTGGTGTTGCAGCAATTTCTACACGAGCTTATTTGGGTTATTCATATATTTTACCCTGTTGTTGTTGTAGTTTATGTTTGCCTAATATGCAATTATTTTGGCATTAAATGATATTTTCCTTTATGGTGATGGTTTTGAGCCTTGTGCAGATGACTACAATCACATCTGCTTCCTTGTGAGCATAAGAATGTATTCCTCGTACTACAATCTTCTTTCTTTTGTGAAGTTTGATGATATATATATTTGTGGGATATTAATGATGTGTGTTCAATTCATCTCAAGATGACCTTGAGTAATCATTACCCTAATGACATAATTTCTATTAGAATATAAGGCCTATAATTTAGTTTTAAGTCAATATTAGTTTTAAGTAATTACTAGTAAACAGTTGTAACCACTTCAACCATTTTGTAACCATCTCTTACATAATAAAATGATGGACACACAATGAATAATGTGTGCATTGCAGTTTTTCTTCATTCTCTCTCTCTCCAGATATTTGAAAAACATCTTGTGTATATTTGGTAATAATCACAAGGCAAGAGGACCTACTTGGCACACATGTGCCTTAAAATATTGTAATGGGGAGGAACGGTGATTATAATCCACTGCTTTGGGATTCTCACCCTCTAGCCTCTTTTTCCATTGGCAAAGTTTTTAAAATTATCTTTGTGTTAGAAGTCTTACCAATGTGGGATTAACCCAATTGCAATCCAATCATGTATTTTTGTTAATTAACTGAAGGCTTCCATATATATATTATATTGGGGGATGCAAATATCCTTCCAAGATTCATTCCAATCCTTATTGTTTGCTCTCCATTTATGTAAGTGTATGTGCAAATAATAAAGATGATTAAGATATTTCTGCTAAAACTGAGTGATCCCACTTTTTGTGCAGGTAGACAATGTAACTGTTGTTCGTAGAAAGGCTTATGCCTTGGCTCTGTCTATCTTGTTAACTTCAAGAGAACCTCATATTCTTGAAAAACTTGACCAAATAATCAAGTTAGGTGCCTTCTTATTTATGTTGTATTTCATTCATGGTGTTTCTGATTTTTATCCTCGTTACTTGAATAAGCTCTGACCGTTTGGATTGTAAGTTTGATGCAGTGTATGTACAAGTACTCTTGTGGGTGATATTGATCAGAATGGAAGCGAAGATTCTAGGTAACAATGATATTATTATCAATGTGTCAATCTTATTTCATGTCTTTCAAAATTGTTTGTAAAGTATCTTGCTTGGCCTTTGCATGAATTTACAGTTTTGATAGTAGCATGCATTCCCTTGAAAATCATGAAGCTCTTCAATCTGGTGCTGCAGTAAATAAAGATTTCAGGAAGAGACAGGTATGCTATAGGTCTATAGGTTTTCAGAAGAATTCTTATTCATTATTAACATATATTGTTTTATGGGGAGGGGTGTTGTAACTTATTTTTCCTCTAATCTTTCTTGTAAATAAATCGGTATTATTTAAGGGATTATGTACACCATCTATAGAGTGATATATATTTTGCCTCATGCTCCAGCACTTGAAGAGACTTTTCTTTCATTGACTTCTTTGTGGGGTTGGGTATCTAATCCAGGATGATTCATTGCTTCAATTGTTGGCTAGGTTACCATGTAAAAGTAACTACTCTTTTCTGCTATTTGTGACTAGGTAAAATCTTCTGATCCAATCAAGAACATGTCGTTGGCTCATGTAATGAAAGAAAATCTTCAAGCATGTGCTTCTTTACACGGTGAGGTGCCTTTCAATGCAGCCATGTCCAGAGTACATCCTACAGTCTTGGGGCAATTGCAGCAGTATTTAAAGACTTGATATGAAAGCTGGCACACTGTAATCTATGAATGGAAATCATTCTTTGGATTATTCCTCTCGTCTAAGATTATGTTTTTACCTGCACCATTTTATCCACACACCATTGTTTGACACAAGTATCAAGTTTAAAATCAAAAGAAACAAAGCTGCAGAACGCTCATTCTTTTGAACTACGAATTCAGGTATTTCAGCTTATTTCTGAATTGTTTCATTCAATAGCTCTTATTCAATTGCATTTCATTTTGCTTTCTTTTTAATTTTTTCATACACCATTGATTTAGATTCATCAACAATAATTAGCGTTCCTGAGAAAATAGCAACTTAGAGAAGGATATTATTATTACAAATGCGATTGATAGAATTATTTCTGATGTCTATTTCCTTGTTTGCAGGCTGTTTATAACTTTATACATACATATCCACTCTGCTATGGAAGCATCTCTGGCAGAATTGTGTCTGCGAGGTTTGCATTAATTTTGTCCTCAACGAAGATATTTTATTAGATTGAAATAATTAATATTCTTCACGATTCTGTATCATGAAATGTGTCATCAGCCTTGTTTTCCAAGAGGCTGTCGTATATAAGAAACATGAGGATTTCAATTGAGTTGAGATTGATACTTAATGAAAAAATAGTTGTAATGATTCAAAGCCTACATTATTGATTCTATTTGGCATTTACACCAAATAAACACCGAGGTTACTCATTGCAGGCTTTCTATATATTTGATTCAAGTATATAGAATGTCTCTACGTGTTTATCTTATCAGATATTTTACGACTTCCTCCCTGGAGGTATAGGTATGGTGCAATTTTCCATTCAGTATACAAGTAATGTCTGTTGAAAATTGACTCCAATGTATGCCGAAGTGAGGGAAAATATTAAAGCTGTGGAGCTTAAATGTGTGTTGAAGTGAAAGTGAAGGTATAAAGCTATGAAGTTCAAAAATGTTAGAAGGATGTGGTCAAGTCCCATAAATGTATTGGGCCTGAGGAACTCCCAATTAAACATCCCTTTTGAGGACTATGTTGTCCTGAAAACTTCTGAATTAGTTTTCAGAAAGTTATGATGTTGTTTCCTGCATTTTTATTCCTTTATAAAGTTCTATGTAAATCTACCATAAAATGGTAAAAATTAGCACAATACTGACCCAACAAAATGTTATATCCAATATCTGAAGGGTTGTGTTCATCTGCTAAATCCATTTTTTTACTCATACAATCATTAGCCTTGCACATTGCTCTATTCTTTGGTGTTGCTTTGCCTTAAAATTCAAATGCTCAGGTTCTTGGTTTTTTAGGATTTTTATCCCTTGTTAAAAAGATTCTAAGTCCATGTAATTCTCCAAATCTTCAATTTTAATGCCATTTAAAAACCTATTTCTGTATTATTGTCTTTTTGTTATATTTCATTCCTTACAAAAAGCAAAGCTGGTATTACAATATGTACGATGTATCAAAGTCTGTTTTTTTGCCATATATGAAATGTTTAAAAAGAACAAGGGTTTTAAACATTATAATAGCGAATAATATAATATTTCGTTTCAATTTGATTTGTTGTCATGTTATGTCTTTTGCTGCTGCTTTGCCTTTAAATTGAAGTCTTTAGTTCCATTGTCCATATGCTTTAGGACTTTATGCCCCTTGCTCAAAAGGTCTTACATCCCGATTCTTCAAAATCATCAAAATAAACTCCAGTTTGAAGAGATATTTACATGTTTAATTATGGTCAACAACCATATCAAAGTACACTTTTCTCAATGGGAGCACAAGGTTCGCACACAACCACCATTCATTCATTCTACAAGATATAGCATGGAGACATTACCTACATATGTTCACAGTTGACTTTGTGTAATTGATAAGACTCCTTACGTAACTTGGTTGGCCAAGCATTCTTTCGATGCACTCCTATGCACACTAACACTCAATAATATGTGAGGACACGTCCCTAGATTTTGAGTACGTCTTAGATGTTCCAAGCGTTTCGTGGGCTTGGGGACTTGGAGGGGACGTCCTCAATTTTTAAAAGTACTTTGAAAGTTTTCTGATGCTTTTAAAAACATTAAAAATCTGTTACTTATATCGAGAACATTAAATTATAATCTTGAAAGTACCTAAAATTCTGTAAATACTGTACAAATACCTAAATTTCATTGAAAAAAGTCAAAATATTCAAATATTTAAGTAACAATGCTAATACCTTACTTCCTACTCACTATAAGCTACAACACTCATATTCCAAGTACTCCATAACCTAAAACACAATCTACAGTATTAGAACCCCTTATGTCAAAACATCTTGTATTGGTAAATATATTTCCTTCTCAAAGGTGGGACCCTTTAATGATGTTATGTATGCCATGTATTGGTAAAGATATGTTACAAAAACTTATTAATGTCAAGGGTCTTTGATGGCCATCCGAGAACATGAACTACACAAATTACAAAGTAGTATTGAAGCCAATTGATCTATTGTTGTGAATCTCTTTGCTTGACATTTGATCTATGGTGCTATAAGATTATTACAGATTGTAGTTGTAGGACTAGTGTTTATCTAATGAATTGATCATATCTTCTTTCCAAATGCCTCCCAGAAGTGGTGGATTGTTTATCTTTATTTAATTTCTGCACTTGCAAATGATGGTAGTTGTAAGCTTCCACAGCGAGATTTGCTATATATGTAGCTTGTTTAGTGGAACAAGTCTAAGAACACTCATGTAGCCTAAGGCATAAGATTGATGCAAAGCTATTAAATTTGCTTCTAGGCAATGATAATTGACTATGTTGATGTTGAATCATCACTTTTTCATGCCTAGATGTTGTCAATGTGGAATACAAATGTGTAAAGAAATATGCTAGTTAAACCAATATAATGTAAACAACAATTAAAAACTTCGCAAAGGGGAAAAATAGGCTTTGCATAATGAAATTGAGCTTACAAAATAGGTTTAGGTCCTTTGCATTTGTAAAGCAAATTTAGGTTTTGCAAAGCATCTTAGGCTTAAAAGTGTGCATAGGCTTACAAAGTGTCATAGGCTTGCAAAGTGTACATAGGCTTGTGAAGCTTGCTTAGACTTACAAAGTTTCCTAGGCTCACGAGGCCCGGATTTGAAACGTGTTAAGCTTGCAAAATGAATTAGAAAGTTTGTCACATTTGCAAAATGAATTAGAAAGTTTGTGAAGCTCATAATAAGCTTTGGAAAGAAAAATATTGTCTGCCAACAATTGTTAAAAGATGCTCAATTCAATCTCAAGTGTAGAATTCTATGGAAATCTAATAACACTCCCTCACCATACAATAATATTTATAAAAAAATCTTGTCAAACTCTTATATAATTTTTAAAATAATAGGTGATTTCACAAAACCTATAATAATGCAAATTATAATTTTACATTTATTCTTGATTATATAGATATGTTGAATAATAAATTTTACAAGCCTTACTAACAAATTCTCAAAACATCACATGCCCAATGTTCTCCAGAGAATAATCCACATTGATTAAACGAAGGGAGCTGGGGACTGTTGGATGACAATCAATGCTTGATACAATGTCTAATCGTAGGTTGAAGAACCTAATAGAAAGCTAAATCCCAAGTCATGAGAACATAAATTTTAAATGTTTATGAGAATCACTATTTGTTATAATAAATATCGACCACCTTTCTTGTGTTTGATGTTAAAATTGTTCATTGTTTATTCTAACGTCGTAAAAAAGAAATGTTCATGACTCACACATTGTGCCACTATAAACATTTTTAAATTCAAGGCGTACTTTAAAAGGTCTTACTCTTTATTTTTCCGAGGAAATTACTAGAGAGATCAAAATATCAACAAAGAAAGGAACAACAAATAAGACCAAAATTGAGAGATTTATAATATGCAAGTAGAAATGACAACCACTTTGAGGGGCAACCTCTACACCTTACAATAAGACTCAAGTGTTCAATATGGTGTGTATATACTAGTTACTAACTCTTATGTATACCCTACTATATTATGTAAACCTCCTAGGCCAACCTACTAACCATATGAAAGCATAAATAATCAAATGTGACACGTTAAGAGATTAAGTTAGTCACAAATCGGCCATTCATATCCCGATATATGACAGAGGATTGTTGGCATAGCATGTCCCTACCCTTCAAGCAACATTGTCCTCAATGTTGGCAATTGTTGAATGTTGTTGCGAGAATGCTTCATCTTCCCATGTTGCCTCATCATTGCCCAAATTCATCCACATGATCATATTCTTGGTAATGACCCTTGTCCTTAGCCTCTTAGTGCATATCGGAATGATTCAACCCTCCTCATCAAGCTCAAGCAACATTGATTGGGTTTCCACCCTTTGTCCAATGACCTTTAAGCAAGAAAAATGTAAAGACTATGTATTTTGGTTGGTGAGGAAGCTCTAATATGTATGCCACACCATTGATTTTTCGCAACACTTTATAATGATAATAATATTTAGGTCAAAGCTTGCCATCCCTCTTATGTTGTTTAAGGGTCAATTGCTTATATGTTGTAATTGCACATAAACAAGGTCCCCAACTTCAAAGTGTGGATTACTTCGATGTTGATCAACTTGTTGCTCCATGGGTTCTTTGCCATTGCTAACTTCTCTTTTAAGGTTAGAGCACACCTTTTGTTGGTGCTAAATGTGCTCTTTAATTGCTCTCAATTTAGGCTAGACCCACAAGATGGAGATGAAAGATGATGGATGGTACCCATACAATATCAAACATGTATATATTTTGGATGAGGTGAGAAATGAAGTGTTATACCACTGTTTTGTAAGTGGTAGCCATTGAACCCATCTTGCTTGTTTATCTAAAGCAAAGCATTGAAGATACCCTTGAAGCATTTGTTTACTACCTTAGTCCACGAGAGAGAGAGAGAGAGAGAGAGAGAGAGAGAGAGAGAGAGAGAGAGAGAGAGAGAGAGAGAGAGAGAGATTTGACATGTGGTGTTGTTTGATTGGTCGTTAGGATTTCCTCTGCGAACTTGTGCATCACTTTGTCGCTTGCCACGTGTTGGTATTTCATTGGTTGCGCAGGATCGGGCTTCTATTTGCACACATTGCAGTCGACTACTCTTTTATTTTAAACCCCGCAGACCTGAAATTTTTATCAAACATAGTTGATTCTGCGAGCATCATTTCCACCGGACCTATTTGCCTCTAACTCGTTGGAAGTCCTCTATGTGTCCTCGAACCGCTCGATCCACACCATCTGTCATCCTCGAATTTTTCCATGTTCCGCTAACTTTTTACCCCGCCATATTGCCGTCTAAAATGTTAACATGTGTTGCCCCCTCATTGGTCGTTGAATGTCTCTCCTTGACTTGCTTTGAACCATGAGCTTGTGTCACATGGCATTCTCGATTGATGCATGGTTTCAAACCTTTGACCATAGTGGCCACTTGTTGGCTCAAGATTAGAGCAGGCCGAGGGCCTTGAATGCAAGAGTGAGGGGTCCGGGTGAGGGTGCATGTTTGCAAGGAACATGCAAAATTGCATGAGGGGGCCAAAGACCCACCGAGCAAGGCTATGAGAGCTCGGGGATGATTTGCATGAGTGCAACTTGTAACTTGCAGAAACATAAAACAAGTCCCCTCGATAAAATGCTTGAGTTTTTGGAGATGGGCATTTTTGTAAACACTTTGGAATGGTGTTGTGAAAGCCAAGGAAACATCACAAAGCCTGCAACCATGAAATTTTGATCGAATTTGAAGGGAAACACTTGCGACCACCCGCAAGTCATGCTAAAACATAATGCCAAATCCAAATGAAATGTACGTTTCCAAAATAACCTAGGAGAGTTATTTTGGGCAAGAAGCACACATGGAGCCACCCCCTCCCCTTGGGTTTTGTAAGGTTAATTTCGATGGGGCTTCTAAGGAAAGCACGGGCTTTCGGGCGGGGTGCATCGGTCGCAATGAGATGGGAGAGCTAATCAGTGCTAGATCGTATCATCTTCAAGAAGGATCTTGCAATCAGACAGAAGCTCAAGCACTCCTATTTGGGGTGAAGAACGCAGTGGAGTTTCGATGCTCTTGTCTCCTCATGTAAGGGGACTCACAAATTATTACTCGTGCAATAAAAACCGATAAGGCCTCCAACTAGTCGTTGGATTATCATATTTCAAATACTCTTTTTTGGCTAGAAAAGGTGGACACTTGGAGGATTGGTCATGTTTTTAGAGAAGCAAATGTAACAAATGGATTACTTCACCAACTTTGGGGTATTACAAAAGTAGGAAGCCTTACTCGCTAATGATTATGAAAAATAGCCCAATCTAGACATCATTACAAGGAGTGAGGCAAGTTCAATTCCATTTAATCAAGAAGATCCAACTCGTGTGAAGAAATATTTAAAAGTGCTCCATTGCCCCTCTCTTTGGCAATTCGTTTATGTCTCTTCCCATCTGTGCTAGGGTTATTTGTTGTTTGTTGATTTGTCATGGCGATTCCGGTATTTCTTGGGCTTTTTATTATGGGGGATTTAAGAGAGATGGCCTTTTATGGCCCCATCACCTCTGCCGAGGTGTGTAAAGTTTTCCGCATTGGCTCTGGTTCGGTGGAGAATCTTTGAGCGCATCCTAGGAGAGGATTATGTCTTAGGCACTTGGCCAAGCTCGCGTCAACGTAAAGATTGCCTCTATTTTTGTTACTCATATGTTGTTTCTTGGAGGTAACAAGGAGGAAAACCCTGTTGATTGCCCAACATTTAATACTACCTCGAAATGTAGTTGGTCTAGTGGAGGCGGTGGAAAATTTATGTTTTCCTTCACCTTATATACAAGCCTCCTTTGTTAGAGACGGGGATTTGGTTGCTCGGGCTCATGTTTTAGAACTCGAAAAGAGGAATAAGGCTCTGTGGAATTTCACTATTCGTCCACCAAAAATGCCGCATGAAAATGATGGTCCAACATACATCTATCCTCTTGGTTTGGAAGCACTTTTAACTCCTATACGCCTGTTCCGAGATCACATTGCCAAGATGAGGGTAAAAGGAAGGCTTCCTATACCTTCTTGTTAAGGGCAACACGGGCTAGTGGCCGAGTCATCGTCCAACGCTTGTTAGATGGCTCCAACTCCGGTGGGTGCCTCGACCGCATTGCCTAGGTGAAAGAAGAGGTTAGCGAATTATCGAATAATCATGACACCGATATTATTTGATATATAGTATAGTTGTAAGTATAGATTTTTAGTATGTGGTTTTATCAAGGCAACCAAGCATAGATTTTCCTTACTTTTCTGTAAATTGGCCCGCCTTCTCAATATTATGTATACAATATTTTGTAAGGGAGGGAACCCAAGAACCCCTTGGTTCAAAGCTCTTGCCAAAATCGTTTATCCATAAAAAAACAAGCACACTTGGAGGGCTTAACATAAATGTGTTATTGTTCAAGAGTTTCAAAACCTTATTTACGTAATGTAGGTGTTCCTCCCATGTCTTGTTGTAGATTAAGATATCATCAAAGAAAACTAAGACAAAATTCCACAAAATGGCCAAAAACAAAATTCATCAAACTTGGGAATGTAGATGGTGCATTTGTAAGGCCAAAATGCATCGCCATATATTCATAGTTGCCCACATGTCCTAAATGTTGTTTTATGAATATCCTCATTTCAAATTCTAATTTGATGATATTCGATCGAAAATATAATTTTGTAATATAAACAAAACCATATGACTCATAGTAAATGATCAATGATATGAATAAGAAACTTATCTTTTATGGTGCTTTATAAAGATCCCTCTAGTCTGGACACATGCGCCAAGTGTCATCCTTCTTTCATACCATCACAACCTAAGAACCTGATTCCAACATCTTTTATACCATTTTTCATTCTCACTCTTCTTTAGATATGGGTACCGATAAGGTCAAATGTTTGGTAGATGGCTTCTTGATACTAGCTGAATGGTATGGTCATGATCTCTTTTGGGTGGAAATTGCTTCCTCATATCCTACAAAAATAATTGAGTGCTCATTAATAATTGCTTGCAAATTTGATGGTATATGCCCTTTTGATTGTTGAGCTTCCATTGAAAACAATTGTTCCATAAACCCATTTTCACCCTTCTTAAGCATCTTCTACATTTAATAGAATCTCATCAACCGTGGAGCTTTTTCCCTCTTCCAATGAGAACTCAAAAATATACCGTTCAAAATGGAAATGCATGAACAAATCTTGGAAGTTCATCTCAATAGTTCCCAAGATAGTAAGCCATTGGACCCCCAACACAATGTCTACACCTCTCATTGAAATGACATACATAGGGATATTTAGCATGTTATCTCTATTGGATAGTATAATATTATGACATTTTCTTGACCTAACTTTACCTCCATCTCGCAACCATGCCTTGAAAATCTATGGGTGGATAAACAAAGCAATTTATGTGCAATGCAAACTTATGATTGATGAAGTTGTCGGTACTTCTAGAGTCAATGAATATTGTCATGCTTTTTTTTCTTCATGACCGACAACCTTGATGGTTTTCTTTATGCCCCTTGCTCCATTTGCCATCATAAAACTTTTACTCACTTCTAATCAATTTTTGATGAGTCAATCGGGTTGGTTGGGAGAATGATTGTGTCAGAATCATGTGCTCCTTATGAGTAGTGAGACCCCTTCGTTTGAATATATTTCTTTCCTCCACTTGTTGAACACCTATCATGGATTATAATATCGAAATTGGATTAAGCATGGGAACATCAAGTTGGAAGCTATCCTTGAGACCACCCAAGAATAAATCATTTAGATGATCCTTTAAGATGACATCCACACGTAAGGACATATTTTGGAACTGTTGGATATAATCCTTGATTGTCCCCATTTGTCATAACATTTCTACCTAGTTGAAATAGTTCTTTGTACAACTATAATTATAGTGTGTCTAGAGCTCATTTATGAACATTGACTAGGTAATAGGGAGGTCCTTATTTTTTCTACTCACACATCCATCTAAACCAAATGAACTATTCTAGTTCTAGATACATGGATGCCAATACCACCTTCTATCCACTTGGAATTTAATGCACACATATTTTTCTCCATTTGGTTGCTCCACATGTTTGAGTCCTTAGCATTAATAATGTCATCTCCACTTTTTGTACCATATTTCTGCCCCTATATTAGAAGCGAGTGGTGTGGTTGTGTGGAATTGGAATTATGGTTCTTGGGAGCCTTGACATGATTTGGTTGGGAGTTTGCGGGATGTGGTTGTGGTTGTAGACTATAAAAGGCTACCATGAGTTATAATTTCATTGTGTTCAAGCTATCATTTAGATCATATTTTCTCACCATTAATGACTACATATTACACAAATCATACTCACGTTGACTGATTTTATGATCTGTTGATGAAACCCTACGTTTGAGGATTCAATAAATCCTTCCAAATCCATATCCTGAGTATTCTTCCCTAGAGTGCAAAAGTACCCTTTACTTTTCCTTTGGTTTGTGGGGGTGTCATAGTTTTCTTATTCGGGGTTCGGGATTAGGGTTTAGGGTTCAAGTTTAGGGTATGGATTTAGGTGTTGTGGTTTAAGAAGGATTTGAGAAAGATAGAAACAAACACAAGGAACAAACCCTTGCTAAAATATTGTAAGCTTTTTGAATATGTAAGGAACATAGTTTTAAAACAAAATTATAACCTATGGAGAATTTTTTAAAAACACTAAAATGGTAATAAATTTTTCAAACAGATCAACCAATCCCACATTAATTTATAAGCTGCATTTGCGAGATATAGCTAAATCATCATGACTAGGGTTTTGACCTAATTTCGGACCGAATCAAGCTCGATTCCACTTGTAAGGAAATTAATTAGGAGATCTAAATATCAACATCAATAGAACACAAAATAACAACAAAATAGAGAGAGAAGATCAAAATAGTGATGACTTAGGTACTTGAGGGGAAACCTCCACACCTTACAATAAGACTCAAGTGTTCAATATGATACACATTTTCTAGTTAGTAACTCCTATATATACACTACAATCTATGTAAACCACCTAGGTGACCTACTAAGCATATGCAAACATAAATAAATGAGATATTACATGTAAAGAGATTATGTTAGCTACAAGTTGGCCATTCATAACCCACTTTGATATATGACATATTATTAAAAGTAGATTATATTTTTGTGTTTGATGTGTTATTAGTATCAAGGGGCGACATCCTTCAAAATTAATTGGTGATTAGATAATGTCCTAAACAACTAATTATTATTATTTAACGTGAAGTTGGTTGTTCTTGTCATTATATAACATAGTAAAGTATATTATTTAATAATATTTTTAATTAAAAATATACAATTTTATTGGCCTCTATTTTATTAGGCCATATTCGGATTTTGGGTGTTCTATTAAATAAGCGATAAGAATTACATTTCATATGCATGTATTCCTCTAACAAAGCTTAACAATGTATATTTAAATGAAATAAAACATTCTAAACACTAATGAACTAGTGTGTATGTCATAACTTTCAACACCACTACACACCATTAATACCAACTCAAACAATGGAGATCATTTCCAAACCTATGAAATATCGAGAGTCAAAAATCTTATTTGGTAGTTAAAAATGGGATACAAAATCATAGTTAAACTATATTTTTGATATGCTATTTGACAATGAAATAATATAAAAAATAAGTTTGTTGTTATAATAAACATAGCTACAACAGGGCAAAAAATAAAGCATAGAAAAATAAGAAAATGTCTTAAAGAAAAATAATACAATATTAAATTAATCTAGCTTGCATTACATTCAATCCAATCTTCCCTCGTTGTTTTGCGTGGTTATATATTTATAGTTTTTATAAAATCTAGAAAGCCCCATTTTCTAGAGGATTCTACATACTAGAATGCTCTATTTTTAAGACAATTCAATGGAATTCTGTGGAATGCTCTATGGAATAAACTGGAATGCTCTATGGAAGATTCTAGACAATCTTATCATCTTAACACCCCCTTAATATTGGCTATAAAAATATGAAGGAGATACAAAGGAGAGGGAAACATTATACCACTATTCCCCCTTAATGTTCACTTCTAACATGACAAACATACCTCACAATTTCAATAATTTTGCCTCTTTCATATTCTTAGTAAATACATCATCTGCTAGGACAAAAACATAGAGTGACAAATTTTTCCTGAACAAGATCATGAATGTAATGAACATCAATCTCAATATGCTTCGTTTTAGCATGGAAAATTGGATTGTTTGTAACTTGTATGGTGCATTGATTGTCATAATACAAAGTAGTAACAAAACATAGTGTGAAACCAAGCTCAAATAAAATATTTCGAATCCAAACGACTTCTTTTCTTGCTCTATATTCAACTTCACATGAAGACAATGATGTAGTTGTTTATTTTTTGCTACTCCATGTAATAGGGCCTTATCCAAGCAAAAAAAAGCACTAGTAGTTTTTCTATTATTTGTAAAACTGCTCCAATCTAAACCTATAAAATCAACTAAGGAAGTGGAGGACTTATAGCCATAGTGAATCATTTCACGAATGTGTCGTAAAATTATCTTTCCAACCATCCAATGAATTTCTTTTGGTTCTTGCATAAATCTAGATACCATAGTGACGGAAAACGAATGTCTAAGCTAGAATGGGTTAAGTAAATCGAGCTACCAACAATTTGTATGTATAAAGTGGAATCTAACCTCTTGGAAGTACACTATTTAGTAAGCTTTACCCCAAATTGAAAGGGAGTAGAGGTTGGCTTGCATTCGGGGATTTTAATTTTTCTAGAAGATCCAAAGCATATTTTGATTGTGAGATAAACAATCTATCATGTAACCTATAAACTTGTAAACCAAGAAAATAGTTTAACTCACCTAAATCACTCATATTAAATCTCATTTTAAGATTTGGTTTCAAATCATTGATTAGCCCAATATTTAGTCCAGTAATTAGTAAATCATTTACATAAATAGCAATAAGAATAATTCTTCCTTGGACTCTCTTCACATATAGATTTGGATCCAATTTACAATTGAGAAACCCATGGTGAACGTACTCGTCAATCTTCTCATTCCATGCTATTGGTGCTTGTTTAAGGCCATGAATTGACTTCGTAAGTGGAAAAAGATTAGGATGTTTTTGATCTATAAAACCAGGTGGTTGTGTAGACACCTAAATCCCGCTTTTGCAATCTTATTGCCAAACGCACAAAAATCACTCTCTTTCTTGCCAATTCCATTATAATTAGTGATCTTTGCTAATTAACTAACATTTCTTACCACTTTAGCTAATTAAAAATGCTTTGTTGATTGCGTAACCCCTTTCGCATTCAGGATGCCACTTTACTGGCGAATCGTAAGTCAAAATCCTCTTCAAAATAGACAATTAGCGATTATTAGCTAATTAAGCCTATTTTACCATTATTTTAGTCAATATACCCTACTATTAGCTCAAACCCCTCTTCCAACCACCTGAAAATCCCCATTCACCTCCACAACATTTTAACAAGCTTCAAAAGCTTATTTCAGCCTCCCGGTTGACCTATAAGGCTTCATACCTCTTAATCACTTGGTAATTCACCAATTGTGATTAGCAAGGCTTAATGCTTATTAGCAAATCTAATCTAATTTGGGGCTTTTAGTCTCACATGTACCAAAATCCAAGTTTCTCCCAAAAGGAAAACTATAAAAAGAGTGCACCTCTTACCTTAATACTTTACACCATGCTTTGATTTGCATCTCATATAATAAATATGATATATAGCCAAGTTCAATCCTTTCCTAAAGCCTTCAACAAGGTTAGTAGATGAATATATAAAGTGACTTAATAAGTCATTTGGAGAGGTCATTTCACCATTGTTTGGAGTAGAAACCATACCAATTTGATTTCCCTCTTAGGTCTATTTAGGTCCATGTTAGGTAATTGAACATATTAGTAGGCATGTTTAGTTAGATTTTGAATTGTATTCATGTTAGTTAAGCATTCCTTTAAGATTCTATCTTAATGTTACATTCCTAGACTTAGAGCCTTGACTAGAGGTGGCAATGGTGTTAGCCTTCCTTAGTTAGTCATGCAATTTGCTTTGTAAAGTTTAGGGTGCTTTCATTTGGCACGCCCGGTGGGACAAACCCCATTTGCATTCATTCTCAAGATTTTTAACATAGTTTTAAAAGTTTTAGATTTCAAGTTTTCTTAGATTAACTTCCAATTCTTAGATTAGATTCAAGTTTTTCTAGATTAACTTCAAATATTTCTAGCTTACTTTCAAAGTTCTTAGATTAAATTCAAAGTTTTCAAGCTTTTTAGAGTAGTTTTCAAAGTTTTGTAGATCAATTTTGTAGCTAGGTAGTTGTTTCAACTAGATTAGTGGTAGAAGTTTTGTTTTCATGTTCTTTACAGGATATAAGGAGGTGAAGCCCTATCAAAATTGCCTCAAAATACCAAAGATTGGATCTTTTTGAAGAAATTCTTCTCAAAATTTAGATTTTGGTCACCTATAGGAAAGGTCCGCACTTGTGCATTGAAGAGTGCACTTGTGCATCAAGAAGCGCACCTATACACCGAAAATTGTGCTTGTGCATCAAGTAGCACTCATGTGCCTCTCCGGATGCCCATGTGCATCATTGCAATTTTGGTCTCTGAGTCAAGCTTGTGCCTGTGCATTAAGGTCAGCACCTACGCCTCTCGGTCGCACTGCATTATTGATTTGTGAAAGTTTGATAGAGGTGCACCTATGCTTTCAAGCTTGCACATGTGCTTCAAAGGGCGTGCCCATGCTTCAAAACCCGTGCCTATGCACTAAAATCCACACATGTGCACTCAAGTAAATTTCCTTCAAAGTTCATGATTTTTATTTCTAGTTTGGAGGATCTCGACATTTTTAGAGGATTTTAGTTGTTTTTGTCAATTTATTGATTTTAGAGCAATGTTCCTAACAAAATTCACTTAGGGCTTGATAATTAATCTTTATTAAAATTGACTTAGGGTTTGATAAGTGATTTTTCATGCTTTATTTGAGTTTGGAATAGGGTGTGTATGCTCTTCCCTTGCACTTAGTGTGATCTTGGGAATCAAAAGCACTTCTAAACCACTTTTTGCTATTTTAGAGTAAGTAAGAAAAATCATCATTCATTAATATGCTTGATCTTTTAGTTTAAGAGTTTTTCACTTGATAAAGAACCAAGGTGAAAATTTGTTTATGCTCTTCCCTTGCACCTAGTGTGATCTTGGGAACCAAAAGCAATTTTAGTCTTTCATTAAGAAGCACTTGGATTAATTGGGAATAAACCTTGTTTTACAAAGTTTTATACTAGTTATTGATTTAAAAATATTTTTTTCTTTACTATCTAGTTGGATTATTTGTTGTGTATGCTCTTCTCTCGCGTCCATAGATGATCTTGAGAACCAAAAATGACATTCAATACTCTTTTGATCACATTGTAAATTTTTATGAACTACTAATCATTTGTGTGAAGGACCTAAAATTCTTGTCAAAGAAAGAAGGGATCTCTTTAAACCAAAATCTAACATTCACGTGTGATTGTAGGTTGCCAAAAGGAGTACAACAAAAACCACATTAAGTTTAAAAGATAAAAAATACACCACAATCATCACATTGTATTTGCAGGTTTTGGTTAAGAGCTATGGCTCGTTCGCTTAACTAGGACATAACCCCTTTGGCATAATCCTTAAGCTATAACAATGGGGTGGTCATAGGAACCCTAAAGTAGTTCATGCAAGAGGGAACCTTGTGAACAAAATAGGAAAGTGCTCCACACTATCGACTTGATTAGTATGCCTTGGTGAGATTAGAGTCAAAGTTACTTCCATTGCGACCCCAGTGATAATACAACTGAACACACTAGTTGCTCATTGTATTAGAAGGGGGTAAAGTAAATCCAAGATAATCCTCGGGAAACCTCGGTAAATAGAGCTTGTAGAAGTAAACTTGTGACACATAGAGAGAGAACCACCTAGGAAGCTTGCCAACTTGGTGCCATTGTTTTTGTCTTAGTTGTTATACTTGAGAGCTCTCACAAAGTGACAACTTTATTATATTCAAAAATATTATTTTAAAAACAAGGAAAATAATCTCTTAAAGTTTAAACCACGTGATATTTCATCATGAAATCGATTTAGTTTCATTTTTTCCTAGTTTTTCACTTGTCCTAAGACAAGGTGAAACTCTACAAAAATAACACCAAATTTATTTCAACACCACTTGGTCTACACCCTTGTTTTCTTGTTGCCCATTTTTGGACAAAAGGAAACAACATATACGGATACCGCTAGATATCATGTTTCCACCACTTTTGTATTCTACTTGCACGACTAGGTTGCAATGCCGGAGCGCAAGTGTTGAAAGTGTGCATGGTACCTATTCACGATCTAGTAGCCCCCCTTGTCTCAAAAACTCATATTTGAGACGTATTATCATCGTAGTTAGGTAATTTCATTCTTGTATTCTTTTGAGTTGTTATGCTAGCCACATTATACCCATACAATTAAGATATTTACGTATTGTTTCCATTTTGAAATTAGGCCTAAATCTCTATATTGTAGAGTTACGCTGCTCGCACGCATAACAATTTCTTGTTATACTTAGACATAGTTTTTACACCCTAGCTTTGTCTTGAGTTTTTTGAGTGTTGAGGTTACTTTGTTAGCATCGCTATAATGCCATTTTGATACTAAAATCTTGCTTTCTCGCAAAGTTTGATTATGTGTCCAAATAACATTGTTATCGTTGCTTGCACTTGTATCATCCATTTTACAAATCTTAGACTTTGTTAGTGTTTAGAAACTGTCTTTTAGTATATCTTGTTAGAATATTGTGTCAACATTCTCTTACCATTTATGCCTTGTTTGTTATAAACTTGACCTAACTGGTGATATTGTGTTGTCACTATTTGGTTTCAAACCTATCTAGACAAATCTTAGGGAGTAAACTATTTAGTGTGACTAAATTTTGAGTGTTGTACGTCATTGTATTATTCTAGAAAAGCTTATGTCATATATTACCTTACTAGGGTAGATTTTTTGTTATTATTTAGTTCATACGTTCGTATTGACCTATTAATTTTGTGGCTGTTCTATAGTCACCTTGTTTTGACAATTTAGTGTCATTACGTTATAATTTTTTTGACTAAGATCTCTTTTTAGTACACCTTAGTGGAATTTTTTTGTGTTGTATCTCCTATCTTGAGTATTCCCACTACAAGAATGGGATCCCAAAGGTTAGGATTTGATATATTTGGAGGTGACAACCCTATTTTAGAAGACAATGTCATGATTGACCATAGTGGTAGAGAGGAAGAATCTCCTCGTGTGAATATGGAGCTTCATCCAGCCCACTTTGATGATTACTTATTTCACAATAAACATGAGGTTCTCATGCATGTTGTGGAACTAGGAGCTAGGTTGCCATCCACAGTTGACCCTTCTCTTATCGCCGACATGATTCAGGGAGAAGAAGAAGTGGAACATCCTCGTTGCCATATAGATGACATATTAAACCCAGGTCACGCCTCTACTTCGGGAAGACCAAATAATGAGGAAGTACCTTTCAAAATTGATAGATACTATCATTTACCTCCTCTTAGAATTCATTGTGAAGACCATGAAACACTTTCTCACCACGAGAAACCTCCTCATGATGAAAATTGTAAAGAAATACCAACCCGAGAGGTAACCTTAGAGGAACAAGTTCAAGCTCTCACTCGCCAATTGGAAAGTTTGGCTTCACATATCAATAAAGAGAAACCAAAACCTGTAAAACAAGCTAAGCCAAAAGCTTCGTGTCATGACTATCAACATACTCCTAAGGAAAATACTCCTCGTCGAGAGGCACGTAAAGACCCTTATGAGGAATTTTTTACTGAGAATAGGGGTGGGCATACACCTAGGTTTAACCCTTTGTATAGACCTATGCCACCACCCACGCAAGACCAACTCTTCCACCAAGAATGGTCTACTATGAAGAATACTCTTCAAGCATTACAAGAGGGCTAAACCGAATAATAATAAAGAAGTACCGGTTTGATGTGTTATGTCCCTACTAATTTGACAAATCCATGCTATAGATACCTTTCCCAAGACACTTTGATTTTCCAAAATTTGACAAGTATAAGGGAAAATGTGACCCTCGTGACCATATTAAATATTTTTATATGGCATGCCAAGAGGTTGCATTTAGCGAAAATTATCTTATGCACCTCTTTCCACAAAGCTTTGGAGCAACGATGCTAGAATGGTTTGTACACATTGCTAAGGGATCCATATCAACATGGCCAAAACTAGAAGAAATTTTGGTATGAAACTTCTCTTTTAATATAGAGAACGATGTCACCATGTTGGATCTCTGCAATGTGAAACAAAGAAATAATGAAAACTTCGCTACGTTTTTACAATGGTGGAGAGGATTAGCTAGCCGCTTTCCTTGCTCCATACCTAAAAATAGTTGATAAGCATATTTTTTCCCAACCTCCATCTAGACATTACATTCCACTTGTAAATGTATTGTGGCAACATGTTCGAAGATGTAATCGAGAAAGGGAGTCAAATTGAAAAAACATTGCTAGCTAAGGGGACTCTAAAACCTTTCTCCCGTGATCATAATGATTCCAAGTCTAACAACAAACCAAAGTTTGTTCATAATAAAAACAAAAATGTCATTGGTGATGGGATAGTAGACTCCAAGAAGGTATAATCCATTCAGAACCATGCACCTTTAAAGCTTCGTAAAGGGAAATCGCCTACGTAGTATAAACACCGTAATTTCTCACATCTATCTAAATCAATATCATCCATACTAAAGCGAGTTAAAAAATTTTGTAAACATGGTTAAGTACCATGTGTAGACACCTATAATTACACCCAAGTAATTTAAATACTTAAATTGCATTAATTATCCCCTTTCGCAAATTGACGACATATTGTCAAAAGTGCTCATATTCCCTCTTATTGTCGTTAATTAATTACAATACGCTAATTGATTAAGTCACATATCCAGCTAACAACCTAATTAACGACCTTCCGTTAATTATTTACCCTTCTCTCTAGACTAATTAATTATTATTAATTAATTAGCCTTCCACTTCATTTAATTAATAAATCAATATTTAATTGATTTAATCCCCTCCTAATGGCCTAAATCATACTAATATTCCTCTAATTGGCTTCTATAAGCTTACATCTACCTATTAGTTAATCACCTTTGATTAATTAAAGCACCCCCAACTCCCATGACTTGCTAAGCATAAATCAAACCCTTTTAAAGTAAGGTTACCTTTAATAAAGCAACCTTATCCATTCCTAACCATGTTTTACCTTTATCCCACATACAAAGGGATGAAGTGTTTCCTTTATCCATTGGGCTATATAAGGAGCCCTCCTTCTACCTTTATACCTACACCTAATTCCCTTGAGAAAGCAAAAGAAAGCACATAGTCTTGCACTAAAAGCCTTTTGCCATTCTCAAGCCCTTCCATCATCCATCTTGAAGAGCTAAGCCTCACACCCAAGCATCCTTGAAGGATCAAAGCAAGCAATATTGTTGATTTCCATTGGACTACATAGGTCCATTTGATTTAATTAGGCAATTTAGAAGAATAGAGTTCTTGATTTGCATTATGTTTGATTTCATTATTTCAAAGTTATGATGCTAGTGTAGGCCTTGTTCATTTCTTCATCTTGATGGTACTCTTTCTTGTTTCTAGCTAGGTTAGGGAACTATTTTAGGTGGTAGTTCTTGCTTTCAATCTAACTTAGGAAAAAGAATACTTGTACACATTTGGCACGCCTGGTGGGACACTTAGTCCCATGGCATTTTAGCTTAAGTTTCATTGTTTTGGCTAATTTTTGATATACACATGTAGTAATTAATGTCCATTTTCTTGGAATTTTTCTAATTTGATATGTGTAACCTCATGTTCATAGCCATAATTTTAATGGGTTATTTCCATTCTTAAGCTAACTTGTCAAAATTTGAGATATTGTGAGTTTTCTTGTGTTTGTTGTTGTATTTTGGTTGCAGGTCTGGCGCAGGTACATTTTTAGGGGTGCAGTACATTTTTAGGGGAGAAGGCATGGTTTTCATGGTGCACATGCCTCTCTGGTGGCACAGGCACATTGAAAAACCTGTTACTCTATTTTCCGACCTTGGCGCATGCGTGCTAACCCTGGCACACACACCCTAACCAAAGTGCGTAGATGCACTAACCCGGGCACATAAGTCGTTTTGTACTATACCTTCACTGCATTCTGAAACTTGTTAGATCGGTGCACACACCCTAACCTAGAGCACACATGCTATTTTAGTGGCACATACATATTTTTGATGACGTGGATGTTTTTTCAGAATCTGTAGCTATTTCAAAAGTGGTGGCGCACACGTTTTCTGGTAGTGCAAACAATTTTACGGTGGCACACACGCGTTTTTACGGTGACGCAGCTTGATTGTTGTCTGTTTTCCTATCTATTTTTCTCGGGAGTGGCACATATGCTATTTTTGTGGCACACACGCCTCTTTGGTGGCACAGCGCATGGTAAGTTAAAAAATCTGTAGAGTGGTGCATACACTGTTTTCGTGGTACATATGTTGTTTTCGTGGCACACACACCTCTCGGGTGGCGCATGTGCACTGTAATATGAAACAATGTAGAGTGGCGTATACGCCCTAACCCGTGTGTAGGTGCTAAAAAAGGGGCGCATGTGTCCTTTTGTATTTTTGAAATTAAGGTGTTGATGTGCTAACATTCTTGCAGGTTTATCTAATCATATATTTGTCTTTGCAGGCTATTTTTTTACATGTTTGTATTTGATTAGGTAATATTTTGCATTGTTTACTTATAGGAATAAGATTGCGTATGCTCTTCCCTTGCGCTCCCTTGGGGCGATCTTGGGAATCAGAAATGATTCTTAAGTCCTTTTGATGCTTTGAGGTTGTTAGGAATATTTGAGTGGGAATTGGCTAACTTGGCATAGTTGAATTAAAAGTGTTTTTCCATTTTGATATCTTTTTGGATTTTTGAAGACAATCACGTATGCTCTTCTCTTGCGTCCTTGGACGATCTGGAGAATCAGAAATGATGCCTTCTCTTTTGATGGAAAACTACTAAAAATTGTCATACATGACCAAAATGCCATTGCTTGCCAAAGAACGGAGGAATCAAAACAAAAGTCAGAAAACTACTAATACAGTTGTTATACAGGTTGCCAAACGGTGTTTGAGAAAACCACATCTAATTAAAAAGATAAAACAAACAACATATTTGAAACACTGTATTGCAGGTTTCGGAAAAGGGTACGTCCCTCTCCACTCAACTGGAACATAACCCCTTTAGCATAACGCCTTAAGCTACAAAAATATGGGTGGTTCTAGGAACCCCAAAGTAGTCCATGTAAGAGGGAACCTTGTGGACGAAATGGGAAGTGCTCCGCACTACCTATCTGACTAGTAATTCCTTTGTGAGATAGAGTTACAAGTTGTCCCTACGTGACCCTTTTAAGTACACAATTGGATGCATCTGATGCCCACTGTGCTTGAAGGGGGCAAAGTCGAGATACTCCCAAACTAGTCAGTGTGACTTTTTGGGTAAATCATCGCGCTCGTGGATAAGCTTTGTAACACCTAGGACGAGAGAACCACTTAGGAAAATATACTTTGGCCAGGAGCCCACTTTGACCATTCTAAAATAGTGTTGAGTTGTGAACCGTATTTTCATTGTGAAACGTGTGATGCGTTACTTTCGCCTAGTTTTTACTTGCCTTAGGGTGAGGTGAAACTCTGCCAAAGTGAAGCCAACATTTTTCATCCTTTTTTGATTTTCTTCCTTCACATTATTTTGACACTTTGTTGATCAGAAGAAGGGTGACTACCTTTGTGTTACCAATTGATTGTTTTTATCACTTTTATGTCCGTTTACGCCCATCCATGTTTGCGGCTGGGTAAGTTAAATGTCTAAAGTGTGCGGAGGCATATTCACGTCATTGGTAGCCATTGTGATCTTGATACCCATGTCAAGATCATCATTGTAGTTAGGCATGGTTCATCACCTGCGGACTTCCTTAGAAGAGTTAGCTTTTTTGTATCGTATCACTACAATTTCGATATTTACGTCTTGTTTCTTGTAAACTCGACATAAATATCTATATTGTAAGGTTACGCTGCACACATTTTAAACTATTTGTAGCTATAATTTGAGATTTTTAGTTCGGTCCTCTTATTACCTCGATTTCAAAGAGTGCTAGGTGTTACCATTTGTGTGTGTTATATCAATAACACCTTGATATCAATACCTTACTTTCTCGCAAAGTGGGTTAACATATATTAGTGATATTGTCGTGTCATTCGCGAATTGTAATTGGCATTTTCTTGAGATATAGGTCTTAATCGAGTTTGAGCTTGCTCATAGTATATCTTGATTAGGAGGTTGCATTGACTTCTTGTATTTACTTACATTTTTTCATTCCCTTGAACTTGGCATAAGTGAAAAATCTTGTTAATCATCTTGCGACGTGAAACTATTTTTTTAAATGTAGTCTAGGAAGTACTTCAAGTAACAGGTTTAGATACCAAACACTTGTGTCACTAGTGATTTATCACTCTATCACATTGGTATTCTGACATTGTTGATTTACTCATATTCTTAACAATGCATCTTGTATTTCACTAAGGGGGTGGTCACTATTTTTGAATACATTTACAAGTTACCCTAGTGAAACTATCACGAAAACCATGCTCCTAAAACATGACTAGGATTAAAGAAATAGACATACGAGGAACAACAAGCGCAAGCTTGGGAAGCCTCTAATAGACAAGGGTCAAACCCCTTCATTGGACATGATCTAGGACCACTGTTTTCTGTGGAAAAATAAACAGAAGATATGGTCGATCATAGTGGAAATGAATTAGAATCCCCACATGCAGAATTTGATTTTGACCCCACTTTACTAGACGAGTTTCTTTTTAGAAACAAAGATAGAGTGTTGGCACGGGTCGTAGAATTAGGGGCCAAATTTCCCACCAAAAATGAAACAATACCACCTGCGAATAATGCTACTGAGGAAGAATGTCCCCTTATCAATATGGAGGATATTTTAACGCACAGACATGCTTCTACCTCTTACGCAGGGAATGATAAAGTGGTAGGACATAGAATACCCTTTATCAAAGTGCCATGAAGAAACAAGATAGAACATGAGACGGGTGAAGAACCTCCACAATACGAGGAGGAACCTTTAGAAGAAGCCACAATCCAACAAAAAATTAGTAACCTAAGCCAACAAATAGCTTTGCTTACCTCCCATGTATAGAAAGAAGCAAACAAGAACGTTCAAAAGTTGAGGCCTAAGGTTAAGATCAATGAACTCCATCGAGAAAACCAAGGAGAAGAAGACACAGGGTATCATCGTGTATACATCCCCTGCTTCTCCCACTAGAGAACAATTGCTCACACAAGAGGTGCAGTCTATGAAAGTGACACTTGTGAGCCTACAAGAGAGCAATATAGGGAGCATTAGGAAATATCAATATGAAGAATTATGCCCCTATCCTTTTGACAAGACAATGACCCTTCAACCCTTTCCAAAGAAATTTGATATGCCAAAGTTCGACAAATATAAAGGGAAAGGAGATCCACGAGATCATGTTAAAGATTTCTACATGGCATGTCAAGAGGTGTCTTATAGTGACAATTATCTCATCAGAATTTTCCCCAAGAGTCTCGGAGGTCAAGCCTTGGAGTGGTTTACACGCTTACCACGAGGATCAATTTTCACCTGGCCAAAATTGGTAGAAAGGTTCGTGCGTCACTTCTCGTATAACATAGAGAGTGATGTCACCATGGTAGACTTATGTGGCACCAAGCAACACCCTAATGAGACTTTCACCAGCTTCCTCCAATGGTGGAGAGGGATAGCTAGTCGCTTCCCTTGCACTTTCCTTGAAAAACAAGTTGGTTAGTATTTTTGTTCCCAACCTCAACCTGGATATAGCTTTCCACCTCCAAATGCATTGTGTTTGCACTTTTGAGGAGGTTATCGAGAAATGGGTTCGAGATGGAAAATCTCTCATTTCCAAAGGCACCGTACGATGGAAAAGTGACATGCGAGCATGGGAATCTACAAGTACCTCTTCCTCGTACCCGACCTCCCGAGGTCGTGTCGAGACAACCGGTGGATTTGAAATGTGAATGGATATAGACAAGCTAATCGGGTAATCTTATATCCTCAATACACAATAATGGAATATGTGAATCTAAGGTGAAGAAGGCCCTCCTAACCTAAATTGGTGTAATGGTTCATTTAGATATAATGGCTGTTCGGAGGCTCCAATCAATGTCGAGCTCTGCCGAGATCCTGTTTCTTGGTTGTTGGATACGTGGGAAGTGACCTGTGGGAGCTTCGTATATATCTCCAAACAAGGTCATGAAAATGGTGATGGGCGATTTAGTGGATTTGTAGTTAACTATGGGTGATTTTCTGGTCTAGCCCAGAAAATATTAGATTGATTGGCTTCTATATTTAATACAGAGAATTACGTGATGATATCCGGTGGGAGTGGTGAGGATCTAAATACTAGCGTTCTCAAGCCGGTGTCAATACTTAACTGATTTGTAGGCCCATTGGGTTGTGGGACTTGGGGATCACAACCATGAGTTCATGGTTGTTATGGACCTATTATGGTCATGTGAAGAATCAATCCCTTCTTCTAACTATCTATTAATCGTATGCCTTTTCAGCCTCTATGTTTAGAACTAGAAGTTGTATAATTTTCTCAGAGTACCTAACATGTGTTCTGGCAACTTGAATGCGTAAGCTAGTATCTATGTCAATGAGGAGGTCTCCTATGTCAGTGTGGAACTAAAGGATCACAACAAAATGCCTATTCTCTTTCGAATCCTTGTACGGTCATTAGGGTATTTTATCAAGGCAGTCTATAGTTAGGGTGGTTTGACCAAAATGTGTAAGCTTTGTCGTCTTCGATATTTAACCCTTTCAATTGTTCACTAATCACTTATAAATTTGCTATTGCTTGAAAGACCTGTATTCTGAGGTCTTGATCTATATCAGCTAATGTTGTGGGTAGATTTGGTTGAGGCACTATGGGTTCAAATATATACTCTCTAGTCTCTCTAGGTCCTGTGATTGTCATACAAAATGATTCAAATTTTAACTAAAATTAATAAACCGATTACGAAAGAGGTATTTAAACTATGCAAGCATCCTTCTATTTTTGTATTTTTCAATGACGTATTTCAATGAAATTGAAGAGCAGCTACTTTAGTATATTTATAAAATAGACAACTAATATAGTAACAGAATAAAAACAAGCAAAGTAACCTAGTATGGCTATTTGCCGTGCGGTTGTGATTTTATCCTAAGGATCGAAGTGAAGTGAGGAATGAATCACGAGTTTCTCGTAAACTATCAATCCCCATAGCTTTCCTGGCGATATCGAGAGCAAACTTTTTCTTGAAATAAAATAATTCACTACTCTATTTGATATGTCGTAACTAGAACTTCGATAGCTCAAACTTGGCGATTCTGAGAACAATGGTAAATCTAGTTGTGTGTGATTTCATCCCCTCGGTGTGATCTCCTCGTTCCTTCATGTCCTCGTGAATCCAGAAAAGTGTGTATATGATAGTATCAATAGAATATGGTATTCGACAATGTGACTTTGGATATAGACCGAATACAATACAAGTAGGAGAGGGATAGCGCAAGTGAACAGAGCTTGACTATGTAATTCCTAGCTTGATTTATCGCAGAATACAATGCAAGTGTACCGAGAGCTTTAGAATCTATCCTTGTGACAAAACAAAACCTATAACTTTAATGGATTCTAGTCTAGAAATGAAGCTATTCTATGCTAAACTAACTGTATGGAGCAACAATGGAACAAGACTAAAACAAGAAGATGAAATGACCTCTAAAAGACCACCAATGGAGGTAAAACATGAAACTAACGAGAATTCTAAGCAAGAAATTGAAAGACCTGGATAAGATAATTGACAAGATGAGGGGCCATTTTCCTGAAAACAAGCTAGCTATTTATAACCTATGCATTTACCAGAGGGTAACTCCCATTTGAACTCTTTTACTATAAACAATGGAAAAACATTATTACTAGGGGACCAAAAACATTAATGCAAGCCAAATTGGTTGAAGAAAGTGTGTAAATTTGAAGATTTATGTTTGACGCGATCGTCGGAAGAATCTGGAAAATGCGAACAAAACCGCCGCACTATGCAGGGTGGCGGTTACGAGACCGCCACTCTATCCTGGGCAGCAGTCACATTATCGAAGAATTTGAAAAATGTGAAAAAATCGCCACCTCGTGCAGGGTGGCAGTTATGGGACCATTTCCCTATCCTGGGTGGCGGTCATGGGACCATCGCCTAGGCAGGGCGGCAATTTCGTCACTAAAGCCTAAAAAGAAAGAAAACAGGTGGGGAAAAGGGCAAAACAAAACATGCGGAGGCGAGCGGGGCATGTGGGATACAAGCGTATACATGGCGAGCCTTTCTAGATTCTCGAACACCTTACAAGGAGACTTGTATCATCATTGGGGCATGTGTAACATCATTCTGTCGGTGTAGTACCCTACAATTTTGGGTACGTACATATTGCCCCCTGAGAAGCGTCTTATCCATGAAGAGGCGTAAAATGGTGGATCCACATATGGTGGTCCCAAAATGGGGAGTTAGGAGTTATACCTGACACGCTCGTGTGCTAGAAAGTCGCCATCCAAGATCCCGCTACCTACAAAAATGAAAAAGGGGACTCAAGTGCAGATAGATAAAATAAATTGAGAAATAAGGCTGAATTGATATGAAAAGAGGACTTACCATCTATGCGAGGTTTAGAACTTACCTCCATTGGTGCTCCGACCCTATGAAAGACATTCAAAATCAAATTAAGAGGGATATTTATATAAAATGAAGTCATTTTACTATTCATTTACGCGGATTGATTTGATAGTTTTTGAGCTCTAGGACCCACGGTGAGTTTTTAATGAGAGTATAGTCAAAACATTCGTGGTGAGATAGCGATCATGCCTCCGAGAGTAGAACATCGACCTGCGAAGTCTTAGGTTAGTTCTTCTCGATTTATTGTTTTTAAACCTAAAATGTGGAAATGATGAAATCTTTCTCTTGGGGGTCATTTTTGAAAATATTAGTTTTAAACGTGTCTCTAGGGGGCACCCATAGGGTAGGTTTCTTTTTTTGTTAAAATGGTGTTTTTGTTTGTTTTTAGGCATTTTTTAGGGTATATGACCCGTTTGAGTTTGCGGGATAGGACCGCCGCCCTGTGCAGGCGGTGGTTATGGGACCACCGCCTTAGAAGGCGGCAAAGATTCATGGAACCGCCGCTCGCTGCATGAGACGGTAGTCCGCGATAGAGAACCAAAACAAAACAAAACTTAGCTTATTTTTGCATGTTTAGCATTTTTACATGTTTTTAATAGTCTTTCCAACTGGATTTTAGTACTAACTTACTCCTTTTTGTGTTTTTGGGTGTATGCAGAAGGAGGAGTATATAAGATGGAGCCGGGAGAGGGAGTGGACTGGCTCTCGGTGAGTGTTAGAGGCACTCTCTCAGCAGAGCTCGATACCCTTAGAGGGTGGTATTTGGAGGATTGAGCAGGTCCCTCATGTTACGGCTACTAGTCACATTCCATGTGACTTATTTTCATACTGGGATGTGGATCGGAACACCATCGATTGCCAGGAGTTAGGGGTGAGTGGTCCATCACCCTGGAGGATGTTTACCGTATACTGGGGGTTCCGATCCTTGGGCGGTGGCTATCTCTTAAGACAAAGCAGTATCGAGATCATAGGTGGTTCAGTGGGCCACCTATATGGGAGATGCAGTTGTATCGATGGGATTGAAGAAGGGAGTGAGGATCCAATCTATCATTGAGTCAGACATTCCCATGCTCCACAAGGCCATCATGGGCATCCTTGCTTCGAGACTGATTGGGGACAAGGGAGGGGACACCCTCTTATATTGTTGGGCCCCCATTATTACACAGATTGAGGGCCATGGACGTGTCTATGCTTGGGGAGAAGATATCCTTGGGACTACCTACCATGATTTATACAGGGTAGTCCAATTATAGGGACAGTCACTGAGCCACCCAAATCTTGTCATGAGTTGGGTGTATGAGCATATCACCCCATATGGGAGAGGTGTAGAGGTAGAGGATCCCGAGGCCGTCAGGGCAGCGAGGTGGACAGGGATGACAATTCTTAGAGCACCTCACTAGCCAGTGGCCTCCTTGACCACCGCAAACATGGAGGCCACTCCTTATCAGGCCATGGTAGGGGTATGGGGAGAGGAGACTGTTACCTTGATTGCTTGTTAGACTACCAGTCAACTGGTAGATAGGGCGGGGAAGCTGGAGATCCACCCCTTTGATAGAGTACCACAACAGTTTGGCCTCCACTATAGTGACATGCTTCCTTTGTAGGGCCAATGTACAGATCTATTCGTGAGGCTGGGGAGGTCCTAGAGGCCGAGGTTGGACTATTGTTACTCCCGGTGTTCCTATTGTGGCCAGGAGGGTGGTACGTGCTTCAGAGGGAGAGCCGGTGCTCCTCAGGCACCCTTACTTCGGTATGTCACTAGTCCCGCCCATAGCGGTGATGAGCCCATTGACGTGGACTCGAATCGAGGAGTTGAATAGGGAGAGGCGAGGAGGAGACAGAGGAGATGGATATCAATGAGACAGGTGGGGATATGATAGTGATCTCGAGTGGCATGACACTCAGGAGATCCTACAAGCCGAGAGGGCGGAGCGGAGCACAGAGAGGGTGAATCTTGTCTCAGAGGAGTTGCTCTTTCAGGACTTAGGTGGAGATGGTGAGTCCGTGGTAGGCCGTCACATTTCTCCAGACATGGGAGAGGGACACCAGTCAGTGGTGGCATTAGTGGCAGGTGCAAATCCTAGAGATCCTTCTTGGAGGCTCGAAGATCTGAGTGAGTTGTCACTCTTTCGTTGACATTTTTTTTAATTAGAGTTGCCTTAGTTGTTATTTATTTTTGTTTTGTTTACTCTTGGTTTTATCTTTTGATCATTTTCTAACTTGTTTTCTCCTTTGCTTGCAGCGATTGCTGATGAGTGGTGAGACTTGATTCACCGAGTATGCACTGATACCTTGCTTCTCCCCTTGGAGAAGACTCACGCTGAGCTTTCCGTGGACATGGGGGAGCCCTCAGCAGCTGGTAGGAATACTAATGTTTTTTCCTCTATCTGGCATGTGGTGAAGATCCTGACCTCTCTCCGTGTAGAGGTAGCTGGATACAGGACAACCAAGTGCTTGATGAGGAGGAGTCATTCTCATAGCGAGACGACAGCTACTGGTTGTGACCACAAGCCCTCAGTACATTCGGAGTGCTGGCGTAGCGAGTCCTAGGCGTGGTTGTGCACCCTCTGAGGGATCCCATAGGGATTGAGAGACCATTTTGTAGCATTTTGTCAGATATCTATATGAGTTCTTTTGTATATTTTGGGCTCATTGAGTGTTTTGACCATGCCTAGTGCATGATGGCATTGTATATGAACCTTGATATATATATATATGTATCTCTTTTTGGATCTAGACTCTTGGTGCCTAGAATTTTGTGATTTGTTTCCACATGTGTACTTAGATGTTTTTAGAATATTTGTTTTTCATACTTTTCAGAATGTATGCAATGGATAACAAATGATAGTAAACAAAATGTTTTACTTTGTATGTTTTTGTAATGCTGATATGAGATGATACTAACATATGGTAGTACTGAACTTTTAAAATCTTTGGGCAATATTTGTAATTTCTTCTTATGTTGGCAAAACGTGATGAATGCATAGTGATAAAGAGATGAACTTGCCCCAATCCCAATTCCACGCAACTAGTAAGATGCAAGGGCTCAACACCAAGAGTTAGGAAGGGCACAAGTTGTATGAGTTTGACTAAATGGAATGATGAGAGACAGACAAACCAATAATGAAACCAAATTTGGACCTACACACCTACCCTACTTAGAACTACTACCACGCTTAGAAGGCCACTTACTTTCCAGTTTATCTAGACTTAGATTCATAAATGGCAACTTGATTGAAAAAATTTGGTTTTGAGGATTTGATCTCTTTGGAATTTGGATATTTGTTTTCTCTTGATAGAATTTGATTTGTGTTTTTAGCATACCAAGATTTGTTAATTTGTGTGATGGACCCCACACCCTGCCTCATGCCACTAGTAAGAAGCATGGGTTTGTCACCAAAGGCAGGATATAGGCGAGTAAGGGCACTTATTTCCTTTCCCAACCTCACACCACTAGTAAGAGATGTGGGCTTATCACCGAAGGTTGATGGGGCAAAGAGGTGTGTAAAATAAAATATTTTGTTTGCTTGGTGCTTTTGATTTCATTTGATTTTGACATTTTTGATCTATGACTTTGGGATATCCTTTCGTTCAAAGAGATTTAAGAGGGATAGATGTGACACCAAGAAGCTTCTAGAACAGACCGTAGGCAAGGACAACTTCACCTAGTAGAAAGAAAGAGCAAAGCCAAGTATGCAGGCCTTGGTATGGTTTTTGTCAATGCTTGTCTATCGAACTTGATGAAAAGATTTGAAAATAGTTGATGATGTTTGAAGAGATGTGTTTTGAATGCTTTTGCCAATATTTTCAGAAATTTGTAATAGATTTCTTAAGAGCAAGTTCCTGGACTATCAGTTTTATGAAATGAGTGAACAAAATGAAACAGCTAAATGACTAATGCAATGTAGGTAGCTATAATGTACAAGTGGTGATTTTTATGTTTTATGCGTAAAATCATTTAAGATGCAAGGAATTGACAGTTTCACTGAATTCCTCACCTTCTAGTGTGCACAAGAGATACGCACCATTTCGTAGTCTTTCATGACTCGGTATGGGCCCAACCATTTGGGCCGGAACTTTCTTCCTTCGTTGGTTTTCTTATCGATCCGGCTGTCTAGTCTTAGAACTAGATCTCCTTCATATATTTCTCGCTCATAGACTTTTTTTTGTTGTACTGCGGCACATCCGGCGGCATAGGCTCTGTGCCTTTGTTTGGCATTTAGCTTGACCTCGTCAAGGATTTCTAGTTGAGAGAGGTGTGCCTCCCTATAAGCTTCTTCATCCAGAATCCCTTGTAATGAGATGCGGAGACTAGGTATTTCAACCTCAAGCGGGAGAAGCTGTCGTCCCAAATACCGGTGAGAAAGGAGTTGCTCCTATTGGTGTTCTTACCGAGGTTCGATGGGCCCACAAGGCTAGATATAGTTTTAAATTCCAATCTTGCTTGTTCTCCTTGACCATTTTGAGGAGAATAGCTTTTAACGTTTTGTTTGTTGCTTCGGCTTACCCATTGGCTTGAGGGTAGTAAAGAGAGGCCGTGTGATGGTTTATCTTGAACTTGCTACATAACTCACAGACCTCGTCATTTTTAAAGGACGTGCCATTATCTGAGATAATGACTTGTGGGACACCATACCTACAAATGATTTGGTTCAGAATGAATTTGGCAATTACCAAACCTGGTACTATGGTGAGAGGCATGGCCTCTACCCATTTGGTAAAATATTCCGTGGCTATAATTATAAAGTGATGGCCATCGGTTGATGAGGGAGAGAATTTCCATATCAAGTCCAAACCCTATGTGGAGAAGGGCCATGAGGTCACTATTGGTTACAGGGATTGTGCTGGCATGTGAATCTCGTGAGAGAATTCTTGGCATTTGTGGCACTTACGTACAAATTCCACTGCATCATGCTCGAGAGTGGACCAAAAATAGCCCATCCGATGTATTTTGTGAGTGTGGTGTGACCAACGAAGTGGCCTCCACATATCCCACTATGGGATTCATGAAGAATCTTCTTGGATTATTCTGTGTCGACTCATCTTAGAAGCATGCCATCGAAGGCTTTATGATAGAGTACTGTTATCCAAAATAAGCCCCTTGCTCATTTTTGGCTAACTCCCTTCATTCCTCCCTCCCTTGTGCCTCAGTTGAATTTTTACTTTTCAAGCACTCAAAATGTTCTAGAAATGGTTTCATTGGATAGAGAATCTTCTCAGCTTTCTAGAATGGTAAATTTTTCCTCCTAACTCCTTGTATTTTTCAAGTTATGGCCCGACGGAGATTTTTGGGGAAATTTTCCCATGAGAGTCCCGTGGCCAATCAAGATGTGCCACGTGGCATCGGGCAGCGGGGTGGAGGAAAATTAGAAAATTTTCATCAAAAATTGGTGGGGCACACAAAGAATTTTTTTGGCCCGAAGGCCCGCCAACCAATGGGAGGAGGCCACGTGTCCTTAGGAGCGTCGGGGTTCGACTCGAGAAGGAAATGGAAAAACATTTCAAGGATTGGCGCAAGGGGAAATTTGGAAGCACAGGCCCGAGGACCAATTAGGGGGTGCCACATGTTTAGGGCATCAAAACAAAGTGGGAGAGCAGAGGAAATTTTTACTTTTTCCAAGCGATGGAAAATATCAAAATGAAGGCCCGACCGCGCAGGCCCGCACTAATCAACGGTTGCCACGTGTCCAAGGGGTCGACAAAAACGTTAAGGCAGGCCCATGGAGGAGAAAAACTTGTCAGGCCCATGTAATGCCAAGGTGCACATGTCCCATTCGGGGAATGGACATAGTTAGAGAAAAATTTGGAAGTGCGCCCCATGACCAATCAAAACATGCCACGTGTCCCAGGAACGTCGGGGCGCGGAAACTTTTGGAAAATTTTCCAAAGATCAAAAAGGCGTAAGAAGGTTGGGAAAAGCTCATGACCAATCAAAACTTGCCACATGTCCTCGGAGCTTTGTGTGGTGGAGATTTTTGGGGAAATTTTCCCAAAGTCAAAAAAGAGGGAAAATTTTGAATTTTCGGCCCGCCAGTTCAAATTTGCCCTAGTTTTGCCCTAAATCTTCAGAAGGGCATAAATTTTGATCTAGGGCTTGGATTTTCACGTTCTTGGTGGCATTGGAAAGCTGGTGAAATTCTCTACACGATGGAGGGATCAATTTTGTGTTTTGGTGGAGTTTGGGGAGAGAAAAATGGAAAACACCTCTGGCATGGAGAAAAGAACAGAACTGACATTTCAACCACCATTTTTAATGAAGTATGGCTCGCATTCTCTCCCAACATGGTAAAAAAATTAGGGAATGGTCTGGCAGGGGAACCCATGCTATTTTAATGCAATTTTGTTGGTGGTTGAAGCATCCACTCATGTTTTCCCATGTTTCTCCTTTCTAAGCTTGAATTTCATTGTTAAAAGCCAGTTTTGGCTCTTTTGTAAAGGGTTGGACATTTTTATGTTTTGCAGGCTCCCTCTTTCACCTAAAAAGTGATTTTGTGGATTATGAGACCTCTTCTAGGATTGTAATATGTTTTCTACTTCTTTCTTTGTTGTAATGCATGTATTTCTGATATTGGAAATGACAATGCAAGCTCTGTGAATGAGTTTCAATCCTTTGTTTATGTTGTTTGCTTCATTTCTGATCTTTCATTACAGTTTATTAGTTCATGCATGATGTTTTGTTGCATTTTAGTGATTTGTGTCAATTTTTAGAAGTAAAATGTTCACCACTCCTTTGGTGTATCACCTTGTTAGTATCAGTTTTATTTCTTTTGCACCCTCTATCCCTGTCCCCTTGGAATTGAGAGTGGGATTTTCAATTTAAACCTCTACAATTTTCAATTCATACATCTGATCAGAGGAGTTGAGGAACCAACCTCTAATCTGGAGATTCTTTTCCCATTTTTTTGCAAGTCCCACACTTGGGGAAAAGATTCAATGTTGTGCATTCACACTGGATGTCCAAATATCAAACTAGAAATCTGATAAACATCCGGGGTGTTGTGAATCTACACTAACAATTTTGGCACACTCGGTGGGACCTTAGAGGTCTTCATCTTCATTACAACAAGTTTATGTGCATTTGTTGCAAGTTTCATGCTTGAAAAGAGCCTTGATCTGCACATCTGGTAGCTCCAAAGAGGAAAAATCAACTGGTTTCATCATCATAGTCTGAAGATTCATGAGAAGAATCAACACAAGATCAAAAGCCAAAGAAGAAGGGTTGTCTGAGTATCTACAGCTATCCCTGGAAGAAGGCATAGAGGAAGGAGGATTCAAAGGTCTCCATCTCCACCAAACAGAACTCTATTAACTCCTCCACCTTCTAGACCTTTCACTCAATCAACAAGGGTTCTCAGGCCAATCAGAATGGCACAACCCAACCCTTATGTCAACTTCACTAGCAACAGCCCACTTGCTCTCAATGCACAAAATCCAGTTCTAGTTGCAGCATTGAAGAACATTCCATACTTCACTGGAGAAAATCAAACCACTCCTGGTGATCATGTTAAAGACATTGCTAATGTTTGTACAATCCATGAGATTGTTGAGATGCAAATGGCTGTAAAATTGTTGGCATCTTCATTCAAAGGGATAACATTGCAATGGTTTAGAAGCCTTGGGGCTGGTTTAATCCAAAATTGGAATCAGTTATTCATATCCCTCCATGAACAGTTTGGAGAGAAAGGGGACAACTTGTCTCTTTTGGAACAACTGACAACCATCAAGAGAGCTCCCAATGAGTATCTGACAGACTTCAACTTCAGATTTCAAAGGACTTGGGATAGAATTCCAATGGCAATAAAGCCAACAGCTAAAGGTGCTTTTCTATACTATCTCAAAGCTTTAAATTCTAATATTTCTATGCTAATTCAGTCCATGGGAGGTATGAATATACCTGCAACTTATAACATTGCCATTAGAGCTGAGAATTGCTTAATTCAAGCTGGTAAGCTGGCTCCTAGGCCTCCCATGCCCTTGTACCCAAATTTGGAAAATCCACGCACTAGTCAAGTACCACCGTAGCTCCTATCCCCACTCCTAGAAATCGAACTCAAATGAAAATTCTGCTGCATCCTCTAGTGCTTCAAATGAACTTCAAGAAGTCATGAAACAATTACAAAATTTGGGCAATGAGCTAGTTACACTCAAGAGGCAGCAGGCCCAAAGTTTTAGACCGTCTTATCAACCTCAAGCTCAGCCCAATAGGCAGCCATATCAGCCTAATAGACCACCCAACCTAGCTGCAAATCAAAATCAAACAAGGCCTCCTGCCAATAGACCATTTCAGCCCTATAATCCCAATGCTGCATCTACCTCTAAAGCTTTAGTGCCAGTGCAAAATAATATGGCACAAGAGTATGATTGGTGTTTCCCATGCAATGAACCTCACAACCAATCTATGTGCTTCAATGGTGCTTTGAACCAAGCCTTGATGGTGACAACAACTGGCGTAGAGAGTGAAGTGAGCCAGGAAACAAACCAACAACAAGGAACATCCCAGCAAAATGTAGCTCCAAATGAGACTACATTAGCAAATTGGTAGGCTGAGGATTTTTTGGTATGAATCAAGCAGTTTCTTAGAGTATAGCAGCCAATACAAGGTCAAAAAAGAGGAATATTGGTGAGGGGTAGTCATTGGCTCCAGGTGATCCACAACCTTCCATCACTCTCCAAAGTGTTGGTAAGCAAAATGCAGTTCCAAACATGCAAGGGCAGCCCAAGCCACCTTCTAAATCAGCTCAAATACCAACTGTTACAGCCCACGTGCAAGAAAAGAATGTGTATACCAAGGGGCAGAAAAGAGATGTTTCATCCCCATTTAGCATCATTGATCAGATGAAGAAGACAAATGTGAATATATCTATGTGGGAATCATTATCCATTCTAGGCCAAAGAGATCTCCTACAAGCTGCCATGAAGAATTGGTCAACTTCAAATCAACAAGTTCGTATGCAAGAGAAGGTACTCACCAATGCTGCCTAGCCTGAAGGGAATCATGAAGGACAACAGGGTAAACTTTTGAAGCCCCCTCCATTCTATGTTTCATTGATCATTGGGGATAAACTAGTACACAATTACATGATTGATTAAGGGGGCAAGTAGCTTAGTGATTCCCAAACAAATAGCTGATTAGCTAGGTCTCCAATATGAAGTCATATCCAAAGGGGTAGTGCAACTGGATGGGACAATAGTAACAACAGTGGGAGTGATCAGAGATTTGAATCTTACTTTGCATGCATGTCCCAATGTTACTGTGTTGCAAGATGTGTCAGTAATAGATTTGCCACCACTCTTTGCCTTATGCTTGTTAAGGGACTTCACAGCTAAAATTGGAGGCTACTTATCTATTGATTGGTCACACATGTTATTTAGAACCAGATATGGAACTAAGGCCACAATCAGGTCTGAGCCTATTGCAAACTTTCACATTAAGCCTCATACTCCAAGCCCAATTAACGCCAACTGTTCAGCATTTGATCAAGAAGATTATCCAAGCATAGATGAAGCTGATACAAAGGTTGGAAGCATCCTGATTTAACTCTTGATGAATGGGAAAGCAAGGTACATGCTTTTGATCCCTACCAAGAAATAGAAGAATCTAAGCTAGGAGTCTATTGCATACATGAAGAAAATCATCCTATGCCTAGCATCACCAAATCAGACCATAAGGATGACAATGAGGTATGGCAGTTGTTCTTTGATGGATCAAGAAGTAGACAAGGTGCAGGAGGGGGGCAATGCTTGTTTCACCTCAAGGTATTAAGTATTATTCAGCTTTTAGGTTTTAGTTTGCATGCTCTAACAACACTGCTGAATATGAAGCTTTGATACAAGGATTGCATTGGTCAATTAAAAGAGGTATAAAAAATCTACAAGTCTTTGGTGACAGTGAGCTGATTGTTAACCAAGTTAGAGGACAACATGCTGCCAAGAATGATCTGCTCAAGTGTTACAAAAATAGGGTGTGGGACCTCATTGAAGATTTTGAGGGCTTTAACATCAATTCCATCCCTAGGAAAGAAAACCAAGCTGCTGATAGGCTTGCAGCAGTTGGGGCAGCCTTTGATGTTGTTGAAAGCATCAAGGAAGATAAAGTACAACCAAACATTCATGTGATTGTAAGGCCTTCTACATTCGCATAATAATGTAAGTTGGCAAGTGTTTGAAAATGATCAACAAATCATCAATTTCTTGCAAGAAGAAGCTGAGTTCTCAGCCAAAAATAGGAAAAATTAGAACAACAGTATGGTGATCAGGTGGTATAGCTGAGAACCAACAAACTACCAAAAGGACTTGTCACTTTGGAGTCCATTTTTAATCCTAATGATCAATTTAGGAAAGAGAAAGCAAACATCCAAGTCAAGGGAGAAGATTCAATGCCCATCTTGGTGGGAGAAGGTAGATCACTTCAAATTGGTAAAGTTGCAACCAAACAAGAAAGGTATGAGTTTATGCAACTTTGTCAAGAGTTTCCTGATGTATTTGCTTGGAGCTATGAGGATTTGAAGGGTTTCAATCCCAAGCTAGCTCAACACACCATTGAATTGGATCCAAGTGCTAAGCCCATCAGGAAAAAGAAAAGGCCAGTTAATCCACACATGGAGCCTCTTATGAAGAAGGAATTGAATAAGTTAATAGAGGAAAGTATCATATTTCCCATCAAGCATTCTAGTTGGGTAGAAAACTTAGTTCCAGTTAGAAAGAAGAGTGGAGAAATCAAATTGTGTGTAGACTTTAGAGATTTGAATAGAGCATCTCTCAAGGATCATTACCCACTTCCTTCTATGGAGCAGATTCTACAAGTTGTTGCTGGCTCTAAGAGATTTTCATTGCTAGATGGTTACTCAGGGTACAATCAGATCATGGTAAAGGAAGAGGATCATTTCAAAACAACCTTCACCACCAAATGGGGGACTTATGCATATAGGAAAATGCCATTTTGGCTGTCTAATGCTGGAGATACCTTCCAAAGGGAAATGGACATGGCATTCAAAGGATTGATAAAAAGAGATCATCGATGATATCATTTTTTTCTAAAAGTTCAGCAGATCATCTCTTCCATTTGAGACAAGTGTTCCAAAGATGTAGAAGATTTGGGGTATCCTTAAATCCCAAAAAATATATTTTTCTACATCATGAAGGAAAGCTCCTTGGCCATATTGTTTCAAAAGAGGGATTAGAAATTTATTTAGAGAGGGTTAAAGCAATAAAAGCACTGCCATTACCAAGCCACAACAAGGCCCTTCAAAGTTTCTTGGGAAGGATCAATTTTATTCGGAGGTTTGTGCTAGACTTTGCAGCCCTTGCCAAGCCAATAACCATGATGTTGTAGAAAATCATGGATTTCAAATGGACATAAGAAGGTAAGGAAAGTTTTGAGGCAATTAAGGAGGCTATCTCACAAGCTCCAACTCTCTAAACCTAGATTTCTCCAAGGATTTCATCCTTAATGCATTTAGAGGTGATGATACAATCTCTACAATTTTAGTACAATAGAGAAAAAAATGTAGAGCAACCAGTTGCTTTCTTTAGTCAAATCCTAGAGGACTATGAGGTGAGATATTCTTTCATTGAGAAGTAAGTTCTTGCAGTGATTAGGGGTTTGAAGAAATTTAAGCATCTAGTTTCAAACAACAAGGTTCAACTGCTGGTTTCTCATGTGGGAGTTAAGGAATTCCTCCTCAACAAGGACCTAAATGAAAAGCGTGTAGGGTGGATTACTCATGTCATGGAGTATGACATTGAGATCAAGGTCACCAAGTTGGTCTGAGGAAAAGGATTATGTGAACAAGCTGGTCTTAAGAAAATCAATGGAAACATGCAATGAAAAGGATGTTGTTTTGGTGCTGCAAAACAACCAAGAACAAGGTAATGTTCAAGAAGAGAATGATGGTGTCCTCACTCCTTGTTGGACTCAAGATATAATGCACTTCCTACACACAGGCCTATGCCCTCCAGAAATGAACAAAACCAAGAGAAGACACTTCAGATTGCAGGTTGTCCCATATGCACTTGTTGATGGTGTTTTGTTCAAGAAAGATGTAAATGGAGTGTTGAGATGCATTGGAACAAATCATATTGATATAACACTGGAAGAGTTCCATGGTGGGACAGCTGGGGGTCATTTTGCACCAAGAGTGACAGCCCTTAAGATCATGAAGGCTGGCTAGTATTAGCCCAAGGTATTCAAAGTGATTGTTATGCATAAATCAAGAGGTGCGGGAGTTATGCTTTTTCACAGGAAAAGAGAGATTAGCTGCCCTTCCATTGCACCCAATTTTAGTTGACCAACCATTTATGCAATGGGGATTGGACTTCATTGGGGTCATCAACCCAAACTCAAGTCAAGGACACAAGTGGATTCTAACAACCACATATTACTTCACCAAATGGATTGAGACAAAGTTGTCACTTAAGGAAGCAAATGAATCTAGCATTCTAGACTTCTATGAGGGGATAGTAACCAGATTTGGTATACCTACCACTATAATATCAGATAATGCATTGGCATTCATAGGATCCAAGGTGACTGAATGGGCTATCAAAAATGGAATTTATCTGAGCACTTCATCAAATTATTACCCTCAAGGTAATGGCCAAGCTGAGTCTACAAACAAGAACTTGTTAAGGATCATCAAGAGGAATCTTGATGAAAATCAGAGGACTTGGCATACTAAATTGAAATCAGCCTTATGGGCTGATAGGATCACTCCCAAGAGATCCACAGGTAATTCTCCGTTCAAGCTTGTTTATGGAAGAGAGGTAATTTTGCCCATGTCACTTGAGGTGCCAACGTTGGAACTCATGAAGAAATTGGAATTGTTGGAGTTTGAACCCATGGAGGTGAGATATGTAGAATTGATGGAGCTCCAAGAAATCAGAGAGCATGCAGCCCAAGCAATAGAGAAGGATCAAGCCTTGATCAAGAAGACCTTTGATAGGAAAGCTAAGGCTAGAACCTTCCAAATTGGAGATCTAGTGTTGAAATGGGATGCAGACCGAGAAAATCCAGGAAGGCATTCAAAGTTTTATGCCATTTGGAGTGGCCCCTACATGGTCACAAAGTGTAAGAACAATAATGCCTTCCAACTATCTACATTGGATGGTGAAGAACTGCAGATTCTAGTGAATGGAATCCATCTAAAGCATTGTTACTAAAGGAAAACTCTCTACCTTGTACATATTAGCTTAGATTTCCATTCCTCCAAGTGCTTGTGCACATTTTTTCATTGTAGTTTAGTTTTTCACTTTCCCTAAGTGCTTTGGCATAGGCTAGTTGTCCCAAACATGCAGTTTTGTAGGCCTTTGTTCCAGATCAGGTGATGTTTCTACTCTCACAATCTTCCTCCTTGTAATTTTCTAATCATTTGGGGTTCCAAGTAGAGAATTTTATGACTCCATGCCCAATGGATTGCTTTAGGAAACTGGTAACTTCATCTAGCAGGTAGATGACCCCTCTGAGTTGCCAAAATTGTTATCCAAAATAAGCCCGTTGCTCATTTTTTGGCTAACTCCCTTCATTCCTCCCTCCCTTGTGCCTCAGTTTAATTTTTTACTTTTTAAGCACTCAAAATGTTCTAGAAATGGTTTCATTGGATAGAGAATCTTCTCAGCTTTCCAGAATGGTAAATTTTTCCTCCTAACTCCTTGTATTTTTCAAGTTATGGCCCGACGGAGATTTTTGGGGAAATTTTCCCATGAGAGTCCCCCGACCCAATCAAGATGTGCCATGTGGCATTGGAACGGCGGGGCGGAGGCAACTTAGAAAATTTTCATCAAAATTTGGTGGGGTACACAAAGATTTTTTTGGCTCGAAGGCTCGCTAGCCAATGGGAGGAGGCCACGTGTCCTCAGGAGCGTCGGGGTTCGACTCGGCGGAAGGAAATGGAAAAACATTTCAAGGATTGGCGCAAGGGGAAATTTGGAAGCGCAGGCTCAAGGACCAATTAGGGGGAACCACATGTCTAGGGCATTAGAATGGTGGGAGAGTGGAGGAAAATTTTCCTTTTTCCAAGCGATGGAAAATATTGAAACGAAGGCCCGACTGCGCAGCCCGCGCCAATCAACGGTTGCCACGTGTCCATGGGGTAGACAAAAAATGTTAAGGCAGGCCCATGGAGGAGAAGAACTTGTTAGGACCATGCCAATGCCAAGGCACCATGTGTCCCATTTGGGAATGGACACAATCAGAAAAATTTGGAAGCGTGCCCCGTGACCAATCAAAACATGCCACGTGTCCCAGGAACGTTGGGGCAGGAAACTTTTTGGAAAATTTTCCAAAGATCAAAAAGGTGTAAGAAGGTCGGAGAAAAGCTCATGACCAATAAAAAATTTTCACATGTCCTTGAAGCTTCATGTGGTGGATATTTTTGGGGAAATTTTCCCAAAGTCAAAAAAGAGGGAAAATTTCGAATTTTCGGTTCGCTAGTTCAAATTTGCCCTAGTTTTGCCCTAAATCTTCAGAAGGGCATAACTTTTGATCCAGGCTCAGATTTTCACATTCTTGGTGGTGTTGGAAAGATGGTGAAATTATATACACAATGGAGGGCTAAATTTTATGTTTTGGTGGAGTTTGGGGAGAGAAATGGAAAACATCTCTAGCATGGAGAAAAGAAACAGAACGACATTTCAACCACCATTTTTAATGAAGTATGGCTCGCATTCTCTCCCAGCATGGTCAAAAACATCGAGGAATGGTCTGGCAGGGGAACCCATGCTATTTTAATGCAATTTGGTTGGTGGTTGAAGCATCCACTCACGTTTTCCCATGTTTCTCCTTTCTGAGCTCGAATTTCATTGTTAAAAGCCAGATTTGGCTCTTTTGTAAAGGGTTGGACATTTTTATGTTTTGCAGGCTCCCTCTTTCACCTAAAAAGTGATTTTGTGGATTATGAGACCTCTTCCAGGACTGTAATATGTTTTCTACCTCTCTGCTGTTGTAATGCATGTATTTTTGATATTGGAAATGACAATGCAAGCTCTGTGAATGAGTTTTAGTCCTCTGTTTGTGTTGTTTGCTTCATTTCTGATCTTTCATTATATTTTATCAATTTGTGCATGATGTTTTTTTATATTTTAGTGATCTATGTCAATTTTTAGAAGTAAAATTTTCACCACTCCTTTGGTGTATCACCTTGTTAGTATCAATTTTATTTCTTTTGCACCCTCTATCCGTGTCCCCTTGGAATTTAGAGTAGGATTCTGAGTTTAAACCTCGCAATTTTCAAGTCATACATCCGATCGAGGAGTTGAGGAACCAACCTCTAATCTGGAGATTTTTTTCCCATTTTTTTCAAGTCCCACACTTGGGGAAAAGATTCAATGTTGTGCA